>CM068375.1:239970555-241462221 GCA_034769895.1 Magicicada septendecula | reverse complement strand
CTGTTTGAAATGCTGTTCTATGATTTGCCAATTTAAAAATTACCGTTACATGTTCGTTACTCCACGCAGTAATGAAAATCCATTAACCGACGCCTGGTAATGTTCACTTGTTGTTCGGTGGCTGTTGTAGTCAGTTCTGTAGTTGGTGAAATCTGTGTTGAAAATTGTGTGTGTGTGAAACTTGAAATGGCGTGTGAAAATTGTGTCGTGAAGTACACAGAGTGTCGGTTGGGGTGAGGAACAATTAATAAATTGGGTATTACACCATGGTGTAATAGCCCCATCGGCGATTTGCCGCGCCTGTGAAAACGTGGTGCTTCTAAACAGGGGGACGCTGGGGTTTCAGTGCGGAAGGTTGTATCGCAAGTATGCCAAATCAAAAAAAGGTGAAATGCTTGTGGAGTGGTTCGGCGAGAGCAGGCGCATTTATAGGCGACACTCGCCTGGCTCCACGGGTGATTTTCGGCATATGTGCCACCTTCATGCTGATGAACCCTCCTCGACAGGACTTCCTGATGAGAGAGTACGATTTATCGTCGCAAACCATCGTTAACTGGTACTCTTTCATCAGAGAGGTTTGCATCGACCACATGTTTAAGAGTAGCGCGGAAAAATTGGGCGGGCGCGGTAAAATCATCGAGATCGACGAGGCAAAGTTCGGCCGCAGGAAATACAACCGAGGTCACGTCGTGGAGGGTCAGTGGGTGTTCGGCAGGATCGAAAGGGGCACCGGCAAGTCGTTTTTTGTGCCTGTCGATACGCGTGATGTGGACACACTACTCCGCATCATCCGCGAAAGGATAGAGCCGGGCACTAAGAGAATTAACTTGTTATATTAAAAAATAAAATTTTAGGAATTTTTGAAAAATGTCAATATTTTTTCCTAATTTTTTTTAAAATAATTTTTATTTTCATTTCCTAAAGTGATAAAAGAATAATACTAGTGCTATATAATAGAGATAGTACTAGGACTGTTAAACTTTGTACCTTTCAATATCTGCATATGTAAACGGCGGGCGCGTGCAGTGACGTCATGCCCCCCGCTAAACTGCTGCCAGCGTGTCCCACTACGCTCGCAGCAGTCTAGTTAGTTAACTGTTAGATTCTGAACGGGCAACAGCCTTCATTCGCCGCGGCTATGTAATTCTTTCAATTCGGAATATTCCACTTCAACTTATTTATTATGCTTTTCAGTGCTTAATTCATTACTACTTTGGCAAATTCCGCTTCAGTTTATTATTATGCCTTTCAATACTTAATTTAATTCTACTTTGGCAATGTATGCCACGCTACACTGCACGTGCCATGCAATCATTTTCATATAAACTTCAATAAACATTTAATTAAAAAAAAATATAGTCCACTACTTTATTTCATATCTTACCAGCCAACTCATCACCTCACGTTGTAAGACCAACTCAAGAATATTTCGAGAGCGTTGAAGACATAACAAGGAGTATCCACAAATATTTCAAGTCTCTGACTTAAATATACTCTGAGAAAATGTACCTTTGCACTAATAAAATGCTATTTACAGAAAATGGACTACAAAGTTAAATTTTTCTTGCTCTTAAGCACACCCTCTGGTTTTTTATGGCCCTTTCTAATTTTTATGGTGAAACCAATAACATATTCTGATAGAGAATGTTTCAAACTTTAAGAAAACATCAAAATCCAAAAATCGATTAAAAAAATATTTTTTGACCGGCTCCCCTTAAGTTGGCTAATCTTACTTTTAAATTAAAAATAATGCCCGCGCTTTCCGATGTTGCCACACTGTTATATTAATAATTATTTATCTTTTTTATTTAAATTTATTATTACACTTTGTAAAACTTTTTATACTTTAGGCTGGAGTAGCAGCCATATTGTTGAGTACCAACTTAAACTCATCATGTCCAGGATCTCGTTAGACGTGTTGGAAACCACATGGTTGTCTGAAATAACTATTACTTCACATTGAATGTTATAATCACTATTACTTTATTAATTTCCAAAAAGAAAAGAAAACATCATCAAGTTATATTGTTGATACAAAACACCAAATTTCCTCTCTCCCTCATACATTTTGACTTTCGCAATTTTAGTATGTTTAAGTATTCGTAAAAATGATCATTTTGCTTAAGCAGGTTCAAACTAGAATATAACATAAATATAGACCATTCTCTACAACTACGACATAACGAAAACCAGCGCTTTCACACACACACACTCACGCTATTTCATACAGTACATTTTTATTTTATTGAGCTCAATTTTAAAAGTGTCAGTATTTAAATAATTTTGAATGTCTACTTCCCTGCTGTTGTGTAGAACTGGGGCGTCAAATCGTGGTTCATTGTTTGCTGTTTCTCATATTTCTCACTTTTACACTTCATGGCTGAACGGTTATTTTATCGCAATTTTTCTCACTGTCTCTACTTGTTTTGTAATAATACTGTTAGATCAAAATATATGTATTAAAATTTTCACATTTTACTTGCTTTGCGGGCCCGCACAAATACGTTCCGGAACTTAACAGGTGTTGCTCGCGCGAGCATTGAATTTAGACTGAGAACGAACTACTTGCGCTAATTTGTGAAGCGGCGGTTGTTCGCCCAACTCTTATTGGTTTACAGTTTGTATTCGTTCGCCAGTGGACTGTTTTTGGCTTGTTGAGGTGACACACATCGTTATATAAGTTGATGACGCAACACATCGCCTGACACGGTTATGTAATTTGTTGACAGATTTTGTTACATAACGTGTTTACGTTTTCCGTGTTCGTCATTGTCCTTGAATTGCCCTTGGCACAGTTTGCCGGTTATTAAAACTGTTTATATGAATATTGTCTAATAACTTTGTCTTCAACGCCTCAAGCAGTGTTGCCGTTGTTGGGATCGCTTCCCCATAACAAATTTATCTCTCGGTCATAAAATTTTTCTATCACTCAACAAGTTAATTATTATTTATGAAAAAATACAAATTCTGTTATTACCCCAGGTATGCCCAAAAATGCCCCGCTACAATACCCCCTCATTGAGATATTTTATGCCGAAGCATAAAAAATCTCATTGACACATTCATACTTGCTAAAGGGATCAGCCAGGATATGTCGCCACAACCCCCTGTATGGTTTACAAAAAAGAATAATCAACTCACCTTTGGTCCGGTGACTGTGACCGCATCTGCATGACAATACTGGACTTCTCTCTCGAGATCCCAACACCGTAGAGTCAGACAGATACTCAACGCCCCTGCCCTGACGCGCAGGCCAGCTCAGGTCCGCCGCCACAGCATCACCAAACACTGAAACAACAAATCAAAATATTAAATAGTGGCCTTATACAACACCATATCCCCAACTGATCTGTTCCCCCCTAGTGGTGCTGGTTTGCGCTAATAAGCACTGGTTTTGTTTTTACTCACTTATTACTGACATATATAGCAAAATATCTAGCAACAATATAATACCCCTCTTAAAATTACATCTACTTACCCTTATTAACTTTACCCCAAAATTCAAAATCATTGCCCTGATTCCCATCAGAATTTAAATAAACAGACGACTGACTCACAAACATTTCCCATTACCATATTAAATTTCTCTCATCCCCAATTTAAAAATCCATTTAAAATATTGAAATTCATAAAATTCTCTTAAATACTAACAAACACAATACAACTTCAGAAAACATAATACATTAATAATTCACACTGTTATTATCATCTTAAAATAAACAATTTATATCTAAAATTTACACATTTCACATCATTAAGTTGGCATATAAAATCAGAAAGTTACTTTTAAACTTGATTTACTCTTATTAATTCGTTTCTCAAAATTACAAAATTTTTTTTTTTTTTTTTTTTTTCAATCTTTGTTTTACCCATCATTTTCATTTATCATTCTCTTTCATTAATCTGGGTGATTCTACGTTATTCATTATAATTCACTTTATCAACTTGGCATTTATTCATAAACTTCCCCTTTTATTACTCTAACGCTCCCTTACAAAATCTTTAACTAGTATGACACCCCACTATCAAAAATTTACTAACCCTTCTCTACCTCTAACTACTTACTATTTTAACTCCAATTCGCCACCTTCTACTCTTATATAAAAAAAAATACTCTCTAACCCTTTGTACATAGGATACGTGTTTCCCCCCCAAAAAAAACTCAATTCCCGTTCTCTGGCCCCTGGATTTTTACCTAAGGCGGCCCCTTCCCACTAAAACTATACCAAATCCCGTCCCAACCCTTATGTTGCGGACTCCCACATTACACTACCCCCTACTACAAAATTGCCATCCCCAAAAAATCTCAATCTCATAACCTCACTACAATTACAACAAATTAACATCAACAAATAAACAACAATATATCACTCAAAACTCTACAATTATTCTCCATTACTACTGTGTCTCCACTTATACTTCTCAAAATTCTATAACATACATTAACTCAAAACAACATTGCATTATTTTCATCTCTACTATTTCTTTAACTCTGACTTCGGTTTGGACAGATCTATATGTCCCACAAAATTCAACTTGAATTGACTCAAACATTTTATTCAAACAATTACTATCACCCATTTCTATCTTTTACAACCCATTGAAAATTTTACCTATCACAACTATTTTTCATTTTATTTTAAAATCTATAAACACATTGAAAACATATCATCATATTTTTATAATTCTTATTCCTAACATACTAAATGCAATCAACACAATAAGACATAATAAACACAATATAGGAAGTATTTAGTGCATCTATTTTTTTTTTAAATTCAAACAAAATTATTGAGTAGCAAATCATCATTATTAATTAAAATATAGCAAAATTTTAATACGTTATCCCTCTGGATAACCTCCCAGCCACACACACTATTTCAAATTATGTAAGACTGTGGCGCCTTTCCGCTTCCACAGAGACTGTATATTTTGGAGCAGGTTTTACCTCTCCGTGTCTCTGCTTCCGCTATTAAGTTTTAAAATTAGTGAACATCATCATGTTCTCGTTAAATAATCATACACCCTTAAGACGGATCTGCCACCTGGCTCTGCTGTTCCTCCTCGAACAGAGTGGCAGCCGCTGTTCCATAGTTCCCGGGATTTCCCCTAGGTTCTCCCCCCATTAATTTCTATTTTAGACCAATTTCAAGCCAGCTATGGTCAAGGGACTTGGTATGACCATAGCCAACCGCTCGCCAAAACCACGATTAGTGCTGGTAAGGCAGCAATCGCCCGAAAAGTCGGGGAAATCAACTCTTCCTTCAGGCATGTCTACATCATTATTATTATGCACGACACGGCAATTATCAGGGTACAATATAAGATTGTACAAAAGGTGTGCCGTGCATATTCGCCATGTTGGCCTCCGATGGAGGTAACACTCTCGGTTACCCCCAACACTTTCCGCTATCTACTGGGATACATGCCACCCCAGCAACAGCAACTTACTAACTAATTAATTAATTAAAATCTTGTACACATTATAATTCTATTATAATCTGTTCATCAATAATCATGTAATTCATTCATACCTTTATACCATTTGACTTTCTTAAAATTTTCATAATTATTATTATTAATTAATATATATATCATTATCAATTATTATAAAAAAAAAAATTTTTAATCATTATTTTTATTTAGCACAATTATTTCAAAATATCTCATTACTGAATTAACATATCAATCACTCCTGTCAACCTTTTTGTTATACATTATTCATATTGTAAAATTTCAATACTTACAGCCCATATCTCAAAACATATACACATACCACAATACTCTCACCTCACCACTGAAACATTTCACAAAATATTAGTTTACCTCAAACAATTCAGCCATCTATTATCAAATTCCAAATCTAGTAAAAATGATTTAAATTCCTTAAAAAGTTAATTATACAATATTGAAATAGTCAAACAAAATATTTAACATGTATTAAATTGTTTAATTAAATTCATTATTAACAATACAAAATTCATTACCATAAACTATTATTGTTCAATTACTGTTTCTCAATATTAATGTTATTACTTATTTAACTGGCAAAATATTATTATTATTATTACCACAATTACACAAATTTATTTATTTAATATTCCACATATACACAATCAAAGTTACTACATTATTATTTACAAATTTCAAATTTACAAAATATTCGTCAACAACTGTTCAAGTGTATCTCACTTCATGTCCAAATCAGCAAGGTCATTACCAGAATTTACAGTATCTAACAAGGTCTATACACTGATATTCTAGTTCAGCCACCATCGTCATATATATATCTAGTGTATTTGTAACATTCATCAGTATTATCCACACACAAGTTATGATAACCATTACTATCATAATAATCTATCAACTCTATTTCATCCATTGTACCACTATAAATCTTGTTACCATAAGTTAGGATTGTCCAGTCTGTATCAGTGTTATTTGTTAATGTCAGGTAAATCGTTTTCTCGTTTTTGTATTCCTCAACTACTACGTCAGGTAAATCATTATAGTCAGGTAAGATATTATCAAAATTATTCTCTGTCTCTCTTTCAACAGGTACGTATTTCACATGATTCATCATCACCCCTTCTAGTAATTTTCTCAATTCATTATACTTTCTTTCTAACTTGTATAGTTCTATTTCACTCTCAATACATAACCCTCTTTCTTCATAGCACCACATCACATTCTCACAATTATTACGGACAGAGGGTACAACATTATACAACATTACTTCATTTAACAATAAGGGTCTCTTGCCCTGAAAAAACAATATTAAATCATCATCATCATTATAAACAATAAGGGGAAAATTTGCCCTCTGTCCCCATTCAACTACAACATTATTTTTCCACTCTCTCTCTACTTCATAAACACTCATTAACATTTCATTATCGCATTCTAAAACTTCATCAGTACTATTTGTTATTATATTTTCATCATTTGCTTCTACATTATTCTTCACCCCCACTATACTCTCAGAATTGTCTACTATTTCGTCATTTTTACATTTTGTCATATTTAAAACATTGTCACCTAATTTCTCAACATTCCGTTCTAATTTATTTAAACTGTTTCTTATTGTTTCGTTAGTGCTTTCTAAATGTTTATTAATTTCTTGTATCTCATGTTTCAACTCGTCTTTCTGTTCATCTAATTTGTTATAGATTTGGTTTGTTAACATATCGAATTTGGTCTCAAAATTACTATTTATTTTTTCGAACTGACTGAGTATCATACTCATCAAATCACTATTACTTTCTCTCTTAATTAAGGTCGGAGTTGACTGACTCGTCACACCTTCCATTATTTTCGATTCGGTCAACTGACTTTCTAAATTACTGTCATTCGTTTGAACTCCCGAATCGCTACTCAACTGACTTTCAGATAAGCTGATGTCATTATTATCTGCCATTTTCCTTAAAATTTTTTTTTTTTTTTTTTTTATATCCTTCTTTATAAAATCTTATTATATGTAACACATACTTATTGAAAATATTCTACTCACCCATATTAAACATAACCTCTTACGTCTAATTTACGTACATACGTAAATACACATTCCAAACAACCATATCATTTCTTCAACAGGTCCACATTTGCATAATTAAATTTATGCAAACGGTCCCTGTTCGGGCGCCATTGTTATATTAATAATTATTTATCTTTTTTATTTAAATTTATTATTACACTTTGTAAAACTTTTTATACTTTAGGCTGGAGTAGCAGCCATATTGTTGAGTACCAACTTAAACTCATCATGTCCAGGATCTCGTTAGACGTGTTGGAAACCACATGGTTGTCTGAAATAACTATTACTTCACATTGAATGTTATAATCACTATTACTTTATTAATTTCCAAAAAGAAAAGAAAACATCATCAAGTTATATTGTTGATACAAAACACCAAATTTCCTCTCTCCCTCATACATTTTGACTTTCGCAATTTTAGTATGTTTAAGTATTCGTAAAAATGATCATTTTGCTTAAGCAGGTTCAAACTAGAATATAACATAAATATAGACCATTCTCTACAACTACGACATAACGAAAACCAGCGCTTTCACACACACACACTCACGCTATTTCATACAGTACATTTTTATTTTATTGAGCTCAATTTTAAAAGTGTCAGTATTTAAATAATTTTGAATGTCTACTTCCCTGCTGTTGTGTAGAACTGGGGCGTCAAATCGTGGTTCATTGTTTGCTGTTTCTCGTATTTCTCACTTTTACACTTCATGGCTGAACGGTTATTTTATCGCAATTTTTCTCACTGTCTCTACTTGTTTTGTAATAATACTGTTAGATCAAAATATATGTATTAAAATTTTCACATTTTACTTGCTTTGCGGGCCCGCACAAATACGTTCCGGAACTTAACAGGTGTTGCTCGCGCGAGCATTGAATTTAGACTGAGAACGAACTACTTGCGCTAATTTGTGAAGCGGCGGTTGTTCGCCCAACTCTTATTGGTTTACAGTTTGTATTCGTTCGCCAGTGGACTGTTTTTGGCTTGTTGAGGTGACACACATCGTTATATAAGTTGATGACGCAACACATCGCCTGACACGGTTATGTAATTTGTTGACAGATTTTGTTACATAACGTGTTTACGTTTTCCGTGTTCGTCATTGTCCTTGAATTGCCCTTGGCACAGTTTGCCGGTTATTAAAACTGTTTATATGAATATTGTCTAATAACTTTGTCTTCAACGCCTCAAGCAGTGTTGCCGTTGTTGGGATCGCTTCCCCATAACAAATTTATCTCTCGGTCATAAAATTTTTCTATCACTCAACAAGTTAATTATTATTTATGAAAAAATACAAATTCTGTTATTACCCCAGGTATGCCCAAAAATGCCCCGCTACAACACTTACGTGTACACACCTATTACCATTATTATTATTAGACAAGAAAGTGACTTTAACAATTAATTACACAATAAATAGCCGTTAAATTATTCTTGTTTAAAAATATTGTGTTCTTTCTAATATTTTTTACACGTATGCCAAGAATCAAATTTTTCTCTGCATTTTTTGATCATAAAGTAATAGAAATTATACACCTCTCCATAAGAACACGTATTAATTTCTACTACTTTTTTAATTATTTATAAAGATATTAGGCGGTGAAAAATTCTAAAAGAAATCAGGAGATGATTTTTTTAGTTGAACAACATTTTACCAAATTTTCATAAACCTGTCTGCATTTTTAATTTTGGGAGGGACAATCCTTAATGATCAATGATTCCGACATCCATATTAAGAAAGTCAAAAATAATTTTATTTGCCCGTTTTTTCAAATGATTTTATTAAATGAAGTTTTTGCTATAAAGTCTGTTTTCATGGACATTTTAATTCATACAGTATATTTAATCTTAAACTTGTGATGGTTCAGTAGATAAAATGTTAAATTTTTGTCAAAAGTCCAGTATTCATTTCTGGGAGATACCTATGAAATTTTTGAAAGTTATACTATATATTTTTATGTATGAGGTAGTACATTTTAAGGGTAAAGATGCAAGAAATGAATGACCGACTATAAAACAACGTAAAATTACCACTAGAATATTTAAATTATGAGTTTAAATGATCGCGTCAATACCTGGAATTTTTTCAGAAATGACCTGGAAAACCTGGAAAAGTCAGGGAATTTTATATAAAGTTTTTAGTAGACACCCTGCATTCTGTAACACTTTATACGTGCATTTTGTTGACTAAAATAAAATATTCTTATTACTGTTGACTGTCAACACCTTGTTTATTTACTGAATCACAATTAAAAATATAACACAGAAAATACAGTTTCGATCCACAACTGTGCTGATGGTTATTAACGCGACCATAATTTATACGAACAAAAAGATAATACACAAAAATTATATTGATCCACAAATGTGGTGTCTAATATTAACACATGGACTAACTCTGCTATATAATCTATTGAACTCAGAATTGAGACTGATTGTTTCTCAGTGTACTACTGTTTATGTATAGTTGGTAATCACATCATTCACAAACATGCATCATTTCAGTATCAACTACACAAGTATAGTTGTGGTGGTTCCAGGTGTATATTCGAGAACCTGGTAGAACCAACTTTGTTTATCTATAAATGTATTGTACAAGTATAGTCTCGTGTCTAGTGTTTTTAAAAATATTGTCTCCAATAATGTGCATCAATATACATAACTTTTACATCAGTTGTTGATAATGTAAATACACATGAGTAACACAACCTATGTACTTAACCTATACATATTCCAATGACAAATGGTTGTAATAATATAACAAATAGTGTTAAGAATAACAATCACAATATCACTTAATACACGAGGTCTGACAATTAAGTTTGTGAACTTACCACTAGTGCTGAGGACAGCAATATACAAGCACCTCTGTAAGATTTCATAACCTTGGTATTTCAGTGTCTCACTGCAGTGTTCGTGTTGACATGTAGTGGATTTGTGCTGAACGGCGTGCACTGTTTGTTTATGCTTGTGTGTATGTGTGTGTGACTGTCATGAAAATGTCTGAGATTGAATTAGAGAAACGAACAAACATCAGATATCTGGTGAAACTGGGCAAGAGTGGGAGTCAAATATAGGAAATGTTAGTGCAGCTGTATGGCGAGGATGCCATGAAGAAAGCAGCGGTGTGCAATTTGATTAAATGGTTTTCTGAGGGGAGGGAACAAGTGACTGATAAAGAAAAGATAGGGTGACCAGTAACGAGCCAAACGCGCTTAAACATTGCAAAAATTTATCAAATTGTGCGTACAAATTGGCGATTGAACGTAAGATCTATAGCAATCCAAGTGAACATTGATAGTGAAACTGTGTGGAATGTTTTAACTGAAGACCTTGGCATGTGCAAGGTGTGTGCAAAAATTCCCTAAAGGAGGTCATCAATGAACAAAATCAAAGGAGGGTTGAACTGTGCACAGACCTGTTGGAGAGGGAAGACGATGTTTTGGGCTGAATAATTGCAGGTGAGAAACCTGAATCTTCATGTATGACCCTGAAACAAAGCGACAAAGTGTCCAATGGAAGTCACCTGATTCTTCGCAATCGAAAAAAGCTACGGCAATCAAAAATCAAAACGTTGATAAGCTTTTTTGATATCCGAGGGATTGTTCACTATGAATTTGTACCACCAGGACAAACAGTTAACCAAGTGTACTATTTGGGAATTCAGCAAAGGGTGTGTGAAAAAGTGAGACGTAAATGACGGGAACTTTTCACCAACAATTCATGGTTTATGCATCACGACAATGCACCTGTGCACACAGCACTAGCACAGCATGTATGGGGATTTTGGGCAGGAAACAATAACTTTGGTAGACCACCCACCACACTCACCTGACCTTGCCCCCAATGACTTATTTCTTTACGTGAAGATCAAAGAAGTTTTGAAAGGAAGACATTAAGGCTAATACGATGGCAGCTCTGAAGGCCGTTCTAGAAAAAGAGTTCCAAAATTGCTTAAAAGGTTGGAGTAGGCGCTGGCATCAGTGTGTAGCTTCCCAAGGGGAGTGCTTTGAAGGTGACCAGGCGGTATTCAGCAATAAGGTATGTAGCATATTTTCTAGGAGGAGTTCGCGAATTTAATTGTCAGACCTCGTATTATACAGTACTATTACTTTGAGTGTGGAAGTGAAAGTTGAACTTTCAACTGCACAGTTTGTTATGGTAACAACGAGAAAAGCTGTTACAAAAATTGTGTGTATAAGTGTGCTTCTGGTTTTATTTAAATCTGGATTTAGTCTTTAGCGGGCTGTAGTGTCTTGTACAGTTCACTGAAGATGGTCGCCGTGGGTGCAGCTGAAACATCTGACATTTAAAGAAATAGTAATATTACACTACGGCCTAATAGGCCTGTAACATGTCTGATGACAACTCTGGCCATGAGAGTGGGTGTTCACTTAATGAGTGCTGTTGGTGAAAAACATTAGAACAGCAGTTAAAATTTCACAATGGTAACACAATCCCAGTTGTGCTCTTAGCTTCTGATACAGAGACATAAGTCATATCCAAGTATGAGAAATGAAGTTCTTGTGAGTTGTGTATGGTGGCATAGGAATAGGCAGACAATTAAGTGAATATATCCAAGTGGAGGGGAGGGTTTTCTATTCAAAGCAAAACCTAAAAGTTGGTGTAAATGGAAAGATCATCTGAATAGGATGCCAGGTGACATGAGTTTCCCAAGTTAATTTGTAATTAAAGGCTCATAGGTAGAAGTACAAAGGCGGTGGTGTGAGTAATTGAAGATTGACGAGTTTGCTATCCTTGATGAGGCAGAAGAATTGAACAGTTTTTGTAGTAGAATAGAATTGTGTGTATATAGTGATAATGTTCTACTTCATGCTTATTCTTTCTGGAATCGGATTTTGTATCATATTCTTGGTTACAGGGAGACTTTAAGTCTCAAAAAGAAGCTGCGTGGGCTATCACAAACTTCACATCAGGTGGTTCTGTGGAACAGATAGCCTGTTTGGTACAAGCTGGTATCTTACCATATATGTGTAACCTTCTTGATGCTAAAGACTGGAAAACTGTCCATGTTGTTCTGGATGGACTTGTAAATATCTTACAGGTAAGATTTAAGATTTATTGAACTGTGTACGAAATATTTTTTCTTATTAGCCTCACTTACATACTTGCCAACTTTTCTAATTTTTCTGGAAAACTTGCAGAAATTTACTGTACTTTATGAATTTATGAATTATCTCAATTTCTTCTTACTTTTGTCAGACTTCAGTTAGTATTTCAGAGTTGGTACATACAGTATTTCATTTGTGAACTTGTAAGAAAAGCCAAAAAAAGGCAACAGAGGTGTTACTGAGTGGATCCGATATTTCCTGAACCTCTAGTATTTGTAAAGAATAATGATACTGTTAGAAATTCTTAAAGACAGTCTTAATGTGGGATAGTGTGTTTGATTTTATGACATTATTAATATCCATATTGCAACTTATGCATGAAAATTGTGCAGTGAAGTTTCTATGTAGAGGAAGATAATTGTAAGTAAGCAGTTTTTTTACAGTTTTTGTTAGATAAATAGTATGTTTTTGCATTGCGGGTTCTTGTGGGTTACACAGTTCCCATGTTTTTTTATTAAGTTTGCTGATGTAGGGTCGTGTTTGATGAATCTGAAAACCTTCATAATTTAAAATTTTAGTTTGGCAGGTATGCAGGCTTTTGTTGTGTGTTGTTTTTAAATTATTATAAAGAACATAACCTTGAAGTAAAACTTCCGTTATGGACAGTACTGACAGCTTTCATCCTTGCTGTAATGATGTGGCATTTTCATTGCTTTCATTGGGACTGAGGAGGAGTGGAACCCACCTGTATTTGCACGGTTGTAGCCACCTTTATGTTATAAGTGTTGTGAAATTCGTTCAGAAGAACCAGTTGAAGCCATTCAGGACCGAGAAACGTGTCTCAGTAAAGTCATTGAGGACATCATTAACATATTCATTTAGAACATGATTTTGTCAAGCAGACACTTTTCAAGGCATTAAAGGATTACTCAGTTTCCATGTCGATTTGATTATATACATAATATCTGACGGCAAATGTAAAAATTCAGAGAGATCATAGACCCTCCTAAAAGTGTCTGTTATGAGTTTAGCATAATGTCAACATTTTCTAACTGTGCCTTTGTGTATACACTCCAGCATGTGTTTAACAACACAAGACATATTAGAAGCAAAAATAATTTATATTCTGAAAATACGATTTAAATGAAACTTAAAATATTTTTAAAGCCAAATTATTGTGGAATCAAAATGTGCAATAAAAAAATTGGTTTCAATGAAATTTGCCCTCCTGTTGTCCTTAAATTTGTGTATAATCATGCGGTTTATAGAATTGATGTTGGCATTGTTAAAGATTTTTCAATATATCTGAAAATACAAAGTATTATAATGTTCACATGAGTCATGCTTTTAAGGTTTGCGTGTTTGGTATTATGGTTTAACAAAATTTGTACTTTTTAGCTGAATATGTGTTTATTTGAAAATATGCAAGTGTATGGATACATAAAAACAAAAACTATATAGTTAATGAAACTTATGTTTATGCTTTCAGGCTGCACAAAAACTGGGTGAAGAAGTTCGAGTGGCAATTGCAATTGAAGAATGTGGTGGTGTTGATAAGTTAGAAGCTTTACAGACACATGAAAACGAGCAAATTTATCAAAAAGCCATTTCCATCATTGACTGTTACTTTAGTTCGGTATGTATTGATGAATTTTTTCACAGATTTATTAAAGACACAGGGTTTTCACATGATGTATGTGACACGATGTAGTAACACATACAGACAGACATAAGTATCATATACACAACTTATTTTTAATTCATATTGAAATTCTTAAATCATTTAAAGTGTAGATATTTTTATTCAAGTTTTCTCAGTTAAAGTGTATTAATATACACCTACTCCACTTTTAATTAATTCCTGAGGGAAACAAACACACACGGCATATCTGTAGTGCTATTTGTTATTTTAATAACAATGAGGTGAGTCACATTGATGGAAGCAGTACAGACAAGGTACATATATAGTGCACTGTGTAAAGAGAAGTGAATTGTGAAAACTTGTATTACTGGACAAGGTAAAATTATGTAATAGTGGCAGAGTTCTAACAAAATAGTTTGTATTGAAAAACAGTTTTGTTTCTGCTCATGTTTAAAAATCAGGACAAAAACAAAACTAACAGATCTCAAACCACCACTGATGCCCATTACGTCTGTTCTCTTTTTATTCAACTTGTTCAACCTGTAAGCTTCTGCCCATAAATCAGTAACCTTACTAAGGTATTATTTATAATTTTTGTGTGACAATCCTTCCTTGTGTTATTCTGTTTCTAATGTCTTTCATCTAATCTGATAGAATTGGCTCTACTGTAGTGAAATAATTTTGAAGTTTTGTTATGAGATCTGTACTTCCAAACAAAATTTGATGTTTAGTTTCTCTTCTGTACTCTGCAGTTTGAGATTTGTGTGTATCACTGTTCTTACTGTTTTACATTCATTAGTGAAAACTTTATTTGGATTTGGTATTACCTCAGTATTATTACTCACCTATGCAATTATTTACAACTGTGCAAATGAGGACAGTATTATGTTTATACCAGTATTATGTAAAGAATGGCTGTTTACAAACGAACAAAAGAATCTTTGTTAACTAATGCTTATGTATAATAAAATTGAAAGCTAATCGCATATGTACAGAAACCAGTTTAAACACGGACGAGTCCACTTTGAAATTCTAAATGGCGGGAGGAGGAATGAAGAATCAGCTATCATGCAAATGTCTTCAAATGAAGTTGTTGCTAACATAATGCTTTGCATTTAAGTTTGTTGTTATTTTTCAAGTGCTATTGATATTCCTGTCTTGGTTTTGCTATTATTTTTCTATTTATTATTAATTATACCATTATTTGAGCATAATTCATTTTCATTGTGTAACATGACATAATATAGCACAAAACTTACTAGTATAATTAATGGAAGAAAGGCTGAAAACTGAAGGAAAATAAAAGATTACAAAATGAAGAATAATTGCACAACACTACTAACTAAAAAATGACTAAGACAATGACAAGGACTAAACCCAATAGATTGGATAAGGTGAGACAAAGACAATAATCCAAGACACAATATGACCACAATTATGAGAGCCCAAATATTAACTAAAATAATGTATATAAAATAAAGTTACAAAATTAGATAGGGCAATAAATAATATGTAATCTAATATAAAACACACATGTAATTTATAGGTAATCTGTAATCTATAGAAAAGGGAAATGTAAAATCAAAGATATGAATAAAATATATAATGTTAAATAAGAAGCTATCAAAAGCCACTAAAATAAAACGAACCTGATTAACAATAGTTATTAATAAAGAGGTGATAAGTGAATAAAAAGTGATAATCAATAAAAAACCAGTATAGGACCCAGTGAGAGTAAAATAAACTACATAAACACTAGTTATACATAGAAAGTGCAGCGTATTAACAATAAAAAATAAACTGGTAATAACAAACTATAAGTAATATAGCAACCCAGTTATAATAATTTGTTAGTATAGAATAAGTAGGATAAAAGATATATTGTGTTATTGTTAAGGAATGTTATAAAGTTATATAAAAAACACTTAGAAAATAAAGATAAAAAGTAATACCCTAAAACACTTAGAAAATAAAGATAAAAAGTAATACCCTAAAACACTTAGAAAATAAAGATAAAAAGTAATACCCTAAAACACTTAGAAAATAAAGATACAAAGTAATACCCTATGTTAGATTGAAAACAGAGGGGAGTTAGACACTATATTATCTTAAATGAATTTATAAGGGAATAATAGTGTATAGTTAATGTTCAAGTTTGTTATAGATTTCTTTGATGGTAAATAACCAAAGTATTGTTAGATGGCAAATTTTGTTAAAACAAAACCATTAAAACATGTAAAAAATTCAGATACAGGCAGGCATGGACCTATAAAGAGGTATTAAATAATTATATAATGTTACGTGATGATTAAAAACAATTACATATCATGAGTTAAGTTAGTTTGTTTCAGCAATAATGTTTAGTAACCTAATAAATTAACATAAATACTATAAACAATTGTTAAGAGTATAGGGTAGAGGAATTATGAAATCTAGGCATTAGGCTTAGAACTGATGAACAGAATTTTGTGAATTTTAAGTTAAAACAATATTCAATAATAAAATAAAGTGTATAATTTGTTTAGGTATCAAAGTAAAAGTGTAGGGTACAAAACTGGATAGATAATAATTAGTTTAAATGTAATTAACTAAAGAAATACCAAACTGAAAAATTAGTAATCTATATATATAAGCGGCTTTGTCCTGACTGACAGAGAATCAACGTAGAGCAAAAACTACTGAAGATAATGATCTCAAAATTTGAAGGTATATTCTTATGGGGTCGTAGATGCTCACTAAGAAACGGTTTTAAAAACTTTCACTCCTAAGGGGCAACCCCCCCCCCCATTTAATGTATGTTCCACATCTCCTAAACCACTGGACCGATTTCAACCAAACTTGGCACAAATATTTTACGCGACGGGGGAACCAACATAGGATAGGTGTTTTTTCCATGGGGTCTTCCACATCTCCTCCTAAACCACTGGACCGATTTCAACCAAACTTGGCACAAATATTTTACGCAAAGGGAGAACCACCATAGGATAGGTGTTTTTTCGATGGGGGGTTCTTTGGGGTCTTCCACATCTCCTAAACCACTGGACCGATTTCAGCCAAACTTGACACAAATATTTTACGCGACGGGAGAACCAACATAGGATAGGTGTTTTTTTCGATGGGGTCCTTTGGGTTTTTTTTTGGGGTCTTCCACATCTCCTCCTAAACCACTGGACCGATTTCAACCAAACTTGGCACAAATATTTTATGCAATGGGAGAACCAACATAGGATAGGTGTTTTCTTCGATGGGGTCCTTTGGGGTCTTCCACATCTCCTCCTAAACCACTGGACCGATTTCAACCAAACTTGCACAGATATTTTACGCAACGGGAGAACCAACATAGGATAGGTGTTTTTTCGATACGATCCTTCGGGGGGTCCTTTGGGTCTTAAAAAACTATTAGATCTGGTTACTATGACAACCCAATAGAATAGATTCTGGTTACCATGACATCGGTGGAAGTCTCCCGCGTAGGAAATAGCGCGGGAGTCGTCCAACGGGCCTTCCCCGGGGTTCATCCACGGAACCCGGGGAGTCTTAGGTCGGATCCCGCGAAAGACGGCGGGGCCAGAGTCGACGGTTTTTATAAATAAAGATATAGGTTATGCTATCAAAGGTGGTGTATGCATCTTAAGAAACTTCTTAACAGTGTGTGAATTCAGAGTTGTTTCAGTTTGAATTTAAAAGTGGATAAGTTAAGATCGAAGTAAGTTATTAGCGAGTATAAAAAACAAAGTTTTGATAGCGAATGTATTCAGATCATAGTGTTCAGACAATATAAATGCACTTGCTTCAGTTTGAATTTAAAAATTGATAAGCTGAAATCTATAGAGGTATTGTATTGTTAGAATAAGTTTAGGAGACACTAATTTAACAAATGCCTTATTTCAACATTAACACAATGAATTATAAAACGACAGTTAAATACGCAGCGCGTGCAAGTACTGTAGACATTTTATTGAAAACTAATTTAGCTGTTCGCCCTCTCCCAGAGTTAGAAATCATGCAGGAGCATCACGCGCAACAGAATTCTTCTCCAGATATAAGAATACAGTTTATGACATGGTCTTAAACAGGTGCGCTACAGAGTATTCCTCCAGTGAGAATGCGAACGTAACAATATAAGGAAGATTATACAATATACAAGTAGGCCTAATATAACGTTAGAACAAGAATAGGTGCCTATGAGCCTATGAATAAATTATGAACCCGAGGAACGCTGGGTAAATCGGCTAGATATAGATATCTATATAACCCAAATACCACTGACTGACTCACTGATCACGATATCTCTGAAACCACTGAATGGATATCAATGAAACTTTGAACATAGCTTCATCATAGGTCTTAGGTGCTCACTAAGAAACGGTTTTAAAAACTTTTACTCCTAAGGGGCAAAAAACCAAATACTGAAATTTATCGCGGGAATTGCATTTTGTAAATGAAGTGGTTGACATCTCAGTTTACTGGAAACCCCGAATACATTTAGTCCTGAGTTTTTAATCATTGTTTTAAATTGAAAAAAACTTCGTTGTTTGCAGGTTCTTATAGTCGAGAAAATTTCGAAGTTCAATTAATAATAAATGTATGTCCTTTTTATCTCGGAAACGGCTCTAATGATTTTCTCGAAATAAATAATAAATAGCTGTTGCTATGAATGTAAATAAACAAACTAAGAGTTGAGAATTTGTACAATCTATCTAATCCTATACTATTAAGCGAGCAATAATTGTACAATTACGTACAAAGTGAAACTCCGTAGCGAAGCACGGGTATTTTGCTAGTCTATATCTGTACCTCGGAGGGATACAACACTATGTCCATTTTTTTCCATATTGACTTTATTACAGAGTTAAAATCAGCTTTTCTCATATTTCTTAGAGGAATAGAGCACTATGTCCAAAACCAGTTAGAACTGGATATAGCATGTTTTAAAACAACACCAAGTCCACTTTCATTTAGAGGGATAGAACACCATGTGGACTTGGTGTTTTATCCTTCTGAAGCATGTGAATTACTACTGGACATAGTGGTGTATACCTCTACACAGCCTGGCGGATTGTTAGTGAACTAAGAGTACTTTTGACAGTTCTGATGAGTTTACATAGTTGGATGTATTTTAAGTCATAATATTTGCTCTTTTTTAGTAATAGTAAGAATAATGAACCATAATTCTCGTGGGAGAAAGATTCTGGAACTATTGAAAAGTTCTAAAAAAGATTCTACTACAGGTAAGCTACTGTTTAGCTCATTATTTTTAATGTGATATACATAACCACAAATAGTTAATGTAATGTTTTGTTATGAACCTAAACTTCAAAATATTATTTTTTACATGTAATATTATAAGACTTGTTTTATTTCAGAACCAAATCATACAAACAGCAAGGATGTTGAAAATGAAGAGGATAATGGAGATGACTTGAGTTTCGACGAAGATGATGATGACTCTGATCGGGACAAAAATTATGAACCGCCAAGCTCTGAAACGGATTCCAGTGATGATGTCCCTGTATTTAATGAAATACAAAATGAGGTCAGTAGAAATAAAACTAGTGCTAAAACAAACTCAAATGGACATGAGCTACGTTTACTTGAGGAAGACTTATTTTTAAGCAGCGACAATGACAATATTGCAGGAAATCAAGTAGGCCTAGATTTGCAAGGAACAGTAGGCGTAAGGAGAAAAGTGAAAAATAAATCTATTTCTACTCAGATAGGTAAAAAACGTGTCGCTCATACCAGTGAATGGGCATGTAATATTCAGAAACGTAAATATTCTGCAGGTGAAGAATATATTAGTAAAAAGGGTAAAGTTGTCCCTGCCAGAATTATTAAACCTCCTTGTTCTTGCAGACTGAAATGTTCTGAAAAATTATTACAAAGTGACAGACAGGAGATCTTTAATGCATACTGGAGTCAGGAGAAGGGAAATGACACAAAACGGCAATTCATTGTTTCATGTGTAGAGAAGCATAGTACTGTCCGTTCAAGAAAACGAGACCTTGCCTCCAATAAGTCAAAACAAAATACTCTACAATATTATTTTACAGTAAAAGGCATACGAACTAGAGTATGTAAACTTATGTTTTTAAATACACTATCTATATCAAACACCGTGGTAGTTAATGTTTTGAAAAATATTGAACCAGGTGGAATTGTAAAAACCGATCAAAGGGGTAAGCAAACTCCCGTCAATAAAACACATGATGACACTGTTGAAAGTGTAGTAAGACACATCTCTTCCTTCCCAAATTATAGCAGTCATTACACTAGGGAAAAGAGTGATATGAAGTATTTGGGTCCGCACCTGAACATAGAGAAAATGTATGAACTGTATGTAGAGGATTGTAATGAAAATGATTTCAACCCTTTGTTAATAGCTAAAAAATGGCTCTACTACGATGTGTTCAACAAAAAATTCAAGTTGAATTTCAAACCACCAGAAATAGACACGTGTGATACATGTGATTATTTTCAAGCAAAATTAAAAAATAATTTGACTCTAGATGAAAAAAATTCTATTGAGGAAGACCATAATGCACATCTGGATGAATCTAAATTAAGGTATGATTTAAAAAGCGAGGACACCAAAAGGGCTAACAATACCCTTAAGGTATTAACGGGTGATCTTCAAAAATGTTTGCCGTCACCCCTTATAACAAATTGCATAAGCTTTTACAAGAGAAAACTTTGGACGTTGAATTACACCCTTTTTGATTCTTCTGATTCGTCAGTCCATTGTATTATGTGGGACGAATCCAAAGGAGCTCGTGGCGGAAATGAAATCGGATCTGCATTACTGAAATGGGCAGATACCGTCATTCCTGGCAGTGACATTGAAGAAATCATTCTGTGGTCGGATAATTGTTACGGCCAGAATAAGAATATTAGTCTTATTATGTGTTTCTTTTGGATACTCAATAAGTATCCTCAAGTAAAAATCATCACTCAAAAGTTTCTACTAAAGGGCCACACGCATATGGAGGCGGATACTGTCCATGCGCTGATAGAGCGGAAGAGAAAAAAACTTAACAACATGACAATTCTAACGCCCTGGGATTGGCAGCAGTTAGTCAGACAAACCTCAATGAAATATACTGTGCATAATATGGAACTGGAAGATTTTAAAAATTTTAGGTCTTTGTACGATGTCAAAATATGTGAAAATCCGCCCTTTATTAACAGAAAAAAAGATGTCAACAAAGAACAAGTTCTTTTGTCAACCTGTGTTCAACTGCAAGTAAAACAGAACAGCATGGGAACTCTGTTTTTGAAAAGTAATTTTGCAAATGAAAACCAGGAGATTGACCTTGTTAGGTTTCGAAGGCGACACCTTACATTGCCAAATGATTTGCAACTGGTAACACAAAGTCCAATACCAATATCACAACAAAAGTATAATGATCTATTGGCATTACTACCATATGTTCCTACAGTTTGCCATGATTTTTATAAAAACTTAAAGCATACTAGTAATACCACTAGTGAGTACCCTGAAGGAGACTTACCTGATGATGACTGAGTTTTTTGCATCTAAAATACCATTTTGGTTGAATACATAGATGTATTATTTGTATTTGTAAAGAGAATTATAAATAAAATAGTTAAATACATTTTGTAAGTCAAATAGTATTGTGGTTGTTATTGAATATCCCACATTAGGTCTTATAGTACAATAACTTTATGAGAGGGATACAACACCATGTCCATTAAAAAGTAAAAAAAAACCGTAAAAAAGGTTTTTTTTTTATTTTATAACAACTGCATGATGTAAATAACAATAAGTAGAATGTTCTGGTAAAATATTGTTTCAACATCTCAATAAATAGCTGTGCCAATAACACTTTTTGTTGAAAAAAAGTTTAAAACTCCTCTCCTGTAAAGTTATGAAAATGGATATAGTGTTGTATCCCTCCGAGGTACAGATATATATAAAAGAGAAATACCACCGAATCACTGATTCATCACGAAATCTCCGAAACTATAACACCTAGAAACTTGAAATTTGGCATGTAGGTTCCTTATGTGATGTAGGTATCCGCTAAGAAGGGATTTTCGGAAATTCGACCTTTAAAGGGGGAAAAAGGGGGGGGAAGTTTGCCTGACTGACTGACATAGAATCAACGTAGAGCAAAAACTACCAAATGGATATCAATGAAACTTTGAATATAGCTTCATCATAGGTCTTAGGTGCTCACTAAGAAACGGTTTTAAAAACTTTCACTCCTAAGGGGCAAACCCCCCCCCCCATTGTATGTATGTATCTATGTATGTATGTTCCACATCTCCTCCTAAACCACTGGACCGATTTCAACCAAACTTGGCACAAATATTTTACGCGACGGGAGAACCAACATAGGAGAGGTGCTTTTTTCGATGGGGTCCTTTGGGGGGGTTCTTTGGCGTCTTCTACATCTCCTCCTAAATCACTGGACCAATTTCAACGAACCTTGGCACAAATATTTTACGCAACGGGAGAACCAACATAGGATAGGTGTTTTCTTCGATGGGGTCCTTTGGGGTCTTCCACATCTCCTAAACCACTGGACCGATTTCAACCAAACTTGGCACAAATATTTTACGCAACGGGAGAACCAACATAGGACAGGTGTTTTTATCGATACGATCCTCTGGGGGGTCCTTTGGGTCTTAAAAAACTATTAGATCTGGTTACTATGGCAACCCAATAGAATAGATTCTGATTACCATAGCATCGGTGGAAGTCTCCCGCGTAGGAAATAGCGCGGGAGTCGTCCGACGGGCCTTCCCCGGAACGATACCTCTGAAACCTTCTGGTTTCACGATATCTATGAAACCACTGAATGGATATCAATGAAACTTTGAACATAGCTTCATCATAGGTCTTAGGTGCTCACTAAGAAACGGTTTTACAAACTTTCATTCCTAAGGGGCAAAAACCACTGTAAGTGGGCAAATTTATCCACTGTAAGTGGTTGACATCTCAGTTTACTGGAAACTCCGAATACATTTAGACCTGAGTTTTTAATCATTGTTTTAAATTGAAAAAAACTTCATTGTTTGCAGGTTCTTATAGTCGAGAAAATTTCGAAGTTCAATTAATTAATAAATGTATGTCCTTTTTATCTCGGAAACGGCTCTAACGATTTTCTCGAAATAAATAATAAATAGCTGTTGCTATGAATGTAAATAAACAAACTAAGAGTTGAGAATTTGTACAATCTATCTAATCCTATACTATTAAGCGAGCAATAATTGTACAATTACGTACAACGTGAAACTCCGTAGCGAAGCACGGGTATTTTGCTAGAGAAATAGCAAGTAAAAATAGGGCAGAGTAGTGATACATTCACTAAAAGTTAAATCATAAATAAACTAAAATAAAAGAAATTAAATTCGAAAAAGTCAGTAGACAAGTTTAAGTAAAGACAAAAAGAAAAATCGTATATAAATGAAATTTAACTAAAACCAAAATTTGTAAAGAATTATTTTTCTAAAAGAAGAAACAAAATAATAACAATAATTATTAGCCTATTTACAAAAAGGTATCTAGGTTACCTAATAAAAAAGTATAAACATTTATTGGTTACTAGGAGTAACTGACTAACAAGAAATATTAATTGTTAAATGCAATTCAATGTGAGATCAAAAAGTGTAATGTCCTATAAAAGTTAAATAAATTTCAAAGAATATTCGGAATTAACCACTTCTAAATTAAGAAAACAAGTCAGCACTAGACACTACATCCGAGATGGCCATTGGACTATACTGATCCACACCAGAAAATCGATGAACAAACAATAAATTCTGCTAATATCAGCTCAATCCAGACGTCATCATTGAAAACCTTTTGGTGAGATCGTTTCTGTTTACAAGTTAACTAAATTACACCTCAACTACAAATCTACAACACTAGAAACAGCACCATCTCTGTAAATTCATTATTTTGGTGAATAATACATGGTTAATAACATTATAGCCATACTAAGTAAATAGTGTTTGTTTTTTTTGTCAGTGAAGAAACGTAGTCTGCGCTCTAGCGGTCAAAAAATCAACTGAATATTACAGATTATACAAATTTTAACATAATTTATGTAAAGTTTGATACAGACCAATATGCTAAATATAATAAAATAACATTAACATAACAATAATAATAATAACATAATAATAATTTAACATTATTATGATAAATATAATAAAATAACATAATTACCTATGCTACGCTAAGTCAGTCGGTCTGACCGGTTTGTGCGCTCTCGCTTTTTTAGTTAAGTACCTAAGTAAGCAGCTACGAATTTTGATACCTATTAGCTAAATAAACGTTCTATTTTGAAAGTAGAAAATGGACGAGGAAATTGAGTTTATAATAAGCAACGGATTACAGATTCCTTACCGAATAGTAAAGATAAGTGGTGACAGCGCGTGTCTCTTCTCCTCCCTGTCCTATCTGGTGCACGGCGACGTTTCAAGGGCCGCTCAAATTCGTGCAGAAATAGTGAATCACGTGTCCAATAACTGGCAAAGGTTCAAATGCTTTACTCACCAGCGGTCTGGAGCTGCTTATGGTACCAAACGTCTGTACCTCACCGAAATGTCTAAGCCGTACACATATGGGACTACTTGCGAGCTCAAGGCTGCTGGAGAAATATTTCCTTATGAGTTTCAGGTGTTTCAAGGTGGCTCTATTCTTGCTATTTTTGGGGAGGCATTACAGGGAGTCAAAATAATTCGGTTCACTGGAGATTTCAATGAAAGGCATTTTGATGTTTTAATTCCCTTGGCCGAATCAACACATAATACAGTTAACTTAGAATCCCCGAATACCAATAACCCAGCGGAATGTCAACTGAATTTGTCCGAATCCCCGAATACCAATAACCCAGCGGAATGTCAACTGAATTTGTCTTGCACTGTCTCCCAGTCCCAATCCTCTCCTTACGTTGACCTCTCCAGTCCAAGTTCAGACGAATCTGTTGCTTCGACTGTAGCATCAGTCAAAGGGAAAAGAGGAAAAAAACGCAGAAAAAGGTTTACAAATGCAATCAGGAAAAACAAGTAAGGGAAGCTGCTACCAAATATGCCAAAAACAACCCAAAAGTTCATAGGGAGGCAGTCAAAAAATATACTGATAGCAACCCTCGAAAATTGCACTCGCCCACTCGCCAGTGGCTCTATTCTTGCTATGTAATGTATTTTACTTAATTTTTACTATGTAATTTTACTTACTTATTTTACTTATGTAATGTAGTTAACTGTAGTTGACTGGCGAGTGGGTTTTGACTGTGAAAAAAAGGAGAAAAGAGGAGAGAAAGAATGAAAAATGGAAAAAAGAAGGACGTCTATTAAACCAAAACACATGTTTTTGTTTTAGTAAAGGCGCGTGTTGAAGTCATAGGCCGTCAGTTAGCTGTCACCGTGTGAATTTTATAAACAAAATTGCTCTGTTGGATATAAACATCTTAAAACACGTCAAACAAAATAGTGTTGCTGAGAGAGGGGAGTGGAAATTTCACCCCGTTCTGCGCGGGCCGCCGGCCTTTGTCATTCCTTTCAAGTTGTACAGTCTGCTAATTATTGTTGAGTTGACCGGATGTGTTACGCGTGTGATTTATTGTTTCGTGTACTAAGAGTATTCTCAATTTCTAAGATCGTGTTCAGCGTGTATTTTATTTTTTGTGTGTTATTTTATTCATAATGAAACAGATTAAACTTAATTATTTCTTTAAAAAACGTTCTACTGTCAGTACGACGACGCCTAGTGAGTCTGCGAGTGCGACGTCTACTGCTAGAGATGTAAGTGCCGGGCCTAGTAGGGAAACTGAAATGCGTACTGTGGAAAACGCGAGTTCTAGTGGACTTAGGCCTACTCACGGTTCCTCTGGGAAACGAAAATTTCAAAGAGCTTGGCTGGATATCTTCCCCTGGCTAGCTTACGATTCCGACCGCGCAAAATGTACTATATGCGCTAAATACCCTCAAAATAGTGACCCAAAATGATCTCGTACCTCTGGTCATCCATCTTGAGGATACAATGAACCGGAAAGCTACAACAGGAGAAGCTACGGATGCAGCTAGAGCAAAAGGCTATCTAAAAATCCTTACATCATACAAGTTTGTAAAAACATTAAACTTTTTGATTGACCTGTATGGGAAACTAGAGCCATTTTGTAAAGTTTTACAGTTGAAACAGTTACTGGTCTCACAGGTACGATCGTCAATGATTGTAACGGTGGAAATGGTTCAGTTCCTGCTTTCATCTGAAGGATCCAGTGTGAAACAATTCCTTTCTGACACTTCAGACTCAGAGAAACTGAATTGTTCAAAATACAAAGGCGACCAAGGAATTGTTCTCACAAACACGTCTCAAGGGGAGGAAGAATACAAATCAATCCGTAATAAGCTGATCAAAAGCACAGTTCATTACTTGAAGTGCCGTCTTGATACACTTGAGACTGTAGTAGGCACCAAGTGCCACGTTCTGGATTTCTTGTGCCTTCCTCAAGATGACACCCTAACTGCATATGGCAATGAGGAGATTCTTCAATTGGCGCATGTTTTTATTACTGGTGATATAAATGAGGATGTTTTGCTATCGGAATGGGTTCAATTAAAAATGATGGTTAAAGAAGAGCAAATAACTTCAAAAGGACTGGGTGAGTTATTAAAAACTCTGTACAAGTTTCCTGAGCGTTTTGGTGAGCTAAAGAAAGTATTTTACAGCGTTGCATGCATGGCAGTAACAACAGCATCTTGTGAACGGGGATTTAGCTTCGTTAACAGGATAAAAGTGAAACAGAGACTTTCCCTGGACATCACTTCATTAGGAGATCTAATGCAGCTGGCAGTAAATGGACCACCCTTAGAAGATTTCAACCCTGGTGTAGCAATAGACAAATGGTATTTCTCGTCGGGACTTCGCCATGTTAGTGGCCACAAGAGGAAACACTCAGCCTAGTCCAGCTTGATTATTTTTAATCAATTATTTTTCATCTTCAACTCGATAAGGGACTATCAGAATATAAACTGGGCTAATGAATAATGTAGCGGTACATGGTAAATATTAAATAATAAAGTTTTATCCCCCCCCCCCCGAAACGGTATCTGGCGAGTGGGAAACGCCAACAATTTTCGAGGGTTGGGATAGTCACCCAACTGATAGTTAACCGGGAGGCTGTAAAAAAATACAATGAAAGTCATCCAACAGTTCATAGGGAGGCCGTAAAAAAATACAATGAAAGTCATCCAACAGTTAATAGGGAGGCCGTAAAAAAATACAATGAAAGTCATCCAACAGTTAATAGAGAGGCCGTAAAAAAATACAATAAAAGTCATCCAACAGTTCATAGGGAGGCTGTTAAAAAATATGCATCTAATAACCCCCATATCAATCCAGTAGCTTCTGCGAAATATAATGAAAAGAGAGCACATAATAGATTATTGACCTGGGATAAACTTTTGTCCGGATTTCAATATGAACCGGAAATAGATTATTCCACGGACAAGTTCGTTGAGCTTGGAGTTCAGTCACCATGTAACTGGTGCCATGCACTGAAGTGGAAGGATGAGACTCCTGGTTTGTGTTGCAATAATGGTAAGCTTCCTCTCCTTGAGCCCTATCCTGAACCCTTACACAGTCTCCTCAATCACCAGCATGCAATGACTGAGCACTTTCTTCCTGCTACCCGGAAGTACAACGGATGCTTCCAAATGACGTTTTTTGGAGCCAAAGAGGTAAAAGAAGGAAACTTTATGCCAACTTTTAAAGTACAGGGCCAGGTCTATCACAGGATAAGGAGTCTTATGGCTGAGCCTGAGCAACAGCCTTCATTTCTCCAAATATACTTTGTTGGTGATGATGACGACAAAGAGAGGGATATCCGTTGTGGAATATACCCTGGCGTCAAGCCAGGATTGGTTAGCCAGCTGCAGAAATTACTTCATGAGCACAACAAGTATATTTTGGATTTTAAGGCTGCTGTTGATTCTGTTCCCAAGGACCAGAAGGAGTTTCAGGTAGTTATTAAAGCAAATATGAAGCCTTCTGGAGAACACCATGGTCGTTTCAATGTTCCAACAACTAGAGAAGTGGCAATTCTAATTGTCGGCCAGGATTTTGATAAAAGAGATATCGTTCTCCATAGCAGAGACAATAGATTGATACGAATCAGTGAGACGCACCGTGACTATGATGCTCTTCAATACCCTTTGATGTTCTGTCGTGGAGAAGACGGCTATTCTATGACATACCACAGCGCGACCCAAAGACAAAGGCTCCTCTCAAGAAAACTGTGTCTGTTACTGACTTTTACAGCTACAGGATAATGGAGCGTGATGGTGAACAATGCAACCTACTGCTGTTTCGCAACCTTCTCAACCAATTTCTGGTTGATATGTATGCGAAAATTGAAACAGAGAGACTCAATTGGATACGTAACAACCAGAAAAAGCTGAGAAGTGAGAATTATGTCCACCTGAAGGATGCCATGAAAGAAAGGACGGCCAGTTATCAGAAATAGGCAAGATGGTTGTGCTGCCGTCCACTTTCACTGGAGGACCCCGATACATGCATGAGCGAACTCAAGACGCGATGACGTATGTGCGCCATTTTGGACGACCGGATCTGTTTATTACGTTCACTTGCAATCCAAAATGGCCGGAAATCACAGAGATATTGACACAAGGCCAAAAATCTCACGATAGACATGACATAGTAGCGAGGGTTTTCAACATAAAAGTGAAGCATATGATGAAACTCCTCACTAAAGGTTACATCTTTGGCCCTACCAGGTGTCACATGTACTCCGTGGAGTGGCAGAAGGGTGGGCTCCCTCACGTTCATATCCTTCTGTGGTGGGAGGAGAAGATAAGGCCAGAGTCCATAGATAAAATTATCAAAGCTGAAGTACCTGATCCCAACCTAGATCCAGCCCTCCATGAGATTGTCAAGACAAATATGATTCACGGACCATGTGGACCGCTTAACAGGAACTCACCATGCATGGTGGATGGCGCCTGTACAAAGAATTACCCACGGCCATTCTTAAAAGAGACTCAGACAGGAGAGGATGGCTATCCTAAGTATCGCAGACGGTCCCCGGCAGACGGCGGATTTACAGTAAAAATTAATGAGGTTATTGTTGACAATCGCTGGGTAGTTCCGTACAACCCCGTCCTGTCTCGCACATTCTCAGCCCACATAAATGTTGAATATTGCAACTCTGTCAGATCAATCAAATATATCTGCAAGTATGTGAATAAAGGGTATGATCAAGCAGCGTTCACCGTTGAAGATCTGGACGAGGTGACAAGGCACGAAACAGGACGATACATCAGCAGCTCTGAGGCAGTCTGGCGCATCCTCTGCTTCCCTATTCATGAAAGGTTTCCTCCTGTTATGCACCTTTCCGTACATCTAGAAAACGGTCAAAGAGTTTATTTTATGGAGGACAATGTCATTGACACGATAAATAATCCTCCAAAAACGACACTTTTGGGATTTTTTGACCTGTGTAAAGTTGATGCCTTCGCAAGGACCCTTTTATATTGCGAAGTTCCGTCCTACTACGTATGGAAAAGCAATCAATTCTGCAGGAGGAAGCAAGGTAAATCTGTGACAGGCTATCCAGGGGTAAAAAAAGATCAGGTGTGGGTAGAGTAACACTGTCCATCCTGGCAATGCTGAGTGCTACTATTTACGCCTCCTCTTACATGAGATCCGCGGTCCTGTATCATTTACTGCATTAAAAACTATCGCAGGGGTAGTTCAGCCAACATTTCAAGCGGCGTGTAGAGCACTTGGCTTGCTGGAGGATGATGCCCATTGGGACCGTACTCTTGAAGAAGCTTCTATCTCTGACTCTCCTAATAAAATTCGTGAGCTATTTGCCATAATGTTAGTATTCTGCCAAGTGGCAGACCCCCTAAAATTGTGGGGGAAATACCGAGACAGTCTTGCGGAAGATGTTAGAAGGTAAATAGAAAGAGAGCGCGGAGACGTCCAATTAGGCCAGGACATTGTTTACAACCAATGCCTTAAGCTTCTTGAGGATACTGTCATATCCATGTCGGGTAAAACACTCAAAGAGTTCGGTCTTCCAACACCATCACGGCAGCAAGAAGTTATCAGCAACCATCAATACCTGAACGAACTGTCCTATGATTGTGTTCGGTTGACTGAAACAGTGGCTGTAAATATTCCAAAATTAAATCAAGAACAAAAAGATGCCTATGACAAAATCGTTCACAGTATTAATTGTGATTCTGGGAAATTGTTCTTTCTGGACGCTCCTGGCGGCACTGGGAAAACGTTCTTGATAAATCTGTTGCTCGCCACAGTTAGGCGCAAAAGGAATATCGCAGTTGCAGTTGCTTCATCAGGTATTGCAGCTACCTTGATTGAAGGAGGAAAGACGGCTCACTCTGCATTCAAGTTACCCCTTAACCTGAATCATTTTGAGTCTGCACTTTGTAATATTTCTAAGCAGAGTGATATGGCACAGGTGCTTCGTGAAGCTAAATTAATAGTGTGGGATGAGTGCACTATGGCTCATAAAAGAGGCGTTGAGGCTGTCAAAATACTGTCCTTAAGAGTTAACATGCGTGTCCACCTTCAACATGATTTGAGAGCAAAGGAGTTTTCTAAATTATTACTTGATATTGGGGATGGAAGGATTTTAGAAGAGGAGGATGGAAAAATAAATATTCCGAATAATCTTTGCTCCGTTGTAAGAGATTTAACAAGCCTGACTGACAAGATCTATGGAAGTAATATTCAACAGAGTGGTGCAGATTGTATATCATGGCTCAAGGAAAGGGCTATTCTTACTCCAACCAACAATTCAGCCAATTCTATCAATAATCTTCTACTAGAGAAGCTACCTAATGAACTCATGAAGTATGAATCTATTGACTCGGTAGTGGAGTTACAAGATGCGGTCCATTATCCTGTAGAGTTTTTGCACACACTCGATCCACCAGGAATCCCACCACACGTCCTCTACCTTAAGGTTGGTGCTCCAATCATGCTTTTGCGCAATCTAAATCCACCCAAACTCTGTAACGGCACTAGGCTTCAGGTGAAAAATCTGTACAAGCACGTGATTGAAGCCCAGATTTTCACAGGCGTCAGTCAGGGAGAAACTGTCTTCATCCCCCGAATTCCAAAGATCCCATCGGATTACCATTTTGAGTTTAAACGTCTACAATTCCTGGTTAAAGTTTGTTACGCTATGACGATTAATAAGGCGCAGGGACAGAGTTTAAAAGTGGCTGGTGTGGATCTCAGGAGTGACTGTTTCTCCCATGGCCAGTTGTACGTGGCGTGCTCGAGAGTCAGTTCATCTGATAGCTTGGTCATCCTCCAGCCAGAAAGGAAAACCAGGAATGTTGTTTACAGAGAGGTCTTGGAAAGATAGCAACTGAAAATCATAGCAGTAGAATTAAGGAACTGAAAATCTTCTAACTTACTTTTTAAGTTTCTTGAAATACGCGGAAGGACATAGGTACTTTAGACAAAAATATTCTTCGACGCGGACGAAGTCGTGGGCAACAGATATAGCTAATATACACAGAGAGTATACGAGTACACCGAGAGATACATTAATGTTTATAATTTTCATGAAAACTGAATGGTTTTTTATAATTATGTTACCAAAAATTATGTTATATTGGGATTATGTATCAAACTATGAGAACCTTTGTACTCTAAAAACACTGTAACCATAGAAAACAATACTAAGTGTAATTATAAAAGTGCAGTGTGCAAAGTGGAACATAGTATGTTATGTGAAAGAGTTAAAAAACATTGCATTTCACAAATTTGTGAAACAAATACAATTCGCAATATGTTATATAAAACTATAATATTAATGATAAGTTGTAGTAATTTTGTTTTGTTTAGGCCACAAAGGCAATATAATTGTAATTTCTATGTTATTTTTATTTATGTTCAAAGGAATCCAGGGTTATATGTATAAAATAATAATAACAGCCAGATCAAACTATGTCAGAGAGATAGCAAGTAATCACGTAAATTTATTGTATTAAACTACAAATAATGTATGGCATTGATGAGGAAGTTGTTATTTAATCAGTCTGTACTCTTTTTGCGGGCGAAGCCGCGACGGGTAGTAGTGCTAGTCTGTTATAAATTGACCAAAGGTAACTATGAGTGGTATCCAATTAATCTGTAAACAAAAAGCAAAATAATGGTGTTATTGTATTTTATATTACAAATAGTATAAGGAAGTTATAATACTTTAAAGGATATTAATAATTTTGAATAGAAAAACGTTAGTTTGATATAACAATGTTATAAATTATCAGTCAATGGGAATTAGTTTTTTACAGAGAGTTGCCATGACAACAAAACCTTGTTACATAGGAAACCGTTAATAAATCATCATTCCATTATTAAAGTTTGAGTAGGGTGGAGGTATGAAGCCACTAAGACATAAAAAGAAGTAAATCAGCCTATTTTATCTACAACACTGATTAAGAAGATAAACATAATAACATTAATAAAACTAATAGTGAGAATTAAATCAATTCAACCCAAGAAACAAGAAATAATCTTGAGAATTTGCTGAAGAAGCCCCAGTGAAGAATTAACAACCCACAGAAGGAAGAATATAGACGAACACCTAACTGAACCTTGAAAACTAACATCCGCCAGTAGGACTGAGGGAATTTAAACACCATAACTGGACCATTAATGAAAATTGAACCTGGAATTCACGGAACTACACCAGAAGGGACAAGCAGCAGTATTCCAGAGAATTGTTACCCATGATAAGCAGAGACAAAGGATCGTTAAGTATATTTTAAATACTTAACCGAAAAAACACCAGACAATCCATAATAATTGAACTAAACTTTTCACTTCACTAATCACTTTAATAAACTTTTGGAACTTAATTTTTATTTCACAAACACCTCAAATAGAATAAATATATCACTCCAATTTGGATTTTTCATGAATCTGTTTTAAAAACGGAAGGTTTGTTAAGCACCAATAACCTATAAAGTACTAATTCCTACATCGGTAATTTACTATTATTATTTAAGTATATCACCTGTTCAATAATAGTTATAAGGTATATTGTAAGATTTTGTACTTTTAAGTCTGTAAAACAACATTTTCTGTAGTCAAAAGAACTTTCCCCTGAGATTTAAATTAAACGAAATTGTCAACTGTATCTCCACCATAAGAGCAGCAAGCGGACAGAATTGCCAACCGTGAAAAAGTAAACATGCCGGCGCAAGATTAGGCATTATATTTGGAAGAAATTGTAATTATCAAACCATATCAATAACTGTTAATAAAACTACATACACACTTTAAACTGTATGTTTGATTTTATTCAACGTAATATAAAAGTTTGAGAAATAAAAATATAGAATAAATAAATTTGACGAAGTCGATTCACTAAGCAGTGTTGGTCAACCAGACGGCGAGGCAGTAAATTCGAATTGAACGGCCGAACTGGTGAGTAGACGTTCGACATCAGTAAGTATTTGTACAAACGTAATATTCGACATGTTACAATTGTTATATACTTTTCTAGTTAATTCACTTGTATCATTACTTTAATTACATCATTATGTATGTTTGTAATTATTACATATCATCTGTTAAAAGACGTATTTGTTGTTAAAATGCATATTTTTGCTAGCATGATAGAGAACGTTACTCACAAACTATTCTCAATCAACCACGAGAAATAATTTTTAATGTTTTACAATTTATGGGAGAAGATGCGGTTGAAGGAATAAAAAGTTCTAATGAAAATTGTTTTTAAATGTTACTGCAGGCAACTGAGTTATAAACTTGAACATTATTGTCTATTGCATAAGAGGGAGAAAAATTAAAAACGTTTCAGAGCCCAGAAAAGACCCGAGTCTTAAGTTAGTCCAAAGACAAGTGCGGATGATTTTGACATTCATGTTATTCATTGGAATGTTACCAGTTATACATTACTCCAAAGAGGGATCCAACACTAAGCTCATTGCTATCCATAATTATTTATAAAACAAACTTTAACAGCCAGATTAGTTCCTATCGAATTTTTGGTAAAAAGAATCTGGATAAGCTAAGTGTCATGGTAAAGTTGAATTAAACTTAGATTATAAACAAACAAGACTATTAATGCTAGACGTTCGTATATTTTTGATTTGAGTATAAATTTCCTGCGTGTATCTTTAGATACACAAGTATTACTAAAGATTAAAAAACAAGATAACTGTATATAAAAACATCCCCTACAAACATAATGGTAGAATATTAGTTCTGTTGTGATGTAAAACACACATGTGCGTGCGTGCACACAAATTGCATCTGAAGTAACATTAAAATGAAGTGGAATGTTGAAATACAAAAAATGTCAAAATATTGAATATTATCTATTATAACTCTACCCTTTTCACTTTAATTAAAATGAAAGGAAATGTAGAGAATGAAATGGATTTATATGGAAACATCTAGTGAACTCTGGTATTAAGATATCAGAAGACAGTTATTTGAATGTGCTGTTGTTTGCTGACATCTTGCTTGTAATTCAAAATACAGAATCTGCTTTACAAAATCTGTTTTTAAGTTTCATGATATCTGCTAACAATACAATATGAAAATCTCCACTAAAAAAACATGCAGTGTCATCATTTCAAAGCAAGGAACCAATAAGAACAAAATTAATGATTAATGGTCAAGTTGTAGAACAGATGAGCCATTTCAATTACCTGGGAAATTATATTGGCTATGGTAAGAATTATGATATTGATGTTAAGTTAGGTAAGTTCCAGATGATCTGTGGGACAATCAACCATATTTGTGTAGACAAGATACATCGAGATACAAAATTAAAGTTTTACAAAGTTATGGCAGTCCCTGTGCTGTCCTATGGCCTTGAATTGCGGCCAAGAAACAAGAAAGTAAAATACAGGTCTCAGAAATGGTGTTCTTCAAGAGGAGTTAAAAGGTGTCCTAAATTTGACCATATAAAGAATAAGGACATTGCAAGTTTTTGACTTGAATGAAAGACTAAAAGATTATAAACAATAGTGGAAAGAACACTTAGAATGTCGGATTCAATTAAGGATATCCAAACAAGTTTACAAATGTAAACCTATAGGGCACAGGTTTGTGGGAGGCCCAGGAAGAGATGGCTGGAGGATCTTTGAAGGCAGAACAGGCAGCACCTTGTGTATGCCGTGATGTGTAGAAGATGATGAAACAAGATTTCTGATGTCTAGCGTTAAATGTTTTCTGCAAGTAAACTAATATGAACCACTGATTCCAAACAATTATTTGCTTTGTGTAACAAAAAATGTGTGAATGTGAAATACTCATGTGAAACAAGTATTTCTTTTATGGTGAGGTAAAAAAATAGAACAGTGCAGTCTACACATTCCATTGGGATAAGTATGAAGGCTGTAGTTTTGATGTCTTAACAACAGAAGTGGGAAGAAAAAGAGAGTGGTTGAGAGGGGGAGAAAGACATGTTTGTAAAACATTCTAATATGTATCAGCAGCAAATTTGGATGCGTATATTATTATAATTATATTTACTGATTTATTTGTCAATCGCTTGTTCAAAAATCAAGCAAATAAGTTTCCTGTTTATATTTATTTTGTTTAAATGTAATGTTTACAATTATATAATTCAGAATATTATTTTCTTAGATCTGCATGCTTTCAGAGGGGACTGCCATTGTCTTATGACACCGCACTTATATCTTTGTATTTAGTCTTATGGTTTTAATTATTGTTAATTATTAATCAGTTTGATTATTTTAATTTTATTAATACTTCTTATTATGTTGTTGTCTGAAATAATAACCCTATAATTCATTTGTTCAGCTAACTATGTGAGTATGTGGAGGAGAGACAGAATGAGATTTTACAAAAAACCAAAACAGTATGCGAGTTTTATTTACATTATATGTAGGTTGGCTGCACTGAAGCTTCTATAGGTTCACATTTCACAGTGACTCCCTCCATAAGCATTGCCCTCTCCACGTACGTGCCTCAATGCCTTTAACTTTCAACTTTTGCTATACATGTGTTATCAGTATGTTGGTATTTATATTGTCACACAACATTCTCATACAGTCTTTCCCTCCTCCCTCCACTCACCCCTACCTCATAAAATCATGATGTCCAAAAACAGATGGTTGATAACAGATAATAGAACATCTTTTTCTGTAGTTTGATCACATCACACTCAGTTTTCTGCTTACTGTGGAATGTTGCTAAGGACTGGCCAAAAATCTTTCATGTTAGCACCTTCGTCACTATTGTGGCATGAACGACTGCGGTAACATTGCATACAATTGACATCACATTGCTATCTCATCAATGTGGTGATTGGTTACCACTGTTCTGTCAAGTCTCATTTCCACAACTATTAAAACCAAACCATGAAAATACAGAAGTACTACATGGCTCCGTTAATACAATCCGGAGAGGAGTAGCGTAGCAGCACTGGCATTGCCAGTTGCGTGGGGTTTCAGTACGTTCCCCCCCCCACGCTGCTTGACGTTTGTACAAAGTAAAACTCATATGTGACTAGAAAATTTACATGTCCAAAAATTAAAGTTAGAGCATTATAATACTTGAACTGTACTCGTATGGTGTCAAAATTGTTATTCTTCACCATTTCAAAAATACTTCAGTTTGGAGTTTAATATGGCTATTCAATGTTTAATTTTTTTGTACTCTTCATACATGTGTAAAGTTATGTTACTTTTGCTCATGATTTTTTCGAATTACAACATGAAACGTTAGCTGGTAGAAAAGCATTTTGCTATTACAAATAGTAGTTGTGTAAACGAGTGAAATTATGAGGAACAAGTGAATTTAATTTCTATTCAATTAGCAAGTTTCTAACGTGCTATTGTGTATACCACGTTATAAACATGATATCACGTTAAAAACAGACTTGGGAAAGCTATAATAATTGTTAACTGATCAAAGTTAAAGTTACTGTCCAAACAAACTAACTAAGTTAAAGTTATAGTTAATAGTTACAAAAACTAACTGATTTAAAGTTAAAATAAAACTAACTGATTAATGTCTCGTCAAGAAAAATAACAGGTCGCTTATTGTCACAGGTGTCGTTCCTTCTAATCCATCCTAGGTATCTTGCTCGCCATGCAATTGTTTCGTTTCTCTCCATCAATATACTTCTTTTATTTTTACAGTTTTTAAATAGGAATCCAAGTTTATGTATGATTCTGCGTAAAGTTTCCTTGCCTCCCTTAAAAATATATGTCACTTTTTAAAGAAGCAATTGTAACGTAGGAACCTGCTTTTTAATAGTATAAAAATTCTGTATCATACGACAGACTGCACATTAATCAAAATCATCTAAAACAATTTTCCTTGTACTCTGCTGACATGTCTTTCCAGGAGTGCTCAGTTTTCTACCAGTTGATTTTGATACTTTTACCTCTTTCCGCATCTTACAAATTGTAGTTTCTGACTTTCCTGTTGCATCTGCTGCTCGCTTTGTCACGTTGTTTATTGGGTACTTATAACAACCACTGATCTTTTCTTCATCAAAAAATTCAATAACTCGCCCAACTATTTGGCGTGCTTGACTGCGAATTGTAGGACTTTCTTTGTTTATTTTATTGTCACGTTCTATGCTGTTCTAAATTTTATGTGTCGAGTGTGGTGTTAAAAGTCTGGAAATTACACTGTATAAAAAGTTCAAGTTTAAATACTTCTATCGGGTTTACACGCACAAATATTAATTGCAGGCCTAACAAAAATCGACGCTCACAATACTCGTAGTTAATAAACATAAATTCAGGTGACACACTCTGTAATACGAACACACACAAATATTAATTATACCGCAGATCAACGCTACGATACAATTAGTAAATATAAATTCAAATGACAAACTCTGAACACGGACACGCACAAATATTAGCCTAGTACTTGTAACGGAAATTGACGCTCACGATATTCACAGCTGGGAAACATACATTCAAGTGACAGACTTTTGAATATGACTGTAAACTGCTTGGTGGAGTGAGACGCGCTTGCGCGTTTGTCTCTGAACTCCCTTAGTTCACATTTTTTCTGCATGTTTTGTTGATGTTGTCGGGTAGTAGTTCGTATGCTTCTTTGTTACTTTGTAACTCTTGAATGAATGGGTTGATCAATTTTGATGCAAAGGTGTAAAGTGAGTGAAGTGTCAGTGAGCATGTAACACTTTAGAAAAAACAAATGGTAGGTGACACCAGATTATGTAGAATGTGGACAAATCTGTAAAATGTGGTATTATGTGTAATTAATGAAGAATGCAGAAAAATATGATTACAACAATAAAAAGTTTACAATAAAATAAATGTAAGGAAGATGTTATATAGTTAAGTGGTATGTTTGTTCATGTGGTTATAGCTAACTGTACAGTTATCAAGGCAACAGAATGTCAGGATTTTTTCGTCTTGTCTTTTAAAAAGTGAGTGAAGAAAAATTTGTGTGGGACTTATGTTATTCATATTATTGAAATACAAAACAATTATTGTATTGTTCTTTATGAAATGATTTTGTCCTTTTTCCTTTGATGTTTGAAAAACATGTTCTTTTCTGTAATCGGGCGTTTTGTTGACTTATTCAATCATTTACACTAGTGGGCAACATTGTGGAAACCTTTTGGAAAAAGTGTATTTCTGAGGTTTGGTGGCTCTAAATACCACTTTTTTGAAGTAATACTATAAAATTGTGTCAATAGAAAGATAATTTAATCAAGAATGTAATGAACAAAGTTTGTTCAGTTATCTGTCTTATCTTTCCAAAGGTTTCCTCACTTTTGGCCACTAGTGTACATTAGAAAATAACAACTTTTGTGTAGTTCACAAGAATTTTCAAAGATATTAGTAGTGTCCATGCAATTAAGGTTTGGAACCTAGTGGTATATGATGTATAAGGAAAACAATTTTTTGTTGTGTCAGTAAAAGCAAACGCTATTTGATTTTGTTATTATTCCTACTATTGTTATTATATTATTTTTGTTATTCTTTTTCAGAGCTCAGATGATGAAACCAGCCAACCAAGTGTAGGTGAAAATGGACGCATCAATTTTTCTGTAAACTCAGAAGTTCCTCAGGATCGTTTCTCATTTTAACAAATTAAGACTGATGATTTTAACGGCATTCCACAATGCATTGTTCCCATTTTTTAAATATTTTTGTATACATATATTAAATTTGTTTATATCACTTTTCCATTTGATATAACAATTGTATTTGTAAAGTAACAATCACTACACGTGTGAGAATTGAAATACATGCAACAAAACACTGTTAGTAATTTACATTTTTAATTTTACATTAAAACCTGATTTGGATGTATAAAACAAGAATTTAAGATCTCTGTATGTTACTATATTTATTATTATTATTATTGTATTATAAATTGTTTTACATAATAACATTATTTAAAACACAGTTTGTTTCAGAAATTGTGTGCCAAATGGTTTCATTGTAAAAAGAAAAAAAAAATTATTAAATTTGTCTTGGACTTTTCTGTCTGACTTATTTGCAGAAGTGTATGCACACATTTTTTTGCTCTCAGGTGTAAAATATTGTAATTCATTTTAAAACATTATATTTTCATTATCATTCAAAAGGTGCAATATACAACTTAAAAAGTAAAAAAAATGAAAAAGTAGTTGCACTAATGCATGCACTTCTGGAAGTTTTTCAGTTCATTTATATTTTACGCTTTGATAATAATGACATTAAATATTTCTTTAATTATTATTATTATTATTAATTTTTAGATTTGAGTGTTTAATAAAATAATTTTTGTATAATTTAATTGAATTATTGATTGTTTATGACCCTTTTTCCACTTATTTTCAAGTGAAACTCGGACTATGTAAATGCAAAGAAAAGTGACACTTGGAGGAAATTATTTTTTGTGCTTTCCTTTGAACTCATGAAAGTTTCAGACTACTTTTACTCACATTTTAACTTTAGTCTATTTTCAGAAGTGTTTGAGAATGATAATAGAATAATTGAACTTTAATAAGTTTTCTAATTTTCACTTTACTTATAGCTTCTATGTCTATAATAGTGTTGAATCACTATCATTGTCTTCAAAGTGACATTTTGTCAGTCATTTTCAAAAGTTAGTTTTAAATGCCAGTGAATACAGCTGTATAGAGGAACAAGGTTGAATTTGGACACAGAGAAGAAAAAATATGTATTAGACAAGTTCAATTCAACAGTTCTCTTATTGGCTAAAATATGGATGGGGCAGGGCAGATACATATTTCATACATTTTAATTACACTTTGTGACGGTACAAAATGGGTAGGATAATTTTAATATTGTGCAATAATACGATCTGTGTAAACCGGAGTGAAATTCGACTATAAATCTGAAGTCGTATGAATCAGCCAGTGTGACGTAGGCATTAACGTCTCAGACTAAATAAACCTAACCATATATGATCATGAATTTTTATTGATCCGACTGATGTCATGAGAAAATCATGAAATGAACACGTGTTTTATAATATTGAAACGCAATTCGAGCTTCTACAATGTTCCAGACGTTTTGATATGGCTCGACCAGCAAGGAAGGGGTACCACGTGATCAGCCAGTATAGTATACGAACACCGATCGCAATTCGTGCATCAACATCTCCAAGCCGTACGGTTGTGTTAACCCAAGTCCGCAGACAAAGTCGATTTAGGCCTTCAAAAAGTGTAAAAAATGTATTTAAACAAGTATAAGTAAATCTCTGCAAGTGTCAATGTAACTGGAAAAGTTAACTAACAGTTTCGAACAGTTTTCGTGAGTATTGGAGCAAAAAGTTTTGAATGAGCAATGGTGCAACATGTGGAATAACTGCTTCAGCTAAGTACTTACAACTAGATCAACTGACCGACGATTAATAACTGTCGATCTATTATTCAAATATTCTATTCAGAAAAATGAGATCTCAAATATAAAAGGGGGGTTTGAAATGAATGAGAGATAGGGAGTGAAAGCGAGGTACTGGTGAGCCTTCATAATATTAAGTAAATATAGTTTGTATGATTAATAATTATGTGTGTGCATTGTTGGGTGATTTGTGAGTCACAAGATAACTAGGGGTAAACCTAGTTAATTTACAATTAAAATACCAATTTCAATGTCACCATGACCACGTGTTTAGTGTATTTATTGCTTTGAAACCTAGCCTACAAAACAGCACCAGAACATCAAGACACATTAAGACATAATATAAACAACACAATAGGAGTACCAAAGACACCAGACAACAACAACCACAACTCAGAAATACACACAGCCATCAAACTGAGGGAAAAGGCACACAAACACAACATCACATTTGTAAAAGCTGACAAAGGCAACACGACTGTAATTATCCCCACAGACAACGTACACAAAAAAGTACAAAACTTCATGGAACAGAACAACATCACAGAACTAAAACACGACCCCACCGACAGATACCAAAACTCAGTAAAACAAATAGTCAACAAAGCCAAACACATTATGACACAAACAAAAGCCCTACATGAAACAAATCCGACCATCAGCACCTACACTCCAAGCGCTTCCCAAAATCCATAAAGAAGACATTCCGATCCGCCCCATTATCAACTACCGTAATGCCCCTTCACACAAACTGGCAAAATATCTAGACAAAATTATTAGACACACACAAATAGACAACAACATTACAGTAAAAAACAACACTGACCTAGTAACAAAAATAAAAGACATACACATCCCCCATAATGCCACATTAGCCTCCTTTGACATTAAAAACCTGTACACAAACATCCCCATCTCTGAAACAATCACCATCCTACAAAACAAACTCAAACAGAACAACACACCAGACGAACTTATCAATGAAATAACAGAAACTCTGAACATTATCACAAAACAAAACTACTTTACTTATAACAATAAATACTACACACAGAACGATGGCCTACCCATGGGCTCCCCCATATCCAGCATTCTAGCAGAAGTCTTCCTCCAACACTTAGAAAAAACAAAAATACTCACAAACAATGACAGACACTCACATAAAATACTATATTGGCACAGATACGTTGATGACATTCTAATACTATACAGGGGAAACAAAAGACAATGTGAACAGTTACGCACATAAACAAAATACATAAAAACATAACCTTCACTGCCGAATACGAACACAACAATACCATAAACTTCTGAGACCTCTCCAACACAAAACTAGAACACAGGCACAAATTCAGTATATACAGAAAACCAACTACAACTGACACTAATACACAATACCTCCAATCACCCAATACAACACAAACTAGCTGCTTTTAGAACCATGATACATAGACTTAACAACATCCCCTTAGATGAAATAGACTACAAAGACGAACTAAACACGATAAAATATCTAGCAGAATCTAACGGTTATGACAGAACAATAGTCAGTAAACTCCTACACAAAACAAACAACAGACAAAGACAGAAAACAAATTCATAACACTAACATACATCAACAAACAAACAAAAAATTGCCCACAAATTCAAAAAAGCAGGATACAGAATCGCTTACAAAACTACTAACAAAACAGAACACACTATCAAAACGCATGCCCAAAGCACAAAACAAATTCGATCTACCCGGTGTATACAAGCTAAATTGTTCAAATTGCAATAAATTCTACATAGGCCAGACAGGACGTAGCTTCAAACAGAGATACATTGAACACACAAAAGCACTCCACACCACCACAGAATCTACCTTTGCAAACCACCTCATTGAAGCAAACCACACATATAAAAACATCGACAATAACATGAACATTCTACACATACACACAAAAGGCCGAAAACTAGACACTCTAGAACAATTAGAAATATACAAACACACAAAAACAAATAAAAACGACATCCTAAACGAACAGACAGTTCAAATCGCACGCATTATTCGAACACATCTCACCACACACACACAGCTTCGATCTTTCGAAAAACTATCCCGTTGCCAACAACAAGACGAACAGCGCTACCTACGACAGCCTCTGATGAAGCCTTCTATAGGTGAAAGCCGGTTTAGGCTGTAAGGTAAAACTTTACGTTTTTACTTATAAAAAACTTAGTGTTCCGAGTCGTCAATGCTATAGTGATATTTAGTTAAGTAACGGACACGTCATGGACAACGAAATCCAAGAATTATTTAACGTCATTAAAAATCACTAAACATATAAAAGAATTTAATAATTTGCTTGACCGTATAAAAAATAAATAAATAATTTTGTTTGCGGTTAACAATGACATCGGGCGTGCAACCTTGTAAATAATTAAAGTTAACTTAACACAAGGAAGAAAGTGCACAGAATCTTTTCCTCCGGGTAAGGACCGTTGGAATTTGTTACAATACAACAGATCATTAATTGGCCCTGACACAGATCCGACGCCGAGTGCAACCTGGTCGACCAAAACATTGACCTCTATTCTTTCTGTGTAGCCGTCGTGGGACCGTCACCTCTTAGAGTGCCTCAGGAAAATGGAACGTTTACCAAACAAACATTTAGCCCGTCTGCAGTAATTAAATGTTAGACTACAAAAAACCTCAACTCGCAGAGAAAGTGTTCGAAGATTGTAAACAGTGCTCGTGCACGCGCAAGCTCTAGAAAATTGGACTGGTTTAATTGAGACGCAATTTTGTGAATTTACAATGCTTACGAATCATGACCATCATCAATGGCGTAGCCAACCCGTTTATCGAACGGGTTACGGTTTAGCGTCTTTTATCGAAGCTGAATACCCGTGCTTCGACTTCGCTACGGATTAGAAAAAATGAAAATTAAATTATACTCAGTGTACTAGCTTTTAATATTGGAGTTTGAGTAAACAAAAACTGCAATTAAAACTAACATGTAAAAATTCGGAGATAAATGATAATTGTTCCGTTTTTGATTGTTAATAAATAAATGATGCAACCGAATAAAATCTGTATTAGTTCTACCCAAATTGTTTTTTACGTAGAGTTAATAACAAATGTGGATTTGTGAATATTTAGAGTAATAATGGGTTACTAATAAAGTAAAAATGAGTTTCAAAAAAAGGGATTTGGAATTTAAAATTAAATCACCTCCTTATACACTACGCTGGCAGTTTTATCCTCTGGTTGGAGAATGACCAGAATGTCCCGGGGACAGCGCATACACAGCTGGCCGAGACAGAAGCATTATCTAAGCCATGCCTTAGGCCCCCCCCCCCCGACCACCTTCAGAGGGTGTCCTGAACCTTGTTGTTGGGTCATGGCGAAGCGAATTTCACGGGGAACTGAAGACTCTTAAACTGGAAAGGGTAGTCCGACGGAATGGGGGTGATGCAGGGAATGAAAACAATTTCAACCTCCCCACAACCTGTGAAGATGATGGTTTCGATTACGTCTTTATGGAGCGCCTTGGTTTGAAACCTGGTATCGTTGCAAAGTTACAAAGCCACAGTAATAGCTATTTTTCTATCTCTCCTTGCTCTAGAAATTAGCAGATTGATAAAGAAGCGTTTTTCAGTTCCGGAGGGACTGGAAAGGAAGAAACTTGATCACTTCCAGAATTGATGCTTGCTGTGACTTCATCATACACCAGCCTCTGGTCGGAATTAAGACCCGGCTCATTTTCAACAACTTTCTGGTTCAGGTCATTGACGTCACAAGCCAGCTGTCTTAGATATTCGGAATTAGTTGTAGCGTCTTTCTGATTGGTGCAGGGAGGCCGTAGTTCCGCAGAGGTTTGTCAGTGATATCAAGCAGACATCCTTGAGCAAAACCAGGAATTTGTTGTAAATGAGGCTTGAATTTTGTTGGATCCATTCCTTAGCAGTCATTCTCCAATTGGCTTTTTACGTTCTCTGACAGATTATCTTTATGCTTTTCCCTCAGAGTTAAAGCGTTAGAAACTTTTAACATCACGGCAGATTACGAATTTTACGTGGTGAATGAGGGGAGAGTGTAGCTCCTCAGAGTCTGGTTAACCCTCTTCAGACCATCAGATGGACTTCATGCAATAACACTTGGCGTTGTTGGGTTCTACCCGCAACCTAGTCTCTACACCGGAGTGGTCTGGCTCGGACTTTCCCTGCTGAACTTGTCTTTTCACACATAGTACGACGGAACCTTGTAGTAAAGATGGGTTCTTGCGAAGCTATCAACAAGTTGCTTCTCTTTCCTTTTTTTCCATTGTGTGTCTTGACCGCCTCCTGATTTATTTCTGGACGACTTTCTATATATTTTGAAACTGAAGCTCAATGCACCAGATGACTGTTCTGAGAATAATTTTTAACTGCTGCTCTGCGAATTTAGTATTTGTTTTTATAGAATAATTTTTAACGTAGTCCCTCTGAACATCTGGATTTTTACTGAATATGTTCTAACTGCATCCCTGTGGTTTTTCTTTCTTATGGAGTCGGTGTACCTGGTGTGTCGTTTTCTGTCTTGCCATCTCTCACATGAGGGAATAATTGGTAGACTAACGTTGGTATCAGAAGACAACGTGACGTCAGCTGGAGAGGAGTCCTTAAACAGCGCTCCTTGTGTGAAGACAGGGTGGGGAAATTCACGAACTCCTCTCTTCTCTCACGTACGCAAATCATGCATAGGGGAACCGCATTATATCTCCTTGTGATGAACAACAGTCGTGCTGCACTCGTTGAACCTGGCATTCATCAGGCTTCGACCCGGACAACTCAAGACAAACCGCAAGATGCTCCTCTCTGTCTATCACGAAACCTTCATCTTTCACTCTTGTTTCCGTTATAGGTTCACTCGTACAAGCCCACAAACGCCTAGCCACAACAATGAAGTAAAAGTTTGTTTAAAGAAGCAATAAAGTTTATTTGGCCTGCCGCACACTTCTCAATTAATATTTGCATTCCTATGTTATATTAAAACCTATATATTAATTTTTCATTTCTATGTTAACCCACACATAGAGCTCTTAACATGCATATGCTTTTAATAACTTCTGATTTTTAATAAAGTGTGTATTAAATAATAATAAAATTACATCGCAATTACGATATACAGTATTATTTTTCAATATATTTATTTTAATATGGATGACAGAAATACTATATTACTATAATATAAATGTCACACATTACGTTTCTATTGTCTATCCCGAAGAAAGTCTTTATTTCGTGATTTTTAAAATCCTGGAGGTTTTGTAAATGTTACCGGCAAAGTGTGTAATCCAGGCATTTTATAGAACACCTAGGCATTTCATACAATGCCTGGAGTTTTTTCGCAAAGTATACAATAGAATACTTTTCAAATGTTTTTTATGCTTTCCCCAGGTATTCTGTACATTGCCTAGGCATTCTATATAATGCCAGCAATTCTTTAGGCAAAGTGTAAAATAAGCTTACTATGTTCAAAATGAAAACATTTAATTACAAAATCACACATAATTGATTGATTTTACACAGAGGAGGACTTTGTATGACATTTCGAGATATCTATTCCCTACTTAATTATGTTCAGATACTATTTTATTAAAATTATACTGTATAAGATCTTTTTTTAACCAATCTGATTAAAAAAATACATTAGACGTTATTGGTAACGTCTAATAATAAACATTAATGCTAAATATAAGGAATATACTCTACTTATTACAACAAGACAGAGAGCTGTGAATTTTGAAGTACACTTTTTTACATTTTTTTACACAACTACATTTTTTTAACGTTTAGTCTTGCAACACATTTTACGAACCCTTGACCGGATCCTGATGATTGGGCAGTAGCAGCAGAACGAAGTGCGGTTTCATGTTCAGGAACATCTTGGAACATCTTCAACCCCCATTAGTGGTCTTGGGCATACAGTGAACTGTGTTCTTGTGTACAGCTGCTTTAACAATCCATTAGAGGTTCCCAGTTTGTAAAATACGTCTTCTGTCACACTCACGACGATTGGTAAGATGTTTCGAAGATCTCCCCGCACCTTGTCTACTTACTGAAGGTCAGCGGGAGGCAGGCGCGTACAGTGGTAGGGGTGAGGGATGGGGGACATGTTGTGACATGAAACCATAGCGCAAACATTGTCTTCTATAGGCCCTATATTACCTAGAAGACGTTAGGGATTCTATATAACGCCTAGGAAATGTACGAAATGTGTTTTATTTCATACTTTGCCGGCTGGATTCAGGCATTGTATGAAATTCCTAGGCATTCTATAAAATGCCTGATTTTGTACTTTGCCGGTAAAATAAATATAAAAATAAAATTCCTAATATTGCCTGTGAACTGCGACCTTGAACGACAAAATCCTTATAAAGAGAACCGGTTTGTATTACAGTGCATGCTATACAATATAACATGTTACGTTAACGTGTAGTGGGTCCATTAGCTAGCGTAGGCTGTAGTAGGAATGAAGGAACGAACGAATAAGCTCTCCTGTCGAATCACGAGATCCAGAGTCGGTTTCCAGAAACGAGCCGGTTCACTGGCAACATCCAGATCCATAAGCCGGCTCGATTACTCCCGACACTGTTTACCAGCATCCCGAATGACAAGTCACAACGTTGTGAACGAAACGGATCAAGGAAGTCAAGGTGTTAGCGATGGACAGATACTTTAGTTGTTAACACAGATGAACAAATCTGGGGAACATCCAACAACGAGACAATATTTCGGTGGATGTGGCGCGACTCGGAAGGGATGGCCAATGGAGCCGGAGTACAAATGTGCCGCTCCTATGGGTTGTGGTCAGGGGGCGTATTTACGGGGGTGGACGAACCGGACCGGACCCTCCTCCAGAGTATCGAAAAAAGTTAACGAGGAATTTTGTTAATCTTTTTTATTATCAAAGAAAATTTTTTGTTTTATTGTTGTTTTATTATTTTTTCAGCTGTGTTTGCTAATATAGTAGTAATTCAAACACATTATTACACAGCATTTACGTATACGTGTGAAACATGAAATATATAAAAATCGGTTCAGTACGAAGTTGTTAGTAAAATGGCCAAAAAGTGAAGGCGAATAGACATTAAACTTTTAAACATTTTCAAACAGTGTACATTTTCTGGTGTATAAAATTTTGTCGGTTTATATCTTTTTTGTATTAAAACTGTAGTTATCATTTTTAAATGTAGAATGTCAATAACTATCTTGTCGACAATGTAACTATCTTGTTTCAATAACACCTATTTTTATTGTGTTATTACTTTCCTTTAATGGGACTGATCCCAGATGTTATCATGTTTTTCAGCCGCTTCGTAGATTTTAATACTGATTAGTCTTCACTTGTTTTTTCTTTTGTATGTCGGCCCCCTCGCCAAGGCCAAATTCGAAATACGCCACTGGTTGTGGTTAGGTGGGTAATGTGGAGAGCGATTTGAGCCAAGTGAAACTAAATAGAGATTCACTGTTAATACAAACTAAATATTTTTATTTTCGAATCTTATTATACTTTCACAATTTGATAGCAACAAAATATCAATTACAATATTTGTTAGTTTTCAGCAAGGAATATCAACTTTACTTATTTTACATAGTTCCATAAACTTTCACGGCCCGAATCAATAGTGTTATCTAACAAAACTTGTCGGTTTTTAACAACGGTCTCTGGCCTAAGGACAGACGTTTGGACGGCTCGAGCGGCTTCTTATCATTGTGTGAGTCGGTTGTTAGTAACAGTCTCTTGCCCAAGTACTAACGTTTGGACGACTCAAGCAGAAACATAGAAAGGAACTCGCGACATGAAACATCCTTTCGACAGCAATCAATCGGTTGAAACATCCTGTTTTTGATCAAGTGTCACCAAACGCGGCCCCATCAAGCGCACAGCTTTGTCATACACATGTCCGTCCGTCCATCCGTATAAGATACTGCGTACATATTCCGATGATACCAACAGTTTCAGCTATCTCACTTACTTTCATTCTGCAGTCTACCAAAAGGATTTTATGGATTTTTTCTGGTGTAGTCGCGTCAACATGTGGGTCGCCCATTTTAAATTCAGCAATCCAGCGCTTAACCGTTGTATTCGATGGAGAAGAGGCCCCCAACGTTGAATCCAGCTTTTTTAAATATAGGTTGTAGTTAAGGCTTTCAAAAAAAAGGGGTTAATCACGGTACGAATTTCCAGTCTATCCAATGATGCCCGAGGCGCGTACAGCGGTGGACTGTGCCACTAATAATAATAATAATAAACAACTCATTTACTTGAAATCATCGAAACTAAGCCTACAAAGGATGAACTCATACAACACTGTCAAAATAATTAGCATAGTAGCGCTATCTTTGTATCAGGTTCGGAACTTTTCACTCTACTCTCGTATATCTGTCTCATTGCTGTGTTCAACATTTATTATGGTAAAATGGCGACTGTATCGAGTTTTGAAAGACCGATGTTGTGTGTGTAGAGTGTGACATGTTCGAATAATGCGTGTGATTTAAATTGTGTCTGTTCGCTTAGGATGTCATTTCTATGTGTTTTCGTGTGTTTGTATATTTCCAATTGTTCCAGAGTGTCTAGTTTTCGGCCTTTTGTCTGTAAATGTCTATGTTATTGTCGATGCTTTTGTATGTGTGGTTTGCTTCAATGAGGTGGTTTGCAAAGGTGGATTCTGTAGTGGAGTGTAGTGCCTTTGTGTGTTCAATGTATCTTTGTTTGAAGCTACGTCCTGTCTGGCCTATGTAGAATTTGTTGTAATCTTTAATGCAATTATGCTAATTTATGCGGATTATTAAATTATTCAATTAATTTGAATATTTATCAGGTCAATATAATTTACACAAGTATGCTGTTCTGACAATTCAATGGGTGATTTGAGTGTATACACTGTTAATTAGCACAATTATTGAGACTCTTTGTAAGCAATAAGATAAAATTACTTGAAACATGACAGATTAATTATTCGAGGTTAATTGCAATAATGAACGCAAGATATATATACGCAATAAATACTTATTTATTACACATTATTGGTTAAGCAAATTTGTGACCTACAAATGAAATCATGTCCTGTAAATACATTCAGACAAAACACATATCAACATAAATCATAATAATATTCGTTTCGTTGTTCCCTGAAAAACAAGACATACAATGCTATAAAATACAACACAATAATATATATATGCACAAACAATAAACAATCAAATATACTTCATTCTAAGCTAAATGCGTTCATTAATGCCCTCAGATGGATGACTTTAATATTTAACATTATTAATTTTACGATTTATATCGATCTCTCGGGAGTAGCTCTTTGAAAAGAGACAGTGCAGTAGTGAGTATCAACTAGTATTTAAAAACATAAGGACTTAACTTGTAAAATGCATATCCACAAATTCCATCGGTGGGAGATTCTATCCATTGATGGGTTCCCTGTACATGGTTATCGTTGTTGATCGATGCGCACTTACACTTTCACTTGCGATGATTCCACTCGCGTTATGTGTGGTGTGGTGTCGGAATTTATCCGCTGGGAATAAGTGTCTTTACAGTTTTATGTGTTATAGATGCAATCATCAGCATTGGTGTGGTTTGATTTAGGGCTTGCTGTAAGCGTGTTTCAGGTAGCTAATTACTTTGTCTACCTTGGATGTGATGTGTGCTATGTGTGCACTAGTATTCGTGTTAATCCACTTAGTTCATGTGCCCAAAATTTAGAATCAATATGGTTGGATAGTGTTTGTAATGTCTGAAATTGTCGCACAATGTTTTACTATCGATATTGTAGCGTGACAGAAAATCCACTACATTTTAAGTCATGTGAAATCATAAAGTTTAATTACACCAACGAATGTTATAATAATATTGAATGACATTTAAATAAATCAGAGGAATGAACCACAATAAAATAAAAATCCTCATTACATTATATATAAAAACCACTATTTAAAAACCAAAGAAAGTATCGAAGCAACTCATCAACTCATAGTATAATATCAGTAAGTTACCCAGGAAGCTCAGAGCAGTAAACCAGTTATATAAGACCAAATCAAGAAAAAAAAAGAGACTCAATTAAAGAGTGGTGAATACCAAAATACCCCAAAAACAAGAAGAGGGAAGAATAAAGTTTGTGATCAGGAAGAAAACAATACCCTGAAACCTGTATAGAAGAATAAAGTCAGTATCAGTGAATAAATTAAATACTCCAAACCAAACCTCAGTCGAGATAACACCAAGTACCTTGGTTTACCCAAGAATGAGGAAGGAAGACCAGAAGAGTGAAGACTAGACGAGGGACAAGAATGAAGACTAGAAGAGGGACAAGAATGAAGACCAGAAGGAAGATACGAAGAAGGACAAGAAAGAAGACAGGAGGAGAGGAAGAAATAGTATGAAAGAAACACCGTAGTAAAACCTATTATTATATAAACTACTATCAACCCCAAAGCCACAAAAACTATGCAAAAGAAAGTATAACATACCCAAAATCCTATAAAATGTAATTATTGAGAAAACTAAAGTGCTGTATAGCGTTAGAATAAGTGCACCGACTAAAGCTATTGTGTAATAAAGAAAATAAACTAGTCATAACGGTCCATGATTACTAAAGGTCTGGTCTGAGATAATAAGACTCAAAATATCAGAACCAACAGTGAAAGTGAATTTGTGTAAGTGTTTTTTAAAAAATGCAATAAACTTAAAGTTGGTGATACTATAACTTATCAGTATGCTATATCACAACTTTAATATCTAATAATAAGCAGCATAATAAAATAATAAAATGGAAGATTTCCAATATTTTATTATTTTAATGTAAATCTTTATTTACAAGACATTTGTAAAAAAATGATAATAAATAGAGTATGGGAGTTAATGTTTACTGATGTAGGGGATCACAATAATAATGGTTTAAACCAGAAAAGACTGACATTAATATAGTATTAATAAGTGTAAAATGTTTAAATAGACTGTTATTTCACAGTCCTAAAATCAATGTGTTAATAAAATGTATTTATAAGGGTTATTAGAAAATAAGATTTATGTTATGTGTTTTAAAAAGAATTATGTTTGATAAATAATAGCCAACATACCATTAATAATGTTCTAATGGGTATGCTATGTTAGCTCAAAAATAGTTAAAAGATATATGTTCAAACCATATCTGCAATATGTTCAATTGTGCAGATTGCTAAACAATGTTCATAATTATTTATTTTAATAACAGTAGTGTTAATTAACTACTACACCACACAATAAGTTATAAACCATGTTATTTTCATATAATTGTAATTATGTAAAGTCAGAGGAGGAATTAAGTTTAAATTTATTTGAGAAAGAAAGAAATATAAAATTCTAAAATCTAGGCCATTTGGTGAATTCACAGAACCAATATAAACTAGTATAATTTACTTATAAATCCTGTAAATTACCAAGATTTAGATAAAGTAACACAGTTAAACACTACTGGGAATGATCTTATGAATTAAAATGATAATAAGGAAATATACCTTAAAACCTTGTAAACTTTCAAAATATATAAATTAATTAATTTTAAAGAGCAATGTCAAATTTACAGATTAACACGAAAAACCAGTTCAAAGGTGTAATTTATATGTATTTAAGGAAAGGAAGAGGAATATGACTAATTAAAATTTATTATAATAGTATTAATAATATTTAAAATGGAGGAATTTTATATAAAGACGGAAATCCAATTTTGAGCCTATATTTCCAAAATGTGAACAAAATTTGTTAATTTCCACAAAATGTCCACAGATGTGGACTATAATACATCAATTTAAAGGGAATGAGATGATTAAACCAATAATAAGGTTAATAATTCATAAAAGTAAGGAATAAAATAGATAAATTCCATATATAATGTAATATATTCTAATGTGTATGGGAAGTCGAAATATGTTAACAATACTTTTTCAAGGATTAACTGGGCCAGATTTATGACCAAGTTAATTAGTATTTTGTTGAATATCAAGCTGGACAGTTGTTTAAAGAACGTTTCTTTAAATCGAGTTGAAATTGGTGCTAGCGTTTAGCCATTAAAATATGAAACGAGAGTTTGACGGATTAGACACTTTTTAAAGTTAAAGCTGTTAATACATTCATGACAATAGTGAAAACAAACACTTAACTCTATAATACGAGTGATAAAAACAAATAAAACACTATATTTCAACTGATTTATTCTGCAATTCCTAACCATAACTTGAAAAATTAACCGCAGAAGTTGAACACATAGAAAATAAACTAACTAACACAAGTTTACACAGAACACTTCACCAGAATACACCAAACAGATTAACAGACATACTACACCAGTGCGGGGACATTTTAAACCTTAATAAAGGTAATTTTATTGTGATTTTCTGACACGACGCATATGCTGTAACTTAGTCCAACTCGAGTAGCGGCCATCTTGAAAACGGAGGCTGCTAACTACATCGCAGTGACGTCAGTCTTCATTGGTTCGACAAAACATTTATATTCAAATATTATATACTGGAATTATTTAAATACTATTGAATAGTAATTATTGTATTTATTTTTAATTGTTAATGTTATACTTTCTCGTCACCCTTCTCTGACTATTAATTCTAATCGCTCAAAGAACCTGTGTTTTAATATAACATATCATAAAATTTGTTCTGTATGACACAATCGATAATTCCCGAGACAGAGTCGATAATTGCTCTCCATCGATAAAATATCGATTATTTATTTAAATTGTCAATAAATCTTTATATTTCCATTATTTAGTATCTGTTACTTATTTCACAGGGTAATTTAAGGGTATTTATAAGGCTGAAGGACTTAAGTAAGAAGAATATATTCTATCTGAACAAGATATTGGACCAGTCAGAAAAGTCACCAATCGATTATTACCTGGAGTTAATCTATTTAACTCCAGACTTGGTTCAAATCTTCAAGAAGTGCTCGACGGTCAATAAATACCTACCTGTTATTAAAATTTTACAGAACCTTTTTAAAACAGATGTATTTCTCATTTAAACACATTTATTAACATAACAAAATTATTTTATTATTTGAAAATTCTATTTTTATTGAATTTTCCATATACATTTTATTCTTTTGTAACGACCGGCATACAGCGGTCTGGTGACCAAGTGGCTAGCCCAAACAGTGGGGATTAGATTACACAGCGGTCTTGTTACAAAGTGGCGTCCAACTTAGAGGGCTTAATAATCTAAGCTTGGCAGCGATTAATAAATAGAGACAGAGAAAGATGCAGAGACGAGCTACATCGAAAAAGAGGGCGGCAGAGGCCGAGAAAGAGGTTGACATGGGGGATAAGGAGGCAACACCCGTTGAAGATCCGGACGTGTTACTAACCCAGGTGGAACCGAAACAACCCGCACCATCAGAGGAACCACCTGAAGTAACAACGCAAACAGGGGAAGTCAAAGTCCCAGAGAAAGAGAGACCATCACAACCAGAGGAAACGACACTACAAGAGATGTTCAAAGTGATAATGGAAATGAGAAAGGACATGAATGAAAATAATAAGAAATTGAGTAAGGACATGGAAGAAACCAGTAAGAAAATGAATCAGGAATTAAAGGAAGACCTGCATAAGAAAATGGATGACAACAGCCAGTCTACCAAGGAAGATTTGGGGGGAATAAATAAAAGCATAGAAAATACTAATAAGAGGATCGAAGAAACCAGTAAGAAGATGGAAAGGAAAATGGAGGAAACAAGTAGAAAAATGGAAAGCGACAATCAGCAACTGAGGGAGAAGTTGGAGGAAAATAATCAGAAAATGGAGGAGAAAATGGACGAGAATAATCAAAGGTTAAGAGAAGAATTAAGGGAAGTTAACCAAGAGAACATGAATAAATTAGACGAGAGGATTGAGTTAGCCAAAGAGGAGATAAATAAAAAGATAACTGAGACGAAGAAGTCCATTGTAAAGAAATTAGAACAGGAAGTCGTGTTTGTTAACCAGCAGATCCGAGAAGTAGACGAAAGATGTTGTCAAACAGAAAACGAAGTGCTGGAAGTCCGGGAAGTAATAACAAAGGAAATTACTCAGGTCCAAGAACAACAGAAAACTAAATTGGAGGAGACCAAGAAATTTACCTTGGAGGAAGTAAATAAAGTGAGGACCCAAGTAACAGAAAGATGCGACGGCGTGGAGGCCGCTATGGTGAACATAACCGGACAGGTGCGTCAGAGCCAGGAGGAGATAGAGTTAATAAGAAACAGACCATCGGGATATCACAGTTTCCCCATGTCAGAGAACAGAGAATGGCTCAATTTCCGGCAATACAAACGGAAGCCTATGGAGTTCTTGGCACGAATAGAGGAGTACCTCGAGAAACACCGAGGGAACCGATGGGTCCAGAACAGAGAGATCCTTGACGAGTCGTTTCGGGAGGTGAATGACCATTGGTGGATGGCCAACCGGAGCGACATCGACAATTATGAACAATTCAAGAGCCTGTTCAAAGCCAAGTACTGGTCAGAGACCACGCAAAATCTCATAAGAGGTAATATATGCCACTGCCGCTACAAACCACAAGTCGGCAGCTCAATGACAGCTTATTTCCTCGGCAAAGTGTGTATGGCCAAGCACTTAGAACCAGCCATACCGGAGGAATGCCTAATAAACAAGCTGTCTTACCATTATGATGAGGAGGTGATTCGTGCTAGGAGGGGCAGCCAAATAAAGACCATCCAGGCAATGACAGAACTCCTAGAAAATTATGAAAATGAAGACTACTACCGACAGAGTCGTAGGAGAAGTGATGGGCCCGAACCAAGGACGTACCAGAACAATAACCAGGGTACGAACCACGTAAATACTGGGTACCAAGGAGGTCGGGCATACCCGCGAAATAACAATTTTAATAATGGAAATAATGTAAATAATACTAATTACAATAATAATAATAATAATACGGGTCCCAACCAGCCAAATTCTAAAAGGAAATATAAGCACATATTATCTACAATTATTAGAAAATTTTATGGCAAGAATATAAGATTAGAATAAAATTAACCAAATTCTAAAAACAATGTAAACCAATTACATACAATTTATTTGAGAAGAAACATTTTGAAAGAAGAATAACAAGAAGAATATTGAAATAATCCTCAAAATTCTAAAATACATGTAAGCCAATCTTACATAAAGATTATTTAAAGGAAAACCATTTAGAAGATATGCATAAGAAGAAGTTAGAATAAATCCTCTAAATTCTAAAAACAATGTAAAACAACTACATACAACTTATTTGAGAAGAAACATTTTAGAAGAAGAAATATAAAACAGAATTTTGAATGTAAAATTTTCCCCAAAATACTAAAATACGTAAGCTCACCTTACATAAAGAAAATATTTGAAGGAAATATTATGGCAATGATAGAAGAAGAATTAGAATTTAAAATCCTCAAAATTCTAAAAACGATGTAAGCCAATTACATACAATTTATTTGAGAAGAAACATTTTGGAAGAAGATATATAAGATAGAATTTAAAATTCCCCAAATTCTAAAAACAATTTAAGCCAATTACATACAATTTATTTGAGAAGAAACATTTTGGAAGAAGATATATAAAACAGAATTTTGAATGTAAACCCTATCAAGATTCTAAAACAAATGTAAGCCCACCTTACATAACAAATATTTGAAGAAAAACTTTATGGCTATAATATAATAATAAAGAAGGAGAGAATTTAGAAATAAAACCATCTAAGGTCAAAAACAAGTAAGGACAGCTTACTAAATATTTATTTGAAGAGAAACATTTTGACAATAATACCAAGAGAATTTAGAAAAATAAAACCAACCTAAACACATGTAAGCCCACCTTACATACAAATTATTTGAGAAAACTTTATGGAATAATATAAGACGAGTGAATTTTGAATTATGAATAAACCAAGTTTCCAAACCAAGTATAAATACAACTTACCAACCAATTATTAATAAAACACTTTGGTGAGATAAACAGAAGAGATTTCATACCATATTTATGGTAAGCATAGAAAATAATTACCATGGTAACAAAGGATCATAATGGGATGAGTAAAGGAAACAGATTTAGAATTAAAACAAATAATTCTGGACAATATGATCATGTCTAAGTTCAATATGAAGAGTAAAAACCTTTCCATAAAATGATGTTAAAGGAAATAAAAAAGAAAAAAATTCTTTAATACGATTTGAGTGATTGAATATAATAAAGTACAAAAACTTCTTTGGAATTATGAGAGAATGAAACTTTGAAGTGGTATGAGGAGAAATTATGACCTCATTATGAAATTAATAAAAAACCATCATTCGCAAGTATAATAACAATGACAGGAATAATGTGAAAATACTGTCAAAGATTTATGTAATTAAACGAATTAATATAAAATGATTTATGAATTAAATGACAATTATGATAATGACAGTTATAAAAATTCTAGAAAATAGAACAAGTGGAGATTTAAGAACAAAGAAACAGTCTAAAAAATGTCATAAAGATATGCTACTATAAATAATGCAGATTATAATGAAAAAACCAGAAGGTAATAAAGAATTTATAACCAAAAGAGTTATATGATAAGAAAAGTTGAAAAATGTAATAATAGAAGAGCTTCCTACCATAATATCAAATGAAAGAAACATCCAGTTAATGAGTCAGAAGAACAACTGAGATAGGAATATTAAAATCTCTGAGAAGTACAATAAGTAATAAGTGAAGTATCCCAAAGATATTTTTTAAATAGTAACAAATGTGTACTATTCTGAATAATTTTTTTAATCTGTCTGAAGATAATTCCAGCAGGATTAATATGTTTTTTGAGCAGAGATGATTTGCCTCTGTACTCAAATATGTGTGAAGTATTGGACAGCAGAGGAAAGTAGCGTACAGTGCCTCTCTGAACTGAACCAGCTCACAAAGTAGGGAACGATAGGGAGGAAATATCCCAAGGAGAAAATACTAAGAAGAAATATAAAAATGAAATAATAAATATGAAACTCAGATGACTATTACTATCAAGGGAGATCAAGTGAGAATGATATAAACTCAAATATAAATAAGAAAATTTTAAAATGGAAGGAAGTCCAAAATAATAACAAACCTTGAATAATTATCATAAGCAATTGTTTCAGACAAAGCAAGTATAGTCTGAAAAAATTACTTCTGGAGATGGGCATTCTGTAGCGTGACAGAAAATCCACTACATTTTAAGTCATGTGAAATCATAAAGTTAATTACACCAACGAATGTTATAATAATATTGAATGACATTTAAATAAATCAGAGGAATGAACCACAATAAAATAAAAATCCTCATTACATTATATATAAAAACCACTATTTAAAAACCAAAGAAAGTATCGAAGCAACTCATCAACTCATAGTATAATATCAGTAAGTTACCCAGGAAGCTCAGAGCAGTAAACCAGTTATATAAGACCAAATCAAGAAAAAAAAGAGACTCAATTAAAGAGTGGTGAATACCAAAATACCCCAAAAACAAGTAGAGGGAAGAATAAAGTTTGTGATCAGGAAGAAAACAATACCCTGAAACCTGTATAGAAGAATAAAGTCAGTATCAGTGAATAAATTAAATACTCCAAACCAAACCTCAGTCGAGATAACACCAAGTACCTTGGTTTACCCAAGAATGAGGAAGGAAGACCAGAAGAGTGAAGACTAGACGAGGGACAAGAATGAAGACTAGAAGAGGGACAAGAATGAAGACCAGAAGGAAGATACGAAGAAGGACAAGAAAGAAGACAGGAGGAGAGGAAGAAATAGTATGAAAGAAACACCGTAGTAAAACCTATTATTATATAAACTACTATCAACCCCAAAGCCACAAAAACTATGCAAAAGAAAGTATAACATACCCAAAATCCTATAAAATGTAATTATTGAGAAAACTAAAGTGCTGTATAGCGTTAGAATAAGTGCACCGACTAAAGCTATTGTGTAATAAAGAAAATAAACTAGTCTTAACGGTCCATGATTACTAAAGGTCTGGTCTGAGATAATAAGACTCAAAATATCAGAACCAACAGTGAAAGTGAATTTGTGTAAGTGTTTTTTAAAAAATGCAATAAACTTAAAGTTGGTGATACTATAACTTATCAGTATGCTATATCACAACTTTAATATCTAATAATAAGCAGCATAATAAAATAATAAAATGGAATATTTCCAATATTTTATTATTTTAATGTAAATCTTTATTTACAAGACATTTGTAAAAAAATGATAATAAATAGAGTATGGGAGTTAATGTTTACTGATGTAGGGGATCACAATAATAATGGTTTAAACCAGAAAAGACTGACATTAATATAGTATTAATAAGTGTAAAATGTTTAAATAGACTGTTATTTCACAGTCCTAAAATCAATGTGTTAATAAAATGTATTTATAAGGGTTATTAGAAAATAAGATTTATGATATGTGTTTTAAAAAGAATTATGTTTGATAAATAATAGCCAACATACCATTAATAATGTTCTAATGGGTATGCTATGTTAGCTCAAAAATAGTTAAAAGATATATGTTCAAACCATATCTGCAATATGTTCAATTGTGCAGATTGCTAAACAATGTTCATAATTATTTATTTTAATAACAATAGTGTTAATTAACTACTACACCACACAATAAGTTATAAACCATGTTATTTTCATATAATTGTAATTATGTAAAGTCAGAGGAGGAATTAAGTTTAAATTTATTTGAGAAAGAAAGAAATATAAAATTCTAAAATCTAGGCCATTTGGTGAATTCACAGAACCAATATAAACTAGTATAATTTACTTATAAATCCTGTAAATTACCAAGATTTAGATAAGGTAACACAGTTAAACACTACTGGGAATGATCTTATGAATTAAAATGATAATAAGGAAATATACCTTAAAACCTTGTAAACTTTCAAAATATATAAATTAATTAATTTTAAAGAGCAATGTCAAATTTACAGATTAACACGAAAAACCAGTTCAAAGGTGTAATTTATATGTATTTAAGGAAAGGAAGAGGAATATGACTAATTAAAATTTATTATAATAGTATTAATAATATTTAAAATGGAGGAATTTTATATAAAGACGGAAATCCAATTTTGAGCCTATATTTCCAAAATGTGAACAAAATTTGTTAATTTCCACAAAATGTCCACAGATGTGGACTATAATACATCAATTTAAAGGGAATGAGATGATTAAACCAATAATAAGGTTAATAATTCATAAAAGTAAGGAATAAAATAGATAAATTCCATATATAATGTAATATTTTCTAATGTGTATGGGAAGTCGAAATATGTTAACAATACTTTTTCAAGGATTAACTGGGCCAGATTTATGACCAAGTTAATTAGTATTTTGTTGAATATCAAGCTGGACAGTTGTGTAAAGAACGTTTCTTTAAATCGAGTTGAAATTGGTGCTAGCGTTTAGCCATTAAAATATGAAACGAGAGTTTGACGGATTAGACACTTTTTAAAGTTAAAGCTGTTAATACATTCACGACAATAGTGAAAACAAACACTTAACTCTATAATACGAGTGATAAAAACAAATAAAACACTATATTTCAACTGATTTATTCTGCAATTCCTAACCATAACTTGAAAACTTAACCGCAGAAGTTGAACACATAGAAAATAAACTAACTAACACAAGTTTACACAGAACACTTCACCAGAATACACCAAACAGATTAACAGACATACTACACCAGTGCGGGGACATTTTAAACCTTAATAAAGGTAATTTTATTGTGATTTTCTGACACGACGCATATGCTGTAACTTAGTCCAACTCGAGTAGCGGCCATCTTGAAAACGGAGGCTGCTAACTACATCGCAGTGACGTCAGTCTTCATTGGTTCGACAAAACATTTATATTCAAATATTATATACTGGAATTATTTAAATACTATTGAATAGTAATTATTGTATTTATTTTTAATTGTTAATGTTATACTTTCTCGTCACCCTTCTCTGACTATTAATTCTAATCGCTCAAAGAACCTGTCTTTTAATATAATATATCATAAAATTTGTTCTGTATGACACAATCGATAATTCCCGAGACAGAGTCGATAATTGCTCTCCATCGATAAAATATCGATTATTTATTTAAATTGTCAATAAATCTTTATATTTCCATTATTTAGTATCTGTTACTTATTTCACAGGGTAATTTAAGGGTATTTATAAGGCTGAAGGACTTAAGTAAGAAGAATATATTCTATCTGAACAAGATATTGGACCAGTCAGAAAAGTCACCAATCGATTATTACCTGGAGTTAATCTATTTAACTCCAGACTTGGTTCAAATCTTCAAGAAGTGCTCGACGGTCAATAAATACCTACCTGTTATTAAAATTTTACAGAACCTTTTTAAAACAGATGTATTTCTCATTTAAACACATTTATTAACATAACAAAATTATTTTATTATTTGAAAATTCTATTTTTATTGAATTTTCCATATACATTTTATTCTTTTGTAACGACCGGCATACAGCGGTCTGGTGACCAAGTGGCTAGCCCAAACAGTGGGGATTAGATTACACAAGGGTCTTGTTACAATATGTTAATTCACTCGTACTGCATTATATTGCGTGCCGAACGTACTCGAAAGTCCCTCGTATACACTTGGCATTTAACGATATTGATGTATATTCGCATTGCTTCTTACTGCGTTAAGTTCGGTAACCCGGATAATCTATCGAACACACGTTTTGTAGAACTGAGATTGAGTTGAAATGTCTAAGTTCGACTAAGACCGAGACTTGGTTATAACTATATCACTGACTAACTAACTGATTTGAAGTTGAGTAAGTCGGAGTAAGTACCGAATAAACTATTACGACTGTTAATCATATTACTACTATCACTACTACTGAGCAATTACTACTGTATTATTGCCGTCTTACTGCTCTATTACTACCGTATTACTGCCGTGTTACTACCGCTCCGCGTCCTCGTAAACAGTTTTTATCAATCACCATATACCAGGATGCAATATTCTCACCTCCACGCCTACGGCCGTTGTTGATAGGTTCATAATTTCCTTCCACCTTGTAGATTCTTGGCCATCGGTTTCCTGATTCGTCGTCCAAGTCGTCACTCCACCAGTTCCTTTGGAAGATGCCAAACTCTGGTTGGTCGTCGGGCATCCTTCGAAGTACTCCAGCGACGAACGTTGCGTTGTTTCTTAGTTAAGGAGCAATTGTCCGCCTGTCTATCAACCTTTTGTTTCCATGTTGTCGAGGCTCTCTGATATAGCTTTTGTTAAGAGTCTGCAGTATTTTGGTCAATTGTTCGTTCACCCTTCGTTTTTTCCGTCAATTACCGACTCTTCGCTGGGCGTCATCCCTGGACGGCTCCCACGCTTTCTAGTTGTAAATCTGACTTGATGTTGGGCTTGTTTTCATGTTGGGCTGAGTACGTATCTCGTATTCATTGAATACCCGTCCCATTGTCTACATATTCGTTAAGATTTCTCTGCACCCTTTGTTGTTGAGTGTTTCTTTCATATATACGCGTGTTACAACTTAACCCCCACAGCATGTGTTCCATCTCACTTCTGCGTAACCAGGCTACTGGACTCAGCCTTTGTTTGGTTTGTTTTGGTGTTGTAAATCGTAGCCAAGTTCGTTCTGTCAACGATGTTCCCAGTTTTCTATTGTCACGTGTACTCGGACGTTTCTTCATTGTTTCTCCACTGGCGTCGGGTCTGACGTGTGTCTAATCGTTCTTATTTACGACTCGGGCCTGGGTTGTTAACTCGAGTGTGTGCGAGCGTACCTCTTGATCATAAAATTATAAATTTTTAAAATTGTTGAACACTATAAATCTTAAGTAAAAGCGTAAAGAAATCGGTAAATTTAGGGTTATCCAACTGTGTAGATACTGCCCCTGATACCTTCGCCCAGGTACCGTATGCAACCTTTGCTCCAGAGATGGCTAAAACGGCCTAACTTTACAGGGACGCAGAAATGGAATGTTTGAGAATCGTCGACGCGAATGGAGCAAAGTGTTCGTGACTATTCAGTGTTAATTGCTCAGACGTGCGGACAGCAAGAGTGTGAACTGTAATTACGCTGCTTTGTAAAACGTGCAAACGTATTAGCATACAATTAACGCTACAAATAAATTAAAACCACAAAGAGTTTTGTACGTCGTTACCGATTTTCCGCTGATCGTATCTATATTCGGCGTAACAGTGAGGAATATACTGTTACATCCTGTTACTTCTTCTTCGCTTTGATCTGTTCCAGGTTTCGACTTTATGGCTTCAAGTCTTTCTTCCGGTTTCAACCATGTCGTTTTCGGTCTACCGGTACTCCCTTCTGGCCGATAATTCATAGCTAGCTCCGAAATTCTTCTTTAGCCCATTCAACATGGGCTCTATACTTCCCGTTATAACGTAACTGGACTCTTACTTTGCTTCAACTTTTCTTCAGTGAAGTTCCTTCTCTTTAGCCTATTCTGTCAGTCTTTTTTGACTAAGTTTAGATTTTTCTGACCCCATCACTATTAGAATTTTTGAGGATTAGAGACTCTACTTTTTAATTACTATTTTCATTCTTCCGCCCTGGCCGGTTGCAAGGTCTAATGAGGAAGGAAGGAAAGAAAAACCGGCTCACTGACGCTGGCTGATGGACAAGGTAAATGCTAAGAAACGTCCAGTATCAGGACAATATACACAAATTCATCAAACCATTTTATCTTTGAAGGGTGAGGCCAGACCTCCTGCGCTATAAAACAGGAGGCCGTCGGAAAAAGTATGGGAACATCCACCTCAAAGGCCATGGTGCAATTTCCCCTCCATCCAAGTATTCCGAAATTCCCCCCAAAATTTGATTTCTTGGGTAGGGGCAGTGGCGGCTGGTGTTATGGTTGCAGCGTTGCACAACCACCAATATAGAATAACTAAACTATAAAATAATATACGAAATCATTAAGCAGTTAAAAGTGTCATAAATTTCAACGGAAAACTTATTAGATTCTATGCGGCAATGTTCACGTACAATTCAAATATGACGCGCAGACTGGTGGTTATGATTCGGTGGTTGTAGCCCGCTTGCAACTTGAAGAGTAAATGGCAGAGCTTACTACACAAGCATATGGGAGAACGTGTGTTACACTTCACAGTTGTCCTATGTTGCCAATGTAAGCTTGGTGGTTGCAAAGTTTTCGCAACGTTCCAGTAACAGCGCTGTAGAACATATTTAATTTTGTCATGAAGTGTGCACAGCCTTCTTGATTTGTAAATTGTATCAGGTTTAGTGTTTACGTTGGTTCAAAGTAAACGTGTACTCGTTGTTTTTGAGGTTATAAAATTATAGTTATAATTTTGTATAACTGTAATTGTGATAATTACGTGTCAATCAAAAATAAAAATTGAAAGATTTGTGAAATTTTTAATATTTTATACAGATTAATTTTTTCTTGTTGTTCGTAAATGAAAGCAGGCAGTATTCCACTCACTTCTCTTTTAGAGTAGAGTTTTCAAGTAATATTTTATGTAGTTGAATTTATGTGCCTTGCAGTTTATATACAGGGAAAATCTGTTCTTATAGCTCAAATGAGTCATTTAAAAATAACTAGCCTCTATTATAAATTTGCTGTTCTTATTTTTTATTTCTCGTAAACACAAGGATCGCTTTCAAATCAGTGTATTATTTTATAGGTATAAAAAGCATGATTCTGTTTATCTTTTTCTTTTCTCTGCATATTTAGAATTTGATTACTGCAAAGTTAGTGATGCTTGTAGTAATCATTCACAAGTACGTGGGAACATGGAATCTGGGATAGGTAGACATACTGATAGTTTCATTCCGTTATCATTAGCAGGTCTCTTTTGGGGGAAAACAGTAACTTTCTATTTTTCCATAATACAGCACTATGTATGATGCAGATATGTTGGTCTGCGCCCTGTTTAATGTGCCCTTTTACCCCCTCCCCATCCTCTTCCCCACCAACTCAACAACTACTACAACCACCAAAATTTGGAACCACCAGCCGCCACTGGGTAGGGGAGGTCATAATACGGGGATATGGAATAACCCCCAGTTAATGGTGGATCTTGGAGCTTTATCCAACAATTTTATAAAAAACTAAACAATTATTTTAATAAAAAAACCGAATGTTATTCTTTTTATCAATACCAAAAGGTTTTCTAGTGCCTAATCAATAACTAAATCATGAGAAATGTAAAAGGCTGATCAAACCTGGCATAACATAATTAGTAGTACATTAGGCCTTATCAAGATAATCTAACTTAATTTTGTAATTCTTCACTGATTTGTTTGATTTACGACGGTTGTAAGGGGTAATTAAGCCCCTGGTTATGCAACTGGATTAAATTCATGTAAAGTCCCTTTCTAACAAGGGATTAAGAAAGGAAAAAGATTATTAATGGCAGGGAAGGTTTAGTAATAAAATAAAAAAGTCTACTAAATTTTGAAACAATTTATTTTTGCATATATACAGTGAGATGTATAAGAAACAATGATTTAGTTTACACTGGTTCTATAGCCAGTTATTTAACAACAGAGATTGTCTAATTTGTGTTGCTGAATTACAAAAATCATCTTGAAAAATCTTCCCCCAAAAATTCTAGTGTTGCGACTTGCACCATTGCACCATACTGTGGGCACCCCTGATCTACAGTAACGTCCGTGGTCCTTCCGGTTGGCGGTAATCACGGATCAACGACGGACTGGTAATCTATCCATATAAAAATGTAATTACTCGTAAGCTTCTCAAAAAGTCTTGGCATAACTGTTAGCTTACACGGTAAAGATAAGGAATAACTCTTGACGCAGAGTTTCTGTGATAGAAATTGTACAGGAGACTTAGAAATAAAGTACACATGTTTATTTGAACAATTAAACAACTAACTGTAATAATAATTTATTTGAACAACGTAACAATTGTTTCATCGGTGTTTACGCAGCCCAAATTAACATACGGAATAAGGAAATAAAGCTTAAATTAAGTAAATTTGGTTTTTAGTTTAGTGATACTGGAAATCATAAATACATAAGGTACAACGTAACATAAAATTTATGACAGAATGTACGGAACGGGTAATAAAACAAACTCAAAGAAGAGTATTTTTAACACACACACACACACACACACACACACACACACACACACACACACACACACACACACACACACACACACACACACACACACACACACACACACACACACACACACACACACACACACACACACACACACACACACACACACACACACACACACACACACACACACACACACACACACACACACACACACACACACACACACACACACACACACACACACACACACACACACACACACACACACACACACACACACACACACACACACACACACACACACACACACACACACACACACACACACACACACACACACACACACACACAGAGTATGGCTACCAACACGAATATTCTCCAATGTCTCCTATATACTGCTATCTCAGCGTAACCCCTCACATCCGTTCTTCTTATTACTTCCAGCACATCATCAAACCATCGTATCCTACGTCGGCCCCTCCTTCTGCTTTTATAAACTTGCGCCCTCAGAATTTTCTTTGTCATACGCTGATCATCCATCCGCTCTAGGTGACGTAGCTATTGTATTCGTTGGGCCGTTTCGAATCTTACAATGTACTCATGCTTCAACAGCTTATCTATCTCCTGGTTATTTCTTATTCTCCGTTCATCAACTTTTTTAAAGGGGCCATAAACACGTCGTACAATGTTTCTTTCAAGCCTTCCAGTGTTTCTTGTTTCTTTTTTGCTAATATTCATGACTCACCTGTATAAGCAACAACCGGCCTGATAAGTGTTTTATATATTTTCATTTTTCTGTTACGACAAATGGGTTTGATTCTCAATAGTCTACTGTTAGCACAATATGCCCTATTTCATATTTGTATCCTGTCATGTAAACTGTTCTCTATTATCAAACCATGAAAAAATATATAAGCTTTATTCTGTATGTATATAGATGGACGCTGAGGATGATGAGCAGATCGTTCCGTTGGACAAATAATTAATAAGTGCCTTTATTTTTAAAATTAAGGAATGTGTATGTTTAAAAATGAGATGCCCATGTTTCGAACTGGGGATTGTGAAAGCTGTATCAAGTGGTGGTACATGGCTGTGACTATATGGAAAAGTAAAAGAAATTTGTAGTATCTGTATAGTTCATAAAATAGTTTTCTCCATTTAGCGTTTTTTACCAGCCAATGGGAGGTTAATTTTTGGTAAGCACTCGTAAATACTTATGTCAGTAATTTACAGCTATTAGACGTAACTTACTAATTGTATTAGACATACAACTTTTGAGTCGCGAGGGAGACTTTACACGGAAGGCCTACAACTCTGAAAGGACCACATCGCCAGGATGAATGATGACAGACAGAAGTGCCCGAGATAACCGTCCATCGTCCAGAAGGCAGCAGAAGACTCAGATGACAAACAATGGATCGGAGCAACTGCGTAGAAGAGGAAGTTGGTTGCGAAAAGGAACATTTCTTCCTTCAAGGTCTTCGCCTGCATCGTTCTTCTTATAGCATCATATACCGTAACCTTTTCACAACAAGAAAAATTTATTACAACAGTTGCTCCGAAACAGGATCATCAATTATGATTGCATACCGGTTTTAGTCAAGTTTCTTTGAAGGTCGTTTACTGTTTTCAACCGACATGGTCGGTAATCTTCGTGATTACTTAAAAAGCAAAACTGCTCTTTGAACTTTTCTGAATAATTCTAAAAATCTTGTAGGCGTAATTGCTCGTAAACAATAAAAATTATATGAGGCTATTATACTTAAAATTGTACAGGTCATGGAACGTCTCAATATGAGATGGTGTTTCCAATTTACAATGCAAATTACGTGTCGAGTTATTATCTGGGAAAATTTTACGATGTGATGATGTGCTTAATATTTCATGTAGATGAATGTTTCACTTAATATATGATATATGGCGTGTTTGTTATTTTTGACACAGTTGTAAATATAGAATATCACACAACGTATCTTTACAGTGAGCCTACGCTACTATATATATATTACAACGCTACCTTTCGTCTAACACAATTATCTAATATTTGTGATGTTAGATAAAAAGTTACTTACCCGTGATATTACTTTACCTGGGCGCCAGAACAAATCCCAGATACAAATGACACGGTTTCAGCTTAGCTCAGCGCATGGAGACACTCTTTCTCAGGATTCGTTCAGTGATTGTGGTTTTCAAGGGGAATCGTTACAAATAACACTTTAATATTTCTTGATTATTTTAATGAACGTTTAATTAATTATTTTTAAACTTTAAATTGTTAATGGTAGGACTTAATTCTACCCTAACACTTATAATTATTGAGTGAGTGTGAAAAGTAATGATTAAGACGCTCAAACGACCTCTAGCACTTATCTGGTTTGATTAAGAGGTTTCTATCTCCCAAACCAGTGCTAAAGAACAGGTCTGCAATAATTTGCACGTCCAATACTACACACCACTTTCCATTCAACACTCCTATACTATATTAGAGCTAATCTTATAGTTAAAATACAAAGTGTGCTTTTCTTAGTGTCTTTTTAAAATTGTTTATTGTTTATTATTTGTTTAGTGCTTATTTCATTGATCAATGAATCTATTTCTTACTGTTTGATGCGTTGACCGAAGATAGGAATCCGTAGAGGTCCTCCTTTTGATGGTGTTGCACAGAAGAATTGATATTGATCAATGCTGTTGAAGATGCCCTGGCAATTACAGATGCTGTAGCCTTCTGTAGCACAGGTCCTTCACGGCTGATGCTTAATTAATTAATTAACGGTTGTTTTACGCAGCGAGTGTTATTGAACGATATTAATTCATCTACGCTGCGGACTACTTCTCGAATTAGATGATTAAATTGCACTTTTGTGTGATTTAAAAATTTCTGTATGTGAATTATACACGTCTAGTGTGTTTAAGTACCGAACGAAGAGTGATGCTACCCCTCGCTTTGAGCTGGCGTCAGTTTTAAATACGGGCTGCTGATTGGTTGTACAAATAAATCATGCGTTTTTCCAGTTTTGACAATCTCGAACAGGTCGGTCAAACACTCCGTGACAGGTTCCAAACGGCAGAGAATTTCTTGTCAAAATCGTACTTCCTGTATTTGCAAATCGATTGATTACAGGTATTTGCAAATGTGTTTCCAAAGATCTGACCACAGAATATTGTTGCTTAGGTCTTTATCTGTGTGTGTGTGTGAAAACACCTTATTCCTACGTAGCATAAATCTCTCGTTATTCCTGTTGGCGTGCGTCATCCGTATAACTTCTTCAATTGTTAATTATATTAACTGAGATTGCGGCTACTTATAAAGCTTTTCTTGCTGAATACAATGCCGTTTTCAGAATTGCCGTATATTTATAACTTTTGAAGTTATCGCAGGTTGAACTGATAATTTGCTTTGAGTAAAATAACATGTTTGAACTGGATTCTGATGTAGCGGTGACGTGGTTAGAGTGAGATGGCTGCGATTATACGCTCTCTCTCTCTTTCTTACGGCGTTACACTCGTACCGTCTATAGCTTTCATATAACGCTCTAATAGGACGCTATTATGAATCGTTATGTATACCCCCACTCGGTATAAAAAAAATTGATTATTTAAATCATTAATTTTTTTTAATGTACAGTTTTACACTGATTAAATTTTGCACATTTAATTTAGCACTTTTTCCCGCACAAAACTTGCACTACTACAATGTTGCTTACATCTATCTTATAACTAAAAATTACAATGTTTCTTAACCTAACATGATATATTGAAATTTATATGATCATTTTTAATCATCATTTTGGATTAATTAATGTCAATAATTTAAATAACAATATTAACATTTATTTATATAAAATTTATTATTATTATCATAGACCTTGATTCAAAACAATTATTTATTTATTTTATTTGACCAGGTTTGATTTATATACCTTATGGCTCAAATTATTATTTCTTCATGGGTCAATACTTTGTTTATTCTTCCTCCTATGGGAACATAGCTTATATAGCTTACCTCCATATATAGAAAATCCTGGTTTGGAGTTGGTAACTGCACTCCTCCAAGCTACACTAATCCTAGGGTCTTGTTGTTGATGAGTCCCTATTTCCTTAAGTCGTCTAACTACTTCAGGTTTTGTTATATGTTTTACCGCGTAAATACCAATATCATTGCTACTACATTTAATATTATCTGTTTCCATGTTGTTTTCTGATGGTGGATTTCTACTGAGTACATCTGCTACTAAGTTGTCTTTCGCTTTGCAATACTGTATATCAAATTGATACTCTTGTATAGCCAAGATCCAACGAGTCAGACGAGCACCTAGCAATTTACACTTTAATAAAAATACTAACGCCTTATTGTCGGTGATTATAGTAAGTTTAGCACCCAGAATATAACTTCTAAACTTTGACAGGCTATGCACTATCGCTAATAGCTCTTTTTCTGTCGTAAAATAGGTTAATTCTGCCCCTTTAAGTGTGCGACTTACAAATCCTAATACCGCTTTTTGGCCCTTCTCATCGATCTGATACAAGTGTGCTCCAATAGCAATATTGCTGGCGTCTGTTTGCAAGTAAAATCTTTCTCCTATTCTTGGATGATTTAATACAACAGTATTTATAAAAAGACTTTTCACTTGTTGCAGTGCTTCATCGTGGTCCTTTGTCCACTTCCATTTAATCCCTTTATTTAACAACTTTAACAATGGAACAGTACTTTCCGCGTATTTACTTGTAAACTTCTGATAGTAGTTAGCTAAACCTTGAAATGACTTTAGCTGCTTACAGTTCTTTACTACACTTACCGACTTCCAATGCTTAAACTCTTTAATACCTACATTTATTTTATTAGCATTTATTTCCATAGTAATGGTATTTCTTTTAAAATTTATTTTTGCTTTCCATTCAAGCAACGTATCTACCCCAATAATACAATCATGAATGAGTTTCGGGACTATTAGAGCTACAATTTGGGTTTGGTTACCATTTATACTGACAGGTAAATATATTTGTTCAGTTATCTTTTGCATTTTGGCTCCAGTGGCTCCCTGTACATTACAATGTTTTACGGGTAGTCTGGGACAATTTCGCAACTGATAATTATCTACAAATCTTGAGCTAACACAGGTAACTTCACTGCCAGTGTCAATAAGCGCTCTTACCAGTAGATTACTGATCTTACAAATTATTTCCGGGCATTCAGGATAATGGTTTCTACCCACTTCTTGCTCCCCTTTTTACAAGAACTCCCTATCGCTCACTTGTTTTATATTATTAGCTACGTTCTTCTTACCTGTTTTCTTTGGTTGTTTCACTGCAGGTAATGGTAGGTTTAGTTTTGTTTCTTTTCTACCTGCAGTGGCTTCCCGTTTCCCGTATTCATTTTACTAGTCGACGGTTGCTTCTCGGTAGAGGTTATAGTTGTTTTACACACTTTATACCCTTTATTAGGTTTGTTCTCTACACTTCTACTTCTACCTTTATCCTCCAATTCCGGTCGATTTTGTGGTTTGTTACCCGGATATGGGGTAAACTTTTTTTCTTTCATACGTTATTGTCTCTCCTCTTATTTGAGTAGAAAGTTGGTTCTTGCTGATCGCCTCTAGAGTAGTTACTCAGCTGATTACTTACCCGCTGTAGGTCCCTCTCTAAATCTAGACACTCATCTACAACCATAATGAACTTTTCTAGAGTATCCACTCCTCTAGTAGTGGTTGCTACTCTAGTGCGTTCTGAAAAATGACGCGCTAGCTTATATACTAGGTCTCTCTCTTCTATTGGTGGTGTTAGATGTTTAACTTGCGCCATTACATTTAGCACATAATTGGTAGTTGTCATATTCATTTACGGGTGATACTTACCAAATTCTAAATGATCGCGTACCCTTCTTTGTATCTGAACATTCCAGTACTGAGCTAGAAATTTTTCTCTGAAGTCTGAGTAGGTTTGGACTCTGTCCGAGATGACTTTCCACCACGTACCTGCCCAATTCTTGAGAAATCGGCCTAACATGTCCTTCTTATCCTCGTCGTCCATGAGTGGATTTACTCGAGTTACATACGCCTCAAACAGCTTTAGGAATTCCACAGGATTCTCATGTGGGTTTCCTGAAAATGCAATGTTTTCCGGTTCTTCCTTATAGCCGCCACACCTCACTACTTTGGTTTGCTGTGACTTCATTGCTTTAGTCAGATCCTCCCGCATTACCTTCAACTGCTGTTCCATCTTTTGATGTACTTCGTCACTGTTAGCCTTACTCTCTACCTGTTTCTTAACTTCATTAATATTTACACCCAGTTGGGAACACTCTTCCCTAGTATTCTGGATTTCTTCTTTATTTAGAAGTGTTTGTGTTTTTAATTCAGCTGTTACTTCACTGAATTGTTGATTAATGAGGGTTACGTTTTGTTCTAACCTTTCATGTAATTCATTTCTAAATTTATTTAGCTTTTCGCCTTGACGGCGAAAATTAGTGTTTACTTGTTTTCTAAACTCATCTAGCGTAGTTTTAACCTCTTCGGTATGCTTATCAAACCTACTATTACTCTCGTCGATTTTATTATTAGTACTATCTAATTTACTAGCTAGATTAGATATTTCTTCATCTATTTTAAATGTAGCCTCTTTACTACTTTGTTCTATTTGGCTAGATAAATTTTCGTTTATTTGTTTCATTTCGCTAGACAAATATTTATTAGTTTGTTCTATTTTATTATTAACATCTGTTAACAATTTTTGATTACTTTCTTCTAACTTTTATTATTTTCATCAATTTTATTATTGATATCTTTTATTTCTTTTTTTGTACTTTCAATTTTATTATCAGTAATTTCGATTTTATTATTAGTATCTTTTATTTCACTAGATAACTGATTCTTATTTTCATCCATTTTAGTGGTCAACTGTTTAAACATTTGCTCAATTGCTGCCATATCTACTGCTGATGATTTTGCCATTTTTAAATTTTATTATTATTTTCAACAAATTAATTTTACAATTATTTAATAGTTATTTGTAACCTTGAATTCCACTTTCTTTTCAAATTTATTAATATTACAATTTAACTAATCACTTGGGTAATTGCAACGCCAAATTATATAACTTTATTTATATAATTTTGTGAGTTTAATCGGGCCCATTAGTTGCGGCGCCAAATTTATATATATAACTTACTTCTATATATAAATTTGCAGCTTTACTCGTGCCCCTTAGTTGCGGCGCCAAATCTTATACAACGCTACCTTTCATCTAACACAATTATCTAATATTTGTGATGTTAGATAAAAAGTTACTTACCCGTGATATTACTTTACCTGGGCGCCAGAACAAATCCCAGGTACAAATGACACGGTTTCAGCTTAGCTCAGCGCATGGAGACACTCTTTCTCAGGATTCGTTCAGTGATTGTGGTTTTCAAGGAGAATCGTTACAAATAACACTTTAATATTTCTTGATTATTTTAATGAACGTTTAATTAATTATTTTTAAACTTTAAATTGTTAATGGTAGGACTTAATTCTACCCTAACACTTATAATTATTGAGTGAGTGTGAAAAGTAATGATTAAGACGCTCAAACGACCTCTAGCACTTATCTGGTTTGATTAAGAGGTTTCTATCTCCCAAACCAGTGCTAAAGAACAGGTCTGCAATAATTTGCACGTCCAATACTACACACCACTTTCCATTCAACACTCCTATACTATATTAGAGCTAATCTTATAGTTAAAATACAAAGTGTGCTTTTCTTAGTGTCTTTTTAAAATTGTTTATTGTTTATTATTTGTTTAGTGCTTATTTCATTGATCAATGAATCTATTTCTTACTGTTTGATGCGTTGACCGAAGATAGGAATCCGTAGAGGTCCTCCTTTTGATGGTGTTGCACAGAAGAATTGATATTGATCAATGCTGTTGAAGATGCCCTGGCAATTACAGATGCTGTAGCCTTCTGTAGCACAGGTCCTTCACGGCTGATGCTTAATTAATTAATTAACGGTTGTTTTACGCAGCGAGTGTTATTGAACGATATTAATTCATCTACGCTGCGGACTACTTCTCGAATTAGATGATTAAATTGCACTTTTGTGTGATTTAAAAATTTCTGTATGTGAATTATACACGTCTAGTGTGTTTAAGTACCGAACGAAGAGTGATGCTACCCCTCGCTTTGAGCTGGCGTCAGTTTTAAATACGGGCTGCTGATTGGTTGTACAAATAAATCATGCGTTTTTCCAGTTTTGACAATCTCGAACAGGTCGGTCAAACACTCCGTGACAGGTTCCAAACGGCAGAGAATTTCTTGTCAAAATCGTACTTCCTGTATTTGCAAATCGATTGATTACAGGTATTTGCAAATGTGTTTCCAAAGATCTGACCACAGAATATTGTTGCTTAGGTCTTTATCTGTGTGTGTGTGTGAAAACACCTTATTCCTACGTAGCATAAATCTCTCGTTATTCCTGTTGGCGTGCGTCATCCGTATAACTTCTTCAATTGTTAATTATATTAACTGAGATTGCGGCTACTTATAAAGCTTTTCTTGCTGAATACAATGCCGTTTTCAGAATTGCCGTATATTTATAACTTTTGAAGTTATCGCAGGTTGAACTGATAATTTGCTTTGAGTAAAATAACATGTTTGAACTGGATTCTGATGTAGCGGTGACGTGGTTAGAGTGAGATGGCTGCGATTATACGCTCTCTCTCTCTTTCTTACGGCGTTACACTCGTACCGTCTATAGCTTTCATATAACGCTCTAATAGGACGCTATTATGAATCGTTATGTATACCCCCACTCGGTATAAAAAAAATTGATTATTTAAATCATTAATTTTTTTTAATGTACAGTTTTACACTGATTAAATTTTGCACATTTAATTTAGCACTTTTTCCCGCACAAAACTTGCACTACTACAATGTTGCTTACATCTATCTTATAACTAAAAATTACAATGTTTCTTAACCTAACATGATATATTGAAATTTATATGATCATTTTTAATCATCATTTTGGATTAATTAATGTCAATAATTTAAATAACAATATTAACATTTATTTATATAAAATTTATTATTATTATCATAGACCTTGATTCAAAACAATTATTTATTTATTTTATTTGACCAGGTTTGATTTATATACCTTATGGCTCAAATTATTATTTCTTCATGGGTCAATACTTTGTTTATTCTTCCTCCTATGGGAACATAGCTTATATAGCTTACCTCCATATATAGAAAATCCTGGTTTGGAGTTGGTAACTGCACTCCTCCAAGCTACACTAATCCTAGGGTCTTGTTGTTGATGAGTCCCTATTTCCTTAAGTCGTCTAACTACTTCAGGTTTTGTTATATGTTTTACCGCGTAAATACCAATATCATTGCTACTACATTTAATATTATCTGTTTCCATGTTGTTTTCTGATGGTGGATTTCTACTGAGTACATCTGCTACTAAGTTGTCTTTCGCTTTGCAATACTGTATATCAAATTGATACTCTTGTATAGCCAAGATCCAACGAGTCAGACGAGCACCTAGCAATTTACACTTTAATAAAAATACTAACGCCTTATTGTCGGTGATTATAGTAAGTTTAGCACCCAGAATATAACTTCTAAACTTTGACAGGCTATGCACTATCGCTAATAGCTCTTTTTCTGTCGTAAAATAGGTTAATTCTGCCCCTTTAAGTGTGCGACTTACAAATCCTAATACCGCTTTTTGGCCCTTCTCATCGATCTGATACAAGTGTGCTCCAATAGCAATATTGCTGGCGTCTGTTTGCAAGTAAAATCTTTCTCCTATTCTTGGATGATTTAATACAACAGTATTTATAAAAAGACTTTTCACTTGTTGCAGTGCTTCATCGTGGTCCTTTGTCCACTTCCATTTAATCCCTTTATTTAACAACTTTAACAATGGAACAGTACTTTCCGCGTATTTACTTGTAAACTTCTGATAGTAGTTAGCTAAACCTTGAAATGACTTTAGCTGCTTACAGTTCTTTACTACACTTACCGACTTCCAATGCTTAAACTCTTTAATACCTACATTTATTTTATTAGCATTTATTTCCATAGTAATGGTATTTCTTTTAAAATTTATTTTTGCTTTCCATTCAAGCAACGTATCTACCCCAATAATACAATCATGAATGAGTTTCGGGACTATTAGAGCTACAATTTGGGTTTGGTTACCATTTATACTGACAGGTAAATATATTTGTTCAGTTATCTTTTGCATTTTGGCTCCAGTGGCTCCCTGTACATTACAATGTTTTACGGGTAGTCTGGGACAATTTCGCAACTGATAATTATCTACAAATCTTGAGCTAACACAGGTAACTTCACTGCCAGTGTCAATAAGCGCTCTTACCAGTAGATTACTGATCTTACAAATTATTTCCGGGCATTCAGGATAATGGTTTCTACCCACTTCTTGCTCCCCTTTTTACAAGAACTCCCTATCGCTCACTTGTTTTATATTATTAGCTACGTTCTTCTTACCTGTTTTCTTTGGTTGTTTCACTGCAGGTAATGGTAGGTTTAGTTTTGTTTCTTTTCTACCTGCAGTGGCTTCCCGTTTCCCGTATTCATTTTACTAGTCGACGGTTGCTTCTCGGTAGAGGTTATAGTTGTTTTACACACTTTATACCCTTTATTAGGTTTGTTCTCTACACTTCTACTTCTACCTTTATCCTCCAATTCCGGTCGATTTTGTGGTTTGTTACCCGGATATGGGGTAAACTTTTTTTCTTTCATACGTTATTGTCTCTCCTCTTATTTGAGTAGAAAGTTGGTTCTTGCTGATCGCCTCTAGAGTAGTTACTCAGCTGATTACTTACCCGCTGTAGGTCCCTCTCTAAATCTAGACACTCATCTACAACCATAATGAACTTTTCTAGAGTATCCACTCCTCTAGTAGTGGTTGCTACTCTAGTGCGTTCTGAAAAATGACGCGCTAGCTTATATACTAGGTCTCTCTCTTCTATTGGTGGTGTTAGATGTTTAACTTGCGCCATTACATTTAGCACATAATTGGTAGTTGTCATATTCATTTACGGGTGATACTTACCAAATTCTAAATGATCGCGTACCCTTCTTTGTATCTGAACATTCCAGTACTGAGCTAGAAATTTTTCTCTGAAGTCTGAGTAGGTTTGGACTCTGTCCGAGATGACTTTCCACCACGTACCTGCCCAATTCTTGAGAAATCGGCCTAACATGTCCTTCTTATCCTCGTCGTCCATGAGTGGATTTACTCGAGTTACATACGCCTCAAACAGCTTTAGGAATTCCACAGGATTCTCATGTGGGTTTCCTGAAAATGCAATGTTTTCCGGTTCTTCCTTATAGCCGCCACACCTCACTACTTTGGTTTGCTGTGACTTCATTGCTTTAGTCAGATCCTCCCGCATTACCTTCAACTGCTGTTCCATCTTTTGATGTACTTCGTCACTGTTAGCCTTACTCTCTACCTGTTTCTTAACTTCATTAATATTTACACCCAGTTGGGAACACTCTTCCCTAGTATTCTGGATTTCTTCTTTATTTAGAAGTGTTTGTGTTTTTAATTCAGCTGTTACTTCACTGAATTGTTGATTAATGAGGGTTACGTTTTGTTCTAACCTTTCATGTAATTCATTTCTAAATTTATTTAGCTTTTCGCCTTGACGGCGAAAATTAGTGTTTACTTGTTTTCTAAACTCATCTAGCGTAGTTTTAACCTCTTCGGTATGCTTATCAAACCTACTATTACTCTCGTCGATTTTATTATTAGTACTATCTAATTTACTAGCTAGATTAGATATTTCTTCATCTATTTTAAATGTAGCCTCTTTACTACTTTGTTCTATTTGGCTAGATAAATTTTCGTTTATTTGTTTCATTTCGCTAGACAAATATTTATTAGTTTGTTCTATTTTATTATTAACATCTGTTAACAATTTTTGATTACTTTCTTCTAACTTTTATTATTTTCATCAATTTTATTATTGATATCTTTTATTTCTTTTTTTGTACTTTCAATTTTATTATCAGTAATTTCGATTTTATTATTAGTATCTTTTATTTCACTAGATAACTGATTCTTATTTTCATCCATTTTAGTGGTCAACTGTTTAAACATTTGCTCAATTGCTGCCATATCTACTGCTGATGATTTTGCCATTTTTAAATTTTATTATTATTTTCAACAAATTAATTTTACAATTATTTAATAGTTATTTGTAACCTTGAATTCCACTTTCTTTTCAAATTTATTAATATTACAATTTAACTAATCACTTGGGTAATTGCAACGCCAAATTATATAACTTTATTTATATAATTTTGTGAGTTTAATCGGGCCCATTAGTTGCGGCGCCAAATTTATATATATAACTTACTTCTATATATAAATTTGCAGCTTTACTCGTGCCCCTTAGTTGCGGCGCCAAATCTTATACAACGCTACCTTTCATCTAACACAATTATCTAATATTTGTGATGTTAGATAAAAAGTTACTTACCCGTGATATTACTTTACCTGGGCGCCAGAACAAATCCCAGGTACAAATGACACGGTTTCAGCTTAGCTCAGCGCATGGAGACACTCTTTCTCAGGATTCGTTCAGTGATTGTGGTTTTCAAGGAGAATCGTTACAAATAACACTTTAATATTTCTTGATTATTTTAATGAACGTTTAATTAATTATTTTTAAACTTTAAATTGTTAATGGTAGGACTTAATTCTACCCTAACACTTATAATTATTGAGTGAGTGTGAAAAGTAATGATTAAGACGCTCAAACGACCTCTAGCACTTATCTGGTTTGATTAAGAGGTTTCTATCTCCCAAACCAGTGCTAAAGAACAGGTCTGCAATAATTTGCACGTCCAATACTACACACCACTTTCCATTCAACACTCCTATACTATATTAGAGCTAATCTTATAGTTAAAATACAAAGTGTGCTTTTCTTAGTGTCTTTTTAAAATTGTTTATTGTTTATTATTTGTTTAGTGCTTATTTCATTGATCAATGAATCTATTTCTTACTGTTTGATGCGTTGACCGAAGATAGGAATCCGTAGAGGTCCTCCTTTTGATGGTGTTGCACAGAAGAATTGATATTGATCAATGCTGTTGAAGATGCCCTGGCAATTACAGATGCTGTAGCCTTCTGTAGCACAGGTCCTTCACGGCTGATGCTTAATTAATTAATTAACGGTTGTTTTACGCAGCGAGTGTTATTGAACGATATTAATTCATCTACGCTGCGGACTACTTCTCGAATTAGATGATTAAATTGCACTTTTGTGTGATTTAAAAATTTCTGTATGTGAATTATACACGTCTAGTGTGTTTAAGTACCGAACGAAGAGTGATGCTACCCCTCGCTTTGAGCTGGCGTCAGTTTTAAATACGGGCTGCTGATTGGTTGTACAAATAAATCATGCGTTTTTCCAGTTTTGACAATCTCGAACAGGTCGGTCAAACACTCCGTGACAGGTTCCAAACGGCAGAGAATTTCTTGTCAAAATCGTACTTCCTGTATTTGCAAATCGATTGATTACAGGTATTTGCAAATGTGTTTCCAAAGATCTGACCACAGAATATTGTTGCTTAGGTCTTTATCTGTGTGTGTGTGTGAAAACACCTTATTCCTACGTAGCATAAATCTCTCGTTATTCCTGTTGGCGTGCGTCATCCGTATAACTTCTTCAATTGTTAATTATATTAACTGAGATTGCGGCTACTTATAAAGCTTTTCTTGCTGAATACAATGCCGTTTTCAGAATTGCCGTATATTTATAACTTTTGAAGTTATCGCAGGTTGAACTGATAATTTGCTTTGAGTAAAATAACATGTTTGAACTGGATTCTGATGTAGCGGTGACGTGGTTAGAGTGAGATGGCTGCGATTATACGCTCTCTCTCTCTTTCTTACGGCGTTACACTCGTACCGTCTATAGCTTTCATATAACGCTCTAATAGGACGCTATTATGAATCGTTATGTATACCCCCACTCGGTATAAAAAAAATTGATTATTTAAATCATTAATTTTTTTTAATGTACAGTTTTACACTGATTAAATTTTGCACATTTAATTTAGCACTTTTTCCCGCACAAAACTTGCACTACTACAATGTTGCTTACATCTATCTTATAACTAAAAATTACAATGTTTCTTAACCTAACATGATATATTGAAATTTATATGATCATTTTTAATCATCATTTTGGATTAATTAATGTCAATAATTTAAATAACAATATTAACATTTATTTATATAAAATTTATTATTATTATCATAGACCTTGATTCAAAACAATTATTTATTTATTTTATTTGACCAGGTTTGATTTATATACCTTATGGCTCAAATTATTATTTCTTCATGGGTCAATACTTTGTTTATTCTTCCTCCTATGGGAACATAGCTTATATAGCTTACCTCCATATATAGAAAATCCTGGTTTGGAGTTGGTAACTGCACTCCTCCAAGCTACACTAATCCTAGGGTCTTGTTGTTGATGAGTCCCTATTTCCTTAAGTCGTCTAACTACTTCAGGTTTTGTTATATGTTTTACCGCGTAAATACCAATATCATTGCTACTACATTTAATATTATCTGTTTCCATGTTGTTTTCTGATGGTGGATTTCTACTGAGTACATCTGCTACTAAGTTGTCTTTCGCTTTGCAATACTGTATATCAAATTGATACTCTTGTATAGCCAAGATCCAACGAGTCAGACGAGCACCTAGCAATTTACACTTTAATAAAAATACTAACGCCTTATTGTCGGTGATTATAGTAAGTTTAGCACCCAGAATATAACTTCTAAACTTTGACAGGCTATGCACTATCGCTAATAGCTCTTTTTCTGTCGTAAAATAGGTTAATTCTGCCCCTTTAAGTGTGCGACTTACAAATCCTAATACCGCTTTTTGGCCCTTCTCATCGATCTGATACAAGTGTGCTCCAATAGCAATATTGCTGGCGTCTGTTTGCAAGTAAAATCTTTCTCCTATTCTTGGATGATTTAATACAACAGTATTTATAAAAAGACTTTTCACTTGTTGCAGTGCTTCATCGTGGTCCTTTGTCCACTTCCATTTAATCCCTTTATTTAACAACTTTAACAATGGAACAGTACTTTCCGCGTATTTACTTGTAAACTTCTGATAGTAGTTAGCTAAACCTTGAAATGACTTTAGCTGCTTACAGTTCTTTACTACACTTACCGACTTCCAATGCTTAAACTCTTTAATACCTACATTTATTTTATTAGCATTTATTTCCATAGTAATGGTATTTCTTTTAAAATTTATTTTTGCTTTCCATTCAAGCAACGTATCTACCCCAATAATACAATCATGAATGAGTTTCGGGACTATTAGAGCTACAATTTGGGTTTGGTTACCATTTATACTGACAGGTAAATATATTTGTTCAGTTATCTTTTGCATTTTGGCTCCAGTGGCTCCCTGTACATTACAATGTTTTACGGGTAGTCTGGGACAATTTCGCAACTGATAATTATCTACAAATCTTGAGCTAACACAGGTAACTTCACTGCCAGTGTCAATAAGCGCTCTTACCAGTAGATTACTGATCTTACAAATTATTTCCGGGCATTCAGGATAATGGTTTCTACCCACTTCTTGCTCCCCTTTTTACAAGAACTCCCTATCGCTCACTTGTTTTATATTATTAGCTACGTTCTTCTTACCTGTTTTCTTTGGTTGTTTCACTGCAGGTAATGGTAGGTTTAGTTTTGTTTCTTTTCTACCTGCAGTGGCTTCCCGTTTCCCGTATTCATTTTACTAGTCGACGGTTGCTTCTCGGTAGAGGTTATAGTTGTTTTACACACTTTATACCCTTTATTAGGTTTGTTCTCTACACTTCTACTTCTACCTTTATCCTCCAATTCCGGTCGATTTTGTGGTTTGTTACCCGGATATGGGGTAAACTTTTTTTCTTTCATACGTTATTGTCTCTCCTCTTATTTGAGTAGAAAGTTGGTTCTTGCTGATCGCCTCTAGAGTAGTTACTCAGCTGATTACTTACCCGCTGTAGGTCCCTCTCTAAATCTAGACACTCATCTACAACCATAATGAACTTTTCTAGAGTATCCACTCCTCTAGTAGTGGTTGCTACTCTAGTGCGTTCTGAAAAATGACGCGCTAGCTTATATACTAGGTCTCTCTCTTCTATTGGTGGTGTTAGATGTTTAACTTGCGCCATTACATTTAGCACATAATTGGTAGTTGTCATATTCATTGACGGGTGATACTTACCAAATTCTAAATGATCGCGTACCCTTCTTTGTATCTGAACATTCCAGTACTGAGCTAGAAATTTTTCTCTGAAGTCTGAGTAGGTTTGGACTCTGTCCGAGATGACTTTCCACCACGTACCTGCCCAATTCTTGAGAAATCGGCCTAACATGTCCTTCTTATCCTCGTCGTCCATGAGTGGATTTACTCGAGTTACATACGCCTCAAACAGCTTTAGGAATTCCACAGGATTCTCATGTGGGTTTCCTGAAAATGCAATGTTTTCCGGTTCTTCCTTATAGCCGCCACACCTCACTACTTTGGTTTGCTGTGACTTCATTGCTTTAGTCAGATCCTCCCGCATTACCTTCAACTGCTGTTCCATCTTTTGATGTACTTCGTCACTGTTAGCCTTACTCTCTACCTGTTTCTTAACTTCATTAATATTTACACCCAGTTGGGAACACTCTTCCCTAGTATTCTGGATTTCTTCTTTATTTAGAAGTGTTTGTGTTTTTAATTCAGCTGTTACTTCACTGAATTGTTGATTAATGAGGGTTACGTTTTGTTCTAACCTTTCATGTAATTCATTTCTAAATTTATTTAGCTTTTCGTCTTGACGGCGAAAATTAGTGTTTACTTGTTTTCTAAACTCATCTAGCGTAGTTTTAACCTCTTCGGTATGCTTATCAAACCTACTATTACTCTCGTCGATTTTATTATTAGTACTATCTAATTTACTAGCTAGATTAGATATTTCTTCATCTATTTTAAATGTAGCCTCTTTACTACTTTGTTCTATTTGGCTAGATAAATTTTCGTTTATTTGTTTCATTTCGCTAGACAAATATTTATTAGTTTGTTCTATTTTATTATTAACATCTGTTAACAATTTTTGATTACTTTCTTCTAACTTTTATTATTTTCATCAATTTTATTATTGATATCTTTTATTTCTTTTTTTGTACTTTCAATTTTATTATCAGTAATTTCGATTTTATTATTAGTATCTTTTATTTCACTAGATAACTGATTCTTATTTTCATCCATTTTAGTGGTCAACTGTTTAAACATTTGCTCAATTGCTGCCATATCTACTGCTGATGATTTTGCCATTTTTAAATTTTATTATTATTTTCAACAAATTAATTTTACAATTATTTAATAGTTATTTGTAACCTTGAATTCCACTTTCTTTTCAAATTTATTAATATTACAATTTAACTAATCACTTGGGTAATTGCAACGCCAAATTATATAACTTTATTTATATAATTTTGTGAGTTTAATCGGGCCCATTAGTTGCGGCGCCAAATTTATATATATAACTTACTTCTATATATAAATTTGCAGCTTTACTCGTGCCCCTTAGTTGCGGCGCCAAATCTTATACAACGCTACCTTTCATCTAACACAATTATCTAATATTTGTGATGTTAGATAAAAAGTTACTTACCCGTGATATTACTTTACCTGGGCGCCAGAACAAATCCCAGGTACAAATGACACGGTTTCAGCTTAGCTCAGCGCATGGAGACACTCTTTCTCAGGATTCGTTCAGTGATTGTGGTTTTCAAGGAGAATCGTTACAAATAACACTTTAATATTTCTTGATTATTTTAATGAACGTTTAATTAATTATTTTTAAACTTTAAATTGTTAATGGTAGGACTTAATTCTACCCTAACACTTATAATTATTGAGTGAGTGTGAAAAGTAATGATTAAGACCCTCAAACGACCTCTAGCTCTTATCTGGTTTGATTAAGAGATTTCTATCTTCCAAACCAGTGCTAAAGAACAGGTCTGCAATAATTTGCACGTCCAATACTACACACCACTTTCCATTCAACACTCCTATACTATATTAGAGCTAATCTTATAGTTAAAATACAAAGTGTGCTTTTCTTAGTGTCTTTTTAAAATTGTTTATTGTTTATTATTTGTTTAGTGCTTATTTCATTGATCAATGAATCTATTTCTTACTGTTTGATGCGTTGACCGAAGATAGGAATCCGTAGAGGTCCTCCTTTTGATGGTGTTGCACAGAAGAATTGATATTGATCAATGCTGTTGAAGATGCCCTGGCAATTACAGATGCTGTAGCCTTCTGTAGCACAGGTCCTTCACGGCTGATGCTTAATTAATTAATTAACGGTTGTTTTACGCAGCGAGTGTTATTGAACGATATTAATTCATCTACGCTGCGGACTACTTCTCGAATTAGATGATTAAATTGCACTTTTGTGTGATTTAAAAATTTCTGTATGTGAATTATACACGTCTAGTGTGTTTAAGTACCGAACGAAGAGTGATGCTACCCCTCGCTTTGAGCTGGCGTCAGTTTTAAATACGGGCTGCTGATTGGTTGTACAAATAAATAATGCGTTTTTCCAGTTTTGACAATCTCGAACAGGTCGATCAAACACTCCGTGACATGTTCCAAACGGCAGAGAATTTCTTGTCAATATCGTACTTCCTGTATTTGCAAATCGATTGATTACAGGTATTTGCAAATGTGTTTCCAAAGATCTGACCACAGAATATTGTTGCTTAGGTCTTTATCTGTGTGTGTGTGTGAAAACATCTTATTCCTACGTAGCATAAATCTCTCGTTATTCCTGTTGGCGTGCGTCATCCGTATAACTTCTTCAATTGTTAATTATATTAACTGAGATTGCGGCTACTTATAAAGCTTTTCTTGCTGAATACAATGCTGTTTTCAGAATTGCCGTATATTTATAACTTTTGAAGTTATCGCAGGTTGAACTGATAATTTGCTTTGAGTAAAATAACATGTTTGAACTGGATTCTGATGTAGCGGTGACGTGGTTAGAGTGAGATGGCTGCGATTATACGCTCTCTCTCTCTTTCTTACGGCGTTACACTCGTACCGTCTATAGCTTTCATATAACGCTTTAATAGGACGCTATTATGAATCGTTATAATATATATATATATATATATATATATATATATATTAACATATGTTACGGGTAAATGCCGAATTCCGGGCAGATCGCGATATGCCCGGGCAAATCGCGATCTGTCTACCAGTTTCGGGCAAAGCCCGATGTGTTTTGGTATTTCGGGATGTGCTGGGCAAATCGAGATATGACCGATCGTCTTTGGGCAAATCGCGATTCAACCAAGTCAAGGGACCATCGTACGTTTATATATGCTTCAAGGGTTTTTAATCAATTTACTGAAATATAAAATAACAATGTAAAGAATAGTGCAAATGAAACAAAGTATTAGCAATATAATTTTATTCCAAAATTTATTTTAGAATTTGTTTAAATTACAAATTGAAACATTACGAAACAAACTTTGAAAACAAACATTTCAATTTAACAATACGATTTCAATTCACAATTTATTTACAAAAAATTTAATTACAAATTTACACATTACGAAACAATCTTTGAAAATAAACATTACAATTTAATTACATTAAATTGAAGAACATAAAAAAGTTTATTTAAAAAATTAAGAAACTAATGAATTATAAAATATCTTTATTAACTACTGAATAAAAAAATATCTTTTCTTTAAGAAATTATAAATGATAAACATAAAAAATAAATAAAAACTGAAAATATTAAAAAATATAAACGGACTTACAGTTCATTTGTTGGTGCACGGAAGAGACGAATGACATTTTGAATTGCATTTTATGCCGTTTGCGTTGCATTTACATTTTTTATTAGAACATTTCTGTTTGCAAGAACAATGAACGTACCCCTGCCCACCAGTACGCGATTCTTTTCTGCTTGCTTCTCTGAGACTTATTTCTTTGTTTGGAATGTCCTCTGCTCTCAAAAATGATTCTTTACAATCACTTATTTGATTTCTTGAGAAAAGGCAGTTGGTTGTACCGTTTAAAGTATCTAATTTATAATAACCGTCATCAGTCACTTCTAAAACCAGCCCCAGAATATTCTTTGCATCAACTTTACTTCTATCTACGCTAGGAATTGGAATTTTCACTGTTGTTCCAATACCCAGTTTTGGAAACGCCTTTTCACTTGATAATTTCATTTTCTTTGCCTGTTTTTCAGGCTTTTAAGAGCTTTGGTCTTTGATTTTCCTTGTCGCTTCTTAGTATGACATCTCATACGATACAATATGCTGTCTTCGCTTACTGCACACGTGTCATGAACTGATTGAGAACATAAGTTACACACATGACTATCTTCATGATGCAGCTCACAGATACAATATGATTTTTGTTCATTTTGTACAGGAATTTCATTTGTAGTAATTACCTGACTAGAGTTTATCGCTTCGTCATTTTGTTCGGCTGAATCATCACTTAGGTTATTCCCTTCGTAAACGGTATTTAATGCATGTTGGAGGTCTTCTTCTGAAACTAAGCTATTCAAGACATTTTTTGGTAACACAGATGAGTTTAAGCCGATATGAGCTTTACGTCCAAACATGGCTTCGAACGGTGTTTGCTGTATTCCACTATGTAATGAACTGTTCTTTCGGAATTGGCAAAATCTCAGTCCCTCACTCCACTACTTTGAATTATTCTCTTCCATCCAAGTAAATATCATATTTTCTACATCCTGGTTCGCACGCTCGACACTTCCTTGACTTTCGGAATGACGAGGTTTACCATGGACGATCGTCAAGCCTTCCCACATGTTCTTAAGTTCATTTATCACATGATTTGAAAACTCACGACCATTGTCAGACAGCAGCACAATTGGAGCTCCGAAAAAACAAAATACATCAATTAAATTATAAGCAACTTCAGCTGGAGTTTTAGTTTTTAAAGGACGTAGACACACAAATTTACTGAGATGATCTTGATAAACCATTATGAATTTGAATTCTCCATCTCTACAGGTCTGCATGTCAATAAGATCTACTTGCCCCCGAGCATTAATTGCATTAAAAATCATAGGTTTCACAACTAAACCTTTTCTTGGATGACTGAACTTCTTCTGACAGGGTTCGCAAAGATTTATATATATCATTATGATATCTCTAGATATATTTTTATATTTTGATTTTAGACTGTTTTCCATACGATTTCGACCACCATGACCAGTATTTAAATGAACTGAATGTAAAATATCAAAAATTTCATTCTCATGTATATAATAGATTATTTCACCTTTAGTCTTTGTAGTTGGGACAATTAATTTCTTTGTCTCATTTATTGTTAAAACATCAAACCTTTTTATTCTCCTGTAGTCTTTGCACGATTTCTTTGCAGCTTTCTTCGCCCCTTCCACGTCATTCACTAGTTCATAATACTTTTCTTCCTTGAGAAAATCACTGGAATCACTTTTGTTCATTTCAGCTAATTTCGCGTGAAACCGTTCTTTCATATCACCAACACGTGTATCAGAAACCGACGCCATTATTAATAGTTACGCACTACTTGACTGCTTCTAACACTGTCGAGAGCTGGACGAACAATAGCGCACACAGCATATGCGAGAGTAACCTGGCACGTGGCCTCTCGTAGGCACTGACTCACTCTAATATAAGACATAAATACAATAAAAACCGCTGACGAACATTTCCGTTACTGACTACTATGAGGTCACCGTTAATTTTACGTATGTATGAGGTCACTTTTCATAACGTATGAGGTCCCTGACATAACAGTCTGCAGAAATAAGCGATTCGCGATGGAATTTTGGAATAAAATTATATTGCTAATACTTTGTTTTATTTGCACTATTCTTTACATTGTTATTTTATATTTTGTGACGATTTAAAAAAAGTAAAAAAGGAAATAAAAGAAATTTTGTTTAATTTAAAATCTCACATTAAAACAAAACATAAACCCCTAAAGAAAATGATAAAGTAACACCGCAATAATACCCAAAATAAATAGTTTAAAACCAAAAAGAATTCGAGAATAAAATTGAGATAACACCCCTTAATAATTAACCCTGCTTTAACCTGCCGAAACCGGCATCTACACGCAAAATTACCCGTGAATAAGACTAATAATAGTATTAAATTGCAACTTGATAAAAAACATAACGATGTACAATAATAAAATAAAAGTAAGAGATACCATAATATAATTAAATATGTCAGAGAATAAACGAATAGATATTAATCGGAATATGGAACTACTTTTATGCTGAATAGTATATGACGCGAGATTACTACTCTCACCCCTTAACTAAACACACTTGAAATGGAGCCCTCGAACCGTAAACAGCATACAGCCGTGATGCGGTATAATAATAATACTTTTAAAAGTTAATAAACTCGCCAGTTGAGACGTAGCGGCACTCAGTACACATTTAAAAGCCATGTGAACCGCGAATATAGTCTAACAGTGAAATTACAGTAAATATGTAGTAAACGAGTGAGTGTGGATGAGAATTGCGCGTCTATGACATCTCTAAAAATCTTAACAATAAAACGTATGTAATTAGAAATGTGGTAAAATCATAATGTGAAACTCAAGAACTAAACCAACATGTGACGTGATTACAAGTGAATAAAACTTTTGTGCAAATGATCCAAAACAACGAGCGATTACTACAACTTATTGAGAAAGAGAGAACCAGGAATCACCATAACTAAAATGACTTCAGAACTTCACCATCACCGGATACGAACCTAACAACAGAAACCTGATCTTCAAAAAAAACTAAAAGACACAAGGCACAACCGAGAGAGTCGCCGATTCGCCCAGGATGATACACACAGGTGACACGGAGGTTTAGCTTCCGTGGTTCAGAATTTGAAGTAGAATAATACATGATAAACACTAAATACATAAAAAATGAACGTAAAGTAAAACAAGAAAGACTGATTTAATTAACTTAAAACTGTAATTTCATGCTTAGCAATAACATGCGTTAATTTAAATATTTTTTTTGTTAAATAAATCAATATTTCAGATGACACAAGAATAAATATTATAAATGTAATATCATATGCTGAAACGAAGTACTCGGATCCGAGGGCATTAATAAAAGAAAAGCTATGTTAACTCATTACTAAATTACTCTAATTCTCTTTGTACAAGAGGTACAAATGTTTTAACTTTTAATATACTCATTGCTAAATTTATGTAATAAAGAGATGTCATGGTCCAAAAGGAGAGTGAATAAATCTACAAAACCCCTGTCAATATCCCTCAATTCACGGGATCCTATTTAACAGTTATTTACGAGTTTGTTAAGATTATGGCAGCCTGTTTAATTGACCTGAGCCAATTAACCAGGTTCCCGATATTATAACGAAATAAACGTTATAATTTCAGTAAATTGATTAAAAACCTTTGAAGCATATATAAACGTATTGAATTGGTTGAATCGCGATTTGCCCAAAGACGATCGGTCATATCTCGATTTGCCCGGGCACATCCCGAAATACCAAGATACATCGGGCTTTGCCCGAAACTTGTAGACACATCGCGATTTGCCCGGGCAGATCGCGATCTGTCCAATTTCTGCATTTGCCCGTAACATATGTTTGTGTGTGTGTGTATATATATATATATATATATATATATATATATTACAACGATACATATATAAACGTTGTTGCAAATTTAATATAATTTAAATTTGTGGAGCCCCACGATCTTGGAGCGCCATTCTTATACAACGATACATGTGTACAAATTTATATGTAATTTAATTTGTATAGCCCCACGTTCTTTGGGAGCCATTCTATACAACGATATTTAATATAAATTCGATATACTGTAATTTATGCAGGTTGTATAATGATACCAGGTGTAACTATAATAAGAGTATTTTTATTTATCAGTATTTAAAATTCGTATTTATATTTACTCAATATTATAAATATTCATAAACATCATTAATAATTGTCGGTCACGATATTGCTCATTATTAAATGTTTATATCTTATGATATGCAGCTTTACACATATTTAAAAATCTCTTATATCTAGACAGGTTAATAATCTTAATCTAAACATGTTAATAATCTTATATCTGGACATGTTAATAAATTGGTTTATTAATTAAATATAAAATTAAAATGTTTTTTGAAATAAATTTTCTTAACTCAGATCTGACCTCAACTCGCTCAGTCTATACCAGTGTTTAAAATTCAATTTAAATTTATTAATTGCTTGTAGACTGGCATTTACTTTAATATTCAACTTTAAATTAATCTTTTCTATAATTCAAATATCAAATCAATTTACTATTTATTTTGATAATAAACTCTACTCTCTATACTTTAAATTCTCTTTCATTTATTAATACTTTTTATATGCGATCGCTCATTCTTACGACTAAACATTTATCTACATTTTAAAATATTATTACTAAGTATAAATTTTCCTTTGTTTTAATTTACTGTCTTTTGATATAGTCTTTATGAGCTCTTTTTCTTTTTTAAAAATCATTTAAAATGCATTACGCATGTCACCTCGAGTTCTGATGATCTTACGACTTGTTGTCCGGGGTCCAGCGTTGTCCAGAGTTAGTTTTCCATTCCTCCTGTCCTGGCGTGGTCCTGGATACGTCTAGAGTCCAGCGTCGCTTTCCAGCAGTGTTGTCCTCATCAGAGAGTTGTTATCTGCTGCAAGGTAGATCTTAAACATCTTCTAACGTCCAGCATCCCTCGTCGCTCTGGTAGCTTTTCCTTATATACTCTTGGTAAACTTACTATTTCGGTATTTACTTTTCCGGAATATTGTCGTGAATTTAACGAACGTTATTTCTTTCGTTACTGCGACTTGTAATAGAAATAAAAATAAAACTGTTTTGCCGACGGACAGTATGTCCGACTGCAACTGTGTTTTGAAATGAAGAGAAGGGTGAAGGGTTTTTGGTCAAACCCTTAATTTATACCCTCTCGAGATTCCGCGCCAGTTGGCTCCAAAATCGTCCTGTCGATACCTGCATATCGCGTGACAGCCCCCACTCCCGAACCTTTTCATCTATTTGTAATTATTAGCAAATAGCAATGTTTTGCACGGAATCGAGATAGCACAAATCATAGCTAATTCGATTAAGCACTCACTATATTAATTTGAGCGTCTTAGGGTAATTTGCGTATTTTTTGGCACGTTTATTTGCACTGTCTTCGCATAGCGTGTTCTATTAACGTCATCTTTTCACTGGGGATAACTATAAATTTTACACACACTTTGGTGTCTTTGGTTTGATCATACACTAATTAGTTTTCGCACAGTGAATTAAAATAATTATTTTATTAATTACTTGGGGCGGGTTGTTGAGATTCCTGTCTTTGCATGCATCACTAACACACACAAGATACACGTGTAACACACATACAATTGAGCAGGTGTTCACTGCGTGTCGGAACAAGTTGATTTCTCCCCTAATCTAACAATGAAATATTTTTACAATCTCAGACCTGTCCATTTATCCGTAACTTATACAAATTCTACAAATTTTTTATTTATTTAAATTAATGCCTAATACAGCGTATGGCTGTATCGTTGCATTATTCCTCTGCCTGAGAAAAAAGAATTTAATAAATATTTATTTATTAAATTTTTGTCTATTTGTTCTAGACAAATACAATCATATTATATTAGCTTAACTTACATTTACACCAGTTAAACAACACATAATAATGAGTAGTCCGTATAACGCTCGCTGTTGGTGGAATGCAAGTTTCACCCCCCCCATTATAACAGCTGATTGGTGCGTTGACCTTGTACCGGTTCAGTGGCATTGTCCCACTCTTACTCTCTCTTCTCATTATTCATACGTAGCTAATTTTTTTTTCATCGTTCTCCTTTAATCTGGTCCCATCGACCTATTTATTTCTTTTTACGTGTAGCACTTCCTACACGAGTTTGCATTCTTGCACTGGTAAACATTTTGCATCTTAACATATTATGCCATTCTTCAATCTGAAATTTTACCATATGCAGGATTATATTTTTGATACACTTTAGTTGTGGGTCTCATAATTGTATACAGATGGACGGCTTTGGAAAATACATCTATACAAACAAGTATGTGTTTCACTCCCCGACTTGATTTCGGAAGTGGTCTAAGGAAATCCACTGCAATTAGCTCTCCTTTTTGGTCCTTTCGGATACTCTGCATTTCCACATAGGTATGTAGATTCGCTCTGTACTTTTACATTTCCTTACTCATACATTCTTACCTTCGCTTCTTAACTCTTTTCTTAACATGAACATTACTTTATCTTTCTTAACTTTTCTTTTATTACTTATACAATACATTAACATTTCTTACATTAATCTTATACAATACATTAACCTTCATTACCTTCTATTATTACATTTCTTTACTATTACCCTTCTGATCGTTAATAATTTTCTTCATCCTTACCATTACTTTCTGAAATACACCTTTCTCGTTAGCTTCGTAGTGAGTCATTATCGGCTACAGATGACTACCTTAGAAACACGTCTATATCCAGACTTTATGTGCTTAACTCTACTCGATGTTTTAATCGTAGTATTTGGAGCTCTAAATAATCTCTGTCCTTGACTTTCACTATCGCTATCTTCTGTGTCCTTGCCTTCCCACTAAGGTATGAAGATTTCGCTTGATCAGCCATTCTGACAATTATAGCAATGATTTCTCATCTCTAATCCTTTCTTTATACTAATAACAAAACTAACATCCTTTACCATTACTTTCTTAAATATTTCTTTACACATATTATTTCGTGCCATTCTTTACTTTGAATACTAACATTCCTTACCATTTCTTACAACATAACATTCTTTCTATTATTAATTCTTTTAATCTTTTTACACATATTATTTCTTATTAATTAATTCCTTTTCTTATTAATAATAATTAACAGTAATATTTTTCTTTAAAAAATAATTATTCATTCCCATTCGGGTGTTGAGTGTGATTCAATTTACACCTTCCTTAGTTTAAAGTTAACAATGCATTGTGTCGGTCAACAGGAAATCTATTGTACCTCGACGTGTAAACAACGTCCGCATTCCATTGTATTACTCCCCCATTATTGTGCGTAGACGTCACCTGTTCATAGGGCAACATTTTGACCTTGCCTGTCGGCTACACAAAATCTCCCCTCTTTCTCTCGTAACGGTCGCATTCCATAGCAACAGTTTGCTCGCAGCCCATATAAACAGTTGAACCTATTTTCGTGCGTCTTTTATGATAATATTCATTGTAATTACTATAATTATAGTTATAATTATCATTTGCTTTATACTTCTCGTGCGTATATCTAACATCATACTTACCACAAGTTTGCGTAGTTTTCCTTATAGATAATTTACTACGTTTCTCGTTAGGCCTACAGTGATGTTTCTCCGTAAGTGTGGTGCCTTAAGTGTTTTACATGTGTTTTTATCTTATGTGATCTACTAGTGTGTGTGTGTGTCTCACACTTGGGATATCGCTATTAATAAGGTACGTTTTATTAACCTTTATTTGCTTCTCTTTAATGTTAATTACTTGTTTATGATTATCGTTAGTAATTATGAAAGTTTGTTCTCTCTTACTTTCAATTACAATTGTTTGATCAGAAACCATCATTTCACATATTTGTTCCGTTTGCTTAGCAATTCTTTCACATACATTTTCTGTGATAGTCTCAATATGTGAGTTGGTATCACCAACCTTTTCTGTTAATTCTTTCACTTTGTTCGAAATTTTTATGGTGTCTTGTTTAAAATTTTCAGTCTGTTGTTCTAATTTATTATTTATTTCGTCCTTCAGCTGGACATTGTCTTGTCTTAGCTCATTTAAATTTGCTGTTATATTTTCTGTTTGTTCTTTAAGTTTAGCATTTATATTTTCTGTTTGTTTTGTGCTTATCTCATCTACCCAAGCACGCATCATGGTCTGAAATGCCTCCATGTCCAAATTTCCTGGAGTCGTCATGCTGAATTATTAAAATATTTATTTATAATTTGTTATTATTAGTGAACCGTATGCAAGCTTTTATTTATTTACTGTTGAACTGTTATTTATTTATTTATTTTTATTTACTCCTGTTACAATTACACCTGTTTTTTTTTGGGTGGGCGCCAGTTGCGTTATTACAATACAATACACACAACAATTTTAAAATACTAACATAAAAAATTAATTAAAATATACTATTAGTTATATCATATAACTCATCAACATTGGTAATCATAGAGCATACATTAATTATTAAATGTAGGCGTGTCGGGCCTCACGTTCAAGGGCGACATTCTTATACAACGATACATAATTACATATATCGAGCCCCACGTTGGAAGCGACATTCTTATACAACGATACATATATAAACGTTATTGCAAATTTAATATAATTTAAATTTGTGGAGCCCCACGATCTTGGAGCGCCATTCTTATACAACGATACATGTGTACAAATTTATATGTAATTTAATTTGTATAGCCCCACGTTCTTTGGGAGCCATTCTATACAACGATATTTAATATAAATTCGATATACTGTAATTTATGCAGGTTGTGTATAATGATACCAGGTGTAACTATAATAAGAGTATTTTTATTTATCAGTATTTAAAATTCGTATTTATATTTACTCAATATTATAAATATTCATAAACATCATTAATAGTTGTCGGTCACGATATTGCTCATTATTAAATATTTATATCTTATGATATGCAGCTTTACACATATTTAAAAATCTCTTATATCTAGACAGGTTAATAATCTTAATCTAAACATGTTAATAATCTTATATCTGGACATGTTAATAAATTGGTTTATTAATTAAATATAAAATTAAAATGTTTTTTGAAATAAATTTTCTTAACTCAGATCTGACCTCAACTCGCTCAGTCTATACCAGTGTTTAAAATTCAATTTAAATTTATTAATTGCTTGTAGACTGGCATTTACTTTAATATTCAACTTTAAATTAATCTTTTCTATAATTCAAATATCAAATCAATTTACTATTTATTTTGATAATAAACTCTACTCTCTCTACTTTAAATTCTCTTTCATTTATTAATTCTTTTTATATGCGATCGCTCATTCTTACGACTAAACATTTATCTACATTTTAAAATATTATTACTAAGTATAAATTTTCCTTTGTTTTAATTTACTGTCTTTTGATATAGTCTTTATGAGCTCTTTTTCTTTTTTAAAAATCATTTAAAATGCATTACGCATGTCACCTCGAGTTCTGATGATCTTACGACTTGTTGTCCGGGGTCCAGCGTTGTCCAGAGTTAGTTTTCCATTCCTCCTGTCCTGGCGTGGTCCTGGATACGTCTAGAGTCCAGCGTCGCTTTCCAGCAGTGTGGTCCTCATCAGAGAGTTGTTATCTGCTGCAAGGTAGATCTTAAACATCTTCTAACGTCCAGCATCCCTCGTCGCTCTGGTAGCTTTTCCTTATATACTCTTAGTAAACTTACTATTTCGGTATTTACTTTTCCGGAATATTGTCGTGAATTTAACGAACGTTATTTCTTTCGTTACTGCGACTTGTAATAGAAATAAAAATAAAACTGTTTTGCCGACGGACAGTATGTCCGACTGCAACTGTGTTTTGAAATGAAGAGAAGGGTGAAGGGTTTTTGGTCAAACCCTTAATTTATACCCTCTCGAGATTCCGCGCCAGTTGGCGCCAAAATCGTCCTGTTGATACCTGCATATCGCGTGACAGCCCCCACTCCCGAACCTTTTCATCTATTTGTAATTATTAGCAAATAGCAATGTTTTGCACGGAATCGAGATAGCACAAATAATAGCTAATTCGATTAAGCACTCACTATATTAATTTGAGCGTCTTAGGGTAATTTGCGTATTTTTTGGCACGTTTATTTTGCACTGTCTTCGCATAACGTGTTCTATTACGTGCAGAAATTTTTCAATCACGCAAAGTTGTATTTAAGTATCAAATTCGAGAAGTAGTCCGCAGTGAAGATGAACTAGTACCGTTCAACAACTCTCGCTGTGTAAAACAACATTAATTAATTAAATTATTAATTAATTAATAAATAATCAGCCGTGAAGTAACCTGAGCAACAGAGAGCTACAGCATCTGTAATTGCCAGAGCATCTTTCTACCGGATTGATCAACATCATTTCTTCTGTGCTAAACCATCAAAAGGAGGACCTCTACGGATTCCTATCTTCGGTCGACGCATCAAACAGTAAGAAATAGATTCATTGATCAATGAAATAAGCACTAAACAAATAATAAAAAGCAATAAACAAATTTTAAAAGACACTAAGAATTACACACTTTGTATTTAATGTGTAAGAGTAGCTATAACATAGTATAGGAGTGTAGAATGGAAAGTGAGGTGTAGTATTGGACGTGCAAATTATTGCAGACCTGTTCTTTAGCACTGGTTTGGGAGATATCAATCTCTTAATTAAACCAGATAAGAGCAATAGGTCGTTTGAACGTCTTAATCTTTACTTTTCACACACACTCGTTAATTATAAGAGTTAGGGTAGCAATAAGTCCTACAATTAACATTTTCAAGAAGTTTAAAAATAATTAAAACGTTAATTAAACATACTCAAGCCAATTTTAAAGTGTTATTTGTAACGATTCCCCTTGAATCCACAATCACTCAACGAATCCTGAGAATTTGTGTCTCTATGCTCTGAGCTAAGCTGGAACCGTGTCATTTGTATCTGGGATTTGTTCTGGCGCCCAGGTAAAGTAATCTCACGGGTAAGTAACGTTTTATCTATCATTCAAAATATTAGATAAGAGTGTTAGATGAAAAGTAGCGTTGTAATATATTATAACAGGACCAAATATCATTTATTTGGAGTTATATGTTGAGTGTATACTATATTCATGTTTAAATAAATTTTAATAGTCGAAACTCCACTCGTATGTAATAGCGATCATAATAATGCATTGTAAAAGACGCACACGCGGCGGTTACATAATCAACTCGCAGTGGAAAGAAGACGACCACACCCCAAACTTTCAATTATTAATATTTTGGAAACCAGTAAATTAAGGCGAAATCCATTATAGCCAAAATGTTTGCCGAAATATTAATAATAAGGTGTGCGAATTTTACGCAATATAATTAAATAATAACAGAGTTAATTAATTTAATGTGAATAACTTCTGTAATAATTGAGCTACATTAATGAGCTTTTAATATGTTATAAATATAAGAATTTACAACAAATTGTATATTTTGGAATTAGCACAACTTGGTTTGCAACCAAGAAAATCGCAATTTAAAACTGTCACAGGAAATCCGGAGCGACAATTCAGTTCCGTTGTGTTAAGAATATTAGTAATAATATAAATTCTCCGTCTGTGGGAAACTAATTTCGTTCTCACGGACTAAGGTGATTCAAATTTTGTGTAGTAGGGAGAGTGTGTCAGCCAATCAAATCATTCGAAGAAATCCCAACCAGCGCGGAGTTTTGGGGCTGACCGAACACTCTACTGCCAGTATTTGAGAAGAACAGACGTATTTCTTCGATCGTCTCAAAACCATAGTTGTGAAGACTCATCTGAAGACTCTACGTGGTCAACACGCATAATTACGAACATTATAACAAAGATCAACTGTAACGGTTCGTAATTACAGCATCCAGTCAAGATACTCTACATTTCAACAAACAAGCTTATTGTGCACTACAAGCTGTGGTCATAAGCACGCAAGAGATCTACAAGACTACAAGACCTTACTTCAAGAATACGACAGAGAGTCCGTCTAAACCATTGGTGAATCAGCTGACGAGCAGAGCTACCACTCGAACGACACACACACACACGCTGACGTGGGACGTGCAATCGACGAGGGACGTATAGCAGTTCTCGCAGAAAGCCGCAGACGTAAAAACTTCAACAAACAGCAGGAGAGGAGAGGTTGCTGATTTCCGAGCTCAACGCCAAAACCCAGGACGCTTAAGTAGATCACTATCTCTAGCCAATTGGACAAGGACAGCGAGGGACATCTGGAGCATCTCTACGATCCACTTCAAAATCAGGAAAGCAAAATCAATTTATCTATTTTTCAAATGTTAAATTTTCTTTCTTTTTCAATTAAAATCATTGTAATTTAAATCATTCAGGTGCCACAAATCAAAGACTCTAGTAAATAAGAATAATTCATTTGTGATAATCTGTATAGCCAGTATAAGTAATTAGTAAGCTTTAGTTAAGAATTAATAGAGATAAAACAGAAAGCGCTATACAAATCTTAACAAACAATTAAATAATTTGCTCATACTGCAGTATACGAGAGTCAAGTAAATAAAGGGACGTGAACTAGACTGTCACGCCTAGTTTATTTTGGAATATATTCAGTTAACTTTAGAGTTTTTATTTTCGTTTGAATCTAATTTTAAAGTAATTAAATTAAATTAAATTAAATTAAATTAATTAATTGAGTTTTCAGTTCAAATTAACTCTTTTAAAATAACTAGCAATAAATAAAAGAATTATCAACCATTTAAAAAACATTATTCAAGATCTATTTATTGTTTAGACTGTAAGGATATTTGATCATATAACCATTTTATTCTTGTGTGTTATTGGAGTAATAAACACCGTTTTATTACCCCATATTGTATTTTTTTATTGCTGTACTACGGAGCCTACCAACCTCACAAAACTCTTCACTTTTAAAGTAACTTATTTGGTGTGCTGTTGTCATATATTTGAGATTACATACTTGCGAAATCAAATCCAAAATCCACACGCCCTAGTCGGAAGAAAACCGCAAGATCGGACAGCAGGTAGGTGCTCATACACTCACACAACACAACAACAACGCATATAAGTAGAGTTACATATGGCGCTCCAATTTCGTGGGGCTCGATAAAATTAAATTAATTCAATTCAAATTAAATTTAATTTTACGTTAAAACCAAGTTTGCTGTTTTAACTCTTAAAACAGCTGGCGTCCAACTGAACAATCCCCAAAGAAAAGTTTTGTGATTGGTAGTGGTACAGCAGCAAGTGTATTTGAAATTATTGTGTATTTGAAATTATTGTGTAAAAATGGAAACTGAAAAAATGTTTAAACAGTTATTGCAAGAAATTAAACAAAACGCAGCTAAAGCGGAACAGGCTAACGTGGATTTAACTACTAAAATAGATGCGAGATTTGAACAAAGTGCAGCCAATGCTGAGCTCAATATCGCGGAATTAACGTCCAAAATTGACGCGCAAAAAGCAAGCTTAACCGAAGCATTAGAAAATAGCAACGCGGACATAAACGCGGAGATAAAACAAACTAATAAAGAATTAACTGTTAGAGTCACCGAAATCGCAGAAAGCAATAAAGAAAGTAATAAAGAATTGACCGCGAAAATCGATGAAAGCGTACAGAAATTAGACGCTAAAGTCACGGAAATTAAAGAAAGTAATAAATAGTTAACCGCTAAAGTTACGGAAATCGGATAAAAAGTACATACGGTAGAAACGAAAATAAACGAACTGTTTAAGGGTTTTTGAGACCACCATGCAAAAATCGTTTATCGAACAAGTTACGCGTATGGAGGGCCGATTCAAAGAACACATCAGTAGGTGTGAAAAACAGACCGCTGATGTTGCGAAAAAAGTTGACTCGCTCGAAGTAAAAATTCAAGCGGATGCGACAGAGACTCAACGCCAAGTAAGTAGACTTGACGCTTCGATTGTAGAGACGCGATCAAATATAGACTCTAATAAAGAAAGTGTATTGCAAGCACTTAATGACGAGATTTTGAAAGTACGACAGGAAGTACGCAGGAGATCCGCTCCTAATATTCTAGTACAAGGTCCTGTCGATGAAAAGAATCGTGTATATTTTACGGGGGAAAATAATGAAAACCCTATTGAATTTTTGTTAGCCTGTGAAAATGAAATGGCGAGGGTAGGTTCGAGACTCGAAGATCAAGATAAAATACAATGGGTAGTAAACGCGATGCGTGATTCGGCGCGTAAATGGTATAACATTGTACGCGATAAAGTGTCCACATACGCGTAATTCAAACAGAAATTCGAAAGCCGGTGTTGGAATTCTCACACGCAAAGACTGTTACGGAATGAACTGGAATATGGACGTTTTGACCGAAAATTAGGTATTACGGCGGAAAATTATATCATCCAGCAGGTCGAGCGCGCAAAGCATTTAACCCCAGCATTTTCAGAGATCGACATTGCCACTAAACTAGCCTATCATTTCAACCACAATATACGGGTAGCTGTGTTTACGCAAGGTATACGCACGGTCGATGAATTGCTCATTTTAGTGTCCCAAAGCGAGACAGTTTTTGATTTAGGCGGTTGGCGTTATAACCCAGATTTTCGCCGAAATAACGACGGTCAGAATACACGGGTACAATACCATCAGCAATCTGATCAGAGACCAAGTACGAGTTCTACTCCACCCCAGACACCGTCAAAACCGCCAAATAAGACCTTTGAATACAAAGGTAAACCAAATGTCGGTAGACAGAAGGGGCAAGGTAAAGGCAACGATGGGACCCCGATCAGAGCAATTCAAACGGTCGAAATAGCGAAAGCTGATACAACTGCGAAAGACAGCGACACCCAAAGCATTAAGGACCCTAGCAATAAATCAAAAAATTATCAATCTGCAAAAAACGTGCCGAAATGCGCCTCCAGCAAGGACTCGCTATAAACACGGCAAAAATAAGTAGATGTAAGCATGCTAGATATAAGAACCATATATTGTGTGAAAAGTGTACTTTTGATTATGTAACTTATATGCCTGTTAATAATGTGTTCCCACCGGACGTCAGGGATCCGTTGCTGGAATCCGGTACCGCACAACATAGGCCAGTGAGCGCGGCGTGTCCGGTATTGCACGCCTTTGTCAACGGTGTTCCCACACAAATTTTGTTGGACACCGGCAGCGTTGTTTCCGGCGTAAGTGAAAGATTCCTGCGTGCGAACAAGAAGCATTTTCGTACGGCCCCATCACTCCCAATAAATCAATTTTATATACGTACCGCTACAGATACCAAAGAGAAAATTGACACGCAGTACTATCTAACAATTATGCTAGAAAAAGTGCAATTTGAAGTGTGCGTAGTAGGTATAAACAATTTGATATGTGATGTGTTGTTGGGGGTGGACGTATTAGAGCAAATACGCGCGGAGATTAACACTAGTGAACACTTATTAAAATGTAATATTAACAACATTAGTTACACTTTCAAATTGAACACACACACACACACACACACACACACACACACACACACACACACACACACACACACACACACACACACACACACACACACACACACACACACACACACACACACACACACACACACACACACACACACACACACACACACAAAACCACGGTGACCCAATTAAAATTACGCGGCCACCAAAACAGATAATTAATTACAAAAACGGTGAACGGGGGGAAACAAGCTTAGATTCCCAAACTGAACGGAAATTGTCGTCGCTGAAAGAAGAGTTCTGTGATATCTTCAGTAAGGAGCACTCAATCATGTCAGTTTATGAACATAGGATCAACCTCATAGAACCGGAAAAGTTCATAAGGAGAATCTACCAGGTACCTATAAAGTACCAGGCCGAGGTCCAGCAGGAGATACAGCGGATGTTGGAGGAAGACATTATAGAAAGATCTAATAGCAGCTTCCTCAACCCACTGCTAGTCGTCCGCAAGAATACTGGAGAAATTCGACTCTGCCTGGATATGCGGAATTTAAATAACTTGGTAGAAAAGGAATTTGACTGCGCACCAACAGCGGAGGACCTCTTCATAAAATGTGAAGGAGCCAGGTACCTCACGAAGCTAGATCTGACAGCGAGCTTCTGGCAGGTCCTGCTGTGCGAGCAAGACCGTAAGTATACAGCATTTATTTATAACAACAAATGCTACCAGCACAAGGTGGTACCTTTTGGCCTTAGCACGAGTCTCGCCGCTATTGTAAGATGCATCGAGAGAGCTCTAGGACCCGAGGTAGACCCTTACACTGTGATATTCGTTGATGACATCCTCGTGATATCCCGCACTTTGGAAGAACACTTTGAGCATCTGAGGAGCGTCTTCCAGAAGCTGAGGCTAGCCAACATTAAACTCAAACTACACAAGTGCGAGTTCATTAAGTCTCGAATGAAGTTCCTGGGACATATAATCTCAGCTACAGGCATCAGTACAGACCCAGAGAAGCTCAGGAGTATTGTGGAGTTCCCGGTGCCCAAGAACCTCAAAGCACTACGAGCATTCCTTGGACTCACGGGATACTACAGGAAATTCACCAGCAAATACGCCGAATATACAGTCCCCTTGCTACAGCTGGTACGCAAAAATATAAAGTGGAAATGGGGTTCTGAACAGAACGATGCGTTTGAGAGGGTTAAGGGTTTATTCCAAACCAACTTACAATTGTTCCATCCACAGCAGGGCAGGAAGTACGTAATGTATACTGACGCTAGCGAGTATGCTATCGGCGCCGTGTTGCACCAGGAAGACGAGCAAGGTAGTCTTCATGTTGTTGCATACGCTAATAGAACGCTCAAAGGCGCTGAGTTGCATTATTGTACTTCTGAGAAAGAAATACTCGCCATCATAAACGCTCTCAGAAAATTCAGACATTACCTATACGGTACCCATTTCGAGATCCACACAGATAATCAGGCGTTATCCTTTATATTGAAATTCCGACTAGCCAATTCCCGACTAACACGATGGGTGTTAGCTATTCAAGAGTATTTTTTACCGAGTATTATTAAATACTGCAAAGGAGCAGAGAATACCACAGCAGACACCTTAAGCAGATATCCGCCCGTAGAAAAGGAAGAGGTATACGAAGCAGCTGACGACGAGTTGAGGGTATTAAATATGCAGTACACTGTCGCGCCTGAAGCAACCAACATGCTACGAAACATAGGACGCGAGCAGGACAATGACCCCAGACTCCTTGCTAAAAAGCAAATGATAGCAGCTCACCCAAGTCCGCATTATCTGATACAAGATAATATATTATATAAATTGTTACAGGGCGAATGGAAGGTGGTATTATCTCCAGCTATGCTTGCGTGTGTAACACACCCATTACATGTAAAAATGGAACACGCATCACCAGTAAAATGTGTAAAGATATTACAGGAGGATTTTACTATCACAAACATGTATCGAAGAGTGAGGAAGTTGTTAAAAACATGTCATCCATGTCAAACCGCGAAAGCACCAAATTTGCACACTTACGTTCCCATGGCAAATGTGATAACGGAAGGTAAGGGACAGATGATCGCCACCGACTTCCTGGGACCCCTACCTAAGGCTACCAGGAACTTAAAACATATTGTAGTTTGTGTCGACGTATTTACAAAGAAAGTTAGCCTATACGCGATCCCTAGACCCACCACAAAATCCGTTTTGAACATTATACTCAACAAGTATATTCCGCAACATGGACCGATAAGGAGCGTGCTTAGCGACCAGGGAAAGCAATTCCAAAATAAACACTGGGCAGCAACCCTGGAACGAAATGGCATTAAAGCGATCCTCACCTCGATAAGACGACCACAGGGCAACCTCGCCGAAAGAGTGAATAGGGAAATAGGAAAAATGTTCCGGATATATTGCTATAAAGAGCAAAGCAAATGGACCGAGTTCCTATCATTCTTTGAAACGGCGATAAACGAAAATTATCATGACACCACTGAATACACACCAGCAGAGTTAGACTCTGGAACAAAGCCAGAGAGATTTTGGCATAATTATTTACGCAGGCCAAAGACCTATAATCTACATCTGCCAGTCCAGTGTAAAAACCAACTTGTGAAGGACAGGATAGTTGCAAAAGGGCGAAAAAGGGCGGAAAAATTCAATACCACTCATAAATTAACCAACTTTGTAGTAGGAGAGAAAGTGCTTCTCAAGGCAAACCCCGTGGGCCGGAGAGACATAAATGTCGCCGCAAAGTTTTTTCGGCTATATAACGGTCCGTATCTCTTAGCTGAGCAACTAGCACCTCACACCTTTATCGTTACGACGCTCGACCGAACAAAAACGGTAGAAAAATATCATGCGAGCTCTTTAAGGAAATATTATGAGTAACATGAAATTCCAAGGCGCGTCGGTACGAAATAATACGACTTTGAAAATAAATAATGTTTAGAGTTATAATAATTTAATGAAATAATAATTAGAATTAAAATGAATTAACTGTGTTTTATAATATTAATAATAATTGTAAATAAATTGTGTATAAATGATAATGCATTTGTAGCGCGGTAGTAACAAGCGTACACGCGGACGGGCGAAGCCAACCCCGGCTGCCGGAAATTGTTATATAACGCAGTGTACCGCTCAGCTGTTAGAATGTAGGTCAGGTAATTAGCGTCGCGCGGTGTGTGATAACAATTGTAAACAAAGTCAGCGCATTCCTTCGTGCGCGTGTCAACTGTTGACTACCCCTTATCTGACATTCCTAAACGCTGCAATTAGATACTAGCCGTTCTAAAAACATTTACTACGCAATGATTTCAAATATAATATTATTAATAAGGTTTAATTAGAATTAAGTTGTATATATGAAAGAACATTGACACCCATGTATGTGTCCATAAATAATTAATACAATGTATAGTAGCAAGTATAATCATTACAAAGTACATTTATAATAATTGAAAAAAAAAATAATTGTAATTATTACACTCATTTTTTTTAAAAGTAGGTAGAGGAGTATATAACAGGACCAAATATCATTTATTTGGAGTTATATGTTGAGAGTGTACACTATAGTCATGTTTAAATAAATTTTAATAGTCGAAACTCCACTCGTATGTAATAGCGATCATAATAATGCATTGTAAAAGACGCACACGCGGCGGTTACATAATCAACTCGCAGTGGAAAGAAGACGACCACACCCCAAACTTTCAATTATTAATATTTCGGAAACCAGTAAATTAAGGCGAAATCCATTATAGCCAAAATGTTTGCCGAAATATTAATAATAAGGTGTGCGAATTTTACGCAATATAATTAAATAATAACAGAGTTAATTAATTTAATGTGAATAACTTCTGTAATAATTGAGCTACATTAATGAGTTTTTAATATGTTATAAATATAAGAATTTACAACAAATTGTATATTTTGGAATTAGCACAACTTGGTTTGCAACCAAGAAAATCGCAATTTAAAACTGTCACAGGAAATCCGGAGCGACAATTCAGTTCCGTTGTGTTAAGAATATTAGTAATAATATAAATTCTCCGTCTGTGGGAAACTAATTTCGTTCTCACGGACTAAGGTGATTCAAATTTTGTGTTGTAGGGAGAGTGTGTCAGCCAATCAAATCATTCGAAGAAATCCCAACCAGCGCGGAGTTTTGGGGCTGACCGAACACTCTACTGCCAGTATTTGAGAAGAACAGACGTATTTCTTCGATCGTCTCAAAACCATAGTTGTGAAGACTCCTCTGAAGACTCTACGTGGTCAACACGCATAATTACGAACATTATAACACAGATCAACTGTAACGATTCGTAATTACAGCATCCAGTCAAGATACTCTTCATTTCAACAAACAAGCTTATTGTGCACTACAAGCTGTGGTCATAAGCACGCAAGAGATCTACAAGACTACAAGACCTTACTTCAAGAATACGACAGAGAGGCCGTCTAAACCATTGGTGAATCAGCTGACGAGCAGAGCTACCACTCGAACGACACACACACACACGCTGACGTGGGACGTGCAATCGACGAGGGACGTAAAGCAGTTCTCGCAGAAAGCCGCAGACGTAAAAACTTCAACAAACAGCAGGAGAGGAGAGGTTGCTGATTTCCGAGCTCAACGCCAAAACCCAGGACGCTTAAGTAGATCACTATCTCTAGCCAATTGGACAAGGACAGCGAGGGACATCTGGAGCATCTCTACGATCCACTTCAAAATCAGGAAAGCAAAATCAATTTATCTATTTTTCAAATGTTAAATTTTCTTTCTTTTTCAATTAAAATCATTGTAATTTAAATCATTCAGGTGCCACAAATCAAAGACTCTAGTAAATAAGAATAATTCATTTGTGATAATCTGTATAGCCAGTATAAGTAATTAGTAAGCTTTAGTTAAGAATTAATAGAGATAAAACAGAAAGCGCTATACAAATCTTAACAAACAATTAAATAATTTGCTCATACTGCAGTATACGAGAGTCAAGTAAATAAAGGGACGTGAACTAGACTGTCACGCCTAGTTTATTTTGGAATATATTCAGTTAACTTTAGAGTTTTTATTTTCGTTTGAATCTAATTTTAAAGTAATTAAATTAAATTAAATTAAATTAAATTAATTAATTGAGTTTTCAGTTCAAATTAACTCTTTTAAAATAACTAGCAATAAATAAAAGAATTATCAACCATTTAAAAAACATTATTCAAGATCTATTTATTGTTTAGACTGTAAGGATATTTGATCATATAACCATTTTATTCTTGTGTGTTATTGGAGTAATAAACACCGTTTTATTACCCCATATTGTATTTTTTTATTGCTGTACTACGGAGCCTACCAACCTCACAAAACTCTTCACTTTTAAAGTAACTTATTTGGTGTGCTGTTGTCATATATTTGAGATTAGATACTTGCAAAATCAAATCCAACATCCACGCGCCCTAGTCGGAAGAAAACTGCAAGATCGGACAGCAGGTAGGTGCTCATACACTCACACAACACAACAACAACGCATATAAGTAGAGTTACAATATATATATAGCAACGAATCACAGGATCATGATAGGCGGGGCAAGTTCATATATTACACAGACAATGGACATTCATATTATGTTGGTAGATGGTTAAGTTTGGTTGTTATATTTGTATTTAGTAAGGATAAGGGTTTAGTTTAGTAAAACTGTGCATTATTTATTGATTGTATTCGTGTACTGTGTTTGTGGAAATGTGCGCGCGTGCGCGAGTGGTAAACGTTTCCCGGGCGGTGCGTGAAGTATTTATCGTTGTGTTGACATTGAACTGAACTTAGACATATGTATTGCTACATTCCCTATACATTTCTGACTATTGTTTACGTTCAGGTATGATATTAGTATGTAGGCAGTTATGCATGAGATACGGGTAGTCTGATTACCGCTATGCATGCTGTTACAAAGTAAATGCACTCTACTGCATGAAAAGTGCATTGTCACTATGTAATAACCATGTGACTTCCATCCACCAATAGAATGCTGAGGGGTGGTTGGAAATTTTCTTAAGCCTGTCGTTACACAGGCAGTTCTTCCACGCCATCTACCGCGAACGGGACGTGCACCCTTGTACAAGATTCTACCGCTTGCAAGGTGTTGTAAAAACTATTCGTCGGTAGTGAAACGGGAAGGCTCAGAACTGTGTATGTAGTACATCTGCACACAGTAGTGTTTTAACGCATTGCGCGTATAATTACGGCAGTTCTTCTACGCCATCTACCGCGAACGGGACGTGCACTCCTTGTACAAGATTCTACCGCTTGCAAGGTGCTGTAAAAACTATTCGTCGTTAGTGAAACGGGAAGACTCAGAACTGTGTGTGTAGTACATCTACACAGTATTGTTTTAACGCATTGTGCGTATAATTACAGGCAGTTCTTCACTGCTGCTACCGCGAACGGTACATACAATCCTTGTACAAGATTCTACCGCTTGCAAGGATCTGTTAAGACTTTTCGGGGATAGTAACGCGTGTGACGCATAACAGTTGATATTATCTCTTTACACACGATATTAATATTGTAGTATTACGTGTGTAAGAAGGGAGTGTAACTGTATCACTGTGTGAGATTTTCCGCAGTGACAGTATCATTAATTGTTACGCAATAGTAAGTTGTTCCATCAAGACGTTTCCGTGCTAGTGCAAGATTTCCTCATAGGGTGGTCTGCTGATCGCGGTAGACCTTGTATTCGCGTGAACACTTGAAGAAGCCGGAGTGGTATAAGCTCAATATACCGTTATTAGATTAAACTCACTGTCACCTGAGATCTTACTTGGTCATAAACTCTATATTAATTTTGCGAGTAATAAGATCCGTAGTACCGTTGTGTGTGCGAAGCGTCAGATTCATCGTAGGTATTGCAGGACACCAGCCCAGCTGTTATAGGACACCAGCCCAGCTGTTATAGGACATCAGCCCAGCTGTTATAGGACACCAGCCCAGCTGTCATAGGACACCAGCCCAGCTGTTATAGGACATCAGCCCAGCTGTTATAGGACCAGCCCAGCTGTTACAGGACATCAGCCAAGCTGTTACAGGACGCCAGCCCAGCTGTAAACGTTTCTGGGGAAACGTCTGTCATTTGTAAGCCACACCTGACGAACCAACTACACCGCAAAGACCTGCCCTTCTCTTCAACAACATCATCGTGGGAGTCTTCTTATGTAACGTATCACGTCTTGCGTATGAACATTATTTAACATTGTAAAAGAAAGACTATATCAAACATTACATTCTGTACATATCAAATATACCATATAAACTATAGTTTGTGTTTTGTGCAATAAATAATCTTAAACCCTCCAATATTGACTTGTAATTTTAAATACACATACTATCATATCCTATGCGCCAATAGTTTAGTAATTTGTGTTGTCGCATAGAGATATTTTGGCGCTTAGCAACGTTGGGCTCGTAAAATAGCGGTAATTTTACGCTATTATATATTTGTCTATGAATATAAAATTTGTTGGTTAAATCCGACGTATAAGTATAATTAACGTAATAATTGTATGTGTATAGTTCATATGAAAATCTGAGGATATAATTTATCAATTGTGCATATTCTCTTGTATCATATATGAACAGATTTATCAGTATATTGGAGGTAGATTATTAGTTGTTGTATGTTAGATAAGGTATTTACATGTTGATATTTTGAACTGCTTTTTCTGTGTGCATATAAACTGGTTACAATACGTTCTAATCTTGTAGTAATAATAACTCTCTTTGCGTATAAATCAATAAATTTAAATTTACTAAATTTTAAATTAATTTTATTCATTATGGCGGATACTGCAGAAATCAAGAATGCTTTAGCGGCCTTATTAGCGATGATGGAAACCATGTCCGAAGAAATGAAAGCCAGTAAAGAAGAGCGGAAAGCTGATAGAGAAGAAATGAAAGCCTGGCGTGAGGAGATGAAAGCCGTGGAAGAAGAGATGATAGCGGATATACAAGGAGTTTCAGAGGAAAGTAAAGCCAGGGATGAGGAGATGATAGCCAATAGGCAGAAATTTTGGGAAGAAATGGACGCCGATAGAGAGGAGAGGATGGCGAAACTACAGGAAATGTCAGCTGATATTGAAGTAGATTTATCTGTTGAGAATATTGTATTTTGTGATAATTTTGAAGTACCAAATGTCCTTGTGGAACATACTCTTAACGAAAGTAATATGGAGGTTAACCAAAATGTTACATCTGAAGGATTAACGGAGAACGGTAGCGTAGTAGGTGAAATTGAAAGTGATTATATAGGAACCACCTTATTAGGGCCTAGTAGTTCATATCTCGGTAAAGTCGAGTATTTAGATTCTGCATCAGATTGTAGTGAAGATAACAGAAATGAAATTAGTAGTAACAACACTATTAGTCTGGAACATACTTCAGGTAAGTGCTGTGATGAGGTGATAGTTTATAGTGTAACAGATATAGCATGCGAGAACCGTGAACGTATGATAGAATCTGAAGCTATCATGGATGCGGACGGTGTATGCATAACACATAAAAATTCCGAACCAGTAGTAGAGCCTGGAACTAGTATGGATACTAACGGTGCAGGTATTTATGACACATGGCCTAATGAGGAGGTACTTGATGAGTTTATATCAGATACTGAGGTGTTTATGGAGGATGGAGAGGTGACTGATACTGGTGACAATAAGGTGACAACAATTATGGTAAATAATAATGAACCACCGCGTAATTAGTTTCATGTTCAAACACCACAAAATCAGCCGCAATCACAACAACATAAAAATACAACTCAGCAATTTAATACCAACTTATTAGCAACAGTTACTGAAAATGATTCAGTTGAAAAGCAGTTCAATCAATCAATTATGAAAAATGTTAGTTATAAGAATGAAACTGTTATGTCTGGCCTATATCCTGCAGCAATTAGGTATAATTTAGTGTGTAATAATGATAATAGTAATAAACATGAGGGAAACATTAGTACTGAAAATTGCACCGACCTTATTGTCGAAGCAAAAATCAGTGGTTATGTTGACGAGATGTTGTTCGACAGCGGCACAGAAATATCGCTGTTGGACGAGCAGTTACGAAAGAGGTGTAAAAACCACTTTGTACAAATGCCGATTCTGCAGGTAAGTCACACAAGGATAAAATCAGCAACGTGTGAGTCGCAGGTAATTGAAAAACAGGCAATTAAAACAACATACGAACAGGGTACGGAAATAGATGCGACCGTACTTGGAGTTAGAAAACTAGGACATAATATTATATTGGAAGTCGACGAATTTAATAAACTGCCAGTTGGAGTTCCAAACAATACATTACGAGGTAGAGTTGATAGTGTAGAGCGCCTTATCAGACTAGGACGCTCGAAAGATAAGATAACGAATAACTCACCGACCCCAAGGTTCAGTTAATGAGTTGCGAGATAAGGCAATTACGGCGTATATTAAACAAATTCAAATATATATTTCCAAGTAAACGTGTGCGTTTCAAAACTGAGAAAAATTTATACAAAAAACTCAGAAATAAATGTCAGGATATAGGGGTAAGAATGTGTAGTGATTTAAATATGTCAAGTTCAGGTTTAAATGTTGTATGTAAGATGACTCTGTGAATGAACAATAATCTAGTTTAGATAAGGAATGCCGTCTGTGTACTTTGTGAACCTGCATAAAATTTGGTTATCTGATGTCAGGAACATGTGTATTTGTTTTGGTTTTAAGGTTACCACGTGTCTTTGAGTGGGTGCTTCTGTCAAAGTGACAGTTAGGAAATGTTAGTATTAATTGAGGATGTTTATTTGATTTTAGTTCGAGGGTATTATTATTATTTCAGGATTAGGAAATTGTTTTGGTTATATAAAAAAAAATTTTTATTTTTGTTAGTTAACTAAAAAAAAAAAACAATTTTTTTTTATGCGGGAAGGGGTTAATCCTGCAACGAATCACAGGATCATGATAGGCGGGGCAAGTTCATATATTACACAGACAATGGACATTCATATTATATTGGTAGATGGTTAAGTTTGGTTGTTATATTTGTATTTAGTAAGGATAAGGGTTTAGTTTAGTAAAACTGTGCATTATTTATTTATTGTATTCATGTACTGTGTTTGTGGAAATGTGCGCGCGTGCGCGAGTGGTAAACGTTTCCCGGGCGGTGCGTGAAGTATTTATCGTTGTGTTGACATTGAACTGAACTTAGACATATGTATTGCTACATTCCCTATACATTTCTGACTATTGTTTACGTTCAGGTATGATATTAGTATGTAGGCAGTTATGCATGAGATACGGGTAGTCTGATTACCACTATGCATGCTGTTACAAAGTAAATGCACTCTACTGCATGAAAAGTGCATTGTCACTATGTAATAACCATGTGACTTCCATCCACCAATAGAATGCTGAGTGGTGGTTGGAAATTTTCTTAAGCCTGTCGTTACACAGGCAGTTCTTCCACGCCATCTACCGCGAACGGGACGTGCACCCTTGTACAAGATTCTACCGCTTGCAAGGTGTTGTAAAAACTATTCGTCGGTAGTGAAACGGGAAGGCTCAGAACTGTGTATGTAGTACATCTGCACACAGTAGTGTTTTAACGCATTGCGAGTATAATTACGGCAGTTCTTCTACGCCATCTACCGCGAACGGGACGTGCACTCCTTGTACAAGATTCTACCGCTTGCAAGGTGCTGTAAAAACTATTCGTCGTTAGTGAAACGGGAAGACTCAGAACTGTGTGTGTAGTACATCTACACAGTATTGTTTTAACGCATTGTGCGTATAATTACAGGCAGTTCTTCACTGCTGCTACCGCGAACGGTACATACAATCCTTGTACAAGATTCTACCGCTTGCAAGGATCTGTTAAGACTTTTCGGGGATAGTAACGCGTGTGACGCATAACAGTTGATATTATCTCTTTACACACGATATTAATATTGTAGTATTACGTGTGTAAGAAGGGAGTGTAACTGTATCACTGTGTGAGATTTTCCGCAGTGACAGTATCATTAATTGTTACGCAATAGTAAGTTGTTCCATCAAGACGTTTCCGTGCTAGTGCAAGATTTCCTCATAGGGTGGTCTGCTGATCGCGGTAGACCTTGTATTCGCGTGAACACTTGAAGAAGCCGGAGTGGTATAAGCTCAATATACCGTTATTAGATTAAACTCACTGTCACCTGAGATCTTACTTGGTCATAAACTCTATATTAATTTTGCGAGTAATAAGATCCGTAGTACCGTTGTGTGTGCGAAGCGTCAGATTCATCGCAGGTATTGCAGGACACCAGCCCAGCTGTTATAGGACACCAGCCCAGCTGTTATAGGACATCAGCCCAGCTGTTATAGGACACCAGCCCAGCTGTCATAGGACACCAGCCCAGCTGTTATAGGACATCAGCCCAGCTGTTATAGGACCAGCCCAGCTGTTACAGGACATCAGCCAAGCTGTTACAGGACGCCAGCCCAGCTGTAAACGTTTCTGGGGAAACGTCTGTCATTTGTAAGCCACACCTGACGAACCAACTACACCGCAAAGATCTGCCCTTCTCTTCAACAACATCATCGTGGGAGTCTTCTTATGTAACGTATCACGTCTTGCGTATGAACATTATTTAACATTTTAAAAGAAAGACTATATCAAACATTACATTCTGTACATATCAAATATACCATATAAACTATAGTTTGTGTTTTGTGCAATAAATAATCTTAAACCCTCCAATATAGACTTGTAATTTTAAATACACATACTATCATATCCTATGCGCCAATAGTTTAGTAATTTGTGTTGTCGCAATATATATATATATATAAAATAACGATTTTTTTCTATATTGTTAACGAACCACTTATTTTATAACGCTACTTACGTTATAAAATTTATAACCGGTGTAATCGTAATAATAATAACAACGTGAATTGTTTAGAATCTTTCAAACATTTATTAATTAAAAATCTCAAACATGTTGCGAGTTAAAACTTCATTATTATTTGCATGTGTGTATTTGTAGTGCACATACTTGTTAATAAAATACAAGTAATATCTTATATTAAGCATAGAAACATAAAATACTCTTTATAACTATAAATAACATTGATTATATGATATAATATTGCTCTCGACTTGCTCAATTTCTTTAATTCTTATTAACTTCTCTAATCTTTCTTTGTAAATTATTATTGTTGTATATGCATCTCTTACTTATGACATATTAATTACTTTAAAAAATTACTATTTACTTTCAAAAGTAATTTAAACATCTTCGATAAATTATTTTTTCAAAAATATACTTTCATAAACTCAAATGTTACTATAAATTACTATACAGTAAACAGTTACATTTACAAATATTAATTTCACTTTTTGAAATTATATTGTCTTTCTTTTACATTGTTTTATTGTCTTTAATTGAGTCTTTTGTTTTGATGAATACATGGATATATTTCACCTTAATCGTGGCGGTAATTCCTCAGCGTGTCCTCTTCCAGCCTATCCGTAGTCGGTGTAGTCCTGGAGTCCGCTCCCCATCCTCCGGATCCTCTCGGTAGTCCGATGACTCGTACCGTACGGCTGGAATCTATACCATGTAGTGGGATGCTCCCTCGTCTCCAGCAATAGCCTCTGGCTGCAGCGGTGATCTCACGAAAGTGATGAAGTTGTCGGGCATAGCCTCCGGCTGCCGCTGTAGTTGAACGAGAAAGAGATGAAGTTGCCGGGCATAGCCTCCGGCTGCCGCTGTAGTTGAAAGAGAAAGAGAAAAAAGCTGGTGTGTCTAGCGTATTTATACTCTTGGGCGCAAAAATCATGTCTCGACAATTCTCTGCATGAATCAGTCTGTCGTAGCGTCCTTTTATAAACACGATTATTTACACACTTATTTCACTGGTCTTCGCAACATGCGAAGTCTTTTGCAAATTACCCGATATTCATCTGGTCGGTAATTTTTATATGTACAACTGTGAGTTAACCGCTTTTCTCTATCTTAATTATTATAGGTTTTATATCATTTATTTGCACTGTATTTACTCTTTCTATTGTTTTCGCACAATCTTTTGTATACGCGTGCGTCTTTATATTATTCACACTGTGGCGTATTTGTTTTGTAATATTTTACACACACTTATCACAATTTAAATAATTTATTTATTGATTAATGTTTATTTAGGGGTGAAGCTTTGCAGGAATTAACTGGCCGCACTCACACACGTAAGATACACGTGTACACAGACGCAGCTGTGTGTGGTGTGACTTCCCTGTTCAAACAGGCAAATTCGTTGTTCCCCTTTACAGCTTTCTATCTGAATTATTATATTACTGACAATATTGAGTATTTATTTTAATTTACATAAATTATCTTAACTAATTGTGCAATGCACAGTACCATATACATACGTACTGTTGCATTATATATATCGCCGTTATCTATTGCGATGTACGGGTGTCGCATAGAATAAGTAGTCGGTAAATCGTGTGTTGGAATGCTGTCGGATTTATTGATGATATAACTACAAAATTGCTCTCTTTTGATTTAATACAGTTTATGAAAAAAAAACTAATTACTCTGACTCTGTTGACCTGACTACAAATTAAAATAAATTTTCTCTCTTATAATCTAATACATCAAATATTTTTTAAAGGTTCCCTTGTCTCTTCAGTTTATAAGTTTATTAAAGTTTATAAAACAAATAAAGTCACTTCCCTTTATGATGACTGTAGATCGAGATGTTGATGATCCAGTCTGGATCACTCTGGGTACAGGTGTGGGCTGCTTCACTCTAGGTACAGGAGTAGGGTGCTTCACTCTGGATACAGATGTGAGCTCTTCCTCGTGTTAGGAGTTCAGGGTCGTTCTCGGGTTCAACGATTCTATAAATTGCAGTTAATTCATTTTTCACAGCTATTTAATTTTTACTGTAATTTTGTGTATTGGGCTTACACAATTAATCCAGTAAACTTCAAATGTCTTTTATCCCTATATGGTTATCTTCCCATTTCCCGGAATAGCACTATTTAAAAATTTACGATATCAGCGACTAGCGAACTTTCTAGCTTGTTTTCGTAACGCCTTAGTGGACCTAGCGCCTAGACTAGAGCAATACGTCCCCACGTTTTCGAGTTTACAGAGAGAATGACTGTCTGGCAAGAAATCAGAATTTGACTGACAATTTGCCCTGACTGATTGGTTAATTCCTAACCCTTCTCTGCGTCTGAAGCCAAAATAAAATTATTTTTGTATGAAACTGTTCGAAAGCAATGCACGTCTAAAAAACCAGTATGATATTACGACTTACCTAAAGGGCCATAAAATCTTTTTTTTTTTTTTTTTTTAAACTCATATATTCGCTTCTTTAAGTGACTAACAAATACTGTCATTCGATAGGCGTATTCTGGTACAAGTCTCATCTCAAAACTGTTTGATTTAATATGTTTTATTATTATTATCCCGTAAAATAATTAGATATTAGCATACATGCGCACTTGACACACGGCCACACGTCATTCCACACCATTTCACAACACTAGCAATGTTTTTTACTGTAAAAAACTACTTAAAACTAACAAATTAACCATATACTGTATGCATATTCTACTCATTGCAATATATTGCAACAATACAACCATTAACGGTACTGTGCATTGCCAAAATAAATTAAATAAATAATAAAAATAAATAAATATGGAGTAATAAACATGATTCAGATTGCATAAACTATATCGTAGTTAAAAATAGGGAGCGCAGAATACATGCATGGACACGCATTCCTGGCACACCTGTCGCTAGCGTTGTGTACGCGCGTATTTTGTTTGTGTGTGTGAAGCCTGTCCGTTCCTGAAATGTAACCAACCCTTTTCAAGTAGGATAGTTTTTATGTTTTATTTTAATTATAAGAAAAACATGTACGATATGGTAAAACAAAAGACACCAAATTGTATAGAAATTAAAGGTGAACAAAGGGTTAAAAGACCGTGCCAATGTGACGAAAAGTGCAATTACTATACGTAAAAAGTGAATGGCTCTTTTTGTAATTACTTTAAAGAAGTGTAATTTACGTATAGTAAACACATAAAAATTAGCGATCGATTGAACATCGTGTAGTGTGAAACAGACGTCGTAATTCGCGAAGATAGGCGAAAATAGTGAATTGAACCAGAGTGGAGGGAAAAGACGCTTCGACAAAATCTGACAAGTTGAAAATTGTTCAGACCTGAGCTTTTGCACGACCTGGCTATAAATACCAGGTCGCGCTAATAAAGTTTCTTCTTCTCGATTCAACCGTTGCGACAGGAGGCTGTGCCAGTCGACGACGCTATTTTAAATCTATAGTAAGAGTCACAGGACAAACTAGAAGTCCAATTAGAGCAGCAGAGTACATACGATGAGGTCTATGGACACACCTGCAGCATATGATGTAAGGCGTGACGACTATTAAACAGCACATGCAGTGGAATCCGACCAGAGGACCAGGAGGACACGGAGGACACGACAAGAGGACCAGGAGGACACGGACTGAGGACCAAAGGAGGACGTACGGATGATCAACCACGTCAAACGAGGTGATGAAAAACCATTGTAATTACAGACATTTGAAAGACACTAATTAAAGTTAGAATTAAAGACATTCAACCTGTATTAAAATAACTAATTGTACATAAATGTAAAAGCAGAGTGAAATTTAGAATAATATCTCTTGTATAAAATTTAGTAAATGAGAGTAACATCAATGATAAGAGAAATATTTGATTTTTAAGTTAACGTAATTAATAAAGTCTTTGTTGATAAAGGAGAATGCATATCCAGTAGAAAGTTTTAAAACCAATTAATATTAAAGAAATTGGAATACAAGTAAATTCATTAATAAAGTAAATTAATCAGCAATTGCAAAAAAGATGACCACACAATGAGTAAGCCGAGAGGAATAATATTTAATTAATTAAAATTAGATAATAAGATTTATGTATAACCTGTTGTATGTAATTTGTTAGCTATAAGTTGTGTACGAAAGAGTCGTACAAACGATATAATAATGAGTACTATTTCAATATGCGAAATGAAAGATTTTGTTTAATAAAAAAATAAATAATGGAACAATTTTAAACTTAAATAACGCATCATCTTCTTATTACGATTGCACCCATGAAGTCAATACATTACCTATATAATTTGTTATGTTATAATATATATATTGTAACATAACAAAATTATCACACTAAACATTTGAATTAATGTTACATAAATAAAAGAAAAAGTTCCATAGTGAGTGAGAAGAATAAATTGTTTAAGGATTACACTAGAAACTGTATAATTAAGTCTATAAAATGTTAATAAAAATGGAAGATAATAAAGAAAACCATTAATTAAAATAACCTACTATGAAAAAACCAGTTAAACCAGCAGTATACCCAGTAGATTGGGGAAGCAGTACAAAAAGGGAAGGACCATAAAAAAGGAAATAATCTGTCATGAAACCATTTTAATAAGGAAACTACTAATGTGATATTTGAAGAAGGGACGAAACATATCAAGATTCCAACAAAGAGACCAGAAACAGGAAGAGATATGCCAAAACAAAATGTTAGTCATATAATAAATACCGTGAGACAAAATTGAAACCGATATAGGTAAACCCCAAACAAGTTACAAGATACAATACTATAAAACACAAATTGTATATTAGTTGTAAGTGTAATATGTTAAAAAATATGTCAAAAGAGACTACCATAGTGTAGAACTCACTAAAAAGACTACCAGAGTGTAGAATCCAATAAAGTGAAGTGAGATAACAAAATTAAGAAACTACAGAGTGTATAGTGAGAAACATAGTTAAAAAATCTATGAAAAAATCTTCAATGAAGTTTAAGTATTATAAAAAGACTACCATGAGTGTAGAATAATAATAATAAAACCATTGGAATGAAAGACAGTCTAAGGACTGACAACATTACCAGTAATAAGAGTTTTTAAATTAGATATAAGAAAAACTATTACATATGAAATGTTTTCTTTAATTATAGCTAAGTAAATGGTGAGAAGGACAAAAATACCAAAGGACAGTTCATAACTGAAGGTATGACTAATATTAAGATGTTTGTTATTTATTATTAATTAGATAATATTTTAGATGTAAGGTGTAAATAGATACACGATGTTTTTTAATCACAGTTAAAGTGTTTTCAAAAGAATCATAAATACACAAGACAGTTAGTGACTGACAGTGTTACTAGTAATAGGAGTTTTTTTATTTTTTTTAATTAAATTATGTCTAGGATAAGCTATTTTGTTATCATTTGATGATACAGTAAAAAATAATAGGAATAAGATGTTTTTGTTAAAATTAGGTGATATATGGAAAATAGTTGATAATAAGATGTTTTTGTTAAAATTAGGCATAAGATGTTCATGTTATGGTTCAATGACGTTATTAGTATAAAGAAAGTTTAGTAGATACAAGATATTCTATTGTATTTAAAATCATGTCATTTAATTTTCCATTGTGTAAGTCAGAGAGGCAAGTAGGGCATAAAAATGTAATAATTTTATTCAAATCAGTAAACCATGTATAATTGTACAAACAGACCAGCCAAGACACCATTTTTGTAAACACAGACTGGCCTATAAACCAAAAAAATTATCTATCAAAGAATTAATCTATGTAATAGGAATAGAATTCAATACATACAATACAGAAATTGAAAATATAATTAATACAGATACAGTTAATAGCAAATAGAATGACAAAAGAAAGAAAATTAACTTCTTTTGGAAACGGTCAAAAATAGGCTTATGATAGTAATCAAATCAGACTAAACAGCAAATTAATCAATATTGAAATGTTTTAATAACCAAATTATTAACAACAAAGTAATTACGGAGTTATTAGGAGTATTCCAGGGAAATATTATACCGAAAAAACAAATAAAAACCTTTAAAACACTGAATTTGTACAAAATATGGGGCATACAATCATTATGTAAAATTGTAATTTTTGGGCTTAAATGAGTTTGAAACAAACCCAGCTATATATCAAAAGATGTAAAATTAAATAATCAATATTACTGAATAGTTAGATTCATGTAAAATTAAGAAATATTTGAAATACAGTAAAAAATAAGAAAACTTGTTATGTATAGTTAGATAGTGAAACAAGTCTTAGACAGATATTTTATAATTAAACAATATGAAGAGGAAAAAGACATACCACAAATTGCCCTAAAACGACGACGTTGCGTCGATTAGTCTATTAATGAAGAAATTTGTGTTAGTGGTTTAAATCACAATCAGAATGATCACAGTTGCACACCACTATGTAAAAATTAGGAAATTGGACAATCGTCCTTATTTTACAACACTATTACCTCCTATTTAAAGCCCCTTAAGTTGGACGCCAATTTGTAATATAATATGAATATTACAAATAAAAATATAAATATAAATTAAATTGAATTGATATGTGTTGATAATTGGGATTGGGATAATTTTTACATAGTGGTGTGCAACTGTGATCATTCTGATTAGTCTATTGTTAATCGCAAAGCTGAACAGTTGAAAAATGTGTTAGTGGAGTATTGAAAACCAAATAATTTGTATTAAAACCAAGTGTGGTTATGCGGCGTGTAACGGAGATGAACTAACAAGTGAAATAACCTTATCTATCAATGTCTAACACTTCACAAGTTTCCAAAAACACAGTATAACACCATAAACTCAACACCAGAAATCGACAGCCATTTTGAACAATTTTTGGAACGAATTCACGGAAAACGAACACACATAATTGAACACCACACTACACAAGAGATCCATCCAGAATTCGACATCGCAGACGACGAGGGGACATTCAACACGATATTTTGGACCAACACCACTTCGCAGAAAAGGGAACATCGTTTTATTTCTGTGGGAGAAGATCTTCAATTCCAACGGCATCATAGCAGTTAAAATCGAGCAGACGGCGGCCATTGCTGAATTTCTATAAAGACGATCAGCCAGTGCTTCCTGGAGAGGAGTGACGTCATTTCTTCGACTCGGTTCGAAATTTAAATAATTTCTTTCTAATTGACAATAATAATAATAATTCTGTTCTATTTCAGATATTAACATTTAGTTTAAGAATACCTGTTAAATGTATCTTGTTCCTTGCCCTCTGACCATTTCGACTCGTTAAAAGAACCATAAATTTAAACTTGTAAAAAATATATTTGTTGATTTTTCTCACTGCCGACTGTGGCAAATATTAGCCAGTGCCTGGGACATGCGCAGTTTGACTGGCGCACAATTTTGAATGAATAAACGCAAATCATTATTCAGTTACCAGCATTGTTTTTATTTCTACAGTTAACGTTATTATTATTTTTTATTAAGCAAAAACATAATTCACATTGAGAGAATAGATATAGAAGGAAATTACAAACTCAACTAATTAATTAATTATTGATTAATTAAATTAAATCATTCCATCAAACTCGATACAAGAACAAGAAAAAATATTTGCACAATTTTTAAAGTTTGATGTATTTGTTATTTATCAATCCAACACACCTAGTTATAACATATTCTTATCATCAATATCTTTATATTTTATTTATTATTACACTTGAAATTACATTACAATTTGACTTGCCCAACTAGTGGGGCTTTAAGGAGTCAGACTGATCCAGTGATAAACAAAATATCAATACGTATCAACACATATCAATTCAATTTAATTTATATTTATATTTTTATTTGTAATATTCATATTATATTACAAATTGGCGTCCAACTTAAGGGGCTTTAAATAGGAGGTAATAGTGTTGTAAAATAAGGACGATTGTCCAATTTCCTATTTTTAGCTTGGCAACGGTCAACAGGTCGGAAGAGGGAACGAGATGCACAGGAGAGCTACATCAAGAAAAAGGGCTATGGAGGCCGAGCAGGAGATAAACATGGAGGATAAAGAAGCGACACCAGTGGAAGATGTGGAGTTAATGTTACCGCCAGCAGAACCAAATAAGCCTGCACCACAGAAGGAACAGCCGGAGAAATCCACCGCAAAGGAAGATACAAAATTTGATCAAATGATGGAGATGTTACTCAGAGAATTTAAAACGACGAAGGAAGAATTAAAGGAGAAGATGGAAGAAAATAGTAAGAAGCTGGAAAACGATAACCAACAATTGAAAGAAGAGTTGGGTAATAAAATCGGAGATACCAACAAGAAAATCGAAGAAAATAGTAAGAAGATGGAGGAGAAGATGGAGGAGAATAGTAAGAAGCTGGAAAATGATAACCAACAATTGAAGGAGGAATTAAGTAATAAAATTGGAGATACCAGTAAGAAGATGGAGGAGAAGGTGGACGAAATAAAAAACGAAAATAAATTACTAATGGAGGAAAATATTAAGAAGATCGAGGAGAAGATGGAGGAAAATATCCAGAAGATGGAGGAGAAAATGGAGGAAATAAAAACTGACAATAAACAATCGAAGGAGGAATTGACCCAGATAAGCCAGAAACTGGAAGAAACCAATAAAAAGATGGAGAATAATAGTCAGCAATTGAGAGAAGAATTGAAGGAGACGAACCAAGAGAACATGAACCGGTTAGACGGAAGAATGGAAATATTGAAGGATGAATTGAGCCAGAAAATAGCTGAAAACAACGAAACAATCAGCAAGAAGGTAGAAGAGGAAATAACAGTAATCGAACAAAGGGTTACCAGAGCCGACGAAAAATGGAGTCGAACCGAACGAGAAGTACAGGTTATCACGACCGAAATAAATACGAAGGTTAACAACATTGAAGAAACGACTAGGAAGACGTTGGAGGAAAAACTAAAGGAAACACGGGAAGACTGGGAGCGAATGCAGGACCGATTCACAGAAAAATGTGACGGCATAGAAGCTGCTGTGACCAGTATCAACAGTCAGGTACGACAGAACCAGACAGATATAGACCTATTCCATAGTCGACCGACAACCATTACCAGTTGTCCCAACAGTGAAAATCGTGAAGGGATTAACTTCAGGTTTTATAAAAATAAACCCATGGAATTCCTAGCAAGAATCGAAGAATACTTCGCCAAACACAGAGGTAATCGCTGGAGGGAGAATAAAGAGGTGCTTGACGAATCGTTCAAGGAAATAGCAGACAATTGGTGGATGGCAATAAGAGACGAGGTGACCGACTATCAACAATTCAGAAGGCTATTCAAGGCCAAATATTGGTCTGAATCAACGCAAAATATCGCCAGAGACGGGATATGTCATGGAAAGTACAACCCATATGGAAACCAAACTTTAACGGCGTACTTTTTGGGAAAGGTGTGCGTGGCCAAACATCTAGAGCCCCGAATACCGGAAGAATGCCTGGTCAGCAAACTCTCATACCACTATGAGGAGGATATTATCAGAGCCAGACGAAACAGTCAAATAAAGACGGTGCAAGCCATGACCGAGCTTTTAGAAATGTACGAGCACGAAGACTATTACCGTCAAAGTCGCAGGAGGTATGAAAAGCCGGAACCAAGGAATAACAACAATAATTTGAATAATAATAATAATCGGCAGAATGTGGGTAATAATAATAATTATAATTCCGCAAATCGGAATAATGCCGAGTACAATTATAACCCCAGAAATAACAATAATTCGCCCCGTTTTAACAACAATAATAATAATAGTAATATTCCTCGCATAAATAATAATAACAACAACCACAACAATAATAATAATAGCCGTCCACAAAATAACAACGGTTATTACAATAATAATAGTAACTATGTTCCAAATGGTCAGAGGAACCCCAACCTTTCTAACAATAATTATCATGGTAATTATAACCGGAATTACCCAAATGGAGGTAATAACCACAATTACAGGGCATATCGACCTAATGTCAACTACATCCGAGCAGAAGGCAGTGGACACAGGAGGTACCAGCCTCAACGGAGGAGCCGATACTACGAGTACGAGACCTTCCAAGGAAGTCAGGGAAGTAATAGGTACAGAGAGTACGAGCCCAGACGTAGTTCCAGCCTGGATAATCAGCGAAGACTACCTGTAACAGAAGCCCAACCAGACGATCGAGCAGAACCAAACGAAACAGCCTCAGGACTTCAAGCTGACGCTTCCAACGGCCTAACCCGTAATGAAGCGGAACATTTAAACGAACGGAGGCAGTAATAAACCCCAATAACCCTTTACTGCTCCAATCTGCTGGGTTTAACCAAGTAGGTATGAATTTGAAGAAAAACAGAAAAAATTTTACCATAATATATAGCAATTATTTGAAGGACATCCGTAAGGACCTATTAGAAGAAAGTGAGCTTAATATTAACAATAATGATAATGAAATAATATACATAATCGCAGAAATTGAAGGTATTTCTGTTCCTATAATGATAGACACTGGAGCCAATGTCTCCATAATAAATCGAAATGAGTTGGACCGGATACAGCAGGAATGCCACAAAAACTTACCGGTACTACCTATTAATAATATTGTACTTGTAGGAGCTACCGGCCGACAGAACAAGACCATAAGAAAGCAGGTATCCCTCAATGTCAAAAGTCAGGGCATTAGTGTGGATATGATATTTTTTGTTGCAGCCGGATTACCTTTCAACATCATGATAGGATGCGACATATTGCGCCGAAACTCAGCAATTATCGACTTGTGCCGAGGAAAGGTATCACTCTTTGCTGAAGGTTCAACCTGGATAGCCAATTTAACTGATAACAAGACTTTAGACTCCAGACAACTTCTCGACCACCAAAATAAGGTGAATTACTTGTCCAACCACTCAACAAACAACAAGCCAGTACATCAAGATTCGGAGGAAGACCTATGGCAACAAAAGATCCAAGAGATACGTAACTTCCAGTGCCACAATACTAACGAGCAGTTAAAGGAAGACCAGCTGAATCAATTGGTAGAAATATATGAGAAATATCGGGCTGTATTTTCTGACGAACCTGGAAAGATCCGGAACTACCAATGTTCCATACGATTCAGAGAACCGGTAGAATTTAACCGAAAGTCGTACCCAATAGCACAATCTTTGAAAGAAGCCGTACGCACAGAGATCCAGAATATGATCCGTAGAGATATCATCGAGAGCAGTCAATCGCCATACACAAGCCCAATTGTGGCCATACAAAAGAAAAATGGGAAGGTAAGACTTTGCCTTGACGCTCGTGAGATAAATAAGATGATAATAAACGATCGTACCTCACCTGGCGAAATTGATGAAATTTTGAAGAGGTTCCACGGAACACGATTCATTACCACCTGGGATACGGTATGCGGCTATTGGCAAGTGGAGTTGCACCCAGCAAGCCGGCAATACATGGCGTTCATCTTCGAAGGGCGCAATTATCAGTTTGAGAGGTTGCCCTTCGGGTTGGTGAATTCAGTAGCTGTTTTTGTCGCCTGTATGGATCATATACTAGGACCAGAAGCGCTCCAATTCACGACTGTCTATGTTGATGATCTCCTAATAACATCAACCAACTGGGAGGAACACTGTTATCGTGTGGAGTATGTCTTGAAGAAGCTTGCTGAAAATAATGTCACCCTTAAACTGGACAAGTCCAAGCTTATAGCTAAAGAAGTTCAATTCCTGGGTTTCCAGCTAAACAGTCAAGGAATAACACCATCAACAGAAAAGGTAGACGCCATACAACGATTCCCTACACCAAAAAACAGAAGGCAACTACAATCATTTTTGGGCCTATGTAACTATTATAGGAAGTTCCAGAATAATTATTCCGAACTAACAGCCCAGTTTCAGTACCAGTTATCGTCCAAGAATAAATGGCGATGGGGTCAAGAACAAGACGAGACCTTCAAATCAATTAAAGAGAAATTCTTAGATGCAGTAATGCTCAACCATCCAGATTTTAACCGACCCTTCTTTCTAAACTGTGACGCTAGTAATATTAGCTTGGGATCAACACTGTACCAAGAAGATGAAAGTGGAAACCATCTAGTAGTGAGCTTTGCTAGCAGAACCCTTAACCAGTGTGAAAAGAACTATAATGTGACGGAAAAAGAACTGCTAAGTGTAGTTTTTGCCTGCGGGAAGTTTCGGACGTATATCCTCGGATATCCAGTGACCGTTCGAACAGATCACAAGTCAATATCATTTCTAAGAAGATGCAAATTAAGCCATGGTAGATTGACCAGATGGGTACTCGCCCTACAGGAATACGATATACAGTGGGAGTATGTTCCTGGAAGTAAAAATGTAGTAGCCGACGTGTTGTCAAGAGTGAATCTGGAAGAACAAACATTCGAAGGCGAAAAGGAGAGCATTTTGAAAATCTATAACATTATTAAGGACAGATCCGATTTAGAGAAGATAGTGCAGGACATCAGCAAACACCAGCAGTCCGATACGAAGTTAAACTCTATTAAACTTCGTCTCTCCAACCAAGATGACACAATAAACAAATTTTATTGTATACATAATGGGATTTTATTCATCAAGACATCCCTTGATGAAGAAATATGGAAAATCATGATCCCTACTACAATCGAAAAGGATATCATCCTGGACTATCACCTACGATACGGTCACATGGGAGCCATGAAGGTGATCAAGGCAATAGAAGAGAATTGTCACATAAAAAGTATCAATAGAAAAACGAGAAACTACCTTAAAACCTGTCTGATATGTCAATTGGTGAAAACCAACAATGAGAAAAAGGAAGGTATGATGATACCAATTACCCCACAAGCTAAACTGGAAAAGGTCTTTCTGGACATATGTGGTCCATTTCCCCGCAGTGGCGGACGCCATCGATACAAGTATATTGTTATTATGATGGATCATTTTACAAAATTTACAAAACTATACCTTGTGAACAGAGCCACCACCCTGAAGACTCTAGGAATAATAACAAATCATTACATTCCAGAGGTAGGAAGCCCGACATCCATAATCACCGACCATGGAACGCAATTTAAGGGTTGGCGGTGGAGAAACACTCTGAATACATTGGGCATTAAGACATACAAGACGTCTGTCTACCACCCCAGCAGCAATCCAGCGGAGAGGGTACTGCGAGAGGTCGGAAGAATATTACGGACTTATTGCTATAACCAACAAAAGAAGTGGCAAGAATATTTATTAGCTACTGAAGAGTTCCTTAATTTGTCATATCACCCCGCTATAGGTACCACGCCATACACGGCAATGTATGAAAAACCACCTCCGAGAGAAATACAAGACATTCCCCAGGAGTCAAGAATACAAATTCAATCAAATCAGATTCTAAAATAAATTGGCTGAAGACCAGGAAAGGCGCAAGAACATATATCAAAAGGCTGTTAAGAAGATAATAAGCTATGAAGTCGGAGAAAAGGTACTGCTAAAAAACAGGGAATTACCCAGTACTTTGGAAGGCATTACCAAAAAGTTGTTACTGCTGTATACCGGCCCATACCTGATAATTAAAAACAATAATAACAATACGTATGTACTAAAGGATATCATTTCGAATAAAGTAAAAGGAACTTATAATCAGTTATCCATTAAAAAATATTTGGAGGACTCATAATTATGAGTTAAAACTATTATGAAGAAATTGTGAATTTTGATAAAAATAATAATTTCAAAATTCAAAAAATCAGTAAGTACAACTTACACCAAATATCTGAAAGAATATTGTGAACAAAATAAGAATTTTGAGAAAAATAATTACAAAATTCAAAAAGTCCGTAAGTACAACTTACACAAATATTCAAAGACTCTCATGAACAAGAAAAATAAGAATTTTGATGGAAGAATAAAAAATTACAAAATTCAAAAATTAGTAAGTACAACTTACACCAAATATCAGGAAGAATATTGTGAACAAAATAAGAATTTTGAAAAAATAATAATTACCAAATTCCAAAAATTAGTAAGTACAACTTACACCAAGTATCTGAAAGAATATTGTGAACGAAATAAGAATTTTGCTAAATAGATAATTACAAAATTCAAAAATTAGTAAGAACAACTTACACCAAGTATCAGAAAGAATATTGTGAACAAAATAAGAATTTTTATGGAAGAATAAAAACTACCAAATTCCAAAAGTTAGTAAGTACAACTTACACCAAATATTCGAACAATTGTGAATGACGAAAAAAGAATTTTGATAAGAAAAAAATTTCAAAATTCAAAAATGAGTAAGTACAACTTACACCAAATATCTGAAAGAATATTGTGAACGAAATAAGAATTTTGATAAGTAGATAATTACAAAATTCAAAAATTAGTAAGAACAACTTACACCAAGTATCTGAAAGAATATTGTGAACAAAATAAGAATTTTGATGGAAGAATAAAAAATTACCAAATTCAAAAAATTAGTAAGTACAACTTACACTAAGTATCTGAAGGGATATTGTGAACAAAAAAAAAAAGAATTTTGAGAAATAATAAATTACCAAATTCCAAAAAATCAGTAAGCACAACTTACACCAAATATCAGAAAGAATATTGTGAACGAAATAAGAATTTTGATAAGAATAAAAAATGACCAAATTCCAAAAATTAGTAAGTACAACTTACACTAAATATCTGAAAGAATATTGTGAACGAAATAAGAATGTTGATAAGAATATAATTACAAAATTCAAAAATCAGTAAGCACAACTTACAACAAAACATTTGAAGGATTATTGTGAATAAATAAAAAGAATTTTGAACATAATAAGCTTCAAAATTCAAAAGCAATAGTAGGTACAAGCTACACAAATATTCAAAGACTATTATGCAAGTAAAAAGAATTTGGAGGGAGATAATAATTGTCCAAATTCAAAATAATTAGTAAGTACCACTTACACAAACATTCAAAGACTATTATGAATGAAAAAAGAATTTTGAGGAATAATAATTTCAAAATTCAAAACAATAATAAGTACAACTTATACCAAAATATTTGAAAAACAACTATGAATAAGAAAGAATGTAGTTGAATAAAAATGTCTAAAATTAAAAAACATTAAACTCACATCATTACTCATACAAATGATGAGAAATAACTCTGAAATATGAAAAAAGATTTTGTAAGAAAGAGATACAAAATTCTAAAGGAGAAAGGAAACCAGAATGTCATATGACTTAATCGAACAAATTAACCAAACTCACACAGAAAATAATTTAATAAAAATGGAACAATGAAGAAGGACCAGCTCACTAAAGACCAAATAGTGAGACCAAAAAAAAAAAAAAAAAAAAAAAAACCTGATACTAATAATGATAATGCTGTTACAACAACCACTGTTATAGTGAAAGTGATAAAGAATTAATTCATGTTATACCATGAGCAATAAAAGTAACTCAATGGATACCAGATGGTAGAAAGAGTAAATATAAATACTACTTACTATGTAAACATGATGAAATGTATATGATACCACATACCTAAACCACCTAATATGGAATAAGCTTTAAGAGAGAAGAAGAGTCAAGTGTATAAAAGTATTAATTAATATAACGTATTATGAAGTGAAGAATCTAAAGATGTTTATTTTAGTCAAAAATGACTACTTTTACTGTTTATTTATTTTTATGACTGGATGTAGAAAATGCCATCAGTCTTATGTGTTGAGCAGAGATGATAATACCTCTGGACTCAATTGAAGTATTGGACAGCAGGGATTGAAGCCAAAAGTGCCACTCTGAACTGTTCCAATTAATTTGTTAGGGAATGTTAGGGAGTAAACATACTGGTGAGGAAGCACCAAATAAGAAGGAATATAAAATGATAATGTTATACACAAGATTGAAGATCACTTATCAATGAAAAAAGAAACTAATGAAGGAGATACACATCAGCTGAGAGGAAGCAATGGTGGAAAAAGAATGTATATAAAGTGAAAACATGTAATCACGGAGAAAATATAAATACAAAAGAATTAGTAGTAATTATTTCATCCATACAGAGTATGATCTGAACTAATCACTTTTACAGGAGAGCATATGTAACATAACAAAATTATCACACTAAACATTTGAATTAATGTTACATAAATAAAAGAAAAAGTTCCATAGTGAGTGAGAAGAATAAATTGTTTAAGGATTACACTAGAAACTGTATAATTAAGTCTATAAAATGTTAATAAAAATGGAAGATAATAAAGAAAACCATTAATTAAAATAACCTACTATGAAAAAACCAGTTAAACCAGCAGTATACCCAGTAGATTGGGGAAGCAGTACAAAAAGGGAAGGACCATAAAAAAGGAAATAATCTGTCATGAAACCATTTTAATAAGGAAACTACTAATGTGATATTTGAAGAAGGGACGCAACATATCAAGATTCCAACAAAGAGACCAGAAACAGGAAGAGATATGCCAAAACAAAATGTTAGTCATATAATAAATACCGTGAGACAAAATTGAAACCGATATAGGTAAACCCCAAACAAGTTACAAGATACAATACTATAAAACACAAATTGTATATTAGTTGTAAGTGTAATATGTTAAAAAATATGTCAAAAGAGACTACCATAGTGTAGAACTCACTAAAAAGACTACCAGAGTGTAGAATCCAATAAAGTGAAGTGAGATAACAAAATTAAGAAACTACAGAGTGTATAGTGAGAAACATAGTTAAAAAATCTATGAAAAAATCTTCAATGAAGTTTAAGTATTATAAAAAGACTACCATGAGTGTAGAATAATAATAATAAAACCATTGGAATGAAAGACAGTCTAAGGACTGACAACATTACCAGTAATAAGAGTTTTTAAATTAGATATAAGAAAAACTATTACATATGAAATGTTTTCTTTAATTATAGCTAAGTAAATGGTGAGAAGGACAAAAATACCAAAGGACAGTTCATAACTGAAGGTATGACTAATATTAAGATGTTTGTTATTTATTATTAATTAGATAATATTTTAGATGTAAGGTGTAAATAGATACACGATGTTTTTTAATCACAGTTAAAGTGTTTTCAAAAGAATCATAAATACACAAGACAGTTAGTGACTGACAGTGTTACTAGTAATAGGAGTTTTTTTATTTTTTTTAATTAAATTATGTCTAGGATAAGCTATTTTGTTATCATTTGATGATACAGTAAAAAATAATAGGAATAAGATGTTTTTGTTAAAATTAGGTGATATATGGAAAATAGTTGATAATAAGATGTTTTTGTTAAAATTAGGCATAAGATGTTCATGTTATGGTTCAATGACGTTATTAGTATAAAGAAAGTTTAGTAGATACAAGATATTCTATTGTATTTAAAATCATGTCATTTAATTTTCCATTGTGTAAGTCAGAGAGGCAAGTAGGGCATAAAAATGTAATAATTTTATTCAAATCAGTAAACCATGTATAATTGTACAAACAGACCAGCCAAGACACCATTTTTGTAAACACAGACTGGCCTATAAACCAAAAAAATTATCTATCAAAGAATTAATCTATGTAATAGGAATAGAATTCAATACATACAATACAGAAATTGAAAATATAATTAATACAGATACAGTTAATAGCAAATAGAATGACAAAAGAAAGAAAATTAACTTCTTTTGGAAACGGTCAAAAATAGGCTTATGATAGTAATCAAATCAGACTAAACAGCAAATTAATCAATATTGAAATGTTTTAATAACCAAATTATTAACAACAAAGTAATTACGGAGTTATTAGGAGTATTCCAGGGAAATATTATACCGAAAAAACAAATAAAAACCTTTAAAACACTGAATTTGTACAAAATATGGGGCATACAATCATTATGTAAAATTGTAATTTTTGGGCTTAAATGAGTTTGAAACAAACCCAGCTATATATCAAAAGATGTAAAATTAAATAATCAATATTACTGAATAGTTAGATTCATGTAAAATTAAGAAATATTTGAAATACAGTAAAAAATAAGAAAACTTGTTATGTATAGTTAGATAGTGAAACAAGTCTTAGACAGATATTTTATAATTAAACAATATGAAGAGGAAAAAGACATACCACAAATTGCCCTAAAACGACGACGTTGCGTCGATTAGTCTATTGTTAATCGCAAAGCTGAACAGTTGAAAAATGTGTTAGTGGAGTATTGAAAACCAAATAATTTGTATTAAAACCAAGTGTGGTTATGCGGCGTGTAACGGAGATGAACTAACAAGTGAAATAACCTTATCTATCAATGTCTAACACTTCACAAGTTTCCAAAAACACAGTATAACACCATAAACTCAACACCAGAAATCGACAGCCATTTTGAACAATTTTTGGAACGAATTCACGGAAAACGAACACACATAATTGAACACCACACTACACAAGAGATCCATCCAGAATTCGACATCGCAGACGACGAGGGGACATTCAACACGATATTTTGGACCAACACCACTTCGCAGAAAAGGGAACATCGTTTTATTTCTGTGGGAGAAGATCTTCAATTCCAACGGCATCATAGCAGTTAAAATCGAGCAGACGGCGGCCATTGCTGAATTTCTATAAAGACGATCAGCCAGTGCTTCCTGGAGAGGAGTGACGTCATTTCTTCGACTCGGTTCGAAATTTAAATAATTTCTTTCTAATTGACAATAATAATAATAATTCTGTTCTATTTCAGATATTAACATTTAGTTTAAGAATACCTGTTAAATGTATCTTGTTCCTTGCCCTCTGACCATTTCGACTCGTTAAAAGAACCATAAATTTAAACTTGTAAAAAATATATTTGTTGATTTTTCTCACTGCCGACTGTGGCAAATATTAGCCAGTGCCTGGGACATGCGCAGTTTGACTGGCGCACAATTTTGAATGAATAAACGCAAATCATTATTCAGTTACCAGCATTGTTTTTATTTCTACAGTTAACGTTATTATTATTTTTTATTAAGCAAAAACATAATTCACATTGAGAGAATAGATATAGAAGGAAATTACAAACTCAACTAATTAATTAATTATTGATTAATTAAATTAAATCATTCCATCAAACTCGATACAAGAACAAGAAAAAATATTTGCACAATTTTTAAAGTTTGATGTATTTGTTATTTATCAATCCAACACACCTAGTTATAACATATTCTTATCATCAATATCTTTATATTTTATTTATTATTACACTTGAAATTACATTACAATTTGACTTGCCCAACTAGTGGGGCTTTAAGGAGTCAGACTGATCCAGTGATAAACAAAATATCAATACGTATCAACACATATCAATTCAATTTAATTTATATTTATATTTTTATTTGTAATATTCATATTATATTACAAATTGGCGTCCAACTTAAGGGGCTTTAAATAGGAGGTAATAGTGTTGTAAAATAAGGACGATTGTCCAATTTCCTATTTTTAGCTTGGCAACGGTCAACAGGTCGGAAGAGGGAACGAGATGCACAGGAGAGCTACATCAAGAAAAAGGGCTATGGAGGCCGAGCAGGAGATAAACATGGAGGATAAAGAAGCGACACCAGTGGAAGATGTGGAGTTAATGTTACCGCCAGCAGAACCAAATAAGCCTGCACCACAGAAGGAACAGCCGGAGAAATCCACCGCAAAGGAAGATACAAAATTTGATCAAATGATGGAGATGTTACTCAGAGAATTTAAAACGACGAAGGAAGAATTAAAGGAGAAGATGGAAGAAAATAGTAAGAAGCTGGAAAACGATAACCAACAATTGAAAGAAGAGTTGGGTAATAAAATCGGAGATACCAACAAGAAAATCGAAGAAAATAGTAAGAAGATGGAGGAGAAGATGGAGGAGAATAGTAAGAAGCTGGAAAATGATAACCAACAATTGAAGGAGGAATTAAGTAATAAAATTGGAGATACCAGTAAGAAGATGGAGGAGAAGGTGGACGAAATAAAAAACGAAAATAAATTACTAATGGAGGAAAATATTAAGAAGATCGAGGAGAAGATGGAGGAAAATATCCAGAAGATGGAGGAGAAAATGGAGGAAATAAAAACTGACAATAAACAATCGAAGGAGGAATTGACCCAGATAAGCCAGAAACTGGAAGAAACCAATAAAAAGATGGAGAATAATAGTCAGCAATTGAGAGAAGAATTGAAGGAGACGAACCAAGAGAACATGAACCGGTTAGACGGAAGAATGGAAATATTGAAGGATGAATTGAGCCAGAAAATAGCTGAAAACAACGAAACAATCAGCAAGAAGGTAGAAGAGGAAATAACAGTAATCGAACAAAGGGTTACCAGAGCCGACGAAAAATGGAGTCGAACCGAACGAGAAGTACAGGTTATCAAGACCGAAATAAATACGAAGGTTAACAACATTGAAGAAACGACTAGGAAGACGTTGGAGGAAAAACTACAGGAAACACGGGAAGACTGGGAGCGAGTGCAGGACCGATTCACAGAAAAATGTGACGGCATAGAAGCTGCTGTGACCAGTATCAACAGTCAGGTACGACAGAACCAGACAGATATAGACCTATTCCATAGTCGACCGACAACCATTACCAGTTGTCCCAACAGTGAAAATCGTGAAGGGATTAACTTCAGGTTTTATAAAAATAAACCCATGGAATTCCTAGCAAGAATCGAAGAATACTTCGCCAAACACAGAGGTAATCGCTGGAGGGAGAATAAAGAGGTGCTTGACGAATCGTTCAAGGAAATAGCAGACAATTGGTGGATGGCAATAAGAGACGAGGTGACCGACTATCAACAATTCAGAAGGCTATTCAAGGCCAAATATTGGTCTGAATCAACGCAAAATATCGCCAGAGACGGGATATGTCATGGAAAGTACAACCCATATGGAAACCAAACTTTAACGGCGTACTTTTTGGGAAAGGTGTGCGTGGCCAAACATCTAGAGCCCCGAATACCGGAAGAATGCCTGGTCAGCAAACTCTCATACCACTATGAGGAGGATATTATCAGAGCCAGACGAAACAGTCAAATAAAGACGGTGCAAGCCATGACCGAGCTTTTAGAAATGTACGAGCACGAAGACTATTACCGTCAAAGTCGCAGGAGGTATGAAAAGCCGGAACCAAGGAATAACAACAATAATTTGAATAATAATAATAATCGGCAGAATGTGGGTAATAATAATAATTATAATTCCGCAAATCGGAATAATGCCGAGTACAATTATAACCCCAGAAATAACAATAATTCGCCCCGTTTTAACAACAATAATAATAATAGTAATATTCCTCGCATAAATAATAATAACAACAACCACAACAATAATAATAATAGCCGTCCACAAAATAACAACGGTTATTACAATAATAATAGTAACTATGTTCCAAATGGTCAGAGGAACCCCAACCTTTCTAACAATAATTATCATGGTAATTATAACCGGAATTACCCAAATGGAGGTAATAACCACAATTACAGGGCATATCGACCTAATGTCAACTACATCCGAGCAGAAGGCAGTGGACACAGGAGGTACCAGCCTCAACGGAGGAGCCGATACTACGAGTACGAGACCTTCCAAGGAAGTCAGGGAAGTAATAGGTACAGAGAGTACGAGCCCAGACGTAGTTCCAGCCTGGATAATCAGCGAAGACTACCTGTAACAGAAGCCCAACCAGACGATCGAGCAGGACCAAACGAAACAGCCTCAGGACTTCAAGCTGACGCTTCCAACGGCCTAACCCGTAATGAAGCGGAACATTTAAACGAACGGAGGCAGTAATAAACCCCAATAACCCTTTACTGCTCCAATCTGCTGGGTTTAACCAAGTAGGTATGAATTTGAAGAAAAACAGAAAAAATTTTACCATAATATATAGCAATTATTTGAAGGACATCCGTAAGGACCTATTAGAAGAAAGTGAGCTTAATATTAACAATAATGATAATGAAATAATATACATAATCGCAGAAATTGAAGGTATTTCTGTTCCTATAATGATAGACACTGGAGCCAATGTCTCCATAATAAATCGAAATGAGTTGGACCGGATACAGCAGGAATGCCACAAAAACTTACCGGTACTACCTATTAATAATATTGTACTTGTAGGAGCTACCGGCCGACAGAACAAGACCATAAGAAAGCAGGTATCCCTCAATGTCAAAAGTCAGGGCAATAGTGTGGATATGATATTTCTTGTTGCAGCCGGATTACCTTTCAACATCATGATAGGATGCGACATATTGCGCCGAAACTCAGCAATTATCGACTTGTGCCGAGGAAAGGTATCACTCTTTGCTGAAGGTTCAACCTGGATAGCCAATTTAACTGATAACAAGACTTTAGACTCCAGACAACTTCTCGACCACCAAAATAAGGTGAATTACTTGTCCAACCACTCAACAAACAACAAGCCAGTACATCAAGATTCGGAGGAAGACCTATGGCAACAAAAGATCCAAGAGATACGTAACTTCCAGTGCCACAATACTAACGAGCAATTAAAGGAAGACCAGCTGAATCAATTGGTAGAAATATATGAGAAATATCGGGCTGTATTTTCTGACGAACCTGGAAAGATCCGGAACTACCAATGTTCCATACGATTCAGAGAACCGGTAGAATTTAACCGAAAGTCGTACCCAATAGCACAATCTTTGAAAGAAGCCGTACGCACAGAGATCCAGAATATGATCCGTAGAGATATCATCGAGAGCAGTCAATCGCCATACACAAGCCCAATTGTGGCCATACAAAAGAAAAATGGGAAGGTAAGACTTTGCCTTGACGCTCGTGAGATAAATAAGATGATAATAAACGATCGTACCTCACCTGGCGAAATTGATGAAATTTTGAAGAGGTTCCACGGAACACGATTCATTACCACCTGGGATACGGTATGCGGCTATTGGCAAGTGGAGTTGCACCCAGCAAGCCGGCAATACATGGCGTTCATCTTCGAAGGGCGCAATTATCAGTTTGAGAGGTTGCCCTTCGGGTTGGTGAATTCAGTAGCTGTTTTTGTCGCCTGTATGGATCATATACTAGGACCAGAAGCGCTCCAATTCACGACTGTCTATGTTGATGATCTCCTAATAACATCAACCAACTGGGAGGAACACTGTTATCGTGTGGAGTATGTCTTGAAGAAGCTTGCTGAAAATAATGTCACCCTTAAACTGGACAAGTCCAAGCTTATAGCTAAAGAAGTTCAATTCCTGGGTTTCCAGCTAAACAGTCAAGGAATAACACCATCAACAGAAAAGGTAGACGCCATACAACGATTCCCTACACCAAAAAACAGAAGGCAACTACAATCATTTTTGGGCCTATGTAACTATTATAGGAAGTTCCAGAATAATTATTCCGAACTAACAGCCCAGTTTCAGTACTAGTTATCGTCCAAGAATAAATGGCGATGGGGTCAAGAACAAGACGAGACCTTCAAATCAATTAAAGAGAAATTCTTAGATGCAGTAATGCTCAACCATCCAGATTTTAACCGACCCTTCTTTCTAAACTGTGACGCTAGTAATATTAGCTTGGGATCAACACTGTACCAAGAAGATGAAAGTGGAAACCATCTAGTAGTGAGCTTTGCTAGCAGAACCCTTAACCAGTGTGAAAAGAACTATAATGTGACGGAAAAAGAACTGCTAAGTGTAGTTTTTGCCTGCGGGAAGTTTCGGACGTATATCCTCGGATATCCAGTGACCGTTCGAACAGATCACAAGTCAATATCATTTCTAAGAAGATGCAAATTAAGCCATGGTAGATTGACCAGATGGGTACTCGCCCTACAGGAATACGATATACAGTGGGAGTATGTTCCTGGAAGTAAAAATGTAGTAGCCGACGTGTTGTCAAGAGTGAATCTGGAAGAACAAACATTCGAAGGCGAAAAGGAGAGCATTTTGAAAATCTATAACATTATTAAGGACAGATCCGATTTAGAGAAGATAGTGCAGGACATCAGCAAACACCAGCAGTCCGATACGAAGTTAAACTCTATTAAACTTCGTCTCTCCAACCAAGATGACACAATAAACAAATTTTATTGTATACATAATGGGATTTTATTCATCAAGACATCCCTTGATGAAGAAATATGGAAAATCATGATCCCTACTACAATCGAAAAGGATATCATCCTGGACTATCACCTACGATACGGTCACATGGGAGCCATGAAGGTGATCAAGGCAATAGAAGAGAATTGTCACATAAAAAGTATCAATAGAAAAACGAGAAACTACCTTAAAACCTGTCTGATATGTCAATTGGTGAAAACCAACAATGAGAAAAAGGAAGGTATGATGATACCAATTACCTCACAAGCTAAACTGGAAAAGGTCTTTCTGGACATATGTGGTCCATTTCCCCGCAGTGGCGGACGCCATCGATACAAGTATATTGTTATTATGATGGATCATTTTACAAAATTTACAAAACTATACCCTGTGAACAGAGCCACCACCCTGAAGACTCTAGGAATAATAACAAATCATTACATTCCAGAGGTAGGAAGCCCGACATCCATAATCACCGACCATGGAACGCAATTTAAGGGTTGGCGGTGGAGAAACACTCTGAATACATTGGGCATTAAGACATACAAGACGTCTGTCTACCACCCCAGCAGCAATCCAGCGGAGAGGGTACTGCGAGAGGTCGGAAGAATATTACGGACTTATTGCTATAACCAACAAAAGAAGTGGCAAGAATATTTATTAGCTACTGAAGAATTCCTTAATTTGTCATATCACCCCGCTATAGGTACCACGCCATACACGGCAATGTATGAAAAACCACCTCCGAGAGAAATACAAGACATAATAGAGTTCCCCAGGAGTCAAGAATACAAATTCAATCGAATCAGATTCTAAAATAAATTGGCTGAAGACCAGGAAAGGCGCAAGAACATATATCAAAAGGCTGTTAAGAAGATAATAAGCTATGAAGTCGGAGAAAAGGTACTGCTAAAAAACAGGGAATTACCCAGTACTTTGGAAGGCATTACCAAAAAGTTGTTACTGCTGTATACCGGCCCATACCTGATAATTAAAATGGGGGGGTGGGGTAGGGTTCAATGGACCACCCGCATCCGCGAATTTCCGTGAATATAATTTTTTTATTTTTTTAATTAAATTGATTTGCATATCAAGGGTTGGTGGGGGTGGGGTGGGGTTCAATGAACCACACGCATCCGCGAATTTCCGCGAATATAATTTTTTATTTTTTTTAATAAAGCTGATTTGCATATCAGGGGTGGTTGGTGGATGGTGGGTCAATTCTCTCTTTGAATGTAAATAACTATCTCTCTCCCTCCCTCCCTCTCTCTCTCTCTCTCTCTCTCTCTCTCTCTCTCTCTCACACACACACACACATTTAGTAGATTACTGTTGCATCTCACTCTCTCTCTCCCTGTGTTTATGTAACGGGTCTCGCTCTCTCTCTCTCTCTCTCTCTCTCTCTCTCAATACAAACGTAAAGAAACAATTTGATACGTGAAGAGATAGCTGATTTGCATATCAGGGGTGGTTGGTGGGTGGTGGGTCAATTCTCTCTTTGAATGTAAATAACTATCTCTCTCCCTCCCTCACTCTCTCTCCCTCTCGCACACACACATTTAGTAGTTACTGTTGCATCTCACTCTCCCGCTCTGTGTTTATGTAACGGGTCTCACTCTCTCTCTCTCTCTCTCTCTCTCTCTACGCCATTGGTTTTACTATGGTGTTACGCATAAAAACTCCTTTGAAATACGGTATTTTCAAAAGTTTTGTGTACACATACAAATCGCTGTCGGACAATGTACGCACTGCTCACACACACATTTACTATATTACTGTTGTGAAATTGTCTCTCTCTCTCTCTCTCTCTCTCTCTCTCTCTCTCTCTCTCTCTCTCTCTCTCTCTCTCTCTCTCTCTCTCACACATTTCTGATTACTATACACGAAATTACATATTGTTATCTGCTCGTACGCAAGGGTATATCCTTTGCAAGTAAGTGATATTTTAAAAAATTATTTACAACGTCCGACTAAAAATCATATTTCAAGATAAAGAGTTGTGTCAAGAAATAAAATCATACTACGATCACACACACACACACACACACACACACACACACACACACATATGTTTATGCATCGTATACATGTAACAGAAATAATGTATTGCTCTCTCTATGTGTTTATGTAACGTCTCTGTCTCACATCTCTAGACACAGTTACCGATCACAATATTATTCCTCAAAAATCTGTTGTACAACATCTCTCTCTCTCTCGCTCGCAGATATCGGAAGAAATTAGTAGTTTATAATGTAATTACCTGTGTGTATGCTGTTACAGATGACAAATCCATACGTTAACGACTTCACAATAAATGTTAGCCTATTGTGTGTGTGTGTGTGTGTGCTATGTAAATTGTTTGTACATCAATGAATAATATAATCGTGCTAGTTTTAATGTAATGCGTATTGTGTATTGCAAACGTCTGAGGAAATTCACACGTTCAAATAGTTGACAGCACCAATAAGGTATGGATTTGAATCTTTCGGTGTAGCATTTCACATAATTTAATGTACTTTACAAATAATTGCTTGCATGTTCAGAGGTTTATAACGAAATAAATTAAAATAAACCATAATTTGTTTTAAATGATTAAATATATATTTACACCACTGTACACTTTAACTGGTTTTAGAAAGTTATATTCAGTGTGGTAATTAGTGATAGAAAGATTAACTATGCACACACACACACACACACACACACACACACACACACACACACACACACACACACACACACACACACACACACACACAACGATACAGAATTAGATATAGTTATTATTCGCTAACTTAAACCAAGGGTCATTGACCGTGAGTACATCGTCTAAATCGGTGCGTCCTACTTTCTAATTTGACACATGACAGTCATTAGCAGCGGTGACAGTAATTCGGATTACTTATGGATTAGAAAGTATTTACTCCAAAAACGGACACAAGCTGTCCCCACTACCAGAGTACAATATATACGCGAAGAAAATCTGTTGCAATTTCTCATTCGGCTGTCTGCGTGTGCTGATACATCGTGAAATCTATCACTGCATTTTTAATAGTTGAAAGACTGTTTTGTATTATTATTGTACGTCTTACGAGTCTTCAGTATACACAACGTTCATCATCATTAAGGGTGTGTAGACAACACATGCTAGTTTGGTAAGTGTACATAAAACATTTTGAATACGTTAATAAGTGAACATAATTTTATTGTATGTACAGATTTTATTTAAACGTAAAAATTATTTGCATTAAAACATTATCAAGCGCATTATTTATTGAATTTAATACATGTGTGTGTGCGTGTGTGTATGATCAAATTATTATGTCTGTTACAATTTTGTGAAATATATTCTTACCGTACTTTTATATTACACTTCTAATTGAAGATATATATTTTAGGTATAGCTGAATTTAAGCGTGTGAGCTTCAATATACACAACGTCCATCATTTTTTAAGGGTGTGTAGACAACGTACGCTAGTTTGGTAAGTGTACATGAAACATTTTGAATAGGTTAATAAGTGAACATAATTTTATTGTATGTACAGATTTTATTTAAACGTAAAAAATTATTCGCATTAAAACATTATCAAGTGCATTATTTATTGAATTTAATACATGACTCGTTCAAATAAGTATGTATGGGTGTGTGATCAAATTACTATGTCTGTTACAAAATTCTGAAATTTATTCTTGTTGTGCTTTTTATATTACACTACATAATTTTATTGTATGTACAGATTTTATTTAAACGTAATTTATATATTACACTACATAATTTTATTGTATGTACAGATTTTATTTAAACGTAAAAATTATTCACATTAAAACATTATCAAGTGCATTATTTATTGAATTTAATACATGACTCATTCAAATAAGTGTGTGTGTGTGTGTGTGTGATCAAATTACAATTTCTGAAATATATTCTTACCGTACTTTTTATATTACACTTCTAATTGAAGATACATTTTAGGTATAGCTGAATTTTAAGCGTGCGAGCCTTCAGTGTGCATACAACGTCTGTCATTTAAGGGTACGTGTGTGGACAACGCTCGCTAGTTTGTTGCAAGTAAGTATACATTATGGGGTGGGTTATACAAATAATAATAAAGTGTAAACTATATACATTTATTAAAATACATACACAGCTCCAAGATTATATTAAACTAGTTTTTACAATTAAAATACATACACAGCTCCAAGATTATATTGTTACAAGTATGAAAATATATCTAAACTATTATATTGTTACAAGTATGAAAATATATCTAAACTAGTTTTTACAATTAAAAAAAAAAAACATACACAGTTCCAAGATTATATTGTTACAAGTATTAAAATATATTTAAACTAGTTTTACAATTAAAATACATACACACAGCTCCAATATTATAATGTTACAAATATGAAAATATATATATTTAAAGCTAGTATTTACAAAATATGTATGAAACAAGACTTAAACACGTATATGTACTGTGTTGGACAATGGCGTATATTCTACAAGCGAATCATGTAGTATCATACAGTAGGCAGTCGTCTGCGTAGGAAAATTCATTGACGATTCAAATTCTAAACGTACATCAACCGCTGAAGACTTAAGCGTATCGTCTTGTTTGCTACAATCAAATACAAACAGCGGGGCTTTTGATTTGAATAATTCTGGTGTCAGTACTGGGCTGACGTCTAAACGGTGGTAATACGAACTTTGAAAACTGGCGTACATATTGTACAATAATGCAAAACGGTCTTTCCCAATATCCAAGTTTAAATTATCGTAAGGATAATACTTGTCGTTTAGAAACAGTCTCGCATTAGTCACATTACAGTGATCGAATTCATCGGCGTGTGCTGTCAGTACATTCTTTCTTGCTGTCTGAAACGCTAACACAACAAAGCGTGGTTTTTCTAGCTGACTCGAGGTCTTGACAATCCAATTCTGCTTTTTAGTCTGTGGTAAGGCAGGATACTCGTGCAACTCCCAGGCCCTAAAAGGCATAGTTATCGGGTGGTCTTTCTCTATGAGTCGTAACAGTGGTAATCTGTACGCATTAGCTACATGTACATAAGGCATTTTCCAGTAAACTTTATCTAGTTCAAGAACACAATTAGCAGCCGTTTGTCCGCTTGCTAAAACCATAGCGTTTATGTCGGTAGATGTCCGTAGGAGTATAAGTTCTTGTTTCACGTTCAGCACGATGCATGTATAGTCTTCTGCGAATCCCATTAGCATTTTCAGTGGAATACAAAAGTTGAATTCACCGTCATCATTTACTTTTAATACGTTCGCGGTCGGTGCCACCCAACCCGCGTTTTCCATTGTGTCACGTGCGTTGTTGTTGAGTGATAGAAAAGTTTTAATAGTTGACGTAACGCCGACGTTTCTGGTATGGTCCACTACCACTCCGGCCAACTCGTAACGAATTTCTTCAAAGAGAAATGCTATAGCATTGTTCACCAGTTCCACATTCAGCGCAGTATCTGCAGCCACACTAGGGTTTTTAACCAACTTGCCTTCGATGTAGAGGAAACTTTCTGACGGCAGTGTAAAGACGTCCTGTTGTTGTATTGGCACACGTATTTCATCATTGTTTCCATATCTTGTTGTTGCGTACGGCGCGTGTGAGTGAAATGAAAAGTGCGTGATACTGTCTCCAAAGAACGGTTGTTGCTCCACAGATAATATTCCACTCGCCACGTTACTTGTTTACAACAACAACAAACCCAGTGAAATCAGGAAACGACGGTTAACCGATGTTTTCGTTTCAGTTTCGAACGAGTACTGATGCGTTTCCTAACTGATCTTTCTTCTTCTTCTTCTTTTATTTCTGACGACTGTGGTAGCAGCGGTGGCGAAGAAACAAAGTACAAGCCCATGTCTATAGTCGTTTTAGATGTAAACGCACAGTGATGACTTCTCCACGAAAATCTATTACGTCACCGTCCTGGTCGTGTAAAGATAATGTTATGTTGTCCAAACGACTCACATTCACAGGTAGGTATATGACGTTTGTAGGTGATTCAATTATTTTGAATCCTGGTTCGACTGACGGATAGAATGAGTGCAGCGTGTGCTCGTTTTTACCGTTCTTGTATGATCCTTGCGCTATATTACACCTTATCAGTATACTGTTCACTTTTATAATGTTAACTGTGGCGTCAGACGTGTGAGTTTTATTCGCTTCAAGCAGACGCTTTTCCTTGAAACCCAACATATCACCGATACCACACACTGTTTGTTGAAAGTCAATATCCAGTGCACAAGTCAGTTTACATTTCAGTGTATTGTTGTTAGGACGTAGACTAATCTTTGAGTCTCCTAACTGCTTTTTGAGGAAGGCTTCTATATCACCGATTTCATAAGCACCCGTAGGTAAAGTTATCAAGTCCCACGTTGTTCCGTCCCGTAGTACTGGAAACACATTGTTTTTTCCCTCAACCACGTTCGGTATACTGTTGTATGTAGTAAAGTCCAATAGACCTACATACCATTCACCGTTTCTTAGTTTGAGAGGCGGGAAAAAGTCACATACAAGAGCGGCAGCATTCGTACCTGTTAAGGTGACCGACAGCGAAGACATCTTGTCGCTTACTGATCACTCACGCGTTAAGAAGTCCAAACATAAATGCCCACAGATGACTGTGTGTGGCGGCTGTTCACGCTCGTAATTGTAGTAAATGTCAGTGTCGGTTCCAAAATACTGTGTCAGCTCAAGAGGTGGTCGCATATTACCGTACGCATCATAGTAGTAAACTCGATTGTTTCGCTTCTTGTAGCAAACCCAGTGCGTACCAGGTCCTTCTGCACTGTCCAGATTAACAACCGCACTCTCATTCTTCCAAGGCGGTCTGTGTGGTAAAGTGTTACGCATAAAAACTCCTCTGAAATAAGGTATTTTCAAAAGTTTTGCGTACACATACAAATCACTGTCGGACAATGCACGCACTGGTATGCAAATTAGTTTTTTTGTCTGTAAGGACGTAGGTATAGACCTGACGCTATTTTTTTATTGTTACGTTTATGCCTTGAGACTGTTTTGTGTTTGGTGTTGTTACGTTTGCAGGTCGTTTTGCGTTTGCCCCCCGCGGATTGACGTTTAATTCCTGAACCCTTCTTCTTTTTTCTGCAACCACTACGCGAGCTCCCTCCACCCACTGCTGATTTTGCTTTCATTGCGGCTGCTAAAGCTGCAGCATACATTCTTTCACTAACACCGGAATTCCAACCTTTCACTCGTTCCCACGCTTTGTCGGCTAGAACGCGATCAGCTATACGTCTTCGACTGTTGTCTTTGTACCTTGCGTAGGCGATATCGTGTTCGCGACAGGCTTCGTCCAGCTCGTTGATTCCGCGCTCGCCGCCTGCCAATCTCTCTTTGAGTTTTGTTCCGGGTCCACAGAATCGATAGCCGGGTAGGTGTAATTCTACTGGTAATGCATCCACCGCTCGATTAATCAAAGTAGTTACTGACGAAACGATAGCGGGCACAGTGTTTTTAAGTATTTTTCCAATTACACCACGCCCCATTCTTTTCTTACGAAGTACGTGCATTCTTGTAAACAGATCTCCAATCCTTGATTTCCGTTTCCGTATCGAGAACGTCTATTAAACGTCCCACCTCTTCAATATATTCAGACAGGACTGAACGCTGTGTCGCGCTGTCTTGATATTTATAGACAGACTTTATTAAATTGATTATATGAGCGTGAAATACCTGAGTGACCTTGTACAATTCAGTCTTTATATGTAGTTTTAATTCGTGCATTTGTCGTACAGTGACTGCATCTGTGGCAGCTACTCCGTCCGCTATATTCGTAATTTTTCTTTCGCCAGCGTAGAAAGCATTGCTTTGCAAACTGATTGTGTTGTCGTCTAAAAATTCCAAATTCATAGCGTCTTTGCTGGCGACTGGCGCTTGCACGTGTGTTAGCCGACAGTCATCAACGATTACGTTACCTGCACGATCTTTTCTCAAACTCTTTGCGTCTACGTATCGTTTTGTAGCTGCATCTCTTGATTTAAGCGGATCGTTTAGCATTATTATTCGATGATCTTTTGCGTCTACGGTAGCATCGTTCTTGTACTGTAAGCATGCATCCTTTACGTACTGTAAAGAAACAACATCTTGCAGCTCTTCAGGATCACCCAAGTTGCGTATCTTTTTGTTTTTCACATCAAAGTGACCGTCGTTAGTCACTCCTAAACCGATATCTTCACGCAGACTTCGATGAGTTTCTTTTCGCACTCTTACAGTGCTGTCGTGTCTACCGAACTTGTCTACACTCATATTTATGAAGAACTGGTGGTCATAGAACGGTGCGTCTGCTTTTATATGATAATGCCGGCTTCACGTAATTCTTCCAATATCGAAACGATTTCATTCCTATGACCAGTATGGCCACTACTTTGAGAAGCCATTAACATTCTCAATCGATTAACCAACTCGTTAGGATCATCCCAATGCACGTAATCGATTGCAATGTTCGGCTTCATCTCTATATAGCCACTCCCTGTACGTTTTCGTGCACTCGATGCAAACAATTTAGATATTACTAGTCGGTACTTGACGCCACTGTTACTGTTTATTCGCGTATTGTGTTTATATTTTTGTTTTTGTCCGTTGGTTGCTAGTAGTATGGACTTGTATTTCCTCATATCGTACTTATTGCATTTTTTCGGTAGTTTCATAAACAAAAGTTCATACAGACCGGGCGTACCCTCGTAAATTTTTCCTTTGACATGAAATTTGTCGTTATCATCGATTTTCACATTTGAATCACCTATCATTCATTTACCGGCCTCGTATCGAACACCATACATACGATCTATAATCCGTTTACAGTCAGCCGATTCGCACAAACGCATATATTTGTTTGCTAATGAATCGTCACTGAAATGTGAAGCGTTAGGGTTCCATGCGCTATCGTCACTGAAATGAGAAGCGTTATGACTCTGCGTGCCACTTTCGTTTTCAGTTATTACGTGTTGTGTAGGCTCTTCTTGTTTTATCTGCTGCTTCTCCTCCTCCTCCTCCTCCATCATATCACCACTTAACTTTCGTGAAATAGCTTCTAACGGTTCCAGAATCGGTCTGTAATTTTTTCTGAACTTCTCGTCGCTTTCTCTGATACCGTGTTGTAATGCATGATATTTTTTCCTTATGTTGTCGCTTATCGTATCTATATCATACGTAAGTCGTTCCTCCTTATTCATCGCCATCGCGTGTTAGCAAGAGGACTGATTACATTACTACAGTGCAACCACTTTTATATTTCGCTGGAAACAATTATGAATCGATCAAAGCCGATTCTATATCTACCTTCATTTATTGACGAGTCTTTGTCTATGACTAGAAATCCATAACGATCCTTCCACGCTTCCGTGCAGACGTCTTTGAAAGCATCATATTTCATATCCATGTTGACATGATCGTTGTATGCATGTCGTAAATTTAGATCGTCTTGTTTGAACAATATCAACAAGTTAGCGTTGTCACGCACCAATTGTTTCGGTATCTGGCTATATGTCTGACATAGATAGAATGTGTCCACACCGCTATGTCTCCCCATAGCAAAATACTTTCGAATATTGTTTTGTCTTTCACACGATACGTCATCGAATACGATAACAGAGTCGAGACCAGTGATTTCACTCGGTAGTGGGACTTCTTCGTTCTCGCTGTATGCGTGATAACCTAAACCTTCATCAGCGAGTGATTTCATCACTGTTTCTAGCATTCTGTATTTTGGCTGAAATAATGATTTTGAAAACACGTATACGTTGCGGAAACGTAGACCGTCGGCATCAATCATAATCAAGAAACACAGATATGTTAAAGATCATTTCGTTGGTCTAAGCGTACATTTATTATGTAAATCATCTCTTTTTCAGTCATCTACATATGTGCATTTGAATTATTTGCGCATGCGCATAACAGCTTTTTTAGTACAGTTGCACACACATCGACGCTCGCACTATATATATAACCTGTGAACTTCGCAACAGCATCTTACTTACCACTCGTTCATGTTGCTGAACACTACCGCGCTACAAATTGTATGTTACAAATTGATATTCTAATTTACTTTGTGTGATATAAAGCGTTTAAGATACACTAACATAATACCAGCGTTATAACAGTTTCTTTGTTTTTCAGTATTCACTCTCTCGTCTGAATATCATCATCATGTCCGACCTTCAGCAGAATCCAGAACAACAACATCAGCAGGAACAGGAACAACCTCAACAAGGTAAAAATTTAAATACCAATTGTCTCTCTCTATAATTATGTAGCAAACTAAACTTGTTTGATATGAATTAACATATGATCCAACTGTCTAACATGTACAAGATAGTCTCTTGACGTTGTTTAAAAACTGATATGGCGGAGAACATTTTTTATGTTTCGTCATAGGTTTGTCACCTTCTCCCCAATGTATTGTCTCTTGACATCGTTTAGAAATTGACATGACGAAGAAAATTTTTCATGTTCCACCATAGGTTTGTCACCTTCTCTCCAATGAACTAATTCAATTCCGCAACAAAAGCATTTAACTCTATCGTCTATGAATGACATACTATGTCCACAAACATCATAATTTAGCGGATAGCGGTAAAACCCGGCAAACGCTAACTCGTCGGGGCTGACAAACGTCACTTCCCAATACTTGAACGATTTTCTTCTTTCACTTTCAATACTAAAATCGGAAGTAGCTGCCATCTTCACAGTTTGCAATAAACTAACGTATTACTAACGTGTACTATCTATTTATTTACCACAAACATGAATTTGTGTGTGTGTGTTATTCATCATTCCTATTAGCTAATACACATGTTTATATTGTTTCAGTTGTGACACGATTTTATATCGTACGAAACACCAGTATTAGAGGATCCCTCACAACATTTAATTACCTGCCCGTGTACACGGACACAGGAGATCAAGATATATTATCGATAATGACTGAGGTGCGACCTTTATTGTGCAAGGATATTCTGGCAGAACAAGCACGTTTACGTAGTATCAAATGGCATATTGCGTGCAGGATACGTTTCACTAAAACTGTGTTAGATGGTGACAGCGGCGAAGAAAAAGAGGTAACCAAAGACGCCGTCTTCCACGGACGTTGTCGTACGTTGCTCACGGACGACAACGACGAGTTGAACTGTCTACTAGACAAAATCACGAATAGCATATCCAATTTTACCCGTGACGGGAGCGGATGGTCGGTGGACGCTGTACTGAAGCTGGAACTGGTTGTTGGACGGTACCGGCCTCTAGCAGCGTCCTCCTACATTCCTACCCCGCGAAAACTCTCACTCACCAAGGCAGTAGTCAACATCAAGAACCCCCAAGATGAAATGTGTTTTCTATGGTCTGTTCTAGCCCACATACACCCCCAAGTAACAGATAAAGAACGTGTTTCAAAATACACCTCCTTCATAAACACAATAAATATGTCCGGTATCGAGAACCCTGTTTCTATAAACTCACTTTCTAAATTTGAAACACAGAATCCCAACATTTCTATAAACGTTTTCGGCTATGATATAGAAGACAATATCAGAAACGAATCAAAAAATGAGGTTTATCCGTTAAGAATTACCCCCAATAAGGACAGATTACATCATGTTAATCTTTTGCTTCTGTCCGATACAAATAGCCGAAAACACTACTGTCTTATCAGTAGCATTAATAAATTGTTATTTTCCCTAACAAAATTCAATCGTAAATCATTTTACTGCGACTACTGCCTGCATCGTTTCTCCACAGAACATGGTCTGTCCGAACATCTCCCCTACTGTACACCTTATGGTGAAAAGAAAACCAAAATGCCCACAGAGGAGGAGAAGTTTATGTCATTTAAAAATTACGCACACTGTCTCAAAGTACCCTTTACCGTCTACGCCGACTTCGAGTCCCTTATCACCCCCCTCAATCGTGTTCACCAAGTAACGACATCCCGACGACAGTGAAAGATTTAGGTGACTTCTACTCAGTTGATAGCAGTGGTGTCCGCCAGAAAATACCTTCTCCTCCTGTATCGTCCACATCATACGAAGCGATGCATATTCCGTCAGGTTTCTCCTATGCTATCGTTGATCACGCTCACAGTCTCTGGAGAGAGGTTAAAGTATATCGTGGTGAAAACATTGTAGACACTTTCTTCTCGTGGTTGATGAAAGACGTCGAGGAGATGATGAAGGTAATACGTTATAACGTAAAATTAATTATGTCCGATGATGACAATGTTGCGTTCACTAACGCCGCCGTTTGCCATTTGTGTGAGCGCCCTTTGACAGACGATGACAAGGTATGCAATCATTGTCATCTTACGGGGAAATTCTTGGGAGCAGCCCACAATAGCTGTAATCTGAGCTACAAGATGCCGCGTCATATCCCCGTCTTCTTTCACAACCTTCGTGGTTACGACTGTCACCATTTAATGCAGGGTTTGGGAAAATATAAGGACCAACACGTATCCTGCATTGCAACATCTAGTGAGCGTTACGTGTCGTTCTCCCTGGGTCCCTTGCGTTTCGTAGACTCTTTTCAATTTCTTAATCGCTCTCTGGACACACTCGTTACCAATCTGTCCACGTCCGGGAGCCAATTTCCTTTGCTTAGAGAGGAAATGCTTAGACGGGGTTTCGACGAACAGACCAATCTGCTCGTACGCAAGGGGATACACCCTTACGAGTACGTTGACAGTATTGATCGGTTCAACGAAACAAGTCTACCCGCTCGTGAACACTTTGATAACCGGTTGATGGAATCGTCTATTTCGGACGCAGATTACGAGCACGCACAAAACGTGTGGAGTGCATTCAATCTGCGTACGTTTGGAGATTACCATGATCTGTATTTGTTGACAGACGTAATGCTACTGGCCGATGTCTTTGAAAGTTTTCGAGACATGGCCTTACGCGATTACTGCTTGGACCCATGTCTTTTTTACTCGCTTCCCGGACTCGCTTGGAACGCGATGCTAAAAATGACAGGGGTCGAATTAGAGCTGTTGATAGATATAAATCAACATCTGTTTGTAGAGTCTGGGGTCCGCGGAGGCGTCGCGATGATATCCAACCGTCATGCCATCGCTAACAACCCTCTGATCCCAGATCAGTACGATGTTTCGAAACCGACCTCCTTCATTCTGTATACGGACTGTAACAATCTATACGGTGCAGCCATGTCGCAACCACTCCCTTACGCAGACTTCCGATGGCTCGATCGTAACGAAATCGAGTCTTTGGACGTACGTAATGTGAGTGATGATTCCGACATCGGGTACATCCTCGAGGTCGACCTACACTATCCTAATACACTACACGACCTGCATTCCGACTACCTGCTTGCACCTGTGCGCCAGCTCGTAACACCCGATATCCTTTCTCCCTTTTCCAAGCGTTTACACGAGAGTATATACAGATCATCGTATAACGAATCAGGGTCATCCGTAGAGAAGTTGTTAACGACTTTGGAGGACAAACAAAATTACGTTCTCCATTATCGAAATTTGAAATTGTATTTAAGTCTTGGTTTAGAGCTGAAAGCGACTCATAGGGTGTTGTGTTTTAAGCAAAGCGCTTGGTTGAAACCGTTTATCGATTTCAACACCCGCAAGAGGCAAGCAGCCGTCAACAGCTTTGAAAAAGACCTTTTCAAACTGATGAACAACGCCGTATACGGCAAGTCGCTGGAGAACGTACGGAAACATATAGACTTTGAACTAGTCTCAGATGAACGACGGCTTCAAAAACTAGTTTCCACACCTAGGCTGAAACGTATGATTCGTTATACGAACGATCTGGTGGGGCTCTCACTCCATAAAAAATCCATCGTTCTTTCCCGTCCCGTGTATGTCGGCTTCACGGTGCTTGACGTTAGCAAAACAATAATGTACGACTTTCATTATCGTTATGCTGTCGGCAAGTACGGCCGTAACGTTAGATTGCTAATGACAGATACAGACAGTCTGATGTATAGTATTCAAACATCTGACTTGTATGCAGACATGAAGGAAGACCTACACGTTTTTGACATATAGGATTACCCTACGTCTCATCCTTGTTATAGCTTTAAAAACAAAAAGGTTGTCGGACTGTTCAAGGATGAAACGTGTGGTCGTCCTATTAGAGAATTCGTGGGTCTCCGAGCGAAATGTTATTCGTTCCTTGTGGCCCACGAAGATCCTACCAAAGTGTGTCAAAAACGTGTATGTAAAGGTGTACCTCGAGTTGCGATTAAGAGGAGTCTACGACACGATATGTATCGCAAGTGTCTCACTGATCATTGTCAGTTTTCTACCAGTGCGCTTTGTTTACGTAGCGATCATCATACGCTGTACACGATGCGCGTAAATAAGCAAGCGTTGTCACCGTATGATGATAAGCGCTATATACTAGACAATGGTCGTGATACACTTGCGTACGGTCATTATCGAATACGTCGCATCAACATGGAGAACGATGATGACGACCCATCCCCACCTGCTAAAAAAATTTGTCTCCATGTATAGTACCCTCCAACACTTGTTTCTTTCGTCAGTTGATGTCTCTCGGTGCTTCAGTCCAGACGTCTGTAAACGTAAGTTTGCATATTAATATCGCAACGATATTGGTTGTTTAAACATAATATATATATATAGAGTTTGTAATGTGTGGTTTCTTTGTCTTACAGTATTATGGATAACACTGCAGTTATAATTGACTTCCAGTGCTTTTTCGATGACAACGGAAAATATATTGTGAAGGAACTGTCAATCATGGACGTTCTGAGATTTGCTGGTAGACATTGGATTTTCACTCCGCCTGCTACATCCGTTACGAATCCAAAATACGCTAGGACAAACCACTGGTTAACGTCAAATTATCATAGACTTAGATGGAGCAAAGGAGAGACACCGTACGACAATCTTGTTTCATTGTTAACATCACATACACGTATATATAAATATGTGTTTGTGAAGGGTTTTGAGAAAAAACGTTTTTTACAATCAAAGATAATACACAATAATGTCATCAATCTCGATGACTTTGGTTGTCCTAAAAACATACCGTATCTATTTCACGGAACAGAATGTCTTAGACATTTCAATTCTTCTGTCCGATGTGCCAACTATAAAGTGCATGCTATTCGGGAATGGATGATTCATGATTTTTGCTTTAAACAAACATTTTTAATGTGAGCGCGACAAAATTTAGAAAGTAGGTCATAGCGAATGATGACATTTATATATCTCTAATTCTGTTGTGGACATGTACATACATGCATAGCTGTAAGCGGTGACTATTTCCTTATGAAAGTGGAATGTGGACTTTCCTAATGACATTGTTATATTTTTGGTGTCTCTAATTTCGTCTGGGGGGACATGTTCATACATGCAAAGCTGTAAATGAAAGTGGGACACAGACTTTTCTGATGACGACGTTACCACCACCACTATCACATTGTACTGTCCTTTTGTGTCGAATATTCTGTCATTGTTTGGTTCTCTCTCGTTTGATACAGACGTGTTCACTAGCGTCTTTCTCTCTCTCTTATAATAATGTCGTTTCTTGTAAAGTTTAATGCTGTAAGTGCTATCGAGTACAAGCAATGTTCAGAAATGACAGTGAATAAAAAATATCCCATCATGGTCTTAACAAATGTGGACACAAAATATGGGAACTCTGTGCTTGCTACGTTGGAGGATGGCGACCACCAGTATCGTGTCTATCTTCCCAAGAGGTATGCAGGTGTCTTCACGAATGAGGAGCTCAGGTATATCAAACCCAAAGAACTACATTTAGTGTATCGAGGGACGAGGAATCAAACAACGCAGGTGGAGATTGTGTCCTAACGTCGTAAGTAGCAATCGTGTTAACAAACAATTTATTGATGTGTGTGTGTGTGTGTGTGTGTGTGTGTGTGTGTGTGCGTGTAGTTTCAACTCTCTGTACTTACCACTTTAATAATTGAATTTGTATGTACGTGATAAATGTATCATTGATTCTAATTAGTATTTTTTTACAAAGTTTCGTTGAATAATATTTGGTTCGATTAGAAATTATTTTAAAGTACATTAACTTTATGTGATAAATGTATCATTGATTCAAAGTAGTATTTACAAAGTTCCAGTGAATAATATTTGGTTTGATTAGAAATTATTTGAAAGTACATTAACTTTATGAAAAATGACACATACTTGAAAAAGTTTACTTACTTAACGTATTTGATTCTTTCTTTCCACTGACTGTGCGTGTGCATGTGATAATTGAAATTTATCGTATCAGTGATTCTAATATTGACTGTATTGTTATGTTACAGATAAACTTCCTTGTGAACTGTATCTACAACCGTGAAATTATTATTTAAAAATTATTATTATTATTAATATTGTATTTATTTTATATAACAATGTTTGTTTGTGATATATACATATTTAATCAATGTAAAATGTATTTTTGAATAATTGTATTACAACGGTTTGTAAACTATATTTTAAGTTTGTGTACAGTGCTGTAAATATATATTTAATCATTTAAACAATATTATTATTATTAATATTGTATTTATTTTATATAACAATGTTTGTTTGTGATATATATATTTAATCAATGTAAAATGTATTTTGAATATGTATTACAACGGTTTTTAAAACTATATTTTAAGTTTGTATACAGTTGTGTAAATATATATTTATAACAAATTATGGTTTATTTTAATTTATTTCGTTATAAACCTCTGAACATGCATGCAATATATGTATAGTAATCAGAAATGTGTGTGAGAGAGAGAGCGAGAGAGAGAGAGAGAGAGAGAGAGAGAGAGAGAGAGAGAGAGAGACAATTTAATGGTTTGAATTTCCTACCACAGCGGTAAACTATATTTTAAGTTTGCATGTACACAGGTTGTATCTTGCAATCACGAAAATTATTATTTAAACTGATAATTGTTTTACTAAAATCTTACAATGACGAAATATTATTATTTCATATTGTATTTATTTTATATCATTGTTTACGATATATATTTAATTAATGCAAAAATGAATTTTTAAAATTACAATGGTCTGTAAACCATATTTAAGTTTGCGTACAGTGACACCGTAATCGATTTGAATAAGGGAATTCCTGTCAATGTTTGCAGCTAGAGAGCGAGAGACATACACAATGTGTGTGTGAGCAGTGCGTACATGTCCGACAGCGATTTGTATGTGTACACAAAACTTTTGAAAATACCTTATTTCAAAGGAGTTTTTATGCGTAACACTTTACCACACAGACCGCCTTGGAAGAACGAGAGCGCGGTTGTTAATCTGGACACTGCAGAAGTTACTTACAGTTAATTGACAGATAGTTACTTACATTCAAATGTGTGAGAGAGAGAGAGAGAGAGAGAGAGAGAGAGAGAGAGAGAGAGAGAGAGAGAGAGAGAGAGAGAGAGCGAGACCCGTTACATAAACACGCAGAGAGAGAGTGAGATGCAACAGTAATCTACTAAATGTGTGTGTGCGAGAGAGAGAGAGAGAGAGAGAGAGAGAGAGAGAGAGAGAGAGAGAGAGAGAGAGGGAGGGAGAGAGATAGTTATTTACATTCAAAGAGAGAATTGACCCACCACCCACCAACCACCCCTGATATGCAAATCAGCTTTATTAAAAAAAATAAAAAATTATATTCGCGGAAATTCGCGGATGCGTGTGGTCCATTGAACCCCACCCCACCCCCCACCAACCCTTGATATGCAAATAAATTTAATAAAAAAAATAAAAAAATTATATTCGCGGGAATTCGCGGATGCGGGTGGTCCATTGAACCCTACTCCACCCCCACCCACCCCTTGATATGCAAATCAATTTAATAAAAAAAATAAAAAATCAAATTAAAAAAATAAAAAGTTTTATTCGCGGAAATTCGCGGATGCTGCGGGTCCATTGGTGGTGGGGAGAGCGTGGGAAAAAATCTTGGACCGCGGGAACGGCGGCATCTCTTTGATCTTGGCGGTGGTGGGGGAATAACGGTACTTGCGTCAGGACCAGTATTTTCCCTCTACAGTTAAGGACTTAAGATGTAGAAGGGTACACTAACCCAAACAAATAGAGTAAACTAGGGCAAATCACACTAGCACAACACAAAAATATCAATTGTATAATCAAACCACATAGAGTGAGAGACAGTAAGTTATAATGATGATGAACATTTTTAAAATAAAAATGAGAAAGAGAATTTTAAGTAAGCAATACACTAATTTTTACCCACCAGTAACACTTAACCCATATTGAGTGCGAGGTGTTACTATCAATATCCTCAAAGTGAAAATAAACCCCCTTAATAGTGATAAACACTGATAAGACAGTGATAAATGTTTATAAGTGAAAAAAGTGAGTGAGAGCTAATAATGGCTAAACACAGGAAGGACTGTGATAGTTAAAAGCCAATATAAGTGGACACCAAAATGTAACAAAATAAACTAAAAGTAGTAGGATTAAGTTATCAATAGTAATGACTAATTACCATGTTTTAAATTTTTATCAATTAATATTATAAGTGACAATTCATATTATTACATGAGAGTAAGAAAAATAGACTATTAGAGTAACAATACACCGTATAGGGAATTTCTGAAATACTGAAAGATAAAAACAAATGTTATTCACCCAAAATTGATAAGGGAAAGACAATTAATAATCATTATAAGATTTTAGTTAAAAGATAATAAAATATTATTAGAGGATCAAATTAATGACCTAGTGTCAAATAAGATTAGTAATAAGAAATATAATTTTGTTCAAAGATTTAACTAATGTTTATACGTTTGTTTTTTATTAATACTATATAATAATTATTACTCACTAAAGAGTATGAGTAGGTGATGAAAATGAACATTATCAGTAATGAAAAGTAAATAAGTATGTTTTAGTGAATAAGAATTATATCTCAAATAATTATGTTATAATGAATAAGAATTATGTCTCAAATAATTATGTTATAATGAATAGAATTATATCTATGGAATTATTAAACCATAAGATTCAATGTTATATGTTATGTAATAAATAATGAGAAATAAGACTTGAAAAGAAATAAAAACAAAACAAGAAACAAGATAAATACAGACAAAAACAATGACACTAAAAGGCAGTTATGACAATAGACAAGCTAGAATATGAAACCAGTAAAATCACACACAATTACAAGAACAGACTTAAAACCATTGAACAAATAACCAAAATCATGTATTAAAACCAATCAGGACCCATACAAGGGGAAAATAAAATGTAATCTATGTAATTAAAAAAAAATATCCAATTGCTGTTTAAGCCTAGGCAAATTCCCAACTGTCAAACTACAAAAAACTTCAATTTTGAGAATTAAATAATAACATTAGTAAGACTAAGCCATATAAACAATAAAAGACAATTAGACAATCATGTTAAGACAGAAAGATAATAGTAATCATGTAAATTTAGAAAACAGTGTAATTAAACAAAATCAACAAAACTGTCAAAATGTTGATACCTAAGTAAAAACAATAGTATTGGATATCAAATTAATCCTTGAACCAAAATATGAACAGTGTTAATGATATTTAATACTAAAAAGGGAATACTGAAGATTAATTACATTCAGAAGATCTGTAATCATTTTAAATAAAAATTCAAATATCCTAACAATGGTCTTAAGCCAATTTTAACCAATCAGAAATTTTGAGTTACCATGACAACAACCGAATATTGACCAATTTCAGTTAGGAACAAAAGAATCAGTAGTGACGCTTAACTAGAGAGACGCCACGCCGTGAAGGGCCCAAATTTTTGACTTAAAACAGTATAAGTGCCCATAATTTTATGAAGAAGGACCAGACCAACCGATGAGAGAACGTTCCAATCAAACTAGACCAAGGACCAGGTCAAAATTAATCCAGATGACTGTAATATATGGAATTTAACAAGAAGAAGACGCCGGACATCCCTGAAGCCCAAGATTGAAGAAAGAAGACTCGACATCAACCATTTAACCTACGTTGACTACTGACAATACACCTCCTATCTACTAACGTTAAGTATTGCTGAATTCATTGATTTCTAAAAAACAAATTCTCTATCAAATTTATGACATAAACCGTGAAACTCTCACTATCACTAAAAGTATTATTTTTCAAGGATTGATAAATAAAAAGTAACTTGTAAACACTGAATAACTAATGCTAACCTATGTACTACACCAACGACACTGTCACACATTTTAACACAACCACATTGAATATAAAGTAAACCTTGTTAGATTTTAATGCTCACGAACATTAAGTGATATATTATAATTTGTTATCTTGTTATAAAAACTTCTGTGTCGTACTTAAAAGGACTCTATAGGCAGATTTATTTTGTAAATAATAACCAACGCTGTCTTGCATCTAATTGAAACATTGTACTGCCAACCCAGCAATCCGCTGAGTGAACGACTATATATTGCTGAGGCTAAAATTATAATATCAATTACTATTTTGTATAAAGCGTTAACAAGAATTAATAGTTCAGAGCCTAATAAAAAAGTGTGTACCGAGAACAACTGTCCAGTATTTATTTATAGAGGAATATTATGTATGTTTTGTTTAATAGCAGTGAGTCAACATAACCAACATTATTTCAAGTTGGTAACACGTTTCCCCCACTCAAACGAGATTCGACTTCATGCCAGTCGGCGAACGATTCGAATTTACTCTAGTACACTGTCAAACTATACAGGTAAAAACTTTTAATTGTTTTCTCGTCATACAATTTGGCGCCTATCGGGAATTACAAAAGAGTGAGAAGGGACAGGTAAGGCACACAGGCTACCAGACGCTTCCGAACGAACACTAATTACGTTCGCATAACATTTAACATTTCTATTTACAAGATATATTTCAACAGAACACAGGATGATAAGATATGCTGTTTATATCAGAGTACATGAATGACAAGCATTTTCTTGTTTAAATTTGTTTTGTGTAAGATTTTGTTTTTTAGTCATTAGTTTTGTATTTAAAAAATGATAAGCATATATGTTACACCAAACTCTTCATAAAAAATTATACTATATTGTCATGTATTTTTTGTATGAAATGGTGCGCGTGTGCGGGTGTGATAATCTACGATCGATATAGCGGCAGTGGTAGTTAACGGATTTACATGAAAATTTGACAAGGAATTACTTAAATAAATAGCTTCGATTTGTGTATACTCGGAGGTTTGTAATTATTTTAGAAATATGATTTTTTAAGTAAAGCAAAACTGAAGTGTAACTCTTATCAATGATAGGGTAATAACAATTGTAGATAATTTCCATGCAGGACTATGCAAAATTATACGAAGTTTTTCATGAATTTTGTGTATCTGGTTGTTCCATCAATCATGTGACTTGGGCTTGGCCTATCAAATTACACCAAATTCAGTGAGATTCATACGTTGCAGAGCTAGGTTGAACACAGTCTGTCTGTCGACGTTGCTATGGGAAGTTGTGCCCCGGGTAAGAGAGTTATTCTCTTACAAACGTAAAAAGATCTTATATAAAATAAACCATAAACCTTAAAATTCTTAACGAAGTTTTGCGGTAAGAACAAGAGGGAATAGAGGAATATTTTATATAAAGAAAACTATAAACCTTGTAATTCTTAACGAAGTTTTGCGGTAAGAACCAAGAGGATAAATAAGTAAACAAAATGTAAAATAAAATTCAGTGCTGTGTCGTGTAAGTTAAGATATCCGCATAGGGAACTTAAAGACACTACAAGATATCGTGGAAGCAGTTAAACATAACTACGAGACTGAAATATCGCCGCTGGAGCTGCTTGCTGTACAAGGACGACGAGACGAAAAGGACACCAGGAAGGAGTGAAGCTGTAGAAGAGGACGACGAGACGGGACCGACGAGACGAGAGGAGGACGTTGCAGCAAACAAGTAAAAGCGATTTATATTAATCAAACAATACAAACAATTTAATATACTATCAATACATGACAATTTAAAAAACATTATACATCTTTATAAACAATAGTTGTATGTAAAAAATAATATTTCATCTCCTCCATAATAGACTTTTATCGATTTCTACACACTCACAATATCCTTATTAGAATAATAAAGTTTGATCTGTTGCAATATATATATATATATATATATATATATATATTGTAATGCGACATAAATAGAGCCCCACATAATTAAGATTATAATGCAAATAAACAAAGAAATTATTTAAACAAACCCAAAATGAGTAGGAAAATAAACTGATAAAATGATAAAAGAAGTACAACACAGTCAGGTGTTATAAATAAAGCCCTGTACTGTAGTAAGTAAGAATTAAACTTTATAAAAGTGCTAATTGTAACAAGTGACAAACAGTGCCATTCATTAAGCGACAGAGAGGACTGTGTGACTTAATGATTTCCCCATACCTAAAACAATAAACTATTATAAATGAATTCCCTATGACATTCACTGATGATGAATGCCATAAACTAAAGTGACAATAAAAGAAATCAGTAGAGTGTGATACCATTAAAAAAACTAAAGGATAGGCATTGGTGTTAGTACTAAGTAAAAGACTCATGATTAATTAGTAATAAGACTTATTTTATTGTTCAGTAATAAGCCTATAGGCAATTCTGTGTTACCACTTAATAATACAACGGTACACCAAATATTTTGTTATTGTTTGATAGATTGTAAGCATAATCCTAGCCACGAAGGCAATATTATGAGTTAGGATGTTAACATGTTTTATTAGTATTTTTATTAATGTTTAAGGCAATTTAAGATGTCAAAACATTTGTAACAATATTGTAATCAGGTTATTGTAAACAATAACATTAGTAATTAAGATTTCTTATTTTATGTATTTGTAATGTGTTGTACGCCTTTTTAAAACATTTCTAACTTCTTAACAGCCCAAAGAACTCAAGCCCTGAGATTATTAATTTGCATTATAATTATTTGAAACTTGTTGAAGGTCGGATTCAAGTAACAAATCGATACGAATCTGTCAAGGTCGACCCAAGGCCGAATCATTTACATTTTTTTTGAACCAATAAGCAGAAAATAAAAATCAATAATACCTATAAAAGAGTTATTTTTAATACTTGCAAATAGGCTAAGAGTGTGTTTACAGGTATTAGTGGGAGCGAGCAGGTACATAGGCGAATATAGCCTTGCCGACGACAAGAAGAGAAAATAACCTACAACTGCCAGAGTACGGTTAGAGCTGATCGCTCCTTAACCAGAAGTGCGGGAATATTCAAATAGCACTAACCGACGATAATCTCTACCGACCTCTCTCTACACTAAAATACCAAAATGATCAATTACACTAGGCTCAGAACAACTACGGTTCAAAAACAAGAAGACTAACACATAATTAATAGTTAATGTCATTAATAAACCACGATACAGCACTAATACATTATAGTATTAGTAGCTGTAGATACACGTACATGGTTACAATATATATTGCAACAGATCAGATTTTATTATACTAATAAGGATATATGAGTGTGTAAAACTCACAAACAAGTCTATTAAGGAGGAAATGATAAATTATTTATTATACACACAAATATAGTTTTTAAAGAGGTATATTGTATTATAAATTGTCATGTATTGTAATTTGCAATAATAGTTTATAATGTTCGATAATATACCTGTTTTACTTGATTGAGGCTACGACCTCAGTACGTACAATCCTCCGCTTCCTACCGCCGCTTTCGTCCTGGCGTCCTCTTCTTCAGCGTCACTCCTTCCTGGCGTCCTTTTCGTACTGGCGTCCTCTTCGTCCGGAGTCCTCTTCGTCCGGCGTCCTCTTCTCAAATACGTTAGACACACAATGCTTATTATTTTCCCTAGAATAGTTTATTATTAATTTATATGTAAATTTTATCAATCTCACGGTGAATATGGGTATCAATTTAATAAGGTGTATTTGTCGTACACCTTCCACGCAATCTTGAAGTGTTTTTATATTCCCTAAGCGGATATCTTAAACTTACACGAAAAGCACTACACTATATTATAATTATATTTAAATAATTGACCCACTCGGCTCTGTACGTAGAACTTCGTACAGAATACCAAGAATTATGTTAAGTTATAATTTTCTATGTTCGCTCGAGGAAAACTCTCTCACGCACGAGCACAACTTCACCTTGCAACGGCAACAGACAGACTGTGTCGATCTTTACTCTACAGAGACTGAATGTTACTGAATTTGGTGTTTTCCGTTTGGCTAAACCCAAGTCACATTTCAACAGATATCAACTTTTCCAGAAAGAGTTTGTATAAATATGCACTAACTTGCATTAAATTATCTACAAATTTTTATGACCCTATTAATGATAAGTGTTTCAAATTGAGTTTTTCCTACTTAAAAAACCCTATTTCTGAAATAGTTATGAACCATAGAGTACACATAAATTGAAGCTATTTACATAAATAATTCCTGGTCAAAGTTTCACGTCGATCGGTTAATTACCGCGGAAGATATAGCGATCACACGTTATCACACCCGCACACGCGCACAAATTCACTCAAAAAATACATGACAATAAAGAATATCTTTTTATGAATAATTTGGTATACCCTACATGCTTATCCATTTCTAAATACAAAACTTACGGCTAAAAGACAAAGTATTACATAAAACCAATTTAAACATGAAAATACTCGTCATCCATGTGCTCTGATACAAACAACATAGTATTCATCCTGTGTTCCGTTGCAGGATTAACCCCACCACGTGTAAAAAAAATTTTTTATATGGAATATAACTTTTTTGTTTTCTTCCTAACCTAAATTGACATAACTTCCTCCCAATAATAATAATCATCCAAATAATAACATAATAACTTCAAAAATCAAAATAAATGAATAGCTTCTATCAAACACATTCCTCAACTGTCACTTTGACAGCCCTAATGTAAACAAACAAACGCACGTGGCTAGATACCAACAACATTCCTGAACACAGATAAGCGTATCACACTTCTGACGTCATTTGGCTAAGTCTATGTATACCACAGTCCATCCATACATTTTTCCAACATGATCACAATTATTCTTACTTTACACATATTTTTATACAATTTCATACCAGTCATTCCACCTGTATCCTGGCATTTTAGGTTTAATTATCTTAACGTAATATTTTCTTAAGGATGATGCATGGAACTTCCCTATCACACTGTTTGTGACAATGTATGTATTATTACCCACTTGTTCCGATAAAATATATGGACCGTTGTATAATCTAAAGAATTTTGCTGCAGTATTATCTTCCCTGTGGCCTACATTTAAAGCTCGCAGGAGTACCTTCTCTCCAGTTTTGAACGTTACCAGTTTGTGATCCGCATTAAATTTCTCCGTCCGTTCTTCGGCACACTTTTTAATGCGTTTCCTGGCTTCTATCTTTTTAACCAAATTTGGAATAAGCAAATTCTGCGTTGCAACCTCCTGATGCACCCATCCCTGACACGCTTTGGCATTTCCCCGGTTTGTAATTCGTTAGGTGTAAATCCTGTCGTGTCATTGTAATTCCCGTTGATGGACGCCTCGAAAAACTCGAGATAATCCGGTCACCTACTCTGGTTGGTATTACAATAGTGCGAAACAGGCGCCCTAACTCCCTGTTGACCCTTTCGGCGAGGTTGCCTTGCGGTCTCCGGATTGCTGTCAACACTGCCTGTATATTGTTTTTCTCTAATTCGGACTGCCACTTCTTGTTGGTGAATTGCTTACCCTGGTCAGACAGAATTTTCTTCACCTGACCATATTTCGGAATGTATTAATTTAATACAACATTTAATACTGCCATCGTGGTAGGTCGTCCAATTGCATATAAACTTACGTTTTTAGAGGTACATCTGTGCAAACAACCAGGTTCTTCATACCCCTTGCAGCACGTGGTAGCGGACCTAAAAAATCGATACACAGTAGATCATTCTTATTCTTGGTAATGATGTTACCCATCTCCACATAGGTGTGTTGATTTGGGTATTTAGCTGTCTGGCATATGTGACATGTTCGCAAAATAGACTTAACTTTCCTTGCCATGTTCAACCATACGAAGTCTTCCCTCATCGCCAAATAACATTTATAAGCTCCAGCATGAGCAAGACTTTCATGACAAGCCCAAGTTAAATCTTCTACGAGATCATCAGGAAACATAATCTTCCATTGTCCATCGATTATTTTATACAGTACATCCCTGTCGATTCTGTATTTCGGGTTGTCTTGCCTTTGTGTTTCTTCACTAATTTTTCTTAACTTTGCGTCCTTCTGTTGTTCAAGTTTTATCAATCTTAATCTATTTCTTACGTCATCTGGTAATGTATACTTGACTGCTAGAATTTTTAAAGTCGATTTATGTTTATTTAAAACATTGTTTACTTGTTTTCGTTGACCAGCTGTCTGCTTATCGGCCGTGCACTGCCCGTGGCTCGTTATCTTATCCGTGTGTTAAAACATAAAATGTTGCAGGTAAACTGCCTCTTTCCCTTAACCGATCTTCACCAAAATCAACAGATATTGAGTTCTCTATAGCTCAGCTGGCTTTTGTATGTTAATGCTCTTACATCGATCAGCTGATTTCTCGTCTATTTGTCCCAACCTAATAGTACGTTGTTCGTTTTGAATTTTGCAGGTCAGTGTTTTGTTAGTAAAATCAATTGTGGCTTGTATTTTTTTTAATGTGTCAGTGCCTACTATAACGTCGTAAACTAGATTTTTGACTATAAGAACGGGTATTTTCGTTTCCATCCCTTGTGAATTTATAGTGATAAGTGCTTGCCTATCAATAGTTTGTGAATCACCTGTGGCTGTCGTGACAATTGCATCGTTGACAGGTAAAATCGGTGTTTTTTTAAATTGGTTTCTGTGTTTGTCGATAAATTCCTGACTGATTAGAGACATTTGAGCTCCAGTATCGAATAATATATTACCGACACATCCATTAATTTTCGCGCCCACAACAGTATCATTATCACTCTTATTTCTAACATGTTCCACATCACCATTTACACAATTACTATACTTCAATTCATCTTTAATATCTTCAGAATATAGGCCTGAAGCAATGTATACATTCTTATCGCTAGTCTTGTTAAGTAGAAGAATGATCCGCCATGTGTGGACCAAAAAATGTTTAGAAGCGGTCCGAGTGGACGCAAAAATGTTAAGTGTGAAGTGTTCGTGATTTACTGTAGGTTGATTCGCCAGGATGCAGAAATGATGAAGAGAGAGTGGACTGTAATTAATACATTTATTTAATTGTTCACATTTACACCACAGAAATTGTTAGTTTTCACTTTTGACTAAGAGATTGGCTAATGAGCGCATTGGAAATACAAGTCGTATTACATTGAAATTAATTTGAAGAAAGGGCCTAAAGGGCCATATATGAAGTGTTGGCCTAAGGCCTACATTAATTGTCGCAACAAGAAGAAAAATGTGACAGTATAGCTGCGGGCGCGAGCCGACCGCCGCTAGCGAGCGTCTGTGACGAACTGTGTAGAAGCACGGACATGAATTGAGCAGATTAAAGTGCAAATTAAAAGCGCAGATTAGCCAACCTATAATGTAAAAATTACCGCGTTACTGTACAAGTCTTGTTAACATAAGATTTGTTGACACTGCTGTTTGATATGGTATGTTTTATTAATTGCCGATACATTACTTAGATTGAACTTTTGGAAATTAGGCTTGCTTTTAAATTGTTGTGGTTGTTGTTGTTGTTTTTGTGGTAGTTGCGGCTGAAATTGTTACGAGTCGGTTCGCTATTATTATTACTATTATTTTGACTGTTAACATTATCCCATTTGGTTAACAACAGGAGTAGTTCCTCCAATGATTTAATACCTTGTGTAATTACAGCAATTTGAATACAGGGTCCGAAATGATGGGCTAATTTATTTACCATCTCTGGCTCTGACATTTCTGGTTCTAGATACTTCGCACGAGATATTAGTTGGATTAAATAATTTTCTTTAGACCCTTTTAAACTGGAATACCTACCAAACTCCAGCTGTACCCGTATTTTACGCTGTATTTCGCTGTTCCAGTATCTCGCCTTAAATGTTGTACCAGTTCTTGATATGTAACTATTTTATCTTGTACTACCGTGAACCACTCAGCTGCAGTACCCTTTAATCTTCTGACTACATAGTTTATTTTATTTAGCCTGGTCATGACGGCTGTATAGATTTTTTTATTCTCATCGTGAAGTGATTTATTTTGTTTTGCAGCTTCTTCTTTATTTGGTTTATTCTCTTCTGAGAGCTTTTGCATATTGTCCAATAAATCAGCTAATGTATTCTGTAATTCTAGTCCTTCGGCCATATTGATTATTTATTTTTACAAATTTAACAAATATTATAGTCTTTATTTATCGTAACGGCACTATTTTTAATACTTATTATTACGAATAACTGTCAGTTTATGTTATTTATTATTATGGTCCAGTATCTCAATTAAATGTAAACAAGCTTAATCTAACACAAATACAAATAATAATTCAATCTCCACATAGGCAATTTACTACTATTGTTCAAATATCTGATAAGAGAGAGTATTCAAACTTTTATCTACACTCCCTGATAACATAGAACGGCGCACACAATTAGTTCAATGAATTTATTCTATACACACTAAAATAATATTTTATTTTTTTATACCTAATGCAAAAATCGAGCCACACGTTGCCCAGCGCCAAATATCCTTATGCAACAGATAAAATTTTATTATACTAATAAGGCTATAGTGAGTGTGTAAAAATCACAAACAAGTCTATTATGGAGGAGATGAAAAATTATTTATTATACACACAAATATAATTTTTAAAGAGGTATATTGTATTATAAATTGTCATGTATTGTAATTTGCAATAATAGTTTATAATGTTCGATAATATATCGGTTTTACTTGATTGAGGCTACGACCTCAGTACGTGCAATCCTCCGCTTCCTACCGCCGCTCCCGTCCTGGCGTCCTCTTCTTCAGCGTCACTCCTTCCTGGCGTCCTCTTCGTCTTGTCGTCCTCTTCTCAAATACGTTAGACACACAATGCTTATTATTTTCCCTAGAATAGTTTATTATTAATTTATATGTAAATTTTATCAATCTCAGGGTGAATATGGGTATCAATTTAATAAAGTGTATTTGTCGTACACCTTCCACGCAATCTTGAAGTGTTTTTATATTCCCTAAGCGGATATCTTAAACTTACACGAAAAGCACTACACTGTACCTTTGTTTCCCTTCCCTTCTCTTTTCAAAAGATGACAAAAAGGACAAATCTGCTTTCTCTAATATTGATGAGGGATTCAATGATTGGAGACACTTGAACCCATTTATTGTCAATCACGAAAGGTCGATACCTCACCGACATTCTTATGTCGATTGGAAAGAATTAGAAATTGGACTGAAAACTAGTAGATCTGTTGATGCAGAACATCAAACATTGATACAAGCTGAAGCAGAAAAGTGGTGCAATGTTCTCAAATGTATTGTGGATGTAATTCTCCATTGTGCCAGGAATAACTTACCTTTAAGAGGAGGTTCCGATTCGATCAGTGACAGCAACTGTGGTGTATTTCTGAGTACATTAGAACTTATTAGTCACTACAATCCTCAACTATCTAAGCACATAGAAAATGTTAAAAGTGGAAACATGTCACAAGCTATTTTTCACCTCTAATTCAAAATGAGGTCATAGACATTTTGGGAAATAAGGTTCGATCTGAAATACTGAAGAATGTAAAAAGTGCCAAGTATTTCTCTATTATGTTTGACTGCACCCCGGACACAGCACATTTAGAACAAATGAGTGAAATAATAAGGTATGTTAACATTAAGGATGGGAAATGCTCAGTTGAAGAAAGTTTTGTGGACTTCATCATAAGTCACCAGAAAAAAGGAAGAGGGTTATCACAAGAAATATTGCAAAAGCTAAACAATGACGGCTTGGGTATTCAGAACTGTCGTGGTCAAGGCTTTGACAACGGCTCAAACATGGCAGGAAAATATGAAGGCGTTCAAGCGCACATATCCCAACTAAACGACCTTGCTAAATTTGTGCCTTGTGCAGCACACAGTCTTAACCTCGTTGGCGTGCACGCCGCGGAAGTGTCAATTATGATGACAAGTTTTTTTGGAAAAGTGTTGGAGTTTTTCAACTTCTTTAGTAGCTCTACCTTAAGGTGGGAGGCTTTGATTGGTTGTCTCAAAACTACCCTTAAGAGACATTGTGATACAAGATGGTCTTCCAGGCGTCAAGCTGTGACAGCTCTTAAGAAGAACTTATCATGTGTACACAAAGTTGTACAAAACATGGCTGATGATAGAGACAACGATTGGAACACTGACACACTTTCTGGTGCTATGAAACTTCTTAAACAAATTGATTACGAATTTGTGTGCCTTTTAGAGATGTGGTCTGATGTTTTGATAAGTTTGGACTGCACCAACAAGTCACTGCAAGGAAAGGGCACAACTCTTGACGTAGCATCAAGTTTGGTCTCAGGTTTGGCAAAAAAAGTTGAAGACCTACGTAAAGAAGAAATTAAAAAATACACAGAAAAAGCCAAAGCTATTTGTGATTCCATGGCCATCCAAAGCAGTTTTGCTGTTAAGAGGCTGAGAAAAGTCAAGAGGATGGCTGGGGAGACGGCTGAAGACGAAGCACACTTGTTGAGTTCTGATAAATCATTTGAGATAGAATGTTACACTGTATTTGATGGAATTGTAAGTGAAATGGAAAAAAGGGCACACATTTACCACACAGTTTCATCAGACTTCAGTTTTTTGTCAGGAAAGTCCTTAAGTGAATGCTCTGTTTCTTTTCTTGAAAAGTGTGAAGCTGATCTTGGTGCGATATATAGCAGAGACATTGATAGAGTTGAGCTAGTTAACGAAGTAGCTGCTTTCAAGTTTCACGCAAAAGAGCTGGTGAAGAACATTTACAAGGCTTCCCATTTGGATATTCTGAAAGTTATTTCAAACTATGGATTAAGAGATGCTTATCCAAACATCGAAATAGCATTGAGGATATTTTTGACAATGCCCGTCAGTGTGGCGTCTTGCGAGCGTACTTTTAGCAAGCTGAAGATAATCAGAAACTACTTACGGGCAAGTATGTGTGAAAACAGATTGACAAACTTAGCTATCCTGTCCATAGAATATGAGATTGCTTCAAAACTTGATTTTAGTGAAATAATTAGTGAGTTTGCCTTGCTGAAAGCAAGAAAGGTAAAGTTTTAGTTCCATGGCTTTTCTGCTGTATACTGTATGTAACAATTTGTAAAGGCAATATATTTGTTCACTGAAGAGTTTCAATTTGTTATTTACAGCCCCCAGAGCCAAAAAATGGTACCTGCAGTTACAACAACAGATGTTGTAAGTCCAAGTCCTGAAGTCCTGTGTAAAAAAAGTCAAGATAAATTATAGAACTAAAGCACCCGCTAAAGTTATGAATTATTTCTCTGGTAGTTTTTGTTATAATCAATACCTAATCAGTTACAGTAGTGTGATATAATCTAACTGTTAACTAAAGAAGGCCTACTGTAAATTGATGTAACTATCAATAAAAATATTTTGCATTTTTTTCTCATTCTCTCATATTACAGGTTGCAGAAGCTGCTATAGTTTACTTAAATACTCTTACTATAAGTTTAGTTTTTATTCTAAAAAAGTTTGTAATTGTATATTACCTACCTTAATGTAGTGTAAATATTAAGTTTTAGTAGGCCTTACCATGTACTGTACGGTAACTACGTTTTTTTTGTTTAGTTACTTTTTACATAGTTCACTCACCTGCAAATTAGGTTTTATACCTCCTACAGATTCCACCACTTTCAGTTAGTTTTTAAAAATAGTTTTAATTTCAGTCTTTCTCTTACAATAGTAATGCTTTTATATTCAGATAATATAGAATTTTACAGAAATTCGACCAAAAAGTTACCTTGAAAAGAGGCAAAAACTTGGCTCAAAAAGCTTAAAAAACTACCATTTTTGCACTTTAATTTTAAAAATTTTCCGGGGGAGAAACCCCGGACGCCCCGCTACACTGGTGGGTATTCCAGACCCCCCGGTATTGGTATTGGGGGTGCAGCTTTGTCAAAATTGCCAAGGGCGCAGGAGTACCTTGTTACGGCCCTGGTCCTTTGCCAACCTTTTCGACACTCCTCTTGTATGCATCTCTGAACTTATAACAGCCGTCTGCTAAAATTAGGTTGACTGTATTTTCAATAGTATACTACAGTCCGTAATTTTTTCCTAACTTCAGCCTCACTGGTTGGACGCCACTCTATAATATAATCTTGTACGAGTGTGTTTAGAAAACGTGGTTTAATGTGTTTTAATAAGTCACACCTTGGTCGTGTTACTCTGTAATATAACGTGATGTAGTGGTAGGATGAGAGAGATTGTATTTGTCGGCTAGTGCTTTTTGAATTTTCCCGCACTTCTGGTTAACACGGCGATCAGCTCTAACCGTATTTTGGCAGTTGTAGGTTAATTTATTTCTAGTCGTCGGCGAGGCTATATTCGCCTACGTACCTGCTCGCTCCCACTAATACCTGTGAACAAGCTCTTATCCTATTTGCATATTGAAATGATAACTCGGTTACTGATAATTATTGGTTTTTTATTTTTCAGCTTATTTGGTTAAACAAAAGTAAATGATTAGGTCTTGGATCGACCTTGACAAGTTCGTATCGATTCCGACCTTCAACGAATTGTAAATAATTATAATGTAAATTTAATAATCTCAGGGTTTGGGTTCTTTGGGCCAGTTAAGAAGTCAGAAATGTTTTAAAAAGGTGTACAACACATTACAAATACATTAAAATAAGGAATCTTAATTATGAGTGTTAACAAGTATGAATGTTATGTTTTTTAACTAACTGCGTCAACGACGACTTTGTCTGCACTGGCAAATATACTGCTAAACAAGATGGCCGCCCTGGTCAGTTAACCAAGCGTCATGTGCTTCCTATGTTTTTTTGTTTAAATAAAATGTTATTATTGTTAACCACCGTATTACTGTTCAGTGGTTATTTTAATTATCACTGTATATAGTTTGTATAGTGTAGTGAAGTTGATCTATGTGTAGTGTTGTTACGAAATTACTTCGCAATTATATTTACGTCCCTTGTATAATGCAGCTCTCTCGGAATTTTGATGTGGGTGTTGATTTAAGCTTCCATCGGTCAGTGGTAGTTCTTTTATTTTCTCTATAAGTTTTTTGGTATATTCTCCTCTTCTGTGGTTTTGTTTATGTCATTAATTTAGTGTAAGTTTGATTTTTTTTATCTTCACTCTAAGCGTCAGCTATACGACTTTTGATCCCTTCTATCTGGCGTTCAACAATACAATAATTCATGCTTCTCGTCTTAGTAACGGTTTTTTGACCAGTAAACTTTGTTTTTGATTGGTCGGTTTGCACGAATTTGAGGTCAAGCGGCATATAGTACCGAAAATCATATCCTTGCCTTTCATGTCAAAAAATACTCTTTTGTTACCTTTTGTTTAAATTAAAATTAATTTACATAGTTTTGTTCCTATTACAAAGATCTACATTTTGATATATAATTTTATATGTGTTGACTTTATGTTAGGCGTTTTTACGCCTTTACAAGAATTCTAAATCTGGACCATAGTACTGCCCTAACTTTTATTATACAATACTTAATGTTTTGTTGGACTCATTTAATTTGATTCACAATTATTCTAAAACTTGTCTCTTACTTAAATTTTGGTCCTACTTTGATATTTTTGTCTTATATTAATTTTGGTAACTTAATCATTTCTGACCTTATCTTATTTTATATTACATTTTCGGCTTAGGCCTTAAATTTGATTTCAGTATCATGTTCTAATTCACATTAATTATTAACTGGTTTTTTTGTTTTGAACCATTTTTCCCGATTACATTTGTTTACTGCTTATTACATGATTTTTGACCCTTAACATATTCTAACAATATTTATAACTTAACACAAAATCTCTTAACATACTAACTTAAAATGTTGCCTTCATGGCCAATATTACATTCATTTATGAACAAACAATAACATAAATTATTTAGTTTACCATAATACCAATTCCATTCCCATACTATTATGGGCCTCTATTTAGGTATCTTTTGGTATTATGTTGTAACATATACTTTCTATTTTGCCTATAGGCTTAATACACTTCTTCTAATCTTTTACAAGTGATTCATGGATGATAAAAATTATTGCCATTGGCCTAAATCAAAGAAAATAAACATAGTTAAGCAATGCTAATGCCTTCTCTTTAAAAATCAACAACATGGGTTAAATAACTACAAAACTTCCAATAACTAATACTACACTACTATAATTGTTTGTTTTCACTCTGACATTTAGTATGTCTGTTACTTTATAATGCCTTCACGAGTTGTTTCTCTCGTATCGACCTATTTGGTTTCTTACACTTAATATAATTGGAGGGATCATTGATCTCCACAGTCTTATCTGCGTGATTAATGATCTTCCTCATTTTCCACTTTTTCCACTTTTCACTTATACACCTTTCACAAGTTCTGTCTTATTATCTACAGTACATGGTTTCTATTTATTACACTTTTGTGTTGTACTTTTATTTTACATGGTTAATTATTTGAGTTCAGTTATTCTGACTTTTTATCATTTGGATTATTTTGTTATTTATTTGGGGCTCTTGTTATGTCACATTACAATATATATATACGTAACAAACGTATACGTTTGTTATATATATTGCAAGGTAACAGGTTATAGCCCAGACCAGACTTGCAGAAAAGAATGCTCCATTAGTGAGTAATATACACTTATTGTCTCTTTCTTTACAGTAATGTGTATTAAAAAAATGTTTCTTGTTATTTTAAACAAATTATACAACTTTAAATGTTCAAATCTTTCTTTAAACTTCTAATTGAAATAAATGTTTCTTTATTTAAACAGTGATATAATTATGAATGTTCGAAACCTTCTTTAACAAGATTATAATTGAAATAAAAGTCTTCTTAAATTTAACAATGATATACTTTGGCAAAATTCAGACAGTTCTTTTTCTTTTGAAAGCTTTACTAGTGAAACAAATTTAGTTTTAAATTTTTGCTTTCCTGCTTTTTCGTCTTCGTTGTCGTCCCGGTCGATGATCTCGGTCCAGGTCTCTAGCGATCCGTCGTCCGTGATCCACGTTCCAGCCACCGCCTCCAGGAACTGCCTCGCTCTATGTGTCCGTTTCAGCCGCCACGATCAGCAAACGAAGCTCAGGAACGGTAGTAGACGATCTCTTACCTCGTGGTTGTTCTCTACCGACACTCGTTGCTATCTCGACTCCACGGGCAGCAAGGACTGCCTGGAATTGATGTTGAACTGGACGCCGACTACACTGCGACTGCTCTCGCTGTGTACTGTATGAAGACTACTCTCGCTGAGCGCTACATGAAGATTACTCCACTACTGACTGCGGACTGCTTTTATAATCTCGTACAATGAATGCTGCAGCGCTGTAGAATGACGTCACAGATTATCTGCGCACAGGCGTATTTCCTATACATTCTATGTTAAATTAAGGAACATTCTGGACTCGCCACTTGTTCATTGACTTCCGTCGTCTCGATTTTTCTAGAACACGTTTAACTACATATGAATAAATTTCCTTAACCTTCTATTTGATACGCGCACAACACAACACTTCGCTCACATATTAAACTATATTTTCAGTCTTTATAATGTCTTATTACTAATTTATACAATTATACTTCATTTTTAGCAAATTCTTACATTCAAACATACTCCAATTGTCATGGACATTCGTTACCACTGGTCATAATTATGTTCTATACATTCACATATAGTGTGACTGCCTGTCACATTGCAATATATATATTGTAACGACTAGACTCTTACGTACTCTGTAAAAGTGTATATGTTGTGTGTTCGCCTCACACTGGCGTCGTTACTTATATATTGCGCTGACGATGTTCGTAGCGATCCTTCAAATTACCAGTACATTAATGTGGAAACCTTACCTGTTCTTCGTAGGTGTGCATAAATCCCGGGTGGCGCCAAATTGTTTAATTAAAACAATTAACTTAACAAATAGTATGATTGACCGTTCTTAGCTATGACGGTCTGGTGAATTTGATTATTCCCGCCTGTACGGGTTTATAAATCTCGCTGATAGTTCGCCGAGTTTCCAACGTGAGCGCTTACCGTCCTCTTTGCTAAATAATACACAATTTATATAATGCACTTCCCTATGAAATAAAAACAGTGGTTACAACTCTGTACTAGTTTCTTTTATTGCGATTTGTATTTATTCAGTAATATATAAAATTATATTTTTGTTATTAAACAAATTTGCACCGGCAATTATTATAAGACAAAATCTCAAGGTTCGGCGAAGCGAACTGAACGAATTTATTCAGTCAATCATGGCGACTGCTACCGTTTGTTTACAATTATTTACATTCAAATTCTGGATTCTTGTGATTACGAAAAAGATATTAATAATGATTACAATAAAGTACACTACCTTACATTAGTTGTACTTAAATAATATAATTTGTAATTATAATTTGTTCCTGAAGTGTGGTAAAGTGTGTTTCAAAAGTTCGTAATTTTCATACAGGTTATTTTACTATTTAACAAAATTTCAGTGTTTAATTTTTTTATTAATCTTTGAAAGAAATTATATCATCAGTTTATGGTGAGAGTTCAGATTACCGTGAGAAAAATTTAAAGAGAATTTAATTCAGAAATTTGGGTATTTTAATAATACTTATCAAATTAGTCGACTTGAGGTGAACTGTCATTCAGTTGAAATGGAATGGGGCTTCAATAGTCGTCAATTTTCAATTATCTTGGGGCTTAAGTACGTCTGGCATCTTTTTCATGTTAGTTGTAGAAATTTATTGATTTAGAATTGGTTTAATTGGTTCTAGGCATCAGGTAAATGTTCTCGTCCTTCATAAACTTCTTAAGTCTTCATCTTTTTGAATTTGGATTACTTTTTACACGTTTTATATTAAAATTTTGGTCATTCACGGCCTGGCGTCTATTCTTAATGAGCGTCACTTATGGAATACAGTATTAGGCTTTAACGGAAAATTCGTAACCAACGTTCCGTTGTCATGGTTACTGATTGCTCTTGATTGGCTTAGCTTGACATAAGCCCATTGTTATCATATCTGAATTTTTATTCAAAATTACTGTATATCTTCTGATTGCTATTATTCTTCCGTCTATTATTCCTCTCTATGTATTAAATATTATCACTACTGTTCGTATTTTCTTTCAAAGATCATTTTAACATCCCACAAGGTTGGGTTTTCTCATGTATTCTCATGTTTGGACAATTATGTTGATATTTGTTAATTACATTTCTTTCTTATTTTAAGTTCTTAATCTAATATTTATCTTTTAATATGATTCACAAATTATCCTTGACTAGTTATTTGCATTGGATTTTCTAATTTCCTTGTTAATTTTTTACAATTTGTAGTTATTTGTTTTTTACAGTTAGGCATTTCATAGGCCTAAGTAGTAATTGGCTATTTTTACTTATTTTATATAAATTACCTTTTAATTTACCCTCATACATGTTTTGTTTGGATATTATAAATGATTTGTTTATTTGTTGAGTTGTTTTGGATCTGTTTTTACAATAATTGTATGTTCCCATTAGTTTTTACATTATGGTTTGTTAATTATTTCCTAACTGCCCTTCCAGTGTTATTAGATTTGTATTAATTTATCTTTTTATTTATTTATTTTGCCATTGTTTATAATTTGGCTATTACTTACTATTCTCTATTATATAAAACATAACATCTAGGCCTATGGTCTGTATAATTCCTTCAGCCATATCCTATTCATAGATTAAATCAAACAATTTTTTAACAGTTATTAGGTAATGTTTGCTTACAATTCGTTTCGTTCTTATATTAACTTTACTCTCTAGCCATGGTAACACTAACTTTTGACCTTCCATGGGATTCCTCCCCTGAATAATATTGTATCCTTCATTTACAATTAATCTTAATGATATCAATAACAAGATTCTTATTTACTAATATTGTTTACCATTAATCATTTAGTGTTCATCACAGATTATTAAGTGTTCACACCTGTCAATAGGGTTTCTCATTATTTTGGGGTTTTACACTGTCACTTTTGCACTTCTTAAATTTTATTTTAAGTGTTATTAGTGGGTAATCCCTAACATTACATTCTCTTTGTCACTTATTTATGTTTACTTTCACACTATCTCACTATCTCTCTCTTTATAAAGGTTATTTATACTATTAATAAGTTCACGTCATTATAGAGTTCTTTATTACATTTAAACTCTATTTCTGTGGATAGTGTAATTTAGTTTTCTTTTCATTACTTTATTGGGTTTTATCAATTATCATTTACATTGATCATTTAGTTGGTAATAATAATTATCTTTTACATTTGTTATTTATTGGTTTCTTTTGCATTATTATATTTGAGTGTAACTGTGACGATTTAAATTAAAAAAAAAATAATAATAAAAATATAAAATGGGAAGTTAGTGAAAAACCATTAAATCGCACTATTAAACCGAAGAATACCCCTGAACTAACTCATAATAGTAATGAGAATTAAAATGGGAATTTAACTAAAATAATTAACTAAAACTGAGAAAGAAAGAGTTTAAAAACTGTTAACCCTTTATTAAAACTATCATGCTATGACCTGTGTATACCGGATCCAACTTGCATACCGACCCGGCATTAAATAAAAAATACCTGTAAACTATAATGTAAATAATAAATAATTCAAAGTCACTAGTAGTAGTTGTAATAAATTCTGTAGGCAAGCAAAGCCTTGATTGTTTATTATGTCGAACTGTAAGACTGTATTACTAATTAAAATTTGGAACTATGTTATGGCGGAGTATTCACTCCTCGTCGTTACAATTTTCCTGTTGTAACAATGTAGGACTTGAGATGCGACGTTCAATCTGTAAACAGCTCCAAGCGGAGCGCTGCACAAAATATTTTTGTTATTTTTGTTATTAGCTTCAACTAACAGTGTGGAGATCTATGTAACTAAAATGTAGTGTGTTTTAACACAAAGATGTGAAAGAATAAAATAAGTGTGTAAGGTGACATCTCCTATTAAAAATATAGTTCAAGTTATTTTAGGGTTCCGTCATAATGTGTAACGAATATGTAAACTCAAATACTACTGTACTATTACAAATGTGATGTGAATAACTGTGAAAAGTGAAGACTAAGACCTCAACTGCATTTACACTACCACTGAGAAACAGGACGACTTTATTCTAGATGACATCGTAACATCCACTTCATCATTAGTTGACTCCGAGGACCTCCACCGGAAAGACTACCACGATGACAACCCACTACTAAGAGAGTACAGAAGAATCACGCGGCAGGACATGGACTGAAACGATTAACTAGAGGTGACGCGGAAGCTCGTCTTCCGTGAATAATGTATCTTTTAAATATAAGTAATTTTAAATAAAGAAGACTTTAAATGACAATCTCTAAGCGTTAAGAATAACAATGTTGTAACAAGAAATTTCAGAAATCATACTTTGTAACATAACTCTTGTGATGTAGCTTTGGAACATCGCACAACAAAATAAAACCATTCTTCAAATGGTATTTTAAGTAATAATGTAATTGACTAAAGAAGTAGAGTAAATTTGAAAAGTCCTAACTAGTTTAAAGAGACTCGCATCCGAGGTAAATACACTATCTATATTATCATTTTTAATACAAAAAACCCCCTTACAATTTCAGTGTAAGCTAAAAATTTTATTTGTAATGTATTATCAATCATACGTAAATAAAGAGATGTCATCTTTATTACATACTAAATTGAGTGCATAAATCAGCAGACTTCCCTCCCCAGTTTCCTTTTATTAAAGTACTTATAATTATTGATAGTGATTTGATTAATTTTCAGTTTGTTACAACGAAGGCAGCCCGTATAATTGGCCAGAGTCAATTATCACGGGTTCCCTAAGTTATAACGTAGCCTGCACGTTATAAAATGCGCCACTCTGCTATTTATATAAAAGGTTTGTAAGCATCGTGACGCATATAAAATGCGCCACTCTGTAGATCTATGCACTCAGTTAGGGTATTGTATGTAAAACAAAAGGCTAAGTAGCATGAAAGAATAAGAGTGACAATATTAAATTCACAATTGTAAATTTTGTGTGAGATTACGCACATACTCGTATATGATTCACTTAATATACGTGAAAATATTAGCTTGTATTACACCAATTCATGTATGTACGTGTCAAAATATTCAATCTCTAACACGTCTATTTTGCGACAATTCAAGACCTGTAGTTTTCCTGTATAAGCCTGCATAAATATGTAATTCGTCTTTCTATTGCCACGGTGTGTTATATGAACAACTGACTAAATAAAACAAGTTTAATTACGTGTAAATATATTGTAAGTGAAATTCTACTCCTCTCTAGTAGCAGAATTAGATAAATTAAAATTAGCACGTAAAACCAAATAATAACTAAACCTCAGCTTAGTAACGGGTTGTAACTTGTTTAAAACGCATGTAGTTTCGCATCGCACATACCACCCTCGTTGAAGCAAGCCGGTACAAGTCTGTAAAGGAAGCCGTCAGTTGTTGTTGAGTGGAACAATAACATTCTCTTCACCCTCGAGCTTGATTCCCCCCTTCTTACGCATAATACTATGCCATTGTTTAAAGAAAACTAGTTTGACCCACATTCCAACGTAACAGCTGATCGTTGAAAGTAAAGTGACGTCTGTGTGAATTTTTTCTCTTTCTCTGAGATGCTAAGTAATTCTCTTACAACTCATGCAAATGTTTTACCATGAACTAAATTGTGTATGCAATAATTATGTATAGTGTAGTAGAATAAGTTTTAGTGTGCTAGATATAAGGTAAACATGGCCCTATTTAATCCAGACTTACTATTAAAAGACGAACTGTGCTATGAAGCTCTTTTACGCGGTTTACCTCATGCGAATGTAACAGTCGCGGAATTGCGCAAGTCTATACGCGAAAGTGGATCTGATACACCCGCGCAGTTAAGTAACTTAAACGGACTCGATTATGAGAGCGAGAGAGAAACTTGTTATGCCAAGTATAGTGAGTTGACTTTATTGTCCCAAACCCTTCAAGACGAGAAATCTCCTGCGGTAATATTGCAGACAACTCAAAGGATAGAACATTTAACCCGGCGAATGAAAAATTTGTTAAACTGGCCCAACATCACGGTAATCCCTCCTGACGTCCAAAGTCTTGCGGATGAGGCTTTACGCCAATTACCCACTATTATCAATGAATTGCGAAGAAAGTCCGACTCATTCAGTATGGAGGAAATTGAAAAATCCTTGAAGAAACTATACGTCTCCCCAGTTCAATCTCCTACCTTAGAACAAACCCCCCCCCCAACACGGATCAGGAATCACCCACCGTATCGAAAGTACAACCGAGTCGAGAGGAAAACCCTAATAGAGACGTGAATACCCATACAATATCTGAAGCCCCACCTCCCAGTGGTTCCCACAATCGCTCCGGGCTGTACGAATTAACTACCCAAAATGCAGCATCTGGTCCTCCTAAAGATATACCACACGTAAATTATAATGTTGACCTCTACGGAAAAATCACTCATCCCGTAGAAAAACTCTTAGCTGAAATTCCATACACGGATGGTTTGAATGTTACTAAATTACTAAACTTCATCAAATACCTCCTGCAGATAAAGGATTTACAGCAACTATATGACTGGCAAATTTTGCAAGTCCTCCTACCGAAATGTAAAGCACCATTAAAGAATCGTGTGCTGGAAGCATTAAGCTCTACACTTCCAGTAGAACACCTGCATACTACTATCATAAAATATTTTATTCCTACCGGAATTTATGAGGAACTTAAAAGAAAGACCGTACTTCGAGTACAAGGAACTCATGAGAGACTGGCCCATTACATCTCTGACATCAGGGAGTCTTCTCGACTACTGCAAGTAGATTGGAGTGAGAGACAGATGGTCGATACCATTTTAGTAGGATTGTCTCCAGAAGAAAGATCTCGTTTAGCGTTAATAAATAGACCCAACACCTTTGCGGATCTCGAACAATGCAGTATTCACTCGTCGAACGTATGGTACTCTCAGATCAGAACAGACATGCTTTGAAATCAACCGAGCCTAGTAGAAATGAATTCCAAGCCCTGGTGCCCGATGTGCAAACCCAGCGTGAAAGGCGACCATTTAATAGACCGAACAACTTGCACAGCCCTGGTAAATCAAATGACACGCAACCTAAAACGGAAGTAAGCTATACCCCTCGTAAAAAAAATATATGTTATAACTGCGGAAAGTATGGACACGTAAGTAGAAACTGTAATCGGAAGCAGTACGATCGGAAACAACCTAATCCAAAAAACATGTAAGGCAGGGAGACCCGAAACCCTGTGTCTTCCGCAGCATCTTGAGAACCGGTAAACCCAAAGAAATCAACGAAAAAAAAAAGAAAAGAACACTAGAAAAATAGATCCCTATGTTAGAAAGTTTATTGAAAAATGTAACGCGATAACTAAATGTGATTGGACTAAATGTCTACTGCCCTTAATACAAGTTGAACTAGGTGTTATATCCACCCTCGGATTAATCGATTCTGGATCGACTAGAACCTTAATCAGTCAGAGGTTAGCAGATAAATTATTCGAACACAACCTAGTGAAACACAGTCAAGCTGTGAATATAAGATGTGCTACTGCCAATAAACAAAATTTAGTGATAAAACTCAGCATCACCATTAAGGTAAAAATTAAGAATCTAACGTGGTTTTTTTCAATGTTAGTATGTGATGATTTAGGACCCGACTTAATATTGGAAGCTGACTTTATCAGTAAATCGGGAATAATTCTTGACTTCCACGAGAAGAAATATTATTTTCGATTCGACCGTACACGGAAGTATAATTTTGATTGTGAAACAGAAGAACAAGAAAGTACTGAATCATCTACTACACATATAGTACACCATGAGTCTGAATTATCTCATATAGAAAGTAGAGATAGGCTGAGAATGCAGAAACTAATAAAAGAGTTTTCCACCGTTCTTACCCCTAAGCTAGGAATAACGAACCTAATAGAATACAAGATTAATCTGAGCGACAACAAAGTAATACGCCTTCCCCCATACAAGTTATCGCCGCCCAAAATGGAAGTAATGAGGAACCATATCAACAAGTTATTAGAACAAGGAGTCATCGAACCCTCTACTTCACCGTATTCATCACCCTCATTTTTAGTACCAAAAGGTCACGACAAACACAGACTAGATGTGGACTACCGGCAATTAAATAAACGAATAGAATTTGAATATATCCCGCTTCCCGACATCCACAGTGCTTTTCATTATTTCACCAAAGCGAAAGTCTTTACTATAATGGATCTAAATCAGGCATTTCACCAAATACCCCTTTCGGAAGAATCCAAACGTCTAACCGCTTTTGCTGTTCCTTTCAACCTGTACCAATTTACGAGAGTACCCTTTGGAATATCACAAGGAAGTTCCGTATGTAATAGACTATTAGAGAAATTATTTCATGATATAAAATTTAAATATGTGTATCACTACCTGGATGACATTGTAATCTACAGCGAATCGATGGACCAACATCTTAAACATCTACGTGAAGTGTTATCTCGATTACAGAAGCCGAATTAACAGTTAATCCCAAAAAAGTAAATTTTGCTGTCCCACAATTTTCATTTTTAGGTCACATCGTAAAGGCCAACGCAAAGGTAAGCATAGACCCCGAACGAACCCGTGCGATCAGAGAATTTTTACCCCCGCGGGATGCTAAAGGAATAGCCCGATTTTTGGGAATGATAAATTATTTCCACAAGTATATTCCTCATCTAGCCGAAATAGCCGCACCTCTGAATGCCTTAAGAAAGAAGGGAGCGAAATTTGAATGGACTCCACAACACCAAACTGCGTTCGAAAAACTAAAAGAAAGCATCATATCGCCCCCGGTATTACAGTTAGCAGATTTTACGCAACCTTTCGTAGTTCAGACCGACAGTTCAAGTGTAGCCTTAGGTGCAGTAATATATCAGGAAATAGAAAACTGTAGACTACCGATTAGTTACGCTTCACGCACTTTGACTGACCAAGAAAAGAAATACTCCGCATATGAATTAGAATGTTTAGCTATTGTATTTGCTTTTGAGAAGTTTAAACCTTTTTTAGAACATAAAGAGTTCCTGTTGGAAACTGATAATCAAGCATTATCTTGGTTACTGAATCACCCTAAACAGTTAGGACGTATTGGAAGATGGGTATTGAGGTTAAACTGTTACAAATTCGAAGTACAACATATTAGAGGTACACAAAATGTAATCGCGGATACCCTGTCCCGTATGTTCCAGTCGCCCACTAATACTCCCGAAAGCATTGAGAGTCTAGAAACACCCATTGTTAACACCGTAATTACCGAATTCCCCTTTGCGTTTACCAACATCGCTCAGTATCAACAACAAGACCCTCTTTTGAAGCCAATTATAGAACAACTCGAGGAAGGAATTAAATCAGATAAATACGTATTAAGTAAAAGAATACTATGCCACAGAATAGCAAATGGAAAGGAATTAAGAATAATTGCCCCTGATGTAATTAAGCCTATGCTGATGGAATACTACCATTCATCCATCATTGGAGCACATATGGGAATAAATAAAACAATACATCGCATTCTTAAGGAATATCATTGGAACAATATGAACAGCGAAATAGCTAGCTTCGTAAAAAAGTGTAAGTTATGCGCACTCAGCAAACCAGCAAGAAACAGTCAAATAAGCCAATTAATTTCAGAAATCCCTACTACCCCGTTCTCTAAACTTTATTTAGACTTTTCAGGTCCCTACCCTCGGTCTAAATCAGGTAATACGATGCTACTCATATGTGTAGATTCGTTCACCAAATTTGTTTGGATGTATCCCATGCGGCGAGCGTTAGCGTCGACCACTGTAAAGATATTACAGGAGAGATTGTTTAAAGATTTTGGTACACTTGTACATCTAGTGTCAGATAACGGACCCCAGTTTAAGGCAAAGGAATTTAAGAATATGTGTTTCAAGTTAGGGATAGACCATATTACCACTACGGAGTATCGTCCGCAAGGCAATATTGCTGAAAGGTATTTGCGAAACCTCAAATCTGCTTTAATAGCCTACCATGCGAACGACCATACGTCTTGGGACCAGAACCTATCCTGGATACAATACGCCTTCAATTCAGCTTATCACAAAGGACATAAATCGACCCCGTTTGAGTTACTGTATAAGTACAAACCAAACCACCCCTTGTCCACAAAATGGAAAATACATGACTTGCTACCCCAGCAAATTAAGGATAAGCATATAAAACAAATCTGGAATGAAGCTCGCGCAAATTTAAGAGCGAACTTAGAGAAATCGCGAAAATATCACGAGAGAAGTAATAATAACAATTTAGTTAGGTACCAAGTCGGTGACTTAGTAATGTACAAAACACACCCGACTAGTAGTGCAATTGATAAGACCACCTCTAAACTATCATACCGATGGTGTGGTCCTTACCAAATCAAGAAGTACTTAACCCCAGTAACAGTAGCCCTGTACGAACCTGCGACTCAAGAATATGTACGAAGAACACATATTTCGCAAATAAAACTGTATAAAAAAAAGGGAAATGGCAGAGCGGAAACTAGAAAAAGGTAATACAAGGTAGACAAGTTATCTTGTACCTGAGTAACCATGCAAGGTGCTAATCGTGGAATTAGGAATGAGGCCTGATCAACCTTAGATCCTGTTCAGCGAAAGATGAGCGAAGTGAGTAGTCAGCTGACCACTACCATGACCACTAAGTAATATATTATTTAGAGAGTAACTCTGTGAATAGAGTAACTAAAACCCAAGGAAAAAACCGGTAGTAGTTTAAGTAGTAGAAATAAGAAGAAGTTTATGTGTCTTAATATGTAGTCATAAAGTGTGAATTTTACGTAATTTAAGAATTAGTTTGTAAGGATATATATATTGTTTGATAATCAAAAGAAGTAAGGTGTGTATAACTCATGCAACTAAATAAATAAAAGAAAAAGGGAGAAGAAGGAGAGAAACTTCACACAGTAATGACAAGTGTGCCCCAGTAATTTACTTTCGAAGTCGCCTTGTTAAAAGTCCCCCCCCATGTCTCCTTTAAGCGGCGGAGTATGAGACGATTTAAATAAAAAAAAAAAAAAAAATAATAATAAAAATATAAAATGGGAAGTTAGTGAAAACCCATTAAATCGCACTATTAAACCGAAGAATACCCCTGAACTAACTCATAATAGTAATGAGAATTAAAATGGGAATTTAACTAAAATAATTAACTAAAACTGAGAAAGAAAGAGTTTAAAAACTGTTAACCCTTTATTAAAACTATCATGCTATGACCTGTGTATACCGGATCCAACTTGCATACCGACCCGGCATTAAATAAAAAATACCTGTAAACTATAATGTAAATAATAAATAATTCAAAGTCACTAGTAGTAGTTGTAATAAATTCTGTAGGCAAGCAAAGCCTTGATTGTTTATTATGTCGAACTGTAAGACTGTATTACTAATTAAAATTTGGAACTATGTTGTGGCGGAGTATTCACTCCTCGTCGTTACAATTTTCCTGTTGTAACAATGTAGGACTTGAGATGCGACGTTCAATCTGTAAACAGCTCCAAGCGGAGCGCTGCACAAAATATTTTTGTTATTTTTGTTATTAGCTTCAACTAACAGTGTGGAGATCTATGTAACTAAAATGTAGTGTGTTTTAACACAAAGATGTGAAAGAATAAAATAAGTGTGTAAGGTGACATCTCCTATTAAAAATATAGTTCAAGTTATTTTAGGGTTCTGTCATAATGTGTAACGAATATGTAAACTCAAATACTACTGTACTATTACAAATGTGATGTGAATAACTGTGAAAAGTGAAGACTAAGACCTCAACTGCATTTACACTACCACTGAGAAACAGGACGACTTCATTCTAGATGACATCGTAACATCCACTTCATCATTAGTTGACTCCGAGGACCTCCACCGGAAAGACTACCACGATGACAACCCACTACTAAGAGAGTACAGAAGAATCACGCGGCAGGACATGGACTGAAACGATTAACTAGAGGTGACGCGGAAGCTCGTCTTCCGTGAATAATGTATCTTTTAAATATAAGTAATTTTAAATAAAGAAGACTTTAAATGACAATCTCTAAGCGTTAAGAATAACAATGTTGTAACAAGAAATTTCAGAAATCATACTTTGTAACATAACTCTTGTGATGTAGCTTTGGAACATCGCACAACAAAATAAAACCATTCTTCAAATGGTATTTTAAGTAATAATGTAATTGCCTAAAGAAGTAGAGTAAATTTGAAAAGTCCTAACTAGTTTAAAGAGACTCGCATCCGAGGTAAATACACTATCTGTATTATCATTTTTAATACAGAAAACCCCCTTACAATTTCAGTGTAAGCTAAAAATTTTATTTGTAATGTATTATCAATCATACGTAAATAAAGAGATGTCATCTTTGTTACATACTAAATTGAGTGCATAAATCAGCAGACTTCCCTCCCCAGTTTCCTTTTATTAAAGTACTTATAATTATTGATAGTGATTTGATTAATTTTCAGTTTGTTACAACGAAGGCAGCCCGTATAATTGGCCAGAGTCAATTATCACGGGTTCCCTAAGTTATAACGTAGCCGGCACGTTATATAACATTTCTCCTTTTTCTATTCTAGATCATTTGTTTGTGTCTTATCATTTGATTTCACTTTATTTCCTTTATCTTTCATTTTATTTTGGTTTTCCCCTTCTCATTTGGTTTCATTTTATTTGGTTGTATTGAGTCAATCACTTGGGTTAGGTCATGTAGTCGTTTGTCGCGTCATTGTCATTTTATTTGGTAGTTTAAACATTTTATATAGTTGATTCATCGTTTTTATCCCTGGTATTGGGGTGGCTTATTTGTGTTGTAACACTATATATATATATATTGTCACGACACAAATAGCCAACCCCGTACCAGAGATAAAAAATATATTTATAATTGTAAAAAATACCTCTTATCAAATGAACTGATTGATTTTAAATAAAAATATAAGGAATATGACACGACAATACAACGACTATAACCCAACCCAAGTGATTGAGACAAAAACACAAACATAAAGAAGGGAACCACGGAACATACTTAGTAAAATGTAAATATTTTAAAGTGATTGAGACAAAAACATAAACATAAAGAAGGGAACCACAAATAAACAACGAGGATAAGAAAATAATAAACCTAAGCCACAAGGAAACAAGTTTATGGGTTTAAATGACCCCAAAATGTCCCAAGAAACGGATGAAAGGACCTAATATATTAAACGAACAAGAAAAATGAAGAAGGAGGGAGACGAGCAAAAGTGAAAACCAAGAATGGTTCACCAACACAAGTAAAATAGCACTCAACAAGAACATTGAAACCAAAACAAGGGTTATCAGGAGGAAGGAGAGATAACGGTTACTACCCATTAAAAAGGCAACCAGAAACCACAAATTAGAATTGTTATTAGTCAGTAAGTATTAGTTATTAAGTATTAATTGTCATTAGGATTAAGTCATGAAAGAGAAATAAGTATAGGGGTCACCCACTATCAAACAAATGATATAAACAGTGATATAGTGTAATAGTGTAGGTGTAAGAACCCCAAAGTGAAGTGTGACACTAGTGAAATTGTAATTAACAATAAGTGATTTACAAGTGAAGGTAAGGTAAAAGTTGGAAATAAACAGTGCATAGATAACTGATAAATAAGTAGTATTAAGAGTGAATTATAGTATAAGGGATAGAAAAACACTAGAAGTGATAATGACTTTTTATTTAAAAAGATGTTCAATAGAGTTAAGTTAACTATAGCCAGTAGTAAGTAAAAAGGGAGGATTCCAGAATAGAATAAATTGAAGGTGTTACCATGGAGGGAATATAAAAATTGTTTAGAGATTGAGAAGTCAAAAAACTAACAAAGATACCTAATTTATAAAGGACTATTATTAATTTAATAACAAGTGATGTTGTTTATCACAACACAGATAATATGTGTTATAAACTAAAAAATTAGCAAATAAGGATAAGTTAGGAGTGAGTGATGATATCTCTTAATCAAAACAATAACTCTAATAACTTATAAAAAATTGTGTTCATGTTATTGTTAGAAGAGGATATGGCTGAATGCAATGTGCAGTCCATAAACCTAATGTTATATTTTTAAGATTGAAATAAGGAGAGCAATATTGAATAATAAACAAAACACCTACAGACTCAAAACACAACACAACTAATAAAAATAACAAAGTAAGCCCAATAGGCTGAAACAAAATGTGATTTGAACGAAATAAGTAAATTATTATAATGGCTACTTAGACCTAGAAAAAAACATAACTGTCAGAACCAAACATACAAAGATTATAACAAATTGAATCAGAATTTAGAAAATCTGAGGTGAAGGAATCACCAAGGATAAATTGTAGATCATTTATAACACAAAATATTGTAATAGGCATTATTATATAAAAAGAAATGTAATTAACAAGCATTAACATAATTGTAAAAACTTAAAATCTGAAAATACCCAAGCTTGTGGGGTATCAAAATAATCTATGAACGAGAATAAATACTATAGTGACAATATTTATTAACCAGGAAGGAAGATGGAGGAATAACAGTAATCAGAAGATATACGAAGGATTCGAAGTTTCGATAACAATACATCAACTCAAAATAAGCCTATTCGAAAAATACCGTTACTATGGAAACAGCGGTTGTTGACAGAAAAATACCGTTAGAAATTAGTAGAGAGAAAAAAAGAAGCGAAGCGTCATCAAGCCATACAGATGCAGAAGTCCGGAAGAAAGTTTTTTCAGTGTAAATCATGAAAATAATAGTATAAAGTTGCTGAAAACTAATCGTCAAAGAAGCAGATGACCACTACAACCAATATTACAAGACCCAAGACCTGAATAAACGGAAATTATCCATAAATAGAACGTCCAAACACAAGACGAAAGGACGCCACAATTTAATAAAGCCCAAAATCCAAGAAAACTGATTTGATGCAGCCAATTCCTATCTCGAACCAACTACAAAGGCCTCTATGCACGTCGAATTGTTAAGTACTATCCAATTATTTATTTTTCACCAACCCTAATCACTTTAAATAATTTTGAAAGGTAAAATTACCACACTATAAAGATAATATTTCTCTTTCATAGAGTATTTATGCAAATTAAAACATAATGAAACATTGTTAACATAAAATAACCTAAGAATTGAACACGAATTTACAGAACACCTTTACAACACTACACAACAGATTGTAACAGCACACTTTATATTTCTTGTACACTTAGATTAAGGTAATTTGTATTTTTATTGTAACCATTGTAGTTCTCTAACTCATAGTCAAAAGAATCCACGGACTTTTGAAACCAAAACTGTAATAAGCCTAACGTAAACAGACGCTAGGTTAAATGGTTTCTAAATTAATTCGCCGCCCTGAAAATAAGATCTCATGTAATCAAACGATAATTATTTTGTTGTAATTGTAAATGTTTCCAGTTATCACCATTAAAAAAAAAAAAAAAATATTCATTACAGGGAGTAACAAGCGTTATCATTTCTTAGGGAGTGCTATATAATAATTACTTGTATTGAAGAATAAATTGTAGCAGTAAGCTAGTTGCCAGTTAGTCGTCAGAAGCGACGATTGAGACGGCTGTGCGAGCGGGAACGATTCGAATACACCAACCCGCTACGCTGATAACTTGTTCAAATACGGTTTTTAGTTGTTTTGTAAAACGACTTGGCGCCACCCGGGATTATCACACCCCCTAAGAATAACAGGTAAGGTTACTGCCGTAATATACAGGTGATCAGAACTACGCTACGAACATCGCTAGCCACCAAAATTACTGTAACGACCCGGTGCGAGGCGAACGCACTAATCATCCAAAACACATTATTTTATGTACACATTTTGCAGGTACGCAACCATTATACTCGTTACAGATTGACGACTCCAACGCGGGGCTTAAAGAATAAAGGAAATTCCCCAAAATTTTACTCGTTACAGATTGGCGACCAACCAGTGAGGCTGTAAAAGAAGGCCCACGGCGGCTATGAAGAGATATTCAATGTTTACCAGACAGGATAAAAAGAAAGAAATTGAAAGTGAAGGCCAGCCAGAAGAGATGGAAGAAATTGAAGAAATAATCGGGGAGTTAGTCGAAGAGGACGTTCAGGAAAACCAACCTGAGAATCCAGTTCAACCAGAACCGGAAGTGGAAGTAATGATAGGGGACCAACCACTAAAACCAACGGAAGAAACGAAGTTAGATCAAATGCTGAACTTCATGATGGAACAATTTGGACAATTGAATAATAAATTAGAGTCAAACAAGGAAGAATTGAATAATAAATTGGAGTCAACCAACACAAAATTAGAGTCAACCAATACAAAACTAGAATCATTGCAAGAGGGAAGGAGACAAGACAAGGAAGAGTTGAATAAAAAATTAGAGTCATTGAGAAGGGAAGACAGGGAATTCCTGAACGAAAAACTGGACCAAAACAATGAAGAATTGAATAACAAACTGGACCAAAATAAGGAAGAATTGAAGAAGCAATTCAAGGAGGACTTAGAGATCCTGAATAACAAAATGGAAAACAACCGAGAGGCGTTAGAAGAGAAGAGTGAGGAGTTGAAGAAACAAATAACAAAGGATCTTGAAGTGTTAAATAACAAGATTGAAAATAATTGTGAGACACTCCTACAGCAAATAAAGGAAGATGGTGAGAAGAACAGAGAAGAATTAAGATTCATGCTAGTAGAGTTTTGTGAAGAAGTTAAACCGGCAAAAACGGGGATGAATAAGAGATGGGAAGAAACAAATTACCCAGTAAATCACCTTCAAGAAACTTTAGATAGTGATTTCAACCAATTGAGTGAAACACTAGACAGCACTCCTGGAAGCATCAAAGAAACGTTGGATGAGAACATGGAACCAGGGAATCAGAAAATAACACAGAAGGAGATGGAAATTGTAGAAGAAACAAATATATTGTTTTCTGAACATACAGATAACAATGACACCAAGAAAATCAAACACATAAAAACCAACCACAGAAGAGGAAGAAAGAAGAACCGAATAATTAAGAAAACAGAGGAATTAAGAAAGGTATATAAGAGGAAACTCATCAAAACACGAGAAGAAGTGGAGATGATGAAGAACGGACTGATCGATGTGTTTAATTTGCCCATTACCTACCAAAGCAAATTAATAAAGTACAAAGATTGTAGGAGGACTCTGAGGGAAATTATAAAAGGAATTCAGAACCAAACAGCGGATGAAAATTTCAACAAATCAATACTTGGATGGAAGATGCCAGAAATAGAAATGACTGACAACAAAACAGAGTATAACAGATCAAGAAGGTCAATAAAATACTGGAGCACACCAGAAATGGAAATACCAAATAAAAAAGCAAGGATAATATTAATGAGAGATGCACAATTAACTTCTCTGATTAATGGACAAAATAATCAAATGTTTGCGGTAAACATAAAGACTACAGAACATATGGTATTAGAGGAATTATGGTACAAGACGGAGGAGACCTATTTCACCAGTAAGAAAACAGTTCTGCAATCCAGAGTTATCCGAACCATAAGGGCAGAGGAACTGATGGACCATGGGTAAACTAAGTGAAGATACCACAAACCAAGAAAAGGGACGGATCTTCAAGTTACCAGACAAGCAACCCAATGGAATAGAAGAAAAAATTCAACTATAATTAACAAACTCTACTCCTTCATTAATGTCGAAACAAAAAAAAAAATTAAAGATTATCCAGAATAAATGTCACCCATCAGACATTTGAAGGAGAAGAGGAGCAAGACAACAAAGAGTGTAATAAGAAAGAGAAGGCAATAACAAGGAGAGAAAAGGAGTAGATCAACATATAATTAACAAGGTCCAACGTATAATAATAAATGAACCATATGTCATCACAAAGGACAATGGAAACAACACTTACGAGATAAGTAATATAACCACCAAAAAAGTAAAAGGAGTGTACAACCAAGCTTCCATAAAGAAGTTCTATGAAGAAAACTAAATAACTGGAATACGTTCATCCAGAATAAGTGTGACTATCATACACTTGAAGGAGAAGAGGTGCATAATAACGAAGTGTCGAACAAAAAGGAGAAGGCTATAATATGGAATGGAAATGATAATATAATAAATCCACTACCATGAGAATTGAATTGATACCAAAATAAAATTATATATTATAAAATGTACGGCCATATGTCATCACGAAGGACAAGTAACTGTAAATAAAATACAAATACCAAAATTTAAAAATTATGTGTACACAACTTGCAACAACAGATCGATGACTTATGAGGTCTAAAATAAAAAAAAAATATCAAAACAAAGGAATGAGATACATAAATTCCTACTAAATGAAATCAACTTACAATATATTAAAAGTTGATGTGTGAAGTATATGAAATAATTAAACAAAATGTACCAAAATAGGAATACGCTACACAAATTCCTATGGTGTAAGAAAATTAACTTACAAAGAATTAATACAAACTGAAATATACAAAAATAGAATCAGACCAAACCTGATAAGATAAGTACATGAAATTATAATAATGAATCAAAGATATTTATCTGTAAAATAAAAAATCTAAACTGGTACAAAGAAAGAGAGAAGTTATGTATGAATCAAATATACAAGCTATGGCTAAAGCAAAATATTGCTAATTAACTGAGAAAGGTATACCAATGTCTAAGATAATTAAAATGATCACAATGAGAATTGAAAACCGAAAAATGAAAAGTTAATGATGAAATTAACATATAAATAAATAAAAAACAATCAATGTATGAGCAAATGATAGTATATAGTCAAGGTACAGCGGAAGGAAGAATGAGTAAAAGGCCAAAGTGATCTAAAAACAAACCACAAGGTGGACAATCCCAAAATATATTATTATTATTAAGTCACAAGTTGACAAAAAAGGTATTTATGATTGACTGTTGAAAAGTCCAGCAATCAAATAAACTGAGCAGAGATGACGTGCCTCTGGTCTCAGAGAAATGAGTAGTAATGGGAGAAACCAGCTACTAAAGTTAGGGAAAAAATTGTGTATAAGGGAGAACACACCAATGGAAATAAAAAGAAAAACAGATCCAAATAAAATGGAATGAATTCAGCAAGAAGAGAAATAAAGAATGGAGAAACGACCAAGAAAGAAAAGGAAAAAGGTTATGTATAACTGATAATTTCATAAAAAACTATACTAGTGTTTTATCAAAATGATCAATTTTAAAGGAGAGGCATTATGTCACGACACAAATAGCCAACCCCGTACCAGAGATAAAAAATATATTTATAATTGTAAAAAATACCTCTTATCAAATGAACTGATTGATTTTAAATAAAAATATAAGGAATATGACACGACAATACAACGACTATAACCCAACCCAAGTGATTGAGACAAAAACACAAACATAAAGAAGGGAACCACGGAACATACTTAGTAAAATGTAAATATTTTAAAGTGATTGAGACAAAAACATAAACATAAAGAAGGGAACCACAAATAAACAACGAGGATAAGAAAATAATAAACCTAAGCCACAAGGAAACAAGTTTATGGGTTTAAATGACCCCAAAATGTCCCAAGAAACGGATGAAAGGACCTAATATATTAAACGAACAAGAAAAATGAAGAAGGAGGGAGACGAGCAAAAGTGAAAACCAAGAATGGTTCACCAACACAAGTAAAATAGCACTCAACAAGAACATTGAAACCAAAACAAGGGTTATCAGGAGGAAGGAGAGATAACGGTTACTACCCATTAAAAAGGCAACCAGAAACCACAAATTAGAATTGTTATTAGTCAGTAAGTATTAGTTATTAAGTATTAATTGTCATTAGGATTAAGTCATGAAAGAGAAATAAGTATAGGGGTCACCCACTATCAAACAAATGATATAACCAGTGATATAGTGTAATAGTGTAGGTGTAAGAACCCCAAAGTGAAGTGTGACACTAGTGAAATTGTAATTAACAATAAGTGATTTACAAGTGAAGGTAAGGTAAAAGTTGGAAATAAACAGTGCATAGATAACTGATAAATAAGTAGTATTAAGAGTGAATTATAGTATAAGGGATAGAAAAACACTAGAAGTGATAATGACTTTTTATTTAAAAAGATGTTCAATAGAGTTAAGTTAACTATAGCCAGTAGTAAGTAAAAAGGGAGGATTCCAGAATAGAATAAATTGAAGGTGTTACCATGGAGGGAATATAAAAATTGTTTAGAGATTGAGAAGTCAAAAAACTAACAAAGATACCTAATTTATAAAGGACTATTATTAATTTAATAACAAGTGATGTTGTTTATCACAACACAGATAATATGTGTTATAAACTAAAAAATTAGCAAATAAGGATAAGTTAGGAGTGAGTGATGATATCTCTTAATCAAAACAATAACTCTAATAACTTATAAAAAATTGTGTTCATGTTATTGTTAGAAGAGGATATGGCTGAATGCAATGTGCAGTCCATAAACCTAATGTTATATTTTTAAGATTGAAATAAGGAGAGCAATATTGAATAATAAACAAAACACCTACAGACTCAAAACACAACACAACTAATAAAAATAACAAAGTAAGCCCAATAGGCTGAAACAAAATGTGATTTGAACGAAATAAGTAAATTATTATAATGGCTACTTAGACCTAGAAAAAAACATAACTGTCAGAACCAAACATACAAAGATTATAACAAATTGAATCAGAATTTAGAAAATCTGAGGTGAAGGAATCACCAAGGATAAATTGTAGATCATTTATAACACAAAATATTGTAATAGGCATTATTATATAAAAAGAAATGTAATTAACAAGCATTAACATAATTGTAAAAACTTAAAATCTGAAAATACCCAAGCTTGTGGGGTATCAAAATAATCTATGAACGAGAATAAATACTATAGTGACAATATTTATTAACCAGGAAGGAAGATGGAGGAATAACAGTAATCAGAAGATATACGAAGGATTCGAAGTTTCGATAACAATACATCAACTCAAAATAAGCCTATTCGAAAAATACCGTTACTATGGAAACAGCGGTTGTTGACAGAAAAATACCGTTAGAAATTAGTAGAGAGAAAAAAAGAAGCGAAGCGTCATCAAGCCATACAGATGCAGAAGTCCGGAAGAAAGTTTTTTCAGTGTAAATCATGAAAATAATAGTATAAAGTTGCTGAAAACTAATCGTCAAAGAAGCAGATGACCACTACAACCAATATTACAAGACCCAAGACCTGAATAAACGGAAATTATCCATAAATAGAACGTCCAAACACAAGACGAAAGGACGCCACAATTTAATAAAGCCCAAAATCCAAGAAAACTGATTTGATGCAGCCAATTCCTATCTCGAACCAACTACAAAGGCCTCTATGCACGTCGAATTGTTAAGTACTATCCAATTATTTATTTTTCACCAACCCTAATCACTTTAAATAATTTTGAAAGGTAAAATTACCACACTATAAAGATAATATTTCTCTTTCATAGAGTATTTATGCAAATTAAAACATAATGAAACATTGTTAACATAAAATAACCTAAGAATTGAACACGAATTTACAGAACACCTTTACAACACTACACAACAGATTGTAACAGCACACTTTATATTTCTTGTACACTTAGATTAAGGTAATTTGTATTTTTATTGTAACCATTGTAGTTCTCTAACTCATAGTCAAAAGAATCCACGGATTTTTGAAACCAAAACTGTAATAAGCCTAACGTAAACAGACGCTAGGTTAAATGGTTTCTAAATTAATTCGCCGCCCTGAAAATAAGATCTCATGTAATCAAACGATAATTATTTTGTTGTAATTGTAAATGTTTCCAGTTATCACCATTAAAAAAAAAAAAAAAATATTCATTACAGGGAGTAACAAGCGTTATCATTTCTTAGGGAGTGCTATATAATAATTACTTGTATTGAAGAATAAATTGTAGCAGTAAGCTAGTTGCCAGTTAGTCGTCAGAAGCGACGATTGAGACGGCTGTGCGAGCGGGAACGATTCGAATACACCAACCCGCTACGCTGATAACTTGTTCAAATACGGTTTTTAGTTGTTTTGTAAAACGACTTGGCGCCACCCGGGATTATCACACCCCCTAAGAATAACAGGTAAGGTTACTGCCGTAATATACAGGTGATCAGAACTACGCTACGAACATCGCTAGCCACCAAAATTACTGTAACGACCCGGTGCGAGGCGAACGCACTAATCATCCAAAACACATTATTTTATGTACACATTTTGCAGGTACGCAACCATTTTACTCGTTACAATATATATATATATATATATTAATATATTTTATAATGACTTTACCTCAAGATGTTTTCTCCCTATTTGGAACATGTTTCGGGAAGCCTTGTGTTCCCATCTTCAGCCTTCCTTATTTTGAGCCTTGTGAGGTATTTGTGTGTTGGCTGGTTGTTGCTTTGGTTTCCTGTTGGTCTCTGGTGCTTTAAATTGGTATTATTGTGTGTGACTGTGGTATATATATATTAGTATTTTGTGTATTTTCTATGTTGAGTGTTTTGAGAATTGTGTCATGTTTTGTATTGATTTGTATTTGTTCAGGCAAATAAAATACAAAACATGACACAACTTTCAAAGCACTCAGCATAGAAAATACACACAAAATACTAATATATACACCACAGTCACACATAATAATACCAATTTAAAGCACCAGAGACCAACAGGAAACCAAAGCAACAACCAGCCAACACACAAATACCTCACAAGGCTCAAAATAAGGAAGGCTGAAGATGGGAACATAAGGCTTCCCGAAACATGTTCCGAATAAGGAGAAAACATCTTGAGGTAAAGTCATTATAAAATAGCCTATATATTATACACATCAAGAAACGGACTGTAGCAGAAAGTGTTTGAATATGTATAGTTGCATATAGTGCATGAACTATATAGAGTTGCATGTGGGGCTCAGTAAATTAGCTTGTAAGGAACCCTGTAATTTAGACTTATAAATAAGTTACAAATAAGTTTGTAATCACTCTGCAATTATGTAGTCTGAGCTATCAAAATATGCACAATTACCGTTAGTTTTGTTTAAGATAGTCGAATGCGCGTGTGTACGATAGTGTGATGTCGCATAGACGCTAAGTGAAGAAACATTATAGCTCCCTTATAGTAGTAAGATTTCGAGATGGGACTAAGACAAGACTGTTGATCTCGGACGTATTGAATGCTGCTGATCTCGGAGAGATCTGTAGGTTAAAACCGGAGTTAAAACGGTGTACTTTCCTTGTCAGTGGAAGATTGTGATTACAAGCTTTTGCAAAGGCATTTGAATCGTACTAGATTTGGTGTAAGTCCAATATATCACGTTCGTGTCGAGTTTAATCGTGAATTTCCGTGCCCAGTAGCATCCCCCAAAGCGACCCTGAGAGATTTTTTGTGTGACGTTTAAGGCTTGTCCTAACGGGCCAGAGGATACGGCGGGGGACTCAATTGAGGGGCCTGTAAGTCAGGTAGGATTGTGAGGTGTTACCGGATTTGCTAGTTAGTGTAGGCGTCTGTGATAATCATCTTCGGTGTGTATTTGGCGTGTTGGCAAGGGGTAGAATTAATTTGTCAACCCCAAATTTGGATTAATGTTGGATAATGAGTAATATAAGTTGGATTAATGAGGGAAGAGGGCCGTTTCATGATTCTGATGGGGCGGTTTATGGAAGCTGCAGTGGAATGGATGGAAGCACGAGTGCTTGCGTTCTTAGCATATTTTGTGTTTAATTTGGGCAGTAAGGAGTCGAGGTCCGGGAAGAGGGTATACATGGAATATAATAGTAGCGTGTTTGATGGTGTAAGTGGGGGAGGGCGGAGTTCTAAGGGCTCGCCGTTCTGTTCAAACTCCTGCAGCACAGGCAACTCCCACTCAGGCTCCTTCACAGGTCCCTGTCCCGCCTATGGCGAAAAAGCGCCGAAACCTCGTGGCATCTAAAAGTGAGACCACTCAGCCAACAGAAAACATCTCGTTTGTGGAGCCTGAGAATACTCAACCCTCCCCAGGACCGGAGAATCCTGCCCCTGCTTTAGAAGCAGCCTCGCCTGACCTCCCGCCCCCGCGGTTTCCTAACGCAGGCAAAAAGAAGCGGCATTGCAAGCCCCGTGGCGCTCGTTCCCGGGCTCCTGCCAACCCGGCCGCACAGTCCAGACAGCCTGCACAGCGCGCGAAGGCCGACGTACTCACATCTGTCCCTCTTCCTAGCACCTCCGCTAGAGGTGCTACACCTGGCCCTAAGAAACCCCTGGTTTCCACCAATCCCCCGATTGATAAGCCTCGGCGCTCTTATGGGCATACAGTCTCCGGGCAATCTGCCTCAACAACCGTACCTGACGACTACCAGGTCGTCCACAACTTCCTTGCTGAGTTCGATCTCCGCAAAGTTGCCCAGACTTTCAGGTCCATCCGCTCCCGCTTGGAGACTGCCGATATAACCGAGAGATTTATGCTCTTGGTGGAAGCCGCCACTTGTGTAGGTCTTCTATGAGTCGGGTCCTCAAACGTGATCTCTCAATTCTTTCCTGGAACGCCAACGGGTTGCGTAACAAGATCCAGGAACTCCAAGAATTACTGGCCCGACTCAAACCCGACGTAGTCCTTCTCAATGAGACCCACTTGACCCCTGCGAATCAGTTACGACTGGCCAACTATGTGTGCTATCGAAACGACAGACCGGGCACTGCTGGTGGCGGTACTGCCGTCGCGGTGAGGCTCAATCTCGAGCATCACCGAGTCGTCTTGCCTGCAATGACTCACCTCGAAGGCACCGCTGTGGAGATGTTAAACACTCTAGGCGGTGTACAGATGGTCGCGGCGTATAAACCGCCGCAAAAAGAGCTCCTTCACTCCGATCTAGCTGTCGCGTTCGATGCACACAGGAGGGTCATCATGGCCGGCGACCTGAACTGTAAACATCGCGATTGGAACAGTCGCTTGACTGCCCCAAAAGGGAAACGTTTACGCAGGTTTGCTGATTCGCGCAGGGTAACAGTGATTGGGCCTACCCAACCTACGTTCTACCCCTCACAACGCCACGCGGCTCCCGATGTCTTAGACATAGCGGTGATCCAAGGAATTGACTGTCCGGTCCACGTGTCCGCGCTAACGGAACTATCGTCCGATCATCTCTCCATCTTGATACACGTCGCTACCCAGCACGTCGTTCGCAGAGATGTCAGGAAGGTGGTAGAATGGGACTGCTATGGCCCGGCGTTAAGTCGCCGATTGCCAGAGGCGGGACCACTCGAAACCGTCCGCCAAGTCGACGAGGCAGTCGCCGCCTTTGACGAGGCTGTCGTATCTGCGATCGACGCGTCTTCCAGGATAAAGCCTGGCGTCACGCCCCACTGGCAGCGGATCCCAGAGGAGACGAGTGCTCTCGCTTGCGAGGTTGTACGCTGCCGACAAGGCAGCGTACAACCGGGCGACCGGCATTTTACGTCGTGAAATGCAGGCCTACCGGAGACGCTGTTGGGAACTCGCCGTGGCCCAAGCAGGGGACGGATCGGACGAAAGTAGTCCTTACCGGATACCTTCGGCGTTGGTAGGGAAGAGGCGCCGACCTCGTATCCCGGCCATTGCTGGACCCTTTGGTCAAATCCTGGCTCGCCTGGAGGCGAAGGCCGAGTACTTGGGCGCGTGTTTCGAGCGACAGTTCGCTCCTAACCCGCCCATGGACTGGGACTTCGATGAAGAAGTCGAGAACGAAGTGGAAGACTTTCTGTCTCTTCCGATCACTGAGGAGCCCGAACCCATTTCTAGGGAAGAGGTCACAGATCGGCTCGTTGAACTCGTACCGAGAAAAGCTCCTGGCCCGGACGGCGTCTCGAACGCCGCTCTTACTCGACTCCCGGAGTAAGGAGTACTTTTCTTGGTTGTGCTATTCAACGCATGTCTAAGACTGGCCTATTTTCCCCAGAAATGTCGTAAGGCGACGGTCATAGTGATCCCGAAGCAGGGAAAGGATGCTTCCCGTCCCGGCAACCTCCGGCCCATTAGTCTACTGTCAGCCACGTCAAAGGTTCTCGAACGTCTCGTACAACGGAGAGTACTAGACCATCTACGAAATTTCGATGTACTGGTCCCCGAACAGTTCGGCTTCCGTGTGGGGCATTCCACCACTCATCAGCTGATGAGACTGGTGGAATACATCACGGGCGCCGGCTGTCGGAAAGAGCAGACTGTCGCCTGTTTCCTAGATGTGGAAAAGGCCTTTGATAGTGTCTGGCATGACGGGCTCTTGTTCAAGCTCCGGGAAATCCAGCTCCCTGATTGCTACTTTCGCTTGATTGCTAGCTTTCTGACGGAGAGGACTTTCTGCGTGCGAATAGATGACCATGTCTCTTCCGAGAGACGCATTACAGCCGGGGTACCTCAAGGTAGCGTGCTAGGGCCTCTCCTGTTCAACGTGTACGTCAACGACGCACCCAGAGAGCCTGGAGTCCAGATGGCTCTGTTTGCCGACGACACGGCGGTCTATCCCGCCGATCGGAACGCTGACAGAGCTATCCCACGACTTCAGCGCGTACTCGATGCGTATTCGACGTGGACGGAAAGCTGGAAAGTTGCCGTCAACGAAACCAAGAGCTCCGCGGTGCTATTCACAAAGCGCCGGAAAGAACCACGAGGCCGAGTGAGACTCGGTAGAACGTACTTGCCCTGGTCGAGAGAAGTTAAGTACCTCGGTGTCTACCTAGATCGTCGGCTCACCTGGCGTGCCCACGCTGAGACGATGCGAAGGAAAGCGTCCGCTCGTCTCGCGCAATTGTTTCCTATACTTGTCAACAATGCTATGACCCGCAAGCTGGGTAAGTTGATCGTCAACGCGTATCTGTTGCCGATCATTACCTACGCTCTTCCCGTCTGGGGTTACCTCGCAACCGTTCATAAAAGAAAGTTGCAAAGCGTTCTCGATAGAGGTCTTCGGCTAGCGGCAAAAGTCCCCTATCGGTTTTCTTCTCGTCTCTTGAGAAGAGGACTCGGTGTCCGCTCATTGGAAGACACCGCAAGGCGACTTGCACGTAAAGTTTACGTCCGAGCTGCGCGGACCCAGACAAACCCGCTCATAGCTGGCCTTGGCAAGTACCGAACACGTCCAGGTGAATCTTGGAAACGGCCTCGACAAATACTGTACTAGTTGACCTAGTACGAGCATGTCGTTGTAGCGACCATTAAAAATTAAATAAATAAATTCCGTCTGGACAGGATCACTAGGCAGGAGTCCCTACCGGAGGCTCGGTACTAGGAAACCATTGGGTCGTCTCACGACGCACAACCCAACAGCTCTGACAGCAGTCTGTGACTCTATAGGGTTTTAGGCGGTCGTGGGCTGCAGTCAGCAGGATTGGGTGTGCGTACGCCATGAGTGACTTGACCATCTACATTCTTAAGGGGGGAACAGCACAGTGTTGGAGGTGACAACTTTAGATCATCAGGTCACCGGATTCCAGTTATGGTCATCGTTCTTTAGTTTACGTACATGGAAAGTCCAAATTTTAATACTAACATTTGTATCATAAACTTTAATAGAACTTCTAAAGACTAAAACTGTATAAAAACGAATTATTAAAAGATAATTAATTTTAGTTAATTTTGTGTTGGTCAAGAGACTAACTAGTAAATTAAATCAAAAGTAAAAACTTTTAGAATTCAATCATTGTTAATTAATTTTCAATACACCATCATCCCATCTACAGTGGGAAACGTTTAACGTGAAATGACGGGGACCAACTGTTTTTCCGTGTTAATCGAATTTCGTCTCAAACGGACAAAAGTGAAACAAAATGAGATAAATTGAACAAATGCTGTATAGATTACTTACTGTATCGTGTAGTAAAATAAAGCATAAAGAATATGCTGAAGGTATTTACATATAAACATTTTACTTATCTTCCTGAATAATTTCTGGTTAATTTTGGAGGAGAATATGGTTAATTTTTCTTAAAATTAAACACGCACACGTACTGTAATTAGAACACGCACTGTAGCTGTTCGATACATTCACTTAATCTTACGATTTAGGTTTCCTTGTGCAGTAATGTATTGTGTCTTTTAAAGTTCCTATTGTAACGTATTCCCGCGTTACAAATCCAGGGAACCCATCTTAACTGACCTCTGCCAATTACATGGGCTGCCTACGTGGTAACGAACTGTATTCAAATCAAATACACTGAACAAATTACTTACTATCTGTGTAAGGAAGCAAGGGAAGGTATTGTACTGATTTACGCACTCATTTTTATGTGTAACAAGACGACTTCTCTTTATTTAATAACAGTTACTGACAGATCCCATGACATCATTAATTAAACTAAAATATTCAAATGGTTTCATAAAACTTTGGGATCAAATTGATTCTATATCGCTATACCTCGGATCCGAGTTAACTTTCTGTATTTTAATAGTAAAGACTTTTAATTATTTTCAATTCATTATATTAGCTTGCAGACTTCTTTATCCATTTGAAGAATGGTACTAATATTTGGAACTATAATAAGTTACATTAAAATTTAAAGCGTTACAACGTATGATAATTAAATTTTTACAGTAATTACTTAGATTTTCTCTTTTAATGTTTACATAAGATTAATCGTCTTTGAAAAGTCTCTTTTAGAAGTGTGTAGTGTAACATATATTATTAACCCTCGATAGACAGGCTATCGAGTCACCTTTACAATGGAATGTAGAAACCTCGTCCTGGGGCTGTCCGTCTTGGGAGTCCTTGTAGTCGGCGTCATCATCCGGTCGAGTCTTTGTCAAGAAAAGCTAGGATGTTCACAGAGGAGATTGGAGCTTCTTTGGTGTATGGATTATAGATTCTCAGATGTCCTAAACAGCGTCTTATGCCTGGTATACGTGACTCTATGAATTTCCTGTAGATCACATCTTCAGGAATGATGTTGAAAATGTAGTTACTTCTTGAAGGGAGTCGTCATCTTGTTTAACACTATTTCTGTCTTTTGTGTTACATATTACGTCTTCTTGTTATCACATATTTATACTTATTGGTACATAACACACGCTTTTAGCAGTAGTATCTAGTAGCCTATACTATATTTAAATTAAAACAAATAAATTAGCAACATTTTGTCGGAGCTTTCGCTCGTACGTCTGCACTCCGTGAAGTCAACATAGCGAGAGAGCGTTTTTCTGCTCGCTTCGACAGGTACTTAACAAAAGGGAGAGGGGCAACTACTCCGCGAGAATATAGTCCCTATCTTTATTTAAGTTAACATTTTTTTATTACAAAACTATGCCTTAATAAACATATATAATTTAAGTGAGTTATTTTAACGACTATCTGTGTCAACAGATTTTTAATTATTAACATTAGGGTTTTTATCTTATTCTAAATTACAGACGACTCGGTAGACACGTCGAGTCCGGAATTAACAGGTAACCGCATGATAACAGCAAAGGGTTAAATATGACAATACTAACTTTTTACAAATTTCCCTTTTTATTAGTGTTTGTTGGGACCTCTTAATTACTTCTTATTCTCATACTGAGTACATACAGGGGTTTTAGGTATTATAGTGAGATTTAAAATTGCTTAATCGCTCGCAAACTTAATTTTTAAATTTTTTTTTATTTTACGATTATTGTTACAATTTAAATCGTCACATACTCCACCGCTTAATTTGCACGTTACGGTTTTTTTTTATAACTGGGGACTTGGAGTATGAATGGTGTCAGTGTGTGTAATTTCTTTCACATAGTTATTGGTTAGCATTATATCTACTTGCTTCTTCTCCACAACACAATCTACTTTTATATATTCTTATTAACTACTCTTTTTTTTTACATACTATTCACACTTAATATTTACAAAATAAAACACAAAACTCTTTCTTATCTCTATCACTTAAATCTACTACCGGTTTTTTCTTTCTGGTTGTCTTACTCTCTCTCTCTGTAGAGTAATTTTCTAAATCTTTGCTATTTAGAATTCTATCTTGTTTCCATTGAGTACTAGAGAGCTCATCTAGTGAATGAGTATTAGTTTTCATCTAGTTAATGAGTATTAGTTTTCATCTAGTTAATGAGTACTCATTAATGTATGCTTCGCAGAACTGGATCTCAGGTTGATCAGGCCTCATTTCCAAACTCTACGTTTAACATTTTCCACGGTTTCTGAAGTATAATTTACTTCACTACCTAGTATTCCCTTTTCTATTCTGGGTTATACTATTACGTCTCTTCTTCTTATACAATTTTAGCTGCGAAATATGCGTTCTCCGCACATATTTTCGAGTCGCAGGTTCGCACAGGGCTACTGTAACTGGAGTTAGGTACTTCTGGATTTGGTAAGGGCCACACCATCGGTATGATAGTTTAGAGGTGGTCTTATCAATCGCACTACTAGTGGGGTGAGTCTTGTACATTACTAAGTCACCTACTTGGTACCTAATTAAATTGTTATGATTACCTTTCTCGTGGTATTTTCTGGATTTCTCTAAGTTTGCTCTTAAATTAGAGCGGGCTTTATTCCATATTCGCTTTATCTGCTTATCCGTTATTTGCGGAGGCAGCAGATCGTGTATATTCCATCTTGTGGACAAAGGGTGGTTTGGTCGGTATTTGTACAGTAACTCAAACGGGGTCGACTTGTGACCTTCGTGATAAGCTGAATTAAAAGCGTATTGAATCCAGGATAGGTTTTGGTCCCACGACGTGTGATCGTTCGCATGATAGGCGATTAACGCAGATTTGAGGTTTCGTAGATACCTTTCAGCAATATTGCCTTGCGGTCAATACTCTGTAGTGGTTATATGGTCTATCCCTAACTTGAAACACATATTCCTAAATTCTTTCGCTTTAAACTGTGGACCATTATCAGATACTATACGTACAGGAGTACCGTAGTCTTTAAATAATCTTTCCTGTAATATTTTTACAGTCGTCGACGCTAATGCTCGTCGCATGGGATACATCCAAACAAATTTAGTGAACGAATCTACACAGATGAGTAACATTGTATTACCTGATTTGGATCGTGGATATGGACCTGAAAAGTCTAGATAAAGTTTAGAAAAAGGGGTCTTAGGGATTTCTGAAATCAGTTGACTTACTTGAGTATTTCTGGCTGGTTTACTGAGGGCACATAATGTACATTTCTTTACGAAGTTGGCTATTTCGCTGTTCATATTGTTCCAATGATATTCCTTTCGAACACGATGTATTGTCTTATTGATTCCCATATGGGCTCCTATGGTAGATGAATGGAAGTATTCCATCAGCATGGGTTTAATTACATCAGGGGCTATTATTCTTAATTCTTTTCCGCTTCTTATCTTGTGACACAGTACATTTTTACTCAATACGTACTTCTCGGATTTAATACCTTGCGTAAGTTGTTCTATAATAGGCTTCAGTAAGGGGTCTTGTTGTTGATACAGGGCAATGTTTGTAAAAGCAAGGGGGAACTCAGTAATTACGGCGTTAGCAAGTGCTATTTCCGGATTCTCTTTGTTTTCGGGAGTTTTAGTGGGCGACTGGAACATACGGGACAGGGTATCAGCGACTACGTTTTGGGTACCTTTTATATGCTGCACTCTGAATTTGTAGCAGTTTAACTTCAATATCCACCTTCCAATTCGTCCTAACTGTTTAGGGTGATTCAATAACCAAGATAACGCCTGATTGTCAGTTTCCAAAAGGAATTCTTTGTGTTCTAGGAAGGGTTTAAACTTCTCGAACGCAAAAACAATTGCTAAACATTCCAATTCATATGCTGAATACTTTCTTTCTTGGTCGCTCAGTGTTCGTGATGCATAACTAATAGGTAGTCTACAGTTATCTATCTCTTGATATATCACTGCACCTAACGCTACACTGGAACTGTCGGTTTGCACTACGAAAGGTTTCGTGAAATCCGCTAGTTGCAAAACTGGAGGAGATATAATACTTTCTTTAAGTTGCTCAAACGCGTTTTGATGTAGTGAGCTCCATTCGAACTTCGTTCCCTTCTTTCGTAAGGAGTTTAGGGGTGCTGCTATTTCGGCAAGATGGGGAATATATTTGTGGAAATAATTTACCATTCCCAAAAATCGGGCTATACCTTTTGCATCTCGTGGGGGTGAAAATTCTCTAATAGCGCGGGTTCGTTCGGGGTCAATGCTTACCTTTCCATTCGCTTTCACGATGTGACCTAAGAATGAAAACTGTTGGACGTCAAAACTTACCTTCTTTGGGTTAACAGTTAATCCTGCTCTTAGTAACCGAGATAACACTTCGCGTAGATGTTTAAGATGTAGTTCCATAGATTCGCTGTATATTACGATGTCGTCCAAATAGTGATACACATATTTAAATTTAATATCGTGAAATATCCTTTCTAATAGTATACTACATACGGAACTTCCTTGAGATATTCCAAAGGGTACTCTAGTAAATTGGTACAAGTTAAAAGGAACTGCAAACGCGGTTAGACGTTTTGATTCTTCAGAAAGGGGTATTTGGTGAAAAGCTTGATTCAGATCCATTACCGTAAAGACCATAGCTTTAGTAAAATAATGAAATGCACTATGGATGTCTGGAAGAGGGATTGATTCAAATTCTATTCTTTTGTTTAATTGCCTGTAGTCCACAACTAGTCTGTGTTTACAGTATCTTGACCTTTTGGTACTAAAAGGAGGGTGAAGAATATGGGGACGTAGAGGGTTCAATGACTCCTTGCTCCAACAACTTGTTGATATGGTTTCGCATGACTTCCATCTTGGGAGGCGACAACTTGTACGGAGGTAGGCGTATTACTTTCTGATCGCTCAGATTAATTTTATACTCTATTAGGTTAGTGAGTCCTAGTTTAGGTGTAAGAACTGAGGAAAATTCTTTTATTAATTTCAGTATTCTCACTCTATCTCTTCTTTCTAGATGAGATAAATCTGAGTTTTGGTGCATTACATGTGCAGTAGATGAACAACTCTTTTTCTTTATTTTTTTATTACAATCAAATTTAAATTTCCGTGTACGGTCAAATCGGAAATAATATACTTGCTCATAGATGTCAAGAATCATTCCTGTTTTACTAATAAAGTCTGCACCTAATATTAAATCAGGTCCTAATTCCTTACATACTAACATTGTAAACATCCAGGTCAGGTTCTTGATTTTAACCTTAACGGTAATGCTCAGGTTTATGTGTATATTACGTTTATCGGCGGTAGCACACTTTATATTCACCGGTTGATTCCGTTTTACTAGATGATGTTTCGCTAATATGTCCGCTAATTCTTGGCTGATTAAAGTTCTACTAGATCCCGAATCAATTAAAGCGATGGTGGAGGTAACGCCTAAGTCAACTCGTATTAGTGGTAATAGATTTTTAGTCCAGTTACATTTATTAATCGCGTTACATTTTTCACGAAATCGTTTCATATAGGGATCGATTTCTTTCGAACTTCTTTTCCTTCCACGTTGGTTATAAAATTTTTTATTATTATTAGTTTCTTTGCGTTCACCAGATTTCAAGTAGCTGCGGAAGACACAGGATTTCGGGTCTCCCTGCCTTACATGTTTTTTGGAGTTGGGTGATTCCGTTCCAATGGCTTACTCTTGCAGTCTTTTCTTTGGTGTCCATATTTGCCACAATTATAACAGATGGGTTTATTGGGAGGTGGGTACTTTGTTTCCGCTTTATATGGTGTTACACTTAACTTACCAGATTTGCGCACATGGTGAGGTCTACTAAAAACTTGCCTTTCCTGCGAGGTTGTTACATCAGGCACTAGTGCTCGCAATTCATTTCTATTAGTTCCAGCGGGTTTCATTGCTTGTCGATTTTGATCGGAGTACCATACATTTGAAGAATGGATACTGCACTGTTCTAGATCGGCAATTGTACTGGGTCTATTTATCAACGATAGACGAGATCTTTCTTCAGGTGACAGTCCTATTAAAATGGTGTCGACCAGTTGTGTCTCATTCCAGTCTACACGTAGTAGTCGAGATGACTCCCTGATGTCGGAGATGTAATGAGCTAATCTCTCCTGATTTCCTTGTACTCGGAGTACCATCTTTCTTTTTATCTCTTCATAAATACCTATGGGAATAAAGTATTTTCTTATAGAGCTATGTAGCTCTTCTACTGGAAATGTAGAGGTTAGAGCTTCTAGGACACGATTCTTTAACGGGTGTTTACATTTTGGTAACAGCACTTGCAAAATTTGGCAGTCATTCAGCTGCTGTAGATCTTTTATCTGCAGGAGATAGCTAATGAAAGTTAGTAGTTTGGAGACATTTAATCCATCTGTGTAAGGGATTTCAGTTAAGATTTTCTCCACAGAATGAGTCATTTTTCCGTATAGGTCCGCGTTATAGTTCATAGTTGTCATTCCTTTATGAGAACGATTTGATTCATTAGAGGTGGTCAATTCATGATTTCCGGGACGAAACTGAAAATGCTCGGGAGGAGAGGCATTTAAATCTTTATCAGTATTTTGCTCTTGGTTCGCTTGCATTTGCGATACGGTGGGTGAGTTCCGATCAGTGTTAGGCGGAGGTAGATCAGTAGTAGGTGATTGTACTGGGGAGATGTGTAATTTCTGTAAGGACTTCTCTATTTCGTCCATCCTGAATGAGTCGGATTTTCTTCTTAAGTCGTTAATAATTGAGGGCAAGCGGCGTAGAGCTTCGTCAGCTAGGTTTTGTACTTCAAGAGGTATTTCCGTGAGATTAGCCCAGATCAACAAATTTTTCATTCGCCGGGTTAAATACTCTATTCTCTGGGTAGTCCGCAAAATTATCGCCGGAGATTTCTCGTCCTGGAGGGTTTGGGACAATAAGGTAAGCTCACTATACTTGGCATTACAAATTTCTTTCTCGCTTTCATAATCGAGTTCGCTTAGGTAATTTAATTGCACGGGTGTATCAAATCCACATTCGCGAATTGACCTACGTAATTCCGCGACTGTTACATTCGCATGAGGTAGTCCCCGCAAAAGAGCTTCGTAAGACAGCTCGTCTTTTAACAACAACTCCGGATTGAATTGGGCCATTTGTTTTCTAAGTTCTAACACATTAAAACGTACTTAAAATTAATTCTACAACACTACACATATATAGGATAAATTCTTAAGTAATTAATTTGCACAGATTAGAAAAGAACAATTTCTCTTCTAAGGGAGAAACAGAAATTCCACACACATATTTTTCAAGTTAAATAGCCGATCAGCTGTTTTCTGGAATGTAGTTCACCCTCTTTATTTAGTAAACAAGGGTAGGGTCAGTGTGACAGTGAGAATGGGGGGTTTTACTCTTACGTATTGTTATCTACACAATGCCACCGATTAACTAACTCAACCGGTTTAAACTGGAGGAAGGGGAGCACAGACGTTAGGGTGAATCTTATTCAACAATTTACACTACTATTACGCTTTATAACACTTTGACTCTATTCATTCATATACTTTCCCCAATTAAATTAATTATTTATTTTGTTCACGATTTCAAATTACGAAATTCTTTCCACGTAATTAACTGGGTCTACATTACGCAGGAGCATTATTATTATTAACAAAGTTTTGTGACAACAGACATATGTTCGTGTATGTCTAACATATACTATGCAGGAGTATTCAAGAAACAACAGGTCTTGGATTGTCATAAAACAAACCTGTTACAGACTGAGCAGTCGACCAAACATTACAAGTCATATATGCAAGTAGGTACATGCATATTTCTTCATAAAATGATATTTCAACTTATACACACTATCATTTACGTATGTTTTGAAAATTAAAGTTACATTAATTACATTCTCTGAGTGCATAGATCAATAACTGAATGACAAATAATTCACTGCATTCAGTGAGTTATTTAATTTACTAACAAATTAAGAAAGCTACAGAGTGGCGCAATTTTGTTTGTGACACTCTGTACACAGTTACTCTTACAAGGTAACAACAACACAATACCTTTTATAAAAATAAGCAAAGTGGCGCAATTTTGTAACGTATTCCCGCGTTACAAATCCAGGGAACCCATCTTAACTGACCTCTGCCAATTACATGGGCTGCCTACGTGGTAACGAACTGTATTCAAATCAAATACACTGAACAAATTACTTACTATCTTTGTAAGGAAGCAAGGGAAGGTATTGTACTGATTTACGCACTCATTTTTATGTGTAACAAGACGACTTCTCTTTATTTAATAACAGTTACTGACAGATCCCATGACATCATTAATTAAACTAAAATATTCAAATGGTTTCATAAAACTTTGGGATCAAATTGATTCTATATCGCTATACCTCGGATCCGAGTTAACTTTCTGTATTTTAATAGTAAAGACTTTTAATTATTTTCAATTCATTATATTAGCTTGCAGACTTCTTTATCCATTTGAAGAATGGTACTAATATTTGGAACTATAATAAGTTACATTAAAATTTAAAGCGTTACAACGTATGATAATTAAATTTTTACAGTAATTACTTAGATTTTCTCTTTTAATGTTTACATAAGATTAATCGTCTTTGAAAAGTCTCTTTTAGAAGTGTGTAGTGTAACATATATTATTAACCCTCGATAGACAGGCTATCGAGTCACCTTTACAATGGAATGTAGAAACCTCGTCCTGGGGCTGTCCGTCTTGGGAGTCCTTGTAGTCGGCGTCATCATCCGGTCGAGTCTTTGTCAAGAAAAGCTAGGATGTTCACAGAGGAGATTGGAGCTTCTTTGGTGTATGGATTATAGATTCTCAGATGTCCTAAACAGCGTCTTATGCCTGGTATACGTGACTCTATGAATTTCCTGTAGATCACATCTTCAGGAATGATGTTGAAAATGTAGTTACTTCTTGAAGGGAGTCGTCATCTTGTTTAACACTATTTCTGTCTTTTGTGTTACATATTACGTCTTCTTGTTATCACATATTTATACTTATTGGTACATAACACACGCTTTTAGCAGTAGTATCTAGTAGCCTATACTATATTTAAATTAAAACAAATAAATTAGCAACATTTTGTCGGAGCTTTCGCTCGTACGTCTGCACTCCGTGAAGTCAACATAGCGAGAGAGCGTTTTTCTGCTCGCTTCGACAGGTACTTAACAAAAGGGAGAGGGGCAACTACTCCGCGAGAATATAGTCCCTATCTTTATTTAAGTTAACATTTTTTTATTACAAAACTATGCCTTAATAAACATATATAATTTAAGTGAGTTATTTTAACGACTATCTGTGTCATCAGATTTTTAATTATTAACATTAGGGTTTTTATCTTATTCTAAATTACAGACGACTCGGTAGACACGTCGAGTCCGGAATTAACAGGTAACCGCATGATAACAGCAAAGGGTTAAATATGACAATACTAACTTTTTACAAATTTCCCTTTTTATTAGTGTTTGTTGGGACCTCTTAATTACTTCTTATTCTCATACTGAGTACATACAGGGGTTTTAGGTATTATAGTGAGATTTAAAATTGCTTAATCGCTCGCAAACTTAATTTTTAAATTTTTTTTTTATTTTACGATTATTGTTACAATTTAAGTCGTCACACTATAGTGACAATGTTCAATTTTATAAAAAATAGTCCTTTATTTTCTTTTGAACACAATTCTCCATTACTTTATTTTTAACAAATCGTTCTAATTTATCAATATGGACATTTCAACTTCGAGTTGGCTTCTAAATATCGACGAACACGGCTTAGCAGCGAAAGCATATCAGTAGCGGCAAGGACTCGTAAATTTTAACTGCTTATCGGTAGCAGTAAGGACTCGTAAATTTTTCACTATCATTTTTCATGTTAAGTTCGTCGGGTCCTCATCACTTTCACAGTTTTTAACTTGCGCTGTTTTGGGACGTGCGTGTATGAATTTATTTATTATGCAGCTATTGAAATTATTATAATAAAATTTTTTGATTTAACCGATATTTTGTAGATAAAACTTTCATGTAACCGTACAAACATGATTAAGGTCAAATACGAAAGACTCCTCCTTCCACCGCCATTACAGCCTTATATGTGTCAGTTTTTGATAATGTTTGATAGTGTGCAATATAGCACGATATGTCATCGAAATGGAGATTGACTTGGTGACTGCATTTGTTAAAAATGAACATGTGGATGTATTCAGCTGTAAAAAGGAAATTTGTATATGAAGTTAAAATTTAATAAAAAAAGGAAAGAATATAATAGAAAAGTGACGACAAAGGCGACAAAGTAATTAAAAACCCTTGAACGGTTTCAACTAAAAAAAAAACGGTTTGTTAAATTTTAGATTCAAGAAATTCAGGCAACAAGAAAAAAAAGGAGCGGTATGCACTAAACAGGTACCTTGATAAAATGGAAGTGGGTAAAACAGGAATTTGATTAGAAAAGGAAAAATCAATAATGAATTTGTTTTGGTAATACTTCCTGTTGAGTAATATTTTAAAGTAATGGTTCAGTATCGACAGGCCACGGAGGTCGAGATAAAATATTATTTTAAGTTTATGTCCCGAGGATGGCTATTGAAATATTTTTGTATCGTTGAGTAAAATGTGCATCTACACTTTAAAGATGTCTTACAAACACAATAACACAGAGCAATAACTAATAAAGTTTTAAACTTCGCTGTCAAATAGATTTTACTGAATTTCAATCCAGCCCATGTGGAGTAATCTCTTCGGTTACAGCAAGTCAGGGTAGGTGCTTATAAGATTGCATCTGAGTGGTGCCCAGGGAGCACCTCTATAGGTGGTGAACAACAGGCGTTTTACGGGTACAGGTGGTACGAGTTTTTGCTGGGGCGAACCATATCTAGCAGCTTTCTTCCTTCCCCTGGTATTACTTCCACTGGCTTATACCAGTGTTATCGGCCTCCCTTGGCTACCTTTTGTTTCCTTCCAACCCTGAGGCTGTTAGGGTTCCAAGGGCTAGAGGATTATTTCTTGTTACTCTGTTCTCCGTCTTAAAAAATATATGCATGGGTAAGCAATGGATAAAACAACTTTTAGAATGAGTACCCCAGGTGGTAGGCGAGGCAGTCGCTATGTAAATCCACAATCTACGGAGGCTGGCTCCATGGATTCTGGGAGGGGGCAACTATTGCTTACAGACAACCCGTTTAGGAGGAGCACTTTGGTACCAAGATCACCACCAAAGACTGCAATAGAAGATGTAAAATCAGATCCACCCATTAGTCAAACGCTACAGGGAAGCCAGAATTTACCATAGATTCAGGAAAATCAGACTTCCATTGAAGCAAGTCAATTAAAAACAAACGCTGAAATAAAACTTTGGCATGTTTGGCAACAAGCGTTTACCACTATAAATAATCTTCAAGGCAGAGTAAGCCAGGTTATCAAAAAATTGCAATCCCTCGAAAACCTGTTTTAGGAATAGTACAAAGCAAGAAAAAGAAAGTAGGACGAAATATTCTACAGATGAAGAGAAACTTGCAAAAGAAAGAGACAGAATGGATCATAAAAAAACTAAAAAAAAAGAAACGCAGATTTGCTGCACTGGAAACGTCACTGCAATTACAGATAGTAACGGCAGAAAAATCTGCAAGTAAGCCGGTTGAAAAGAGAGTCCCATTACCACCACTTATTAATGTGGTTGGTATAAGAACTTACGAGAAAATTTATAATCTACTCCGTATAGCAAGAGTAAAACACAAGGTTACAGCAAAGAATAATGACATACGACTATTTAATATAAAACCAATTGAGTTAAATGTTCCTCTGAGAACTATTACACAACTTGATCCGGACATAGAACAATTAGTATGATATCCAGCAAGCTGCATGAAATAACACTCCTACATTAAAAAGAAAAACACCAGGAGATAAGAGAACTCGTTTCAAAAAGAGCACTTGAAGATAAGTGGACCTTTAATCACTTAAACCAGCAGCTTAAAGAAGAGATACGTTTAGTTAAAAATGAAACATTAACTAACTTCTTACGAGAGCTGACAGATGATAAGGACACTGAGTATTCCCTCTGGAAAGTTTAAAACGGCCTAAAAACCATAATCCACCAATTCGAAAAGATGATGGCACGTGAACGAGGAAAGATACTGAAAAGACTGTAACCTTTGCTGTGCATTTAGCTAATACTTTTCAACTATATCCAATTGCAGTTGATGAAATTTTTCTAGAAGCGAATGATACGGAAGATAGAACAATTGAACCTGTAACTCCTAATGAAGTTTTAAGTGAGATAAAAAATGTTAGTTCTAAGAAGGCAGCAGGTTACGATTTAATAACTGGGTAGATACTAAAACAATTACTAAGTAAAAGAAAACGAACACTTACATACTTATTTAATGCAGCGTTACGACTTGAGAATGTGCCAATGCTTGCTGTGGGTAGAAAATTGCTGAGGTGACTGTGGTCCCTAAACATGGCAATCCACCGAACGAGAAGTTGTCATATCGGCTTATATCATTGTTGCCAGTTATATCTAAATTGTTTGAAAAGTTGCTTATCAAACTCGAGGAAAAGCAACTTACTCCAAACCACCAATATTGCAAGTGCATCGTATCACTGATGTAATTGAGCGCTCACTAGAAGGAAAGAAAATATGCACAGCGATATTTTTGGATATGGCCCTAGCTTTTTATAAAGCGTGGCACGAGGGTCTGATATATAAAATGAAAATAACCTACCTTTGCAGGTGAGCCAAATCATCCAATCGTATATCTCAAAACGACAGTTTAAAGAGTGGTGATGATTATTCTAAGTTAAAAGAGATTGATCTTTTTGATTTTGACTCTTGCAAAAAGACAAGGAAAAATATCAGACGAACGTCAAAAAGGACACGCTGGCCATTACATATATATGTATGTACAGCGGGTATAGCGGGGTATATGTATAGCGGGTATGTGTAGCGGGACATTCTTCGTATCCCGCATCTCAACAGCCATTAATTCCTGTTCTTGGCCGGACCGCTCTCCTCACTTCAGCAGCAGAGAAGCCATTGGACTTCAGCGCTTCATCCAGATGACGCAACTCAGCATCGAGAAACCGGAGCTCACAGATCCTTCTCGCCCAGCCCACTAACGTCTTCAGCTGTCTGCTTAGACTAACGTCTAAAGTAGTTGTCGGCCCCGATACAAGTCCAATTTTGGGCCCCCGCCGCCATATTGGGTATGCCAAGTGGGTCCGATGGTCTGGGTCGACCTCCATTGCACTCTCCATCTCATCAGCAACGAAATCCACATCCATACTTGACACAGGCTCGTCAGATGCCGCCTGAGTTGTCCGAGCGCGCTTACGTTGCCTATATTCGCGGCAGTACTGCGCGTTGGTTTTGGGTCCGGGCCCGGCGTTTTCGGTGTCATTCTCTTTGGAATTTTGGGCTCTACGCATTCGTGCCCGATTTTTGTAATTATGGTTGTACTTTGTCCTCATATATCGCGACAATGTTGAATGTTATGGTTGAATGTTGTGGCGTAGCCTACGTGATTTCAACATGCACTTGCGAGACTTTTCTGGACGTTGCCAGCCCCGCGAACTGTGTCAAGGCCGCAATCAATTGCGTCCTAGTGTAGAGCCGATGCGTAGTGTTTTCTAGTAGACGCCTATTAGCGAATATTCTGGAACCTCGGCGGGGTAGAGGTACAAGTACTCGGCGACGTTCAGTTTCAGTTAGAGTTGCGAATTATTGGAATGCGGTTTGTAGTATTGTGGCGAATTATTACGTGGTTTATAATTGTGCGAGACTATTGTAATACAATTGTGTTTTATATCAGTTGACATTTTTTTACTGAGTGTGAACATTTTTATTGATTTGTTGTAAGAGACTGCCTTGTTAATTACAAACTTTTTAATTGTGATAATTGAAGCTGGTGATTAGTGACTTAATTGGTGTCTTGTATTTTGTTTTCCACTACATACGACGATCAGTAGACCGTTGTAACAATACCTTTTGTTGTTTAAACAGTGAGAGTGTAATGTTTAAGTTTGACTGACCAATACTGTAACACGTCGTCTATATACAATTGTAATGTATCGGGAACTTGCTATAAAATGTGTTTTTTTTTAAATTTTAATAAAACGAGCATTTTTAAAAAAATTGAAATTTTTAAATGTTTATCTTCATACACCCCTTAACAGACTGTGTACGACGTTACAATATACATTAAAACTATTTGACGCGTTTCGAATGTCACTGTTTTTTAATCTTTCCACTCGCATTCACCACGCGAAGGAATGTTATAATACACAGCCTGTACAAACATGATCTCTAAGTGGCACTTCATTGTAACCGTAACTGTTTGTAGTAGAAGAGTTTAGAAAAATATACCTCATGTTAAAAATCATTTGTTTCACGATATCATGACAACTATTCAATAGTATTGGAAGACTACTCAAATGACATCCCGATACCTATTTTGTAGGGACAAAAGTTAAAAAACCAGAAGAGAAAGAAGGCATTATATTTTGTAGGTTGTTTAATTGTTTGTAACCTATGTAGTTCACAAACATGGACCGACTTGAGCGGCGACACGGTCTGATGGTGATCACAACACCGTGCACAACCATCTGAAGGTTCGTTCTGCTAAAGAATACCTCGATTGTCAGCAATTATTTTGTCATTTACATAACAATATTTTGGCAGATTAAAAGTTTTTTGTTTGTTATTCGCTTTGCCTTCTAAATCCTGGAACGTTATCCAAGAAATTGATTTATGACAAAAGAGTAATGACAGTGCACAAGACTTCGATGTTTAGAAAACACGATTATTTAGTTGCACACCACTCTATTAACGGTACGTAGACTTACAATGTCTTGTTACTTGGAGATTTTATACTCTACCTAGTGTCGCTAGGCATACACGGCGGCCGAAAGGGTCTCGTCTTGAGGAAGGGATGTCAGATTTCGATAATGAACATTTTACAGCCTTTCTCGAACGTAGAAATCTGTTTGAGTGTTTTTAACGACGGTATCAAATTCGTCTGCCGAAAATTTCTTTTTAAAAACTAAAAATTGTATAAACTGTACAGAAAATAGGTAATGAAATAAGACCTTCTGAACAGTGTATGTCTTTTCAGTACTTAGAACGGTTTATTAAAGGATTGGACCTCAGTGATGTAATTGATGAATTTTCGTTCAAAAATACAGAAGCTAGTTCACTTTAATTTACTTTTTAAACTACCGTTCCATATCTAAATGTTCCAATACAGCAAGTGGATATTGAATGATCTTTAAAAAATGGACACTTTCGTTGTTTTGTCTTCGGAAGTTAATGCAGGTACACTACTGTATCTGATTGGGTACAGCAAAAATTTTACCGTCTGGAGTATATACGTAGAGGGAGAGAGTAATTCCAAACGACGCAGAGACAGAGAAAGTGATACCGGAAGGGGATCCCAAAACTCGAGAGTCCAGTAACAACACAGTTAAATGGTTGCAGAAATATGCAGGTGAAGCCAGGGATTTATTCAATCTTATAAATGACCCTGAGGTCTATCAAAAGAAGGCTCTAGATTCCATATCCAAGTTTACATAAACTTTATTATTTTTTATTTGCATAATGAATAATTAATAAAAGTTCAGAGAATAATAATTTATAACAATGAACATAAACTTATTAATCATATAAATAAATGGTAATTAGAGAAACCATATTTTATTATATTTTTATATTTTTTATTATATAATTAAAATCAAGTAACTGTAACGTAAAATCAAGTACGAAAGTTTACTTCAATTGTAGATTTTAATTAATTGAGACATTCGGAGTATAGTTAAATAAAGTAATAGAATGGTCTCTATTAGAATTTTTATAAATGTTTAGTTATTTAATTTTTTAATTAAGTGGTACATAATAAAAAAAAACCACATTTGCTAAGTCAATATTAATATTCAATTTCGTACGTGTTAATCACGCATTGTAATAATATATGTGTTATGTATTATATGTCTGTGTAAATATTCCAGGTCATATATGTCTTATTTTTGTGTATAATGTGTCTTAGAATATAAGAGCTAAGATTTTGCCACGTTATAATTATACGATATTCGTATAAGCGAATATAAGGATTTCAATATTAGTTAACCCACACACTAATTAATAACATGAGAATTTGCATTTTTTAATTAATAAAAAAAATGAATATTATTTTATTAACAAAGTCGTACTAATTTCACAACCAGTACTAAATCCTCTGTACTCTTTACTTGTAACGATATTCACGTGGTTATCCACCCTCAATTAACTACCAAAGCATGCGACCTAGCTGGGAAACATCAAGGTAAATACTTCAGAAGAAGAGTATACCTTCGAGACGTGGGTAAGTGTGCACAAATGAGTAATAGCATATGTGCAAAAGTAAGTGTTTAAGAGTATCGTTGCATAATATATAGTGATGAACACGGTTCGCATAGAATAAGTAGGCGGTTAAATCGTATATTGAAATGTTTTGGATTTATTAATGATATTACCAGTTGCACTACGTCACTTTACTACTGTTTATGACAAACTCAAACTAATTATGCCGTCTGTGTTGACTTTTTTACAATTTTTAAATGATTTTCTCTTATATTCTAATACATAAATTTTTATTTATTTTTCATATGGGTTCTTTTGTCTTTTAGTTTATAAGTGTTTTTTAATAAAGTTTATAACAAAATAAATTTGCTCCCCTTTGCGATGAATGACGAGATGTCGATGATCCAGTCTGGAAGACAGTTGTCAGTTATTCACTCTGGATACAGGTTCAGGATACCGCTGCGATCTCGTCCTGTTGTCCGGCGTTCAGGGTCGTTCTCGGGTTGAGTACTTTCTTCTGTAGTAGTTAATTAATTTTAACTGTAATTTATTTGTGTATTAAATGTACACAATGATCCAGCAAACTTCAAGTGTCTTTTTTAATTCTATGCGAAAAATCTTGTACTTTAACACTGTTAAATGATCAACTCGCGAACATTCTGACTTGTGCTCGTATGCTTCCGTACACCAAGCGTCTAAACTCGAGCAGCACGACTACACCCTATCAAGTTCAGAGAGAGACTGAATTTAACGATATGAAGTACAAAATCAACTGAGATTTTAGTCAACTTTTCAACCGTTGTTGACTGCAATGTTCTCTTTCTCTGCGGCTTAAGTTAAGATAACTTAATTCGTGTACCATATTGCCAAAGCGCAAATTCTAGCCTGTTGAAAAAAACAGTCTAATATATTTCTTTTCTTCGTGGTCATAAAACTCTCTTTATACAAAAAATCATATATTTAGTTCTTTACTTTACAAAAAAATTATTGGCACTCGATAGGTCTTTTATTTGTGCGTATTTTGGTGTAAGTCTCATGTCAGAATTTATATTTTCACGAAAGTTATTTAATTTAATATGTTTTTTATACCCGTATCATAGTTACATGTTCTCGCACAGGCGCAAACGTGCACTTGCCATATACCTATGCATATTTTCTATAATAGATTGAGAGAGGAATAGAATATAGAATATATGTTACAATATTACTTTACCATAATATTGCTTGCTTTTAAGGAACAATTGTAAAACAAAAAAAATAATTATCTCTTCATAATATTCTGAAAATTTTACAGCAATACATGTACAGGGTGGTCCGGGAGGAAAGGGGATTATTTCACGAGGCAATTCTAGAGTTAAAAATAAGGAAAAAATTTCATATAAACATAGGTCCAGAAATGCTTAGTTCTGGTCGACTCATGTTTCTGTTCTAAAGGTAAAATAATATCAGACGAAAATTCTGGAAACGCCATTTATGGAAAAAAATTAGTAGTCCCATAATATGTCATTCGACCTAAAACATGTAAAAAAGGTTTTCAGTGCTATGTGAGTAGTAGATTGGAAGGAAAGTGGTAAATAAGTGGCTAAAATTAACGTCGGAAACATGATTTGATTTAGATTTGAACATTAACTTTTTTAAATTGGTAATAAACAACAAAAAGTTTCAAGAAAAATGTGTAAAGAATTTATTTTTGTAAAGTAACGAAAATAACGGTATTTGAAAACAATCACAAGTTTGAAAATTTTGACTTTAATGAAAAATACGTGGCAGGGAATGTTGCAATTATAAATGAAAAAAATATGAAAATTGTCACATTAAAGCAAATAAAAATTATGTTGAATTATTTAGAACTAATGTTAAAAAAATACAAAGTAAACTGAATATAATTATATTTCAATGATTGTTCAATAATTCCGCTATTAAAATCGACGCACTTCTTAACTCACTTTTGAAGTTCTTGTGTAGCTCGTCTTCACGTTCCTGTATGAGGCGGGCTCTAAAGTTCGAGCGATCAGGTCATCTTGTGTATTTTTGTGTATAAGGCTCACTTTTCATCCAACCCTACAAACACTACTCGAGTCAGGACTGGATATTTTGGTGGCCAGTTAAGAGGTTCTCCACAACTAGTTTTTTCCAGCAAAATGTCCATTTACAGATTGCCTTACATGATGAGTTGAACGTGCAGGAGTCCCATCGTGTTGAAAATACATGCCCATTTGTATTAGCAGTGACACTTCTAGTAAAGAAATGGTCACACATTACATTTAAGTTCTTAACACAAACACAGTTCATACTCAGAAAACGTAGCTACTCAACTAAGATAACAATATTATTTGTAAACGACAATGGGTCACATTCAAATTAGATTTCAATGCACTTAGTCAATGATGCCAATATTCTGTTCACAACAATAAAACTTAAACAAAAATGTTTTATAATCATTAATTGCTTTTGTAATTTTTGGTTCAATTCAGAACCGTAACATGGTCTGTCATGTTTTGTTTTCATTTCAAGCCAGATTTCTCAAACTTGTAGTTATTTTTAACCAACGTTATTTAAATAATTTTTCTCAAAATTAAATTCTCTACAAATACTATTTGAAACTGTTTTGTTTATTAAGAATTTAATAAAGTTATGCATTATCTTCTCTTGTATTCTTTTAGCTTCGGAACAAAAACATAGGAAAAATTTTCAACAGGTGATAACTCAAGAACAAAGCATTTACGGACTTACGTTTTTATGACATTTTTTTCTTGTTTTTAGCTCTAGAAGCACCTGGAGAAATAGTTCCCTTTCTTCCCTGAACAGTCTGTATAACATGCAATTATTTCAATAAGAAACGTTAACTAAATATAATTGAATTGGCGGAGGGGAGAATTATTAGGATTTCAGCTCTGAAAATTCAGGGTTGAGCCCTTACTTCAAGGAACTACGGGGAGTCTCAAATGTCTTAAATATGGCCCTTACTTTCTGCCCTTCTTTTGTTAGCAGTTGGCACAATAACCCCCTTTCAGTACTGCTCTTGTGTTCTGTTCGTACTTTAAATATTGTTTCTACCCTCTCATTCTGAGAATGGATCCGTCTAACACTGCTACCCCCTCCCCCGGTTACCATCATTCTAGTATTCTCGTGGGGCGTTTTATTTTATTCACGTCACAACATGGCTCAATCATTACGTCACATGATCCAACCATTTCTAATAGCGGCTTTTAATAAACCTTAGTATGTCAGACCTTTTATTTGATTGTTTTTAATTAGCTGTTCCATGTGATTCTCCACGCTGTATCGTCGTTCCGTTCCACCCAATAATTTTACGCTCAAATATTCCGACACATTTGCTCATCATGCTGTGTTAATTTCTGGGTCCCGCAACCATTAGTTGCAATAGTACTTATACGTATTTTAACTTTGAGTATCTGTCTAACACTTTAGATTTCTACAGTTCTCCATATACAAAATACGGTGACGATTTTCGCCAAGTATCAATACCTGATTGCCACCAATAGCAGAATCAGCCTGATTAACCTTTCTGGTAAACCCAGAAAGAAGAATTGATCCACGTTTTTTGAACAGGTAATTTTCATATACTTACTGTATTTCGTTTTCAACTGATATTTCGGATACTTGCACATATCCGAAATATCCTGATAAGTTTCATTAATCAGGGTGTCCTTCAGTGTATTTTTTGATTAACGTATTACTGCTATAAAAAATTAATCGAGATGTAACTGACGTTTAAATTTTGTTGCTGAGTTATAATAACAGAGTTAATTTTTACAATAAACAATATGTTGCAATTCATTCAGCGAAAAAATAATCTCTTATCAGAGTGATTCAACCGTGACTAATTTTGATTGTTTATTCACAAAATGCAATGAGTAAGCCAGTGTGCATGATACATTCGTAATGAAGTGATAAATACATAAACAATTATTAATAACACACGTTCTGACGTATTCAACGATACTATCAAACTTTCAGATAAGGAGACTTAGTATCCGACCTGAAAAATGCTGCAGAAGCTTTCATTATTAAGAGGTAAGAGGTCTTTTCAATTTATTAAGCGGATTTTGTCGCAATGGTTACGTTATGTTACAAGTCATATTCTGTGCTTACAACTTCCCTTAACAAAAACAAGGGATGGCAGATATAATGCGTTGGTTCGCTATATCACGTGTCTGGATTCTCGCCGCTAGTTTTTCTGAGAGTCGGAACTTTTACAGGTTTCACAGGGACAGTAAAAACTGTTGAATTTAATTTTTCAATTTCCATCAATTAGGTTGGCTGAGGATATACGTGGATTGTTTCAACATTTCGGAAACAGGTAGGAAAACAGACATTTGGTATTTGGAGTGGTGCTATTTCGAATATTGCATTCCAACCGCGGCTCGCAAACGAAGGCCCTGCAAAATTTACTATTTATTAACTTTAGTTAAATACTATTTTAATAAGAAATTAATTTCTTTGTAAAATCTGTAATGTAGTCACTATGGGCAATTGTTAATATAAGGAATGTAACAATGTTTTTAGACTGTGTAATAGTTCTGGCAAGCTTTTGCCAAGAGAAGAGGGCTTCTGGCAAAGTGACAAAGGGGGGGATTATCATGCACTGACGTCTTAGCTGCACGATGTCCAGTGTGATGTGGGGACCGACTGACCGAACAGTTCCCTTGCTTATGTGTTAACATTCGTTTAGTTTGTGATATACTTTAGGTGATTAAAGCCATTCGATACTTGCCGATATCTAAAACCTGTTTTGCCACTTCCAATCTTACATTCCAGATACCAACCGAAACTGATTTTTGACGTGTTTACATTAGATTATTATGTTTATTAGTTTAACTTTAATTAGTTTTATAACACCTTTATATTTATATTTTCCAAACTATTCTTATTAGAATAATTTGAAAATAAATATATTAACTTGCCGTAAAACCTGCAAATTTTATGTCACATATACCACTTTGTGCAAATATAGTGGTATCCAACAACTACGTTTTTAATTGTACTGTCCAATAAATGTTGAATACTTTTTGTATAAATAAATTTTGAAAAGACTTTTGTATTGTATTAGCTATGCCTTTGGACCCTTATATAACTGCGCGCGTCTTTGTTCGTAACGTATTTTTGATGTCCAGACGGCAAGTCGGAGAATAATAAAACTTGGTAATTTCTTACACAATATCTTAAAATAAAGGAGTGAAAACACTAGTCAAATTTTTTTTAAAGTAAGTTATCTTAGTATTAAAAGAGAGGTAGTACAGTATTACATTGGAGACGAATGGGTATTTTATTTTAGTAAACTTGAAGTAATCAATTATTACTTGAAGTAACTGTACTATTAAACACTTTAAAAATTTCATAACTCTATTAATATATTAAAAAATTGAACATTACAGTTTAAATTCTGAACATGTTTATTTAAAATTATACATAACATTGCACACTGAATGCAAGAGGGCCATAACAGCAAAAAATTTGGAAACTGAGTTATGGCACAATATTAACTGATTAGAGAGAGCTGTATTAAATACAACAGAGCCATAAGTGATATCACCATAGATACAGTTGCTTTAAAAATGTGTCCTTATGCTGTTGAAAAAATCTGGAACACACATTTTAATGCAATACAGCCACATGTCACTTAAAAGAATAAACTATATTTAGGAAGGTTTTAAATGAAGGTGGCCATAACGACAATTGTGGCCATATATGAGAGTAGTATAATTTTAGTTTCTTAACGTGGCAGCACTTGTTTTCCAACATATGAATAAGTTACAGATTATTTTTTTGGATTGTGTTGAGTTTTACAGAATGTTTTCAAACAGAACATTGCTGAGTCAGGTGAAGTGAAATGAAAGAAAGGAGGTAAGATTTAATATTTCTGAAACAGCCTTTCTTCCAGTGTTACATAACAAAGTACAAGATGAACAGACGACAAGTAGAGAAGATGAAAAAAGAAACGTAAGGGAAAGTGAATGGAAGAGAAATGCAGCCAAGGTGAAAAGGAATAAGATGAGACATACATAGACTCAAAGGGTAATCACGTTCAAGAAATGGTAATGAGAAAAGATTACTACGGGAATTGGCATTATAAATGTAAGCAAATTCAAGGTGACCAACTTGCTCAGATTTTTAAGACGTTTGGAAGCTTGGAGATATTAACAAACAATGATAATATATAGCTACCTGTATGGACAGATCGAGACCTCAATATCAGAGAATTATAGAAGGCACCACAAGAAATATAAATGATGAGTACCACTTTAAAGTAGATGGAGAAATCTAGCTTGCTTGTAAAAATATTCTTCATAGATACATTAAAAGTAGGTGACCAAATGATAAGGAATATTATCAAGAAGACAACAAATGGAATTGTCAAAGATGATATGCATACATACACAACAACCAACCTACACTACAGTCCATAGTTAATATATAATATGTTTGAAAACAGATTAATTCTATACCATTAAGCGAGTCTCATTACCTGTAGAGAATAAAGTCTCAAACAAACAAGTAGAGAATATATTAGTGGTGGCAAAACATTAGCAGATCTACACAGAAATTATGGAAAGGAGAGCCAGGAACAAGCAAGAAGATATGGAAATTACTCAGCCTACAGCAACATTTTATTGACGGAATTTAATATTAGCTTTTTGTCCCTAGAAAAGAGCAGTGTTTATTCTTTGTGAAATGGAAAAATTCATATGAAAAAGAATTTCTACAATTTGAGTATAAAAATCATCATAAAGAAGTTAAATTAAGCTGATAAGAAAAGGCCAAACATGCAGCGCTTGCAAAGGAAAAGAAGCGTATCACAGCATGCTGTGATTTACAGGCAGTCCTCCCAAATCCTTGTGTTAACGTTTCTGTTCTATATTATAAACGGTAGCTGTCAGTTTTGAATTTTACAGTTTACGATATCGGGAGAAGTACAGGACATTTCTATGTTTGACATGAGGGTGCTGGCAAAAGGGGTCCAAATGAAATCTGTTCATGTGCTTTTCAGTTTTTACAAAATGAATGCAAAGGAGAGATGGCTGTCTTTAACTCCGACAACTGTAGAGGACAACAAGGATTGAACACATTATTGCTTTATACATGTACGTATGCAGTTTTTGCTTGCAGTATTCCAAACACTACATATAAATTTTTAGTAACTGGTCAAAACCAGAATGAAAGAGACGGTTTGCATTAATTAAACAAAGAAAGTTTGTTCTAAAAAGTGGACCTGAATTTATGTACCTGGACAGTGGGTAAACGTAATCCAAACGGCAGAAAAGAAAGGCAGTCCTTTTAAAGTGACAGAAATGGATACACCAGACTTCATGGATTTCAAAAATCTTCAAACTTTTTTTGGGAAACCTTTACAGTAAGCGAAAATAATGAGAAAGTTTCTTGGCTGGACATAAAAAAATTACAGTAGAGAAAGAAAAACCTCTTCAATTTTTCTACAAAACACGCTTCGGAGAAGATTATAAGAAAATACACAAAAAAAAAATACAAGAAGCAAGCCTTCATTATCAAAAATGAATTGTGCATTTACCTCTCCAATAGGAATAACTGATGACAAGAAATGAGATTAATACCTCTCTGTCAAAGTGGAATAAATTATAAAGAGCAATTATAACTCATTCTGTGAAAATCTAACCAGGAATTTTTTTGCCCATAACGTGTCCGTTGATTAACTAATTATAAATATATCACTTCTGACTCGGAACACAAACTTTTTATTGGTAAAAATGTAAAACTTGAGGGTACAAGGTAAAACTCTTACATTTTTAACAATAGAAAATTAGTGTTCCAAGTCAATAGTGATATATTTATAATTAATATAGCCCTTAGGCCATCAAATGAAAAAAGATGATGTAGATTCAAATAAACGTAACCTGTAAGTTCATTCAACATTATGTAAGTATTTAACTAATTTTGTAGCATAACAGAATTATCACCTAAAAATTTAACTTAATACAACATGAATAAAGAAGAAAATGTCAATAGTGAGTGAGAATAATAAATGGTTAAAGAATAAACTAAAGAAACTGTTCATTAAGTCGATAAAATGTTAATAAAATCAAACTAAATAACAAAGAAAACTCTTGGTCCATATATAAATAACCAACTATATAAAACCCCAATAAAACAGCAGTATACCCAGTAGGTTGGGGAGCAGTAAAAAGAAAAGACAAAGGTAAAAAGGTAAACAAAATATTAATAAGGGGAAATTTATTAAATTAAGAAGCAGAAAAACCCCAAGACACAGAACCAATAACAAATTAATAAGGAGCTGTAAATGAGAAAAGGACATGAAACCACAAGATAAGGAAATACTATATAATGAGAAGGAAGAGACAAATATATCAAGGTTCATAAAAAGAATATATCAACAAGAAAGGATATCCACTAAAACCTTATGAGGAATGAATATACCCAATTCTTATACATTTAAAACCAATGGTAAATGTCAGACCAAATAACAAGTTACAGGATACAATACAGTGAAAAAGAAAACTGTAAAACTAAATTGTAAGCTTAGTTTAAGAATAACAAGTGACATACTATAAGAAATAAACAGTGAAAGAAAATAAAATTATTTAAAAAGAGACTACCATTAGTGTAGAGAGATGCCAGATAAAATTAGCATAAGAACAAAAGACAGTTTACTAACTGAAAATATTATTAGTGATAAGAATGTTTAAAGATTAGATACAAATGAAGAAATCCTAGATATAAGATGTTTTATTATAGTTGCATGTTACAAAAAAGCAACCTAAATACAAAAGACAGTTTAATAACTGAAAGTATTATTAATGATAAGATGTTTATAGTTTAATCAAATTAGATATAGTGAACACCAAAGACAGTGTAATAACTGAAAGGTGTTATTAGAAATAAGATGTTTTTAGTTCAATCAATTTATATATAATAAATGCAAAGAGGACAGTTAATAACCGACAGCATTATTAGTACTAGGATATTTTAGGATAATTATAGTTCAATGATATAAAGAAAAGATAATAAGCTTAAGATGTTTTTGTTATGTTTGTGTAATATAAAAAGAAAATTAGTAGATATAAGATATTCTATTGTATTCAAAATAATGTTCAATAATTTTCAAGTTTGTTAAGGCAGAGAAGGCAAGTAGGTAATAGGAATATTGTATTTTTTATTAAACTGTAAACCATATAAAAAGTATAAGGCAAATGAACAAACACACCACAATAGAAAAACAAACCAGCGTTGTAAACCAAAATCACCTATCATAGAACCAAACTCAAATAATAAATTCAATCAAACTGCATATAATGAATAGAAACTAGTCCATACAACACAAAGGTATGAAAATATAATCAGTACAGATACAAATAATAGCAAATTTAATGACAAAAGAAGAAAATTAACTTTATTTGGAAATAACTAATACTAGGCCTAAAGGGTACTCAACTCAGATAAAAAGTAAATTAATCAATATGGGAGTATTATAACAACAAATTATTAACAACAAGCAATAATCATGGAGAGAGTAATATTATTTAATGGAAATATTAACATAAAAACGCTTGTAAACCATTTAAATACTAAATTTGTAAAAAATACAAGGCCTATAATAAATAACAAAAATTGTAAATGTTACGCTTATCTGAACATAAAACAGACCCAGTTATATATCAAATTATGTAAAATTAGCTTAAGAATATTGCTGAATAGTTAGATTTTCGTAAAATTAATAAATAATTAAGTTACAGCAATAAATAGGAAACTTGTCATGTATGTTTAAGAGTTGTAATCAAATCCAAGACATGTAAATTTGTAAAAAACAATGGGAAGAGGAAAAAGACATTTTATAAATTACCACAATACGACGACTTTAAGTTATCAGTCTATTGTTAATCGTGAATGTGAACAGATCAGAATTTACTGACGGAAGATTTAAAAAATAGAAATAGTATAAAACAATGACGAACAACCTCAAAAAGTGTTACTGAGGTTACCAAATGGAAAACAACACATCTACTTTATAAAGAACACCAATAACTATCACAGAACAACAGTAATAGTAATACCAGTTACTAGAACGAGAAATCAACCGCCATTTTAAGCCAAACTTCAACATATATTATCTGGACACGAACTCAACATATTGAACACAGAACACTGCACCAATAAATTATCACAGAACGACATCGCCGAGGAGGGAAGAACATTTCACACAATTTTCCAGGGATACTACAACCTCTCCGAGGAAGGAATTCTCATTTATTTCTGAGGGAGAAGAATAGCGTCAGCGTTGTATAACAGAAAGTCAACGAAGTGAGCGACGGCCATTTGCATTTACTAGCCAGCACGGAGCACTGCCTCTACAAGTCGGTGACGTCATTCTACGAATGGTTGATCTTTATTTATTAATTGACAATTTTCATAATCCTGTTATTTTTGGAGAAAATAATAATTTATTTTAAGACAGTTGTAAGTATTGTATCTTGTTCCTTGCCCTCTCTGACCATTTCGACAGTTAAAAGAACCCGAAATAATTAATTTTGTAAGCATTATATTTTGTCATTTTGTTTACAATCGACCTGAGCGAATCTCAATCAATGCCTGGTCCATGCGCATAAAAGTGGCGCACAATTTCAAATGTTAAGAAATAAACTTCACAATTACTCAGTTACATGCGTTCATAATTATTTGTACAATAAATATTAGTTTCTTCTTTGTTCTAAATATAATTTAGAGTTATTAGAAAAATATACCAAGAAGAAGAAGAAGAAGCAGAGCGAAGTTAGAAGAGAGAATACTAGATCCTACTACTTAAATAGATTATCTATAGGAAACAAATATTATCATAAAACACAATAACTCATTGATTCAATTAAAGGTAATTAAAATATTTTTACATTTTATTAATTATTCAATTAAATAATTAAACAAAATAAAATTTTTTTAAATCTATAGCTAACTGCAAAATTTTTTTATTATCAACATCAATTTATTATCTAATTTTATATGTTTATAACAAATTGGCGCATACCAAAGTGGAGGTTATATAAACCCCCTATAAATATTTATTTGTTTTAATTACAAATTGAAGTTCACCACAGTGGAGCATCATTATTAATTATCTAAAAATTTTATTTGTTTTATAACAAATTGGCGCCCAACGTGGGGCTTATTTAAACCCCATATAAATTTATTTGATGATACAACCAATTGGCGAGCTCAACAGCGGGACTTCGTCATCATTTATTAGTAGTAAATTATTATTTCTCTAAATTTTATTTGTTTTAATTACAAATTGGCGTTCAACTAAAGGGCTGAAAATAGGAATCAATAGATCTATAAAATAAGGACAATTCGTCCAGTTTCCTATTTTAGCTCGGCAGCTGTCAACAGGTCGGAAAAAGAAACAAGATGCACAGGAGGGCGACACCAAAGAAAAGGGCGGTGGAGGCCGAACAGGAAATAGATATGGAGGATAAGGAGGCGACACCCGTGGAAGATGTGGAGTCGATGTTACCGCCAGCATAACCAAACAAGCCTGCACCACAGGAGGAACAGTCAAAGAAATCCACCACAAAAGAAGATACAAAATTGGATAAAATGATGGAAATGTTCCTACAATGGAGTAAGGAGACGAGGGAGATAATGGATAAGCAAAGCCAGATAGTGGATGACGGCCACCGACGGTTGATGGAGAAAATGGATGAGAACCACAAATCGACAATGGAAGAATTAAGCCAGAAACTAGATGATCAGAATAAGAAACTAGATGATCAAATAAACGATAGTAAAGGACGGAGAGAAGAATTGAGGAAAGAGAGGAACCAACCGACGGAACAATCCAGCCAGAAAGTAGATGGCAACCAAACAGGGATAGAAGAAATACCAAACGACGAAACAAGGGAACAAGTAACATTATTGTCAGAAATTAAACTTAATAGGAATCGAGAGAATATGAAACATATGGAAGGGGAATCAAAGAAAATGAAAAGAAGGTACCCAAGGAATTTAATAAAAACAAAGGAAGAATTTGAGATGATGAACAATGGGTTATTAATGTAAGTAATATCCCAATAACCAGGGAAAAGGACATCATGAATGCTATAGATTATAGAAGCAGGTCAAGACAAATCTCCGAAATAACTTACAATAAACCGTATATTACAATTTTAAAAGGGATATAAATAGATGGAATGCAACGGAAATAGAAATATATGGTAAACAATCTGTAATATTATTCACCCTGGATAAACCAGAGACTTCTTGGTTTGATGAACAATATTATAAAATGAGCCGAATAAGCTTTGAAACCAGGGAGAAAATAACAACAGAAAAAAGGAATACAAGAGACAAGCAAGTGATGTCGCAAGAACAGAAATATTTCTGAAGACAACGGTAGTCCGGACAGCAAGGACTATTTTAAAGACCTAGTATTTAAGAAATGTTGTAAGAATAGTAAAAAGAATAAAGATAACAAAATTCAAAAAGTTAGTAAGTACAACTTACACCAATTATTTGAAAAAACCGTTATGAATGAAAAAGAATTTTGATGAATAATAACAAAAATTTAAAAAGTTGTAAGACCTACTTACTTGAACTGTTTGAGAGAAACTATTAAAAACTTATATATAAAAAGAATTTTGGAGAATATATCTAAAGTTAAAAAATAGTAAGTACAACTCATACGAATGATGAGATATAACTATTAAAGATAAAAAGAAATTTTGTAAGAAAGAGATACAAAATTATAAAAGAGTAAGAACAAATTACACTCATAATTTGAGTGAACTCTTGCATAAAAGAATTTGAGAGTAAATGGAGTACAAATGTGTAAACTTTCTCAAACTATCCAGAGACAAAGCCAAAAGAACATGTTCCAGTAAATAAAGAGAACAACCAATATTAAACAATTGAATAATTTAATGTTAACAGAACAATATATTAATAAATGTTAAAAGTGTCATAAGAAGGAACGTAGCAAATCTTCATAAAAACCCGTATTAATAAAGAGAAAAAACCCTCAATAAACTATCACAGCTATAAAAACTATACTATAGTTTGTATTGTAGTAGTGACTATGCTAACTGTAACCACTATTATCAACAATGTAAATGAGACAATTTAAGACAACAGAATACATGACATGATACAGAATGTCAAATGAAAAAGAGAGAAGAAACCAGAATATTTTATAATTAATCAAAATAACTTAACCAAACTCACAAGGAAAATAAATTGATAAAGATGAAACAATGAAGAAGGACCAACTAAGTAAAAACCAAATATTAAGACCAGAAACTAAAAACCCTGGTACCATGATGATAATATTGTCGTAATAACCACTATTATAGTGATAAGTGATAAAGAAAGAATTAATGTTATGCCATGAGCAATAAAATAACTCATTGGATACCAAATGAAAAAAAATCTATATAAATGCTAATTACTATGTAAACCAGATAAAAAGATGAAATAATGAAACGATGAAATGTACATTATACCACATACCTAAACCACATAATATGGAATGAGCTTTGATAGAGAAGAAGAGTCAAGTGTATAAAATTATTAATTGATATAAAATATTATGAAGTGAAGAATCCAAGGATGTTTATTGTTAGTCAAAAGAGACTACTTTTACTGATTATTTATTTTTATGACTGGATGTAGAAAAAATTCATCAGTCTTATATTTTGAGCAGAGATGATAATTCCTCTGGGCTCATTTACGTGAAGTATTGGACAGCAGGGATTGAAGCCAAATGTGCCACTTTGAACTGTTCCAACTCACATGTTAGGGAATATTAGGGAGTAGACATACAGGTGAGGAAGCACCAAATAAGAAAAGATATAAAATGATAATGTTATACACAAGATTGATGATTACTTATTAATGAAAAAAAGAAGCTAATGAAGGAGATTCATATCATCTGAGGGAAAGCAACGGTGGAAAAAGAAGGTATATAAAGTGAAACCACGAATAAAATATGGTAAATAAAAAGAATTAGCAGTAATTATTTCATCTATACTAAGAGTATGATCTAAACTAATCACTTTTACAGGAGAGCATATGTAGCATAACAGAATTATCACCTTAAAATTTAACTTAATACAACATGAATAAAGAAGAAAATGTCAATAGTGAGTGAGAATAATAAATGGTTAAAGAATAAACTAAAGAAACTGTTCAGTAAGTCGATAAAATGTTAATAAAATCAAACTAAATAACAAAGAAAACTCTTGGTCCATATATAAATAACCAACTATATAAAACCCCAATAAAACAGCAGTATACCCAGTAGGTTGGGGAGCAGTAAAAAGAAAAGACAAAGGTAAAAAGGTAAACAAAATATTAATAAGGGGAAATTTATTAAATTAAGAAGCAGAAAAACCCCAAGACACAGAACCAATAACAAATTAATAAGGAGCTGTAAATGAGAAAAGGACATGAAACCACAAGGTAAGGAAATACTATATAATGAGAAGGAAGAGACAAATATATCAAGGTTCATAAAAAGAATATATCAACAAGAAAGGATATCCACTAAAACCTTATGAGGAATGAATATACCCAATTCTTATACATTTAAAACCAATGGTAAATGTCAGACCAAATAACAAGTTACAGGATACAATACAGTGAAAAAGAAAACTGTAAAACTAAATTGTAAGCTTAGTTTAAGAATAACAAGTGACATACTATAAGAAATAAACAGTGAAAGAAAATAAAATTATTTAAAAAGAGACTACCATTAGTGTAGAGAGATGCCAGATAAAATTAGCATAAGAACAAAAGACAGTTTACTAACTGAAAATATTATTAGTGATAAGAATGTTTTAAAGATTAGATACAAATGAAGAAATCCTAGATATAAGATGTTTTATTATAGTTGCATGTTACAAAAAAGCAACCTAAATACAAAAGACAGTTTAATAACTGAAAGTATTATTAATGATAAGATGTTTATAGTTTAATCAAATTAGATATAGTGAACACCAAAGACAGTGTAATAACTGAAAGGTGTTATTAGAAATAAGATGTTTTTAGTTCAATCAATTTATATATAACAAATGCAAAGAGGACAGTTAATAACCGACAGCATTATTAGTACTAGGATGTTTTAGAATAATTATAGTTCAATGATATAAAGAAAAGATAATAAGCTTAAGATGTTTTTGTTATTTTTGGGTAGTATAAAAAGAAAATTAGTAGATATAAGATGTTCTATTGTATTCAAAATAATGTTCAATAATTTTCAAGTTTGTTAAGGCAGAGAAGGCAAGTAGGTAATAGGAATATTGTATTTTTTATTAAACTGTAAACCATATAAAAAGTATAAGGCAAATTAACAAACACACCACAATAGAAAAACAAACCAGCGTTGTAAACCAAAATCACCTATCATAGAACCAAACTCAAATAATAAATTCAATCAAACTGCATATAATGAATAGAAACTAGGCCATACAACACAAAGATATGAAAATATAATCAGTACAGATACAAATAATAGCAAATGTAATGACAAAAGGAGAAAATTAACTTTATTTGGAAATAACTAATACTAGGCCTAAAGGGTACTCAACTCAGATAAAAAGTAAATTAATCAATATGGGAGTATTATAACAACAAATTATTAACAACAAGCAATAATCATGGAGTGAGTAATATTATTTAATGGAAATATTAACATAAAAACGCTTGTAAACCATTTAAATACTAAATTTGTAAAAAATACAAGGCCTATAATAAATAACAAAAATTGTAAATGTTACGCTTATCTGAACATAAAACAGACCCAGTTATATATCAAATTATGTAAAATTAGCTTAAGAATATTGCTGAATAGTTAGATTTTCGTAAAATTAATAAATAATTAAGTTACAGCAATAAATAGGAAACTTGTCATGTATGTTTATGAGTTGAAATCAAATCCAAGACATGTAAATTTGTAAAAAACAATGGGAAGAGGAAAAAGACATTTTATAAATTACCACAAAACGACGACTTTAAGTCATCAGTCTATTGTTAATCGTGAATGTGAACAGATCAGAATTTACTGACGGAAGATTTAAAAAATAGAAATAGTATAAAACAATGACGAACAACCTCAAAAAGTGTTACTGAGGTTACCAAATGGAAAACAGCACATCTACTTTATAAAGAACACCAATAACTATCACAGAACAACAGTAATAGTAATACCAGTTACTAGAACGAGAAATCAACCGCCATTTTAAGCCAAAATTCAACATATATTATCTGGACACAAACTCAACAAATTGAACACAGAACACTGCACCAATAAATTATCACAGAACGACATCGCCGAGGAGGGAAGAACACTTCACACGATTTTCCAGGGATACTACAACCTCTCCGAGGAAGGAATTCTCATTTATTTCTGAGGGAGAAGAATAGCGTCAGCGTTGTATAGCAGAAAGTCAACGAAGTGAGCGACGGCCAATTGCATTTACTAGCCAGCACGGAGCACTGCCTCTACAAGTCGGTGACGTCATTCTACGAATGGTTGATCTTTATTTATTAATTGAAAATTTTCATAATCCTGTTATTTTTGGAGAAAATAATAATTTATTTTAAGACAGTTGTAAGTATTGTATCTTGTTCCTTGCCCTCTCTGACCATTTCGACAGTTAAAAGAATCCGAAATAATTAATTTTGTAAACATTATATTTTGTCATTTTGTTCACAGTCGACCTGAGCGAATCTCAATCAATGCCTGGTCCATGCGCATAAAAGTGGCGCACAATTTCAAATGTTAAGAAATAAACATCACAATTACTCAGTTACATGCGTTCATAATTATTTGTACAATAAATATTAGTTTCTTCTTTGTTCTAAAAATAATTTAGGGTTATTAGAAAAATATACCAAGAAGAAGAAAAAGCAGAGGGAAGTTAGAAGAGAGAATACTAGATCCTACTACTAAAATAGATTATCTATAGAAAACAAATATTATCATAAAACACAATATCTCATTGATTCAATTGAAGGTAATTAAAATATTTTTACACTTTTATTAATTATTCAATTAATTAATTAAACAAAATAAATTTTTTTTAAATCTATAGCTAACTGCAAAATTTTTTTATTATCAACATCAATTTATTATCTAATTTTATTTGTTTTATAACAAATTGGCGCATAGCAAAGTGGAGCTTATATAAACCCCATATAAATATTTATTTGTTTTAATTACAAATTGACGTTCACAACAGTGGGGCATCATTAATAATTATCTAAAAATTTTATTCGTTTTATAACAAATTGGCGCCCAACGTGGGGCTTATTTAAACCCCATATAAATTTATTTGATGATACAACCAATTGGCGAGCTCAACAGCGGGACTTCGTCATCATTTATTAGTAGTAAATTATTATTTCTCTAAATTTTATTTGTTTTAATTACAAATTGGCGTTCAACTAAAGAGCTGAAAATAGGAATCAATAGATCTATAAAATAAGGACAATTCGTCCAGTTTCCTATTTTAGCTCGGCAGCTGTCAACAGGTCGGAAAAAGAAACAAGATGCACAGGAGGGCGACACCAAAGAAAAGGACGGTGGAGGCCGAACAGGAAATAGATATGGAGGATAAGGAGGCGACACCCGTGGAAGATGTGGAGTCGATGTTACCGCTAGCATAACCAAACAAGCCTGCACCACAGGAGGAACAGTCAAAGAAATCCACCACAAAAGAAGATACAAAATTGGATAAAATGATGGAAATGTTCCTACAATGGAGTAAGGAGACGAGGGAGATAATGGATAAGCAAAGCCAGATAGTGGATGACGGCCACCGACGGTTGGTGGAGAAAATGGATGAGAACCACAAATCGACAATGGAAGAATTAAGCCAGAAACTAGATGATCAGAATAAGAAACTAGATGATCAAATAAACGATAGTAAACGGCGGAGAGAAGAATTGAGGAAAGAGAAGGACCAACCGACGGAACTATCCAACCAGAAAGTAGATGGCAACCAAACAGGGATAGAAGAAATACCAAACGACGAAACAAGGGAACAAGTAACATTATTGTCAGAAATTAACCTTAATAGGAATCAAGAGAATATTAAACATATGGAAGGGGAAGAAGGTACCCAAGGAATTTAATAAAAAAAAAGGAAGAATTTGAGATGATGAACAATGGGTTAATTAATGTAAGTAATATCCCAATAACCAGGGAAAAGGACATCATGAATGCTATAGATTATAGAAGCAGGTCAATACAAATCTCCGCAATAACTTACAATAAAACCGTATATTACCATTTTAAAAGGGATATAAATAGATGGAATGCAAGAGGAATAGAAACATATGGTAAAAAATCTGTAATATTATTCACCCTGGATAAACCAGAGACTTCTTGGTTTGATGAACAATATTATAAAATGAGCCAAATAAGCTTTGAAACCAGGGAGAAAATAACAACAGAAAAAAGGAATACAAGAGTGAAGCAAGAGATGTCGCAAGAACAGAAATATTTCTGAAGACAACGGTAGTCCGGACAGCAAGAACTATTTTAAAGACCTATTATATAAAGAAATGTTGTAAGAATAGTAAGAAGAATAAAGATAACAAAATTCAAAAAGTTAGTAAGTACAACTTACACCAATTATTTGAAAAAACCGTTATGAATGAAAAAGAATTTTGATGAATAATAACAAAACTCAAAAAGTTAGTAAGTACAACTTACACCAATCATTTGAAAAAACCAATATGTACAAAAAGAAGTTTGGTGAATAAAAATACCAAAATTCAAAAATTTGTAATACCAACTTACAAGAATTATTTGGAAGAAACTATTAAAATAACAAACATTCAAAAAGTTGTAAGACCTACTTACTTGAACTGTTTGAGAGAAACTATTAAAAACTTATATATAAAAAGAATTTTGGAGAAAATATCTAAAGTTAAAAAATAGTAAGTACAACTCATACGAATGATGAGATATAACTATTAAAGATAAAAAAAAATTTTGTAAGAAAGAGATACAAAATTATAAAAGAGTAAGAACAAATTACACTCATAATTTGAGTGAACTCTTGCATAAAAGAATTTGAGAGTAAATGGAGTACAAATGTGTAAACTTTCTCAAACTATCCAGAGACAAAGCCAAAAGAACATGTTCCAGTAAATAAAGAGAACAACCAATATTAAACAATTGTATAATTTAATGTTACCAGAACAATAAATTAATAAATGTTAAAAGTGTCATAAGAAGGAACGTAGCAAATCTTCATAAAAACCCGTATTAATAAAGAGAAAAAACCCTCAATAAACTATCACAGCTATAAAAACTATACTATAATTTGTATTGCAGTAGTGACTATGCTAACTGTAACCACTATTATCAACAATGTAAATGAGACAATTTAAGACAAACATGATACAGAATTTCAAATGAAAAGGAGAGAAGAAACCAGAATATTTTATAATTTAATCAAAATAACTTAACCAAACTCACAAGGAAAATAAATTGATAAAGATGAAGCAATGAAGAAAGGCCAACTAAGTAAAAACAAAGTATTAAGACCAGAAACTAAAAACCCTGGTACCATGATGATATTATTGTTGTAATAACCACTATTATAGTGATAAGTGATAAAGAAAGAATTAATGTTATGCCATGAGCAATAAAATAACTCATTGGATACCAAATGAAAAAAAAAATCTATATAAATGCTAATTACTATGTAAACCAGATAAAAAGATGAAATAATGAAACGATGAAATGTACATTATACCACATACCTATACCACATAATATGGAATGAGCTTTGATAGAGAAGAAGAGTCAAGTGTATAAAAGTATTAATTGATATAAAATATTATGAATTGAAGAATCCAAGGATGTTTATTATTAGTCAAAAGAGACTACTTTTACTGAGTATTTATTTTTATGACTGGATGTAGAAAAAATTCATCAGTCTTATATTTTGAGCAGAGATGATAATTCCTCTGGGCTCAGTTAAGTGAAGTATTGGACAGCAGGGATTGAAGCCAAATGTGCCACTCTGAACTGTTCCAACTCACATGTTAGGGAATATTAGGGAGTAAACATACAGGTGAGGAAGCACCAAATAAGGAAAGGTATAAAATGATAATGTTACACACAAGATTGTTGATTACTTATTAATGAAAAAAGAAGCTAATCAAGGAGATACATATCATCTGAGAGAAAGCAACGGTGGAAAAAGAAGGTATATAATGTGAAACCACGAATAAAATATGGTAAATAAAAAGAATTAGTAGTAATTATTTCATCCATACTAAGAGTATGATCTGAACTAATCACTTTTACAGGAGAGCATATGTAACATAACAGAATTATCACCTTAAAATTTAACTTAATACAACATGAATAAAGAAGAAAATGTCAATAGTGAGTGAGAATAATAAATGGTTAAAGAATAAACTAAAGAAACTGTTCATTAAGTCGATAAAATGTTAATAAAATCAAACTAAATAACAAAGAAAACTCTTGGTCCATATATAAATAACCAACTATATAAAACCCCAATAAAACAGCAGTATACCCAGTAGGTTGGGGAGCAGTAAAAAGAAAAGACAAAGGTAAAAAGGTAAACAAAATATTAATAAGGGGAAATTTATTAAATTAAGAAGCAGAAAAACCCCAAGACACAGAACCAATAACAAATTAATAAGGAGCTGTAAATGAAAAAAGACATGAAACCACAAGATAAGGAAATACTATATAATGAGAAGGAAGAGACAAATATATCAAGGTTCATAAAAAGAATATATCAACAAGAAAGGATATCCACTAAAACCTTATGAGGAATGAATATACCCAATTCTTATACATTTAAAACCAATGGTAAATGTCAGACCAAATAACAAGTTACAGGATACAATACAGTGAAAAAGAAAACTGTAAAACTAAATTGTAAGCTTAGTTTAAGAATAACAAGTGACATACTATAAGAAATAAACAGTGAAAGAAAATAAAATTATTTAAAAAGAGACTACCATTAGTGTAGAGAGATACCAGATAAAATTAGCATAAGAACAAAAGACAGTTTACTAACTGAAAATATTATTAGTGATAAGAATGTTTTAAAGATTAGATACAAATGAAGAAATCCTAGATATAAGATGTTTTATTATAGTTGCATGTTACAAAAAAGCAACCTAAATACAAAAGACAGTTTAATAACTGAAAGTATTATTAATGATAAGATGTTTATAGTTTAATCAAATTAGATATAGTGAACACCAAAGACAGTGTAATAACTGAAAGGTGTTATTAGAAATAAGATGTTTTTAGTTCAATCAATTTATATATAATAAATGCAAAGAGGACAGTTAATAACCGACAGCATTATTAGTACTAGGATGTTTTAGAATAATTATAGTTCAATGATATAAAGAAAAGATAATAAGCTTAAGATGTTTTTGTTATGTTTGGGTAATATAAAAAGAAAATTAGTAGATATAAGATGTTCTATTGTATTCAAAATAATGTTCAATAATTTTGAAGTTTGTTAAGGCAGAGAAGGCAAGTAGGTAGTAGGAATATTGTATTTTTTATTAAACTGTAAACCATATAAAAAGTATAAGGCAAATTAACAAACACACCACAATAGAAAAACAAACCAGCATTGTAAACCAAAACCACCGATCATAGAACCAAACTCAAATAAATAAATTCAATCAAACTGCATATAATGAATAGAAACTAGTCCATACAACACAAAGATATGAAAATATAATCAGTACAGATACAAATAATAGCAAATGTAATGACAAAAGGAGAAAATTAACTTTATTTGGAAATAACTAATACTAGGCCTAAAGGGTACTCAACTCAGATGAAAAGTAAATTAATCAATATGGGAGTATTACAAGAACAAATTATTAACAACAAGCAATAATCATGGAGTGAGTAATATTATTTAATGGAAATATTAACATAAAAACACTTGTAAACCATTTAAATACTAAATTTGTAAAAAATACAAGGCCTATAATAAATAACAAAAATTGTAAATGTTACGCTTATCTGAACATAAAACAGACCCAGTTATATATCAAATTATGTAAAATTAGCTTAAGAATATTGCTGAATAGTTAGATTTTCGTAAAATTAATAAATAATTAAGTTACAGCAATAAATAGGAAACTTGTCATGTATGTTTATGAGTTGAAATCAAATCCAAGACATGTAAATTTGTAAAAAACAATGGGAAGAGGAAAAAGACATTTTATAAATTACCACAAAACGACGACTTTAAGTCATCAGTCTATTGTTAATCGTGAATGTGAACAGATCAGAATTTACTGACGGAAGATTTAAAAAATAGAAATAGTATAAAACAATGACTAACAACCTCAAAAAGTGTTACTGAGATTACCAAATTGAAAACAACACATCTACTTTATAAAGAACACCAATAACTATCACAGAACAACAGTAATAGTAATACCAGTTACTAGAACGAGAAATCAACCGCCATTTTAAGCCAAAATTCAACATATATATCTGGACACGAACTCAACAAATTGAACACAGAACACTGCACCAATAAATTATCACAGAACGACATCGCCGAGGAGGGAAGAACACTTCACACGATTTTCCAGGGATACTACAACCTCGCCGAGGAAGGAATTCTCATTTATTTCTGAGGGAGAAGAATAGCGTCAGCGTTGTATAGCAGAAAGTCAACGAAGTGAGCGACGGCCAATTGCATTTACTAGCCAGCACGGAGCACTGCCTCTACAAGTCGGTGACGTCATTCTACGAATGGTTCGATCTTTATTTATTAATTGACAATTTTCATAATCCTGTTATTTTTTCAGCAAATAATAATTTATTTTAAGATAGTTGTATGTATTGTATCTTGTTCCTTGCCCTGTCGACCATTTCGACAGTTAAAAGAATCCGAAATAATTAATTTTGTAAACATTATATTTTGTCATTTTGTTCACAATCGACCTGAGCGAATCTCAATCAATGCCTGGTCCATGCGCATAAAAGTGGCGCACAATTTCAAATGTTAAGAAATAAACATCACAATTACTCAGTTACATGCGTTTATAATTATTTGTACAATAAATATTAGTTTCTTCTTTGTTCTAAAAATAATTTAGAGTTATCAGAAAAATATACCTAGAAGAAGAAGAAGCAGAGCGAAGTTAGAAGAGAGAATACTAGATCCTACTACTTAAATAGATTATCTATAGAAAACAAATATTATCATAAAACACAATATCTCATTGATTCAATTGAAGGTAATTACATTTTTTTTTACATTTTTATTAATTATTCAATTAATTAATTAAACAAAATTTTTTTTTAAATCTATAACTAACTACAAATTTTTTTTATCAACATCAATTTATTATCTAATTTTATTTGTTTTATAACAAATTGGCGGATACCAACGTGGAGCTTATATAAACCCCATATAAATATTTATTTGTTTTAATTACAAATTGACGTTCACAACAGTGGGGCATCATTATTAATTATCTAAAAATTTTATTTGTTTTACAACAATTTACATATTCAAAAATATGTATTTTGTTTATTGTTAAGCTTATTAAAAGAATGCTTTTGTCTATTAGTAATACAATTAACATTTTTGATTGTGTTATAATAAATATGTATATAATAAACTATTTTAAGCTCTATTGTTTAAGGTTATGTGCAATAGAAATAAACCCCCTGCCTGTTGGTTTTAGTACTCAACAATATTGAACACACGAAACAAAAAAATAATAAAAAAAAAGACAACAGAAGGAAGACAAAAATTGGCATTAATTAATTTTTATAAAGTGTTATGCCACTGCGCATTTATAGCTTTGACGCGTTGTTTTCGGATCAATTATTTTGTGTTCAGTACAGCGGCATGGATGGTGTATGGTTGTTTGTCATGATTGGTTACCTCATATCCCACATCCTGCACTGCCTCTTCCCTGCTCCCACTACGATGTGGGAGCCTTCCTCAGTTTTTAACCACGAGCCGTCTTACTCCATTCGCTACTAGGGATGCTGCTAACGGCCATTTTTACAGTTTACAGTTTTTATAGACAAAAACGTTTTGTTGTGTTGTTTTCTCTAAGAATTTGGTCTTAGAGAGGAGTTTGAATAGCGTTCTTCTAACTGCTCGTAGTATTTAGGCTTCGCCATCAAAATGAATGCGGGTAGAAAAGATCGAGCTGAATGGATTAAAACAAATGAATACTGGTATCATACTTGACTTCTGACAAACAGAGATATGATAGTAGAGCGGCCAAATAAACACAGACGCCGCCCCCACACACACGCACACACACACACACACACACTAGGACACTCAAAGCACGAATACGATTTGGCCTTCTCTCATATGTACATAAATCACCGGCAAATGTTATGTCTAACCTTCACGTATTAGTAAAAGTCGGATTCCGATGTAGGCCTAAGTAGCACGTGTCGATTATTATCACGACACACACACCGTACTGAAATCTCCAAGTGATTAAAAATTTGTATGTCTGTAAAAATAATAGCGTGTTCATAATAAGCGATATGATGACAATAAGAAAATATATGAAATATGTGGAGTTGCGTGTAGGGACTCTGTATTGTAGTTTATAATTATAACTTTGTACTTTTGGCTAAAAAGGGAAAATGTTGCCCGGGGCTCCACAACATCAGCAGCCACTACGACTCGACCTGTGCAATGAGAGAACAGTGTGTGGAAATGAGGGGCCCTGACTACACTACCTTCCTTGTAATCCGTACCTGCGTGACTTTTCGTAGAGATTCAACTAATTCATTTTACACTACTGACAATCGGAATGTGAAGAGAAAAGTAAGAGAGAATATGATACTAGACGTACTAGAGACAGGTTAATTATCAAATTAAAAGATGAGAAGATAGAGAAAGAGAACCATTTCAATTATATGGGGAGACTTGTAATTGGAGATATGCGTTAAACGGCAGCAATTAAGATCAGATTAGCTTGGTGAAGGAAGGCTTCAATAGAAGACGGACGTTGCTCTACGAGCCATTGAATAAGCAGTTAAGGGAAATGTTGGCAAAGGGTATTATACGAAACCTAGTACAGTAGTTACTGCTGAAACGTAAATAATGAGGAGTTGAGATATGAAAAGACTGAAGGCACTGGTCACGTGGATATAGCTGAGAATGTAAGATTGAAGTGGGAGGGTACAGTAAAGAATGCGGAAATGCTGAAAAGGATTTGTGTGTGGAAAGAGAGACGCTAAAGCGTGTACGAAGAAGGAAGATGAATTGGTTTTGGAACCACATGAGACGAGGCTGTCTGCTGAAGGCAGTACTTGAGGGAGTGGAGATTGCCGCGTGGAAGAGAGGAAGGGAAAGATGGTGGCTTCATTTATGATTGGAAAAATATACGAAGACAATAAGTGGCTGGCTCATAACCGAGAGCCGTGGAGAAGTGTCATGTGAAAACCTGCCACAACACGAATGACTGAGTGTTAATCGCAAAATAACACTCCAATAGTACATCACGTTATAAAGACGAATGTGGCTACAAGGAAAGCGAAGGCCATAACCAGACAAACCAATGTAGACCCCTGAACGTTAATTGGGGAGGGAAACAGCTGAGCAGGTTGTGAGGTATGAGTACTGAAAGCTGACGAGGAAATAAACCACAGTGCAAAAAGGTAAAACCAGAATACTATTTAGTCCCCAATGTAATTGTGTATGAGAAATAAATCACAGAGGAAACAAGTTAGTTTTCCTTTCATGTTTTTATATCGAAGAGAATACCCAACTCTGCCTGTGAAATACTATATTTTAAAATTATATTAGTATATATAATTATATATATATTATTAATATAATATTAATTATATTAATTATATATATAATAATGTATAATGCAGACAGACAGGGAGTAGGACGCAATTTCTAAAGCGGGCAGCTGGAAGAACTGAGAAGTAGAAACTAGGGAAGTTATTAGTTATCCTAACTGGATCCTTAGGATGTCAAGTTACGCTAATTGGTAACCGAAACGAACTAAGAAGACGAACATTAGGAATCAGTTTCAGCAAGAGTCTACAGTGAAGGGAGTGGAAAGAAAAGCAATACAACGGGTTGGCTATGTAACATGTATGGCTAGTAGGAGGAAACTGAAAGACGTAATGAAAGCACGCCCGGGAGTGGAAGACGAAGAAGCTTGGAATGTGTGCAGTACGTGAGAAGCTAATTTGAAAGAGTCTTCCCTTTTAAGTATGTAGGTTGCGCTGCCAATAACACGACAGATAAAGCGTAGAAACTTATGAAAACAATTTTAGGAGTATACATTTCATTAGGAAGATATTGATAAGCCACTTAATGAATGTATAAGTGTGTTCATTTGATCTACAGTTATATATGTGAGTGAGAGAGATACCCTGGGGAAACCTAACAGGTTTGATAGAAAACTTCTCACAAAAAAAATTGGTCTAATTTAGGAAGGCGGTGGAACGTAGCGACAAAGAAAACCAATAAAGAACTGTGTGCTCTATACAAAGACCTCCATTGTTTTGCACAGACAGAAAAGCAGAGGGTAAAATTGTATGCCTACGTATGGATGAAACACAGCAGATAAGGAAATTTTCGGAGGACGCTGCATTGCAAGAGAGGGAAAAGTAGCCCTGGAACGAGACGAAGGGATGCTGGCGAGGAGGATCTGTTTGATTGAAGACAATAGTGTCCAGTAGGCTAAGATGCTTTTGTAGGGGGTCACTTCGGCTTGTAGCGTCAGAAGAGGAGAAAATAAGATGAAGAACGAGAAGAAGAAGAAGAAGAAGAAGAAGAAGAAGAAGAAGAAGAAGAAGAAGAAGAAGAAGAAGAAGAAGAAGAAGAAGAAGCTTGGGGTATGTTATGAAATAAGCAAATTGTTACATTACTTAAATAAATCGTATTACGAGGGTTAATTGAAGAGTTCGCTGAGCGACATCTATAGCTTAGCGGTAAAACTAAAACATTTTGTGTGTTGTAAGATTCGTATTTCTTTTAAACACCTGTTAATTTCCAAATTTATCTGCCAATTTACTCATTGTGTATCAGCAGTTCGAAATTTACATATCACGCATGTTATGAAAAATGGACAAAATCAAACATCGAGGTGTGATTGAATCGTTTGTTAAAAAAGTCTAGCGCCAATTGAAATTCACAACGAAATAGTAAATGTGTAGAAGGTGGTTGCAAGTAGGCACTCGAGTTTGAATAAATGTAGTCGTACGAACATTGCAGGCGATCCCCGTAGTTGACGCCCAAAAAGTACAGCAACTCCAGATATCATTAAACATATTTCAAAAACGGTGTTGGAAGAACGAAGATTGAAAATGGTTACCATTACTGAGATAACAGGCATCGCATACGAGAGTTAACAAATTTTAACGAAAGAACTTGGTGTAAAAAAACTATGTGCAAGCTGGGTGCCGCGTTTGGAACCGTTGGACTCTTCGAGCGTCCATTGTGAGGATCATCTTCAGTGCTCTTACGACCACGTTTAAACTTGAGTGTACACTTAAAAGCCACGTTTTGGAAGGTGCAGCATCTCCAACAGATTTACCATTTTGATCTTCTTTTAACAAAGAATTCTTGACCTTTTCCATTTTTCAAAACAAGGTGACACGTAAATTTTGTTCAGCCGGTAAAAAAGATTTAGCAGTTAGACTGGCAGATAGATTTAGAGAGTAACAGGTGTTACATGAAATGTGAATCTTTCAACACACGAACAATTTTACTCCTACTGCTAATATATATAGGCTAGATGTCGCTCTGCGAACTTTTCAACTGACTCTCGTAAAACACCTGCAGTTTCTCTTTACCACACAACCGCTCCCGGAACAGAAAAAAATCTGAGCAATACAACTAACTTTTCTGTGGGACGTGTTTTCTGATTTTCGATGACAATACGACGCACATCCAGTGGACAACTGGATTTTGCAAGGGAAGTCGTTTCGTTTCGCTTACTTATGTGTAGTTTTTAGTACGTAGCTGTTGTTTACATGTGTCTATATACTACTGGTGTGATAGATTATGCTTATGTACTTTGTATTTAATGTTTTAGAACATGTTTTCTGGCTACTCAGTATAGCCGAACATTGTTTTTTTTTTAATTAAAAAATTGATAACAAACTGTGTTTTCCATTTTAAATACAAATTAATATTCCATCAGTGTGAACGTTTAAATTAAAAAGAGTAATTTTTATTGATTTGGCAATAAACCATGGACCACGGCCAAACAGCCCGGATAACTTGAATCACACAACTGACACCGGCCGTGAAAGCCTTAGGAATATGTTAAAAAGAGTAATTTGTATTGATTTGGCAATAAACCATGGACCACGGCCAAACAGCCCGGATAACTTGAATCACACAACTGACACCGGCCGTGAAAGCCTTAGGAATATGTTAAAAAGAGTAATTTTTATTGATTTGGCAATAAACCATGGACCACGGCCAAACAGCCCGGATAACTTGAATCACACAACTGACACCGGCCGTGAAAGCCTTAGGAATATGTTAAAAAGAGTAATTTTAGCTCTTGCTCGTTTGTTATTCCGATAACATCGTTTTGGCTTTTCTTGGTTTCTCTTCGGCTCTCCAATTTTCTTCTGAACATTTATCCGTTTCCTACACCTTCTTCCTTAATTATACATTGTTATAGACCCTGATGGACTTCTTTCTCTCATAGTGCTCGTGTCTCTCTATTCTCCTGCAAGGCAGGGATTTTGTTTGCTATCATTTCTGGTTCCATTCTCATAAGGTGACCATAGAAAACCATATTTGTCTTTTATTTACCGTGGTCAAGAGTCTCTCAAACTTGTCATACAACTAGTTGCTTTGATTTCAAATAAAGTTTATTGGTACTTTTCTGGGTTCAGGATTTTCCTTTGAAATTTCTATTCTTTCTTATCTATATTTGAGAGTCATTTACTAGGTATTGTCGTGTACCGCATATAAACATTTCGGTTTGACTACCGACCTACAGTGTATTATTGTTGCGTATAATTTTGTTATTATTTTGTTCCGTTCTGTCGAGTCCTTCCCACTCTGAAAGCAGTGTCAATGATGATTCTTATCAGCAGTTCTAGTCATTCCTCAAAATATTCTTTCCTTCCTGTATCTCCTAATCATCCTCTTCTCCCAATTCTTCCTATCCTTTATCATAAGCCACCATCCAGTCACTTGCATAACCCTTAATTCCTCTGTCACCTGTACCTCCATTTCATCTTCGGGGCTCCTACTTGTGGTTTTTATTAAATAATTTTTGTGAGCGCTGAGTTCTCTTCTTGTATATGGCTGAACCATTCGTCAGTATATGGATGTTTATATAGGTGAATCATCTTATTCATCGTGCGTTAATAAACTCAAATAATTTCTGCAATATGTTTGCTCTCTACCTACTTACTGTCCTTTTCCTTTATCTCCTTATTTGTTAGTCGAGAGTAGTACTTATAAAATTACTTAACAAAAAATGACTGTAAGTAAACTTAACAAAAAATGACTGTAAGATATTATTAAATATGATCGTCGGATCGGAAACGAACCTCAAGAACGAGGAAAACAACTTTTGTTATGATTGTTTTTTCAATGTACAACACACACAAAGAAACAAACAAACTGTAATTTTGTTTTCTTTCACTTGCTTTCGGATTTCATTTAACTATTTGGTAAACGTTTTTCAGACATATTAAACAAAATGTAAAGAACACAATTTTCTTTAATTCATTGTAAACAACAACACAGTCGGACAGTAAAAACGGTAGAAATTGTAACACAATATTATATAACATGTAAAAGCCGAGGCAGTCGCTGATGGAATTCTTCATCCAAGGCCAGAATTAATCATCACAGGTGCTGCAAAGAAAAAGTGATTTTTAAATTATACATTAAGAGCTGTAGTGACCGTTAGTGTAGGCTGTATTATTGTCTGGTTTATTGCAGTCTCCTACCCGTGTAATCGTAAAGTGTACTTATGACTCCGTTTGCACTTACTGAATAGTTGTCTGTGAGTGTTACAATTGTAAAATATATATTTCATTTTACAATTATTACATTTTATACAGCCTGACTTATGTCTATCAGACTCAGTTTCCGCAGTATTGCACACTATATGTATTAAATGTACAAGTTAATGCGGTCTGTCTCCCATGATAAAAAACTAATTCTTTAATTAATAAAGTTGTGTTAGTGGTTATAATCACAAACAAAAATAACACTATAGAAAAAATTTTCCGATTAGCGCTTTCAAGCTTCACAGCTCATCTTCAGATCGGAAAAAACTGATTCTGGCAAAAGCACGCAAGCCTACTTAATATTTAATACTTACCTGAGAAAATAATTTATACAGTCATTATATGCAAACAACTAAAAAACTCATCAGAAACTTATGTGTGCAATGCTTGTTAATGTTTAAGGACCACTCATAAATCTATTATTGACTCCTGAACTTAAACTTCTAACAGACCACACGATGGTTATACAGAGAGTTTCCAAAAGATGGTGGCAAACTTCGGGAAAGATTCTACTCATTAAACTGAAAGAAAAATATCCAATAAACATGTGCCTCGTTTTCCATCTATGTGTCTGTCTGCGTTAAAAAACATTGATTACTGTCGAATAAAATGAGGCGGGGAGTTGAAATTTAGTATATACGATACGTTTACCATTTTTTATTAGTAGAAAACAAACTAAAGAATTATTTTAAACATTTTGAAAATGTCAGTTGATTGTAATGTTTAATTCTAAATTTCTCAAAAATCAGTAGTTATGACAGAAAATAACTGTTACATACAACTGGCCAAAAAATAACCATAGGGTAAGTTAACGTATTTATATCCATTATTTTTTACTAATATTTGACTAACACTAATATTTTTTTTTACTCCATTACAGTTTGATTACTAATAAAAGGGCTATGTTTTTTATCTAAGAAGACATTTTTTGTTATAAGTAGGCCTACTCATTTTTTATGATTTTAGAATTCAACATTTCAACATTTAAAAAATTTTAAAAATAATACTTTTTTTGTTTCGTACTTATAAGAAATGGTGAACGTACGGTGTATACCAAAATTAAACTAAACATCCTCATTCTATTCAACAATAATTAGTTTTTTCTTTGAAAACAAAATGGACACAGCTGGAAAGCGAAGCATTTTCTACATATGTTTACTGGAAATTTTTCTTTAGTTTAATGAGTTTCGCTTCCCGAAGTATGGCACCATTTTTTGGAAACACTCTAGATACTGACTAAATGGTCTGAAAATAGAGTTTTTTGTCTGAAACCTGACCTCTGTATCTTGTAATATGACTTATCTAGTTTTAGAACGCACAAGAAACTCACCTTTTTATGTTGGCGCACTGGCAGGAATTTTCAGGATAGGTACAGGGGATAGTGATTTCAGCAATCTCAAGTCGGTTTTTCTATGCATATTGCTAGTTCTAACCACTTACAGCTAGTTTTAAAAATGACCTTAAGCCACTACATTTTTGCAAAAAGAGAAGAATAGTGGATGCTTAAGAAGAGTTTGAAATTTATAGGATCTCAAAAACTCACACAGTGACCACTTATTGAACGAAAACTGTTATTAAAATATAATGTGTTGAATGGCACATATACTCATGTTGGGTGACATCCAAAGCATGACTAAGGTATATACAGACACTGGACCTGGCAGTGTGTAGCGTTGCTCACTGTGCAGTATTTCGGTACTGTGACTCTGCGTGACTTTATCGGTTTTGTTTTTTATACTTATCATAATGAAAAACTCATTATGAGGGATCTTTGGTTTAAAAACCTGATTATAGAACTGTAAGTCCCGAAACGAATCGTACAACAACAAAAATTCCAAGAGGGTGTACTGTGTATTTGCCTACACAACTTAAGAATAAACGAATTCTTCGTATTGTTTAAATTAGCAGCCATCCTTACTATTTCTTTTATGAATTTGCTAACTGCTATAATTTTTATTGTTCGACTAAGCTTAGCAGTTAGCAAATTCATAAAAGAAATAATAAACGAATTGATTAGTCTTGCAACCGTAACAATATGTAAATATTTCTTTCCACTATGTCTTGTTCTTGTTTTGTTCTGTTTGCCCCACATCTATGATCTATTCATTACGACGGTTCGTAAAACAGTGAGCAAATCGCTTTGTTAAGTCTATGTTGAATTTGCATCACCAGTTAGAAGAATTTTTACATCAACCGGACACTATTTTTCCAAGCAAAATTCTACTTTTTATATTCTCTGTACATTTCTCACTCGACGTTATTATTTGTTCAAACTATTTAACAAGTTATAAATTTAACTCTTTCATCATTACACTTACTACAGCTTTTTCCTATAACAATTTCGCGCAACGTTTATTTCTACTGCAAACTCCTTAGCTTTTGCAACGATTCTATGTATTGTTAAGACGGTCTACTGATCGTCGTATGGTACAGTGGAAAACAAAATGCAAGACACCAATTAAGTCACTAATCACCAGCTTTAATTATCACAGTTAAACAGTTTGTAATCAACAAGATAGTCTCTTACAACAAATCAAATAAAACTTGTTCACACGTAATAATAACGTCAACGAGTATAAAACACAATTGTATTACAATAGTCCCGCACAATTATAAACCACTTCGCTACAATACTTCGAACTGTGCACTGTGTGAATCGCCCACAATAACTGAACTAAGCGTCGCTGAAGTCTTGTATTTATACGCCGTTGAGATACCAGAATATTCCATACTACGGATCAAGAACGCCACTAGAAAACACCAGAACGTAATTGATTGCGGCCTTGCACACAGCGCTCGCGGACTAGTGAAATCTGGATCAGTCTCGTTGCGGACGCGTGACAAGTGTCACGTAATTGTCGTTCATCTCAGTAGCAGCAATACGTACGCACACACACGCACACTACAGCTGGAAGAGCCGAGACACACGTAGAACGTTCTGTAATGGTGTAACACTTTTCCGCATTACGTAGCAATATCGTTTGCTGTGCATCACGTTCTCTCTGCTATAATTGCCCGATTATCAGTATATTCAGTGACGTTTATTTTATGTCCTCCAGTCATTAGCTAATTCGTTCCCCCTAAATCTTTATTTACCAATTCTCCACTGCAAATGTTAAAACAAATATTTGAAAATACCATAACAATTACACGCCTATGTTATTTATTGAAATAAAATTTATTAGTAATTTCAATATAGTTTTGTTTATTTTTGTTAAAAAAAAAACGCAAAATATCTTCTTATACAATTTAGTAACACAAGTTCTAAAAATAATGTCACGAACGTTTCACGGATCGTCGTGTTAAAACAGTGAAATTCAAGTAATTGGACACCAGTGAAATCGTCACTTAGAACTGTAATCATAAAAAAAAAAAAAAAAAAAAACAGTAAAGACTCGTATACAAACATTTCTCCAAGATTGCTGTTGTCCAACACACAGTAAATATCGTCTAATTAACACTGTTATAGTAAATAATGCGAGTCACTAATTACAGGTGTGTGCACACAGTAATCTATACTAAATCGCTATAGAACAGACGCACATCTCCGATGACGCACTGTGAATCGCTATTCAAAACTGACTGAGTGCTTCGAAAACAGCGCTTTTGTACTTAGTCTGTATGGTGTGTAATTCGTAACAGATTCACCTGCATGCCAATATAATAATCGTCAAACATTTGGAAGGCGTGTCTGGATAGATCAAAAGCATTGCGTAATCGTGTCGTAAACACAACGCGTGCAAAGCGTCATGTAGTTGCACGGATGTCATCTGTCTCCTGAGCGCAGCGCTATAGATGTTGACTTTTTTATGACTTTAAAAAATCTTTAAAGACTAGTTAAAGAATGAGGGGAGGATTTAAAGTCTGTTTTCTTGAACAAGGTTTAGTTTCCTTATATTAGTGTTGCTGATGCTGTAGACGACTCTTTGACATTCTGACGCATAGATCCGGGCTACAGGTCTTCTTGTTTGTGCCTGAAAAAAGACATTAGATTTTTTAGTAGGCGATTTTATTTGTAAGACGATTCTTCTAAGAAACTCTTTGTTGTAAACTTATGTGGGTACACGGAATCGATGGCGATACCTTTATACCTTGCTGTAAAACTCCGCAATAACATCTGACACTAATTCGTAGAAGGGTAAGGTGTTGTAGATTTAATAAAATTAAGTCGGACTCTACTAAAGTTAATTTTAGCAGTGCTGCTAATTACTATAGTTTTACGTCTTTCGACGGAGCTGATCTACTTCTACACTATCCCGCACTACATACAAGTCTGATTTTGCTGAAAACGTCAGTTACGTAGAAATATCTGGAAGCTCAGAAGTAGTAGAATGCTTGTGGTAGGTTTACGTCGTACTAGAGACATCTATCCACTGCTAGAAAAAGCTAACGTTGTATCTACGACTACTATTAAAATTATCTACGCGTAGTAAAATTCTATGGCTTTCCGGTCATTACAGTATTACTAGCCCCCTTTAAAATCCACATTTCACAGTACATGCGGCACTGAATGAAATTATATGTAGCCTTCTCTGTAATCTAAAACACTCTTGTATGTAGATTTGTACATAGATTTTTATTTAGAATAATGCATGCTAACACCTTAAATATTTAAAAATTACTACCATGTCTACACATAAATTGGATATCTGTACATACAAATAAAACCGGTTATTAAGAAGGACCAACATGCAGTCTCTTATTATTTGTTAAACATATTTCAATCAGTGTTGTTTTTGACACACACACACACACACACACACACACACACACACACACACACACACACACACACACACACACACACACACACACACACACACACACACACACACACACACACACACACACACACACACACACACACACACACACACACACACACACACACACACACACACACACACACACACACACACACACACACACACACACACACACACACACACACACACACACACACACACACACACACACACACACACACACACACACACACACACACACACACACACACACACACACACACACACACACACACACACACACACACACACACACACACACACACACACACACACACACACACACAGTTCATACGTGTGCATGGTTAATGGCTTCCTGACTACATCTTTAAGTGAGTTCAACGTGTCAGTTATTTATACTCATCAGTAGAAATAAGTAGCGATCCTAAACGGCAAATCTCAACAGCAAGTGTGTGCTATTTGAAATTGTTAAAGAAATAAAAATTACTCTAATGTCAAGATCAACAAAATACACTGTCTATGAGGTCAATGTATTCTAAGTTAATAAGCTCGGTGTTGATCTATGGAGCACCAATATGGATCACCACCGCAGTAGCAAAACGATATTTACATTTGAAAGATATGTTAATCTTTGAAAGAAAGGCGCTAAGAAAAATTTATGATCCAATGTGGGAAACGGTGTGTGTTGTATAGGTTACAAGCAGGAATTGTACTCAATCTTCAAGGATGTAGACACAATAAAGATATTAAACTATCAAGTTAATGCGGTGGGCAGCAGGGCATCTGACGAGGATGGCAGAAAATGAAATACCGCAGAAGATTTTGACGATGGAACTTGACGGAAAACGAAAAAGGAAAGGGTGAGGCTGCGACGGATTGAGAACGTGAACAATGATGCCTGGCTGTTGTTTGGGCTGAGGATGTGGAGAATGTGTTGGAGCGTGATCGTTGCCGGAAACTTATAGAAGAGGGCAAAACTCAGTACCAATTATGATGTGTGCGCCGGTTACGAAAAATTCTTCAACGGCCTTCGACTTACGGATTTAATTGCCATTCTTTCTGATCAGGGATTGCTCATGCTCCCGTCCTCTCTCGCATCTAGTATTATCTGCCACATTATTCGAGATCTTCCTTTAGTTTTTCTTCTCTACACTGCCTTTGGTAATCTATCAATCAACATACTTTAGACTATTCAGACCACATTAATTGGCATCGTTTAGTAGTCTGTGTTATTACAGGCTCTTAACTTCTGTGGTATCTCCAATAGTATTATTTCATGTCTCTGTCCACTCGGGTCTTTCAGTAGACCTTCTCAGCGTTCTCGGTCAGTTGCGACGAAACGACGTTTTTACCTGTTCTTACCCGGTCACTTTCACTTAGTCGCAACTGACGGAATGGAATCTGTGGCAACTAGTAGAGACATTCTAAACTTCAATGAGGTTTCAATTCTGTAACTTTTTCATTTATGCAAGTAACCTCTTTCTTCCAACATTTTTGATATGTTAGATTAGGAATAAATAGAATGATAATGGTAATTTCTCTATTATTATAATAATAACATGAAATATTAGTAACAATTGGCACTACCATACGACACCGTAAAGTTCACTCTACGATAGGAGAGAGAAAGTTGATTGATCGTAACTGTAGGTATATAGACACTGGAAACTGTCGTAGCGTATTACCATTCCCGGAGTGAGCCTACATCTCTCCACACGCCTGTGATAGACGCAGTCTGTGTCTGTACGTAGGTTATAGGACGATACTTTCGATCGTAATTGACCGGGTTAAAATTTTCACCTCGGTCGCATCCGACCGGGTTTTATATGATTGGGTCGCATCTGACTGCGGTCTCTTCTCAAGACATCTATCTACATCGCTTCTATTTTGTTTTGACTCGACTCGTTCAACTTACACGGTTCCAATAATATGATGATGATGATGATGATATAATAATAATTTTTTTTTATAGAGGGGAATGCTTTATGCATCGTCAGAGGAGGCTTGTGCTTTCTCTAGTGTGTGGGACTCTCTCCCACTAAAACCCATCTCTAATTCAGGCATTCATATGCATCCTGGAACCACTTAGCGCATTACTTCAGGATGGAGCCTATTGTGCCCTTATCAGGCTCCTTCTAGATGTTCCTCACCTTCTACTGCCCGTTGAGTGATATAATCATAATAATAATAATAATAATAATAATAATAATAATAATAATAATAATGCTTATATAAGATAATCTTAAATAAGATGGCTTCTGGAAAAGGTCAAGTCTCAGCAATAAGTTGTAGTGCCAAGAATGATAATGATGATGAACATTATTTATATTGTTACGACATTACAGAATAATCTACGTGTTTCTCGAGTGTTCCAGTGGAACCGGCTGTAATGTTGTGTGGGTACGTGATTCTCAACATGCGTTAGCGAGATTGTTCCGGACTCACCAGTTCGCGAGCGCTGTGTGCAAGGCCGCAACCAATTACGTTCTGGTGTTTTCTAGTAGCGTTGTTAATGCGTAGTATGGATGTTTCTGGATTTTCGGCAGGGTATAAATACAAGTACTAAGCGACGCTCAGTTCAGTTTTAGTGGCGATATATTCCAGTACGGTTCGAAGTATTGTGGCGGAGTGTTATGTGTTTTATAATTGTGCGGGACAATAATTGTAATACAATTGTGTTTCATACTCGTTGACATTATTATTGCGTGTGAACAGTTTTTATTTGATTTGTAAGAGACTGTTTTGTTGTTAACAAACTGTTTAATTGTGATAATTAAAGCTGGTGATTAGTGGCGTCATTGGTGTCTTGTATTTTGTTTTCCACTGTACCATACGACGATCAGTTTGACCGTCATAACAATATATATGTTCAGATCAAGGCGTTTTGAGCTTTCTTGGGACATGTTTCGGGTGGTAATTTGTACAAGAAAAAGAACTGTATAAGAGTAAAAGATGTGTGCGTGTATAATAGCATTCACCAGTTTAGGACTAATCCAGTTTTTTTCCAGCTAAGCCCGATAAAGTGTAAGTAACTAGAACTGCACGCGGAAACGTTCAAGGATAGTTTTTTCTAAAATATAATATAATATCTGAAATATAATAGTTTCAAAAAAATTTTAATCGTACTGGAAAACAAATCTGGACGTTTGGAAAAGAAGACGATAAGTTGATGAAGAAAAATTAAACACATCTAGAACACATACACATATAGGTCCTAAAATTTCCTGGAATCTTTGGTACAAGTAGATAAAGATATTGTACTTATTCTTTCTGTTCTTTGAGCACTGTTTTTAGTTTACCGATTATCGTACTCCGTTATGAGAATGATGTTCAGAGGGTCAAACCGATTGTCAGGATTTGGTAATATAATGGTCTCATCCTTCTTTGTCCGCTTGTTGAGAACTGGCATTTGGTTTCCAGCATGTCCTCACTTCAAAAGTTGACCCGCCCAGTATTTCCTTGGCCTTACCAGACCTCTTTGGCCTTCAGATCTGTAGGCCAATGTTTTCATGGAGAAGGATTTATGTTGCCACATTGTAGCTATTGATCCCGGTAATGGTTGATTGTTTCCCCCCCATTGTTCAAACACCCAAATCATTACGCATCTTACCATTCCTAATTTAATCAAATGTGTGCAACCCCTCATTTCAGTAGCTTACAGCTTTCTAATGTCATTATGCGACAGTGTAACAGTCTCTTCCTCTCGCATAATGGAACAAGCGATTACAGAAACTTATTTGCTTATCTTTCTTTACCCTATTTCTTGGTGTTCTGTTTATTGTACCACTGCTGGAACTGCGAGTTTAGTTCCACTTCCCCCTTCATTCTTGTAACGGTATATACTACTGAGATCAAAGTCATCCGGTTATTAATGCTTACACTAATTTATTATATATTTTATATTAAAAAAAATTATAAACGTTATATGCCTTTTTAACTTGATACAGTTCTTTTCGCAGATAAACACCCGCTCAGATGAAAATTGTTCAAGATAACCGTATGTGTGTTGGAATGTTTTCTAATTTCAAACACTGAGGATCTGATAATTCGTACCACTTATACACGGGGTCAGTTGAAAAATTCCGCGGAGCTACATATATTGTTTAGCAAAGCAATTGAAATCTTTCTTATGTTATAATGTTTATTTTTTAAGCAAACACAATCCCGTTAATTTACAAATCTATCCGTTAATTTATTTGTTGCTTATCAGCTGTTCGAAACTTATATGTCCCGCGTGTATTGAATATAGACAAAATCAAACAACGTGCTGTGACTGAATTCTTTGTTAATAGAGATTCAAAACGAAATGGTAAGTGTGTTACTGCACCTTCAAAAAACAGTGTTTTGTGAGCGGGTATTCACGATTAAACGTGGACGCACGAGCACTGAAGATGTCGCCCGCAGTAGACGCCTAAACACTCCAGACATCATTAAACAAATTCCACACATGGTCTTGGAAGACTGGCGATTGAGAGCGAATGACATCGTTGAGATCATAGGCATCTCACTTGGTATGCACATGTTTTTAATTCAAGAACTTGGTGCGAAAATACTTTGTGCAAGGTGGGTGCTCCTCGTTTGTAGTTGTTGCACTTTTTGGTTCTCCACTACAGGTACGGCCAAGTTTAAACTTGTGTGCCCACTTACATACCACTGATTTTGAAGGCGCAGCAGCTCCTAACACATTTACTTTTCCGTTGTAAATGTCCATTGGCGCTAGACCATTTTTAACAAAGAATCGCAGCACCATGTTCGGTTTTGTCCGTTTTGCATTAACAGGGGGTGAACAATGAATAAATTGACAGATAGACTTGGAAGTTAACAGATATTACATGAAATATGAATCTTACTACTAACGTCGTCATGTTGTATTTTGTAATGTTTCAGCAAATTGTACGGACTGAAAATGATGCATAAGATTCAAAGCACGTCAAAACCAACATAAGAAAGAATCACAGGACGATTGAAATTGGGAAATTTACATGTTATTTTATTCATACACGTGAACTGAATCTTGGTCAAGATGAATCTTAAATCTAAACTTTAAAAGCGTACTTTAAGTTTTGGGTATGTGATTATTTTTACTTTCGTGTTTAATTTTTTTTAAACATTTTGCAATATTTTTATCTTTGTCAGTTTTAGCATAATATTATTTAAAGAATTGTGCCTCATTTTATTATAACTAAAACTCTAATTGAAATTATGTTTTAACCTTTTATAAAAATTTAATCTTTTTTGGTGTTAGATTTTTTGTAAGTTATATCCTTTTTTTAATTGAAAACTGTATCTATAAGTCAGTTTTGTCCATTGAAATGAATATAATTTGGATGGAAACATTGTCTTCTTAAAATTTAACGATGATTAAAATCCGATTTAATACTGTAAACAAAAAAAGATGATTGGAGCTTACGAGCTAGAATAGGTAATCAGCTGATTCTGGTCTGGAGCCTTGAGAAGTGATAAGATGCAAGTCATTTTCACAAAGTACTATGAAAGATATTGTTACGACAGTACAGAAAATCTTCGTGTTTTTTGGATGTTCCAGTGGTATCCGGCTGTAATGTTGTGTGCGTACGTGATTTCAACATGCGTTCGCGAGACATTTCTAGTCTTCGCAAGCCGCGCGCACTGCGTCAAGGCCGCAATGATTTACATTCTAGTGTAGCGCTGATACGTAGTATGGAATATTTTGGTTTCTGAGCGGGGTATAAATACAAGTCTTCAGCGGCGCTTAGTTCAGTTTGAGTTGCGATTTATTCTAGTGCGGTTCGAAGTATTGTGGCGAAGTGTTATGCGTTTTATAATTGTGCGGGACAAATTGTAATACAATTGTGTTTTATATTAGTTGAAATTATCATTGAGTGTGATCAATTTTGATTTGATTTGTTGTAAGAGACTATCTTGTTGATTACAAACTGTTTATTTGTGATAATTAAAGCTGGTGATTAGTGACTTTATTGGTGCCTTGTATTTTGTTTTCCGCTGTACCATACGACGATCAGTAGACCGACGTAACACTATGTAATCGCAACGTCGGCTATATAAAATTACTCTATAGGTAACTTGGTAGGATACCAAGTTGAATTCGTTTACTTAATGGAAGAACAACAGGGAAAAGGTAACGTTCGCGGTTTGGTTTCCTGTTTTAAAATACATTATATTACACACATGCGCGCGCGGACACCCCCACCCCCTACACACACATACACACACACACACACATTCACTCAGTTAATTGACCTGTTTATGTGTTCGATTATTTCTCTATTGCCCATACACAGGGCCTGATGATGGCAATAAATATTGTCAAAACGTCAACGCAAACGATTTAAAAATTGTGTCCATGTTAACCGACCGATACTCGCTAAAGCCTTCATCAGATATTGATTGACGACCCAGTACTAATTTAAGAATAATATAATTAATATTTGTTTCTTTTATGAAAGTCTTATTTAAAGTCGTAATGATCTTTTCTCTATTCTGAAGTTGTCGTCTGTATACAGGTTTGTCACGGCTCTTGGTAAGCCTTCGTGTATTTCTTGCTGTTGCACTGCTTTCCATTTCGTCACTGGCACCGAATTTTAAGCGTCTGTATTTCTATTGCGTCTAAATACGTTGGCAACTTTTATTATTTCTTTGTGTTGGTTAAGAAACATTTCCCCGGTTGGCAAGCCGGAGTGTGACGACGACGGTCAGTCAATATACAGGTAACTGCACACGATTGCCAGTTGGCAATGTACGTATTGTTATACAGTGTAACAGGTTTACGTGAAACCAACACCACGTTACATACCAACACGGAGTGTGACGACGACGGTCAGTCAATATACAGGTAACTGCACATGATTGCCAGTTGGCAATGTACGTATTGTTATACAGTGTAACAGGTTTACGTGAAACCAGCACCACGTTACATACCAACACGGAGTGTGACGACGACGGTCAGTCAATATACAGGTAACTGCACACGATTGCCAGTTGGCAATGTACGTATTGTTATACAGTGTAACAGGTTTACGTGAAACCAACACCACGTTACATACCAACACGGAGTGTGACGACGACGGTCAGTCAATATACAGGTAACTGCACACGATTGCCAGTTGGCAATGTACGTATTGTTATACAGTGTAACAGGTTTACGTGAAACCAGCACCACGTTACATACCAACACGGAGTGTGACGACGACGGTCAGTCAATATACAGGTAACTGCACACGATTGCCAGTTGGCAATGTACGTATTGTTATACAGTATAACAGGTTTACGTGAAACCAACACCACGTTACATACCAACACGGAGTGTGACGACGACGGTCAGTCAATATACAGGTAACTGCACACGATTGCCAGTTGGCAATGTACGTATTGTTATACAGTGTAACAGGTTTACGTGAAACCAACACCACGTTACATACCAACACGGAGTTTGACGACGACGGTCAGTCAATATAAATATACAGGTAACTGCACACGATTGCCAGTTGGCAATGTACGTATTGTTATACAGTGTAACAGGTTTACGTGAAACCAGCACCACGTTACATACCAACATGGAGTGTGACGACGACGGTCAGTCAATATACAGGTAACTGCACACGATTGCCAGTTGGCAATGTACGTATTGTTATACAGTGTAACAGGTTTACGTGAAACCAGCACCACGTTACATACCAACACGGAGTGTGACGACGACGGTCAGTCAATATACAGGTAACTGCACACGATTGCCAGTTGGCAATGTACGTATTGTTATACAGTGTAACAGGTTTACGTGAAACCAGCACCACGTTACATACCAACACGGAGTGTGACGACGACGGTCAGTCAATATACAGGTAACTGCACACGATTGCCAGTTGGCAATGTACGTATTGTTATACAGTGTAACAGGTTTACGTGAAACCAGCGCCACGTTACATACCAACACGGGGTGTGACGACGACGGTCAGTCAATATACAGGTAACTGCACACGATTGCCAGTTGGTAATGTACGTATTGTTATACAGTGTAACAGGTTTACGTGAAACCAGCACCACGTTACATACCAACACGGAGTGTGACGACGACGGTCAGTCAATATACAGGTAACTGCACACGATTGCCAGTTGGTAATGTACGTATTGTTATACAGTGTAACAGGTTTACGTGAAACCAGCACCACGTTACATACCAACACGTACGTCGCACATTTCCCCGGTTGGCAAGCCGGAGTGTGACGACGACGGTCAGTCAATATACAGGTAACTGCACACGATTGCCAGTTGGCAATGTACGTATTGTTATACAGTGTAACAGGTTTACGTGAAACCAGCACCACGTTACATACCAACACGTACGTCGCACATTTCCCCGGTTGGCAAGCCGGAGTGTGACGACGACGGTCAGTCAATATACAGGTAACTGCACACGATTGCCAGTTGGCAATGTACGTATTGTTATACAGTGTAACAGGTTTACGTGAAACCAGCACCACGTTACATACCAACACGTACGTCGCACATTTCCCCGGTTGGCAAGCCGGAGTGTGACGACGACGGTCAGTCAATATACAGGTAACTGCACACGATTGCCAGTTGGCAATGTACGTATTGTTATACAGTGTAACAGGTTTACGTGAAACCAGCACCACGTTACATACCAACACGTACGACGCTAATTAATGGAAATGCAGGTATAATGATAACGTCAAAGAATCGTGTTGTAGATAAGAATACCGGTAGGTATGTAATATCTGGTGTTCAGGACGTTAGAAAACGTTGCGATAGGCTTCTATATATACACACACACACCCACGTACACTCATGCACACACAAACACAGAAAACCAAGAGTATGCAAACAGTGAGAATACGTTGAGAGATATGTTGTTTAATTACCGGTTGTTGTCAAGAGTCGGTGTATTCAGTGGCGCCGGGTTTTGAAAATCAGTGGGGGTGCTCTAACTCACAGTCCACAACCGGTGGGGGGGGGTCCGGTTGAATTTTGAAAAATTGACCCTCCTGAAAATGCAGTTTTAGGTCTTTTTGAATGAACAACACTTGATGGTAAACATAAACTGTCGTTTCATTTGGTGCTTTTTTCCCCAATAATTAATGAGTAGGCCTACAAAACTAATACACATAAAAGGTATCAGTTTTTTCTTTTTTAAATCTTTAAATCATACAAATAGTGAAAGTAATGATAAAAAAGTAAGAAATATTACATTTTACATATATGTGAATTAAAAGGAGGGAAGCTAACCAAATAAAAATTGTGTAGCCTCTATTTGGTCTTAAGTTAAAAAACATAATAATAGTCTTTATGAGAATGTTCTTTCTTCTCTCTTGGAATGATGCCAAACTGAGTAAAAAGGAAAAAAATAGTTCATTTAAATTAATAAATGATAGCCTCAAATTTGGCGCTTATTGTTAGTTTAAAAATAAAAGAGAAACTGAAAGTCTTTAGTTCAAAAATTAAAGTCTTTGCGGAATTTATAATTCTCACTACTCACTCATAAAGAAAGTGTTCCTACGAACGACTGTCGATCGTTTGATGAAAATGTTCGTCACAGTTTCGAGGTTCAATTTATTTTTCGCTTCTTGCTTATGGACATGCATGATTGCCATGTAGTTCAATTTTCCTTGCGTCATGGTGTTGCGCAGGTAAGTTTTTAATCTTCTCAGGGCGGAGAAAGAACGTTCTGCTGTACATGTAGAAACGGGTATAGTTAAAGCGATCTTTATCAACTTAACCACCTCTGGAATCAATTCGTCGACGTGTTTGTTTGAGGAAATGAAGCGCACTAAGTCTTCTGTACTTTCAACGACAAAATTTTTAGATTCACACACATCTAACATCATATTTCTGTGCAAAATTAATCTTTCAGGGTCAAAGTCATCCTTATAAAATTCTACTACAGAACTGCAATCTTAGTTTTGGAAAGAAGAAGTGTTTCAATTTCTTTGAAGTGAGTCATAGCAGCTTTAGAAAATCGATCATCGAAACAGTTGATCACAATATTTAAAACCTCGAAATAAAGTTTCCGGTAATAATCACGGGAGGGCTGGCAAAAGCAAAGGGTTGAGCGCCGTCATCAAGTCTTCGATGAATTTTTCGAACTTTTGGAAGTTTCGGCTCTCCGACATCAAATTTTTTGGTCAATCCCAAGCAAGAGCTCCAAACTGCATCGAAACGTTCATCAGTTCGAGATAAATTCAAGCCCTCTCGGACACTATGAATATTATCCATGGCTTTTTGCAGCAGTAAGAAGGAATTTTGCAGAAAGGCATTCAAAATTTCAACTGGCTCTAAAATTTGCGTAAAAAGTGTAGTGACAAATATAAAGTCAAAAGAGCACAGAAATTTTAAGAAACCTTTAGCTTTAGCACCGGCATCAGATTTTTTGTCCTCGATTTCCTTAAAGAATAATATTAACTCTTCGTAATTCTGCAAAAGCGTTTTCAACGAACTTATTCTGCAACACCACGTGGTAGGGCAAAAAGGCCGAAGAGCTACAGGGTGAATGGAGCTACCATCTTGGGCAGCTTGCAAAGACTCAAATGTTGGTAGTCGGTTGGGGGACCCGCGCACAAAATTGATAATTTCTTTGACATTTGCAAGGTAGTCTCTCACACGGTCTCATTTTGCATTGCCTCTTGGGTCACAAGGTTCAAAGAATGTGCCAAACAGTGAACATGCATAACTCGCGGCTCAGTTTCTCTGACTTTTGCTTGCAACTCTGAAAAAGCGCCTGTCATATTTGCCGCTCCGTCAGTAGCAATACCTCTGCATGACTTGATATCCAGAGAAAAACGAGTGAGAACATCCATTAAAATTTTCAACAAGACTTCAGCTGTAGTAGATTCAGTTTTATAGAAACGAAAAATAATCCATTAATTTGAAAATCCTTACCACTGACAAATCGAAAAGAAATTGAAACTTGCTCGTGTTGACATGCGTCGCTAGTTTCATCCATAATTATCGAATAGTATTGGGAGTCTTTTAGAAACTTGATCAAATTTTGTAAGACTTCGTTAGCCATAATAGAACCTAGTTCATTTGTTATGTCGTGTGAAAGCCATCTGTACTTTGTACGTTGAAGCCAAGAGGACAAATCGGAGTTATCTTCAGCAACTAACTCTAACAAAGCATGATAATTAGAATTTTCATCTGTGTGACCACGGGTTGCTAACCCCTGAACCATGAGGTAACACAGTCAAGAGAACATTCTTAAGAGTGCTACTCTTGCAGATTTCATATCTCTCTCCTTACCTTTAGACATCAAAGACTGCACGTTCACGCCTTTATCCATTGCACTTTTCCTAGTACAGCAGGACATATGAAAATCCAATTTTTCATGAGAAGCGAATCATTGTAAGGCTTTGTTCCACGAAAGCTTTTATCACGTCTTCGTCTTGTTTAGTTTTTTCGCACACAGAACAAAACACTTTATCACACTTCTCGTCGTATAAGATCCACTTAAATTTGTCTTTCCACTGTTTTTGAAAAGAACGCCCACCAACACCAATTTTATTTGTTTCTTTAGATGCAGTAGTTGAATCCAAGCCACCTGAAGCACTATCTGCTGATGACGTCGTAGCAGAATCACTCTTTTTCATTGACAAGCGAACAATGAATTTATCCATTCTAATAAAACGAGTAGAGCAAACAAAGAATTAAACTAATTTACACTTTTCCGTGTATTTAAACGTATATGTGATATGTGGTTTTTGGAGGGGAGGAGTCGGGAGGCCGTGCTTGCATGGGGCGATGCGTGAGCGCGCCGTCAAAATTGGCATAACCTTTTAACACTTTGAAGAGTATGGAAAAATACGCAAAAGGAGTAAGGCCGTACCGGTACGTCATATGTAATGTTTCGCAATAGCTGTTTTTTTTTTTTTTAATATATTTGCTCTGCGATCTCATTCAGCTGTTTATGATGAACAGCTTGTCGTGTGGCAAGTGTTGTGGGAAGGATGGTCAGAGCCTGGAATGGCTTTGTGGGCGGAACGACCTGCCACAGCTGTCTCATCGCGGGAAAGGCAAGTCCCACGTAAACGGAAGTACCCTGGTAAAGTCTCTGCCCAAACCAAACTTTATATCCCCCCTCTCCGCTCTATGAAAAAATCGGGTCGTACTATCATTTAAGAAATATGACGAAAGATTAGAATTTTCCCAAATTTTTTCTTTCTTTCTTTTTCTTTTCTTCTTTTCTTTTCTTCTTTATTTTTCTTCTCCCTTTTATGTGTGGGTGCTGAGCACCCCCACAAAAATTCTGGGGGGGTGCTCGAGCACCGGAGCACCCCCGGAGTCGGCGCCCCTGGGTGTATTGCTCTCTCGCTTAAAAGAACGACAGTCGGCATCAAACTATTGTCAGTGGTATTAATTTTTAATCTCGCATCAGTGTAGTTGATGTGTTTCTGCACGTTAATGTGTCGGGCGATAAGCAGCGGTTGATGAATACTGATTCTGGCAACACAGCGGTACAAAACAATAATTCCATCTTATTGCCGGTACAGTCTAATTGGTGCACAGAGACAGTTCTGGGAAGTACTGCGCAATTAAGAACACGTTATTACATCAAAGGCTTCCGAATGTTAGTCTTCCTGCTGTTTTAGTAACAATCAGCCTGTTTAGCATTCAATGCGCTGGTGAGAGAGAGAGAGAGAGAGAGAGAGAGAGAGAGAGAGAGAGAGAGAGAGAGAGAGAGAGAGAGAGAGAGAGAGAGACAGACAGACAGAGAGACAGACAGACAGACAGACAGAATTGTGCCGAAAAATACAGAGAATACGTCAGGGTTTAGAGTGTACGTCAGACAACAGACGGGTGTGGAATCATGGCCCTCATGTAGAATCATAAGCACTAAAACCCAAAAACATGTTAACTTTTTGAGAGAGACGCCAAACTCGGACTTTCCTCCGTTTTCTTTGCGTGGTTCTGAGACCTGCAGTTTAAGAAAGGCAGCTAACAGGTGGGAGACGAAGTATTGGTAAGGAGGAATGCGATGGTTATCACCTTGTGAGGCTTATCTTAATTGCTAAGTATCTTTATTTTGATTGTGGCCGCAAATTGATAAATAAATGATAAGGCTTTTTGTTAAATTCGGGCACTAACTAGACATTGGTGAAGACATTTCTAGAAAATTGGCTGCGAACATAATGCAATTTTTAAAGTCCTGAATCCTTGATCACACTCTCTCGACTACTGGAAGTTTCGTTTATTTTCCGTTAGCTCATGTAATGGTTTAGCGATAGTAGCGAAGCCTTTTACAAAACGTCTGTAATATGAACATAACCACAGAAAGCTCCGAACTTCGTGTTTACTCTTCGGAACTGACCAGTCTCTTACAGTGTCTACTTTAGTGGGATCTATTGCTAACACCTGCTGCCGAAACTAGATGGTCCAGATACTGTACTTCTTTCTGGAATAGAGAACACTTCTTCGGGCTCTTCGTTGGGCACCGTGAATTCCAGTTAGAAGGTCCTTAAGGTTTTCCGGATGGTCTTTGAAAGTCTTCCCGATGAGTATGACATAGTGTAAATAAACAAGGCAAGTTATTCATGTCAGGCCTTGGAGGGCCAGAACCATCAATCTTTCGAATATTGCCGGTGAGTTACAGAGTCCAAATGGCATGACGCTAAATTGGAATATGCCACTTGGGGTCGAGAAAGCGGTATTTTCCTTGTCATCTTGATGAAGACCCACTTGCCAATATCCACTCTTTAGGTCCAATGTGGAAAACCACTGTGCTCCAGACAGAGTGTCGAGTGTATCGTCAACGCGAGGTAATGGGTAACAATCTTTCTTTGTCACGCCATTCAACCTCCGGTAGTCTACGCAGAAACATAATCCACCGTCCTTCTTCGCTACCAGCACTACCGGAGAAGATCAAGCACTTGACGAAGATCAAGCACTATTCCCTTGTCAACATGTCCTGTACCAAACGAGACATTTTATTTTGCTTAGCTAATGAAGGTATCCGAGGAGATTGGCGTATCGCTGTTGTATCTCCGGTATTTATGGGATGTTGTACCAGAGAAGTTCTTCCCAATGACTGGCCCGAACTGCAAAAGAATCTTTAAATTTTAAATTCATGTAAAACCATCTGAGTTCTTTTACCTCACCACTTGAGAGATCATTAGAAGAACTGTTCAACAACTCCTGAGGTTCCTCTGGTAATTTTGAAGTATCCGAGGCACTGGATCTTCGTTGCGTCATTCCGGCTACACAGGTCACAGGAGACATTTTGCCTAAGTGCGTATTGCTTTATTAAGTGACAGATTGATCCAAAATATTCGTCACTCTGATAGGTACATTTCCGGTTTCGTCAGATTTTACTAAACTTCTGGCAATTAGTATGCCCGGTGTGCTGACTACCTGGGGTTCGAATATAGAGCACTGGTTGCGCCTAGTATCTACCTCAGTTCTAACCATGATGATCCTTTCGGAGTTTGGCGGGACAGTTACGGCCACTTGATTTATTACGTCCATCGAATTTTATGGTGTATTCATTGTGGAGAGAATTACCTATTCCTTTCCAATTCTGAAGACATTGTTTTGAAGACGATTATAAAACCACATGCGTTCATAACGTCACCCACAATGTCTGCAACAAGTACTTGATGATCAAACTCAAGTCGACCGAGGCGTAGGTGTATCTCCACTTTTTCAAACGCTTTTACAGGCTGTCCACAGGCAACAGATTGGCTTGAGATTTTTCACCACATCGGGGAGCACAATGGAAACTGTTGCGCCTGTGTCAACTGTAATCGAGGTTGGCCTTTCTTGAACGAATCCGGTAACCACCAAGCTCCCGCTGTTTTTCTGAAGTGTAGAAATTGTGTATTGTCTAGGTGGTTCGTTCCTCCAGTTAGTCAGCACACGCCCCGTTCTACCGACTACTGCTCGTCTTCCTGCTGCTGAACTCTAACCCGACAATCTCGTTGTAGATGTCCAAGTTTCCAACATCGATAACGCTTCGGTCTTCCATCATTTCTTCCTTTACTCTGTGGCGCTGCTCGTTGAGTCTCTGCTCCTTGCTCTTCTTCTTCATCGTCTGTACCGTCGCAAACTTATAGCGCGCCACTTTATGATTTACCCAACCAGACGCTGACTGTGCGGCCACAAATTACAAAAGCACGTACAGGACGTCCGCACTATTCCGGTGTCTTGCCATTCTTAACACTTGCTGTAGTTTATTATATCGGAAACCATCAGTAAATGTCTGCATCTCAAACCTCGTTCGAAAATCTTCTGGCGCTTCAGGGTTGGGCAGTTTAATTAATCTGTCAGTGCAGTATGCATCTCGCAAATGTTTATCACCATACCGTAATTCTAGAGCTTTATCAATTCGGCATAGGTGTTCTGGCTGTCAGGTGGCACTATCTGTAGCAGCTCTGAAGCAGGTGCTTTTAAAACGAGAACGAGTGAAAGTGCTTGTCTTTATCTATCCAATATTTGCGCATGGGGCGGCTTCAAATTGCCTAAGGTACGTCGCCCAGTTAGTGCTTCCGTCAAAGGTTGGAGCCTTGATATGAACTGCCCCATCCGCAGGCAAGGTGACTTTCTCTATTGTCTTATTTGCCATGTCTTTTTCTGTCTTTACGCTTGGCTGCATTTTTTTAACTACTCTACTTCGCTCTTAATCTACTCTTTCGTATTTGCAATCGAGTCTTCTATTTTTGTTAACTTAGCTTTTTCTGCGACTGATATTTTTGTAGACATTGTTTGTTTTATATTTGATACAGATTTTTCTACTGTAGACAATTACCTCTTGGCCATTCAGACTACTGCGTAATTCACCAAAGTCGCCTCGTAGGAGACCCAATTCTGCGGTAGTATGTTCTTGCAACTGTTTTTGCATAGCTTCAAAAAGCGCTTCCGTTTTATCTGCTTCCTGCTTACGTTCTTCTATCTGTCGATCTTCCGATTCGAGCAACAGTGGTTTTTGTCTTTCTTCCGTTTCCAACAATAGTGCTTTCTGTCGTTCCTCTTAATGTTTTCTGGCGTTCTTGTGTTTTCAGCAGGAGGGTTTTCTGTCTCTCTTCCGCTTTCTCATCTTGTCGTTTTTCTGTCTGCAACAGCAGCGCTTGGAAAGCTTCCATCATCTGTCCATGTTTAGAACGTACACTATTCTTCTACAAAGTGTCCACTGTTTCTACCGTTAAAGGTTCTATCCCACTTCTGACATCGTTGTTACGAAGATCTCACTGATAGTCGTATGGTACAGTGGAAAACAAAATACAAGACACGAATGAAGTCACTAATAACCTTGTTGTACAATTATCCAATAAACTTGTTCACACGCAATAATAATGTCAACTAATAGAGTCCCGCACAATAATTACTTTTCAATAATAGCCACTTGAAACGCACTGAGTAATCTCCCGAAGTAAACTGAAAACTAAGCGGCAGGTGTGGGCTATTTGTAGTCTGCAGGGATCCATAATATGCGTCCTTAACAAGCACTATAAAATTCTAGAGGGTACTTCAGCGCGGGCTTGGCAGAAACACACACCGGCATGGTTAGTCGATAAGCTTCTAGAACGACACCGTAGAACGCACGAGAACTTTCCGCGTTACGTAACACTATATAAATTATATTTCATGTTGTTTTTCAAGAATAGATTATTTCTGCAAGTATATTTTAATTTTTATTAGTGTATATAAAATATATTATTGAAAAATAACATAGAAATACTGTAAGAATTTAAAACAAGGGTTATTTGAAAAGAGAAAATGAAAAAATATATATATGAATTCACAGGAAAGGATAATATAACGAATCTTTGGACAAAGTACAGACAAATTTCGCTACATATTGGAACGTTGGATATACTAGCCCCAACAGTGGTGAGACTAGATAGATATACTTTCACCTATCGAGGTGACCATGTTATATAAGTCGATCCGAGGAAATATTCGATTACATCTAAAAACTATATTGTATTTTTGACAATGACATTCGAAGCAGTAGTATTGAGCCAAATCCTACCCTTGACACCAACGCTGCTCCCAAGTAAGGAAGGAAGAAACAAATTATCACACACATAAGTAAATCACAAGGACATAGAATCTTATTCAGAGTGGCAGATCTGATCTGCCGCGGTCACTGCTTTGGCTGCGGAAACGGGGGCATATTCTCAACACATAAGGTTGGATTCAAGTACCGTTCTTCCCGCGCAAGTATATTATTATCTGTTTTTTGTTAGTACGTGTCCTATGAATAAACAGTTTGTTTAATAAATGATAATTCTCTGTTTCCCTGTTTCTGCTTGGCAGTCGTTGTAATTATTCTTTTTTTTTATCGCACAATCGTACATAATCTTTCATAGTAGCGGCTTCCAAGGTTGTTGCAATCGACTTACACACGGAAACCGGTACGTAGTGAATGTGTTTTCATTGACACAAACCGTCGATATACAATCGTTAATTAGATCAAAGTAAGCGTTTGTTTAGAAAGAACATACTTCCTTATGATGGTGATAATAACGGATTTCCACTTCGGGATTTTCGACAGCGTTTTTACATATTGCATAAATATTAAAAAATTAAAATTTTTATAAAGACGTTTTAACTCTTCGTCTTGCTTGTTTTCTTTACCAATCCCTCTTTCACCTCTCTTGCTACAAATAAAATCACGTCCCTTGCGGTTAAAGTTTGAAGGTTATTACCAGTATTCCACATCATCACTCTTTCTTTCTACTGTACTTTATAAAATAAGGGCTTAGTAGACAATGCGTTTAAGGTTTTTCTAAGGTTTTAAAATAAGGTTTCTGTCTACTAATCTAAAGGTCTCAGATCCGATTCTCGGGCGCACTATAAAATTTTAAATGTATTGTAATTGATAACAGTGTTTTGGAGCAGGTATCACATTTTAATTATTTGGATGTGATATCTCTTATAGGAAGAACAGCGATATCGAGAGAAAGTTAAATAAATTTTGTTATACATGTGAAACAATAAAACGACTATTGAAGAATAAAACGCAGAGGGAGACATAGCTTAAGTTTTATCAGGCTGTGTCTGTGGCGATTTTAATGTATGGATGTGAAACATGGAATCTCCCACAACAAGGCATTTCAAAAATACAGGCCTCGGAAATGAAATTTTTAAGAGTAGTTACGGGATGCAGTTTGAGAGATCATCTACGAAACGACTACGTAAGGAAGTTACAGTTGGTTCTGGATACAATAAAGGAATCAGGCAAAATTGGAAGTTCCATGTGGAACACATGGTAGACACGCGTATTCCTAAACAAGATTTATAAACCAGTGGAAACGAGAGATCGTGGAAGACCTTGGAAAAAATGGTCTGAGACTCTATGAAGTCGGAACGGGCTATAGCCCAAACCATGTAGAGAAGAAGAAGAAGAAGAAGAAGAAGAAGAAGAAGAAGAAGAAGAAGAAGAAGAAGAAGAAGAAGAAGAAGAAGAAGAAGAATATAAAATCAACGTGCGTTTTTCAGCCCCCAGATCGACTCAGTCTGTGGAAATGGCTACCTGCATTAACATCCTGCAGTAATAATGGCGGCTGAAACGTGGTTCTGGTTACACTACCTTCGTTGTATGCTGAATGGGTCACCCTGCGTAATTTCTAAAATACTTCGATGATACAAAAAGGTGCCACTATTATGTGCTGTACATGCAATCTGTAATGTAATAGTCTTACAGTTATGTACCATAAATAACGAAAGGTTTAACGATGTTTGACCAAGATTATTATCAACGTTTGATGAGCGTTATTATGACATTTGAACACACCTGGAATTTTTGAAAATGTTAGTGAATCAGTAGGAAACGTATAAATGACACTGACACTGAACATGATACGACACTAAACTATAAAACTATTGGTAGAAGAGACGTGAGTCGTCCGAGGATGAGATGGGGGTGCCGGAACAGGTTTATATAACCTAATCCTTGAAGGGAAGAAGAAGAAGACGTATAAATGAGATTATGGATCGGATCCGTAGCATAACTAGGCGGCCCGCACTACCCGCAATACGGGGGGTGGGGGCACAGTTAAAGGGGGCCCACGTAGGAGGTTAAATTTCGATGTTTCAGTAACTTCCATCAAGTTATATTGTTTGTAAGTTAACGCTCGTCAGTTAATCTCTTTTATACCGTACTGTTGACACGTTAACAACTGCTTCATTCATATTGGATTAAGTGGACCATTCACTTGTAACACTAACGCAAATAAATGTTAGCAATCTCTTGAAGAAATTTGGGTTAACCAAAAAGAAAATGTAGTAATAGTTTTATTGTTGTTTTTCACTTCTTGCCTATGCGAAGTGCTGTTCTCCACTTGTACAATTGAAAATAATCTTATTATTTAAGAATAGATTACTTCTGCAATTGTATTTTAATTTTAATCAGTATATATAAAACCTGACGGACGGTTCTTAGTATAAATCTGTGTCCTTAGAAGTTTCAACATAAATAATCGATTTTGTTTTGATTACAATAAAAATGAACGAAAAATCGATTTTATTGAGATTAAAACGTTTGATTGTGCAATGTTTGTTTACGTAATAAGTGATATGAAGGTTGCATTAACAAGGTTTAATGTTTGTTTACGTAATAAGTGATATGAAGGTTGCATTAACAAGGTTTAATGTTTGTTTACGTAATAAGTGATATGAAGGTTGCATTAACAAGGTTTAATGTTTGTTTACGTAATAAGTGATATGAAGGTTGCATTAACAAGGTTTAATGTTTGTTTACGTAATAAGTGATATGAAGGTTGCATTAACAAGGTTTAATGTTTGTTTACGTAATAAGTGATATGAAGGTTGCATTAACAAGGTTTAATGTTTGTATTTTCTTAATTTAAAAAAAATTATAATTTTCAATAAATATCTTGTTTTTCTATTATTTTCATATTTTTTTAATTAGAGTATTATTAATATCATTATATTATTATTGTGTTTGTATACATTGAGAGTTTCTCAGATACTCATTTTGTGACCTTTTTCTATGATTTTTATTAATTTAACATTTTTAATATCTGCAAATTTATGTTTATTATTTAGACACTGTGGGGCTAAAATAGATTTATTTAGATACATTAGGGTTTAAAAACGCTTTGCGAAGGCGAAGGAATCTATCTACTAGTCTTGTCTTTATCTGGCCTACTTAAAATTTATTGCAAACTGGATACTCTATTTTGTATATTCCATTTTTATTGTAAACGTTGGATTTCGTTTTAGAGTTTATTTTGTTAAAAACTATATTATCTGTGTTAAAAGATATTTTAAAACTTGTATATTTTTGTTTGTGCTCACTAGTTTTGTTAGTTTTTGAGTTGTAGGCCTATTTCCGTAACAAGTAAAGGTTGTATATTTATATTATCATTAATAGTTGTATATTTAGATGTAGTTTAGGTTATTAGGTATTCGCTTAGTGAGTTTATATTTTACATCATTTTCTAATTTATTGATAGTCTTTATTTTTTATCAATTATCTATTGCTATATGTTTAAAATACTTGTTTCTTTATCTCTTTCTTTTACCATTAAGTGGGATTCTAAACATTCGAAACATTTAGGAATTGGATGCAGCCATTTTATGTTAAGTTGGATGGTTGGAATTACTTGTAATTATTAACTTTTTTATTATTATAACTACAGGAAACAGTAAAAATCTTGCATATTGTATTGTTTCTTTTAGTTAAATTTATAACCTTAATGACATTTAAAACTAAATGGCATTTAGTCCTAGTTTTTACGTTTATGTACGTTTCCATAAACATCTATAGGCCTATACGGAATTCGTTTCATAAATATGAGCAACGGATACCAATAGGTAAAGGTTTTTTTGCAATCATAGCTCACCAATGTTTTGAAGGGGGTCCAAAATTTGCAAGTGATGCTAACAGATATCATTTTGTCAAATTACCAAAAATACTAAGTTCGTATTCTGAATAAAATTCCTCATAATTTGATGTCCCACGTACACTTTGGCGATTTTTTCAAACTTTTGACTTCAATTTTTGACCCGTGATGCCTCAAAGTTTAAAAAATTTTCAGTACAAAATGTGTATTAGGATTTGGGTTAAAATTCCCTTTAATTTGGTACCAGGCATGGATTTTTACAATTTTTTGAAAATCTTTTTACCTTTATTGGACCTTGGTGAATTAAATTTTTAAATTTTCAGCACTGAGTGCTAAATTTAGATTTTGGCAACATTATGTTTAATACCACGAATGGATTTTAGGGTTTAACAAATTTTTATCGCTCATATTTTTGCTCCTGCCATTAATGTAAAATCTATCTAAATCTCATCTATCTAAAATCAATCGGTCGCTGTGAGGTAAGATTTACAGACACCCATACCAAGTTTTAAAAAAATCTGTTGATATATTCAAAAGTTGAATATGACTATGAAACATGACCCAAATAGGCAACAGCTTCACAGATATATATATATATATATACATACACACACAGATAGACAGAGAGGCAGATGCCAAACGATCGATTTAAAACTGAGAACTCCTTTAGCTCTTTCGATAATAAATGGTTGCTAGTAAACTGCGTTCTCTTTTAAGATCGATACTACCGCCTACTTAGCATTCAGATTACAAAAACATGTAATTATTATATAAAGTATGTGTATCACCTTACGTCAATAATAAAATAAAAAAAATAATAAGTTACTGCAGACATGTCATCATCAACCGTGGCTTTACAACCCTTGGTGGGTCTTGGCCTGCTCCAAGAGTCTATTCCATTCCTCCCTATTACATGCCTTGGCTTTCCAGTTTCTTATGTTCAGCTTTCTGAGGTCCTCCTCTATCTGGTCTTTGAATCTACTTCGTGGTCTTTCCATTTTTCTACTTCCCATTGGTTTCTGGTAGAAACTATGTTTCGTAGGCTGTCCCTCCTCCATTCTCTCTGTGTGTACAAACCACCTAGCCTGTGTATTTGATTAGTCTGACAATGTCCAGCTCTTTGCGAAGATGGTATAGTTCATTATATTGCCTGGGCCACATTCAATTTTCTTGTACTCCTCTAAATATTGCTCTTAGAATTCGTCTTTCACAGCAACCTAGAAGTCTCTTGCTATTTTTTGTCACTGTCCTGGTTTCTGAAGCGTATGTCAGCACTGGCCTGATAAGTGTTTTGTAGATTTTGCATTTCGTGCTTCTTGAGATGAAGCTATATGTCAGGTGCTTTTTTAATCCATAATATGTTTTATTTCCGAGATATATTCTTCTTCTTATTTCAGTGTTCATATCGTTAGTGCTGTTTATCTGGAAGCCAAGATATATGAACTCTTTTACTGCCTCTATATTTTTTGTGCCTATTTCAAGGTTTTGAAGAGTTGGCTTTAATGGTAGTTTGTTGGCAGCATACATATATTTTGTTTTCTCCAAATTTATCTGCAGTCCAATTTTACTTGAGGCTTCCTCTAATGCTGTAAAGGCACTAATGAGATCTCGTTTTGTCCTGGCAATTGGATCAATATCATCTGCGTAAGCTAAGAGCTGTATACTTTTGTTTAGGATCGTACCTCTTGTGTTTATTTGGGAGTCTCTTATCGCTTTTTCTAGTGCTAGATTGAATAATAAGCATGACAAACTGTCTCCTTGTCGGAGTCCAGTTCGAGTTGTGAATGAACGTGACACGGTTTTCTGCGGTAAACTGCGTTCTCTTTTAACATCAATACTACAGCCTACTTAGCATTCAGATTACAAAAACATGTAATTAATATATAAAGGATGTGTATCACGTTACGTCAATAATAAGACATGAAAAATAATAAGTTACTGCAGACATGTAGTTTATTCAAATGTCACAAAAATTTATGTGCTCTTTTAGGGCATCGGGAACTCTCTAAAATTTTGGAGCATTGGTCTACTGTGCAAAAGGATGTCGATTCGAGCCTCGCGAGACAGTAAGCTGTCTCGAGATGTGCTCTGCTTCTTGGTAGAGACGGTCGGAGACCAAGTTAGCAGGCTTACCAACCGCTAACTGTAAAAGCAGACATCTAACAGCGACAACAATTGGCTGACGTGTTAAGGAGTACATAATGACGTAGGTCTACAGTAAACTATAAGATATGTTCTACAACACGTGACGCATTTCCTGGCCAAGGTGCCCACGACCAAGTTCTTTACACTTTGTTTATGCAAATCCAATAAGCACGCCAGACTGCAGTTATACGAGTTTTCTAATCTCATTTACGTCACTTACTACTTTTACTATGCCGTTATTATCCAGTGAAGGTGTCTCCCTACTGTTTCCTTCTTTCGCGTATCCATACATCAACATGTGAAGGTCCGGCAAATGCGTCAGTGATGTCTTCACTTTCATTACATCGGAGGAGGGGGGAATTAGCCTCCCTACTTAAAGACGTACAATTTGAAAGAGCTCGCGTACAACTTTCCCAGTCTATTAGAATCTTGGACTTTCTGTCGCTGCAGACGAATCGAATTTTTCTGTGGACGAGTCCGATTTGTTGACGCTCCGGATTTTTGGGTCCTGATTTTCAACGCTCTAATGTACTTAAGGAACAAACTTACGAATGGTATCAAAGAAAGCGAAATGCGTGAAGAAAATCAGGAGTAGAATCTTCTTCCCCGTGGTGCTACAGGCCTTACTAGGGGCGAATCCAGCAAGCAATTTTGGGGTGGGGAGGAGATAGACTTGACTTTGGAGGGATATGAAAAGTTCGGCAGTTCTTTAATAGTCTAAAGTATAAATGACATGAAAGAGTGAAAATAAAATACAGTGTGTTATTATCAACACAATAAGTTTAGTATCGTACAAGTATAAAATCATATTTACATTCTGTCATATCTATGTCAAGTTCATTGTACTTTTAATAATATTCATTTAATGTTTAAAATACACACTACTTACTTAAGTTACGTATCAATAAAAAATAACATAGTTATAAGGTACAATTTTACAATAAAAAGTAATTTTAGAATAAAAACCATAAACTGAATCATAAAAAACCATAAAAACCATAACATGAATTTTTCATCATATTCACAATCACCAAACTACGAAACAATTTCGTCTGGAGTGACCATTTTCGGGGGGGGGGGATTCCATCCCCCATAGATCCGCGCCTGGCTCTTACTTAGCCTTGACCTCCTTCAACCTTTTCCTCGACAGTCTATATCGCTCACCGTCGCTTGCAAAATAGCACTTAACAGAGTTAAAAGCATTTTCACTATAAGTAATATGAGCTGGACTGGGCGACCAGGAAAGGTCGATGAAAAAACTTGGTTGGATACTGCCGTATATGACGGTGAATAGAGGACGAAATTAATATGGAGGCGGTTAATTTAATTTGGAGCAAGATGTTACGAAAGAATGTTAACGATTAGCTGGAGATATATGTTTACTAATGAGGAGTTTTTTCAGAGTCCTGGGAAACATACCGGTATATAAAAAATCGAAGAACAAAAAATAAAAACATAAAAGTAGGAGAATAAGGTTAATAGTTTATAACCTGTATCATGGGAGGTTGACCAAGACGGGACTAAAGTGAATGATGGAAGAGAAATATTGCCAAGGAAGGTCCATTTTACGCATACAAAATCATACGAAGAGAGTACGCCTACGTCGTCGCCTAAATTACGTTATTTATTCGAAAATATGTCTTTATTTATTGCTAGATTTTTTTTCTATAAATCTGGGATGGTTTTCTGTATGAGAGACGGTAAAAATAAGTGAAACCAAGTAGTGTTAACGACAACTAACTTATTAATGTTTACCGGTATTTTTTAAAACAAATTATATTAGAGCACAGTATCCAATAGAATTCCAATGTTCAGCCAAAAGTAATATAACTCTAAAATTAGACAATCTCGTCTCGTTATCCGCGTTTTCCTAAGGGAAAGGATTGAATTTCCTATCGGATGAAGATAATGTAATGCCTTAGCAATTCTAAAACTGAAAATTGTTTAGCTCCTCTTCTTCTTTAAAATTAACCTTATTTTCTTAGAACTGACTCGTTATTCAGAACTTATCACTTGAACGTATTCATATATATTTTCTCGGGCATAAAATTCACATAAAAAAGCTTTTAAATAAATTCACCGTAAAATATAGAGGAGTCTTATAATCGAATTGATCTTAATTTAAGTAGGTTCTGTATATTTAATTGAAAAGGAAAGATGAAACTCGAGCTGTCCATGAAAACAAGGCTTATTTAAAAAGAAAAGATGAACAAATTTTTATTTGAATGCACAGGTAAGGAAAATATAATGAATCTTTGGACAAAGTACAGACAAACTTCGCTACTGAAGAAACTCATGGATCGAGCTCCATAGAAAACAAGTTAAATTTGAGCGCAGCTAGGGAAGTGACACACAAATGACCCTGTTCAGCTTCCGTATGCTGTGGGCATGGAACGCAAGGGCACAGATTGTATCGCCGCACGTAAGGGCGACAGGAACTGAGAATTATTAATTCTAGACATGTTTAGCGAACCTTTTATGGTAATACTCCTAATGAGCAAGAAATATAGATCGAAGTTCCACCTGCTACTTTCTACAATAACATTGTCGGGAATGTAACTTATTTTATGCATAACGTTGACTGGTACTCGAGCCCGTGGCAGTTCAAAAAAACAATCGTAATAATAAGCTTTGGAATTTTATCGATATGACGAGTGCCTCTGGATAAGAACAGATTTTCCGTGATAGTTGTCCGCCTTAAAAATCTTGACTCTGTTTTGGTGCTCCGAGTGTCAGGTCGTGGTCAGTGTTGTTCTATATTCAGCAGACGTTTCGGCTATAACCGCGGTAGTCCATCTATGATCAACCCTGTCAGCGACACACCCAAATTGGCTAATTACATTGACTGAATTTGCTATTCGAAAAACCAAAAACTGAGCAAAGGTTAAACTCCGGCAATGAAAAAAGCCTACAATAATGTAAATACCTTGTCGGGAAGATGAAAAAGAAGAAGATGCTCCGGCACTTACATATAATCAAGCGCGGCGAAGAAGATCTACCCAATAACTGCTATACAATCTATATTCTATGTGGAATACGTCTGCATACGATTGGACACAATCTCTGCCAATCAGAAGGCTCATCAGCTGACTTAGTCAAAGTAAGTAGCTAGTGTAGTCAGAGAATTCGTGATTTGGCCAGGGACAAAGGCTCTCTCCTGCAATATCGTAAAAAGATCTTGACCTCTGCGGAACAACACACTATAGTCTCATACATAGGTCCCTCTTGAAGGAACCGATCCCAGCAGTTTCATAGAGCTGCAGAAATCTTTAAGCAAGGAGAACTGCCTTGAATGACAGTCCTAGTCGTTTGTGGCCTGTTGATTCTTGTCAGTTATACTTAGCTGTTTTTTTGTGAGGCTCCAGGGAAGCACGAACTGATTTAGAGCGACCACTGCAAGGTGGTTACTGGAGTCGCTGTGGAGGTAGCAGTCATGCAAAAGGACCAGGAGGTATCCGGTATCCTTGTTGTTACTTCGGCCGCACCGCGACTGCTTCAAACCACAGAGGTGCTGAACACCTCATTTTCTGAGATTCTGACTCAAACTGAATACAACTCAAAATGAGCATTCTTTTCGTAAATGCAAGCGAGGAGTTGAAGAAATTACCAGTGAGTAGGAAACTCTGAGAAGAACAAAGCAGTCATTCACTAATCCATTTAAATTTCTGATCACAGAAGGAAGAGAGAGAGAGAGAGAGAGAGAGAGAGAGAGAGAGAGAGAGAGAGAGAGAGAGAGAGAGAGAGAGAGAGAGAGTGGGAGTGCAGTAAAAATTTGATTAACGAATCACTCTTGTAAATGTCAGTTTCTATTCTATTAACCAACAGACTCTTAAAGTCGTCAAACGAGAGGTGGAGACGGTTGCCCTCTTAGCACTCTCAGATTGTGTGATTAACGCCAGGTTGTTAGTGTCCATGCTACGCTGCTCACGTGGTGACTCATTAACGTGTATAAACTTCAAATTGTACATAGGTTATACAGTATTTAGATGTAGCCTGTCTTCCCCCATTACTTTCGTTGTGTCATTCCCTCCCATTCCTTCCACTCCTGACGACATGAAAGGCTCCATCTGCAAAACAAAATTCTCCAAGATCTTAAAACAAAGGCAACTACAAACGTTTTAAACAGTAAATGTATTTACACAGATCATAACTAACGGTTTTGTATTTCTCCTTGGAAACTCCAGGAAGAATACAAAAGTTGAGGCTTGAAAGTCTGTACAGAAAACAAAGTAAATACTTGTCACTGGAAACAGACAAATTGAACATCCAACTACACACGATGAAATTGAAGCCTGCAGTGACTACATTTACTTAAGAGTAGGCGTTGGAAAGAATGAGGGAGAGGTAAAAGAACGTATAAGTTCTGCTAGAGGACAATTGGCTGCTTGAATGGAATTCTTTAAAGGTTATAAATTGGAAGGAATTTTAAATTTACGAAACTCTTACCAAAAATAGTCTACTGTACGGATCTGAGGTAACAGAACGTAACAGGACAAATATCACAGAAGTAGAAATGTATATGTTTGGAAGGATATTGAGAATATCTAGAAGAGACAGAGAACGCAACGAAGGTTAAGACGACAGATGGAAGTGGATGGTTCTCTAGTGACTGATATTAAGGGAAACAGCTGGTATGGTATGGTGTGCCACGACCAAAGAATGGAGGACGTAAGACTACCAAAGAAGATGATGTAACGGGTTCTTCCGAGCGTCCGGAAACGCCGCTAAAGACCTAAAATTACCTGGAGACAAGACGTAACAAAGGTAATTAGCTCAAGAGTCCTGATGAAAGGCCATAGGGATGACGGAGCGGAGAAAACGGTAGGCATCGGACAATTTCATCAATGCTCGATCTCACACTGCACGTGTGTGCTTTGCTGAAACACACACACACACACACACACGATAATTCTCCATGTGACAGATAAGTCTCCGATAATACTGCCTCGCCCAGAGGGATAACTTTAGAAAGACTTTGATGCGAAAATGTGTTCTGAATTCCGCGGCACTTCCCGACACTGTCTCTATACGCCAACCAGATTGCTCCGTGCAGCAATCAGATTGCACCGTTAGTAAGATGAGGTTACCGTTTTGAGTCCTCGTTGACGCCGCTCTCCCACAATTAGTATTCCATCAAACTCAGCTTATTAGGCCTATCACCTTTGATGGAGCCGACCTGTCGAGTTGCCGCCATTCTGCTGTCGCTACAACCGTTGGTTAATGATGTGCAGAAACATGTCAATAATGTAACTAGACTGACGCGAGATAAAAAATGAATTACTACTGATAACAGAATCTTTGACGCCGACTGTCATCCTTGTGGGTGAGGGAGTTTTAGGGGTTGATGCGTTACCCTCGAAACAGAATTAACAATTACAATTCCATTCTTACTTGGAATGCAGCACCAGGAGCACCAGCAGCAGCAGCAGCAGCAGCAGTAGTAATAATAGTTATTCTGTGAGTTTAGTGCACTCTGTATAGCTAAAACTAGCCAGTAATCATTCTCTATAGCTATTAAAAAAATATTTATTGCATTGAAATAACAATATGAAAAAATGTAATGTTATTTTTACGACATTTTGTTAAGTAGAAGTTTATGGCTTTTATGTGCAACCAGTGGAACGAGAAATGGCGATTAGACGAAACATTAACAGTAGCAGTAAGTTACTGAGGTGTACAGCGAACTGTGAGCTCTGGACGAGGTTAGACGATGTTCAACCCAAGGTCGATCGCGGCAGGGTACTTTGTGACAAGACATTGTATTGTACAGTGTGTGAGGCAATCGTCAGCAGACAAACTATGTCAGAAACAGATGAAAATATGTCAGACGTTGCATTAAAATATAAAAGGTGTTACACAAACGCCAGTAGAATGCAGCAATACTGCAGTGTGACGTCGCGTGACCGACAAGGGCGTCGCGGGCACGTCGCCACCAGCATTACCTTCAACACCACTCTACAAAACCATATTATCATCTCGATATTTTTTAATATGTGCTAGCGGTTAATTAACTTTTTGGCAGTCGACACCACTTGACTTGCAGAACATAATAATTCGAACAACTATTTGACAATCTGAAAAGAGAAGAGAGGGAAAATTGATATAGTTTAGTGATTATAAACATCAATAAGTTGTCAAATAAGTTTTAAATATTTTGAGACAATGGCTAGCAAGCGAAATGCGAGGCGTTTGGAATCTACGCTCACAAAACAAGCTAAATAGAATTGATAAACTAACTTTTTTAATCCGCCTTGTGACTTCTCGTTTACAGTTGAGAATTATGCGTTTCAAAATGATAGTAAACGCATTCATCATCGATATGCGCTTCATCATCAGATAGTAAAAAGTCCCATTTATTTAAATACGAATTTCGCATTTAAACTATAGGCCTACGCGTTAGTAGGTGCCACACAATCACGTTTGGGTGGCCACCGAGTGATTGTTCGTCTCTACCTATTTGATAAAGCAGGTTCAAGACGGTATTATATAGCGGATTGGATTTATAACTCAGCTGGTCATTCAATCCGAAACTGCGACTGCTTATGTTTGTGTATGCTCCATAAATCAAATTCTTTCAAGGCGTTCGTGATTCGGCCGTATTCACAAATGTGTAGTTGTTCCAAGTTGTCTTTGAAATCCGTATAATTATGGTTATGTGAGACCGAATAGCGAGCATAATTAGATTTAGTGTTGACGAAGTCAATATTTTTTAGTTATTTTGGTGCATAATTACAGAATATGTATCACAGATATTGAAAACTTTATAAGGTGCATAAAATTCGGTAGGAATACAAAAACGTCAGAATTAATAGAACATTAATTTGTCCGTTGATGGTAAACGCAATGAAGACAACGTGTAGTTAAGGAGAAACTGATAATCTTCCAGAGAAGGATAGTAATATCAATATATGGAGAAAAGATAGAGAAAGGACGATGGAAGGCTCACAAATTAGAAAACAAATAAAATAAAATACAGTTGTTTTGATGGTTCATCCTCTTCATTCACAGCACTTAATATTAGTGATTAACTGTACTTTCACTTGTGAAAAATTACGTTTCTTATTGTCCTCGAACGTTTCGGTGTAGTGTACACCTTCCTCAGCGAGGTTTGAATACAGAGTGTCGTGTACAATTGTAACGGTTTATTCACAGGTTGGTGGGATGTGTGAGGGGGGTTTCGTGGGAGGGGGTTGGCGCTGGGATTCAAAGTATAGTTTGGATTGTGTATGATTGTGTCAAATAGTACGTGTGATTTAAAGTGTAGTTGGTCGTTTAATATGTTGTTTGGTTGTAGTGTGTGGTGTTTAAATAGTTCATATTGTTCAGCCGTGTTGAGGTTCCTACTTTTTTGGTAAGTAGTGTAGTATTTCGAGGTTGTTTTCTATGTTGGTGTAGCTGTGGTTTTCAGTTTGTATGTGTGTGGTGAATGCGGAGTGCATGTATTTAATAGAAAGGGCGTTTAAGTGTTCGGAAAATCTTGAAGAAAAAGATCTTCCCGTCTGGCCAATGTAGAAATGGTTGCAATCACTGCAGTTTAATTTGTATACTCCTGTTTTGTTGTATGTGCCACTGAGTGTACAACACCACACACTACAACCAAACAACATATTAAACGACCAACTACACTTTAAATCACTCTTACTATTTGACACAATCATACATAAACCAAACTATACTTTGAATCCCAGCGCCAACACCCTCCCACCAAAAACCCCCCCCACGCATCCCACCAGCCTGTGAATAAACCGTTACAATTGTTCACGACACTCTGTATTCAAACCTCGCTGAGGAAGGTGTACACCACACCGAAACTTTCGAGGACAATAAGAAACGTAAGTTTTCACAAGTGAAAGAACAGTTAATCACTAATCAAAATAAAATAACTACACAATGAAGTTTTCCGGTTATACATTGAAATATTTCGGACACGTGACTCATAACAAATATGTTGAAGTATGTTGGATGTTTTTATTGTAAGACTACCCCATGTCCCCATCAAATAAGTAAATAAAGGCCCCATTCAGTCCTTCGCAAGGGGGCCCCAAAGACCTTAGCGCCGCCACTGTGTGAAACAACACTGTTCCCTAAACCACTTTTCAAATAGATCGCTGTCCATCTCTGAGTGGTAGTCTGCTAATTTTTTTTTCGAGAAACAGTAGCTGCTCGTTTTCTACACCCATCTGCCTCACTTTACCACTCGCATACAGTAGGGAAAACCTTCGACCTCTTGCTGTGGGAGCCCGCAATGCAGTTGTCAGTCCGCACGTAACGGCATCTTTAGGAGTGATAACGAATTCATCCTTCCATTCTTTTAGGACAGTGTGACCTACATTGATCCAAGTTTCGCCAAGGTAGTTAATGTGCCTCCCTTGGGCTCTAAATCTCTTGTTTTTACGTACATAATTATGACGCCACACTATTATATCCCCTCCTTTTTTCTATTAAAAGAGCCTTGTTTCTCGTTTTCCGAATCCGAAACCAATTTCTTTCAGTAAAACTTGGAACGTTTAACGTTTGAAGTTGGGATAGTTACTATCACCATTCACAACCTTTAACACAGAGTTCACAGTTGGAGGAATATTTTTTACAAAAAAATTGTGCTCTCTTCTACGGATAGCACTTCGCACAAAATCGTAATATTTTACTTTCCTGCAATCTTCAGAATAACGCCTATTCTTTTCTTCTTTCTTTGGTGTTGTCAGTGGCTTCACTTCCTATTCAGTAACAGTGGCTTGGCTGGCACGTGTTACAAGTACAGTTTCTTTCACAACATCATTGTCACTCTTCTCTGTCTTTCTCTGGATATGTTCTTCTAATATAATTATATACACTCAACGTTATTTCACGTTCACCACTTCTCAAAACTTTCTTTCCCTGAGACTTCATTCTACTAATTAACAAAGTAAACAGTAATCGTCTATTGTGATGTACTCATTGTTCATAACCTAAAGGTACCATATGGTATGTTTAGGTTAGGTATCTTTAGGTTATGAATAATGAATACACCACAATAGAAGATTGAGATTATAGGTACCATTAGAAAACAACAAATGTGTGTATATTATAAATACATTACATTATCATTAGTAAATAGTAATAACATACAAAGAAAATAAAAATAAAATGGTGTAATAGTAGAACAAAACAAAATGCAAATTAAGCCGGAAAACAGCTACACTCTACTGCCATAGATTTACAACTGCGCCTGATGTAAACAAACGCATGTGGCAGCCGGAAACAACCGCGCAACACACGCATGCGCGCGCGCGCGCGCGCACACACACACACAAGATTACACTTATGCATAAAAGGAGCATAAGCGGCCAGAAAAAGTCAGTGGAATTTTCAAAGTGAAAGTTTTAAATATAATATAAGCTATTTCACTCGATTTCTTTACTATACATTTTTGTTATATTTGCATACCACGCGCACATGTACGAAAAATTTAAAGTTGTAAACATAGTTCAGCCGAGAAACAGCTGCGGAGTCAGTCACAGTTAAAAGTGCTCCGTATTTACATTATTCAAAGAGGTAATCAGTTGGGATAGGTTCAAAAATAATTTTGATGTTTTCTGAACAAATCTCTTGCTTACACTATGCAGCTATCCCCAATAATAAAAAAGTTCCACACTCATTGACCGTTTACCCTCAATACTGAAAACCCGAGCCCAATGTAAAGGCATATTTTATTTCTTTGCTTCAGTCAATGTATTAATGCAATTTAGTGTCACCATAGTCTTAAGGATACATAGGCCTGCAAGCACACAAAAAATAATTTCAGTTCAGTGTATGGCATCCGAATACTAGCGAGTTAAGTTTCTAAACTAACTAAACCTCCTGTTTTTCTCAGTACAGCAATTTTTATTCTTTTATAGTTATATTTGTAATTGTAAATTTTTTAAAGTAATCTAAAAGAGGTAAATTAACATTATTTATAATGTATGACAGCTAATTTCTGAAGTTACTGCTTCTGCTTGTTTCCGAAACATTATTTTGAAGTTAATATCTCGATTACAAAATTTTCAAGTTTGATAGTACTGGCGAGCGGTTTCTCCATAAGAACAATGAATATTCCTATCTCGTCCATAGTCTCATGTGACTGTTAGACAAGTTATAGATGTATGATTTCTCTCTCGTGATGGTCGAACGTGACTTTTACCACAGCTAGGGGCGCAACAGGCAGCGGGCCTAATGCTTGAAGAGAAGCCAATCTTAATACATGTAATATATCCCAAAATACAAGTTAATATTTAAATGCCGGTCTGTTTGTGTTTGTATAGAATTTAATGGAAGTAACCCGCGCGCGTGACAAGCCTAAGTTTCATAGTTATAAAAGTGGCTCACTGAGCAAAAACGTTGGCCGTCATTATTTTACACAATTTACAGTCAAGCTTGTAAATTCCTTTTATAAATGTAAAAAAATTGTGAAAACTCAGGGTTCATAATTCCTTCATTGCAGCCACGCTGTAGTCTATATCGAGCTCTGCCTTCTTCGATTCACCTATTTCAAGCGCCCGATTTCAATGTCTCTCTCTTCTAACCTTTATCTAACACATAACATCCTGCTAGAAACATTTGTTACGTTTTTTATTCACCAAATTCTTACTTCTCTAATGGTTGTTTTAATGTAACTGTAATTTTTTTTAAATAACCCAAAAGACGTAAAGTAAGATTATTATAACGCGTGACAGTATTTCACGATTAAAAAATTTTAAAGTTAGCTAGTATAGGCGAGCGGTTTCTCCATAAGAACAATGTATATCCCTATCTCGCCCATAGTCTCATGTGACTGTTGGGAAATGTATGGCATTACGAGTTAAGTTTAATGTTTATGTCTTGACTTTGTTAGGTTTATTTTTTGTAATTAAAATCAGATATAATTTAATTTCAAGAATTAATTTATACAATTTAATAAAATAATTTTAAGATGTCAAAAATATGTTTTATGTATTCGGTTTACCCATTTTCGTTATTATTTTTCTCTACGTCATTTTCATTTTATCATTATTGAAATAAAAAACATTATCTACATTATCATTATCGACCGAATGTATACGGTGATTCAAATTTCCGTATGTGCGTGAATTATTGTCGATGAAGGTTCGGGTTCAATTTTATTACTTATCGACTAAGCCACGCTTTTCATAGACTTCACCTAAACGTATGGTACTGCGGTACTGTGATCCGACGATTTTAACGTCTTACTACGTAATTTCCAAAACGAGATCGTTTCGCAACGCTTTGATTATAATTATCGTTTTTTAATTTACGTTACTGAAGTGATAATGAATCCTTTTTTATTCAACAGTTTTACACTTTTCTAGTTATATAAAATGTTTAACTTACTTTTGTTTATTTATGTTGTTGTTGCTTAGTAACATATTATTTGTGCTTAAATATGGAGGTATATTTTCAGTATGTCACAAATTTATACCGTTGTCCTGTTTCAATTGGCAAGGGAGAATCTAGCTTACCGTAACATTTCTCAGATATTGTCTCCATTACAGTTTTTTTTGCTTTTAACATGTACTTAATTTAAACTTTTAAGGGTCTGAAATTTATTATAAGCGTAGTAAACGCTTTACAATAAGATACAAGATTCTAATGGAACGGGTTTTGGTGTTACTGCGTGTCACTTAATAAACCTGCACGTGCCGCTGGTTTGGAATCACTCGGGCACGACGACGACGATTCGGGGCAACCCCGTTGCCCGCCTTGACGACGACGCGTCCCGAACTACAATAGAGCTCCCGTCTCGGGGACCACAATGTATGGGGGGAGGGTTCCTAGATGTGGCCTACTACCGGTTATAGGGTTTCAGATAGATGTGGTCTAATTCAGGGTCAACGTTCGCCAAGGTCGGGTCCAAGATTCACCTGGCGCAGATGGGTGTTGACCGAGGGCACTTATGAGGAGACTGCCCTGGAAATGGGCACAGTGGCGGTAAGATTTTTGGGAAAGTGTCCCTATAGTGGCGTTTAGGGAACTGGGACCTGGGGCGATTCGGATGGTCAGGTTTTAAGTAAGGTAATGATCTTTTGCAGGCCCAGCGCAAACCTCGGTCCAGCAGAGACTGTAGCTTTCGCTTATGGGTCTATGCCAAGTAGCCCCACATTTGGCGGGTCATTTGCACCAGAGCAGGGGTCGGAGTTGGGTAGTTTTGCGGGTTGCCCACCAGGTACTTCACACCGGTGGGACCAAGGCAGTCGAGACTGGGGTACAACCCAACTCGTAAAAGCGTGTCCGATGACCAATACGCCATCAACTATGTCTATTACGTCATCAACGTCAACTACCAATAATGTGGTTCCGTTTCCTAGTGTCATGTGTGTTTAACGGCGTTAAAGTACGCAACTTATGATATCATTAAAGTGACAGGGAATCTGTGAATCCTTTCTTTTTTTTCCTATTGTCTTTTCGAGGCCACATAGGCTACTTTCATCTCATGTTCCAAAAAAAAAGCCATTTCCTACCAACATCAATTTCTTCCTTTACCAGAAGTAATAATCGCAAAGTTATTGTATTTGTTTGCAATATTTTAAATTTTCTGTCCTTTGATGAGCTATACGGAACACACACACACACGCGCACACACACACACACACATACACACATCATTGCAACTACACTAATTTTTACATAAATTATTACACTAATTTAAAAAATTGCACGAGCTTATTACTATTAAGGTTTCTGAGCTGCAGCTGCAGAGCTCGATTAATATAAACGAAATATATTTGTTATTAGATAAAATCAAATTAATAAATTTCATTCTTTAAAGCTGTGAATACAATTCTTCATATATATGATTCTTAGCGTTATTCAAGAGCACTACGAGGAGGTGATAAGGTGATAACAATAAGAAAAGTTTTTTTTTTGTAAACGATGATTACAAGCGGTTTGTATTCAGTGCCCTAATTTTTAGGGAGCGTTTGTTGACAGATTTTGTTAAATTATTAAAGATACAGATTTCGAATTTTGAATTAAAGTCTTCATAATTTTATGCCTCATAGAGGTTTTACAATTTTTTCAAAACTCGACTTTCATTTTTAGCCAGCGGTGCCCCAAGTTAAAAAAATATAAAAGTAAACACTATTTACGGATTTAAGTTAATATTCCCTGCAGTTTGAAAATCGACATTGATTTTTAAAGTTTTTTTCAAGATTATGTTCAACGTTTTGGAACCTGGTGTCCCGAAATTTTGAAACTTACAAAACTAAACACTATGTTCAAATTCTATTTAAACTCCTTTAATTTGATTTGAAATTGAGCAGCTAAATGACAAAAATATTTAGTATAGGAAAAAAACGGTCACCTGGCTGTAGAAGTGAGATGAAGAAGTAATTTCTAAGAAGTAAATTGTCACAGTAAAATTCGTATGCTAGTGACAAATTGTTTGGAATTGGGCCAAGAAATTAAGGTATATAAGATCTTAGAATGTAAAAAAGGTGAACATTTCCCAAGTGCTGAAGTTAACTCACGTTAAAATTTAGTCAATTAGAGTAACATTAAGGGGGAAGCAAGATGTTTCCGATAATTGACAGGTGTGATTTTCATCACAATTTATCTATGGTTTGCGCTGGTGTGTTTAAAATTAGCCTTTGCAAGGCTTCGTTCACTTTTTATTTTATTCTTTCTTTACTTTTTTTTAAAGAGGGACTTTACCATAAAAAAAGGAATTGTTACTATAGTAACAATGAACGCAAATTATACGATACTCATATTAGATATTTTACAATATTTGATTAGTGTTCCTAAAGTACTATTATATTTTCTGAATATACGATAAATTCTTGCTTTTAAACAGGATAAGATATTTCCGTTTAATTTGTACTTGGCAACTGTTTTCTTAATCCTGTCGTCCAGTTTCAATATTTTTTCCCCCAAGACTAACCCCCAGCTTTAGAAACATGCTGTTAGTGTGTCCAGCTTCTTTTTTCAAATACTCCACGAGAGCCGTGACTCTTGGTTGCGTTAATCTTGTTGTGCCATCCGTTTCAACTTGAACATCGTAATTTTCTAGCCATCTGTTCATAAAGTTGAAGTCAAAGTAGTTGACATGACACGGTGTATTTTCTTATTATTTCGTCCATAAGGTGACAGCCTCTTTCGTACATTAAATATTTCTAGTTTTGCAGTCGATTAATTTCAGTTACCAGTAATATGGTCTTTTTTCCTGTAATCCTGGCATATAGTTTTCAAATACTATATAATCTTAGACTTAAAGAGAAATTGTATTTTTAGGCGGTTATTATAACTATAGATATTTAGCTAAGCGCAAATCTCTTATAATACTGCATTGATGTGAATCCATGGACATCTACTTCTGCTGATATTAGGGATTCTAATTTTAAAAATTGTACACTTAGCTCTTTCAGCTTTTCCAGTCTTCATATGCACTAAACAAATAGCTTTCTTTTCATGCATTTAAATCATTTTCCCTATTCCCCTATGTTTCCTATCTGCATTATGTTTTCTTGTCACTTATCAGGCGAGTGCTGATATAAGCTATATATGCTTCAGAAACCTGGACGATGACAAAAAATAGCGAGGGACTTTTAGGTTGCTTTGAAAGACGCATTCTAAAAACAATATTTAGATGAGTACAAGCAACTGGAATGTGGCGCAGGCGCTATAATTATAAACTATGCCATCTTTACAAAGAGCTGGACATTGTCAGGATAATAAAAAATATGTTACGTAATGCGGGAAAAGTTTTACTCCGTTACGGAACGTTCTGGTACATTGGAGAACGTTGTTCTACTCTTTTCACGGCTATTCCCGCCGCAGCTGTAATGCGCACGTGACGCTTGACATGCGAGGCAGTATTACGTAATGCGGAACGTCTCGTGCGTTTGATGGTGTCGTTCTAGAAGCTTCTTGACTAACTCAACGATGCGTGTTTCTGCCATGGCCGCGCTGATGTATTCTCAAGAATTTTCACGTGTTTGTTAAAAAGACGCATAGTATGGAACCCTGCTGACTATAAATAGCCCATACCTGCCGCTTAGAATTCAGTGTTATGTCGGGCGATTTACACAGTGCGTCGCAAGTGGTGTATTAGTGAAAAGTGATTATAGCGCGGAATTTTTTATATTTGACATTATTATTGCGTGTGGACAAATCTAACTTGAATTATTGTAGGAGTTGATTATAAACTGTTATTTGTGATAATTAAAGCTGGTTTTTAGTGACTTAATTGGTGTCTTGTATTTTGTTTTCCATTGTACCATACGACGATCAGTAGACCGTCGTAATAATATACAGGCTAAGGTGGGTTGGACACATGGAGAAAATGGAGGAAGGGTAGCCTACGAAACATATCTTCTACCCGAAACCAATGGGTAGTAGAGCAAGGGGAAGACCCCGAAGTAGATTCAAAGATCAGATGAGGAGGAACTCAGAAAGCTGAACATAAGAAACTGGAAAGCCCGGGCACGCAATAGGGAAGAATGGAGTCGACTCTTTGAGCAGGCCAAGACCACCGCTGATGATGATGATGAATACGTTGTCTTGTCACATCTGTCCAGGCTATATTATGCATTTTCTCCGGGTCCAAACTTTCAAGACAATTTGTCTCCGCATCTTTGCTGCATGCAGTGCCACTCTCCAGACATAGCTGGTCAATAATCTTTTCTTTAATGAAATATTCAGTCTGCAAGTAAACAATTTTTAATCCGAGTAACCACACACAACTACAATGAAATTAATACAATTACATCGAGGGTAAGGATCGCTAGTTGCGCCACTTCCCAACGACAAACGCAGTAATTTAATTTGAATTAATTTTCTAAACACGAATCGGCTGTGGTTTGTGCAACTATTTCTCCTTGGTCACAATTGATGTAGAAAACCGCTGGAGTGGAACGTTCTCTTGTACACAGTCGTAATTATTCTCAGATTAGAATACTGTGTGTGTATGTGTGTGTGTGTGTGTAACACGCTTCGTAGCAACCGCGTTGGGCAATACGTTCATCCTACGCTTATCGTAAAACTTAATTCATGAGCAACAAACAAGGTGAAGCAACCTGTTTAAATATCGTTCCCCCTCTTTGTCTCTTTGGTTCTTGGATAAACGAAATAATGAAACAATTATTTATGAGGACAATGGTCGGTTTATGAGGAATATATGTCAGGGCTGTGACGTCACACGTAAGCAAGACACACGTCAGTGCGTTTGCTCCGTTTCTACTGCAGTCAGCTGATCGTTTCCTTTACATGTAAATCTAACATTAACGGTTCTTGTCTATCCCGTTATTGTGTTTGTAAACACGATTATTTTGTTTGCAAGAACCTCCCCACTCTACTCTTGCTTTACCAATTCGGTATCGAAATGAATTAAATCAGCAGTAAACATAACTAAAGGGCCTTTTCTTATTTTTATATTTGCTATTAAGGAAATGGACCAATAAATTTCGGTTAATGCCCACTGTTCCCGACAAAAGTCGGAACTTGAGAAATTAAGTCAGCTTTGCCAGCAAAGTCTACTTCCACGTCCTCGAAGGTGAAAGCCGCGTGGCCCATGGAAAGCATGGCGTGCAATAGATGTGCGTTATGTAATGTCGGAAGAGGCTGAAAGGCGAGTTTCTAGCGCCTTAAAACTAGAACCTTCGGCTAGGGGAGACTGTAGGGGAGGCTGTAAGCCTATACCATGAGGTTGAGGAGAATAAGAAGAAGAAGAAGAAGAAGAAGATTTTTGCTTTTACCAGTATGTCAGTTCTGCTTGAGGCCTTCTATAGTAGTTTAAAAGTATTGAAATTTTACTCGGATACTGTACTAGTTTTCGGCGGAACCTGTAACCTGGAGGGCCGGAGTTTATTATCAAATTTGTACTTCTCTTAGGTAGACTGTTTCCATACAACTAAACCTCCACCGGCCCCTGATTTGTACTGTCCCATAAAGCTTGACTGCCATTTCCGTCCATTTGCGGAAATGAAGTCCCTCTTCTTCGCTATCTTCGCCGCTTCTTCTACCAAATGAAGTTTAGATTGGTACCACCCCTACCCATGACGTTCTGCAGAGGTATTCAATGAATGCATACAGTAGGAATACTCTAGAATAGTGGTTCCCAAACTTTTAAATCCGCGGACTCCTCCCCAAATAATTTAAAAATTCACGGGTCCCTACTGTGTCGACTCTCGACATCAAGTTTATTTCTTAACTTTGACTTTAAGTACGTGAGTAGGAAGACTGCGCTCTCACAAAGATAAGTAGAGGAAAACACAGTTAAACGCTTCAAAGCTCTTTTTCCGACTTCAGGATAGTAAGTCATTACATATAAGCAGAAGTTAGCTAGCTGTAATTGCGAAAACTGTAATTTTAATAAACTGTTAGTTGAAAGTTCTGCCAATAAATCTTCTTCTTGTAGGGCTACTGTAAGAGAGAGGTCTAGTCTGTTAGGCGGACAAACAGATCTGCTGCACGACATGATTTAAAGACATTCAAGCCATTAGTTTGAAATTACTTTTACAATTACAATTAGTTTGAACAAAAAAAAAAAAATACTGAATTCTTCTACTAATTGTTTTAAGATTCTAAAATTTAGATTTAAATTTAGATTTTAGAGCACAAAAAATCGGATAAAAATACGGTATATTCTACTTTTTCTTAAAAGTGTCTGCGGACCCCACTTTGGGAACCACTGCTCTAGAATGTATACTTATCCTAGTGTACCTATCGTTTGATGAAGATGATGTTGATGTAGGCAGTAAAACTGGGAAATTCGACTAATGGCAGAACATAGAAATGTTCCATGGCGGAACATGGAGAGATATGATAATGAATTTCTATAAAACCATGGCCATCCCGTGTCTTACGTATGGAAGTGACATATGCCCTTTAGAAAACTCTCATCCCCCAAAAAATAAAAATAAAAACAGTGGGATGAGGTTTACAAGACGTGTGGCAATAAGGATACTCAAGAATGAATAGAAAACAAAATACAAGAAGAAAATGACAAATGCAAACAAACGAATAAATAGAAGACCACAGAGAAAATACGCGAATCCAGTCTAGAAGGACTGGATCCCACTCGTAAGCTCACTGAGATGTAGAACTCGCTCACTATTTTAAAAGAAATGCACTGATTATTTGATAAATTATTATACTAGATCAGATAAATTACGGAAACCGTAATTACTCTACTGTATTTTTTAGTAAAATACAAATTCTAAAAGATACTATCATACAATGACACTAAAAATTCCGAACTATCGGAATTTTTTAAGTTAAATTTGCACCTAAATTAAAAACAAATTATTTAGTCCTAGGTTGTAAGTTTGTGAATGTTTCTATAGACATCTGCAGGCTTATATCTAATACTTTTCACAAATATACATGGCCGATAACAATATGTACAGTTTTTGCAAAAATAGCTCACAAACGTTTTGATGCGGTCCATCATTTTCAAGTATTGAGGGATATTAATTTGATCAAATTATTAAAAATAGCAAGTACGTAATTTTAATACGGTTATTATAACACAATGCACAACAGTGACTTGTATGATTCTCAAAAATTTTGGTATAAATTTTTTGCTCTGTGGTACCCCTAAAATAAATTTGTTTCAGAGTAACCACTATATTCGGGTTTGGGTTAAAATTCCCTTCAATCTGATAGCAAGCATTTTTTTTAAGTTATTGATAATTTTTTGGACCCTAGTGTCCTTAAGTTTTCAGTTTCCAAAACTGAATATGATGTTTAAATTTTAGTTAAAATTATCACACGAATTTTTTACAATTTTTTAAAAACTTTGGCCCTACTTCTGAGTATTGTCTATGTTAGACACTTGTTCACAGGTGCCACGCGGTCTACTGTGTCGTCACATATTTCTTTTGCGGCTGCCTTTCTCGACATTTTCTTCGAACTCTTCGAACATTTCATATTGAGATTTGTTGTCATAGTTGGAAGTAATCTCGGTCTGGCTACCAGCAGGTAGGTGTACCGTCAACATACGTAATTATTCTTTGTGTTTTCAATTGAATTTCTTGAAAACGTGTTTGAGTGCAGTTATGAAATTATATTCCCTGTAGAAGGTTATTAAGAACATAAAGATGCAGCTGCTTTATTTCCGTTACTAAATGTTACATGGACTAAGCATAGTAACTAAAAATACATAGATGGTTTTGTTGGTTACCATTAAGTATTGAACAGACTAGGTTCTGTGAGCAACAAAGAATAAGAAAAATAAATTAAAAACTGACAATAAAAAAGATAAACGCAATAAATGGCATAATATACATTATTTAATTACCATCAAGTGAAAAAAGTGTGTAATACTACTGTTAGAACAAAAATGAAAGAATTAAATAAAGCTTAGCCATTTATCTAGTACAAATTTGACCGTAATGTGTCAGTCTTATCTGATTATTATACAGACATTATCTACAATTAAATATCAATTTACTTTTGAAAACGGCAGTTAGAAATCACTTAACGAGCTAGTAGCAGTTACCAGCTGCTCAGTGTCACACACATACTACAACTTATTACATTGATTTTCTTTATAAAAATTCTAATTTTGAGAAATGGAAACGTATGGCGACCATTAAACATTAAACCACATTGAAAACATTAAACGACGACCTAATAGCCGGGAAAACATGTTCACTCACTGTAATTTTAGGAGTCTGGATGTCGCAGAAGTCCTCGCACGGACTTCGAAAGCTTCTGTCGTATCGTACGTTCTAATCTGTGTGAGGCTGAGGCCACACGAACGCACTTTTAACGTCCGTTGCAAAGCGTGTCGTGACGTACGTCAGTAGTATAAAAGTGAGGGTTAGAAAACAATGGCGATGACGTCACAGAGAGGCACTGGTAGCTGGCTTCCGCGGTGTGAAAACAATGGGTTGGGGAACCCCCAGTTGAAAACACTACCGGGTTCCAGTTCATGACGTCATAGAGGCACTGGCAGCTGGTGTCCGAGCTGTCCATGTGACGTCACTGTTTTGTGTGTGTGTGTGTGTGTGTGTGTGTGTGTGTGTGTGTGTGTGTGTGTGTGTGTGTGTGTGTGTGTGTGTGTGTGTGTGTGTGACTGAAACACTTCCGTGTTCCAGTTCATGACATCACACAGAGGCCCTAGTCGCTGGCGTCCGCATGGCTAAAACCTGTTTCAAGACGTCACGGAGGCCGTGGTTTCTGCATGTCCGCAATTTGGTAGCCGAAAACAATGTGTTGCGGATGGGGGTACCCGGAATTCGACGGTTGCCCGGACGCGCAGAGGCGATGTCATCGGGTACCGTTACTCGAAATTTTGGGGGTATCGGGTACCGTTACCCGAAATGTTTAAATCAACGGATGGGGGTACCCGAAATTTGTGGTTACGCCCTAACCGGGTTCCAGTTCATGACAGAGGCCCTGGCAGCTGGTGTCCGAATGTTAAAACACTTCCGCGTTCTGGTTTATTTTGATGTAACAAAATAATCGTTCTCTCTCGAAATTTTTAATGTCAGAATTTTGGTACCCTAAATGATTAAAACAACGGATGGGGGTACCCGAAATTTGTGGGTACGCCCACATGACGCATGTATAAAACACTGGTTATGACGAAACAGGAGGCTGGGTGGATATGATAGCTGGTTCGACGACGACGTAGAGGGCGTGATGTCTGAAATGTTTAAATCAACGGATGGGGGTACCCGAAATTTTTGGTGTCTGAAATTTAGTACCCGAAATGTTTAAATCAACGGATGGGGTTACCCGAAATTTTTGGTGTCCGAAATTTTAACACCGGAATGTACGACCACATGACGCATGTGTTCGACTGTAACAATGGTATGTCATTGGATATTAATTTTTACATAAAAATAAATTATGGCCCCTCCGGGATTTGAACCCGGGACCTCCGGTACACCAAACCGGCGTGCATCCACTACACCAAGGGGCCGTTATCGCTTAACTGTAATTATTTCTGTACTTATACTTCTCATCTCTTACTTGTAACCATGAGGTGGACGAGTGATATCTACTGTCGTCCTATGTGTAAAATCATAAAAGCACAATATAAGTTTATTTATTATTAAATAAATAAAAATTTCGTTATACTTTTATTTTTTTACCTCTCATCCTCTTCCTAGCAGCCTGAGGGAGGCGAATGAGAGCCTGCTACGCTTTTTTTAACGTGGTTTCCCCAACTTTACAGATTCGTAAAGCAGGCCTACTCCACGTTATCTATCGCTGTACTATTGACTAGTACAGTGGTAGATAATAATAAAGATACATTATGCAATGCTAAGCCAATGTGTAAAAGCAGTACATATTTTTTTTATTTACTTTTTTATTTATTTTTTTTATTTTTTTAATCAGGTGAATATGTTGTTCATACATGATGCGTATTCACATTTGCTGTACCGTAATGAGTAATTTTCACACCCATACTGGTTCTTGACGAGTTTACAGGTATATCTACCGTGCCAGTGACCCGTCTCGAACTACCAGGACTACGTTTATGAGTATTTCTACCGCGACAGTGACGTAGTCAAGGTTAACACTCACGCACACACTACGGTACCTAATTCTACGTTTATGGACATTTCTGTCACGTAGCATTCACACTAACACCATGATGAAAACATGTTCACAACCGACTATATTTTATTTCGTTGCCGCAACCATTCTGCATAAAACAAAGCTTTGCGCAATGCACAGTGTAAGGGGGGAGTGGTAACGGGTTGACGATGAGGAACAGGACATTGTATGATGGGTACAAAGGATCTAGGAACTACAGGTGCTTGAATATCGTTTAAGTCAATCACCTCACCATGGTGATACAACTGTCGTAAGCAATTTGCCTTCTCAAACCCTTTTGTATAGACAACAGAACTGTCTGAAAAAAAGTCTGCAACGATGCGTACCATATTCTTGTACGGCACATTACCATCGTTCCACCGAATTCTGTGATAATGTGTTTCCAACCAGTCATTGATTTTTTGAAATTTCAGGTGCAGTCGTGCACGTTCGTATGGTGGAGCGAACAACACGATAACAAAACGTCCGGTTGTTATATCAACTGCAACGAACTCTTTGATTACATATTCATTTTGTCACCACGAAACGCTTCAAACTCGGCAATAACCGTCCTATTCAAGTTCATTTTTCTGAGTGACACTTGTTCGCATCGAATACGTTAATTTTTTCAAATTCCCCCTCTACTTTTCCTTCCAATACCAGTTCATCGTAAAGACGATCAAATGTTAGCTGTTGGTCATGACGACTGCTTTCCAATCGAAAAAACGAGGGGAAAAAGAAGGATGGTGGTACATAACACCCCTTGGCTACTACCTGATTAATGTACGACTTGAAGTGATCTTGATCATAAAACAAGCGAACAAGATATTTCTTTAGTACTGTTAATAAACAACCAAAACGGATCCACTCGGGTTCTGTGAAAACAAATTTTTCGGTCTTACTACCTTTAATCCGAACAAACGTTTTCCCAAAGTTACGACTGATCATCACACTCTTCTTCTTTTCACGGTTTTCACCTTCTTCGTACAATAACATACTGGATAGTAGCTGTTCACGAAAGATCAACAAGTAATTCCACTCAGAAAAGTCAAGTAATATACGTTTCTTTTTTCCGTTTGTAAACAAAACACCCGGTTCATAGTTGAGTTCGTTAAACAGTCCGACGGTAACGAACTTAGTGTAAGAGTTAATAGGATATGCAAGAGATAAGTAAACGTTATACTCACAATGCCTGCTGCTGCTGCTGCTGCTGCTGCTGCCGCCGCTACCACAGTCACCTGCCATCGTTGAGACGGACTGATCTTGTTACAAGCTAGAAATCGCTAATACCTATCTTTAAAAACTGGTAGAGGGGAGAACAAGTTTTTTTATGACAAACGATGAACAGTATTCGACAACGCTGTGTACTGTACTATCCTATCGTGAATAATCAAAGCGTAAGCGGTGGTTTTATCTGGAAAATTGTTACTGGATTCAAATTCTAAACGCACATCAACGGCAGACGACTTGATTGGTTCTTCTTGTCTGGAACAATCGATGACAAACAACGGTGCTTTCGTTATAAATTCATTAGGTGTCAAAAGAGGCGTTCTGTTGCGGCGGTCGTAGTATGATGTTTGAAAACGTGTATACATGTCGTAGAACAGTGCGTAACGTTTTTTTTCGATGTTCTGGTTCAGGTTATCGTACGGATAGTATTTATCGTTCAGAAATAGCTTGACATTCGTTAAATTGCAGTGATCAAATTCCGACGCGTTTTTCGCTATATTGTTCTTTCTGTCCGTCTGAAATATCAGTATCACATACCGTGGTTTTTCCAACTGTGACGATGTCTTCAAGGTCCACGAATGTCGATTTGTCGTCGGTAGAACGGGATACTCGTGCAATTCCCAACTGCGGAACGGCATCACCAGTTCATGATCCTCCTCGATATGCTCCAATAGCGGTATTCGGTACTTGTTTGACACGCACACATAGGGCATCTTCCAGTGTACTTTGTTTATTACGAGATTACCGTTTGCAGTTGCACCTGATTCTTTTAGCACCATTGCGTTCTGATCGGTAGAGGTACGAAACAGAATCAATTCTTGCTTAACGTTCAGCATGATGCGTGTATAGTCTTCGTTGAAACCGAGTAGCATTTTTAACGGAAGACAAAACGTAAAATCACCGGTACTCTCGTGTACTGTCAACGACTCGTCGGTTGTCGTCACCCATCCTGCATTGATTAGATGCTTTCTTTCATGCTCATTGCTCGATAGTAACAATTTCACAGTGCTCGTAATTCCAACGTTTTTCGTACGATCTACTTCCACACCGCACACTTCGTAACGGATCTCCTCAAACAAGAAAGCCATTGCATTGTTGATTAATTTCACGTTCAACGCTGTGTCGGTAGCGTTAACCTTGGTCAATGTTCCTTCGATGTACAGAAAACTCTCCGCCGGTAAGGTGAAAACATCCTGTTGTTGGATGGGTATACGTATTTCATCGTTGTTACCGTATCGGGTGGAAGCATACGGTGTGTGCGTACGATATTCGAACTCAACGATTCTGTTATCGAAAGCCGCTCCTCGTTCGATAGCTAGAATTTCACCCGACATTATTTTAATCGTATAATTTGAATCCAAGTGAAAGTAAGAAACGCTTGTTTCTTGATGTCAATCGCTTCAACGTTGAACACCGACTACCATGTTTCTTTCGTACACACTCCCTTTTTACAGGTGACGTTTGTCCGAAATACAATCCCATATTTTCAGATGCAGTCGTATCGTGATAACTTCACCGCGAAAATCGACTAAATCCCCGTCCTGATCAACGAGAGACAAAATTATGTTGTCAACGCGTTGTACGTTTACCGGTAAGTATATTACGTTTGTCGGCATTTCAACTATTTTGAAACCTGGTGCCACGGTCGGATAAAACGAATGCAACGTGTGCTGGTCCTGGCCGTCCTTGTACGCACCCTGTACGATATTACTCCGTACGTGAACGGTGTTAACTTTGATTATGTCGACGGGTACGTTCGACTCGTGTGTTTTATACGCTTCCAGCTGCTGATTCTCCTTGAATCCTAACATACTTGCAATGGTATTCGGTGTATGCGAAAAGTCGATGACATGCTTACAGTAAATTTCACACTTTAATGTGTTGTTGTTTGGACGTAAACTGATTGTTCTCTCGCCTAACTGTTTCTGCAGATACGTTTCGATATCACTGATTTCGTAGGTGCCGGTAGGCAACTTGATGACGGACCACTGATCCTTGGAAATTTTTACTGGAAATGCATTATTTTTTCCTTCAGTAACGTTTGGTATTAAATTATACGATGTAAAATCCAATAGACCAACGTACCATTCACCGTATAACTCGAGAGGTGGGAAAAAGTTACACACGAGATTCGCAGCGTCGGTACCCGTCACGGTGACCGTTAGCGACGACATGTTGAAGTTTACTGATCAGAAGACGATAAAAAGTCTAAACATAAATGACCGCAGATGACCGTGTTAGGAGGTTGCTTCCGTTCATAGTTGTAACGAACGTCGGCTGTATCACCAAAATATTGCATCAGCTCGAGAGGTGGACGTAAATTACCGAACCCGTCAAAATAGTGTATTCGATTTCCACGCTTCTTGTAACATACCCAGTGGGTTCCCGGTCCGCTCTCGTCGTTCAAATTTACGATGACGCTTTCGTTCTTCCACGGCGCTGTATCCGGTAATGCGTTGCGCATGTAAACACCTCTAAAATACGGTATGTTTAGCTTTTTTGCGTATACACGTAATTCATCTTCGGACAACGGGCGGAGCGGTATGTGAATTAGTTTTTTCGGTACGGACGTAGATACAATCCGGACGCAGTTCTCTTCTTTTTCCTAGCGGTTCGGACAGTTCTCTTCCTCCTCTTCTTCATCCCACCACCAGCACCACGACCACGACTACTCACATTCTTTTTATTTTTACGACGTCGACCGCTTCCTATTGCTGATTTTGCTTTCATGGCCGCTGCAACTGCTGTCGCATAAGCTCGTTCGCTGATACCCGAATCCAAAGCCTTTACCCGTCCCCACGCTTTTTCCGCGAGTTTACGATCTGCAATACGTCTACTTTCGTTGTCTTTGTATTAAGCGTAACCGATGTCGTGTTCGCGACAGGCTTCGTCTAGTTGATTGATTCCACGATCACCACGCGCTAATCTTTCTTCGAGTTTCGTGCCCTGTCCACAGAATCTGTAACCCGGCAGATGTAATTCGACAGGTAGTGCGTCCACCGCTCGATTGATAACTGACGAAACAACGGACGGTACAACGTTTTTAAGCACGTTTCCGACGCCCCACCCCTTTTTCCTCTTAACGTTGTTGTACATCGTAAACCGATCTCCAGTCTTTCTCTTCTGTGTTTTTATCGTATTCATCTATTAACCTTTTTATTTCCTTCGTGTCGAGTGTCCACTCGTCTTCTGAACTACGTGGCTTAGACAATTTCAATAAGCAGTAATCCAGTTGATACTGAAATGTTTTAACGACTTTATACATCTCGCTCTTTACGTATCGTCTCACGTCATTTAATTGTTGTAAGTTAACAGCATCGCTCTCCGCAAAACCATCCGCTACGTCTGTTATTCTCTTTTCCGCTGCTTTGAAAACACCATCTTCGCCCAAGCTAACGGTGTTCTGCAACATGTATTTTACGTTAACCGCGTCATCTGCAAAAATCGGTGAACTCACTCCCGACAACCAGCTCTGCCCAAACAAATAGCTGTTCGATACTTTTTTAATGACGTTCGAGTCTACATAGTTTTTGTTAACCGCATCGGTCGCTTGTTCCGGACTTCGAACGTTGATTACCCATCGATCTCGTGCATCGATGACCTCACCTCTCTCTTGACTCGAGTGTTGTATACAGTTGTCATCAACGTAATATTTGTTGACTACGTCTTTAACGTCTACAGGAGTATCAACATTTTTCAATCTACACCCTTTAACGTCCACGCTTTTACGTTCATCATCGAGTAGCAGACAATGTGTTTGCATATAAGTCAGAGATACAGCATCCTTTGCTGCATCCGGTTCGTTCAGATTGCGGATCTTTTTGTTTTCGACATCTATATGCCCATCATTCGTAATCTTAAATCCTACAGTATCGCGTAATTGTCTTTTTGTTTCTCGTCGCACGCTCACGGCGCTTTGATGTCTCCCGAACTTGTCCACAACCATTGTACGACTGCACGCTACAAATGATGTGCTAACCGTTTTAAGTAACGACACTGTGGTGACCATCGCGTGTGTAACACAATCGGATCGTCATCCTCTTTCCAACGAAAGATTTCTATACCGCAAAATGAACATCGAACCCTGTCAATTTCATTTGTGTAATGAAAGCCTGCGGCAACCATAGCGGTTGGACTGATGAAATGCACAGGCCATGATGTAAAGGTTTTCAGTCTCTCGTTTTCGACTTCAAAGTCAGGTGTCAAATCTAACCCGCACATGTTGACAGTGTTGACGTCAATGAGTTGTCACACCGACGTTCATAAAATTTATACGATAATGTTGGCTTCACGTAATTCCTCCACAACGGAGATGATTTCGTTGTCGTGTCCGGTGTGACCGGCGCGTTTTGAACTTACCAGCAGTCTCAACCGTTCAACCAGTTCGTTGGGATCGTTCCACTGTACGTAATCGATACCACGTCCGCTGCGCGGTGGGAACAATCGGGCGATTATCTGTCTGTACTTTACACCTTTGTTTGTATTTATTTTAGCACCGGGTAAATGATAATGTTTATGTGCGTTAGTGTCCGACAGTATAGATTTGTACGCTGCTAAATCGTTTTCATCGTAGACGCTCTTGTTGGGTTCTTTCATAAACATAAGTTCGTAGAGACCCGGTGTACCCCTGTATCGTTTTCCAGCTATGTAGAAGCTGTCGTCTTGATTGATCTCCAACACCGAATTGCCCACCATCCATTTGTCTGCAACGTTACGGACACCGTACGTATGATCCATCTTTTTTTCTCGATCATCAGATAAAGCGAGTAGTAAGTATTTCCTCGCCAGCGGACCTTCGACAGACTGTTCAACGTATTCTTGTGCTTCGTGTCGACCTTCGGGTGTTGCTAAAAACTCTTCAAGAGTCACGTTCGGTGTTTCGACATCAGGAGTTTGTGCCAACACTTCCGTTCTAAGGAATCGAGGTTGTGATGGTGGTGGTGTCATCTCGACAGCTGTCTTCGTATCTTCATCTTCAACATTTATTATTTTAATTTTATCACCGGAGACATTCAACTTTTCCGAAATCTGGGTTAACGGTTCCAAAAGAGGTTTGTACGTTCTCGTTAACGCTTCATCGCTCTCTCTGAGGTCATGTTTCAACGCACGATACTTTTGCCTTATGTTGTCGCTAATTGCATCGATTTCTTGTGTCAATTGCTTGTCATCCATCTTGACACTGATGACTTTCTCGCACAAACTATTCTATTTATGTATAAAACGATCGAAACCCACTCTGTATCTGCCCGCGTTTATCGGTGAGTCCTTGTTGATGACTAAGAATCCGTAACGATCCTTCCACGCTTCGGCGCACATCGCTTTGAACTCTTCGTATTTCATGTCTGTGTTAACGTGATCGTTGTAAACGTGGTATAAATTGAGATCATCTTGTCTGAACAATACTAAGAAATTGGTATTATCACGCACCAGTTGCTTTGGCACCAGACTGTACGTCTGACAAAGGTACAAAGTGTCCACACCGCTATGCCGTCCCATAGCGAAATATTTTCGTATGTTATTCTGTTGTTCACATACCACATCATCGAACAACATGATTGAATTAGGTACAATTTCGTGCGGAGGTGGTACTTCATCGTTTTCACTGTATGTGAAGTACGTCATTCCTTCGTCAGCGAGAGCATTAAAAACGTCTTCCAACATACGATATTTTGGTTGAAATAACGATTTGGAGAACACGTACAGGTTCTGAAATCGCAGTCCGTTTGAATCGAATAACATGTTAAAGGCAACGTTTGACTTCCCGCTACATGACCCGCCGCACACGATACATCGAACTGTGTTTGGAAACAGTGGACTGTGTTTATTATATGCAACTTCACCGTTGTACTTAGCAGAGTCTACGTTCTTAACATTTAACTTTAACGATTGTTATTCAATCTTCATCTTAACTCGTTTACGTTCGGTTAAATACTGTGGTAATGTTATTATATCAGATCTTTTTTATGTATCCACGAATCGTGTTTACCGTCAAAGCCGAGCCAGCGCACTCGCACGCGATCACCTTTACGTTGTAATATTTTCTCAACGAGATACACATCACCAACGCTGGTTTTACTCAATTCTTGTTCATAAAACCCACCTTCCACAACGTCACCCATGTGATCTTTCAACAAGTACGTAACCGGTACGGTTGGCTGAACTCTGTGCACTGTATATATCTCGTTCGTCCAGTTTGGTGTATAACCTTTAGCGAATGTGATTTTGTATTTACTGATACGCACTCGATCGCTTATTTTAAACTTATGTTTCTTGCTCACTTTCCGCGGTACGGTATTTTTTCTTATTCGTTCCAACACAATTCGCTCGTTGCTCTTGTCGACTTGTCGCGGCTTCATCTCTATAGTTCTATGCACTCTGTCGTTGTATTCCATCACCAGTTTAGGTAAAAGCGACAACCACCGATAATGCCCTTGCTCGCTGAACGCGCGGTACATGTTCGTTTTCAACGTACGATTAAATCGCTCTACGATGGACGCTTTCTTCTCGCTATACGTTGAATCTCTTTAGTAAAGCTTGTACGGTAGTGTTAAAGTACTCTTTCCCCTTATCCGTTTGCAGGTATTTCATTTTATTTTTTACAATTATTGGTTCGAGAGCCTGTGCTACTTCAATACCCGATTTAGTTTTTAAGGGAATCGCATATGCATACTTGCTAAATGCGTTTATTACTGTCATTAGGTATTTGTACCCCTTGTTCAACTTGGCATGCGGTATCATTTCCACCAAATCCGCTTGGTACAGATCGTGTAACCCCTTCACCTCCACCGCACGTCTGGGAAAGTTCCTTCTCACCGGTCTGTGCAATTCCTTTGCAATAGTTTTGCGTACGTTTTCCATATCGCCACCCGAATCGAGAATCGCAAAATTTTGGTACGAGATATACCGTTACGTTTTCACTGAACTTCACCGACTTCATTGTCGCTACTGACAGTGTGTTGCTCCTGCAAGCGAGTCTTATATCAACGTATATCGAACGCATAATTTATAACGGATTTTCTCGCTTGCTGAATTATCTCGCGTCTGGGTTGACAGAGTTTATAATGACCGTACGCCAGTGTTGTTTCACCGTCATCCAAGAGATATCGTTTGTCATCGTATGGTGACAGCGATAATTTTGTAAGCTTTCTTGTGTATATGATATGTTTTTCGCTTTGGATAGTCTGCGCCGTAGTATAAGTTTGAGAAGTGGTCTTTACACATTGCTTATAAAGTTGATGTTTCAACTGTGTAGCTATCGCGGAACGTGGCACACCTTTCGCTACCTTTTTCTCTTTATCGTTTGCCGTAACGAATGAATAACATTTTGCGCGCAACCCGACAAATTCAAGTATCGGTATTCCATTTGTTTCGTCTTTAAACGTACCCAACTTTTTCTTGTTTGTTTCACTATAGCACGGATGTGTCTTAGGGTACTCCGACGTGTCAAAGAGTTCGAGATGCTCCTCCATGTCTTTGTACACATCGTCGGTGCGAATGTCGTACAACAGAGAGTCAGTGTCCGTCATACATAGACGTGCACGTGACCCGTACGTATTCATCGTGAATCCGTAATGGAACCGATACATGATCAGCTTACTAATATCCAATACACTGAACCCAACGTACAAAGGTCGGTTCAGTGTAATGGACGTTTTTTTCATCGTGAGACCTACCAGGTCCTCGTTATAGATGAAAAAATGTTGTAGCCTGGGGTTAGCGGTTAGTTTGTGAAGTTTCTTCTCGTTTGGAACTAACTTGAAATAGATTCGCTTCTGTACGTTTTCCAACGATTTTCCGTACGGCGCGTTATTCATTAACTTAAAAAAGTCTTTTTCAAAGGTGTTTCTGGCTTCCTTTCGTCGCTCCGTATTAAAATCGATGAAAGGTTTCAACCATACGCACTGTGTGAATGCTAACACACGGTGAATCGCTTTCAACTCCATTCCTAGTTCGAGGTAGAGTTTCACTGTTCTGTAATGAACAATGTATTTTGTCTTGTCCTCGAGGGACGTTATCAGTTTCTCTACCTTACCGTTACTACACACAAAGTCTTTTAACAGCTTCATGCGATAGCAGTACGGTGAAAGCATACTGTCCGTAATAGTACACTTTTCGGGTGCTAAAGCGTAGTCACTGTGTAAGTCGTGTAGGTAATATGTGGATACCCCAGATCGACTTCTAGGATATAACCGGTGTCATCATCGTCACGTAACGCGTGCACGTTCAACGTATCGATCTCTGTACGTTCTAACCATCGAAAACCGTACAGTGGTAAAGGCTGTGTCATAGCCGTTCCGTACAGGTTGGTACAATCGAGGTAGAGTAAATAGTTATGCAGCTTGCTTGCGTCATAATCGGGAATGTACGGGTTGTTGGCCTTGGCGTACCGATTAGAAATTGCTGCTAAGCCGCCACGGATACCTCTTTCGATGTACAGGTGTACGTCTATATCGCGGAGTAACTCTAACCTAACTCCTGTCATTTTCAGCATCGCGTTCCACGCTAAACCGGCGGTGGTAAAAACGTTACACGGATCGAGTTCGTAGTACTGCAGGCTCATGTTTCGAAAGTTTTCAAATACATCTGCAAGCAGTAGTACATCCGTTTTTAAATAAAGGTCATGATAATCACCGAACGTTTGCATGTCGAAAGCCGACCAAACCGCTCGAGCGTGCGCGTAATCTTCTTCGTTTATATCCGACTCTGTCAACCCGTTGTAAAAATGTACGAGGTCCGGTAACTGCCTCTCGTCAAATTTTGAATCGTCCGTAACGTATTCGTAAGGGTACACACCTTTACGCAACAGTAAATTAACATTACGCGTGTAAAATTGATTAAGGATTTTAAATTTATCCGCGGATAAGTTGGAGACGAGTTTTTCAAGTGACGCGTTCATGAACCGCAGAGAATCGAGAAACCGGAGCTGTCCGAGTGTAACGGAGATGTAACGTTCGCTTGTAGTAGCGATACACGTTATTTCATCTTCCTTGTACTTTCCGAAACCTTGCATCAAATGATGCGAGTCATAGCCACTTAAATTATGGAAAAAAACCGGAACGTGTGTTGGTATTTTGTAATTTATATTACACACATTGTGAGCAGCGCCTAAATAGTTTCCCGTTATGTGGCAATGGTTTCGAACCGTGTCATCTGTTAACGCCTTCTTGCACAGATGACAGTGCGTAGCGTTTCGGAATGACCGTTCATCGGCCGCTGTCATTTGGATCGGTTTATTAAACTTTCTATCGAGTCGTTGAACGTCGGCTAAAAGCACACGAAGGAACGTGTCCACCACGTCTTTACCGCGGTATATTACAGGTTCCTTGACGGCGTTTCCCATCCAGTCAACTATCACATAGCAGAAACTGGCTGGTATATGATGTGCCACGTTTTTACCGGTGGCCGGAACAATAAACGATTCGAAGTCAGCGTATACCGTATAAGGTACGCGGTGACAAAGTGAAAAGTTTTTAAAATACATCCACTTTTCGTTCTCGTCAGGAAGTTTTACTTTCTGTACTCCGTGCTGAGAACAGTTGCGTTCGTGTTCTTCAACTCGTTTTCGTGCCGCGTTAGTATCTTTATTGTCCGCAAATCTGTGTAGACAGTAGTTGCAGTAAAACGAAGTGCTCTTTCGTTGTGTCAACGATGAAAGCATATGCGAAAAGGTTCCGTATGAGGCAGTAGTGTGTAATGTTCGCGTCGGACAGTAGCAGTAGGTTTACGTGGTACTTTCTACCGCGATGTTCAGTGATACGTAAAGGATATACCTCGCCTTCGTAGCCAAAAACGTTAACGGATATGTTTTCGTTTAATTTTTCAAAACGTTTTATCTTATTGACTGCGACGGGATAAGGTATGTCCTTCATGTTTATTTCTTCTTCGTACGGAAGGTAATGGCTAACGCGATGCGGGTTACACGCGATCGGGTGTATACCGGCGAGCACAGACCACAAGAAACACTTTTCATCTTCTAGATTTTTCACATTAATAATTCCTTTCTTACTGTGTGACAATTTCGATGGTGTAGGTAGAAAGCTCGACCCCACAAGAGGATTGTATTTTGTAATATTTAATTCCACCGACTCGACACCGTTTTCGACCAACCCGCTTCCGTCACGCGTGAATTTGTCAACGGATTCCATTATTTTCTCGCTAGCTATCGAATACTGTTCATCGATATCGTCATACTGTGACTTAAGTTCTGTACGTGATCTAAATACCGCATCACAATAAATATTTTCGGTGTTTATTAATTTTTTAAAAGATACACGAACTGCTAAATACCACTTTATATAATTATTTAATGCTACGGCTTCGCTACAAATCTTATCAACAACCGTGTGTTTGTAATCTAATAATACTGTTTGTGTGTTTAGTGTATTGTCAAGTATCATAAATTTTATAGTAATTACATTACCATTGATAGCACGGTGTTCGCTGCTGCTGCTGTCGGTCATTGTGAAAGGAGTGAGGCCGGCTTCGCGTCGTCGGTTCCCTATATAGACAGTTCGGTGACCGGCAACGCTGTCGCCGCGCTCCGCTCGCGAGGAGCAGTTGCGCGGGGTGGGGTGCGGGGTTGTCGTGACCGATGCGGTGTGTGCTGGTGGTGCGGGGTGAGGGTGCGGGCTAGGATGTCATCGTCCGGACGTGACCGATGACGCGCGTTGCGGAGGGCTGGGTGGGGTGGGGAGTGCGGTGTAGGAAGCCGACGTCCGTGACCGATGCGGTGCGGGGTAAAGGTGTGGGATGGTGGTGCGGGGTAGGGAGCTAGGTTGCAGCCGGTGTCCGTGACCGAGAGGTAGGCGAGGTGCGGGGTACAGGATGCCGGCGACCTTGACCGAAGCGCGCTCGTTGAGTCGCCTCCCGCGGGATGTAGGGTGTGGGTACGGGGGGGCTGGGTTGTACGACCGGTCGTGACCGAAAGCAGATGGTGGAGCGAGACGACGCGGGGTGGGGTAGGAAGCTAGGTTGTCGCTGACGGACTCGATTGCGGTTGCTGGGGTAAACCCGGTCGTTGCGGAGCGACAGACAAAGTAATTGAACAAAATATGTAGGCGAGGTGCGGGGTGGTGGTGAGGCTCTGGGTGCGGGGTTGGGGGTGCGGGGTTGGGGTGCGGGGTTGGGGGTGCGGGGTAGGGGTGACCGTGACCGACGGACTCGATTGCGGTTGGCGGGGTGCGGGGTGGGGGTGGGGGGTAAACCCGGTCGTTGCGGAGCGACAGACAAAGTAATGGAACAAAATATGTAGGCGAGGTGCGGGGTGGTGGCGAGGCTCTGGGTGCGGTGTGGGGGTGCGGGGTAGAATGTCATCGTCCGGTCGTGACCGAAAGCAGATGGTGGCCCGTGACGACGCGGGGTGGGGTAGGAAGAAAAATTGTAGCCGTTACCGTTGCGGTAGAGGTGCGGGGTGCGGGGTAAGGTGTCGTCGTCCGGTCGTGACCGAAGGAGATGACGCTTTAGAAGGAAGGAACGTGGTCGGGGGAAACAGAATAAATACGCCAGTGTTTCCCTGTGCAGTCATCAGTACTCGCCATGGAAGGAATCGTTGCAAACGCGAAGACAGTTGAAAATTTTTTACCAAAAAGAGACTTGTCAAGTCTTTCTTTAGGAGTAAAGTATCATATAATTCACATGAAATTTGTGAAAACGAAATTCGGGGAGTCAGTTGTGGTAGATTTGGAAGATACCGGAGCCTGTCCTCAGCCGGAGGATAAGCTGTTCTATGTATACCTACCTAAAAGATGGTGTGACGTATTTACAGAGGAGCAATTGAAAGCTGTGAAGCCTTGTGTCCTATCACTATGCGTAACATTACACACTCCGCTGGCGAACGAGAAAGTGAGCGTGCAGTTGGATATTGATTATGTGAGTATGATATTTCAGTACCACTAATAATTACTTATACAGAAGTGGTTATGTATTAATTTTTTCTCTTTTTTTTCCAGACCAAATAAACGAGAACAGGATTGATTAATTATAATAATAATAACATTAATAGTAAAATGTTTTTAACTGTTGAAGTAGACTTCTCTGTTTTTTTGTCGTTTTTTAATGTTAACTGTTCATTTTCAGAGAAAGAACAAGGTGTTGCTTGGATCTAATATTGTTGAAAAACTTTTAAACAGAGAAATAAATGGTAATAATAGATTATATTGTCAATGCGACATGATTAAATTCGATTATAATTTTAGAAATAATAGTAAGACACTGAGTACATTGATATCAATAAGAAACGAAAAGAATATTTACAAAATGAAAGTATTTATTCGTAATGAGTTTTTCAAACTCTTCAAAACATCAATTAGTTATTGTAACAACCATAATATTGAATATCTTCAAATAAAAGATTTGCTAATTGCTAAAACAAAGCTGGTTAATCAGGTGTACTATATGATGTATAATTTTACTGGTACAGCGTATACCTCGCTGGTAAAAAATATGAGTGGTCAAGGCATGACTCTAGCGGATGTCCGCTTCGTAACCGTTGTCGCGTCTGTTGTTATCTAACATATCAAAATGAATTTAATTCAGAATACATGTTTTTTTTTAATACCACACTAACTATCATTTGATGTGTCTACATTCTTTTGTATTTGATCAAGTATTATTAATTGTAGGAAATTATATTCTGTTTTTAATTATTAAGAAACGTATGTGGTTTATAACATAAAAAGTTAAGATAAACAATCATTAAAGTGTTAATTAAATTTTTATGTGTAATTAAATTTTTTTAAAGATTTCTCTCATAGTTACAGAAACCTTGTTTCGATGTTATGTGTTTGTGCGAATGCGAGGGAGATGTATGTCGTTCACCACCATATGGTGACCACTGTAACATTCTGAGTGCTTGTGGGTGGAGAGAATTTACACTCTGAAGAACAATTGTTTTAAAAAATTATAAGCGTTGTTACCTTTGTTATTATCTAAAATACTAAAAAGAGTTGAATTCAAGGTTTTGGTGTACCATTTTACACATGTAGTTAACACCATAGTAATTATCATTTGATGTGTGTCTACATTTAGTATGTTATTATTAACATATTACACATCAACATTGTAATATTGTATGTTATTAATTATTATTACTATTTTTATTGTTAGACATATAAGGCTTGTTTTGGTTGTAGTAAATGTAATTATTATTTTGTTAATTATGTGTGTGTGTGTGTGTGTGTGTGTGTGTGTAGAGAGAGAGAGAGAATATATATATGTAGAGAGAGAGAGAGAGAACCTTCAAGGCTGCAAAAGAGAGAGAAAGCGAGAGAGAAAAAAGATTATTTTGTATAATTATGTAAATATATATATATATATATATATATATATAGAGAGAGAGAGAGAGATAAAGTGTTTATTTTGTTTAGTTATGTATATAGAGAGCGCGCGTATGTTTTGCTCAATTATAATTGTCTTGTGAATATAGAACGTGTGTGTGTAGAAAGAGAAAGAAAATTATAGCTTATGATTTGATTGTAAAAGCTTTCGATATTATTAAAACTTATATATAAACCGTAACCTTTGTTATTTTATTATTATACCTTTATACAAAACAGTTATTCCTATCATACTTGAATAAGGTATACGCCAGCGAAGATAACAAGTTTTTATAGTTGAGATGCAGCCAACTTATTGATAAAGAGAGACACAGCTGGATTGTGGTATGCGCCAGCATGCGAAGAAAACCGGTTTATAGAGTTCAGATGAGTCTCTCTCTAAAGAGAGAGAGAGAGAGAGAGAGAGAGAGAGAGAGAGAGAGAGAGAGAGAGAGAGAGAGAGAGAGAGAGAGAGCGTATAATCTGTTTGTACCAACACACAGCGATTCAACCAGACCTGTTTGACTACTTTGTTACAATTTTGCAGGTACACAGAGTAAAATATATTTATACAATTACACAATTTTAGTAATGCATAATTTTAATATGTGCTTTTCTAAACAATATTCAAATGGATGCATCTGTTCTATAATAACACAATATACTCATATATAATAATACAATATATGGTTTTGCGAACCGCAGATCCAGGTTCAAATCCCGAGGAGTCAAAATTTATTTTGTGGAAACCAACACCTGTCGGAACCCATCTGTATAGCCCCCTGTTTCGTCATAACCAGTGTTTTATACATGCGTCATGTGGGCGTACCCACAAATTTCGGGTACCCCCATCCGTTGTTTTAATCATTTAGGGTACCAAAATTCTGACATTAAAAATTTCGAGAGAGAACGATTATTTTGTTACATCAAAATAAACCAGAACGCGGAAGTGTTTTAACATTCGGACACCAGCTGCCAGGGCCTCTGTCATGAACTGGAACCCGGTTAGGGCGTAACCACAAATTTCGGGTACCCCCATCCGTTGATTTAAACATTTCGGGTAACGGTACCCGATACCCCCAAAATTTCGAGTAACGGTACCCGATGACATCGCCTCTGCGCGTCCGGGCAACCGCCGAATTCCGGGTACCCCCATCCGCTACACATTGTTTTCGGCTACCAAATTGCGGACATGCAGAAACCACGGCCTCCGTGACGTCTTGAAACAGGTTTTAGCCATGCGGACGCCAGCGACTAGGGCCTCTGTGTGATGTCATGAACTGGAAAACGGAAGTGTTTCAGTCACACATACACACACATACACACAAAACAGTGACGTCACATGGACAGCTCGGACACCAGCTGCCAGTGCCTCTATGACGTCATGAACTGGAACCCGGTAGTGTTTTCAACTGGGGGTTCCCCAACCCATTGTTTTCACACCGCGGAAGCCAGCTACCAGTGCCTCTCTGTGACGTCATCGCCATTGTTTTCTAACCCTCACTTTTATACTACTTACGTCATAGAATTATGAAGACTCATATCGGGCACAGCACACAAAGAACGCGCATGCCTCTTAACGCACGTTGATTTTTGACCGACGTATTTATGCTAGAACGCACGTTGAAACATGTCGACGTACGTCACTGCTTTGTGTAGGATTATACAGGAGAGGCCACACGAACGCTCAGTACAAGCGTCTACGCTCAGATAATATAACTCTTGGGCAGCCGCAAAACTGGCATGGTGTGGAGCTTAGCTGATTGTGGTACGAGTTCTAACAAAGACGTCCGAACAGGGGCGTATATAAGGGGGGGCCAGGGGGCCCGGGCCCTCCCCGAAATAATGAATATAAAGAAAAAATAAGTAACGTAATCTGAATTATTTTAATGAATCATGCGCGAAGGCATCGCCGCGGCAGACAGTGATAATTCCCCGTATTGGTGAGAGGAGTGGGGTGGTAGTGGTGTGAAGTTCGTGCCAGTTCGGGTTGATTCAGTCCGACTCGGGCTCCCGCCCGGCCATCTGCGCGTGCGGACAACTGAACAGTTCAGTGGCAGCCATTGTTTGTTGTTTACGTTTGTTCGACATCTGTTGTACTGAAGTATGGTGGTGTTTTAAGTGTTAATGTTTACGTACTTTATCAGTATATTGAAGTTGGCCGTAAGTGAACCACAATTGTAATGAAGAGGCAAGCTTCTATTCAAAACTTTTTCGCCAAAAAACCAAGTGTCAATAAGCCTGTTGGTGACAGTCCTGAAGTCGGTAGTGTTACGAAAGGACAAAGTGCAAATAGGCCTGACGGTGACAATGCTGAAGTCGGCTGCATTGGTAGAATTTCTTCTTGTGATGTCGCTACTTCGAGCTCAATCAATGTAGTTCCGGTTATGGAGGATAGTAGGCCTAATCAAGTAAGGAAAAATATCTATGATATTGGAAACTATTGTCAAAACAATTCCGTTCAGTCTTTCACAAACGAAAAAAAAATTTTTTTATTAGAAAATGTTTGGAAACCTCAGCCTGGATACAAATTTCCCTCCATTACTAGTTCAAACCATACTAAATCTTTTCAAATGAAGTGGCTAGAAGAATTTACGTGGTTAGCTTATTCAGAGGAAAAATCTGGATCTTTTTGCAAGTACTGCGTGTTATTTTCCCATACCGAAAATGTAGGGAAAGGAGATCACCAAGTAGCAGGGGCGTTGGTTACTCAGGCTTTTACCAATTTAAAAAAAGCCAGGGAAATGTTTAGCAAACATGAAAACTTATCCTATCATAAGAAATATGTTTTGATGGCTGAAAACACAAAAGCTATAGTTAAGAAAAAGGCTGAAAGTGTTATCAATCAAGTAAATGCCCATAGAAGACTGGATATTGAGAATAATAGAAAACGGCTAATCCCTATAATGCAAACAATACGATTTTGCGGGAGGCAGCAAATAGCTTTAAGGGGTCATCGTGACTCTGGACGAATAAGCCCTGAAGAACCGGACCAAAATAATGGGAATTTTCGATCGTTGTTGAGATACCGAGCCAACAGTGGAGATAATATTCTTAAAGACCAATTAACGACCAGTGGTGGGAAGACGATGTACACAAGTTCTTTCATTCAAAACGAACTTATTAACATATTCGGTCACTTAATACAATAAAAAATTGTAGAAAATGTCAGAAAGTCTGTTTTTTATTCCGTTTTAGCAGATGAAACCACTGACATCAGCCAAATCGAACAGTTTTCTCTCTGTGTACGTTACGTAGAGTACCAAACTTTCAAAATCAGAGAAGATTTTCTGACATTGTCCCCGTTTATGACGTCACTGGAGCAGGTTTGGCTAACACAATATTGGAGACCTTGTCAACATTAGGGCTTGATCTAAACAAAATGAGAGGCCAAGGGTACGATGGCGCTGCCACGATGAGTGGGCAATTCAGAGGAGTACAAGCTTCCATCAGAGAAAAGCTGCCGTTGGCCCTGTATACACATTGTTCTTCACACATTCTAAATTTGTGTTTGTCAGATGCGAGCAGAATACCTTCTATAAGAAACTGTATGGGTGTCATAAAAGAAGTCTGTGGATTCTTTCATATGTCAGCCAAAAGAACAGAAATATTGAAATCAATGATTTCTGAATGTTGTCCAGAACAAAAGAAAAAGAAACTTATTTCACTGTGCGAAACCCGATGGGTAGAAAGGCACGACTCAGTAATTTTATTTAAAGACATTTTGGAACCTATCTTTCTCTCCCTTTGCAAAATAGAAGAAGAGGAATTAAGTGACTCAGCTTCTAAGGCTCACTCTAAGTAGTGCTATTAGTCAATTTGCATTTCTTATTAATCTTTTTGTTTTGAGCCGGATGCTATCAACCACGCATAACTTATCTGAGCAGCTTCAAAACAAAAATATAGATCTTCCACAGGCCTTGACTAACGTTACGAGTGTCTTACACCTTCTGTCGAAGGAGTTCTCTAGAAAAATGTGACAAGACTTTCTTCCCCAACATTTATACCCTTCTGAAATTACACGCAGTTCTTCCTGTTTCTGTCGCAACCGTAGAGAGAACTTTCTCCAGCCTGAGAAGACTGAAGACTTACCTAAGGAACAGCACATCTGAAAGTAGGCTTAACGGGCTTGCTTTCCTTTCTATCCACAGAGACATTATAGTTAGTGACGATGAAGTTCTTGATAAGTTTGCAAGTGTACCAAGAAACCTGGAGTTTGTTTCGTAACCATTGGTCTATATAAAAAGTGGAGTTCCTTTTTATGTATTCTTTTTATTGTCAGTTGGATAAACGATTAATAAAACAAATTTTGTTGCATTGTCAAACAGTCACTTTATTAAACCTTCTTTTAAGGTCTCTCCAAAACAATACTCAAAACAGTCTTTTGAATGATAGTTGATAAAACACACATATGCGTGTATACACAAAAAGAAAAAAATAGGGGTCTTGGCAATTTATACATACATGACAGAACAAAACAATATTTATAGCTAGAACCCCTCCAAACACGATAATCACAATCGCGTATTTCACTCTTTTAGTTCGGATAAGTGTTTACAGATGAGACATTGTTAAAATCTTGACCAATGTTTGAAATATAGTAACAGATCTTTTCATCATTTGGTTTGTTTAAAAATAGATATGTTTTTTATGATTTAATGTCAACAATAAAGAAGCGTGATCTCGGTAAAGTAAAAGGGGCATTCCGCGCAAATTACCCTCTGAATATGAGCAGCAAAACTGATATAAAGTATCATGGGGTGTCTACTTAAAATTACTTAACCTAACCTTACATTAATCTTGGCCCCCCCCCAAAAAATATATTCTATATTCGCCACTGCGTCCGAACATTTTACCGCGCTTATTATAGCCTAAAGTGCTGAGTGCAAGCACTGTACCATGAGCTGCATAAAGGTAAGAGTTGTTTTATTTTACTAGCACAAAATAAGTGATATTGAAACGTAGGTAGACTTTCTAAATTTCTGTAGGTAAAAAACGGATCTTGAGTGTTTTACGGCAGCCAATACAATTCCGTATTTTTACTTCTTTAACATCAGGCAAAGCAATCCTTACAAAAATATGCATAATAAAATATATATTAGAAATGCCTACTGAGATTAATTTATTACAAACAGTGTTTATAAAAACATTATTGTGATCGTCCAAAAAATCGACTTTGAAATTCCAATAGAAATAATTGTTTTGAGGATATTTATTTGATGTATTGATATTATAGTTTTGTTTTAGCATATGTACAAATGTGTAGCAAACGCGCGCTCGCATCTCTCTCCCTCTCCCCTCCTTTCACTCTCGCACGCGCGCACACACGCATTCTTGCATACGCGCGCGCACTGTCATAAATGTAATTTAGTAATTTGCTTAGCAGTATAGTAAAAATTAGTGAATTAAACATAAAATGTAATATAAAAACAAAAAACATAAAAGCATATTTATAATCAATGGACACGTCATGGACAACAAAATCCAGGAATTAAAATTATATTAAGGTACTACATGAAAATTGAAATTTTTATTATTAAATAGAATAATATAATAAATTTTAAAATACTGTATGATTATGTTAAGGTAATATTTATTATTAAGAAAAATCGTTACAAGAAATAGTTTATACTATACTAGCAATACTCGTGCGCTTGGCTGCACGTGACAACCAACTAAATTTCTTACAAAACCGCTAATATCTCGAAAACGAAAAAGCGGATTTTATTGAAACAAAAACCAAAATAAAATTTGGAATTTTCTCTAAATTTCACTTCTGATACCATATAGCTATTTCTCATAAAACAAAAGTTTGTCGCATGCCGAAAATTTCACTACATGCAAATTAAAAAAGAAACTTCATGACGTGGAACCGTCTGAAGACTGTTTTTTTAAATTGTTAAAACTGTCGGTTAAAATTTACGCCTAAAACCATCCTCAAACTTCAAGGAACACGATGGTGAAAGAATTTTAAAAATCAGATCAGCAGTTTCTGAGGCTATCTCGGGCAATGAAACACATTCGCCTGCCTCTCTCGCGCTCTCTGCCCCACCATGCCAGATTTGCGACTGCCCACGACTTATATCTGCGCGTAGACGCTAGTAACTAGAGGTGGGCTAAACTGTTATTTTAAAATAATAGGTATGAAAATACCGTTCCAAAAAAATAACAGGTACAAATACCTGTAATTACATACTAATTATACATAACCTATATTATTCTTTGTAAGTACGTCGTTTTGAGTTTCCTGCAGGTCTCGTATGTAATATCTTCAAATAAATAAACTGCAAGTAGGTTTATTTTCACCTAGATAAACCTATTAATATATTAATAAACCTACTTGCAGTGTATTTATTTGAAGATATTATATAACTTATACTATATAATTTGTTATAAGAAATAAATTGAAACTAAAAGTATTAACAGTGTTACTTTACACTGTGACTTTATTAAACTATTACTGTTTAAAAGAAAATAAGAAACAAGAGAATTTATAGGCCTATCTCCCTTTGGGAATAACAATTTAAGTTTTTACTAGGAGTAAACAAACTAACATTGGTTAGACAAATCAGTTGCGAAACTCAGGGCAATTTGCGAAATTTAGAGCACACGTAATACCACAACAAATAATGTCAAAAAAACATCAGAAACATATAATAAAAACATAACAGTAAGCCACAAGAGTGAATAAACAAAATTTTACAAATAAAAATAATAAAAACAACTGTAATAAAATAAATATAAATAAATAAATAAAAACTTTTAAATAATAAGCAACAACAAAAGTAAATTAAATACATTACATACCTGGATAATCTTCAGATCCATTCACCAGTGTACACAGAATATACAAGTCATGAACTAATCTTTGTCACACCTATTCACATTACAATTTGCTTCACTCAAATAACACATTATAGGTAAAATTAAACTATTGAATGGTTTTTAAAATACTAGAATTTCAGTTATTCAGACACTATTTCAAATTTGTATTTAAAAATATCAGCTGTTGCACTTTCCTTGAAGTTAATCGTGTTCTTCGTTCAGATAAAATTATTCCCGCCCTGGAAAATATCCTTTCACAGGGAACGGATGTTGCAACCATGTTACACCTAGTTCTGACCAAATGTGCAAGATTAGGGTATACACGTTTGTGATCTTTCCACCACAGTAAGGGATTATCGCTTCTCTCTATTGGTGTGTCTTGAAGATATTTATCTACTTCTTGTATAGCCATTGATAAAGGTGTCCTATATCTTTTAGTTTGCTTATCTGGTTTTAATAATGGTTCCAAATTGAAACTGTTTCCTCCTCTGTTATGTTAGGTTGTAGATTTCCTTTGGTTTCAATGCTTGTATTGGTTCTTAAATTTTTTGTAATTTGTGAAGATACTAGTTCAGCTGGATATTTTTTTGTATTTTCTAGAGAAGTATAGTCTTCAAAAAAGTAGTGTTTGTACCTGGGGCCAAGCATCATGCAAAGTGAAATTGTTTTGCTTTTTTCCAAATTAGCAAACCTTACAGAAATTCCTTCTAGAAGTTTAAGTGCAATTTCTCTGACAAGTGGTTTAGTTAATTTCACACTTACCTGTTGTATTGATAATTTTAATCCTTGGGTTATAGGTACTATCTGGCTGGCGGTGATATATTTCTCTACACTCATTTCTTTTGTTTCCTCCTCACAAGGTTGCAGAATAGCAGACAGTTCTTTACAAATTCCCCATTCTTCAGCTGTTAATGTTTCTATGTCTGTTGTTAGTAATGCCAGAGAGTGTTTTACAGCATCTTCCAGTTCAACAAATCGTTTAAGAATATAGTAAACAGAATTCCAGAGTGTTACAACATCTTGCAGAAGTTTTTTAGGTTGCTGAACACCTATCTGTTCTTGATATTTTGTGATTTTTAAATGTGCAATATTACTTCTCTTAAAAAATGTTACAATTGTTTTTACTTTTTTGATTATGTCATTTACAATTAACAGGCTGTCTTGAACAATTAAATTTAATGTGTGAGCATAACATCCAAAATGCTTCCACTTAAGTATGCTTTGTATAGCACTAGTAATATTTATGGCATTATCAGTAATAACAATTGACATTTTTCCAGACAATTCCCATTCATTTATAATACGCAAAATTTCATCTGCTAAATTTTGACATGTTTTATTTATTTTGATAATTGAACGGTCTAATAGTATATGTTTCATTTCAAAATCCTGATTAATGTAATGTGCAGTAATTGCATTAAAAGTTTCATTTGTTGAAGAAGACCATGTGTCAGTTGTTAAGCAAACACTTGGTGCATCGTTTTTAATAGATTCTTTCATTTCATTTACCTTTGTTTCATAATAAGCTGGTAACAGTGTGTTAGCAAAATACTTTCTAGAAGGAAGTTGATAACTAGGGGCACAAGTATTCATCAAATTTCGGAAGCCTCTGTCTTCAACAACTGTAAATGATTTGAAGATCCCAAATAAAAAGTTTCATTATGGCCTCATCAATTTTGTTTTTATCAGATACTGCTAATTTTTTGGGTATGTAGGTTGATGTTGACATTTGATTTTACTTGTTGGAACAGGCAACTGAAATGAAGACGATTGATTTTGGAAGGTGTCAGTAGCTCTTGAAGTGGTTGGTCTCTCTGGACTAAAAAAATGGGAGGAAGATTCAACTACTAAGTTTTCTTGCACATCTGGTCCTATTTACAATATATCACCTGAAGAAGTTTCTGTTCTTGGCAAAGATTGCACAGCAGTTTGGGTGGATATAGTAGGAAGAGCAACTGTTGGATGCTTTCTTTGTAAATGTTTTTTTAAATTACTAACTGAACTTTTATACGATAGACTTGTTTTGCAAATCTTGCACAATGCAATATAGTTACTAACTGGTTCAAAAAAACTCCACACGTCACTCGTTTTTCTTCTTGGATCCATGTCACTAAAATTTTAAAAATAAAACGTATGCGAACCTAACCTAACACAATCCACAACTGTCACAGCAATACTTAAACAGGCTTCCCATAGTCTGGAGAGGGGTTCCCGATCGGTGTTAGGCATACCACCAGTGGTAAGCAAGAAGACCTAGCTAGGAAAAAAGTATTTACTTAAAAAGTAAATAAATACAAATTTATGTTCAAAACAATAATAAATTTTCATCGGACATAATTTAAACCGATTACCCTTAAGGAATTAGATTTAAGTTACAGGACTTGATAAAGTGCATAAATGTCCATTACAACAATCTCATCATTTACGTGAGATGTGTAGTGCAGTTAAAACCACATTAATAAAAAGTATAATTATAGCCTATCAACATCAGCCACTCTATAGGTTATAACACAATATAATTCGTTATTTCAAAATTTACCAAGTTGGTGATTAGTATAATATATAATTTATTAGCATATAATCTCTATTATATATCTGCATATCACACGAGAATAAATGTAACATCAGGATGAATTTTTTCCTTTATTAAAAACAGCTCCGTCTCTTTGCGCAGAATGAAGTATTCAGGACGAAAAAGTGACTCGTACTACTTCCTACTCGAAATACGCTTGATACTACCTGTTCCTAAAATACTAGGTGTTCCTAAAATACTACTGTTCCTCTGATACGCTTAGTATTTGTAATACGCGTTTACTTGTTGTTCCTTGTGTATCGATGATACCACTAGTATTTGAAATACCTAGTATTTGAAATACTCGTGTACTGGCTGTTCCTTGCGTGCCAGCGATATTTTTGTACGCCTAGTATTTGGCCTTGGTTTACTTGTTACTTGCGTACTTTGTGTGTGTGTGTGTGTGTGTCTGTATAGGAGCGTAGGTGGCGTGCCTCGACTCGGAACAGCGAGGGCGGCGTGTGTCTCGACTCGGAACAGCGTCGCCGCGAATAACAGGTATTTCAACTTTTCAGTCACTGTTACATCCGTTCCACAAAATATCGTTCCAAAATACCTGTTACAGGTATATCGACCCACCTCTACTAGTAACGCTCAGTCAGCGCACGTTACTTGCCAATCGTAAGGTGTTTTTTGCCGATTTGCATAAAGTATGGGTATTGAATTACTTAAAAATGCTGATCAGCAAAATCCGGGTTGGGCTGTTACCAATTTAGCTACTTGTACCAATTACGATGACCAATTTACCAGCCTTAAAGTCCTTATTGGATATGACATTTTGCAACTAAAAAAAGGGCTGCGAAAGAGACTGAAGTTATAGAAAAGCAGGTCTGCGATGATCTTCTGTTTGCGGCTGTTGCATAACAGAAAATTTTTCAAATTTACCCACACAAATTATTGAGGACAATGAAAATGGCGATGTCGAGTCTTGTGACGAACTTACAGACTGCAGAAATGATTTCTTAAACTGATACGTATATTGTATTGTTGTAAATATTAATTGTTTTATTGAAACTGAATTGAATTAAACTCTTTTACTAGAATTTAATATAAGACTTTTTATGTAGGCTACTGTTTTTAAAAAATGGCATATTATGTGAACAAGAAAACATAACAACAATAATTCATTTCTTAAATGCTTTCTTTTATTTAATGATACAAAAATTTAATTATATTTTTATCATCCTTTATTATTACAAAACAAATTTTTGAGAGTTTTTTTCAAAAAGTATTTTTAAAATAAACGTTCCATTTTATCTTAATTTCCGTCGTAACAGAAGCGCTTATATTATATAAAGTGATAATAACCTTTTTTTATAAAACGGTTATTTTGACCTTAACCTATATATATAGGACTTTTTAATATTTTATTTTATAAATGAATATATATATATATATATAAATTATATACAAAATTATATATGACACACACACACACACACACACACACACACACACACACACACACACACACACACACACACACACACACACACACACACACACACACACACACACACACACACACACACACACACACACACACACACACACACACACACACACACACACACACACACACACACACACACACACACACACACACACACACACACACACACACACACACACACACACACACACACACACACACACACACACACGCACACACACACACAGACACACATATTTTTTAACGCGGTACCGCATACTTAAAAACCGCTTTTCTTTCTACTCTACAGCAAAACACTACTTTGATATAAATTTTCAAGTCATTGGATTTTTTTTGCCGTTCCTTTATATAAAATCGCCTATGAGATCTGGGCTACACAGATTTCTTCCAGTTTCTCGTTTCGTCTTCTCCACCATTCCTTATTCTCCTCAGCGCCTTATTCCCTTTCTTTTCTATTTATTGTGCTTCGCATAAAAAGCGTTAATGGAAACCAAACCTCTGATGTCACGAAAAAGTCTATGTATACGTGACAATTGCCTTGATGAATGTAGGCCTAATACTTTGTTCTGTATTTAGTAGGCCATGTACAATAATTCTGTTGTTTATTATTAATTTGTCAGACGTCTTCAAATTTTAACTCTCTCAAAACCGTCTCAACTTCATTGTGCGTTTTCTTGTAGCTTTAATCCGGGAACTGGTGAAAGGCCATGTTATGACGTCACCAGGTTGAAGATGGTTTGTGTAAAGCTCCTTGGATCCTTTGGCCACGTCACTCTAAAACCTCTTTCTTACCTTCCTCCAGCATTTTGCTCCCATCAGCTGTCCCCTCGAATATTACATTGATTTAGCTACTATGACGTGTCCCAGACTTAGATATTCCGTTAGGATAATAAGTTATTTTACACAAGTTATTTTTCTTATATAGCCTTTAAACACTATCACTTCATTGTTACTGATACAAGGAGCTGATGCTTCTAGATCGATTTTATTTTCTTAGTATATTTTAACCATCTTGTCTGAACGCTGAATTTGAACTGGATGACTTTGTATCTGGGCTTGGAAGTGAACGCGGCTAACGTTATTTTCAGAAATCTGCAGAAGAGTGTCGACAGCTTACTAGTTTTACTTTGGTCAGCAAAAACGTCTGAAAGCAGTTTGATTTCTTGTGACGCTCTACAGAGCTCTGATTAGGACAATGTTGATATACGCCTGTGAAATCAAGACAATGGCCATGTCAAATCTGAAAAATGAAAATTACTCTTATGATATCTGAAAAAAGATCTACTGACTTACCTGATCTGTGGCTGAATGCTTGAAGGCCAGACTTGGAGTCGGAGACATAATCAGACGCCTCTCCCAAAAACGAAAAATTCGTTGATCTGGGACAACTTCCTGCGGTCAGACATATCGCCTACATGAATGGAAATTATATCCCCAAAATGTCGGAGCAATTGTATGAAAATCGGTCGATCAAGGCTCCACTGGATAGACAGTGTGAGGGAGGACGTTGAGACTCTCATCAGGATGAAGAACCGCACAGGTCGACCAAACTAGTTTCAGGAAGCCAGGACTCGATGATGCGTTGCAGCCGGATCATGATGAACTGCAATATGTTGTTCCAGTGGACGCTATTTTTGATGCTTTCCTTGGGCAATTTACCATCACTCATCTTCATTTCACAATACTGAACCTTGGATATTCTAGATTACACGTATTACAGTCTAATTAATGCCTCCAAAGAGGAAGCAAGAATACCCATCATTTAAACAGGCAATGAGAGAGAGAGAGAGAGAGAGAGAGAGAGAGAGAGAGAGAGAGAGAGAGAGAGAGAGAGAGAGAGAGAGAGAGAGAGAGAGAGAGATTAATTAATTAATTGTCTTTTGTTTCCTCGATTATTCGTTGTCTTCATTATCTTCATCTTCAACCACTCTTTTCTCTGTATGTAGACGTATTTACCAGATATCCGTCGTGCGACTTCGTTTTTCTTGTCCTTTATGATGCGTTTCGGCAACGAATTGCCATCATCAGAAACTTGATCACTCATTAGAGATCGTTAAAAAATTAAAATTTTTTCGTTGCCGAAACGCGTCATAAAGGACAAGAAAAACGAAGTCGCACGACGGATATCTGGTAAATACGTCTACATATCTATAATATAACGCGCTAGGTAGTGTGTCCGTCATCGGTATGTTACCATAGTAACAAGTAAATAAACAAATGATATTTACCGGCATCGAATCCGTTCCTATAGTTTTTAATGTTGTTACTATGCGATTGTGTTGATATGTTTTGTGATTTTGTATACAGATACGTCTATATATTTTGTAATTGTCCTATATTTCTGTATATGTTTTAATTGTGATATTTATGTTTATACGTATTTCTGATGATCCAATGAATAAGTAATGAAATACGATCAAATATGCCTCCTAAACGCCAGCAACCACCAACTGCTGAAGAAATTGCAGCAAAAAGAGCACGTAATGCTGAAGCTCAAAGACGCCGTAGAGCGGCCATGTCAGAAAAGCAGCTTCAAGCAGAATGTGAATCTAATGCTGTAAGTCACCGGCAACACAGAGAAAACATGCCACAAAATCAAATTCAACAAGAGCGCGAGGCAAACGCTGAAAGACAAAGGGTTGGACGCCAACATCAAAGAGGACGTCTGAGTAGATATGTCCGATCCCTCAACACCGCTTTGCTTCCCGAAAACTTCAATGAAGACGAAATTGAAGAAAGTTATCTTGGCCCAATGGACGCTAAATGTCCATTTTGCAATGCCACGCATTTCAAAAATGAATTAATGTCAAATTGCTGCCATAAAGGACCATTCCATTAGATGAAATACGAATGCATCCCTTCATTACAAATTACATGAATGGATCTGATCCAAATTCCAAAAATTTCATGGAAAACATAAGATCCTACAACAGTGCAATGGCCTTTGCCTCAATGGGAGCACAAGTTGACCAATCAGTGACCAGACGTTCAGGTCCTTTTTGTTACAGAATCCATGGGCAAATTTATCACGCTACATCTGCATTACACCCAAATCAAGGTGAATTACCAAAGTATGCCCAACTGTACATTTTGGATTCGACCCAAGCCTTGACAGAAAGAATGAACAATCAAGCAAACAATGGATGCATTCGTGTCGTAATGGAGAACATCCAAAAACTTCTTGGAGATATCAATCCGTTCTCTAGAGAATACAAGAACATGCTCAAATTTGAACAAGACGAAATGCTAAAGGCAAATCGGGAAAACCGAACGCCAATTGAATACAGCATGACTTTCTTGAGAGAAAGAGTAAATAATGTGCTCCCCGGCAGAACCAACGCTCCCACTGCCAGAGCAGAAATTGCTGCCTTTTTTCACAGTGCAGATGGTGCACCCCCAGAAAAACGGGATATTACAATTTATCCGAAAAGCGGAATTAAAAAAAATATATCCATCCTGAGTAGACTCTGTGACCCAATGTGCTACCCTTTGCTTTTCCCATATGGGGATTCAGGGTGGACCACAGATCTGAAGAAAGCTGTTGGTCAAGGAAATGTGTCCCAGCTTCAATGGTATTCATACCATTTTGCCATTCGTGATGGAAATTTTAATGAGTTCCTCAACGCAGGAAAGCTGACTCACCAATTCATGGTTGATGCTTATTGCAAGACCGAGGCAAACCGTTTGAATTGGTTTCGAAAAAATCAAAACACAGTAAGAGCTGAAGACTATGATGTTCTTCACCGATTTGTGAACAACCACAATTTTGAGGACGTTAACATATTGCCTGGAAAGAAAGTTATATTGCCTTTAACCTTCCAAGGGAGTCCAAGAAATATGGCTCAAAATTACCAAGATGATATGGCCATGGTCAGGAAATATGGCAAACCTGACTTATTTGTAACATTCACGTGCAATCCTAAATGGAGGGAAATCAGGGAAAACTTACTTCCCGGTCAGCAACCATGCGACCGGCCTGATTTAGTAGCAAGAGTGTTTGAGTTGAAACTGAAATTGCTACTTAAAGACTTAACCAAACACCATAGATTTGGACGTGTTAGGGCTATGCTCCACGTGATCGAGTTCCAAAAACGTGGTCTACCACATGGGCACATATTGCTATTCATGGCCCCGCAAGACAAAGTCTGGGAGAATGAAAGAATTGACAAAATTGTCTGTGCAGAACTCTCTGATAAAGATGCCCACCCGAGGCTACATGAAATTGTAAAATCCTGTATGATACACGGCCCATGTGGTTCATTAAATCCAAACGCACAGTGTATGGAAAACGGCAAATGCACAAAAGAATTCCCAAAAGATTTCTGTGCCGAGACCTACAGCAATGTCAATGGTTACCCAAAATATCAACGCCGAGATGATGGTAACTTTGTTGAACTTACCCGATATGTAAGTGCACCTGAAGCATGCTGGAGGCTCAGGGAATACAAAATGCACCACCAAACTGATCATGTGGAAAGATTAAATGTCCACCTTGAGGACAAGCATACAGTATGTTTTATACCAGGCAAGGAAGCTGAAGCTGTACAGCAAAAAGCCACCAATTCCAAACTTCTGGCTTGGTTTAAACTTAATCAGGAAGACCCTAATGCCCGAGAGTATTTATATATTGAAATTCCCGAACACTATACCTGGGATGACAAAAATTCTAAATGGAAACCACGTCTTAGAGGACATGAAACTACAATTGGCAGAATATTTGCCGTAAGTCCCACGGATAGAGAAAAATGGTTCCTCCGAATTCTCCTTCTCAGTGTTAGAGGAGCAACATCTTTCGAGGACCTAAGAACGGTCGAAGGAAATCCTGTCCCCTTTGCAACTTTCCAAGAAGCATGCATTGCAAGGGGATTAACTTATGATGACTCAGAATGGGATACTTGCCTAACAGATGCTGCAACCCATCAAATGCCAGTACAACTTAGGCAGTTGTTTGCATTTATTTGTATCATGTGTGAGCCGTCGGATGCAGCAGCATTATTCGACAGACATAAGGACAATCTTATGCAAGACTATAAGAGACGCTTTCCTGATGGAGAAAAAGCTCTCTATTTGACGCTTAAAGAAATTGAATCTGTCCTTCGAACACATGGAAAGTCATTTGTAGATTTTGGCCTAGAACTTCCAGTCGGCAGCTATGACGAGCCAATCCATTCTGGAAAATATTACGATCCAATTGCCGAAAAAACCATGTTCGAAGAAAAGTTTCAAATGCTCAACCCAGGGCAAAGAAGGGTTTTCGACAAAATCAGGGAAGCAATTGAAAACCCTAACTTACCCAAACGTCTATTCTTTCTTGGATTTCGTTGTCCATGACGTGTTCGTTACTTAACTAAATATCACTATAATATTGACGACTCGGAACACTAAGTTTTTTATAAGTAAAAACGTAAAGTTTTACCTTACAGCCAAACCATTGACTGCCTTACAGCCACTTAGTTCGCAAACCACCTCATTGAAGCAAACCACACATATAAAAACATCGACAATAACATGAACATACTACACGTACACACAAAAGGCCGAAAACTAGACACTCTAGAACAATTAGAAATATACAAACACACAAAAACAAATAAAAACGACATCCTAAACGAACAGACACAATTCAAATCGCACGCATTATTCGAACACATCTCACCACACACACACACACACACACAGCTTCGATCTTTCGAAAAACTATCTCGTCACCAACAACAAGACGAACAGCGCTACTAACGACAGCCTCTGATGAAGCCTTCTATAGGTGAAAGCCGGTTTAGGCTGTAAGGTAAAACTTTACGTTTTTACTTATAAAAAACTTAGTGTTCCGAGTCGTCAATATTATAGTGATATTTAGTCTATTCTTTATTGATAGACCTGGCGGAAGTGGTAAAACCTTCCTTTACAACACAATCATGCACTATGTGCGTAGCAAAAATGAATTAGTCTTGCCATGTGCATTTACAGGCATAACAGCAACTTTGCTTGAGGGAGGCAGAACTTTCCACAGTCGTTTCAAGCTGCCTATTCCAATAAATGAAACATCAACCTGTAATGTTCGACATGGAACTAATACGGCAAATGAACTGGAAAAGGCATGAAGGCATGAATCTGGGATGAAGCTTCAATGGCCCCAGCACATGCAGTAAATACAGTTGACACACTGTATAAAGAACTGTTAGCTGAAGATCCAAAAGTTCCTTCTAAAAAACCATTTGGAGGTGCGGTCTTTCTTTTCGGTGGAGATTTTAGACAAATTCTCCCTGTTATTCCACATGGCAGCAGAACCGAAATACTTTCTTCATGCATGAAGAATAGTAAGTGTTGGAAATGGGATTGGACAATGTCCCATCAGAACACCGAGGCTTTTCCGATTGGCTTTTAAAACTTGGGAATGGAAAACTCCAAGAGCCTGGATTAGAGGAAGGCATCTTCGAAATTCCTCCAGTCTGCATTGAAAATGGATGTATTGATGGTGCTGTCTTTCCTGAGGTCATCCAATCAGGAGATGACAGCATTGCTAACCGTGCAATCCTGACTCCAAAAAACCACGAGTCACTTGAACTAAATGAAAATGTCCTTAGACGAGTTCAATCTGAATTGAAATGCTATACCAGCATATATTCTATTCAGCAAGACAGTGCAAATGCCGAGGAGGCAGCAAACTATCCAATGGAGTTTTTGAACAGCTTAACACCTGGAAATATGCCTCCTCATAGACTTAACTTGAAAGTTGGTGCAGTAGTAATGTTGCTACGAAACCTTGACTCAACAAGAGGTCTTTGCAATGGCACCAGAATGGTCGTCAAGCAAATGATGTCAAAAGTCATTGACTGTGAAATCCTGACCGGATCTTTTCAAGGTACCAGGGTATTTATTCCAATAGTTATTCTTGCACCCAGTGACCCTGACCTTCCCTTTACATTAAGACGAAAACAGTTTCCATTTAGACTTCCTTTTGCTATGACCATCAACAAAAGCCAAGGGCAAACACTGGATTCAGTTGGTATTTATTTGCCATCTCCAGTATTCAGTCATGGTCAACTTTATGTTGCATTTTCAAGAACAAAGGCCTTTCAGCAAGTCCAGGTAAAAGTCTTAGGAACTGACCAACAAGGCAACTTAAAGAAAGACCACAGAGTATACAACAAAAATGTGGTCTACAAAGAAGTTTTCGCCCAATAATTAAATTTCATAGCCAATATGTAATTAAATGTATATTAAATGTATATGTAATTAAATGTATTTAATATATGCCAATAAATAATTAAGTATGTGCTAATAAAAATGCTCGTCACCCGGGCGTAGAACGGGTACTTCACCTAGTATTAATATAAGCGACTTGGAGACAACTAACCTAAAATGTATTACTCTTTTCTCACCTTTCCGATTTTTTCATTAACTTAATGTGATACTCCGTACTTTTCAGTTTTGATTCAATCGCATTCGCGTCTCCGTTCTCTGCTGTACTAGGAATTTTGTTTGACGATTACTCTTTGGGGTCATTGGTACAAAGGGTAAACATGTGTATGTTCGAAAGGATTCATTCCATTCTCTACCCATCGCTATTTTCACTTCGGCTTTTCACCGTAGTTTAAGCCACTCAATTTCCGTCTTTTATGTGGTATACAATATTTTGTACTTCTAATTCACTTCCAAGGAATAACCTATGACTAAGTCTATCCTCATGAGAAATACAGTCACCGACACCCAGGAAACACCCATTATAGACGACATTCTGAAGAAGTCGTCTGTAATGTGGTATCCACTTAAAATATTTTTTGGATAATCTTTCCTTTTCAAATCTTTTCGCTTGTCCTGTGTTAGTTGATCCTCTTATATTCTGTCTAATAAAGTGTTTCTGTCCATAATATTTCATTTAAATAATGTCTAATACTTTCTATAACATTTATCTAGGTCAGTGACAACATCTCACCTTTAAAATGTAATTATTTTCCATGGCATTTATCCAACGGCTTTTAATGAATTTGATTTATTTTATGGGTTTTAACCAGTTTACAAACATCGGAGTCATAAGCAATTGTCCTTTCTATTTATGTTTTAAATATCTGAAGCTTGTGCTAGGCCGGTACAGTGGTTTCGTTTGCTGCTCACAATTACAACGGCTGTGCTGCGGTCATGGAATCGCAACTTGGTCTGCTCTCCCACCACTATCACTTGGGACAAATAATGCAGCGGTCGTGTCCGGCATGACTGGACTAGATAATAACAAAGGGACATACACACACACGGCTCCCTTTGCACCGTGCGGCTCGTGACCACATGTGGTTACTAAATGGCTGATTTGTCTCTGGGGGTAGCGAAACATGAGTTGTATCATGACCAGGGAATGCCTCCTAAGCCTAAGATTTATGATAGCATAAAGATTCTTCTGCTAGATATTTAAAGCTTTATTGTATTTTTTATGCTTTTATTTTGCAATACCGATTTCAATCTATTTGTCATCGTCTCTAGCTATTTTCTGTATCTCCATAACTTTTTCGCCACTAGCCAGCTGAACTTCTAGCAGTTGTAATACCTTGGAGTTTCTTTTGTCGTCGTTAGCAATATCGAATTTTCACCATACAGCTATACTAAATTTTCTGAATATTTATTTCCAGATCCCAATTTTTAAACTGATCCGTTAGTGAGCTATCAGGATATGTCATCTAAATACTAATTAGGAACAACGGGGTAATCAACAAATAAGAGAGGATAAATTCTTTCATTCACCAACCGTACTTCCATTGGATTGCATTCTACTGGATATTTTTCACAAATAACAGTTGAATAAATCTTGAACAAAGATGGCGATAAGCTGTAGCTTTGCCTTATGCCGTTATTTGTTTAAAAAGTTAAAATACTCTACCTGAGTTCTTTGTACTAGTATAATTTTGTTTATCAAAGTTTTCACTGCATTTAAGTGTTGTTCATTTATTCCACTTTTTTCGTTGCTTACCGTAACTTTATTTCTTGGTTTATTATGACTATAATGGGAGCAGTAATCGTTAAGACTGCGATCATGTGCTCCTTTTTTGTACTATTACCTACCTTCCAGTTGGTCGTGTTGTGTTTCATTTCAATGGCAATTATGCATTTTTATTCTTCATTGTTCTTGATTCTTATTTTTTAATTTTATTTAATTCCAGTAGTTCCTTTTTAAACGCGGTTTACACACTATTTCCCCACGTTGTGTGAAGTGATGAATATTTTACTTGTTTAACTTGCTCCTTGTTTTCTTTTTCGTTATTTCAACTTTCTAGGATAACTTTTGGTCCACCTACGGTTCTTCTTCCTTCCGCTTCATAATCTTTTGTCTGTTCTGGAAATCAGTTTTATTTGCAGTCGTTCATAATTGTCACTCCTTTTTACTCTGTTTATTTTTTGCCTTTTGATTTTTAAACAAAATGTTTGATATTATTACGACAGTTTCACATATCGTCGTGTTGTATAGAGGAAACAGAGTAACTCACACCAATGAAGTCGCTAATTACAAACTTTAATTAGACACACATAACAGTCATAAATAAACAAAGGTACTCTTGTACAATTACTCAAGTACGTTGTCCAACACACAACAATAAATGTTACTTATTATAGTTTTGCCCTGATTACCACAATAATCAGTTTCCCAACAACTCCGAACGCATCTTAATATCCCTAGGTATAAACTGAACTGGAGCACTTCAAGATCCAATATTTTTACCTCTATCACTTTCCACTGTAGTGAGATAGTGGAACTCGATGCCGGTAGGAAGGGATGTAACGTCTGGAAGGGACATCTTACAATCTAGAGCTAGAGGGTAACGTAATTCTGCCGCGCCAGTATATATGCAAGGCTTCACGTAGTCATTCAGCCATGCGGCAGTATATATTTCCTTAGCGTAGTAATATATTTTCAGAAGTTTAATTAAGAAAGTTGTGTTAGTGGTTATAATCACAAACAGAATTATCGCTGTTGCACACCACTTTTTCTATAGTGGTGTGTAACAGTGATAATTCTGTTTGTAATATTTTTTCTTTACCTATTTTTCTTATCTCTTCCCTATAACCCCATTGCTTGTGTTTCTTATGCCTTTCCTTCTTGTACCATTATTCGTTATAAGATTTTAAATAAATACAAACGTAGCGTGAGGAAAAAGTATTCAGACTCTTTTCGTGTAGGCATATATTCAAATTTTTGAATAGTACACCAAGTAGCGCATGGGGCGCCTTTTGTCTGCCGAAGATCCTAACAAAAATCTTTGTCGATAAATTCCATTTTATCTATTCCATTATGAGCATTAGTCACTGAGCTAGGTCTTCTGGCGGGAGCGTGCACGAAATGTCCACCTGATCAATTAGAGAGTGGCAATGAAAGAGACTGATGACTACGCGCGTAATTTGTGTAACATTTTCCGAAAACTTGGTAAATACTTTACAAAGGCATTTAAACTACATACCTATGCACAAGGGGAAAAATGTTAGCAGCCGAAGCAGTGCTATGAGCGGTTAATTTTTTAAAATAAGGCACAACATTGATCGCTGAAGACACTGTCGACAACCCGTCAACGACCATGTCCTCTTGCTGTGATTCTCGTCACTTTATTTTCCGAGACATTGCTGCGAAGGTGACATCAGCATGCCATCAGATTTTGACTGAAAAAATTTGTAACCGTTGCACTGCTGCAAATTTGTACCGCTTTTGTTTTTTACATCAGTGCAGAGGTGATTGGGAGTGCAAATGGTAATGAACACTTTAATAAGGTTGCTGAACGATGGTCCCCCCCCCCACCGACACCGACAGCCATTCACATTGTCCTTTAAGAGATCACCATTGTCACTTTGTCACAAGCAACGGACAGATTGTGCACAAGTTTACTCCTGCGGTTGTAACTCGAAGGCTCAAAGCAAAACGGATAAAGTGCAGTTTGTTGTATAAAATTGCCGCTAGGCGCGCTCCATCTGGCAATTGGCGTGCTATTCAAAAAATTAGATCTTTTTTTGAACATATTAAATAAAAAAGTCTTCTTTTTCTCTTCCCGATTTGTTTCTTAGGGTGTTTAATCCTCGGTCGATTATTTTATAAACTTTTAGACCATTCTGTTTCAAAAGTGTTGTTTAATCTGAATCTATAGCACCTGGCGTAGATTACTGGCCAAGGGCTTCGTTACCTCGAGACAAATGGCCTTTGGTCCATTGCTGTCTATTATAGTTATTTGCAGTAATCCTGATCCCGGCACTCCCTCCATTCGTCGTCCACAAGAACATCTTTATTTATACTATACATTATATGCAAGTAAATGTATTTAATATACAAAGTGAGTTCAAATAAAGACCGAGAGTTTGGATAGCACGCCAACCTGCAGATGGAGCTCGCCTAGCGACAATTGTATACAATAAACAGGCTTTTCCCTTTCGCCTTAGCCTTGCACATTACATTTTTTAATTTTTAATACAGAATATAAATAAAGATGCGGACTTAGAGAGCGCGTTCCGCCGACGGTGGATGGGAGGCGTCCAATGAATGGGACCAGTAGTAGGTCCATTCTGGATAACTGTAATAAATAGCAACGAAACAAAAGCCAGTTGTCTCGAAGTCAAGGAGCAAGGAGTCCTTGAGGACGGGCCAGTCACCCACACGAGGTATCAGAGACTCAGAACTCGAACAACAGCCTTGAAACAGTACTGTAGTGGGTAAAAGTTTAATATATTTGACTGCGTCTCATCGTCTTGAAGCACACATTGGAAAGAAGAAGAAGAAGAAGAAGAAGAAGAAGAAGAAGAAGAAGAAGAAGAAGAAGAAGAAGAAGAAGAAGAAGAAGAAGAAGAACTAAAATTGTTATTGAGAAATGATAATTATCGGAATAACTAAAAACTTCAGTCATATTTAAATTTATTTTCTGTAATTTAAGAAAATACTGTATTGCAAACTAAGAATTTTAAATGCTTCAACGTGAGCAAAAGATAAGTTGACATTTGTTAAAATTAAATGTTTTATCGTAACGTTTGGTTTTTATTTATAGCCATGCGGCGTTGGAATAAGGATAACAGAGAACGTAAACACAATAACTACCGGTAATAAAAATCGGAAAAAATTGTCTAACAGGTAAAGAATAACGGTCACAAAAACAGCTGTCCGGATAGAAAGTGCAGATAACTTTTTTTTTGTCTAAGTAATTTATAGCAATTTCATTCTTTGGTCTAGAAATTGAAAGTTAAACGTACTCTACTGTAGGGCGTACTTCAAGGCGAGGCAGGCCTGTATAATTGCTTCCTAGACGAACGTATCATGGCAACGACCACAACAAGATATTTATTAATAATTAAGTCAATTAGATTTGCGATACAACCGACTAGAACGACGACGTGAGTGGTCAGTGTTACCAACACAATAGACGGAAACGAACTAATAGGGTACGTGTGGCTTCAAGGATTACGTTTTATATCACTTTTCCGGCGACGCATGCATGTGGTGTGCTGTGTAGGAGAGATGTGTGTCTAGGACGTGTGTACAGTAGATACAACGGAAAACTACTTAATACTATAAGTTAACCTCCCGTTACTAACTTTTATCTTCTATTATTGAACAATACAAAATTTACTAAAGTATATAATAAATGTATATCAATAAAATATAGATCCGATGATGATAGTAATACCATTGATGACTGAAAAAAGTTGAAATACCGTATTATGCGATACAATTCAAATACAAAATATATTCTTGTTGATCGAATTTGTATTTATTGTATTAGTCTGAAGCATGTGAATAAAAATCAATTAAGACAAATCAATCAATGTTGTTTTTATTAAGTGTCACGGTAAAAATCAGAAATAACAACCAATGACAGTGCTTTTCCTAAAACAGACAGTATAGGCATGTTGGCCTACGCTTCGACAAAAGACAACCTTGTGGGGTTCTGATGTGGAATAATGCAAATAATTAGGTTTTAATTTTAAAAAGCACTATTTATTGTTTGGTATAAGATCGAAAATGAATATTAGAAATAAAATACTAACTCACAATGACATTATACGGTTATCCGACCTATATGGGCCTGCGGCATTTAGTTTCCAGTCAAAGTTACTGGAAGCAATTACAGACGTTCAACGGTTCGTACCCAAGAAATTTATTGTAGCCTTAAGGTGCGTACAGAGAAAATGTGATTGTGCAACATGGTGTTAATTATTTAAACCATCTGGATAAGCAACCCAATAAACTAGCCATTAATTTTATGGATATCAATGTAAGTATCAACAGATTCAAGATCCACTTGATTTGACATTAAGATATATGTTAATTTTCAGGTAGAATTTTTAATACTATGCTAGATAGTACTTGTAATGTAACTTACATAGTCAAACTCCTAACCACTGGGAAAATATTCTGTCGACTGCAGTGTTATCGATCCACAATAGCATTTACCACGGTAGTTCGAAAAGTTCTCAGCCGGAAACAGAGATAGCGCCAGCAGTATCAAATGGCTACGAATGTCTCATGATCGATCCGTCAGATAACGTACCATAACGTTTGAGACAGCTGAACTTACTAGTTCGATTGTCGTGATCAAGTAAATGACGTACATGTTTTTCTCAGCTGTGATCTCCATGTTTGAAATGAAGCTTTTTCCAGAGAGACGTTTCTTTAGATTCGGGAACAAGGAAAGTCACTGGGGGCTAAATCTGATGAGTACGGTGAATGCAGCAGAATTTTCTTTCCTAAATGCTGGCGTTTTGCCTTAACAGGCTCATTCAATTTCTCCAGAAGTGCTACATAATACTCTTCACTTATAGTTTTGCCTTTTTCTGAATAGTCTATGCGCACCATGAATCTAGAAAACAAACGCTATTACTCCATAACTTTTCCGATTGATGGAACAATTTTCGCTTTTTTTTGGAACAATTCCGGCCGCTTCCACCCGTTGTCTGGACTGCCGTTTGTCTCTGTAATGTCGTTGTCAATCTATGGTTTGTTAGCAGTGCCAAATCGTCGGAGAAACTCGGTTGGATTGCGTTTAAACGTCTCCAAGCACTTCATTCGAATGCACTCTGATCGACCGTTATCGATCGAACGCGGTTCCTGTCGGGCTGACAGCTTTCTCGTATGCAAATATTCGTGCAATATGCTGTAGGCACAATACGATAAGATGCTCGCCATAACAGCAAGTTCACGTATTTTCGCGCGTCTGTCATTTAACATGGCACTGTAGATTTTTCGATGTTTTTGTCAGAACACGGTTTCTGGGCGAACTAAACATTTATCGTCACAAATGGACGAATGATTGAAAACGATGTAAACAAGTCGTTTCGTGTGTAATAAATATTATCTTTTCGTGATTCAGTAAACAATTTTTATTCTAAAAAGCTTTTCGTCTACGTGTTTTACTACCATAGTTTCCTTGGTAACGAGTGCCGTTCACCTGCCCGTGCGCGTGTGGAGAGAGCGTGCTCAGTCGTGCGTCTCCAGCGGGTTAATCCCTTTACGTGTGATACTGTTTGTTTTGTACGTTAATTTGCAATCGTAGTCTGTAATTATCCATGGCACATACACATGTAATTGGCCAACGCACACTAGGTGTGGCCAAACAAACTACGCGATTTTGTAACCACTCACTACTTGCCACTTAAATGTTAGTTCTTGTTTCTTTCCTTCTGTTGAGCAAATGAAGACTTATGTTTATAACGAACGTCATAATTCTATGCAGTCCTTACATCTTAATTTTGATTGTCCAGGGACGGAGCCAGGATTTCATTTTGATGTGTGTTCTGGCGGGTTTGGGGGGGGGGTTAGATTGTTTATTATAAAAACTATAACGATAAAAAAAGAAGTCGTGAATTGCTACTTACTTTGTTGTGCGGAAACGTAAGGCTTACATTAATCGATGTCTAAAATTTAACAAAGTCATGACAAAATAAAGATGACATACTATATTACAACATAAATAAAATATAATTTAATTAAGAAAGTTGCGTTAGTGGTTGTAATCGCAAACAGAATAATCACTGTTGCACATCACTATAGAAAAATTATTCCGATTAGCGCTTTCAAGCTTCACAGCTCATCGTCAGATCTGAAATCTTTTTTTCCGGAAGTCACTTCAGATCTGACGATGAGCTGTGAAGCTTGAAAGCGCTAATCGGAATAATTTTTCTATAGTGGTGTGGAACAGTGATTATTCTGTTTATAAATAAAATAAACGACACCAGAAATTGGCGCGGATTTTCTCCCATCTTCTGCAGACACTGAATATTTTGTAAGATTTTTTTTAAAAACATTTCTTTAGGCGTTTGTGTCTGTAAATGTTCCAGCAAATGAAATTATATCAGTCTACTTGCTTTTTTACATAAATTAATCCAAGGTTTTCTTGAAACAGGCACTACAGGCCTAAAACGAACATTATAAATCGTGTTACAGGACGCGCTAATACGTGTTTGGTCGCACATTTTATTGAAGTTGTCATACAAATCATTTCACCGGTAGAGACTACACTTTGGGTTTGTAGTTTTACGTAGTACGGAAGGACGGACAAGTGTTACGACTTTGTTTTTCTTGTAACGGTAATAAAAGCCGCTAAATTAAAACATACTAAAAATTATTAAGTACGGATCGAAAACCGGGTTCCTGTGTAAGTGTCGAGAACCAAGCAAAAATCTATTTGATGTAGACATTTTTAAAGTTGCTGAGGAATAAGTTCCTTCACTATAAATAGCATAAACCGACTTGGATGTACTGCGGACATTCGAAGACTCTTTCTGCTTACTAAGAGGACGTAAGCTAACCTCAATTGATAAGTTCATAGCTACATAATTAATTAGCCTAATTATTTAATTTGAATTATATAACTACATCCATTTTACTGGCACATTATTTGGAATTATTAACATGCCCTTTTTCCTTAATCCCAATGCGGGGATGTAAACCATCAAATCCCCCCGCATTCTTTTATTATTCGAAGATTGTCCGATTTTTTTGCTTTTCTTATCTCAGCCTTTATCGACTAGTTTCTCCACATCCGTTCTACCGACTTGTTGCGTCTGTCTGGCCTTGCTCCTCTTTGTACGACAGTAGGCACACGGGTCTCACTGTACTTTTATTATATTTTCTTTTCACTTCAAAAGTTATAAATTCTTAATTCCAGAAAACGTCGTTCGTGTGTCCTGATAACCTGGTTGATTTTGAAATTAGACAGTTCGCTTCTTATCCTATCGAACCACAACTAGTTGTAATTACTGTATCCGATAACTACATTTAAGTAATATGAACTCCCATTAATGTAATTTTTATTTCAACAACTATTCTTCTGTTTTTCAGAGTTTGTTTCTGGTAATAATGACCGTAATTCTTCGTATACTGATTTCACCCTCCAAAGCTGTCTACAGAGTCCAGGAATTGCTGAGAGCTGTTTAGCACCTCAAGGAATAGTAGCGAGCAATTCGCCTAATACGCGAATCCATTACCACTCAGTCAACAAGATAATCCCACAAATCTTGTTATTTAAATATGAAATCATTATTCCAACAAATCCTTAAACATATTTAAATTATTTAGGGAGTTCTCTGAACCATTGAACCTTATGGAAGAGCAGCCACGGTTACTCTCCAAGTTTATTGCTCAAACGTAACAAACTTAAGTGTACCATGCGAAATAAACTATTCGCAAGGTAGTTATCCACATGGTGATTCCTATACTATAGAACGCTTAAAGAACAAACGTCTTTTTTCACAGCTAAATCAATTAGAGAATCACTTGGAGTCCACTGTAGATGTATGAATATTCATCTAATATTCATACGGTTTCCATGACAGACGATTTGACAAAATTCCGTTGAGGAGTTAACTGTCCATGAAAAGGTGAATAGAGGAGTAGAAAGAGGCATGTCACGTCATTAAGTTTTTTTGATCAAGTGTAAAATTGCACCTTGTGTGTAATATTTAATCAAACAACTTTTATTACTGGATGGTGGACTCTATGTAAACAAATGTCATACCTTTCGAAAGGCGCGATATTTGCTACAGGTAGAAACCGCTGATGAAAAGTCACAAATATCCTTTTTAACAATCTTCGATTCTCTATCTCCTCGTGTTACTTTCTTATGTCCAATAAAAAGAAAGCATGTTGTTGATAGTCCGTTCGCTCTCAGGATTATTTCGACATATCTTTTCTTTATAATTATTGTAAGCGTTCAACCGCCTTTAATTTTTTTTCAACACACTTTTATTGCTGACTATCTTTACAAATTAACCTTTCAGTCCGCCTCTAAATCTACATTTCCAGGATTGTGATTTGGCCTCCAAGCGCTTTCTTCATTACCGACGTCTCTTAAAGTTAACCTCACTCCGTACAAAACACTTCTCTTTCTTTCAGTCCCAAGTTAATTTTGCTACACAAATTACATTTTTCCAACCGAACTCTTCCTTCGTCTGAAACATACTACCCTAGTATTTTATGTAAAAGCCTATATCTAAACTTTCTTCAATGCTATGATTGTGACTGCTTTAATTTCATACGAGTTAAAAAATTACCCTTGTTTAGGTTTGGGTTGTACATAAAATACTCCCTATGGTTTTAGGGTTGTACATAAAATACTGTATAAGTTACTTAATAGACACGTTTATCATTTACTCACCATAGCATCTGTATGTTGTCACTCTATGCATGTTTACCTACTCTATTATCTTGCTTGACACCTGGTCATCACTTATTCTCAGCACTACTTTCCGTGTCGGATGGCATAAATAATGTTTACAAGTGTAACCGTGATATAAGAGACACTACTTTATATCTAGACATACTATATAATTGTATAATTTAACATTGTGCATCTGATGCATTACGTGTCTCAGCTGTGAGGTGGAAGCATCTTTACTTTGTTATAAACTTGTACTTAATTCAATAACTCCCTCAGTGCCGGCGGAGTTGTAATTGAGCCTGTCCTGCACTATAAGCTAATTGGCTGACGCTGAGTCGCGTCGTTCATTAACAATTAAAGAGATTGTCTTGTCTCCAAGTGTGGCACGTGTTTATAATATTCACCACCAGCGGGTAAATAAGAGAGAGAGAGAGAGAGAGAGAGAGAGAGAGAGAGAGAGAGAGAGAGAGAGAGAGATAATAGAAAATGACACATACGTACAAGGCGTGCGTCCTAAAATGAACAGAACTCAGAAAGTATGGCAAATGTGTCGTATAGTTCAGTACAACTACAGTATTCAGTTGTCTTATGTCTCATCTATGTGTAATTATGTGTAGCCTACAGGCTAGGCGGTTTATTCCGTAAAATATGCTTAGTGTAATGTCTGTAGTCGTTTAATTTGTCCAACTAATCTGAACAATGTCTTCTTATCCGCAATTATTCCAATAACATTCATTGTATGCTGCAACAATTCTGACGTCCGTCAACGATGTTTAGGAATGACTTTAAAAACCAATACTGCATCAGACATAGAATAACGCTAACGTCTGTGAAACAAACACAACCAAGACTGCTTGCTTTTCTGGTAATTCAATCAGCCTCTTTGCTTGACTCTAAAATAGTTCTTGACTGCATCTTTAAACAAACTCTGAAACAGCAGTGATTGTAGTCTCAATGTGGTTTTCCTATATACGGGTCTTTCTGAAAGTGAATAAGATCTTTTTAGGGTAGTGTCTCATGGTGATAGTTTACTGGCTCTCTTACTGCTGGTGTCTCATTATTTTTACTTCCATGTTCCATAAGGAAATGAAAGTATGGTGATTGCGAAAATAATCGTGTTCGATATAAGGGCTTATTCTGATTGTACTACTCTCAAAACATGAAGAAAAGTCACTTTTCGAAAAGTGTCTGTGTGTCTGTGTGTAGAATTTTTTCTATGGCGAATGATACCTGCCGCAAATTCAAACAGAATAAAATAATTTTTTTTATATGTGCCTTACGTGTAGAGGACTCAAGGCCCATTGATTTTGGTGAAGATCGGTTAAGGGGAAGGGGTAGTTCACCTGCAACGTTTTATTTTTTAACAAGAGTAAAGTACTTAATTTTGATAAATAAAGTATCCTGAAAAAAAGGTCAAAATAATCCACTATAGAAAGGTAGATGAAATTTCTATAAATGAAAAGGGTAGCTGAAGGTGGAGGGGGTAATTTTATGTAAATGAAAATGATAGTTGAAGGGGGAGGGGATAATTTTTTATATGTGTAGGCCTACTACTTTGTCGGCAACAGAAAAGTAGTTTGTTGCTAAAATTCCTTCCCGGCGTGTTTGGCCGTGGTCCAATGTTTTTTGCAAAACCAGACGTTTCGGCAGTGCTATCGACTGCCATCGTCAGTGAAAATCGAGTGCGCTAACGTGAGGAGGTATACCTTAGTGACCACAGTTCTGTTGTTGAGGCTGAAGAAAGAAGTAGTTTCTATGGTAATATTTCGTTTTGAAAATGATTGTAAATATATATCTTAGAAATGGAAGTCATGTATGGTTTTCCATATCGATATTTCTTCTATGTTCCATAAGGAAATTGAAGTATGGTGATGGCTAAAAAAATCGTGTTCGAGATAAGGGCTGATTCTGATTGTACTACCCTCAAAACATGAAGAAAAGTGATTTTTCGAAAAGTGTCTGTACGTGTCTGTGTAGAATTTTTTATATGGCGAAATGTAACTGCCGCAAATTCAAACAGAATTAAATAATTTTTTGCATACGTCGCTGAATTGTAGAGCTCTCAAGGACTATTGATTTTGGTAAAGATCGGTTAAGAGGAAGGGGTAGGTTACCTGGAACACTTTATGTTTTAACAAGAGTAATTTTTTATGACGAACGATAACTGCTGCACATTCAAACAAAATCAAATAATTTTTTTTTGCATATGTTCCTGAGTTGTAGAGGACTTAAGGCCTATTGATTTTGGTAAAGATCGGTTAAGGGAAAAGGTAATTTACCTGCAACGTTTTTTGTTTTAACAAGAGTAAGGAACTTAATTTTGATAAATAAAGTATCCTGAAAAGAAGGTTATAATAATCCACTGTAGAAACGTAGATGTAATATCTATAAATGAAGAGGCTAGTTGAAGGGTGTGAGGTAATTTTCTATAAATGAAAATGATAGTTGAAGGGGAGGGGGAATTTTGTTTATATGTGTACTACGTTATCGGAAACAAAGAAGTAGTTTGTTGTTAAAATTCCTTCCCGGGCTGTTTAGCCGTGGACCAATGTTTTCTAAAAAAACCAGACGTTTTGGCAGTGCTGTCGACTGCCATCATCAGTGAAAATAAGAGTGCGCTAACGTGAGGGGGTATACTTTAGTGACCACAGTGCTGTTGTTGAGGCTGAAGAAAGAAGTAGTTTCTATGGTAATATTTCATTTTGAAAATGATTTTAAATATATATCTTAAAAATGGAAGTCATGTATAGTTTTCCATATCTATATTTTCTTTAGTGTTGAAAAAAAATTGTGTTTTTCTTATCATATTCATTCACATGGACACCCTTTATTTAAATTTTTTTGTATTTATTGTATAGTTTTTGAAAAATTGAATGTTGTTAATTGATACCGTTGTGATTCCACGGGTACATTACATGAAAAAGTACACACTACAGAAATAGCAAATATAAATCACGATATGTACAAATTATTACAAATAAATGAATTTTCTCATTTAACATAAAATTTAACAAAACCGTTATTGTTTTTGTTGATACAAAGGACACATTACATTTGGAACACTGAAGCCTCTTCCTCTCCTTGCGCCTTCCAAATTCCACTTTTCTTCCCTTCGGTCAATGTTAATTGGTCAGTAAAAATGGACGTCGTATCTAGCATCTGAAACTAGACTAATTTCCTTCTGGGGTCTTTTAATGGATAACTTGATGAAAATAATTCACTGTGAATTTGTAGTTGTTGATCAAGTCTTTCTTCTTATTCTTGTATGGCGTCACAGTTCGAAGTCGAACCTTAGCCTGCATAATCATCCGCCTCCATTTTTCGGTGTCCTTGGCGTTCGATGGGCATCGTTTTATTTTAAGTAAAATATCAGCATCTGCGTCAATCAATCCAACGTGTCTTAATTCTTCCGAGAGGCCTTCTACCCTCGATCTGACTAAAGAGTACCTTCCTAGGTATTCGGTTGTCTTTCATCCTAATGATGTGTCCTGCCCATTGCAATCTATGCAGTCGAATGGTTGTGGCCAGATCATTGCCTTTATACAGCTTGTATAGCTCCTCATTGTGACGCATTCTCCATATCCCGTTTACTTCGATTGGTCCAGATATTCTCCTCATAATTCTCCTTTCAAAAGTACTGACTATGTTAGCAGCTTTTTTGTTCAGAGTCCAAGTCTCGCTGCCATATGTTATCACCGGACTAATCAAAACTTTATATAATGTGACCGTGGAGTGATGGTGGATATTCCTTGTCTTGAATATAGATGTCAACAAAGCATATGTTCTATTTGCGGCCTGTATCCTTTTCCTTATGTCCTTTATTTCTTCATTGTTTTCTGCCATGCAATATACCAAATATTTAAACTGATTCACTATTTCCAGGTTTAGTGGTTCAATTTCAAACTGTTCAAGTTTCCTGATTTTCTTCCGAGTGGTGATCATAACTTTTGTTTTATCTGTATTGACCTGTAATCCCATCTCTTCTCCTTCATCTTTGAGTTCCTGGAATGTCTTTTTGCTATTCCTTGGGATCCTGCCATAATATTGATATCATCTGCATTTAAAGAAGTAATATGCTTATAAAAATATACGCAACTCGTTGAATTTTACAATATTAATTGATGACTCGTTGGGCACTCGGTGAAACATATTAATACAAAGGTTTTTAAAAATATATAAACGCTTGGTACGTTTCACAGATTTTATTTAACTCTGACAGCTGTTTCGACTTCTTAAGCGATTGTCAAAGTGATGAGTGAACACCTAAACAGATGGTGAAAGGGTGGTGGTGGACATCTGTTTAGGGCGTGTATTGGAACATGTGTGAGGTGTGAAGATGGAGAGGGGGTTCCAGGAGCTAAGGGAAAGTCAAGTGTCAGTAAAAACTAAATATAATCTGAATGCAAAATATAAAATTAACTAAACTAAATATAATCTGAATGCAAAATATACAGTTAACTAAACTAAATATAATCTGCATGCAAAATATACAATTAACTAAACTAAATATAATCTGAATGCAAAATATAAAGTTAACTAAACTAAATATAATCTGAATGCAAAATATACAATTAACTAAACTAAATAACAGCTTTTAATAAAGGGGATACACAGAATTCAGTTTGTTCATTTGTTAGAATTTTATTATTTTTTATTGATTTTTAAACTTATAGAATTTCTAACAAATCCATTTTTTTACTTTTTTGTATGTTGTGGAGTAGTGTTATGTTTTTTGTATCTATTAAGCGATTGTGTTGTAAGCACATCTGCAAAACCTGTATTGGCTGTATTGGTTAAAATCGCCTTCTTGTGTTCAGAAATGCGATGTTTCAGAGCACGGCCACATTGTCCGATATAAATAGCATCACATTCTGCACAGTGTATTTCATAAACTCCATTTTTATCCAGTTTGTTTGATTTTTCTTTATTGTTGACTAGTAATGAAAAAAGATTACGTTTGTTTACTGATACAAAACTTCAGCGTAACGCTTCCGAAGGCAAAGTTGTTACTTGAGTTCCTGGTTCTCATGATCTTGTCAGTCGCTATCACGCAGTTCCCATACTTAGTGTCCACGTTTTGTAGTGACTCAATAGGGGGTAGTTCACACCTATTGTCAAGTCAGTACACCTCTTATACTGGATGGCGCTGACAGCAGCAAACTTTGTTACGAATCCGCTTATTGTACGTTTCAGTCTATATGCGATGAAGTGTGTATGCAAAATTGGTATAACCCAAAGGTGTATAGTAGCGGGGACGTTTGAAAGCTGTGCAGACGGCACGTGAGCTGAATGACTAACAATTTTATTGCTCGAGGCTTCCACGGCCGGTGTCACTTGAATTAAAACTATCTGTGGTCCTGACGTACGACACCCCGCCTTAGGTTTGACTCGATACATCCACTGAAGATGGCAGGCATTGGTGCTGCTGAAAGTTTGGTTTTAATAAAACCTTGGAACAAGACCAAACAGTCCGGCAGATAGTTTAAATTCGACTAACAATTTTACTTTTAGTGACTGAAAGTGAGTGAAAGTCATACAGTAGTTAGCAATAAACATACCTTAATCTGAATCATCCCTTTGGTCAAATAATTACTTTACATAGTATAAACGACAAAGCCACTCAGTTCACTTTTAGAGCACACACACACACACACACACACACACACACACACACACACACACACACACACACACACACACACACACACACACACACACACACACACACACACACACACACACACACACACACACACACACACACACACACACACACACACACACACACACACACACACACACACACACACACACACACACACACACACACACACACACACACACACACACACACACACACACACACACTTCTTAATAAACTACATGTAAACAACACTGTCCTAATGTTTTTTTTAATCCTTTCACAGTCTATGTCATCAGTGTTTTCTTCGAAACCCTGTTCAAATCCTTTCGTGGGACAGTGTCAGCTGCCAGGATCTGATGACAACACGTAACAGCTATGTCCTCCCTTGATAGTTGAGCCGCTTCATTGCGGTCATTCTTCACATAAATCTGCAAACTGTGTTGCACAATGGGGTGTACTCAACAAGTGAATCGTCGAGTAGTATAAATTACATACATTTCCAATGCACCCTTGTGAAACACACATCTTTTTTTTTCGTACGGCCATCTAAGGACCACATACCAATTTCAATTCTTTACTTTTTTTTGTTCTTTCCTTTTTTTCCAATATTCTTTCATCTTCTCACTGTGTCTCTTCTTCCTGTCTTCAGTCCACTTTGAACCTGCGTTTTTATCTCTCCTACCCTGGACTCCCTCCATTTTCAACACTTTTGCCCAAAAAACTTCTCTGTCAATTGCTTCTTCTGCGTGTATATTATTTCTTTTCTAGATCCTTTTGGACTTCTTTAATCCAACTTGATGTTGACTTTTTTCCCCACAGATGTCTGAAGATTTGCTTTGTCAACCTGTTGTCGTCCATTCTATATAAATGTCCAAAAAATAATAGTCTTATTTTTCTCATTGTTTCTGTTATTATTTTCTATATTTTGATATATTTCGTCATTACTTCTTAATTTCCAACCTTCTGAAGTTTTTCGTGGGCCTAATATTTTCCTAATAATTCGTCTTTCCAATATTTCTAGTTTGTCTAAATTATAATTCAATGCTAGACATTCACTTGCATATAGGCATTCTGGCTTCCACTACTGTACTGTAATGCCTTATTTTCACATTTTTAGATATGCACTTTTTATTGTAAATATCTTTAGTTATCCTATACGCCCTTTCCATCTTATGAATCCTTTCTTCTATATCAGATTTTTCCAATTCATTCTCTTGAATTATCTTTCCTAGATACTTAAATTTTCGAATCCTCTCTATTCGACCAATATCTGTTACCATGAATTTCGGCGTTCAGATGTCAGATGTTCAGAAAGTATAGCAAAGTCATCTGCAAATGCCATACAATTTATTTCAATACGTTTGTTCCTTCTTCCCATCATAATTGGTGATATTTTGCATTCCTTTAATTTTTCATTCCAAATTCTCACTACTTTCTTCAGGACACAGTTAAAAAGAATTGGGGATAAACCATCACCCTGTCTTACATCTGTATTTATTATGAATGGCTGAGATATTTCTCCCATGAATTTCATTTTTGAGACTTTGTCCGTAAGGGTTTCACGGATTAGATTTGCCAATTTAGATTTAACACAAAATTTTCGGATTATTTTATCTATAGTCTCTATCAACATAATCAAAGGCCTTTTTGAAATCAACAGATGTTACTACAATCTCCTTTGAATTTAGTAATGTTTGTTCTTGACAGGGTCTGCCCTTCCTAAAGCCACCCTAATATTCACCCAAATGGCTATCCAACGTTTTTTCTACTCTTTAACGAAACACACATTTTTATTTTTTTCCTATTTATTTGAACAACAATTTAAACATGATATTTTGATTTGACAGTAATACATCAGGAAATTAAGGGTAATTTTAAACGTTTATACCCATAATTGGAAAATTAAAAGAAAAACAAACTTACCGGTACATTACAGAGAATATATAAATTACACACTACGTGGCACACTCCTTCAAAGCACACGTGTGAAACATTCTTCCAGTTGGTACTATCAGGCCTACAAAACCCAGAAACAGGCCAAGATGGAAGAATAATAAAAGAACCTCTTTGGTTTAACAACCATAATAAACCGCCTATGACTGCACTGAAGAAAGAAACAGTAAACAAAATTCCCAAACACAGCTCGCAACAGTCCAGAAAACACAAGAAACATACAGTATAGAGCGAATCTAATGATATGACAAGTGTGAATATACGGTGCAAATCTGATGTGCGAGAAGCGTTATGGAATACCGATGTTACAGTCAAATTAATAATACTGTTTATAGACCGAAATGTCCTACGATCGTCAGGAAAATGTAAATTGACGGTCGTATATGCGGATAAACTAACAGACACTGACGGAGAAGTATAATTTGTAACTATATACAAAGAAAAGTTTAATAAAAATTAAATTCCTAGGAAAACTTACTGACCCCTTCCCAATTCACACTGGCGTACGTTAAGAGGATGGACTCTCCCCTATTCTCTTTAACTGTGTCCTAGATAAAGTCATACAAATCTTCCACAAAGTTAACTCCACTAGGTAGAATTAAGCTGTTTAGCTTTTGCGGATAATCTTGCCATCTTTGCCCACTCAGAAGAAGAACCAAGAAAGCAAGTACTATAGAAGATCTCAAAGAGATAGAGGCGAAACTGGCCTGTAAATCTCCTTTGACCACCATATTTAAATTCTCGTAAACGTGTCTGAACACTACGTATTGAGAAATAAAATAAACTCCCAGTTTTAAATATCGTGGAGAAAACATTTCCCGAAACGTTTCAGACAAAGAATCTTTTAAGATAAGGAAATAAGATAAGGAAATTCAAATTACCAAAGGCCTTTACTTTAACCCGGGAACTGTACAAAAAGGAAAACCTTTCCAGAAGTGCCAAAGTCCGCCATTCACTGTGATCAGGCCAGTGATCATGTATAGAGTGGAAAGAACGTGCTTTCAAAATTTGGAAACTCTTCTTAAAATTGCACGAAAAATTCTTCGGAAAATTTATGGCCCCAAGAAAACCAAAGACGGGTACAAGTACAGAAACCAAGGAAGAGCTCTACAGGGGTCTGGAAGATCTGGAAACGGCTTTTCGAAGGAAAAGACAGATTCCTTTGACGTTTGGTTTGAATGGATCGGTCCAGATTAAGTAAACAAATTTTCAACTATATTTAGCAACTTTCCAGTCTGAACGGATACACCGAACAACTCAAGTACGAAATGATGAACTGGGTATCTCTTTGATCGACTGTGTGGATAGAAATACATACAGAAAGAAAAGTCAAAATCTTGAGGTTCTCTGCGGTGAGAACACGAGAAAGGAGTGGACAGTAGAAAGGAAAGCGGCGCATAGTGTGGGAAATGAGAGCCTTCTGACAGGAGAAGAAAAGCAAATGACATTCGCGTGATCTACGGCTGGCCTGTTCGAGTAAAAATAAAGGAAAAGTTTAATAAAATTGAGAGGATACAAACTGTATTGAAAATTTGCGTTTGCGCGATTATTAAAAGAATCAAAATACAGTTTCTGTGAAAACATTTTATTTTCAATTTGTCGTATAAAAGTGATTTTATAAAGCACAAGCAAAAAGGTTACTCTGTTAAAACGGCTTGGAAAACGGGTATAACATGTCTATGAGAATACTTTTTGCGGTATTGACCGCAGTAACGGTAAGGGCTTTAAGATTTTGTCAAAATTTAATTCTTAACAAACAATAATGCATATAAATTCACTTTGGCCGCTATTATGTAATTGAAAGGTTTTATGTTGTCATCTCTTCTACACAAATATCTAATTATCAGTAAAAGTGGCCTGTGGAAAAGTTTAGATAAGCCTGTTTTTTCTAAATGTTTTCTGATAATTTTTCTGTCTAAATGCGACAGATGTAAGCTTTAGTAAACGCGATAACATCGGTAACTCCCCATCGAAATACATCACAAGAGTGTTTTTGTTTATCGCGCTTAAGACACCTCAGAAAGGTGCGTGTGCACACTTCTATAATACTAATACTAATACTATAATTCATAAAATCACACCGACCAAATTGTTTTTAGGCCTATTCTGCCCTCCTAATTTAAAAAGGCATGTCTGTAATTTTGTTTTGTTTCTGACGCTTTCTGTTCGGTCCTATATAAGCGGGCAGTTTTATTTCTGGACACACCTTCTCGCTTAGGAGAGCAATGTTTCTATGAGTTTGCGTTACCGGACTTGTAATACATATACATCATTCCTCAGCTCGTGTTTCTCTAATTAGGATGACTAAATTGAATTCCAAATAAAAATTAATATATTAATTAAAAAATAAAAATAATATATATATATTTTTTAATTAAAATATATTTAAAATATTTTTTTTACTCCATAGTTTGTCGCTTGATCAAAATTTTGTAATTTTGCGAACATTAGTAGTCAATGTCATGTTCACAACGCTACCGGTTTCTAATGTGTCATATCTGCAACTGACTATATTATTATATAAACCTAAAATATTAACATCTCCTGTATTTAATTGTATTTATTATTTGCATTGAAATACGTGTTACATTTACATGTGTCAATTCGTTTGTTTTCAGGTGGCCACGGGAGCAGTGGCGTATGGATTAGCCCGCGAGTATAGCGCGCTAAAACGAAAATGTCAGGTAATTTGTTTGCTCATATATTGTTACAGTTAGAATGTTATATGCTTACAGTAAACAATGGTCAAAGCACTATTAATCTGCTTTTACTTTTTTTTTTTTTTTTTTTTTGTATGAGCCAACGTTTGGTTCAACTGGTTCCTCCCTTCTTCTCCTCTCTCTTCCTCCTCTCCCACATCTCCTTCATTCTTGATCAATTTCTTTCCCTCCTTTCTTCAGACCAGACGGCACCTGTCCTCTTCTTGGGGTTTTCCTGAAAACCTTGGGCATTTTGTAATTTTATTTTTTTTGAGTGGCCAGACATTCTTCAATATCTTTTTGAGTAATCTGGAGTTCTTCTATGTCTTTTCTGTTTCTTTGAACCATGTATTAGACATTTTGAGCTTTTTGAAACATTTAAAAAGTTTCTCCGTTAATCTGTCAGGGTTCATTCTTTGAACATGTACGTAAAAAGTAATTCTTCTTTTCCTAATTACGTCTGTGATTTTTTCAACACGTGTGAACAGCTCATTACTGTGGTTACTCATCTAAATCATTATTCTTATTATTATTTTTATGTTTAACATTTGCAACCATTATTATCGTACACTAACAGACATTGACCAATTTCTCTCATTTATTACTTAATTTTGTAACCTGTTCCATTTTATTTTACAGAACATGGAAAAGCAACATCAAGATTTAGATCGACGATGCCAGATTGTAGAAGCAAATAACCAAAAACGCCTAGAACTAATTGAAAAATTAGGTGAAGATTCACAAAATAAAATTGTAAGGAAAATCAACAGTGCTATACATCAACGGTTTTACGGACGAACAGCGTCACAGCAAAACTAAATTGCCATTGAAAGCACCACCGTTACCGCAAATTCAATTTAAATAAAATCTTTTAGTATTTTAACCTGTCTTTTCAGTTGTCTACTAATTTTACAATTTATTTTATTGTTATTTCTTTGGTGTGTATGGATTTGGAATGAAATATTTATATAATGTTTACTCAGTCCTTTACACACATGCTCTCTCTCTCCCCCTCTCTCTCACTCTTGCTTATTTCAGGAAATTAAATTATGTACACTTTCATGCGTACTTGCAATACGTTATGCAATGAGACTAAGCTCAGCTGATTATATTAATTCCTTTTATAGTAGCGTGCAATTTACACTTGAAACAGAAAATATTAAAAATTTAAATTTTTTGGATCTTACCATTACTACGTCACAAAATAATCTTAGTTTTCAGATATACAGAAAACTTACTTTTACAGATACCGTTATACATAAACAATCACTAACATCATGGCACATAAAATTAAGCAGTTTTCATGCAATGGTTAATCGTCTCCTAATAGTTCCTTTATCCAAAGAAAATTTCAATAAAGAAGTAGATATTATAAAAGCCATAGCAGAAAATAACGGTTATGATGAAAGAATAATAGACTCTTTAATTAAAAAAAAAACAGAAGAAACTTATTTTAAAAGAATTTTATTCCATAGAGCCGGATCAGAGTACAACAAATTTCATTTAACAAGTTGCATTCCGTTTATGACAGATAAGATTAATAATAGGTTAAAAAATTATGGTCCTAACATGGTATCAGAAAACAAAGGTAATCTTTTTTTATTACTAGTCAACAATAAAGAAAAATTGAGTTTATGAAATGCACTGTGCAGAATGCGATGCTATTTATATCGGACAATGAGGCCGTGCTCTGAAACGTCGCATTTCTGAACATAAGAAGGCGATTTCAACCAATAAAGCTAATACAGGTTTTGCAGGTCATTACTTACAACACAATCACTTAATAGATACAAAAAACATACACTACTCCAAAACATACATAGAGGTAAAAAAATGGATTTGTTAGAAATTCTGGAAATTAAAAAACGCAATAAAAAATAATAAAAATTTAACAAATGAACAACAAACTGAATTCTCTGTATCCCCTTTATTAAGAACTGTTGTTTAGTTTAGTTATTTTTATATTTTGCATTCAGATTATATTTAGTTTAGTTAATTTTATATTTTGCATTCAGATTATATTTAGTTTAGTTAATTTATATTTTGCATTCAGAATATATTTAGTTTTTACAGATACTTGACCTTCCCTTAGCTCTTTACACCCCCTCTCTATCATCACACCTCACACATGTTCCAATACACGCCCTAAACAGATGTCCACCACTACCCTTACATCCACTGTTTAGGTTTTCACTCATCTGTTTGACAATGGCTTAAGAAGTCGAAACAGCTGTCAAAGTTAAATAAAATTTGTGAAACGTACCAAGTGTATATATTTTTAAAAACCTTTGTCGTTGAATTTTATACGGGGTTAAAGTACCATTCATTATGGTCAAGGAAGCCGACACTCGTTCCTAGAAAAGTTTGCCAAAATTGTTTTTTCACCTCTTTTCTCAACTTGAGGAGAATGTTCCGTAGATTTGCTTTTATGGCACTAAGTTGCAGAACACATAAATGACTATATCGTAATAACAACGCTTTTGAGAGGTTTAGGTCTCTTGACAAATCATGTAATTTTACCTGAGTTTAACATGAAGTCAGGAGGTTAGAATATGCAAAGTCAGGATCATCGATGCGGTCACTATCAACTTGTTCATTGTAGTTATAAGGAGTAGAAGTAGGAATCGAAATTCTTAGTCATGTGATACAGGAGTAATGCAGAATCTAAATTAGTATAGCTAATCGTGGGCTTTTATTGAATAGAGAACCTTTACATATTAGTAAGGTAAAGTTAACAATCTGTAACACGGTACATTAAAGCAAATGGCACTTACGATAGCGTACTGTAAAGCCAAATACATAATTCCCTGGACATGTATTGCAACATACTTTACGCCCCCTGCTCACAATATAATATATATAGCGCATGTTTATAGACACTAATGTATTCTGTCAACCTGCCTCTCACGTGAAGAACACAACCCATTATTAACAAACACAAGATTATGGAAATCCTGTTTGTCCCATGGTAATGCTGTTAGTAATTATAAGTGTTCTACTAACATTATAAAAGTTAACACGCAAGTGGGCAAGGGCGAATGCCCGTGCGCGTGTGTTTATGGTTTAAAAAATTTGTTTGTTAAATGTACACAAACAAATTCAGGAATAAATTTTATGTATTACATCTATTGCACTTTGCTGACTGGAGCCATCCATCAATTTAGTTCAGAAAGTGGTAATTATTGTAATTTCTCAAAAAAAAGAGCTTTACATTACACTTGGTTAGAAAATAGTTAAGATTTTATCCAGTGCTGACACTCTCCAAATACAAATGCAAACCAAATGCAACATCAGCATGCTTTACTATGCATCGCTGAACAAAATTAATTGATTTAGACCTCATGACGTTCTTAGGTTTTGACCATCCAGGAGCTGCTGGGGGAATTCGATATTCACAGCACCATGGAACCGTTTTTCGTGTTTACATGCTAAGGTTTTAATGTAATTAATTTTATTTTATATTCCGCAATGAAATCCAAGTGCTTACCAACATTGCAAGTTAAAATATTAGGTAACAAAATGTCTGAGAATATATACCTTGAACGTACACTAACAATTCCAGGAATACAATACTTGCGTTTGATGCGACAATGTTGCATTACAGTCTATGTAATTAAATCTTCTCCCATGGTGTCTCTACGAATCGCCGGAGGTGGATGATAGGCATTTTGTTTCAACTAGTATTATATCCGCAGGGCGTTGTGAAAACAACCTAATTAATGAAATGGCTCTACAAACAGTGTCAACTGTAACTCAGGTCAACAGTTGCTGAAGGCATCGTTGATGTAATTTAACAGTCACGTCTGTTTTTCTTTCTGTTGAAACTAGATATTGCATGGTACGTTTTGCGCTGACAAGATTTCCCACTTGACAACTCTCATTGCGTTTCTTGTACACTGAGTTTAATTCAACTTGTTAAACACTGTAGTTGGTAAATACATTTGTTTATCGTTTACTTAGTGGACGGACGGCGACTAGATATCCTTCAGAACAAGGCGATTACTCATAGGATTTTGTTTATACTGTGACGATTTAAATTGTGACATTTACAGAATAAAAAAAAATTTAATTAATTAAGGTTGCGTACAATTAACCATTTAAATCTCACAATAATAATAATAAAAACATGTAGGTACTAAGTGTGAATGGAAGAAGTAATTAATAAGGGCAAAGTATCCATAAAGAAAAGGCATATTGTAAATAATTATTATGTTCGTATTTAACCCTTTGCTTGCTATCAAGCGCCTACCTGTTGATACCGGACTCGACCTGTTTTCCGAGTCTACTGTAATTAAAAAATAATAGAGTAAACTAATGTTAATAATTAAAGTATCTGTAGACACAGATAGTAACTAAAACAATTAATTTAAATGATGTATTTTTATCTAGCGATAGTTTGTATAAATAAAAAGTTTATTTAAAGAGAAAACAGGAACTATATATGCTCGCGGAATAAACACCCCACTCTCTCTCGTCATGTACGAGGGTAGCGGACGAAAAATCCCTCTCTTGCGATGACGACGCCCAGCTGTGCAGACGCACGAGCAAAATGCTCTGTTCAAAAGTTATACAATTTGTTGTTAGTGAGGATTAATTAATTATTATTTTGTATTTTACTAACTGTTACAAAAAGTGTAACATGTAACGTTAACAAAAAAGAAAATTCCAAAAACTTTGTAACAAGAAGAAAGATGTAACTACAAACGACGAGTGTTAATAAAGAAAAAACGATGACTGCAATCTTCACCGATGGACGAATCTTTTCAACCTCTGACCTGTGGTCATGGACCATCTAAATGAGAACTCTAGTATACCCTACCGATGATGCAGTTCGAGACATCTGAGAATCAACGAGTATCTGTGTAGAAGACTCTACCTATCCTGCAGACGTATTAAGCCAAGAACAACAGAGACCAGACCAAGACGAGGACGACGTTTTAGGAATCCCAAGACGGAACCACATGGAGGCGATTACTACATCCAAAAATAGAGGTGACTCGATAGCACGTCTATCGAGGAATAATGATAATATTTTTTTTAACACAATACTCTATTTAAGAGACTTACAGAGACGATTGATTTTGTAAGAATATAAAAACTTAAATTTGAGAATTTAATTGTAACTATTCAATATCATTCAATTGTAACAGTTTAGATATTAACGTAACGTAATGTTATTAATACCATTCTTCTAATGGAAGATATATGAAGCAAAAAGGTAAAAGTCTTGCAAGATAAAATTTTGAATTAAATATAATTAAAAGATTAGAGACTAAATACCAATGGTTATCCGGATCCGGGGGTATAGCTAGATAAATTTGTTGTGATCCCATATTCTAAATAAAGCATTTCACTTAATTTTACTAATTTAATTAATAACGTCATGGGATCTGTTCTTTGGAGTAAATGTTATATTTCAAATGTTTAATAAAGCAAGTCTTCTTGTTACACACATATACTGAGTATATAAATCAACAGTTTCACCTTCCCTGATTCCTTGTATGTCTTACTGTGTGTTGTTCTGATTTAAATTTCAGCTCGTCTCTAATAAGGCAGCCTGAAATAATTGGGAGAACCAATTATTTTGGGTTCCCTCCGTTATAACTCTAAAGAAGAGGTTATAATACGTTCATTCTGTTTCATGTTTCTATATTATTCTGTTGCTTTGGTAATATCAACGTTAATGCTTAACGTAATCAGCACGAATAAAAAAACTTACCCGGCCTGAATCGCTTTGTTCAATAAAATATTCTTTCTGAATTTGTCCTCTGTTAAGAACTCCAGACAGCGTATAGATTCCGAAATCACTGAGAATGATGTGTACAGCAGCAGTAATCAAAATTCCTGAAGCTTGTACCAGAGAGCAGTAGTATGGAAGAAAGAAAGAGACCAAGAGACTAGTAGATTAGCAGCTTTTAGTAGATCGGAAGAGAAAGTCGGTGAAAAACTTTAATAACTTGTAACACGTTGCAACGAAATGTGAGTTCCTGGCCGGGTACCTGGAGCTTCAATTTGCTCCTAACCCGTCCGGGGACCCAGACTCCGACGAGGAGATAGAAGCCGAAGTTGAGGCTTCTCTCGGCAGCCCGATCACATCCGAACCTGAACCCACTTCGGTGGAAGAGGTAACGGACAGGCTTTTAGCGCTTCGGCCCCGGAAGAGCCCTGGACCGGACGGTGTTACAAACACCGCCCTACAGAGACTTCCGGACCGGGGAGTTCGCTTCCTGGTCGACTTGTTCAATGCCTGCTTCCGATTCGCCTATTTTCCTAAGAAATGGCGTTCGGCTACGGTCACGATGATCCCGAAGCCGGGAAAAGACCACAAGTTCGCCGAGAACCTCCGGCCTATCAGCCTGCTGTCGTCCACTTCGAAAGTCTTCGAACGACTAGTCCAGCGGCGACTAACGGATCACCTTCAACGGTTCGATATTCTGGTCCCCGAGCAATTCGGCTTTCGTGCTGGGCACTCCTCGACGCATCAATTGATGCGTTTCGTGGAGACCGTGGCCGAGGCCGGTTGCTCGCGAGAGCAGACCGTCGCCGTTTTCCTTGATGTAGAGAAGGCTTTCGATCGTGTTTGGCATCCAGGCCTACTTTACAAACTCACGGAGATTCTGCTTCCGGATTGCTACCTTCATCTGATTGCTAGCTTTCTTCGGAACAGAACCTTTCGCGTGAGAGTTGATAACACCCTTTCCTCGGAAAGGGCTATTACTGCTGGTGTCCCTCAGGGAAGCGTCTTGGGCCCCCTGCTTTTCTCTGTGTACGTCAACGACGTGCCCAAGTTGCCTGGCACCAGGTTGGCCATGTTCGCCGACGACACGGCAGTGTATGCTGTCGATCGTCGTGCTGAGACGGCCGTTATCTGGCTCCAGGAGCAATTGGACGAATACGTTGAGTAGGCAGAGAAATGGAGAGTTGCCATCAACGCAGCCAAGAGCACAGCAGTAGTCTTCTCCAGACGCTTAAGGCTCCCCGACAGACTCTACGTAGGCGACACACTTCTGCCCTGGTCTCGAGAGGTCAAGTACCTCGGGGTTCACCTCGACCGACGTCTCACCTGGCGGACACACTCTGCACAAGTAGCCCGAAAGACCGCCCATCGACTTTATCGACTCCGTCCCATCCTATGTAGCAACGCCATGACCCGCCGCCTAGGGAAGCTTATCGTCTCCACGTACGTGGCGCCGATGGTTACCTACGCGATGCCCGTTTGGGGCTACTTGGCCAAGACCCATAAGCGAAAGCTTCAGTCTCTCCTCGACCGAGGATTGCGCTGGGCATGCAAAGCCCATTATCTGACCTCTAACAAAACCATCCGTGAATCCCTGCGTGTCCGTTCCCTGGACGCCACTATACGGACACTGTCCCGCAAATTCTATCGTCGCTCCGCCCGATTCCAGGGCAACCATCTCATTAGCGCCCTCGGTCGCTACCAATCTGTGCCAGGAGAATCTTGGACCCGGCCTCGGCGAACACTCACCCTCAATTAATTAATTAATTGACAACCCACGGCCGGTAGCAGGCCACACCCTAAATCCAGAACATCAGTAGTCCCTACGGCAGGAGCTCTTTTGAAGCTCGGGACGTAGTACACGAGCGGGCGACGGGCAAGCCCTTCGTCCCGCACAGCCCCTGACCCTGGCAACGAAATGTACTTTTCACAAAGACCGAGAAGGTATCATAAAGAAATACTCACACCAAGCATATTTATGATTGCACAGAAAAAAGCGTACTTTAAAAAAAGTAAAGAATTGATTCACAACGAGGTATAAGGTTGTTATAGAAGCTTCTACACGAATGGTGGAGACTACGAGACCGTTTGTTACGTGCACCACAGAAGTCTCGGCTACAATGCTCTACAAACGACAGCTACCCTACCCTACGGTTAGGGTGTGGCTGTGCATACAGACGGAATTATGTTATACAATCACAAATGTGCGTTGAAAATAGTGCGAAATATATTAAGTATTTATTTCTTTTGACTGCAATTAATTAATTTAATGGCATTTAAAAAAGTGCGAATCAGAGAATTGTTTTAGTGTATGATTATGTGACTTTGAAAAGATGATAAACAAAACATATTTTTTAAAATCTTTCTTATCTAAATTTAACTTTTCTATTTCAAAGTTTCCTATTTACTTGACAAAGTGCGGAAAAATATTAAAATATTATTCTACAAACTTTTATAATTACATAATTACATGTTTACGTTATACTGTTCTTACACTTTGACTTCATTGACAGCAATAATGTAATCAAATACATTCAATTAGACGTGTAATTTAATAAAGACGGAGGAGACGCTTTGTTGTTGGCTCAACCAGTAAGCCTGACAAGAAAAGTAAAAACTACACTCTTATCAAAACGTTGTTGAGCTTGCTATTAGCAGCGTATATTTTACAGCGATTTGTTGATAAATGTGATATATTTTGTGGGAACTTACTGTATTACTTCCATGTTCCATAAGGAAATGGAAGTATGGTGATGGCAAAAAAAATCGTGTTCGAGATAATTGGAGACTCTGATTGTACTACCCTCAAAACATGAAAAAAGTCATTTTTCGAAAAGTGTCTGTGTGTCTGTCTGTTTGTAGATTTTTTCCTATGGCAAACGATATAAGCCGCAAATTCAAACAGAATCAAATAATTTTTTTGCATAAAGTCCTGATTTGTAGAGTACTCAAGACCTATTGTTTTTGGTGAAGATCGGTTAAGGGAAAGGGGTAGTTTACCAGCAACTTTTTTTTTTAATCAAGAGTAATTTTTTTCTATGGCAAACGATAACAGCCGCAAATTCAAACAGAATCAAATAATGTTTTCCATACAGCCCTACATTGTAGAGTTCTCAAGACCCATTGTTTTTGGTGAAATCGGTTAAGGGAAAGGAGTATTTTACCTGCCACAATTTATGTTTTAAGATGCGTAATTTTTTCTATGACGAACTATAACTGCCGAAAATTCAAACAGAATAAAATAATGTTTTGCATGCCTCATTTAATTGTAGAGTACTGAAGGCCTATTGATTTTGGTGAAGATCGGTTAAGGAAAAGGGGTAGTTTACCAGCAACGTTTTATGTTTTAACAATGATAATTTTTACTTCCATGTTCCGTAAGGAAATGGAAGTATGGTGATGGTAAAATATCGGTATGGAGAATCATACATGACTTCCATGTTCTAAGATTTATATTTAAAATCATATTCGAAATGAAATATTTCCATAGAAACTACTTCTTTCTACTTATTGCTTCAGCCTTAACCACAGTACTGTGGTCACTAACGTATACCACCTCACGTTTTAGCACTCGATTTTCACTGATGATGGCAGTCGATGGCACTGCCGAAAAGTCTGGTTTTGCAGAAAACATTGGACTACGGCTAAACAGCCCGGGAAGGAATTTTAACAAAGAACTACTTCTTTGTTGCCGATAGCGTAGTACATATATAAAAAAAATTATCCCCTCCCTCTTCAACTATAATTTTCGTTTATAGAAAATTACCCCACCTCGTTCGCCTAACCTCTTCGTTTATAGATATTTCATCCACGTTTCTACAGTGGATTATTATGAGCTTCTTATCAGGATATTTTACTTATCAAAATTAAGTACTTTACTTTTTTTAAAACATAAAACGTTGCAGGTAAACTACCCCTTTCACTTAACCGATCTTCACCAAAATCAATAGACCTTCAGTCCTCTACAATGCAGGGATGCATGCAAAAAAATATTTGATTCTGTTTGAATGTGCGGCAGTTATCGTTCGTCATGGAAACATTTCTCTTGTTACAACATAAAATGTTGCAGGTAAACTACCCATTTCCCTTAACCGATCTTCACCAAAATCAATAGGCCTTGAGTTCTCTTCAGTTCAGGAAAGTATGCAAAAAATTATTTGATTCTCTTTGAATTTACGGCAGTTATCTTTCGTCAAAAAATTACCCTTCTTAAAACATAAAATGTTACTGGTAAACTACTCCTTTCCCTTAACCGATCTTCAACAAAATCAAGAAACCTTGAGTTCCCATTAATTCAAAAAGGTATGCAAAAACGTAGTTGATTCTGTTTGAATTTGCGGCTGTTATCGTTTGCCATAGACAATACCCTTGTTAAAACATAAAACGTTGCGGGTAAACTACCCCTTTCCCAAAACCGATCTTCACCAAAAACAAAAGGTCTTGAGAACTCTACAATTCAGGCCTATATGCAAATAATCATTTGATTCTGTTTGAATTTACGGCTGTCGTCGTTTGCCACAGAAAATACTCTTGTTAAAACATAAAACGTTGCCGGTAAACTACCCCTTTCCCATAACCGATCTTCACCAAAAACAAAAGGTCTTAAGAACACTACAAAACAGGTTTATATGCAAATAATCATTTGATTCTGTTTGAATTTGTGGCTGTTATCGTTTGCCACAGAAAATACCCTTGTTAAAACAAAAAAACGTTGCTGGTAAACTACCCCTTTCCCTTAACGGATCTTCACCAAAAACAATAGGTGTTGAGTACTCTTCAAATCAGAGCTGACTGCAAAAAATTATTTGATTACGTTTGAATTTGCGGCTGTTATCGTTTGCCATAGAAAAATATCGGTATGGAGAACCATACATAACTTCGATGTTCTAAGATTTATGTTTAAAATCATTTTCGAAATGAAATATTACCATAGAAACTACTTCTTTCTACTTACTGCTTCAGCCTTAACCACAGTACTGTGGTCACTAACGTATACTACCTCACGTTATCCCACTCGACTTTCACTGATGATGGAAGTCGATGGCATTGCCGAAACGTCTGGTTTTGTAGAAACCATTGGACTACGGCCAAACATCCCGGGCAGGAATTTTAACAAAAACTACTTCTTTGTTGCCGATAACGTTGTACACATATATATAAAAAATATGCATAACATTAATGGCTTGTATAAGTTAATGTTTGATCTCCATTAAGTAGTGCTCAAGTTTCCAAAGTTTTAATATTATGATATCCGTAATTAAAACATCAGAGCAGGTTTAGTGTGTATGAGGGTACACCGTGGACAAAAATTTTCAACATTTCCTATTGAGCGTTGCTTAGAGTAAAGCTGCGAATCTACAGTGTACGTTTCACAGAACAAACACGCGGAAAAGAAGGAGCGCTCCGAAGTCACTCATGGACCCTCAGCATCTTGCAGAGGGTTCAATCCCTAAAGACGAAAAGTCCGTCTATGAATCGTTCCTCTGTAAACACGTGCAGTTACACTGCCCAGCGATCCACAGGAAGCAAATCGCTATCCACGCTGGATACTTTTTCGGCTTGCACGCGTTATGTTGGTATGGGTTTCGGCACTTTCCATTTAAAAAGCGTGCAAATGTAAGAAAATAAACATGAGTGAGGCCAGAAATAACGCGAATTGTGTGTGTGTGTCTTCCCTCCCTTTTTATTGCAGTAATCATAATAATAAAATGGAAACGTAAACATTTCATAAATTGATATATGCTTGCCTGCCACGAACGATATATTTTCTCTCATACATGATTTACATTAAAATGAAAAAATTATAATTTTATTGCCTGGCAACAAAATTATTTTATTTTTAACAATTACCATTGTTTGAAAAAGTTTAAATGAATTTTCAAGTACTTTACTGTTGTTAAAACGTAAAAGGTTGCCGGTAAACTACCCCTTCACCTTAATCAATCTTCACCAAAATCAAAATTCCTTGAGATCTCTACAATTCAGGGACGTATGCAAAAAAATTATTTGATTCTGTTTGAATTTGCAGCTGGTATCGTTTGCCATAGAAAATACCATTGTTAAAACATAAAACGTTGCAGGTAAACTACCCTATTCCCTTAACCAATCTTCACCAAAAATTATAGGTCATGAGTACTCTACAAATCAGGGCTGTATGCAAAAAATTATATGATTCTCTTTGAATTTGCGGCTGTTATCGTTTGCCATAGAAAATAATCTTTAGACAGACAGACAGAAAGACAGACAGACACATAGACACACACAGAGACAGTTTTCGAAAAACGACTTTTTTTCATGTTTTGAATGTAGTACAATCAGAATCTGCAATAATCTCGAACACGATTTTTTTTGCCATCACCATACTTCCATTTCCTTAAGGAACATGGAAGTAAAAAAATCGTGTTCGAGATAATTGCAGATTCTGATTGTACTAGCCTCAAAACATGAAAAAAGTAATTTTTCGAAAAGTGTGTGTGTGTGTGTGTGTGTGTGTGTGTGTGTGTGTGTGTGTGTGTCTGTCTGTGTGTGTGCCTGTGTGTCTATCTGTAGATTTTTGTTGGGCAAACGATAAGAGCCGCAAATTCAAAGAGAATCAAATAATTTTTTGCATACAGTCCTGATTTGTAGAGTACTCAAGACCTATTGTTTTTGGTGAAGATCGGTTAAGGGAAAGGGGTAGTTTACCAGCAACTTTTTTTTTTTAATCAAGGGTAATGTTTTTCTATGGCAAACGATAACAGCCGCAAATTCAAACAGAATCAAATAATGTTTTGCATGCCTCATTTAATTGTAGAGTACTGATGGCCTATTGATTTTGGTGAAGATCGGTTAAGTAAAAGGGGTGGTTTACCAGCAACGTTTTATGTGTTATCAATGGTAATTTTTACTTCCATGTTCCATAAGGAAATGGAAGTATGGTGATGGTAAAATATCGGTATGGAGAACCATACATGACTTCCATGTTCTAAGATTTATATTTAAAATCATATTCGAAATGAAGTATTTCCATAGAAACTACTTCTTTCTACTTATTGCTTCAGCCTTAACCACAGTACTGTGGTCACTAACGTATACCACCTCACGTTTTAGCACTCGACTTTCACTGATGATGGAAGTCGATGGCATTGCCGAAACGTCTGGTTTTGTAGAAACCATTGGACTACGGCCAAACATCCCGGGCAGGAATTTTAACAAAGAACTACTTCTTTGTTGCCGATAACGTAGTACATATATAAAAAAAATTATCCCCTCCCTCTTCAACTATAATTTTCGTTTATAGAAAATTACCCCACCCCGTTCGTCTAACCTCTTCGTTTATAGATATTTCATCCACGTTTCTACAGTGGATTATTATGAGCTTCTTATCAGGATACTTTACTTATCAAAATTAAGTAATTTACTTTTTTTAAAACATAAAACGTTGAAGGTAAACTACCCCTTTCACTTAACCGATCTTCACCAAATTCAATAGACCTTCAGTCCTCTACAATGCAGGGATGCATGCAAAAAAATATTTGATTCTGTTTGAATGTGCGGCAGTTATCGTTCGTCATGGAAACATTTCTCTTGTTACAACATAAAATGTTGCAGGTAAACTACCCATTTCCCTTAACCGATCTTCACCAAAATCAATAGGCCTTGAGTTCTCTTCAGTTCAGGAAAGTATGCAAAACATTATTTGATTCTCTTTGAATTTACGGCAGTTATCTTTCGTCAAATAATTACCCTCTTAAAACATAAAATGTTACTGGTAAACTACTCCTTTCCCTTAACCGATCTTCAACAAAATCAAGAAACCTTGAGTTCCCTTTAATTCAAAAAGGTATGCAAAAACGTAGTTGATTCTGTTTGAATTTGCGGCTGTTGTCGCTTGCCATAGGCAATACCCTTGTTAAAACATAAAACGTTGCAGGTAAACTACCCCTTTCCCTTAACGGATCTTCACCAAAAACAATAGGTGTTGAGTACTCTTCAAATCAGTGCTGACTGCTAAAAAATATTTGATTTCGTTTGAATTTACGGCTGTTATCGTTTGTCATAGAAAATAATTACCCTTCATTAAAAAAAAATGTTGCCGGTAAACTACCCCTTTCCCTTAACCGATCTTCAGCAAAAACAATAAGACTTGAATACTCTACAAATCAGGACTGCATGCAAAAAATTATTTGATTTTGTTTGAATTTGCGGCTGTTATCGTTTGCCATAGAAAAATATCGGTATGGAGAACCATACATAACTTCGATGTTCTAAGATTTATATTTAAAATCATTTTCGAAATGAAATATTACCATAGAAACTACTTCTTTCTACTTACTGCTTCAGCCTTAACCACAGTACTGTGGTCACTAACGTATACTACCTCACGTTATCCCACTCGACTTTCACTGATGATGGAAGTCGATGGCATTGCCGAAACGTCTGGTTTTGTAGAAACCATTGGACTACGGCCAAACATCCCGGGCAGGAATTTTAACAAAAACTACTTCTTTGTTGCCGATAACGTTGTACACATATATATAAAAAATATGCATAACATTAATGGCTTGTATAAGTTAATGTTTGATCTCCATTAAGTAGTGCTCAAGTTTCCAAAGTTTTAATATTATGATATCCGTAATTAAAACATCAGAGCAGGTTTAGTGTGTATGAGGGTACACCGTGGACAAAAATTTTCAACATTTCCTATTGAGCGTTGCTTAGAGTAAAGCTGCGAATCTACAGTGTACGTTTCACAGAACAAACACGCGGAAAAGAAGGAGCGCTCCGAAGTCACTCATGGACCCTCAGCATCTTGCAGAGGGTTCAATCCCTAAAGACGAAAAGTCCGTCTATGAATCGTTCCTCTGTAAACACGTGCAGTTACACTGCCCAGCGATCCACAGGAAGCAAATCGCTATCCACGCTGGATACTTTTTCGGCTTGCACGCGTTATGTTGGTATGGGTTTCGGCACTTTCCATTTAAAAAGCGTGCAAATGTAAGAAAATAAACATGAGTGAGGCCAGAAATAACGCGAATTGTGTGTGTGTGTCTTCCCTCCCTTTTTATTGCAGTAATCATAATAATAAAATGGAAACGTAAACATTTCATAAATTGATATATGCTTGCCTGCCACGAACGATATATTTTCTCTCATACATGATTTACATTAAAATGAAAAAATTATAATTTTATTGCCTAGCAACAAAATTATTTTATTTTTAACAATTACCATTGTTTGAAAAAGTTTAAATGAATTTTCAAGTACTTTACTGTTGTTAAAACGTAAAAGGTTGCCGGTAAACTACCCCTTCACCTTAATAGATCTTCACCAAAATCAAAATTCCTTGAGATCTCTACAATTCAGGGACGTATGCAAAAAATTATTTGATTCTGTTTGAATTTGCAGCTGGTATCGTTTGCCATAGAAAATACCCTTATTAAAACATAAAATGTTGCAGGTAAACTACCCTATTCCCTTAACCAATCTTCACCAAAAACTATAGGTCTTGAGAACTCTACAATTCAGGGCTCTATGCGAAACATTATTTGATTCTGTTTGAATTTGAGGCTGTTATCGTTTGCCAAGAAAAAAATTACCCTTGATAAAAAAAACCGTTGCCGGTAAACTACCCCTTTCCCTCAACCGATCTTCACAAAAAACAATAGGTCGTGAGTACTCTACAAATCAGGACTGTATGCAAAAAATTATTTGATTCTCTTTGAATTTGCGGCTGTTATCTTTTGCCATAGAAAATAATCTACACACAGACAAAAAGATAGACAGACAGACACATAGACACACACAGAGACACTTTTCGAAAAACGACTTTTTTTCATGTTTTGATTGTAGTACAATCAGAATCTGCAATAATCTCGAACACGATTTTTTTTGCCATCACGATACTTCCATTTCCTTAAGGAACATGGAAGTAAAAAAATCGTGTTCGAGATAATTGCAGATTCTGATTGTACTAGCCTCAAAACATGAAAAAAGTCATTTTTCGAAAAGTGTGTGTGTGTGTGTGTGTGTGTGTGTGTGTGTGTGTCTGTCTGTCTGTGTGCCTGTGTGTCTATCTGTAGATTTTTTTTGGGCAAACGATAAGAGCCACAAATTCAAACAGAATCAAATAATTTTTTGCATGCTGCCCTGAATTGTAGAGTACTCAAGACCTATTGTTTTTGGTAAAGATCGGTTAAGGGAACGTGGTAGTTTTACCGGCAACGTTTTTTATATCAAGGGTAATTTTTTACTTCCATCTTCCATAAGGAAATGGACGTGTGGTGATTGGAAACAAATCGTGTTCGTGATAATTGCAGATTCTGATTGTACTACCCTCAAAACCTGAAAAAAATTAATTTTTCGAAAAGTGTCTGTGTGTCTATCTGTAGATTTTTTCTATGGCAAACGATAACAGCCGCAAATTCAAACGGAATCAAATAATTTTTGGCATTCAGCTCTGAATTGTAGAGTTCTCAAGACCTTTTGTTTTTGGTGAAGATCGGTTAAGGGAAAGGGGTAGATTACCTGCAACGTTTTATATTTTAACAAGGGCAATTTTTTCTATGACGAACGCTAACTGCCGTAAATTCAAACAGAATCAAATAATTTTTTTTGTACGTTCCTGAATTGTTAAGTACTCAAGGTTTTTGATTTTGATGAAGATCGGTTAATGGACAGGGGTAGTTTACTTGCAACATTTTATGTTTTAATAAGAGTAATTGTTTCTATGACGAACGATAACTGCCGCACATTCAAACAGAATCAAACAATGTTTTGCATGCATCCCTCAATTGTAGAGTACTCAAGGGCTATTGATTTTGGTGAAGATCGGTTAAGGGAAAGGGGTAGTTTACCTGCAACTTTTTATGTTGTAACAAGAGAAATTTTTCCATGACGAATGATAACTGCCGTAAAATCAAACAGAATCAAATAATTTTTTACATATGTACCTGAGTTGTAGAGGTCTCAAGGCTTGTTGATTTTGGTGAAGATCAGTTATGGGGAAAGGGTAGTTTACCAGAAACAGTTTTTGTTGTAACAAGAGTAAAGTGCTTAATTTTGATAAATAAAGTATCCTGATACAAGATCTTAATAATCCACTGTAGAAACGTAGATGAAATATCTCTGTTGAACGGGGTGGGGGTAATTGTCTATAAATGAAAATTATAGTTGAAGGTGGAAGGGATATTTTTTTATATATGTACCTAGTACGTTATCGGCAACAAAGAAGTAGTTTGTTGTTAAAATTCCTTCCCGGCCTGTTTGTCCGTAGACCAATGTTTTCTGCAAAACCAGACGTTTCAGCAGTGCCATCGACTTCCATCATCCGTGAAAATCGAGTGCGAAAACGTGAGGTGGTATACGTTAGTGACCACAGTACTGTGGTTAAGGCTGAAGCAGTAAGTAGAAATAAGTAATAAATAAATACCTTTTTCTTTATCCGTGCTGCGACTACGTCTTTGATGTCTTACGACATGTTTCGGGAACACGTTCCCATCATCAGGTAAAATTGTTTTTTCTTCTAGTTCATAACGAACGTGTCAAGAATATAATAATTAAAACACATCAACACATAAACACATAACACAATGAGTATGATAGAACTCAGTCCACGCAACAGTGCGCACTGCCGTACTGTAACTGACCACGTAATCAAACTATATACTCGGCTGGTGTACACAAGCGTTATCACTCTTCAATACAGTATCATATAAACAGTGAGATTTAAATGTTAATTGATCATTAAGCAGTAGGTTTGGTTGAAATAAAAGCGCTTTATATATTTCATATTCTTCCATGGCATCCATGTATCGGCTCTTACTGCATATATGTATGGGCGTAAAGTTATCTGTGAAACCACTATAACTGTGATTGCTGTTTACCAGATGTAAAGCAAAGTTGGATTTGATTGACTTGATGTTCCTTTTTGGCAAATGTTCTTTATATCTGTCTTTAAATTTCCTGCCCGTTTGTCCTATGTAGAATTTATCACATTCACTACACTGGATTCTATATATGCCAGAACTGTTTTCGGTTGTTTTTTGTGTTCGAGGTTTTAATATGTTCAATATGTTATTGGTAGTTTTGAAGGACACGATGATGTCTAATTTTCTTAATTCATTTTTTATTATATTAGGAATCACATTAGTATATTCAACTGAAATATAATGGTTCTTTTTACCATCTAATTTTAATTTTCTTTCCATTTTATTCCTACGTTTGCGAATTAAGTTATCTATTATATCACTTTTATATCCATTATTGACAGCTATATGTTTAATAATATTTACTTCATCTTGAAAATCTTCCTGGTTCATAGGTATAGTTAAAAGTCTATTTACGAAAGCATTAAAAGAGGCCATTTTCTGTGTATATGGGTGGAATGAATCAGCATGGACAGTTATATCCGTGGTAGTAGGTTTCCTGTATATTTTATATGTGATACAATCAGCGTTTCTTCGAACAGAAAGGTCTAAAAAGTTTAGGCAATTTTCATTTTCTACTTCCATGGTGAATTTTATGTTGTTATTTATGTTGTTCATGTATTTGAGTAACATGTCCATTTGTCTACAAGTGCCATTAAAAACCATGAACGTATCGTCAACATATCGCGTGTATGAGATAATTTTTTCGTGGTAACTGTTACAGTTAGATAGCAGATAATTATTTTCATAAAAGTTAAGGTATATATCTGCCAGTAATCCACTTAAAGGAGACCCCATGGCTAACCCTTCTCCTTGTTTAAAAAACTTGCCGTCAAATGTAAAATAATTTTGTTTCAACACTATTCGTAATATCAAGATTAATTCGTTAATTTCCTGTTGATTTAATATTGCCGTATTAAGTAAATTGTTTTGGAGAATCTCTATTGTTTCTTGTATAGGTATATTTGTGTATAAATTGACAATATCAAAAGAAACCAGCTTATAACTCGGTAATAAGTCGATGGAATTAATTTTGTTTATGAAATCTTTATTGTTCTTGATACTATGATTATTCTCTAGCTTTATACTGTTTTTTATTATATGTTGAAGTTTTTTTGCGATTTTGTACCCAGGTGCCGACGTGTAGTTAACTAAGGGACGTATTGGCATGTTGTCCTTATGTATTTTTGGCAAACCTGTGAATGCGGGTGCCTGTGCATTTATTTGTTTAATATGGTGTCTAACATTTGCGTCAAACAAATTTATGCATTTGTTCACAGCGGAATTTAGTTCCTTTGTGTACTTGCTGGTGGGGTCATGCTCAAGTGTCTTAATAATGTTATTGTTAATAAATTCATAACATTTCTGCGTGTAATCTGCTTGACTCAATACAACTACAGTATTGCCTTTATCGGCTTTGGTAACTATTGCCTTATTTATGTCAATCTTTTGTTTTATTGTTTTTATAAGGTTGAGCTCCTTCTTGTATTTTAGAAACTGGTTTTTATTTGTACTTAAGCCATCCATTTTTAATATGCGATCCAATTTACTGTTGATTACCGATCGTGTTACTTGTTGGGTTTCTTGGTTTTTAATGCATTTTATAGCAGCTTCAGCGTTTATAACTCCACGTAATAGGCTGTTTTTGCTAAGTTTAGGTAAGTTATATTGTAAACCTTTAGATAATAATTCTGTCTCGTCATTAGATAATTCGATATTGGTATAATTTACTACGCGTTTATAAAAGTTATGTTTACAATTTGTGTTATCATACATGTGTTGTTTCTTGTATAGGTTATCAAACTTCTTAATGTGTTTCGAGATAATGACTTTAATTACTTCTCTTATCTGTGCTTCTATCAATTCCATAACATTGCTAATGATAGCAGGATGCAAACTGTCTAATACTTTCAAATGTGCAATATACAAAATACGGTTCAATCTGTCCTTTTTCACATACAATTGCTTAATTTCTTCTTTTTGCCATATTTTCTGTGCTATTGATTTAGTTTTAACCGCTGCTAATGACTTATTTTGAATATTAATTTTGGAAAAATTTGGTGTTATGTTGTTTTGTAAACATTTCTTAATGAATTTAATGTTGAGACTAGTCTTAATTATTTTCATCTTAACGTTCTTATATTTATAGACCAGGTTTGCCTGACCGGCTTCAAGATTCATTATATTTGGTCTCCAGTCGCAGTGAAATTGAAATAAATAAATACCTTTTTCTTTATCCGTGCTGCGACTACGTCTTTGATGTCTTACGACATGTTTCGGGAACACGTTCCCATCATCAGGTAAAATTGTTTTTTCTTCTAGTTCATAACGAACGTGTCAAGAATATAATAATTAAAACACATCAACACATAAACACATAACACAATGAGTATGATAGAACTCAGTCCACGCAACAGTGCGCACTGCCGTACTGTAACTGACCACGTAATCAAACTATATACTCGGCTGGTGTACACAAGCGTTATCACTCTTCAATACAGTATCATATAAACAGTGAGATTTAAATGTTAATTGATCATTAAGCAGTAGGTTTGGTTGAAATAAAAGCGCTTTATATATTTCATATTCTTCCATGGCATCCATGTATCGGCTCTTACTGCATATATGTATGGGCGTAAAGTTATCTGTGAAACCACTATAACTGTGATTGCTGTTTACCAGATGTAAAGCAAAGTTGGATTTGATTGACTTGATGTTCCTTTTTGGCAAATGTTCTTTATATCTGTCTTTAAATTTCCTGCCCGTTTGTCCGATGTAGAATTTATCACATTCACTACACTGGATTCTATATATGCCAGAACTGTTTTCGGTTGTTTTTTGTGTTCGAGGTTTTAATATGTTCAATATGTTATTGGTAGTTTTGAAGAACACGATGATGTCTAATTTTCTTAATTCATTTTTTATTATATTAGGAATCACATTAGTATATTCAACTGAAATATAATGGTTCTTTTTACCATCTAATTTTAATTTTCTTTCCATTTTATTCCTACGTTTGCGAATTAAGTTATCTATTATATCACTTTTATATCCATTATTGACAGCTATATATGTCAATCGTGTTTTTAAACAAGGAGAAGGGTTAGCCATGGGGTCTCCTTTAAGTGGATTACTGGCAGATATATACCTTAACTTTTATGAAAATAATTATCTGCTATCTAACTGTAACAGTTACCACGAAAAAATTATCTCATACACGCGATATGTTGACGATACGTTCATGGTTTTTAATGGCACTTGTAGACAAATGGACATGTTACTCAAATACATGAACAACATAAATAACAACATAAAATTCACCATGGAAGTAGAAAATGAAAATTGCCTAAACTTTTTAGACCTTTCTGTTCGAAGAAACGCTGATTGTATCACATATAAAATATACAGGAAACCTACTACCACGGATATAACTGTCCATGCTGATTCATTCCACCCATATACACAGAAAATGGCCTCTTTTAATGCTTTCGTAAATAGACTTTTAACTATACCTATGAACCAGGAAGATTTTCAAGATGAAGTAAATATTATTAAACATATAGCTGTCAATAATGGATATAAAAGTGATATAATAGATAACTTAATTCGCAAACGTAGGAATAAAATGGAAAGAAAATTAAAATTAGATGGTAAAAAGAACCATTATATTTCAGTTGAATATACTAATGTGATTCCTAATATAATAAAAAATGAATTAAGAAAATTAGACATCATCGTGTCCTTCAAAACTACCAATAACATATTGAACATATTAAAACCTCGAACACAAAAAACAACCGAAAACAGTTCTGGCATATATAGAATCCAGTGTAGTGAATGTGATAAATTCTACATAGGACAAACGGGCAGGAAATTTAAAGACAGATATAAAGAACATTTGCCAAAAAGGAACATCAAGTCAATCAAATCCAACTTTGCTTTACATCTGGTAAACAGCAATCACAGTTATAGTGGTTTCACAGATAACTTTACGCCCATACATATATGCAGTAAGAGCCGATACATGGATGCCATGGAAGAATATGAAATATATAAAGCGCTTTTATTTCAACCAAACCTACTGCTTAATGATCAATTAACATTTAAATCTCACTGTTTATATGATACTGTATTGAAGAGTGATAACGCTTGTGTACACCAGCCGAGTATATAGTTTGATTACGTGGTCAGTTACAGTACGGCAGTGCGCACTGTTGCGTGGACTGAGTTCTATCATACTCATTGTGTTATGTGTTTATGTGTTGATGTGTTTTAATTATTATATTCTTGACACGTTCGTTATGAACTAGAAGAAAAAACAATTTTACCTGATGATGGGAACGTGTTCCCGAAACATGTCGTAAGACATCAAAGACGTAGTCGCAGCACGGATAAAGAAAAAGGTATTTATTTATTTCAATTTCACTGCGACTGGAGACCAAATATAATGAGAAATAAGTAATTTCTATGAAAATATTTCATTTCGAAAATGATTTTAAATATAAATCTTAGAACATGGAAGTCATGTATGGTTCTCCATACCGATATTTATATTTAGATTATGCAATTATTGGCATCAATATGTAGTGAATATTGCATAAATAATTTTAATTATAGTTTATAATTTTATTTTAATAATAGAAATCATAAAAACTTATTTGTGTATGTTAAAAAACAATTTGTTGATGATTCCAATCATGCTTCATAGTCTTATTTTTTATGAAAAGTATTTCTAGCAAAAATATCGTTCAGAGGCTATCTCTCTGAGTTTATAGCGTTCAGCTGTGATCCAAACTAATCACTTGTAGAGAGGTCCAAGTGAGTCACTACTGAACAACCAAGACAAACTGATATTAAGCGGAGCTTTCCTACACTTTGACTGGATTTTTAAAGCTTTGATTGGTCGAATAGTTAATTCTTCTCTACAGTAATTAAATTTGAGAGAAGGAAAATTACAAGTATATCAAGTAAACGTTGTCCTGTTTTGGTCAAAATTGTTTAATAAAGTTCTGGATTGTTCCGAACCTACAGAGAAAATTATTTATGTTCTATTTATAGCTTTCAGCGTATGAGCCCTACGTAGAATTATTAAAAAAATACGTTATGTAAATTATGTAGAATAATACGTTTAGTTGCGCCAAATTGTCTGTTACACTTCATCGAAGTCCTATCTCACAATGAGGGTTATAATGTTTTTTTTTACAATTAGTGTTTACACGACACACGCACTGGACTATAGTGATACTTCATGATAATTATATCGCACATTTTCATGTAGGCCTATACTACCTCTTTAAATGTATAACAATCTATTTCTATCTGAAGTACAACATTCCTTATAAGCTAAAATACAAAGTCCTGTATGCAGCTCTACAAGATGCGTACTTTAGAACAAAGTAGACAAATTCGTATCATTATCCTCCATACAAAATCCTCCTTCATCATTAGCTGCATTATTAAAGTGTTTATGAATATTAATTCTTATTCCACATGTTGCCCTATTTTTCCAGCATCAAATGAGATTGTCAATTTATAAATTTAATAATGTTACGTGGGTTTCTAGATTAACCAACAGAGAGGTGAAGCCCTTAGGGAAGAAGAAGAAGAAGAAGAAGAAGAAGAAGAAGAAGAAGAAGAAGAAGAAGAAGAAGAAGAAGAAGAAGAAGAAGAAACAACAACTGTAAGAAGAAATATCCTATCAAGTAACTGTACTATAACTGCAGTAAACCTACGAGTCACAGTTTAAACACGTGCGCGCGCGCACACACACACACATTATTATATAACATTGCGTCGTTCATATTCCTTATTTTAAATACCATTAACACGAATGTACGAGTATATGCTACTGTGTATCTTGTCATGTCGACATAACACGCGCTAATAATTTCAAGAGAATTATAAACAGCCGTGATAATAAATTTTAGTATAAATTAAATATAAAAAAATATATTATAGACTGACTCTTGTGTGTTGTAAGAGAAACAAGGACAGAAAGCGAGAAAGAGAGGAAGAGAGAGAGAGAGAGAGAGAGAGAGAGAGAGAGAGAGAGAGAGAGAGAGAGAGAGAGAGAGAGAGAGTGAGTGAGAGAGAAGAGTAGTCCCTGGCTACGTGACAACGTAAAGTCTGATGCATTTATGTAAAACAGGAATTAACGGAATGAGAAAGTTATAGCCTAAGTTATGTAAATGGTCAATGGGAGACACTTTTTATAAGTGCTAATTGAAGGCCAGCATCAGTACATTCATGGTAATCTACATTTACAGTTTACATATAACGATTTACTTAATGAGACCGGTTTGCGACTTACAAAGAATACTTTGTTAAACACGCGCGAGCGCTCGAATGCACACATACACACACACAAAAAAGCGTGCGCACTATTAAGTAAACATGATTATTTTAGACAAAATGTAATTGGACAGGTAAACCCTGTCAATTGGACTGGAACATTTCTGCAGGTGGTTGGAATGTTGGCTTATATTGCCGTAAGCTCGAGTTTATGACTGCCACAAAGTAAGTTATTATATGAATGGTCTGTTATGTGATCTTGTGAGTGTTACCATTTACGCACCATTGCATAGCCAAGAATGCGACTATGAGGCACATTTCATGAAAGTCAAGTCAGGTGAAAAAGAAAATTTTGAATAGATCGTCCCCATCATCTTCATCATCATCATCATCTTCATTTTCCACCGTGCATTAGGGTCTTGGCATGTTGCTTCCTTTAACCGCGGTACAGCTTACATCACACCGTCGCCGTCGCCAGAGAGACACGAGTGTGCCACGTGCAGATACGAGCTACACGGTGAGGAGTGGGGTGTCGTTTGTGTTCACGTGCAGATGTCGCGTTGCTACTGACTGAGGCCCGACTACTTTAAACAGACTACTCTGAATTGCCCATATAATAGGTGGACGGGGTTACATTGACTCGAGGTTGAGCCAACATCACAGCACAGAATAATGAATAGGCCTAAATGCTATACACCTACCACTGTGCTACTCCGCCATTAGTTTGAATATATCGTGTTCCGAAATTAGAGAACACCAGTCTGGGGAAACGAGACTTTTAAAAAGAGTGGTGATCAGCATCTTCAAAATTCAAAAAAAAAAAACAGGATTAGGGTCAATGTAATTCAGGTTTAGTTACTTAAGCAGTACGATACATACAACAAATGCATCGTAACCTCAAGTTTGTGTGCCTTCAGAACATGGTGCTGGAGTTGAATGCAGATTTCATAGTAGAATACAGTGAGGAATATCACGGAGAAACGAAAGACGTCAAGTTGGGAAGAAATGTGGGACAACGATATTGTATGTCATTTGTTCAGTTAAACAGTTATGAAGACAAACTTAACGAGGAAACGCGCAAAGATATTCTTATGAGATCATCATCGTCGTCGTTGCAGCATCGTCGTCGTCGTCGTCATCATCGTCATCATCGTCATCATCATCATCATCATCATCATCATCATCATCAAGTATTTTGAGAGTTTTGTCATGTAGTTGTGAAGAAACGAGTTAAAAGTCAGTTGGAGAAACAGAATGACAAATAAGGAGGAGCTGAGTAAAGTTGATAAAGGCGATAAGATACTACTGACAACATGTAAGAAAGAGGCGACCTGAATAAGAACGTATTGAGATGTAATTGTATGCAGAGAACAATAGCTCAGAAGAATATCGAAGGGAAAAGAGACAGAAGAAGGAAGAGGATGTGAACGTTGGGTAATCTGAAGAACGATCTGGGGGATGTAGACAGCTGAAGGACGGTTGGGAAAATAAAGAACTTAAGGGCGGTTGGTGATTTAGAGCGCTGCAATACGGTTGGGGTTATAGAGATGTGATGAACGGTTGGGAATTTAGAGTGCTGAAGTACAGTGTAGAGGACAGAGAGACATGATTTTGTTATATGTCAATAGACAGAACACTGAAGGAGGAGGAGAAGAATGGGCAACTATAGAAGATTTCAAAAGTAAGTACGTAATGAAATGTGTTAATTTAATTCAAAGAAAGTAAACATTAAATCAAAACTAAACCAATAACGGAGAACGGTGCAAGCCCAGTGGTTAGACTCCAGCCTCAATTATGAATTCTTTGTCAGAGGCGATGTGTATCTGAGTCACTCAGTTCCTGAACAGTTGCAGTCTGCCCTTCTTCCTTGTTATTTTTTATTTACTTATCGTATACAAACCTGCATTAAGTTTCTTCTGCATCAAGTGTAAACTATAACACTTTCCTATATGCCTTCCCACATCATGTTCCCAATATTTGTTTTAAAGTTGTTAATTAGATATCCATACATTATAATCGGTTTCATCATCGTCTTAAAGATATTGCTCAGGCAATAGCTCTTGTTGCCAGCAGTTATTCCGTCCATAATCTAATTAAAGATATCATCGCCATCAACCATCACAGACTACTTACAGTGAATTTGGTTAACTTGAAGATTAAAATAAGCTATAGAAAACTCACGTTTCTTTGAGTTCACATCAGCAACTTTGTCTTATTTTCATTTACCCACCGCACTCACCTTCCTCCAGATTACGGTAGCTACCTGCTAAATGTCACTCTGTCTGTCGATAGGAATGCCAGTGTCTGTGTAGATTAGTTATTTCAGCGTCCTGTTAAATTTGTACCTTTTGACAAGAAGGTTAAAACTACTCTTAGCATTAAAGCTGAGTAAACTTGGGCTGTGCAAGACACCTTATTAATCTTTCCCCAATGCATACTCCTTACTAATTTACCATATACCGTAAATTTTCTAGATTTGCGAGGCTCATCTGCTTTAGGCCTGAGTTTTGCTTTCAATAACTGGTTTCACTTGTTTGAAATCGATTGGAAGCTTGGAGCGTTACAGAAGCACAGTTTTCTTCTGAAACGGGGGAGCGTTACAAAAACCTGAAAAATCAGAAAATCTGAATAACAAAAAATAACTGAGAGGTAAATATCTTAGTCAAAGGAGTAAGATTTATTTAATGCAGTAGAACTTGTTGGTTGGAACATGTGCGAGTGATTCAGTTAGAAAGATCGTAAAGAAGGTGGTTGCAGGAAGGAGACGAGAAGCTGAGAAGGATGGTAGTCAGAAATTGCACACGACTCGAGATAAGAGGAAGAGAATGAAAGCAGACAAGCGCCGTGTAAGGCTGTAACTTTCTTCTTCCTATAACACTAGAGCCCGAAATTGGACATTGACCTTTTCTTCTGTGACTCTCCACCTCACTGTGTCCGTAGTAAAGGCCTGCTATCCTCGTAATCCCAGCTTCTGTGGAAACAACATTTTCCATTCTTATCTTTGAGCGGTCTTTTGGTCTTCTACCCTCCAAATTTCCTACAATGACTCTTTTTTTGGGCACTCTACCATTATCTGTTCTCATGGTATGGTCAGTCTATTGTTATCTCCTTGCTTTTATGTGTATTTCTACTATTGGCTCTTTGAAATGACTATAAACCCCTTGATGAATGAATACGTCCCTTAATGCTGTCATTTGTATTACAGACTGTGAACTGTATTACAGGCGTTGAATAGATTTATTAAGTGTTGAGGTATTTATATTTCTGTCATTATTTGTTTTCTTTTGTTTCCTCCATTCCATTATTTTGCTCAAACTTTTGACTCCTTATTCTATTTCTACTTTTGATTGCTTATTGTTTATTTAAGATTCTGTTCCTTTCCTATTTTAGATTAGGAAAAATTAGAAAGTTTCTTTCATATTTTTTTGCCACTTGCTCTGTCTTTTCTAGTTTTCCCAAAATGTACCTCAGATGTTTCAGGTCTTCTAGTTTCAGATGTAACTAATTGTAGATTTTTACTTTTCGGTCCCTACAGGCAAAAATTGTTATAGTAGGTATTCTCTTGGAACAAGTCAGCAGTTTTGAATACCTGGGCTACAGTCATAGATGTATATATACTACTGGATTGCGCGCTCTAATGCAGGCAAGGCGCGAAACTCGGTCCGGCTGTGACACGTTCCCCCCACCCCTCTGTAGTGTACGTACAGTGCAGTCTCGTCTACTTACATGCTGTTTGCATTCCGTGTTAACGTTGACGCGTAATTGTTGGAAGGTTGTGGATTATAAAGTACACTTTATAATTTGACGTTAACAAGATGCCAACGTATTGTGTAGCGTACAACTGTAAGAACTATGCTGTCAAAAACTGCGGCCTGTCATTTCACACGTAAGTAAAACTTTTATCTGTCGAAGATGATGGCAATCTTGAGGCATCATCATCAACTTCGAATATAGGCCTACACACAATCCCTCATATTCAACAGCAACAAAGAATTGTAAGACAATTTATTATTTTTCTACATCTACAAAATATATTATAATCTAGTCTATTAATGTACTGTATAAAATTAGTATGTAACGTAACATATATTGGTTACAGGCACCACAATCACCAACTAAAAGCATCCTACGTAGAAAAGTTAAAATTTTGCAACAACGTATAAGAAGAAGGGACAAGAAAATCAAGAATACGAGTGACATAATATCGATCCTAAAGAAAAAGATGAATGCACCTGATAGACTGTTGGAACTCTTAGAGAATAATTTTTCAGGTTTTCCTTTATATTTAATATTAAGCAATCTAAAAAATAAGTTTAAGAGTAAATTCAGCCAGGTATATACGGACCAAATGAAAATCTTGCCCTTACGTTATACTTTTATTCACCTAAAGCTTATAATTTTTTGAGGAATAATCAGCTATCTTTGCCAAACTCATCCACATTAAGAAAAGGGGTTGGCAATTTTAACTGCTCACCTGGCTTTATAGAAGAAGTGTTTTCTTATTTAAAAAATAATGTCAGCATTAAAAGTTATTTGCAAGACGTTAACCTAGTATGTGATGCCATGAGCATTAGAAAACAGCTAATATATGATACAAAAGAAGGTAAGCATATAGGATATATAGGATGTAGGGTGTGGTATAAAAGTAGATGACCATGAGGCACTTGCAACCGAGGCTTTAGTTTTTCAAGTCGTTTCTTTGAAAGGTAATTTTAAGTGTGCAGTGGGATATTTCCTTATTAATTCAATAAGTCCTAATGTACTCTCGCAGCTAATTAAAATGGCGGTTATAAAATTAAAACAAGTTGGCGTCAGTGTACAAAATGTAACATTTGATGGTACCACCACAAATATTGCTGCAATGGAAAAACTTGGCTGTAAATTTCCTGAAAACCATTTTTTTAGTATTAAAGATATTGGTCATAATATTTGTGCCATGTTAGACGCTTGCCATATCTTGCTTGAAGCTATGTAGAAATACACTTGCTGATAAAAAGATAATTGAATCGGTTAATGGGAAAAAAATACAGTTTAAATACATAGAAAATCTGTTATCTGTATAAACTAAAGAGGGTTTAAAGTTTGAAATAAACTTTCACACACACATGTTTTCTACAAAAATAAAATAATAATGAATGTGAAGATAGCTGCACAAACATTAAGTAGTAGTGGTGCTGACGCTTTACAATTTTTACTTGATAGCAAACATCCCGATTTCGAAGACTGTGAGGAGACAATTAACTTCATTCGAATAATGGATAGACTGTTTGACTATTTTAATACAAGGGATCCCTTTGGTAAACACTTTAAAGAACCTATTAAAAATATCGGTATGGAGAACCATACATGACTTCCATGTTCTAAGATTTATATTTAAAATCATATTCGAAATGAAATATTTCTATAGAAACTACGTCTTTCTACTTATTGCTTCAGCATTAACCACAGTACTGTGGTCACTAACGTATACCACCTCACGTTTTCGCACTCGATTTTCACCGATGATGGCAGTCGATGGCACTGCCGAAAAGTCTGGTTTTGCAGAAAACATTGGAATACGGCTACAGAGCCCGGGAAACAATTTTAACAAAAAACTACTTCTTTGTTGCCGATAACGTAGTACACATATAAAAAATTCTCCCCTCCACCTTCAACTATAATTTTTAATAATAGAAAATTACCTCCACCCCGTTCACCTAACTTCTTCATTTATAGATATTTCATCTACGTCTCTACAGTGGATTACTATGAGCTTCTTATCAGGATAGTTTATTTATAAAAATTAAGTACTTTACTCTTGTTAAATCATAAAATGTTTCAGGTAAACTACCCCTTTCTCTTAACCGATATCTCCAAAATCAACAGACCTTCCGTCCTCTACAATTCAGAGAAGCATGCAAAAAAATATTTGATTCTGTTTGAATGTGCGGCAGTTATCGTTCATCATGGAAACATTTCTCTTGTTACAACATAAAATGTTGCAGGTAAACTACCCCTTTCCCTTAACCGATCTTCACCAAAATCAATAGACCTTGAGCACTCTGCAACTCTGGAAAGGGTGCAAAAAATTATTTGATTCTCATTGAATTTTCGGCAGTTATCGTTCGTCATAAAAAATTACCCTTCTTAAAACATAAAACGTTGCTGATAAACTACCCCATCCCATAACCGATCTTCAACAAAATCAACAGACCTTGAGTTCTCTTTAGTTCAAAAAGGTATGCAAAAACCTAGTTGATTCTGTTTGAATTTACGGCAGTTATTATTCGTCATATAAAAAATTACCCTTGTTAAAACGTTGCTGGTAAACTACCCCTTTCCCTTAACCGATCTTCACTAACACCAATAGGTATTGAGAACTCTACAATACAGCGCTGTATGCAAAACATCATTTGATTCTGTTTGAATTTGCGGCTGTTATCGTTTACTATAGACAAAAATTAACCCTTGATAAAAAACCGTTGCAGGTAAACTACCCCTTTCCCTTAACCGATCTTCACCAAAAACGACAGGTCTTGGTTACTCTACAATTTAGGCCAGTATGTAAACAATCATTTGATTCTGTTTGAAATTGGGCTGTTATGGTTTGCCATATAAAACACCCTTGATAAAACATAAAACGTTGCAGGTAAACTACCCTATTCCATTAACCGATCTTCACCAAAAACAATAGGTCTTGAGAACTCTACAATTCAGGGCTGTATGCAAAACATTAGTTGATTTTCTTTGAATTTACGGCAGTTATCGTTCGTCATAGAAAAAATACCCTTGTTAAAACATAAAACGTTGCCGGTAAACTACCCCTTTCCCTTAACCGATCTTCACCAAAACCAACAAGTCTTGAGAACTCTACATTACAGGGCTGTATGCAAAATATTATATGATTCTGTTTGAATTTGGGCTGTTATCGTTTGCCATATAAAATACCCTTGATAAAACAAAAAACGTGTCTGGTAAACTACCCCTTTCCCTTAACCGATCTTCACCAAAAACAATAGGTCTTTAGTACTCAACAAAATAGGGCTGTATGCAAAAACGTATTTGATTCTGTTTGAATTTGCGGCTCTAATCGTTTGCCATAAAAAATACCCTTTTAAAACATAAAACTTTTCTGGTAAACTACCCCTTTCCCTTAACCGATCTTCACCAACACCAAAAGGTATTGAGAACTCTACAATTTAGGCCTGTATGCAAACAATCATATGATTCTGTTTGAAATTGCGGCTGTTATCGTTCGTCATAGAAAAAATACCCTTGTTAAAACCTAAAACGTTGCCGGTAAACTACCCCTTTCCCTTAACCGATCTTCACCAACACCAACAGGTATTGTGAACTCTACAATACAGGGCTGTATGCAAAACATCATTTGATTCTGTTTGAATTTGCGGCTCTTATCGTTTGCCATAGAAAATACCCTTTTAAAACATAAAACGTTGCTGGTAAACTACCCCTTTCCCTTAACCGATCTTCACCGAAAACGACAGGTCTTGAGAACTCTACAATTCAGGGCTATATGCAAAATATTGTATGATTTTGTTTGAATTTGCGGCTGTTATAGTTTGCCATACAAAATACCCTTGATAAAACAAAAAACGTGGCTGGTAAACTACCCCTTTGCCTTAAACGATCTTCACCAAAAACCATAGATCTTTAGTACTCAAGAAATCAGGGCTGCATGCAAAAACCTATTTGATTCTGTTTGAATTTGCGGCTCTTATCGTTTGCCATAAAAAATACCCTTTTAAAACATAAAACGTTGCTGGTAAACTACCCCTTTCCCTTAACCGATCTTCACCAAAAACAATAGGTATTTAGTACTCAACAAAACAGGGCTGTATGCAGAAACGTATTTGATTCTGTTTGAATTTGCGACTCTTATCGTTTGCCATAGAAAATACCCTTTTAAAACATAAAACGTTGCTGGTAAACTACCCCTTTCCCTTAACCGATCTTCACCAACACCAATAGGTATTGAGAACTCTACAATTTAGGCCTGTATGCAAACAATCATTTGATTCTGTTTGAAATTGCGGCTGTTATCGTTCGTCATAGAAAAAATACCCTTGTTAAAACCTAAAACGTTGCCGGTAAACTACCCCTTTCCCTTAACCGATCTTCACCAACACCAACAGGTATTTAGAACTCTACAATACAGGGCTGTATGCAAAACATCATTTGATTCTGTTTGAATTTGCAGCTGTTATCGTTTACCATATAAAATACTTCCATTCTTTAAGGAATATGGAAGTAAAATTGCCCTTGATAAAAAACCGTTGCTAGTAAACTACCCCTTTCCCTTAACCGATCTTCACCAAAAACGACAGGTCTTGAGAACTCTACAATTCAGGGCTATATGCAAAATATTATATGATTTTGTTTGAATTTGCGGCTGTTATAGTTTGCCATACAAAATACCCTTGATAAAACAAAAAATGTGACTGGTAAACTACCCCTTTCCCTCAACCGATCTTCACCAAAAACAATAGGTCGCGAGTACGCTACAAATCAGGGCTGTATGCAAGAAATTATTTGATTCTGTTTGAATATGCAGCTGTTATCGTTTGCCATAGAAAAAAAATCTATAGACACACAGACACACACACAGACACTTTACGAAAAACGACTTTTTTTCATGTTTTGAGTGTAGTACAATCAGCATCTGCAATAATCTCGAACACGATTTTTTTGCCATCACCATACTTCCATTTCCTTAAGGAACATGTAAGTAAAAATTACCCTTGTTAAAACATAAAATGTTGCTGGTAAACTACACCTTTCCCTTAACCGATCTTCACCAACACCAATAAGTATTGAGAACTCTACAATACAGGGCTGTATGCTAAACATCATTTGATTCTGTTTGAATTTGCGGCTGTTATCGTTTACCATAGAAAAAAATTACCCTTGATAAAAAACCGTTGCAGGTAAACAACCCTTTCCCTTAACCGATCTTCAACAAAATCAACAGACCTTGAGTTCTTTATAATTCAAAAAAGTATGCAGAAGAGTAGTTGATTCTGTTTTAATGTACAGCAGTTATCGTTCGTCATAAAAAAAATTACCCTTGATAAAACATAAAATGTTGCTGGTAAACTACCCTATTACCTTAACCGATCTTCACCAAAACCGGCAGGTCTTGAGAACTCTGCATTTCAGGGCTGTATGCAAAATATTATATGATTCTGTTTGAATTTGCGGCTGTTATCGTTTGCCATATAAAATACCCTTGATAAAACAAAAAACGTGGCTGGTAAACTACCCCTTTGCCTTAAACGATCTTCACGAAAAACGATAGGTCTTTAGTACTCAAGAAATCAGGGCTGTATGCAAAAACCTATTTGATTCTGTTTGAATTTGCGGCTCTTATCGTTTGCCATAAAAAATACCCTTTTAAAACATAAAACGTTGCTGGTAAACTACCCCTTTCCCTTAACCGATCTTCACCAAAAACAATAGGTATTTAGTACTCAACAAAACAGGGCTGTATGCAGAAACGTATTTGATTCTGTTTGAATTTGCGACTCTTATCGTTTGCCATAGAAAATACCCTTTTAAAACATAAAACGTTGCTGGTAAACTACCCCTTTCCCTTAACCGATCTTCACCAACACCAATAGGTATTGAGAACTCTACAATTTAGGCCTGTATGCAAACAATCATTTGATTCTGTTTGAAATTGCGGCTGTTATCGTTCGTCATAGAAAAAATACCCTTGTTAAAACCTAAAACGATGCCGGTAAACTACCCCTTTCCCTTAACCGATCTTCACCAACACCAACAGGTATTGAGAACTCTACAATACAGGGCTGTATGCAAAACATCATTTGATTCTGTTTGAATTTGCAGCTGTTATCGTTTACCATATAAAAAATTACCCTTGATAAAAAACCGTTGCTAGTAAACTACCCCTTTCCATTAACCGATCTTCACCAAAAACGACAGGTATTGAGAACTCTATAATTCAGGGCTATATGCAAAATATTGTATGATTTTGTTTGAATTTGCGGCTGTTATAGTTTGCCATACAAAATACCCTTGATAAAACAAAAAACGTGGCTGGTAAACTACCCCTTTCCCTCAACCGATCTTCACCAAAAACAATAGGTCGCGAGTACTCTACAAATCAGGGCTGTATGCAAAAAATTATTTGATTCTGTTTGAATATGCGGCTGTTATCGTTTGCCATAGAAAAAAATCTATAGACACACAGACACACACACAGACACTTTTCGAAAAACGACTTTTTTTCATGTTTTGAGTGTAGTACAATCAGAATCTGCAATAATCTCGAACACGATTTTTTTGCTATCACCATACTTCCATTTCCTTAAGGAACATGGAAGTAAAAATTACCCTTGTTAAAACATAAAATGTTGCTGGTAAACTACCCCTTTCCCTTAACCGATCTTCACCAACACCAATAAGTATTGAGAACTCTACAATACAGGGCTGTATGCTAAACATCATTTGATTCTGTTTGAATTTGCGGCTGTTATCGTTTACCATAGAAAAAAATTACCCTTGATAAAAAACCGTTGCAGGTAAACAACCCTTTCCCTTAACCGATCTTCAACAAAATCAACAGACCTTGAGTTCTTTATAATTCAAAAAAGTATGCAGAAGAGTAGTTGATTCTGTTTTAATGTACGGCAGTTATCGTTCGTCATAAAAAAAATTACCCTTGATAAAACATAAAATGTTGCAGGTAAACTACGCTATTACCTTAACCGATCTTCACCAAAACCGACAGGTCTTGAGAACTCTGCATTTCAGGGCTGTATGCAAAATATTATATGATTCTGTTTGAATTTGCAGCTGTTATCGTTTGCCATATAAAATACCCTTGATAAAACAAAAAACGTGGCTGGTAAACTACCCCTTTCCCTTAACCGATCTTCACCAAAAACAATACGTCTTTAGTACTCAACACCTCAGGGCGGAATACAAAAACTTATTTGATTCTGTTTGAATTTGCGGCTCTTATCGTTTGCCATAGAAAAAACCCTTTTAAAACATAAAACTTTGCCGGTAAACTACCCCTTTCCCTTAACCGATCTTCACCAACACCAATAGGTATTGAGAACTCTACAATACAGGGCTGTATGCAAAACATCATTTGATTCTGTTTGAATTTGCGGCTGTTATCGTTTACCATAGAAAAAAAATTACTCTTGATAAAAAACCGTTGTAGGTAAACTACCCCTTTCCCTTAACCGATCTTCACCAAAAACGATAAGTCCTGAGAACTCTACAATTAAGGGGTGTATGCAAAATATTATATGATTCTGTTTGAATTTGCGGCTGTTATCCTGTTATCGTTTGCCATACAAAATACCCTTGATAAAACAAAAAACGTGGCTGGTAAACTACCCCTTTCCCTTAAACGATCTTCACCAAAAACAATAGGTCTTTAGTACTCAAGAAATCAGGGCTGTATGCAAAAACGTATTTGATTCTGTTTGAATTTGCGGCTCTTATCGTTTGCCATAGGAAATACCCTTTTAAAACATAAAACGTTGCTGGTAAACTACCCCTTTTCCTTAACCGATCTTCACCAAAAACGAAAGATCTTGAGAACTCTACAATTCAGGGCAGTATGCAGAACATTATTTGATTATGTTTGAATTTGCGGCTGTTATCGTTTGCCATAAAAAATACCCTTGTTAAAACATAAAACGTTGCAGGTACACTACCCCTTTCTCTTAACCGATCTTCACCAAAATCAATAGGTCTTGAGAACTCTACAATACATGGCAGTATGCGAGACATTATTTGATTCTGTTTGAATTTGCGGCTGTTATCGTTTGCCAAATTACCCTTGATAAAAAAAAAAACCGTTGCCGGTAAACTACCCCTTTCCCTCAACCGATCTTCACGAAAAACAATAGGTCGCGAGTACTCTACAAATCAGGGCTGTATGCAAAAAAGTATTTGATTCTGTTTGAATTTGCGGCTGTTATCGTTTGCCATAGAAAAAAAATCTACAGACAGACAGACAGACACAGACACACATACTCACAGACACACACACAGACACTTTTCGAAAACCGACTTTTTCTCATGTTTTGAGTGTAGTACAATCAGAATCTGCAATAATCTCGAACACGATTTTTTTTTCCATCACCATACTTCCATTTCCTTAAGGAACATGGAAGTAAAAGTAATGCTGACTACAGTAAAATGGTGCTATCAACCAGCTATGATTTTTATATAAATTAAAAATTGAGGGTGTAGATATTTTTTTAAACATGCCAGAAAGACTTTTGTGTTAGGATTTCTTACTAACATTAACGCGACTGGTATTTTGAGTACAATATCGGTATGGAGAACCATACATGACTTCCATATTCTAAGATTTATATTTAAAATCATTTTCAGCCAAACAGCCAGGCTGTGTCTTACCTGCCTTTTTATTGCTGTATTAAATGAAAAATATTATATTACATTAAAATGAAAAAATTATAATTTTATTGCCTGGCACCAAAATTATTTTATTTTTAACAATTACCATTGTTTCAAAAAGTTTAAATAAATTTTCAAGTACTTTACTCTTGTTAAAACGTAAAAGGTTGCAGGTAAACTACCCCTTCCCCTTAACCGATCTTCACCAAAATCGAAAGTCATTGAGACCTCTACAATTCAGGGACGTATGAAAAAATTATTTGATTCTGTTTGAATTTGCGGCTGTTATCGTTTGCCATAGAAAATACGCTTGATAAAAAAACGTTGCAGGTAAACTACCCCTTTCCCTCAACCAATCTTCACCAAAAACAAAAAGGTCTTGAGAACTCTACAATTTAGGGCTGTATGCAAATAATCGTTTGATTCTGTTTGAATTTGCGGCTGTTATCGTTTGCCATAAGAAATACCCTTGTTAAAACATAAAACGTTACAGGTAAACTACCCCTTTCCCTCAAACGATCTTCACCAAAAACAATAGGTCTTGAGTACTCTACAAATCAGGGCTGTATGCAAAACATTATTTGATTCTGTTTGAATTTGCGGCTGTTATCGTTTGCCATAGAAAATACCCTTGTTAAAAAAACGTTGCAGGTAAACTACCCCTTTCCCTCAACCGATCTTCACCAAAAACAATAGGTCTTGAGAACTCTACAATTTAGGGCTGTATGCAAATAATCTTTTGATTCTGTTTGAATTTGCGGCTGTTATCGTTTGCCATAAGAAATACCCTTGTTAAAACATAAAACGTTACAGGTAAACTACCCCTTTCCCTTAACCGATCTTCACCAAAAACTATAGGTCTTGAGTACTCTACAAATCAGGGCTGTATGCAAAACATTATTTGATTCTGTTTGAATTTGCGGCTGTTATCGTTTGCCAAACAAACAAAATTACCCTTGCTAAAAAAAAACCGTTGCAGGTAAACTACCCCATTCCCTCAACCGATCTTCACCAAAAACAATAGGTCGCGAGTACTCTGCAAATCAGGACTGCATGCAAAAAATTATTTTATTCTGTTTGAATTTGCGGCAGTTATCGTTTGCCATAGAAAAAAAAATCTACAGACACACAGACAGACAGACACACAGACAGACAGACAGACACACACACAGACACTTTTCGGAAAACGACTTTTTTTCATGTTTTGAGTGTAGTAGAATTAGAATCTGCAATAATCTCGAACACGATTTTTTTTGCCATCACCATACTTCCATTCCTTAAGGAATATGGAAGTAAAATTACTAAATGAGCTAGCGTTCAAATACATTTTAAGTTACAAATTTTCTCAAGACGACCTTGAATTGCTTTTCTCGTCCATTCGATCAAGGGGCGGTCATAATAATAACCCTAATGTTTATCAGTTTCGTCATGCATTAAGTAAATTAATGTTTAGGAATAGTGTTCAGGCTTCAAAGACAAGTAATAGTTTCGAGTTTGATATAAATCATCAAAATTGTATTCTTAGTTTTTACAGACCAGGTACTGCGACGGTTGATAATGATGAAGAAGAGGAAGATTTTTTAGATCATATGGATTATGATATTGTAAAACAGTGTGAGCTGTCTTATTACAAAGAAAATATACTTTATTACATAAGTGGTTTTATTGTTAAACAAGTAGATAAGATCATGAAATGCACAGAGTGTAGTGATTTCTTAAAAGATGAAATTGAACTTCCCTGTAGTAGATTGAGTTTGTTTTTATTAAAGGGAAAATTGATAAGAGCATCTTATGAAGTATTTAAACTAGTTACATTTTTGTATAATTTATTTCTAGCATTAAGGGATAAACAAAATTTTAATTCTAATCACTGCATTTCATTAGCTTGTAGATATTTTAAAAAGAGTTTGTTTAAGGGGCATATTTCTAATTTTGATTTTACAGATGATAGCCATGAGCTCAAATTAATAAAGTTAATAGGTAGTGTGTTTTTAAAAATAGTTTCCAATGCATTTGCAAAAGAAAAAACTGCACTGTTGAATAAATCAAAGTTAGGGGTACGTCAGAAATTAAACAAAACTATTTTGTTTAATAATATTCAATATACATAAAAATATGCATAAAAAATGTACTCATACCTAACAAATCCAAAATTAATACTTATATTAAAATTGTAAAGTAAATGGTATAAAATAATAGAATATATAATGTTTTAGAACAATCTAAGTTTAAACATTTGTAAAATTGCAATAATAAATTACGTGCCATTTTAAAACAATGTGTACATTTCTCCTCTGTTTATAGAATACCTACTGTCCTTTTGTTTATTAAAAATTACTTCAGTTGTGTCGGTTTTGAAGCGAATAAACGAATGAACTCGTTATATGTTTCGTTATAGAGTTTCAATGCAGTGCAGCTGTTGGAACCACTACAGAGTGGTGGGGAGAGCTGAACAGCCGCGGACCGAATTCATAGCACAGCGTTAGCAATCCAGTAGTATATATACATCTATGGCTACAGTACACGTCTTTTAATAAAAGCAACGGCGTTGTGAATAAGTTGCATCACAACATTTTGTTGTATCGACCACAATTTTTTATGTTACAGTTGATACATACTCGTATATGGCTTTGTATATGTATGAGTACAAACCATGGATGGATTCACGTTTCGATCCGGTAGCCGGAGATCTGTGTTCCCGTAAAAGCGGAAATATTGGACTAGGTGTCGTATTACTGAAGGTAAAGTTTCTGTAATTATAATATTTTGTATTGGCAAAGACACCGCACACAAACGTCACACATCCACAGTTCGTGTAGCAGAGATTTTGTACGTCAGTGTCTCCTTCGTAGCATACTGTAATGTATAATGATAATGACACACGGATAATTGTGCCTTGTCAGAGACAGCCAGCGTGCAGACGTATTTGAAGGTTAGCTTTAAATCTGGAAGACGGCGTCATATCCTGACCTTCACAACGTTTATCGTCGTTGGATCAACAACAGAGTGCACTCTCTGTGACATCAGCACCCAGCCACGGTTCCTTCTAGTCACAATGTGTTGGAAACAGTAATTTTTTGGCCGTGTTTCTTCCTTGACTATAGTCTTTAGAGGCCAGTCATTACTTTCTTACAAACACCTTGACCAGCCCAACTGACTTTTGTTAAACCCCTCTCGTCAACTCCTTGGGCACACTGGCGTCCCGACTTACCTTCCAGCAGGCTACACAGTCTGCAACCTACACTATGGGTTTTATATCAGGTGGAGGAGTCGAACACAGATGTATAGAGAAACATTATCAAAATGAACAAGGACTTTTAATTATTACTGACCTTAGAATCTGATAAAAGTAAAATAATCAATTGCATATTTTAAGTATTATTTCTTCTTAATTGTCAACAATTAAAATAAAATAAAATTTGGTTGATTTTTTAAATCGCAAATTTTAGCGTTATATATATTGAAGGTTACAAGTAATATAATTATTAATACAGTTCTGTGTTCATACCCAACCCAGCTTAAACCACTGGCTAATGTGGTAGGATTTTTATGTGTTTAATGGGTTAAGTGTAATTGTTGCACGATAAACTTTTTTCTTTAATATGTTGTAACGTCACAGAACGTTCCATAAAAAGAAATCATTTATATAGTAAGTTAGCATAAGAGGAAAGTGAAGTGAACAGTATCGAACCCAAGTAGTCCCAAAAAATTGTGTAATTTTGTATAATAATTATTTCTATCAACTTGAAAAAACGACCAAACTATGACTAAGACAAAACCCCATATATATTATTCAAGTGAATAAGAGTGAAAAAACCATAAGACACTATAAGAGAGAGAAATAATGTCAGAATCCACCAGAATAAAGTCAATAATTATTAAGTTTTATAACTATGAATATAGTATTAAAAACTATTTTTTGTGAATAAATGGACAAGATCCATCATTATATTATGTGATGTAAATAAAATAAATGTATTAAATGACTTAAATACAGTATTAGAAAGAGTTTAAGTTAAAATAAAAATTGTATATTTGCAATGACAAAAAATATTAATGTGTTGGATTTGAGACCATACACCAAGATTTCATGAAAAATTAATTATTATCAGATTTAAATAAAAACTATATGTAATTGTCAAGCAGACAATAGTGAACAGTTTATCTTAAATAAAGGAAGCTGTCAAATGAATAAAAGGCAGCCAAAATAGCCAAAAACAGTGTTAACTAAAAACATGTAATAGGCATCTAATATTGTATAATTTATGAATTTAATGTTGCCAAAATGCAACCAAACTGTATTAGAAAGCTGTAATATGATATAAAGCAACTATACTAATATACCTGACCAACTTTAACATTGTAATAGTCAAGTCAGCAAAATATTTACTTATACCATGTATGGCTGAAGCCAATTATCCAATACAAAAATAATCATATCTGGCTAAAATACTTACATAATACTAACAAAAATAAGATAGAAAGGTACAATACATCAAAATACCTTAATAAGAAATAAACTCAGTTGAAAGTAAAATCAATTCTAAAAGAATTTAACTATTTAGAGTGAGATTTGTCACACCATAAAAAATGACATCTCAAGACAATCAATGATGCTATGTCATCTTGTGATAAATATAAAATATGTACAAAGTAACCAGGTATCACAAAAGATAGACAAAATAATAAACTCTGTGTGTATCGTGGTGAAATAATACATATATTAAGGAAAAAGACTAATCATTGTGTTAGAAAACTGACAAGAATTTAGGCCATGAGCAGAGGCCATATAAAATTGTATTTATTTGTGTTTTATTAATGTTAAAATTTGTTTATTTTGTTGTAGGAGAGTAGTAGTAGTAGATGTCCAGCTTGTGAAGGGAACTTTATAACTCCACAACAATTTTTGTTATAAATATTGTGTTTTTAATGACTACAACTCAAGGTGAGGGTTGTAAATTGTAATGTTTTTTAGACTTAAGTTAATTAGATACCAATCATATTTAGTATCGCTAGATTCAGTAAAAAACAAGGAATCTAAATACATTAATGGCATACAAATTGTAAGTACTAATGTGAAACTGTTTGATAAATACCAGTGTAAATTTTGAAATATCCATTGTATGAAGAATAAGAAATTCGTTCTAAAAGCTTCTACGGAAGTGAAAATTGTTCTATGACATTCCATTTCGTTTATTCTCGAACAATCTAGAAAGAATTTTTACACAAATATACCGGAAGTCGACGAAAACAGTCATCCCGATTTAGTATAAAAGCGAGACAAAATTTGACCGAAAAACACTTGAAGATTGAACTCCAGAGCTGATGCATCTCACACAACACTGATCAACGCAGCTAAGGCGAAACCGAGAGGCGAGAAATCGACAAGACACGGCAGGAAGGCTTTTCCCGTACATAGACATAACCGACTGACTTAACCTCAACGAGAGTCGCCAAAAAGTATCGCTGAAATAGAGCGGCGATACGGCAAATTTTAATAGAAAGCACGCAGCCAGAACGTCGACGGCCCAGGAGGGTCCCAAACATTTAATAGAGAACGAATTCTGCTGTGTTCGCATTGACTGACTAACGTGACAAATAATTCCCCCGAACGTAAACAAACAATACATCTAAGCCTTCCTCAAAACTGCATGGGAGTCAGCGCTGCGGTGGCAGATTTCTGAATCAACGCTAAACAGATGATTCGTAGTGGCGGCGTTTGAACGAGATTTTACTGCCAAACGTTTTGACAAAAAGTGCGGAAAAAGTAACGATCGCAAAAATTGACTTTAAATAGATTCAGTGTACACCCGAAGAGGCGAGATCGAGAAACTACCCGAAGGAAGTGTCCAGTGAGAGAATAAACGACCGTTGGAACGTGAGTTACAAAAATTAAAGTCCTTTGTTACCTGGTTACAATTATCACACAGTTGTACTTTACACGCCACACATACACCTTCAAATCACTTAGTTTTTTTCTTGTAAGGCATCTAATTGATATGTCTTGGTAGTTCAAAGGAGTCACGTCCTGAGATTAAAGTTTTTTCACATATTAAACTCATGCTTGTCAACTGAGTCAGAATCTGAATTATACTAGCCGATACTTGATTGGACATATAAAAAATTGTCAATAATAATAACTTGTAAATTTTTTCTCTGCAATTTTATAATTTTATGAATGATAGTCCTTCAGACGATTTGTTTGTTGTTTTTAAAGAATCATTAAACATAACTGATTTTTCAAAGCTAAACTGACTTGTTTAAATTTTTTCGTAGATTTAAAAATTTTATCAATCACATTTAATTTTTCTTGGAACAAACGTTTCCAAGTGGCGCCCACAAAAGCATAGTTTTAAGTTGTGTTACAGGACTACATCACTGCAGAGGATCCAGTCAACAGAGTAAGTAACAAAAGTACGCGGAGGTAACGCCCGACATATTACAACACACAAACATTACTTTTCACCCTATATTTCTTTATGTTATAAATTGGCAGCCCAACTAGTGAGGCTTGAGAAAAGACGGAACAAGCCCGGCAACTACCAACATATTAAAATGCCGCAACCAAAGGGAAAAAGAGAAGGACCCATACAAATGGGAGAACAAACGAAAAAAACCGAACCAGCAAAAATGACAGGGAAAAGTGACATGGAGATAATAATGCTAATGTTCCAAACGCTAAACGAAAATATTATAAAAAATAATGAGGAAATGATCCAAAGAATGGAAGAAAATTGGGACAAAAATATAGAATCCTTGAGGGAGGATATGAGAAAAAATAGACAGGAAGAAAGGGAGGAAAGACAGAAATATAAGGAGGAAATAATAGGGGCGATAGAATCTTGGGGGGAGTCCCTGAGAAAGGAAACAGATGCAAGTTACAAAACAGTAGACGAAAAGATCGAGGAGAGTAAGACTGACAATGACAGGGAGGTCGAGGTAATGGAGGAACAGGTAGAAGGATTACAGTTTCTATTTCGTTGTCTTCCAGAAAATAATACCGGTCCTGAAACCATAGAGAAAAAAACAGTAGAAACGAAACAAAACATAGCTAATAGATTGGACAGACCGAGAAAAACAAACAGGGAGTATACAAAGGAAATAGGAGAAATGACTCAAAGCGGTTTAATTAATGTACTTAACCCCCCGGTCACTGACCACAGAGAAAGGAGTTATATGAAAGAATATAAACAGAATTTAATGAAAAGGGACAAAAAGAAAGAGTGTATTACAAAGAAAATCATAGGCCAAAATACTTTTAAGGTAAGCGTGCCTAGGAAAAAGATACATTCCAAAAAGAAGGAAAATTATGAGGAACAAATGGGCCAGCTTATAGAAAAATACGCTCAGGCAATAAGAGAAATAAGAAAGAAAAGGAATCAAGAGAATAGGCCCCAGGTAAATAATGACGAAAAACCCCGAGTATTTTATGTAAACCATGTATTGGCAGAAACTGGCCGAGAACCAGATAATGATCCCCAAAATGAAAGTGAGAGAGAGGAGGAATTCCGCTATGCAGAAAAATTGTGGCCCAAACATGTGATGAGATGGTAATGCCATGAAACCATTCGTCCAGAATAAATGTCATAGACCAGGCATTTGAAGGAGTAGAGGTGATAAACATCAAAGGTCGAATATTGAAAAGAGAAGGAATTAAAAAGGAATGAGAATGATAAATAAGGACATAATATAAGGGACACACAACCAAAAGGAGTTGAAATAATTAACCCAAACTGACAAATATAACCAGAGATAATAAAAACAATACCTACGAGGTAACTGACACAATTAGGAACAAGGTAAAAGGAACGTATAACCAGACTTCATTAAAAAAGTACCATGATTAAAAAAAATCACAAGTCGAATACGCAATCAGTGACCAAGTACCATGACCTAAGACCCAAGTCAAATACAGCATCATAGAGAAGGTACCTTGACTAAACATGTCAACGTGAATTTTTTAACAGCCATAATTAGAAAGGAGATAGAGATTTTTAAATAAATATAAATATTATTGTATTATGATTATTATTAATAAATATTACGAGATGGACACCTTACACCAAAGGCAAAATGATATATATAAAATATAGATTTATTTCCAATAGCCAAGTCAACGTATATTTACCAGCTTACCCGTACTTAGAGAAGGAGAGAGATTGTTATAAATAAATACTACAAGATGGACACTTAGTAAAGGAGAAAAGAGAGAGAAATACTGTCATATATTTGATACTAAATGGAAATGATAAATGAAAAAAAAGGGGAAAACAGTGTGTTACATAAGGAGGTAATGATGAATATGAATATAGCTATTAACATTGAATGATTTTAAACGATAATTTTAACCTGCGGAGAACGATATATTAATATAATTGTGAATTAATCAGAAGAGTTTAAGAAAGGGAATTTATGTGTAGGAGCCTATGATCTTTGAATATTGTATTTTTTTATTATTATTATTATTATTATTTGTTGCAAAGGTGCAATTATTATTTTCTGAACAGGGATGTGTTGCCTCTGATTTCAGTAGTGATAGACAGGAAGGGACAGAGAATGTATGCCATAGCGAGCCACTCTGACTCCCAACCCTCTATGTAAGTTAGGGAATTGATAGGGATTTATATCAAAGATTAATTATAAAACATCAAGGTAAAAAGGAAAGGAATAGGTGATATGACAAAGAACGAACTAGGAATATTGAGTTGGATTAATATATTAAAGGAGTAGTACAGGAATTTAATTATAAGATAAAAGAATGAGATATAAAGAAGCTAATAAAGGGTTATTATAGAGATGATAATTTCATCAAAACCAAAGATATGTTTTTCCAAAATTATCAACTTTAACGGGAGGCATATGTAACGTCACAGAACGTTCCATAAAAAGAAATCATTTATATAGTAAGTTAGCATAAGAGGAAAGTGAAGTGAACAGTATCGAACCCAAGTAGTCCCAAAAAATTGTGTAATTTTGTATAATAATTATTTCTATCAACTTGAAAAAACGACCAAACTATGACTAAGACAAAACCCCATATATATTATTCAAGTGAATAAGAATGAAAAAACCATAAGACACTATAAGAGAGAGAAATAATGTCAGAATCCACCAGAATAAAGTCAATAATTATTAAGTTTTATAACTATGAATATAGTATTAAAAACTATTTTTTGTGAATAAATGGACAAGATCCATCATTATATTATGTGATGTAAATAAAATAAATGTATTAAATGACTTAAATACAGTATTAGAAAGAGTTTAAGTTAAAATAAAAATTGTATATTTGCAATGACAAAAAATATTAATGTGTTGGATTTGAGACCATACACCAAGATTTCATGAAAAATTAATTATTATCAGATTTAAATAAAAACTATATGTAATTGTCAAGCAGACAATAGTGAACAGTTTATCTTAAATAAAGGAAGCTGTCAAATGAATAAAAGGCAGCCAAAATAGCCAAAAACAGTGTTAACTAAAAACATGTAATAGGCATCTAATATTGTATAATTTATGAATTTAATGTTGCCAAAATGCAACCAAACTGTATTAGAAAGCTGTAATAAGATATAAAGCAACTATACTAATATACCTGACCAACTTTAACATTGTAATAGTCAAGTCAGCAAAATATTTACTTATACCATGTATGGCTGAAGCCAATTATCCAATACAAAAATAATCATATCTGGCTAAAATACTTACATAATACTAACAAAAATAAGATAGAAAGGTACAATACATCAAAATACCTTAATAAGAAATAAACTCAGTTGAAAGTAAAATCAATTCTAAAAGAATTTAACTATTTAGAGTGAGATTTGTCACACCATAAAAAATGACATCTCAAGACAATCAATGATGCCATGTCATCTTGTGATAAATATAAAATATGTACAAAGTAACCAGGTATCACAAAAGGTAGACAAAATAATAAACTCTGTGTGTATCGTGGTGAAATAATACATATATTAAGGAAAAAGACTAATCATTGTGTTAGAAAACTGACAAGAATTTAGGCCATGAGCAGAGGCCATATAAAATTGTATTTATTTGTGTTTTATTAATGTTAAAATTTGTTTATTTTGTTGTAGGAGAGTAGTAGTAGTAGATGTCCAGCTTGTGAAGGGAACTTTATAACTCCACAACAATTTTTGTTATAAATATTGTGTTTTTAATGACTACAACTCAAGGTGAGGGTTGTAAATTGTAATGTTTTTTAGACTTAAGTTAATTAGATACCAATCATATTTAGTATCGCTAGATTCAGTAAAAAACAAGGAATCTAAATACATTAATGGCATACAAATTGTAAGTACTAATGTGAAACTGTTTGATAAATACCAGTGTAAATTTTGAAATATCCATTGTATGAAGAATAAGAAATTCGTTCTAAAAGCTTCTACGGAAGTGAAAATTGTTCTATGACATTCCATTTCGTTTATTCTCGAACAATCTAGAAAGAATTTTTACACAAATATACCGGAAGTCGACGAAAACAGTCATCCCGATTTAGTATAAAAGCGAGACAAAATTTGACCGAAAAACACTTGAAGATTGAACTCCAGAGCTGATGCATCTCACACAACACTGATCAACGCAGCTAAGGCGAAACCGAGAGGCGAGAAATCGACAAGACACGGCAGGAAGGCTTTTCCCGTACATAGACATAACCGACTGACTTAACCTCAACGAGAGTCGCCAAAAAGTATCGCTGAAATAGAGCGGCGATACGGCAAATTTTAATAGAAAGCACGCAGCCAGAACGTCGACGGCCCAGGAGGGTCCCAAACATTTAATAGAGAACGAATTCTGCTGTGTTCGCATTGACTGACTAACGTGACAAATAATTCCCCCGAACGTAAACAAACAATACATCTAAGCCTTCCTCAAAACTGCATGGGAGTCAGCGCTGCGGTGGCAGATTTCTGAATCAACGCTAAACAGATGATTCGTAGTGGCGGCGTTTGAACGAGATTTTACTGCCAAACGTTTTGACAAAAAGTGCGGAAAAAGTAACGATCGCAAAAATTGACTTTAAATAGATTCAGTGTACACCCGAAGAGGCGAGATCGAGAAACTACCCGAAGGAAGTGTCCAGTGAGAGAATAAACGACCGTTGGAACGTGAGTTACAAAAATTAAAGTCCTTTGTTACCTGGTTACAATTATCACACAGTTGTACTTTACACGCCACACATACACCTTCAAATCACTTAGTTTTTTTCTTGTAAGGCATCTAATTGATATGTCTTGGTAGTTCAAAGGAGTCACGTCCTGAGATTAAAGTTTTTTCACATATTAAACTCATGCTTGTCAACTGAGTCAGAATCTGAATTATACTAGCCGATACTTGATTGGACATATAAAAAATTGTCAATAATAATAACTTGTAAATTTTTTCTCTGCAATTTTATAATTTTATGAATGATAGTCCTTCAGACGATTTGTTTGTTGTTTTTAAAGAATCATTAAACATAACTGATTTTTCAAAGCTAAACTGACTTGTTTAAATTTTTTCGTAGATTTAAAAATTTTATCAATCACATTTAATTTTTCTTGGAACAAACGTTTCCAAGTGGCGCCCACAAAAGCATAGTTTTAAGTTGTGTTACAGGACTACATCACTGCAGAGGATCCAGTCAACAGAGTAAGTAACAAAAGTGCGCGGAGGTAACGCCCGACATATTACAACACACAAACATTACTTTACACCCAATACTTCTTTTTGTTATAATGTATAGAGGAGTGAGACGTTGTTGGCATAAAATAACTAATTAAAATTAAAAAAAATGAATCATGGATTTATTAATTGTTACTTATAAATAATTAAATATTAAAAATTAAAAATATGAATTCACAATATTTCCTTTTATAAGAAAATACAATGACAACGTACGAGGTGTGATCAGGAAGTATTAGGATTGATTTTATTTACATAAATATAAAGAGGTACAGATTTTTAAACTTGTCTCCTTCAAAATAGTCCCCTTCTGCAGCCACACACTTCTTCCAGCGCTTTTCCAACTGTTCGAAGCATGTCTTCTCGTCGCATTTTCTTTTATCTCTTCTATGTCTTGAAATGATCTCCCTTTCAATTAATTTTTCTATCTTCGGAAAGAGAAAAAAGTCACAGGAAGCCATATTTGGCAAATATGGAGGATGCTGAAGCTGTGGAATATTGTGTTTAGTAAGAAAATGCTGAACAGCATGTGACGTGTGGGCGGGTGTATTGTTGTGTTGAAGCCATCATTCACCACTCCGATGCAACTGTGACCTTTGTCGTCGAATTGCATCCCTCAATCGCCTCAAAACAAAAATGTAGTATCCTGGTTTTCTGTTTGGCCTGGTGGAGCAAATTTTAATGATGAAAAATCCCCTTGTAATAAAATACTTATGTTACATTTAATATTTGCACTATTTATATTTATCTATCTGTTTTATTTTGTTAGGTCATACTACTGTTTTCATGAGTTCTTTCTTTAACAAAATAATTGTTCGGGTTTCACCTTTGTATCGCAGTGTTACCGTTGTTGTGCGTGTGCGTGTCTGCAGCTCCTGGATTGATGACGATAACGATCATGTGCTGATTCCCACGTAGGATGGTCAAAAAATACCGTGTTATTCAATTATATAATTAAAGGTTATTTCAAAACCATTTTCATTAATTTGGCCACAATTTAAGTGCACAATACAAATACTGTAATTAAAAAACCGAAAACATGAAATTTTAACAAATAATTTTTCACCTCGTGCCGCCCCCCTGAGTCCGCCGCCCCTAGGCACGTGCCTAGTGGGAAATCCTGGCCTGCTTGATGCTGATGCTGAGTAAACTGACATAGTGTCCTAGTAAGTAAATTATTAGTCTTCCCTTGTTCAAAATTGTAGGAGTTATTTGTAGTCTGCAGTAACTCGATATGTCAGATGTAGAAAAGTGCCGACTTTAACATGTTCAATTTGGTCTACGCCTGCATAGCGTCACCTTTTCAACACGTTACTTTTTGTCTATTTTTGCAATAACGGTAGAATTAATGTTCAAACCAGTATTTGTATGAAATGCGCAATTTTCCATACATTATTTGCATATAACTTAATGTTTTATTTTTTATTAATTACTTATTAATTACAAGGTAATTAACTTCAACATCTTTTATGACAATCTTACTTTCTGGCGGTGTAACGTTATGTTGGTGTTATGTAACGTTATATTCGGTCTGGGTGTTATTTTGAATATGAGTAGTTTAAACAGGGTGTCCATAAGAAGTTTCATAAAAAATGCGTTTGCTTAAATTAGGTGTTTAAATTTTAGTAATTTGCCCACCAATGTATTATTTTCATATTAATTTGTGCGATTTACTGGCGGTTTTTCCTAGTTAGTTATGTTCAGACGGAATTTCAAAAATTATAGAAATATGGGAACGAATATACATAGCGAATGACACAAAACAGGCTCCCTAAGCAAGCGATGACTTGTAGATTATGGAAAGAACCTTAAAGTCTGAACAGGCAATTGCCTAAAACCAAGAGTATAAACAAAGAAGACAAAGAAGAAGAAGAAGAAGAAGAAGAAGAAGAAGAAGAAGAAGAAGAAGAAGAAAAGAAGAAGAAGAAGATGGCGGTGATGATGATGATGATGATGATGATGATGAAATGTAAGTAGAAGAGGAATCATAGGATGAAGAACAAGGCATTGTTCACATGACAAGTAGATACATTAGAAAGCAAACGCGTCAAGGATCTGGGATGACGTTTTACATAAAAACAGTGGATATGCTAACACTTTTTTGGGTGCAGTAAAAATTCTATGTAGTCGTAAACAGCTACGTAGGCGAAATTGCATTTTATAATAATGAACGGTTACAGTTTTTTACGGATAGATGGAGAAATTATATTATTCTGGTCAAGAAGAAGAAGAAGAAGAAGAAGAAGAAGAAGAAGAAGAAGAAGAAGAAGAAGAAGAAGAAGAAGAAGAAGAAGAAGAAAAGATGAAGAAATAAAGGAAAAGAAGAAAACGAAGAATAAAAAAGAGACGAGCTTTGGTTAGAATTCTTTGAACAAGTGCAATTAAAATTAATTAATTATTCTGTTGACCTTTCATGAAAATGAAGAAAATTATTACTAGCTTATGTACACTTAGCGAGTCATAAACTCTGTTAATCGGATTTAGAAAAAATAATCATTTTAAAGTGAACACAATGTATTTAACAACAGATAATAAATAAGAAAAACCTTTGGCACAGAATAATTTGCAGAAGTTGACATGACAAGACTACGCAATTAATGAGATTAATTGTGTTTATAGTTGAAAGCAATGAGCTGTGTAACAGGTTTGAAGACCTTAACCCATTATCCCGCAATAACAATAACAATAGCCCAGTGAACTTGTGCGGCGATTTGTTGTAGCCCAATGCTGTAACTAAATGGAATTACCGGCTCCACTTTGTGCAAAACGCCAAGGACAGTTCACACCACTCTCTTAATAATTAAGTATTTAATTACGATTTTTTACTGATTAATATTTTGGTTGATTTCAAGAATTGTTGGAATAAAATAATCGGTAATTATGTATATTCTTTGTACGGATCATGGGTGCGAACGACTCAGAGTCGTTCACCAATAACCGAAACGCGCATGGAGAACGTGTAGGCGATTTCCACGAATTGATGTTGTGAAAATGATTAGTTAATAACATTATCTGAAGAAAGAAAGAAGCTGTTGGAAAAGTCTGATAAGAAAGAAATATTGCATCTATGCCACTTTTGACATAATAATTAGACCCTACGTATTGACTGTTTAACTTGGAAGTTGGAAGTTATAACAAAACCCACGAATTCGAGAATACGCCGAGACAGATACATATATGAGCCAATCAGCTAATTATTCAAGAGAATGAGAAGAATGAATTACAACGCAAAGTACATAAACCTCGTATCGTGTTAAAAAGAATAAGCCTATTGTAAAAATATCGATAAATTAAACTGAGATTATGCCTTTCGAATTAAGGAACCAGCTGAATCCAAAATAATAATTAATTTTCGATATAATTAGATTAATTACTATTATTTCGCTAATCATTGTCGTTAAATTCAGGGATTAGCATTGTGGCCTCTTCTGTCTCCACAATCCACCTCTTAAAGGACGGCCGAGATTTCATCTTCCAGGAGATGCATACAGGAAGTCTGCCGTCTGTCGTACTTAACACATGAGCCATCGCTTACGATGAACATAAACTCGCTCGACTATCAGGAAATGCCGAGCTCCTCGCGACCGACGTCATCCCCAAGTCTATCTCGTTTAGTGCAACGCTGAACACATCGGAGGAACTTCATGTCTACTGCAGAATACTGGTTTCATCACTCTTCTCAATCACCTATGTCTCACATCCAATGTAATAAGGCTGGTACCGCCATCGCCTTATAAAATTTCAGTTGTGTCTCCTTTCTATAATGGCTGCTCCGATTCCTCCCTCTCCTTTTAGATAATACATCCAGTATTCCATATTATTTACAGTAGCCCTCTCAAACCTATAAGGGTCAAAATCAAAGAGATGAGCATTTTCAGTTTTCAGTTTTTGAAAAAAACATGTTTACATTAGAATATTAATTATAATTTACAATTATAGCGCCATATATGCCTAAAGTAATTCTAAAAATCGCCACGCACCAAAGTGGTCTATTTTTTAGTTACGGCATTAAATAATAAAAGTAGGGTAGATATTAGTCATTTCGGGAATGTTTCTTAAAATCATATAAAATATGATGTAGTAAACTTAGCATTAGCATTCTTATTTAAAAAAATATATGACGCAATTATTAATTAGAAAATATTTGGATCAATACATTAAAGTGATCAAATATGGATTTTTATAAAGTATTCTTCGTGATATCGTATTAACTATAAATTCACAAACGAAATTATGATTTATTTGTAACAATTTGAGCCTATATATCTAATTCACATGAAGATGCAATGAGTTGATATAATATTTATTTATCTATATACAAACAATTTTAGATAAGTAAACAAATATTGAATTATTTGTCTTTTTCCGACGTTACCGGAAATGCGGTGACGTTCCATGAATGACGCCAGCGTTCTCTGAATGACAATTGCAATCACGAATGAAGGTTGCACTATTAAATACCTTACAAATGACATAAATAAAACGTTTCTAGCAAAATTAAATCTTTATTGTACTTAAGGCAATAGGAACTTTGGTTAAATGCACCATAATCTTATATACCAACAGAGATCAATGGCTGATATTCAGTCTTACAAAAAAAATAGAGTATCAAACTTAAAACTACAATCTAATAAACTATGACAGTTTTCTTGAATAGGTAGGTATTAGTATTTTTTAAACATTAACCATAAACAATCAACATTCTTAAGTAAGCTAATTATAAAATATAAAGAATCACAACCTTTGTTTATTTCTCAAATATATCAATGTCTTCTTGAAAACAATAAAACTCACGGCTACCTTTTTTCTGCAATTGAGGTGTTGGAAGAATTTTCATGATTTGCTCATAAGCAACATAGGAAACGTCCTTTTTTTCAATTTTAAATATTTTAGCAGAGTTGCGCTGACAACGTAAAAAAGTAACTTTTACATCACCACCTTCATCAACTCTGGTGTCTGCCATGGCAGCGTATCTATAGGTAATGTGTTTTTTTTTTTCGGTTGGTACATTTATAAGTAAAACTGTCCTAGGGCAAATCAAATTTGGATGTAAATCTTCCTTATTCTGGCTGTAGGATGTACCAGCATGAATGTCGTTTTCATGTCCATGGAGTCGGTCTGAAAGCGTCTGCAAATCTTCATCATCTGAACTACTGGAACCATACACAGCTTGATAAATGCTTTCCCTATTAAAAGACAGAGGCAGCAGTTCTGCAGATACTTCCATGTCTATATCCATCAATTCTGGCGTAGGAGCTTCTGGTTCTTGCTCCTCGATGGAAAATGCATCTAGTTTAACTTTTTCAGCAATTATGCATGCTGATATAATGATATCGATACATCCGATGCTTTCTGCCATGTTATTTTGGTTAGATTCATGATACCGGGTATGGCATCTAATTTTCCAGGGACTAACTTCTTCACAGCCACGATTTCGTCGTCGGTAAATTCTTGAAGTAAAACAGTTGACTTTTCGAATAAATTGACAAAATCTGCAGCTGTTCTGACGTCTTTTCCCTTTAAAACATAATCATCAGCTGTTTTATTTAATACACCGCCTACACCATCCATAGGCCCTTTACCATGTCCAAGTTCGCTGTAAGTCCAAGTTGCAGAAGTTATTTCTGGAAAGTGGTCCATTAGAGTTTTTATCCATAAGTAAATGTTAGTGCGGTTTCGATATTGCGAGGTAGGACCATCTGAAAATATATGGAGGGTTTGGACATGCTCTCTTGTACTTAACATTGTCTATAGTATAGGCTTCATGTGACCCCATACAGCATGCGCCTGATGGTCCAGATTATTGCTCACAGTTGCAAACGTAGCAGTATGTACCGAAACAACATTTTTCGAGTAAAAGACACCTGTGTGGATGGTCAACTGGCCTTTAGATGCTCCAAAATGTGTAGATTGTATTCTTTCCCATATTTAGTCATATAATTTTCAGCAAAATCTATTTGTATCATAATCTTTGTCTCGTCTAAATTATCTTTAAGTTCTCGTTTTGCCTTCAAGTTTTCGTTCATTCCATAAACATGTCTTTTCATATCAAAAATATCTCTAGCTATGGATTTTTTAAAATCTTTCACTGAGCTTGTAACAGTAATTTTTTAGTAATCTTAATAACTTTCTTCTCTCCTTTTACAACTCTGTCTTCCTTTGTCACTTGCCACTGAAAATATTCAACTGTATCTTCATTGCTACCAGGGTCCAATTCAATTTTTCCGCAAGTAATACATGTACCAAACATACAATCGTGGGAGATATCATCACAGCTATATGCTTTAATCAATTCTGATGTAGAATGAAATTCCAGCTCACCCAATCTGTTCAGTTTGTTTAGTTTAAATTCAAAATTTTCATGCTTTACACACAAACAAGTCTCCCGATCTTTTAGTTTGGGATGCATAACCCAAAACGGTTTTTCTCTTAGAAGAGTGACATATGATAATTTGATTCCCGTTTCAGCGACAAATTTAGGGTGTAAATTCTTTACAGAATCTAAGAGCAAACACTTCTGCTTTCCCCCTTTGAGACAGTCTCTTTTACCAGGACACATTCTACTAACGTAATCTTTTTCAAAAAAATTTTGAATTTTCTCACGACTACTTTTAGTAATCACGAATGTTGGAGGCTTTCTATTAGAAACTAGAATATTTCTGTTGTCTTTGTTCTTTGGCAAAAATGTTTTAGCTACTTTAGATAAACGATATTTTTTAATACGGTTGCCACTCACGCACTTTTGAAACACCTCCCTTTCTTTGGAATTTTTCGCTAACATGTCAGAGTTTTCTTTTAGTTGAGATGCTAAGACCTCGCCAAACAATAGTTTTTCGTACTTCAGGAGTAACAGAACAGTCTTTTATTAACTCGTTGACCTTTCTATTAGGTGAATCAATGTTTTTCTTTGCTTCTCTCTCCGTATGCCTTTTATTTCTCGCATTTTTTTCGTAGACTATCTATCTTTCGTTGCATAGTGCTGATTTGACCTTTCTGCTTTTTTATAGTTCTATATGCCTTGGATCTATCTTTTTTTACAGCTTTTCTCCTTATTTTCCTCTGCGATGCGCAGGAACCACGATCATTATCGCTTTCGTTTGCTGAATCTGGAGGGCTGTTGTTTATTATGTTTGCCAGCAACCTTCTTTTCTCCCTATATTTCTGTGAATTATTTTTCCATAACTTTCTCTGCTGTCTTTTTTCTCTTTCAGACATTTCACTTATAGACTTAGTTTTCTTTTCAGCCTTCTTTCTTTGGTAATATTCGCTCTTTTCATCTCTCTTTGCTCAGGAGTCATTTTATTTAGAAACTTGCGCTTCCTTGCATTAGCCTTTTCGCGCTGTCTTAGATAAGCTGCACTATTTCTATTTATTTTCTTTTTAGACGGTTTTTCATTTTTATTTTTATCTTCCTCCATGTTTCTGTTATTAATTTTCTGAAAACAAAAAGAGAATTGGCCTAAAACAGCAAAATTTAGCACTTTCAGATCCTTAGAAAAGGCAAACGTCATTTCGAGAACGGATTCATCATTTCGGGACGCCCGTCATAGTCCGAGAACGTTCCCGAAATGACGATTTGACGTATGTTTTTGTTTATACAGCAACAACGCCATCTTGGTTGCCGGCTTTAGAGGTTATTAAGTAGTGAGCCATATTATTTATAAGAATAACGCTAAAAATACGTACTTTTTTGGCAAAATAAATACTAAGTGGCTTTCCCGTAATGATAAGGAATTAAAGTACGCTACACAAATATTAAATTGAAAGGCACTTACCAAAAAAAAAAAAATTATTTAATGCGGAAAACACACAAACATGGGCACTTTCTTGTCAAAAAAGCTTCACATGGCTGCTCACTAACACCATCTAGCGCATTATTTAGTTCGAAATATTTCGTCAAACTATCGCTGCGTTCACGAAATGACTTGTTAACTGTCAGACAACATTTGAAAACCCAATTAATGAAAAATTTAAATAATACGAATACAATTACCCATTAGTTGCTTAAATAAGTGATATATACAGCTACATACCAATGCTTACATTCGTATATTGTAGTTTATATTATTTTGACCTTAGTTGAATTATGAAAAATCGTATATGGACGCGTTCCCGAAATGACTTTCGGAGTATGTTTTAAAGTAAAAAACGAGAAAAATGGAAATATTACTTAAATATACGTTGGGTGCTGATAATTACGGATAATACATATGTTTTAAAGAACACATTGTAATATTAATATGTAATTTTAGTATGAAAATCTTATTCCGAAGGGAATTCTTCACCTCTCTGATTTTGACCCATAAGTAATATCATAATCTACGTTTTTGAAGAGATTTACTCTTGGATAGAATGACGTCCTTCACACAATACTATTCCGTTAATATAATAAATAATTATAATAAATATATTATTTTGTTAATATCATAAATAATTATTACTTTGGTCAAAAATTGTGACTTTTTACCGTTGGTTTTTACCGTTGCTCCAGAACACTTGTTTTTCAATTGCGAAGTTTTAAATAGAACTTTAATGTTTGCTTGTTTCAATGTGGACTAGAAAAGCGAAATCCTGTACCGAGTCACGGGAAAAATTCTTGCGAGCTACCGACGGTTTGGCGATCGCTGCCTAGACAGTTAGAAGAGGAAGCTTAAGGAGGCCAAGGTTCCGTTCGGGCTGTAGCGCCGCCATTGAAGAAGAATTTTCTCGTTGCATTCTGGCGCGTTCGCCCCCCTTCTCAGTCTCTCTCACTCTCTTTCGGCGCGCGTGTTTGTGAACATCGCAGAAGTATGGACATAACATCATGGGAACAAATGATGCGTGCTACTAATTACTCGGTAATCTAATAAACAGCCGGAACGAAGGAAACAACAGTCTGTGGCTTTAGCGGTCCATTAACCGCAACTTACGGCCGTCCGCTTCTTCACACCCGATTAGCTCGTCTGAAGCTTTTTATAAAATTTGAAAACTGAAAACAGTTAATCTACGTCATACGTTTTATTACTAAATATTTTATTGGATCCATATGATTTTTAATAAAGGGCAAAGGCTTTCATGGCCAGAATGGACAGACGTAAAAGATTACGAGGTTATGGGCAGTGAGTAATCGGTTTTGAGATTCTATGCCGAACGCCCATATTAGCAATTTTTAGCGGTGTACACAGACGGGATAGTAGAGTAGGGAGCAAAAAACAAGCCTCCCTGTTGAGACATTTCCCTATATAAACGTAAGGTCCAGCGGTGTTTATGATTGGACCAGATTTCGTTCAATCACACACAAGACTACCAACATTCCCGTAAATATTCGAGAAACCATCAAAATCCATAGGCACGCCGACAATCTCAATCGAGGTAGGATTGTATGAATGGTGTGTATTTGCACCCGTGGCCATTTTGCAACGCCCGAGTCGAGCCCGATGGCTGCCGACGTACTGGTACATCATCAGGTTTCTAAAGCTGCCCGGGTTACCGCCAACGAGATTTGTCCATGGCGGTGGATGAAGGATTATTGCCGTGGCACAGCTACTGGGTGACATGTGTCACACGTATCGAACGCAGTTATCAGAAGCCTTGAGGCATCGGTCGTTGTAGACGAGGCAGTGAGGCTCCGTGTCGATGGCAAAGGTAGCAGGAGCAAGCAACGTGTTCAGACGTGGTGAGAAGAATTTGGTCATAGTTCCCGACCATGAACGTTTGCGTGACCGATCTGAGCCAATCAAAAGTCAGCTCTGGTTCAGGTGTTTATGTACGGAAGTGACCCTACAGCCAGGGTTGTTGTTTTCTCCCAGTTGTTAGCTCTGTAGGGACTCCACTGCCCCGTCCAGTTACGCCGGTGAAGATGGCATGGACGTAACTGAAGGTACAAGATTTGACGTCGACCACTCATTGCCTACAACCCAGGAAGGTTTTGCATCTGCTACTCAACTGTTACATCTAGAAGCTTACAAATAAATAAATATGTTGTCTAAGACTTACCATCATCTTGGTAGTATAGAGTTGCCATCGTAGAATGTCTAGATCTGCCCCGGGTCTCTTTCAGCCCCACCTTTTAGCTCGTTACGAACACAGTCTTGATTCCCATTTGAGACCATTTTTGTATATTATTGACAAAAACTGGACGTAGGGTGTATAATTTAAAGGCTCTTGAAACATTCCATACAACTTGTCTCGAACTCCTAGCCTGTTTGTTTGATATAAAAAAACTCTAGAAGAACAGACGAAGGTGGCTGCATCGTTTAGACAGAATGGACAGAGTAGAATAGCGAAGCAGGATTATAAATACAGACTTGAAAGAAATCGCGGCTTGGTAAGACCGAGGAAGAGACGGGAAGATAATCCTAAAAGAGTGATACTTTATAAATATAAGGTAGTAATGGTTAGAAGAAGAAGAAGAAGAAGAAGAAGAAGAAGAAATATTTGATTCCATTAGACAAATATAAACGCTGGAAATAAGCAAGCACAGGCCAATCAAAGATACAGATAATTTTGGTTCTTGCTTCGAAATGGATAATGTCAGTTTTATTTATCGATATTTTTACATTATGCTATATTGTTCAACATGATACAAGGCTTATAGACTTTGCAGTGTAAGTCATCCTTCTCACTCTCTTGACTGATCTGATTAGCGGATCGTGTCATAATATGTATCAATCTCGGCATATTCACGAATTCGTGAATTTTATATACAATTTCCAACTTTCTAATTAAACCGTCAATATGTGTAATTATTATATGTCAACTAAAGTGCCATACACCCAATATTTCATTTCTTATTAGACTTTTCCAACATCTTATTTCTTTCTTCACATAATGTTATCAACTAGTCATTTTCACAACATCAATTCGTCGAAATCGCCTTATTTATAGTGGTTCCAGACTGAACGTTTTTCTCAATTACATCCAACAAAGCGTTAGCATCTCGTTTATTTACAACTTTCAGGAAGAATTTTTTACTCCTTCTGTTTATCCCTCCGATCAGGGGTGGACTGGCATTCCTGGGGCCCTCGGATGGAAGCAGTCAAGGAGCCCCCTGCAGCTACATACAGAAACGCGCACTCGCGTATTTGTGTGCGTATACTTTTTTTAAATTATTTATTTACTCTTTATGGATACATGGTAGTATTTACATAAGTGAACGTTTTAGTACAAAACATACAGGACAGTTTATTTGATTATTTAGACTTTAACATAACCAGCTTTAAAACCATAATTACCTATGTCAATTATACATACGGGTAATACTCGTATGTATAAGTGCTACTGGAAATAATCACGCTATTTATTAAATGAAATTTACAATACATATTTAGAAGTAATATAAAATCGTAAAAAAAATTAAATCTAAAATGTAATTTATCTCAAAGAACAAATAATATAAAGTACTTGAATCAACACAGAAAAAACAACTTGTGGATTTCGAAATCATCATCCTGTAAAATTATAAAAACCTAATACTTTCATGCTGGAAAACCAACAGAAGAATACTATCCTAATAGCAGCAGTAGGATTTCATAAACTTAAGGATTTATACAATGACTTTAAAATCTTTATCCTACATACAACATTGCACTAACCTAACACCTTTTTCCTAACTTTTTCACTGGTCATTGGTATTTCATCTATAATTACTATTGCTATTTCACGAGATGCTAACGCTTTGTTGGATGTAGTTGAGAAAAACGTTCAGTCTGGAACCACTATAAATACGAACATGTGGAGGGCTACAATTCTCTACAAAGTAAAGATTATACTCATTTGCAAGTTAACACTTCGCTGAACTCTGTATGTTGTACTGACATGAACATCCATACCCAAAACATTAAGAGCCACTGGTAAAAAACGAAAAAAGACGTGAAGCGACGAGTAGGAAGGATGCCGGTGAGATCCTTTAAAGATGTCGCAGTCTGTGTAACAATTTTGTATGAACAAAATTAAATTTATTTTATCAAAAACTGAAATAATTTTTTTAGTGCTAAATAACTCGTAGGCTTATAAATGAATAATAATCATAATTCATCATTTATTATTATTATTATTATTATTATTATTATTATTATTATTATTATTATATAACGATAATATTACCAGAAATATATTACATAATGTTATATAATTGATGCGCTGTTATCATTAATAATAAAATACATGTTTTTGAATCAACTAAAGTTACATACAACGGACTAAAATGCCACTCAATCCGCTGGACGGGGCCGCCACAGTATCTCTACTGTAAAATCCTCTTAACAATAGATACACCTTTTTAGTGGCTATAAAAATAACCTTTCTTGAAGTGAAGGGTACAAACAGATAAGCGGTTGATGACGGCCCCGTCCAGTACCGACAACCCAACGTTTCTCCCATATTACGATGAGACATCCTCAATGGCTCAACTGGGACAAAGCACAAAGTTTTGAGTTACCCCGTATTCATACAGTAACCCCGCCTACAATGTTACAAACAAGCATATAATTTACAACAAAGTCTTTTCCGCCCAATAAGTCCCTCACCAAAAAATTACTGTTAATTAAAACACAATACACAAAATATTAATTTAATCACAACAACATTTTTCTATTTCTACAACACAAATTTGTTTTTTATTTAATTTAACGACCCTGTCACTTTATTTAAGACAGTTTTTTTAAACTCCCAGGTTCTTTAGCCATTGTCTCTTTAAAGTTGTTCATATTTTTGTAAATTTTTTATCTCCTCTCTTATCGCCCGCGGAAAACAGTTATAAATGTTTGGTACGATCGCCATTTTTTCAAATACAATGTGATTTTTATTGACACATGTTTTGTGATTATTTTCACATATTTTGATCTTTCTGTGTCTTCTTCTTGTTGTGCGTCACGTGTTCTTGCACTCTCGTCAGCACCTGTCTCCGCGTTTCGCCCACTTAAACTAAAACCCACTCACTAAAACCGCATGGAACCCTTATAGACATTAGGCCTACCTTCCTAATCGGCTTATGTTATGTTTCCTTAAAATCAGGCCGATTTCGTCAGTAGCCCCACGCAAGTAATCGCGTAGTTTCTACTTCAGCTTGCGTGCGTGTAGGGTCAACTTCAGGTTTTGCAGATTTACTGGGTTTTCGTAACTGCTTTATGAAAGTTCGCGTGATTTCTGTGTCACTGTACACACTAATGAGAAGCGTTTCCCCTGACACAACGTGTTTCGTAGTCCTCCAGTTTTTCACGTCCTATATGTATATAACTGTACTGTATATTTTGAGGGGAATTATTGGATTGGGAAGACTTTGTTTTAAATTGAGGGCTTGTTTGTAACATTGTGGGCAGTGCTTACCATATATATAGAAGTGCTTTGTCTTAGTTGAGCCACTGATGATTCCTTATCAAAGTATGGAGGAAACGTTTGGTTTTAAGAAGAACAAAACGACGTGTGTTAAACCCAAAACAGCTCAGTTATTAACGAAGAGCGCGAAAGTTTACGAGCGAGAGGTAAATGTTTATCCAAACAATTTTGCCCTGTTGCCGAACAACAAGAAGGGAACGCATCTTCAGTTGTTTCGTCAGATTGTTCCACAGTGGACTCAAAAAGTCAGCGTCGCAGTACGTTTCAGCGGTAATACATGCACTTCGCCACGTATTTCCTTCAGCGGAGATCACTGCTTGTTTCTTTCGTATGAAGAAATGTCTTTGGAGAAAATTTCAGTACTATAGACTTTGAATAGAATATCAGTATAGCGAGGAAACGCATGTTCGAAAGTGTGCACCTCTAGTTTTCTTAATTTGAAATCCATGCTTAAGTTTCAAGCTATACAAAACTAACGGAGTTTTTCTATTACTTTGTTCAGAGATGGTTTGAAAATACATCGATTCCAAGTAGAATGTGGACCTGGTACCAGTGCGACATCGCACAACAAATGCTGTTGAAGGCTGAAACCTGCCTAGGAGAATAAACCTAGAATAAAAAACGTTCTCCTGTGTTTAAGAATGGAAGCTGAAAACACAAACTGAGCAATCTTTAGCATAGAACTGAATACTGAGCGAAAAGAAGGAAGGACATCTACATCAGACTAGACGAAGGTCTCAAGAGAAGCGTGAAAAGTATGAGAAAACTTGAGACAAGATTTACTGATAGCCTGGAGACTGAAGAATGGAAACTGATAGCCTGTTTAAAGCAATAATGAAAAATACTCAAAGATTTAATTTTGTCTGCTTTCATGACATAAAATGAAAAAAGAAAACAAAAATATAAAAAACAAAGTAAAAGAAAAGCTTATACACAGCTGATTTAAAACACGCCAAGATGATTGTATTCTAAATTATTTTGCCAGTTCATAGCCTGATAAAAGTGAGATATTCTAATAGAAAGTAAAAAAAAAAAAACACTTGACTGGAAACCTGGCTTAAATTGAACATATATTTAAATCGTTATAATGTGTTTGCCCCTTCTACAATTCATTTGGAAGTTCTCTCCAAATATGTTTATGTAATTATTAAGTCCCACTCGGATATCCATCTCTCCGACTGGCCCCAACGGTTGACCACACTTTGGCAAGCCCCAGTTGTCGCGACACCATAAAAAGACAGTACAGTTGAAATAGTAAGACATGAAACGGTTCGCGCAGATCGTAGCGGTGGCAGGGATGGCAGTGCAGGAAGTGGGGTATGAGGTAACCAACCATGGCACACAATCACGTGACACCCCATCTATGAAGCTGTTCTGAATACTAAATAATTGCTCCGAAAACAACGCGTTAAAGCTACCCATGTTCAAGGAGTTCTTTTGACACAGCGCAACCAGACACCTCTTTCATGTCTAATTATTTTGGTTGTATACGTCGTCTGCCTTCCAGTTGGGAGTTCGGGAAGTTAATTGTGCATTGATTACAGAGGGTTCATTGCAGAGATGTGTTAGTAAAAGTTTCAAAAAACTAGTTAACAGTATACAAAATATGGGAATAGTTGAAGAGAAAGAAGAAGAGAAGAAGGAGAAGAAAGGATATGATTACGAAACAAAACTCGGTCTCCACCAAACGTCATAATGTAGCCAAGGGAATTTCAGCAACGGGCGTCTCCTGTGTATTCTACTATATCGTGTTTACTTAATACGCTGTGTTTGAAGTTGTAAAACCATACAATTTACCGGCCGGCTATGAATTAATTAGCTTTATTCACGTCTGTGTGTGTGTGTTTACGCAAACAAGACGTTGCAGAACCGACTGACAGACACGGAGAAGCAAATACAGTGACACGAATATTGTAATGTAAACTTTCTCTTAAAAACCATCAAGATAAATACGACCTTGTCTGCCCTTCAGGTTTTCTTTTATTGTAATTTTCTTTTTACCGGCGAGTAAACCAATGGAATTCAGCTGGAAGTAGTAAAAAATAACGGAACTATACGCAACAGGTGGTCTGTCGCACTGCAGCGGTCTTAGACTTATTAGTGGTATTATTATCACAACTATCGGTGGCTACCATTGTTATTACAACTACTATTACTGCTAATACTGATACTATTCTTATTACAATGGCTTTGTTGTGACCGTTAATATGTTGTTTTCTATTGCCATTTCTTTCTCTAAACTCAGCGTTGTCTGCCGCGTAGGAGACAGCGAAAATGACCACAGGTCGTATTGGACAACTGTACAGTGAAATCTCCTTACAATGATTATACTATCGCGACACCTTTAGTTTTATCTTCCGTGATAAAATATCCTGGACCGACATTAATTTAGTTAATAAGATGTAAAGTTAGACAGACGAACAGATAGATAGACGATAATTTATTTCTATAAACATTACGTGTTTTGATCACAATATTAAACCAACCTCATACACTCGTATATGTTAGTTGCTGTTAACTGCACATAGTATCTCATACAGTACAACATTTAACAAAAAATACACGCGATACCAAATGTGGCGTTGAACTTTACTGCAGTGTCAGCGTTAAACAACTATGGACTTATCTAGTACTTCATTTTTATCGGTTGAGGATTTCAAGTTGCATAATAGTAGCGAACGTAAAACCCATAAGCGCAATGTATGTCCCTACCTCACCCATTGTCTCATCCGACTGTGGAACCAAGAAAAGAGCTCACCACTATATAAAAATTATTCCGATTAGCGCTTTCAAGCTTCACAGCTCATCGTCAGATTAGGAATAGACAGAAAATATGTAATACCCAACCCTTCACCCCTCTCCCCACCCTGCTCACCCACAACAAACTAAAAATTAATGACCCTTCCCCACCCCCTAAACTCTGTCTCACCATCTGTACAGTTACATATTTTTCTAGTAAATTCCTTGTGTTTCAGTGTGTGTGTGTGTGTGTGTGTGTGTGTGTGCATCCTTTTAAACTACCCTCTTCCTCTCCACACACGTGGGTCAGTCACACACCCTTATTTTAAAACAACCAATTAGTACTATGAAATATAATTCTTAATCTTATCTATCTGCCCTCTCTCATTTACTTCTTAATCATGTTATAAAATATTTCTTCATTATCAAATTTAATTTTAATATTAATTAAATTGTCTAACCCTTTTTCTCTTTCTTTCAATATTTCGAACTCCTCTCTAAGCTTCCTTTCAACTGTGTTATTTACACTTTTACAATTTCGTATTCTTCCAAAGGATTAACAAACTTGTGGTTGTCTTCTATGAAATGTCTTGCATATAACGAATTGGTTGTTCTATTACCTTCTCCACGTTTGTGGTCAGACAACCTGCATGCGAATTTTCGTCCTGTCTCCCCTAGGTACACTTTGTTGCAGTCTTTACATTTTAATTTATAAATTCCGCTTTTCTGTAATACTGGAATTTTTTCTATATTCTTATTCCTTATCTTATCAAATACCGTTCCACATTTTTTAATAGCTATATCTACTCCATATTTATTAAAACATTTTATAATTTTTCTAGTATGTGAACCTATGTATGTCAATGACCCTGCATAATTCTTTTGTTGTGGTTCTATTTTAGCTTTTTGTATGTTGACCCTTTTCATAACTTTATCCACTATGTTGGTGCTATAATTATTATTCCTTACAATTCCCTTTATCGTTTTTAACTCCCTATCTTTTGATTCGGTCTCTTTTAAACACTTCTGAGCTCTGTAACAAAAGGAATTGATTGCCGCCATTTTATATCTGTATGGATGGTACGACTCTCTTGGTATAATTATATCAGAATACGACTCTTTCCTAAATATCCCAAACTGTAGTTTCTCATTATCTTTAATTTCTATGTTTAAATCTAAGTAATTTATTTGCTTACCTCCTATCTCTTCCTTAAATTGTAAGTTTTTATCCTTATTATTTACCTCCTTTATAAACTCATGCACTTCTTCTATGCTTCCTTCCCAAACTACTAATACATCATCAACGTATCTAGACCATAATTTTATATTGTCTTTATACTTAGTGGAAGTTATTAATTGCTTTTCAAAATCATTCATGTATATTTCAGCAAGAATAGGGGATAATGAAGACCCCATAGGTAAACCTTTTTTCTGTATATAAAACTTGTTATTAAACCTAAAATAGTTCTGATTTACACATTCTTTAATTACTTTCATCAACTGCTTTTTATACCTGTATTCTCCCATATTATTATCGTTTATTAACTTAATAACTTTATTTACTGTGATATTAGTAAACATGTTCTTAACATCCAGTGATATCAATTTTGTATTTACATTAATGCTAATATTTTCTAATTTTTCTATCAATTTTATATTATTCTCTATGTTGTATTTTGTCCCAAATTCATATTTCTCTTTCAGTACTCTGCTAACTTCCTTTGATAATTTATAAATAGGTGCATTAATAAAAGAAACAATCGGTCTAATTGGTTTTCCTTCTTTATGTATCTTAACCTGACTTTTAAAAGTTGGTGCTGTTGGATTACTTTCCAATAAATACTTTTTCTTATTTTCTTCTATAAATGTTATCTGTTTCATCATTTGTTTTATCCTTGACTGGTACTTACTTGTATAATCATACTTTATTTCTTCGTATGGTCCTTCCCTTATAAATTCTTCCGTTTTCTTTATGTATTCTTCCTTTCTCATTAGTACCATTGTATTTCCTTTATCCGCCTTCGTAACTATAATATCATTCTTCTTTATTTTATTCTTTAGTTTAGTTACAGTTGCTTTGATTTTTTGTTCATTCTTTGAATTATACAAACTTTTCTTAAATATTTTATCTACTACATTCCCTACTTCCCACCTTATTCTTTTTTTATCATTTTCATTTCCTAGTTTTTGTATTATGCTTTCGCATTCAGTAATCGTTTTTTCTTGATTTAATTCTGGTGGCGGTGCGTATTTTAAGCCTTTCGCTAACATTTCTTTTTCTTCCGTATTGAAATTTACCTCTGTAAGGTTTATTACTCTTTTTTCATAGTTATTCTTAGAGAGGTGTTCCTTTTTTACTTCGTTCTTTCTTATTAATTTATTTAACTTATCTACCATTTTTTTATTTTTCTTTTCCAATTTCTTTTCTATGTACCCCAAACCAAAATTATATATTTCTTCTAACTCTACATACGAGTATATTCTTAATAATTCTATGTGTCTGTCATATAATTCCCTATTATATCTATTGATTAAGCCGTGGAGTGACCTTATTTCCAGTTTTATCCACAACTTCTCGCTTTGTTCTTTTACTTTTTTGGCTACACTGTTCTTATTTTTAATTTTAACTTGAGCGTACTTTGGGATGACATTATTATCCAGATATTGTTTATTAAACCATATTTTACTTAAAACCCTCTTCAATTTAACTTTTAACTTAAGATATTTAAAAACTTTACTTACCTTATTGTTGTCGTTTATTACCTCATTGTTGTTGTCCATTACCTGTAGTCGATTGCACAGCTTAACAGACGTTTAATGAAGAAATTTGTGTTAGTGGTTGAAATCACAATCAGAATGATCAATATAGTGGTGTGCAATATTGAAGCCTCGCCTTCACAATTAAAAGGGGACAAAACATCAAAAATTAAGGCCCATCCAGTGAACAAAGTACTTAATAAGTGCAAATGTGTAGAATTTTATATGAAAGAAAACGTCTTAAGAATATTTGTTAAGTCAAAATTAAGAAATTACATACTATAATTTTAATATTACCGATATTCAGTTTGTATACATTTATTAGTAACAAATGTAGACTATAAAAATTGTAGTAATATAACAAATTTATAACATAAAAATGTTCTAATAAATATGCAAGTTCCTTATAGTTCTAAGGTATAACACAAAAAAAAAAAAATTTCGAAAAGTTTTATTTTATAAATTGCAGTAAGGAATGTCGCTGAAAGCAATAACGAAGGATGTATGTGTGGAAAACATATTTTGTAAGGGACAATAGGGGAACGAACAAGCACGCTGTAGTGACGGACAGGTCATAAATTTCTTAGGCTGCTACAACGCCTACCCTGTGAACAGAGTTCAATGCTCCCGGTACGTAGAACACCAGTTTTTTGTGAAAACACATTGATTCCATAGAAAACTACATACAATGTGTACAGAGCCATTAAAGGAGAAAAGGCTTAACAATGGTCAAGCATACATGTGTACGCCAGCTGTCAGGAGAAAGCGACGAAGGGTGGATTGATTTGAAGGACTCCAGCGGTCGATGACAGGGTTTTGACCTTACTTGGAAACGAAAGCGCAGAGAGTACGTCCAAAACTCAAGGATGGGGTGCTGCCTTGCAACTAAAAGAAAAAACCAACTTTCAAAGAAGGGTAGGCGAGGCCCTTGAACAACAATAGATAATAACGGCAGAGCGACGAAGTTAAGAAACAATGAAAATGGAAGAGAAACTCAGAGTTGTCACTGAAGATTTTAGAAAAAAACGACAGATACAATTTATTGCTGCGTTGTCTGGAAATGACAACGACCTCAAAATATGAAGCAAGGGAAGAAGCTGGTGGGGAACCAGAAGCCCTATCAGAGAACGCCTTTGAAAAAATAGGTGGTATTTGGACTTGGAGGGAAAAATATGAAACCAATAAAGACACGGCGTCGTTGGAATCAGAAGTCTGGTGGGAGATTTGTTAAGGAAAATATAGGAAGGAGACAGGAACTCGCTCGAGGAGTTCTAACAAAATTTCGGACGCGATCGGAGTGAAGTCCGTGACGAGAGAAATTAGCATTTTATCGAACTTAGAATAATTCGATACACACTGTGAGAAGGTAGTTTTCGAACTTATAACAAAAATTAATACAGTCATTACAAGCAAACGAACTATGAAGTAGAGTCACACTATTAGCCTACCAGTGAACATTAACTGAAACAAATAGTTATCAGACAATAATGTAATTTCAGTGTATAAAAACACTTTACAACAATAACTTTTAAGAACGATTAACAACACAAATTACATTCATGAACACTTAATAACCAGACATACCGCAACAAGGTGCGTAATAATAATTCAGATTTGAAATAATTTACGATGTCGGTGTACAACGCTAACTTTTATTCATAAATTATAATCCGAATGCGTGGAGTTGGTGAGTGAAGTGTCTGTGAGTGACATCGTGGAATTCATCCAGTGCCATCTATCATCTGGAGGAGTTATCTGCACGACTCTGGAACGAGCGACATGAGATCTTCATCAACATCACCGCAACTACCGAGTGATTGGATATTCGAATACCAAGTATAGTAAAACATGTCTTAATTAATTTAGATCCACTGTCTGTCATCTCAAAGAATCCACACACAATAAAATTCAATAAAGTAATCGCAAAGGAATTAAAGAAATCGATTCTAAAGTTTGTGTAGAAGTAAAATTATCATTGTTTATCAGTTTGGAGTAATGTTTATTTCCAAGTTCTAAATGAATCCGTAATTACAAAATATAGTAACAACTTAAGAGATATTCATATTAAGAATTTATAAGATGAAGCTAAATATTATAAGTTACTTAAGTACTAAACGCAATTGATGAATGATCATGAATATGCAACCATTAGATTGAGTTTGGATAACTAATTTTATTAATGTATTATTTTGATATTTACAATTTAATGAGTATTTGATAGTTACAATTTAATGAGTATTCAATTTTATTAATGTATTATTGTTTGATATTTACGATTTAGCCATGAGTATTAAATTTTGGTAATGTGTTAATTTTATATATTTACAAGTACTAATGAGTACGTAGAATTTTGTGCTATCTTAATATTTACAAGTAATAGCAAACTAATGTGAATAAATTTAAGAGTTATCAGTAGAAATGAGCATTTATTATTTTAACCCTGAGATAAAGAGAATACACAGTAATTAATGTTAAATTGGCGTCCACACGCGGGACATTAAATAGATAATAACAGAATTTATTGTTAAATTGGCGCCGCACCGCACGGCTTGATTAAATAGTAAGCTAGGGCAGTGACAGACAGTGGCTAGCAATAAGTTTAAAATAAGTACATGTAAGTAGCTTAAGCTATATTATTATTGTCGTATATCGGTCTCTAAGTCTCTGAATGATAACCCGAAGTCAAGCTAAAATGGCATCTAGTGGAGAGAATTCAAATGAGTTTGATATCAATAACCAGATGGGCTATGAGCAGCCTGAGGACGGAAACGTAATGAATGAAGAAAGCTCAACAACCGGTGTAGGAACTAGGGCCGGGGGACCGCAATCACAGTCGCAGTCATCTGAAGCAAATTTTCAAATGTTAATGGCATGGATGAAACAACAATTTGAAGAATCGGAAAGGAAGAGAGAAGAAGAAACGAAAAAATTACATGAAGAATCAAAAATGCAACATGAAGAGACAATAAGGAAAATTGAAGAAACGAAAAAACAGAATGAAGAAATAGGTAAACAACTCGCTGAGAAATTAGACGAAAAAATAGAGCTAATGAGAGGAGATCTACAAGGACAAATCCACCAGGTGGGTACTGAACTACAAAGACAGTCAGAAAAGTTAGAAGAAGTACAGAAGAAGAGCGAAAGCGGAATCAAAGAATTGAGCAAAGAATTAAAGAAGCAGGCGAAAGAAAATAAGGAAAACCGAGAAAAGGACAGGAAAGAATGGCAGGAAGCCATAACCAACACTCAACAACAAAATCAACACCAAATGGAAAGCGTAGAACAGCAAGTAAGTAGCATCAAGGAAGCGCACCGCAGTACGGAAGAGAAGTTAAATGACGTCTCCACGGAAAAGGGTAGAAGACTGGACGAAATAGCAAACAACCTTACGACCGTACGGGAAAGTCAACAAAGAGTACAGCGTAGGCTGGAAGAAATGGAGCAGAGACCAGCCGTCGCCGTAAATGGGACGAGCATAAATAAAGATATCACATTTGACGGAGAAGATAACTTCCCAATCGAGTTCTTGAAGGAGTTGCGAGAACTCCAGGAGATATACTATAGTGAAGACAACACTAGATGGATAGGCCGACATCTAACAGGGGAAGCGGCTATCTGGTGGCGAATAGTAAGAGGACAAATAAATACGTTCAAGGAATTTGAAGAGATATTTACGGAAAAATATTGGAGCTCTACTCATCAAGACCGAATCCGCGATCAGTTGGAGTACGGGCGATTCAATCAAAACGGTTCGCTCAACATGATCCAATATATGGAAAGGTGTGTGTTAAAATGTAGACAACTTATACCAGTCCTTTCAGACCGGCACATGATAACTAAATTAGCGCGCCATTATACCAAAGAAATACAAATAGCGGTTGTCACAAGAGGAGTAACATCGATTAACAGTTTTGAAGCGTTACTGCGAGAATACATGTGTATAAATACGAGAAATAATAATGAATATATGAAAACAAATGAAAGACAAATAAGGCGACAAGACGAACACAAGGGTTTCCAGAAACACCAGGTCGATGAACCAAAACAAGGGTGGAAGCAAAAATTCCCACCCCGACCAAAAATAGAAAGTGAGAAACCAGTTATAAATTCTTTAGAAATAGAAAGTCACGCGTCCAGTAGTAAGGGGAGCGTTCGGCCTATTTACACAAAACAAGAGCAAAAGTGACTGTCAACAGCAAGGGTAATGAACTCGGTTTATAAACCGAACAACAAATTAACAAAACACAATGAATACATAGAAACACTTTTCCCAAATATAAGACATGAGTTAATGGAAGAGAGTGAACAAAGCATTGACTTGAAGAATCTTAAAAGCCCAGAGTTATCAATTAAAATCAACAACATACATGTAAATGCTTTAATTGATACAGGATCTTCACTAAATGCACTGTCCGAGAAATGGTATAATAACAATCAAAAGAAGCTTGGGAATCATGAAATCCTAAGCGTTAACAACACCACTATAGTTAGCGCTATAGGAAATAAATCTAAACATGTTAGAAAACAAATATTTTGCGAAATTTGTATTAATAATAGTGTAAGTTTTGACTGTGTCTTCTTAATTATACCAGGGCTGGTGAGAGAATGCATACTGGGTATGAATTTTCTTCAGCAAACAAAAAGCATAATTAATATACCAGAAAAAAAGATACAAGTACAAAATATATTGGGAACAATTGAGGAAGAAGGTTCTTGTGAAATACCTCTTATGGTTATAAAGGAAGACGTAAGTAACATAGAAGCGGAAATATATAAGAAACTCGACGAAATTGAAGGGGTGGACCTAACAAGAAGAAGTCAATTAGAACAGCTTTTATATGAAAACAAAGAAGTATTTGAAGATCGACCAGGCCTCATAACGGGATACAAACATTACTTCAAGGTGACTGATAACACGCCTTACCTGCAAAAAGGGTGGCCTGTTCCTATTAAGTATCAAGACGCAGTAAAGACTGAAATTAAGCGAATGCTGGAGTATGGGATTATTGAAAGGGCCCAAAGCCCCTACATCCAACCTCTGGTGACTGTAATAAAAAGGGACGGGAAGGTGCGATTATGTCTGGACGCCCGAAAGGTAAATAGTATAACTATCCCAGATTATGAAGGACCGCCACCGATAAACGAAATATTAGCTAGATGTAGTAATATAAAAGTTATGTCTACTATAGACCTAACCAATAGTTTTTGGCAGGTGCCACTAAATGAGAATTGTCGTGATTACACGGGTTTTTTATATGAAGGCCGATGTTATCGTTTTAAAGTTACACCATTCGGACTAAGTACCAGTCTCGCGAGCTTAGCACGTGGACTTGACCACGTACTTACGGAAGAAGTCAAGGAAAACACAATCATCTATGTAGATGATATTCTATGTTTTTCGCAGAGTGAACAGGAACACATAATACATTTAAAAGGGCTATTAGAAAACTTAAGAAATGCCAATATGACTATTAATTTACAGAAATCACAATTTTTCCGCAAAGAAATTCAGTATCTTGGCTACTGTTTGACCACAAATGGGATTAAACCAACACCGGAGAAAGTAGCTGCTATCATGAATTTTCCTGCACCAAGAAACCCCAAGCAATTAAAAGGTTTCTTGGGGCTTACTAACTTTTACAACAAATTCACCAGCAAATATGCAGAGTATACACAACCATTATTAAGACTGTTACAAAAAGGAAATAAATTCCAATGGGATTCTGCCATGGAAGAACAATTCCAGCGAGTGAAGAAATTATTCATAGATACCGTTATGCTCAAGTTTCCTATACAAGGAAAACGGTTTTACCTACAATGTGATGCAAGTAATTATGCATACGGGGGCCAGCTGTATCAGATCGATCAGGAAGGGGAGATCGCCGTCATCGCATACACAAGTAGAACCTTTAAGAACGCCGAAAGAAACTACTTTACTACAGAAAAAGAACTGCTTGCCATAGTACAATGTTGAAAAAGGTTCCGTATCTACATATTAGGTCAACCGCTAACAATAATAACAGATAACAAAGCGTTAACCTTTATTCAAAAGTGCCATTTAAACAATACCCGGATTACTAGGTGGATACTCAGCATTCAGGAATACAACTTCAAAATTCTACACTGCAAGGGGAAGGAGAACTTAGTCGCAGACATACTGAGCCGACCCGGAAGATAACAACAGGAATGTACTAGCCGAAGATAAACATGAATATTATATACATGCAATTGAAATAAAAATGAATAAGAACACTGCCGCTAAATTACGAAATATAAATCAAATGCAACTCGCAAACGATAAGACAAAACAAATTATAATCAAGATTAAGGAGGGAAATGAGGACCAAATGAATCAGCATTTTAAATTAATAAATAATAAATTATATCGCAGTTGGAAAAACCAGTGGAAACTATATATTCCAAAAGAATTTAGAGTCGAATTGATCCAAGAAATTCACCAGATGTACGGACACCCAGGGACGAAAAAGACACAACAGCTGATAAGGGAACACTTTACTATGGACACCATGTTCAGAACTATCAGCCAAGTCATAAAATGCTGTGATCTTTGTCAAAGGTGCAAGGATAGCGGGAATCGAAATATCACCGGAGAAACACGACCGATATTGCCATCACGCAAAGGGGAATTAATTAGCATGGACTATTATGGTCCACTCCCTGTATCCAGTGGTGGAGTGAAATATTTATTAGTTGTTGTCGATAATTTTACTAAATACGTAGAATTATATACACTGCGTAGAGCTACTACAAATGTGACGCTCAAAAGACTACAACAATACATAACGACCCACGGGAAACCAGATAGTATTTTGACAGATAACGGCACACAGTATACATCGCGCAAATGGACACAAGGTCTGGGACAATTAAACATTAAACCAAAATACACAGCCATTAGAAATCCATGCACCAATATTGCCGAACGGTGGAACAGGCAACTTGGAAACATGTTCCGGATTTTTGTACGTGAAAGGCATACAAAGTGGGCGACGTACATCAAGACGATTAAAGCGTGTCTTAACGAAACATATCAAGAAACTATAGGAACAACACCACATGAAGCCCAGTTTGGAACGAAACCAACCAGGCATTGGGAGAAATATTTAGACCCAATAGTGAAGAATGACGAGGGAGTAAAGGTAGAGAAATTACAATTACGGATAAAGGAAAGAGGTGAGCGGCAGGCTGCCCGAATAAATCAAAAGAATAAGATTACCGACTTTGACGTAGGAGACAAGGTTCTTATACGAGCAGTGAATTTATTTGACGCAACACAGAATATTATCGGAAAATTCTGCGCGCTGTATGAAGGCCCGTACACAATAATACAAAAAGTAGGAAACGCTACATATAAACTGCAGGACGAATCCAGCAACGGTACGATAAGGGGCATCTTCAATACTAGGCAACTGAAGAAATATCATTCAGGGGCTTAGGGGGGGGCCTATCAAAAATGTAAAAGAATTATTAAAATTTGCTAGAACAATTAATGAAATGTCTTAGTAGTAACACGAGATAAAAGAAAATAGAAATAAGAAAGCAAGTGTATAAAATGAATTATATTTTAATGATTAGTTGTCATAGTCAATAAATGTCGTGTTAATGATTATGAATAAAAAAAATTAATGATAATAGATGTCAATAAGAGTGAAGAAGATAGAAGGGTAAATGTTTAAATGATATATATGTGAAGACAATTAATAGAATTGTGAGAGAAATATTTAAGTTGTATGTATTTAAGATCATGTTTAAGTAAGGACAACTTACAAGCTTAGTATAAAATTGTATAATATAATTGTGTTCCAAAATGTTAGTAAATAGAAAAGAAAAATTGTTTTTTTTAGTGAAAATGCTAGCGAGATATCAGAAAATATGGACTAACCAGAGACAGTAATAATAAAATAGGTTAGAAAACTATAGTGAATTAGGATATAGAAATACGTATTATTATTATTAATACCAATGTGCTGTTTATAATTTAGTGATGATAGAAAGTATGATGGTCACTAAGAATTCTATATATATGTGGTAAGTTTTTTTTTAAAGCCAAATAATTTGGAGATATTGATGCATATTTTAGTAAGTTGTGACATAAAAATTAGATGTATTAAAGGATACAAAGAAAATTAATCCTAAAGGCAAGAAATATTAATACCAATATCGAATAATTTGTGAAATTGAATTTTGTAGATATTGAAATATTATATGAAGAATAGTTAAGGAGAATTACAAATTTAGTTTAAGATTTTGACTAAATATAAATTTGTAAAGATAATAACATGTTAATTAGAGTGAAAGAAAAACGGATTCATTTAGGATGTTGAAAGCGAAAGTACTTTAGGGGGCTGGGGTGTGTTTACCATTATGTAACGAACCTTTTCTGTTACGCTGAGACTAGGTCAACGACGAAATGTAAACAACACTATACTAGGTCCAATGAAGAACGAGCCGCTACAAGGCAACACAAAGTACACATATTGGGAAGCAGATTTTGGCATTTAAACCTTACTGAAAGGGCGCAAAATTTTGGATCAATTTTGGATGTACAGAGTCCATCCAAACTGACAAAATTTGGGGACAATATAACACAAAAAAAAAAAATTTCGAAAAGTTTTATTTTATAATTTGCAGTAAGGAATGTCGCTGAAAGCAATAACGAAGGGTGTATGTGTGGAAAACATATTTTGTAAGGGACAAGAGGGGAACGAACAAGCACGCTGTAGTGACGGACAGGTCATAAATTTCTTAGGCTGCTACAACGCCTACCCTGTGAACAGAGTTCAATGCTCCCGGTACGTAGAACACCAGTTTTTTGTGAAAACACATTGATTCCATAGAAAACTACATACAATGTGTACAGAGCCATTAAAGGAGAAAAGGCTTAACAATGGTCAAGCATACATGTGTACGCCAGCTGTCAGGAGAAAGCGACGAAGGGTGGATTGATTTGAAGGACTCCAGCGGTCGATGACAGGGTTTTGACCTTACTTGGAAACGAAAGCGCAGAGAGTACGTCCAAAACTCAAGGATGGGGTGCTGCCTTGCAACTAAAAGAAAAAACCAACTTTCAAAGAAGGGTAGGCGAGGCCCTTGAACAACAATAGATAATAACGGCAGAGCGACGAAGTTAAGAAACAATGAAAATGGAAGAGAAACTCAGAGTTGTCACTGAAGATTTTAGAAAAAAACGACAGATACAATTTATTGCTGCGTTGTCTGGAAATGACAACGACCTCAAAATATGAAGCAAGGGAAGAAGCTGGTGGGGAACCAGAAGCCCTATCAGAGAACGCCTTTGAAAAAATAGGTGGTATTTGGACTTGGAGGGAAAAATATGAAACCAATAAAGACACGGCGTCGTTGGAATCAGAAGTCTGGTGGGAGATTTGTTAAGGAAAATATAGGAAGGAGACAGGAACTCGCTCGAGGAGTTCTAACAAAATTTCGGACGCGATCGGAGTGAAGTCCGTGACGAGAGAAATTAGCATTTTATCGAACTTAGAATAATTCGATACACACTGTGAGAAGGTAGTTTTCGAACTTATAACAAAAATTAATACAGTCATTACAAGCAAACGAACTATGAAGTAGAGTCACACTATTAGCCTACCAGTGAACATTAACTGAAACAAATAGTTATCAGACAATAATGTAATTTCAGTGTATAAAAACACTTTACAACAATAACTTTTAAGAACGATTAACAACACAAATTACATTCATGAACACTTAATAACCAGACATACCGCAACAAGGTGCGTAATAATAATTCAGATTTGAAATAATTTACGATGTCGGTGTACAACGCTAACTTTTATTCATAAATTATAATCCGAATGCGTGGAGTTGGTGAGTGAAGTGTCTGTGAGTGACATCGTGGAATTCATCCAGTGCCATCTATCATCTGGAGGAGTTATCTGCACGACTCTGGAACGAGCGACATGAGATCTTCATCAACATCACCGCAACTACCGAGTGATTGGATATTCGAATACCAAGTATAGTAAAACATGTCTTAATTAATTTAGATCCACTGTCTGTCATCTCAAAGAATCCACACACAATAAAATTCAATAAAGTAATCGCAAAGGAATTAAAGAAATCGATTCTAAAGTTTGTGTAGAAGTAAAATTATCATTGTTTATCAGTTTGGAGTAATGTTTATTTCCAAGTTCTAAATGAATCCGTAATTACAAAATATAGTAACAACTTAAGAGATATTCATATTAAGAATTTATAAGATGAAGCTAAATATTATAAGTTACTTAAGTACTAAACGCAATTGATGAATGATCATGAATATGCAACCATTAGATTGAGTTTGGATAACTAATTTTATTAATGTATTATTTTGATATTTACAATTTAATGAGTATTTGATAGTTACAATTTAATGAGTATTCAATTTTATTAATGTATTATTGTTTGATATTTACGATTTAGCCATGAGTATTAAATTTTGGTAATGTGTTAATTTTATATATTTACAAGTACTAATGAGTACGTAGAATTTTGTGCTATCTTAATATTTACAAGTAATAGCAAACTAATGTGAATAAATTTAAGAGTTATCAGTAGAAATGAGCATTTATTATTTTAACCCTGAGATAAAGAGAATACACAGTAATTAATGTTAAATTGGCGTCCACACGCGGGACATTAAATAGATAATAACAAAATTTATTGTTAAAAAAGCGCATCGTCAAAACAATATCCTAAAGCAACATAAAATTAAACGAAGAACTACATTAAAAGTAATAAAATAAATGGCTTACCATTACAGGTTAATGGTTCCGTCTTCTATTAATAAACACTTAATATTTATTTTTAATATTTAATAAATATTTAAAACGAGACGTTCTAGAATGTAACTTTCCTGGTCTTAATTGTTGCAAAGCCGGTTATTAAATCACTATAATCTAAAGACGAAGCAATGTCGTTTTCAATTGAAAGAATCGCTAGATTTGATACCCTGTCCTGAGATACTGTTGATCGTAGGTACGATTTAATCAAGTTTAAGTTTACTAAATGATCTTTCACAAGAAGACACAGACACTGGTAAAGTAAGAAATTTTTTTAAAGCTGTTGCTAGTGTTTTGCAGGCTTCTAATCCCATTGAAGAAATGTATTGTAGCAGTCCCTTAGGTGTAAAGTCCATTTGTTCTCCGTTAACTTTTGCCCTTCTTAATAAACGTTTGACGTCTTTCAAGTCACTGAACAATTCTTCACTGTTTAGGTCATGTGGATACAGTTTTGCAAGCACTGTGCACTTAATATTAATTTGGGAAAGCTGTTCCTTAAAATGTATATCCCCATCATTTACGTACGCCTCAAATTTACAGAGGAACCCAAAGCGTGTTTCTAACTCTTTTATGTTAGAGAAACGGATTGAAATTTCAACTAATAGTTTGTCCAAAATTTCCAATAGAGAACGTCGCATTTCTTGCTGAACGGTTAACGCAGAGTCGTTTGCATACTCCCCTGGCATCGTGGGCTTCTTTCTTATCCTTTTTGTGATACACCCCATTCATTAAATATCTGCTCTGCCTTAGAAATGACATTGTCACACAGCTCATTCCTCCAAACTTTTAATTTCTCCGTTAGCGTCTCCAAAAGTGTCAATGCTTGAATAAAGCTTATTCCTTTGGTCTGCAAGATTTTCTGGATTTTGTCCATAGAAGAAAGAATAGGCCTATCTGTCCAGAAAAAGAGAAAGGTCACAAAATTAAAGTTTTCTATCGCATTAATTATTAATGCTGCATCTTCACTCGTATCGATTGTTTCAGTCGGTGTATCACTCAGTTTCTCCAGTGCAGCGATCACTTCATCCAGGCGAGTGGATATTGCTTTCACCGCATCTGCTTTTGAGCTCCACCTGGTATCACAATGTCCTCTTAGTGTAATATTTTCGAAGTCTTTAAGAACACTTCATCTATGAGTGGAATAGGAAAAGAAGGTGAATAGACGTTCTACTGTCCCAAAAAAATGTACACTGCCTGTACATTTACATAAGATGCATGAACTCCAACCAAGCTGAGCGAATGATTGTCACAGGGAACAAACACAGCTAGTGGATTCAAATCTAATATTCTCTTCTGAACTCCTGAATGAATACCAGCCATTGTTGCTTGATTGTCATACGACTGACCTCTGCAATCGCTAAGATTCAATCCATCTCTCTCAAGTTTATTTGTAATAGCTTCTGTGATTCCCTCCGCTGTTTTTACTTCTAAAGGAATAAAATCTATAAAGGCTTCCTTGATATCAACAGAATTGCATTTAATTTCAACAATTCTTATAATCTGACACATTTGTTCTACATGTGCAGCATCTGACGTTGTGTCAAATATAATACTAAAGTACTTCGCCTTCTTACATGCAGTAATAATATATTTGCACACTCTTTCTCCTAACAGGCATATTATTTCATTTTGAATAGTTGCCGAAAGATACGGTATACACCCAGATTTACGAGAGACTGAATCCAAATGAGATCTCAAGGGCCAAATTTAGACAAGTATTTAAACAAACCCAGAAATTTTCCAGGATTTGGATCGTTAGTAATTGACTCTCGATGTCCTCTCAGTGCCAGATTTTGTTGTGCAAGCGTTTGTACTGTGGCAATAACCCGTTTTTAGTATTTCTCTCCATGTCTTAGTTGCTTTACTCATTTTTTCCTGAAGTAGATCATCAATAAGCCCCCCTCAGTTTAAAGAACTTTCAAATTCCTTCCATTCCAAAAACGCAGACCGATGAACAGGACTATTTTCATGATCCTGAATACGGGGATTTAACTTTCGCCACGATGAAAACCCATTTTTACTATTGAACTGGCTTCTTTGATAGTTTTTTTTGTGGAAACAAAGTACAACAAAAACAAAATAGAGATTTTTTAGTTGGTGAAAAACACATCCAAGTACGATTTACCTTTTCGCCATTTTGCAAGGTTTTATCAAACCAGTACTTGTTTAAGGATCGTCCATCTTCATCTTCAGGAAAATGGCTATCCTTGTTCTGCAACTGACATGTTCCTCTATTCACCAATATATCTCGGAAGGATTGAGATATCTCGCTTGACCAAACTCCCATGTCTTGTAGAGCAGCACCGAGAACACGTCTACATTGTTGCTAGTAATGTTCTGTCCTTCATCGCCTGTAATTTCAAGACTCCACGATGCATCATCAACCATGGTACTAGAACCAACTGAATCTTGTAAATGTACTTTGACACTTTCACAGTTTGAAGTATTTATGTCGTTAACTACTGTATTTATCAACAGCCTCGTCGCTAACAACATCCATTTTATGATCGCAAGTTGATTCCTTGTTAACTGTAATATTTTGACACTCATGGTTCGATTTTCCTTGAATAAAAGACTTCATAAACTCTTTGGAACTTGTTATAGCTCTTAATCTTTCTTTCCTCCTCTTCCGAAACTGGGCGCCACTGAGTTTACTTCGTTTCGTATCAGCTTTAAATAAAATTTAAAAAAATTGATTTTCAATAATAGTATTAGTATGATGACATACACTTGAAGTATTATAGATATACTCACAAGACGCTCAACACGATCGCTGCGTCGAACCGGGAAGAACTGAACTATATAGCCCACGTAACGTTTTTTTGTACGTTTATAAATAATATATTCGTCTGCATGCGAATAACAATTAAGAATATCTATACAAAGCTAATACTGTATGATTATCAGTTTTCCTTTGCAGCACAACTCACTACAAAGTCGGAAAACATATTGAGACAGCAAGTGAATACAAAGAGCATGAACATTGATAAACAACCGTAGGCCTACTGACTAAACGTCTACTTATCACTCGCATACAAGATAACAAAACTCATTTAAAACAGCATGCACTGTTTAAAAACACCGAGATAAGAAACCCCATAGACTAAACATCAGTCGCCAACTAAGGCATAATGGACACACGGAGAATGAAATACTGTATTGTACAGAGAGGGACAAAGAGCCTTTGTTACAGCATAATTTGTTATCATATTGAACCGTAATTACGATTCTTGAGTATAAATAGACTAATACTGATTATCACGCAAGGTATGACAACAAACAGGCTGGCTGGTTATACTTCTTTTATGAAAGGAATAGTCATATCAAAGAAACAAGTTGTTTGTACTTTTATAAACTGAAAAATTTTTTTTCAAGTCTATGCTCACTTTGCCGCCCTCCTGTATATACCGCCCGGGGCCACCCCCCTAGCTATGCCTCTGATTCCGCGGATAAATTGAAGTTTACTGTATATGCTATTGGAAACAGTTCAATGTACATGCAGTGTACACACGGTTAGATTAGAACATTTACATTTCACGTGTTCTTTTTTCCATTTAGTTTAGTCTGCGTGACTGTTGTTTGTCTCTACGAAATCAGTCTGCTTCAGAAATTAGCTGTAATTAAAAAAGTGGACGTGGGAATAAAACAAACTGAAATAGTTAAAGTAACAACTAGTGTAACCGACAGTGACTTTTTTTTAAGAAGAGGCAGGAGATAGAGGAAATAGTGTATTCAAATTGTTTATCCAACTATGGATCCTTATATATGTGTATGTGTATTCAACGCTGCGGCATGATCTTTATAAGAATTCTCCCAACTTTAAATTTGTCACAAAATTAACATCCAGGATTATATAATTTTGAATGCAGAGTTAATCTTTTACTTTATATTCGGGATTAATTTTTTTAGACGACTAACTTGGCAACCAATCTGTATATTATGAGATGTTTATCTATACATTTATCAAAATAAAAACAGTTTATAGCACTGTATTCTACATTTTCCATAAGAACGATAAGTCCTCCTACAAACAAGACGCCTATAACTCTTTCTGGTCTCGCGGTATCGAAATTTCATTGTATACTAAAAGCAAAAATTCTTCACATCTACCTTCAATTAATTTTTCTTTCAATATGAGCTACACACAGTTCTTTAGTAAATCTTCTTCATCATCTGAAAATCAGGCCTTATCGTTCTGACCACGTAATTGTTTTGAATAAGTATTTTTCTGTTCCTACCATCATCGTCATCATCCGCATATTATACAAGAATTTTTTTCAACTGACCTCCACCTTATTCAGCAGTTTTCCTTCATGACTGATAAGGGTACGAATACGGAGCTTACTAAAACATTGGGTATAATGTATGGTATCTTCTTTTCTATCCCCTTCTACCTTCAAGTGTCGGGGTCTTTTAGCTTCTTTCCAAACTCGCTTCTGTCATGGATGGCGCTTTTAACTTCTAACCAGTAGCCAGCCAGGTACACAAATAGCCCTTGTATCCCTTCAATTAACCGCTTTTTCAATATAATCAACCCATTTAAATCTTGGTCCTCCCATTTCTCTGCCTCGGTCTAAGCTTCGGCTTATCCTCACGTGACCAAAAAAATGCAGTACCGGTCTCTTTACTGTCTTATCAACTAATCCCTGCGGAATCAGATTTCAGATGGTAATATTTCTGATGTAGTCTCCCCTAGTTCTTCCAGCTCCTCGCAGCCCTAAAAATTTTTACTGGTTTGCAGCGTCTTTAATGCTTCTCTGCCACAGCAAGATTTTCTGTTCCATGATAGTAAAATGATAGGAAAACTGTCTTGTAGCTTGACGTCATCTGTGGTTTTCTTTTTACTCACAATATCATTAGAAATTGGTAATATATTTGGTTTACTTTGTGTACCTGATGTTTTGTTCTTCAACAGTCTTTCTATATGGGGTGTTTAGTTTTCTTATATATTCAAACGTCTTAACATACTGCAGCTGTCTTTCTTTCCAGTTAATTTTCCAGGGGTTCTTCAGTAATTTGATAACTTAAAAGTCTTCACTAACCATAAAAACAAGATGAATTTTTCTGAGCAAATGAAATGAGGAAATGAGTATCATGGATGATAATGGGGAGCTGAAGTGAGCTGCCGCATTATTTACCGGATAACAGCTATTCTGTCCAACTCCTAAGTTACTTTAGTGGTACAAAAATAAATCATTATTTATTATAATAATTTCAATTGTTAATACGTGAGAAATAAACAGTGGTGTGGCCACCATCAAATAAGCATGTGAAATGAGGTGGAATAACCGAAAGCTAGAGGACGGACACTATGACATCAGACTAAAGGCATCCTAAGCTCTGAGGTGTAGAAGAACTAACTGTGCCTATGACACCAAAGTCAAATTTATGGTTGTGGGTTTAACAGCTTGACAAAATCAGCTAGTGTCAAGATAAATTTGCTTGGAGTGCTCACAAGAGCTGATCAAACGCTGGTTATCGCAACCTTGGAAGGGAGGAAAAAGAAGAAGAAGATATCAACAACAACAATAACAACAGCAACAACAACAACAACAATAATCTCTTTCTCTCTGACCAACAATATGAACATTAGTTCTAACCTCTAACCTCCTCACCTTTTTTCTATGCCCATTGTACGAAATATTTTGTGTGCGTGCGCATTTATCGCAGATGTATAGGTGAGGTGAAGGTTAAGTATAGACGTATTACGAGATAAGAGTACCATATGCTGCTTGTTGTCTTCTTGCGAAGGGGAAATGGCCGTATGTATCCTAAACCGGATTATTTTCGTCTTCCTTAGGATCGCACCATAGCATAACGATGTCTCACTGTTGGTTTGAACACAAGTCGCTCATCCGTCACGCTAAGCCGGAGTTTCCCAAAATTTAATGACACGGAACCACAAATAGCTTCGATATTTTTTATGACCCTTCAGTGACATAATTAGTAATTCGCTTAGGCGTAGGGGAGTGTTGATTTCGAAAATAGTGCATAAAAGATAACGGAAGTTTATCATTTGAATTGAAATACACTTTCTGTTAGTATCAATAAAATACAGATTAAAAAATAATATGAGTGATAATGAAAATTGTATAAGGAATAAAAAACATGACTAATGCAATTATCATAAAGATTACTATACAGAAATAGCAAAATATAATATACAGTTTTCGTTGCAACAATAATTCGACATTTAAATCATCTTCATCGTCATCATATTAGGCGCTACAACTCATTGCTGAATCTAGACTTCATCCCGAAGCCTTCTCCAACGATCCCATCTAATGCGATGACTCTCCAATCTCTCAGTAAAAATAGTTTGGCATCATTGCTCGTATTATCAATCCATCGCAGGTTTTTGTCTGCTTCCCTTTCTTCTTCCATCCAGCTGCATCGTCAAGACTTTCCTCGGTATTTCATCCTCCGCCATCCTCATTCCCCCCCCCCCACCAAATCAGCTTTGTGAGCTTCGTGATGCTGGTTTGGATTAGATTCTAAAAGAAAACTGATGTTTCACAAAAAACTAAAACGTTTAATTTAGTATGAACTGCTTTTATGAGTGTTATGCAAACTTGATATATTTTATAATGTCTATATCTCTAAATAGTGGGTATAATTCTTGATTATAATGTATCCACCATACACATACAGGGCCAAGATTTTCCGTAATATGTTTTTTTCAAAAATAAAAAGATGTCTTTCGTGATGGTCCATTTTTCTATTCTATATTTCTAAACTGGTCTTATTTAGGTTTTATAGAGTGTATTTTGTTCATTTTGATATTAACCTACTTCCCACCTGCTTTATGGCCCAACGTAGTATGTTTGTTGTTGCGATTTGCTGTTGGATGTTATTTGTAGTATCACTATTTTTTGCCACTGTTGAACCCAGATATCTAAAATGATCAACTTTTTCAAAGGTGTAGCCATTAATATAGGCCATTAATAAAAGGTCCTTTATCATAACTTCTGTCAGTCGTTACATTTAAGTCATACACTGCCGCAATATTATTTCTGTACTTATTTTTATAGAAAATTAATGGTGGAGAAACAGTTTTACACAAATAAGTATTTGAAAGCACCATCGAATTCGTCAATGGTATTTTGTGATGGCTGTTGACTTCGTTGAGAATTTAATCCGAAAATTAGACTACTCTTCTGTAATGACTATATTTCTGTTCCATTGTAAACATCTCACAAGTAGTCATTTTTTCGTTTTACGTATCTTACCATATGTTGCTTAAATTAAGAATTGATATGAGTTAATATCATTTTCGATTACTGGTACTATTTTTTGGGCCTATAATAAATTGCCACACCGTTTATAGAATCTAGCAGTATGGGCGAATTGCTACAGAGGCAAAGCAGGTAGGAAAATGGTCAGCTCGCAAGCGAAGGACTCGAGTAAATTGCCACACCACGACCGAACAATGAACCGCGCGTTATGGATTTTATCTTCTCAAAAAAGAATCATGTAAGTTTGCTCTTTTTTTGTCCCGAAGTAGAAAACCAAAAGGGGAACGTAATGAGCATTTTGCATCATGAAAATCGTTAACAACACTTTGAAAAATTTACAGCAATAAATTTTAATACAAAATTAAAGGAAAGTGTAGAACTTTCCTTTAAACCATCAATATTACTTTGAATACAAATCACTATTTTGTTTTCACGGTCGTTTACAACTCTCTTTGTCGGTTTTACAAACATGCTGTCTAATTAATCGTAGTTAAGTTCCTTAAATGTTCCTAGGTAAAGTGACAAGTTTTGCTTTCTTGCATTCCTCATATTCTTCCGGATGTATTTATCATTCCTCTAATTAATACTGTTCTTTTTACTGCTCGGAGCTAATTCCACCCTCATAATTTTTTCCGATTGGTATATAAGTTGTCTTGCGCTTTTATATTACAACTATTAAACATGGTTTGCCTTGAGTACCTTACGTCAGCTTTGTGAGCTTCGTGATGCTGGTTTGGATTAGATTCTAAAAGAAAACTGATGTTTCACAAAAAACTAAAACGTTTAATTTAGTATGAACTACTTTAATGAGTGTTATGCTTACTTACCAAAGTATACTATTTATTAATAAGAAATCCCCAAAATAGTAAAACGAATAATAAATAATAAAAGCAAGCAATAAAATTAAAAAATCGATACACAATACGTAGTTTAGATTTCTCTAGTTTTGGTTAAGTTGAAAATGACGTTTTTTAAGTCTTCTTCCGGTATAGACCATGGGTTACATAGAATGTGACCTGAGGATATTAAATTATATATTAACATAAGAAAGACCTAGGAAAGTGTATTTGAGGGAAGACCTAAAATGGGATCTCAAAATACAAAGGGTAGCAGAAGGCAGAAGTGATTAGTTGCACCAACAAGGCATGCATTTCAGATCATGATGATGACAATTTTTAAGGTTATTATTATTTTTTAGTATGAGCCACTGTGGACTAAGTTTGGTTCAACTGGTTCCTCCCTTCTTCACCTTTCTCTTCTTCCTCTCCCACATCTCCTTCACTCTAGATCGATGTCTCTCCCTCCTGAAGTGAGTCATCACTTTGAGTGAAACGTCATCATACAAGTCATCTTTCGTGTCGCCGGAAGACTTCAAAAATTTACTGGATACCGGCCGCGGAAGCCTACGTGAGAACATAAGTTGAAAATTGTGTGTTTGAGGCCTCAAAGAATCAAATAATAATTATTGATCAATTATTATTATAGATTATTGATGATGTAAAATAACAAAATCAGTGTTAGGTACAGTATTTAATTAAATATACTTTTTCTTTAAAAAAAGTTTTCACATGTTTGTTTGTAAATAAAACCAAAATAGTGACGGGTATTACAAAATAATCAAAACTAGTTTAAAATTACGTATGTAGTAGGCCTATATAGTCATAATCGTCCGTGTGAGATATCGATTGAAGGTAATTTTTTATTATAGTTAACAATAATATTCTTTTTTAATTTTAAAATTTGGAGTCTTGGGTTTTAAACATATTTAAAAATTACAAAATAAGTGTTTGATATCAAATAAAATGTACTTTTGCTCAAAACGAAAATAGTAATGGTTATTACTATACATTAGTCAAAAATGGCTGCTCGTGGTTTAGAACCAATATTGAAAATGGGAGTCAGCTGGGGGTTAAAACTGGTGAGGAGAGTAGTTGCAAAGCCGCAACATTTCAAATACAGTATCAAATAAAAAGTAATTTTTAATTGGTGTAAAAAGGTGATATTGTTTTTTTCTAAAGCTTTTTAAACAGTGCTAAATAAGCGTATAATGTAAAAAAATAATATTATTAGCCGCATAAGATAATTTTATAGAATAAGGACGCGATATGTTCATTTACTAGCAGCTGTATTTTTTATTACTAAGGACTAAGGATGGAGAATGACGCAAAAGATCTCTCAGCTAGGGGCGCCGAGATTGCTTGCGCCTTCTCTGATTATAGCTAAGCTATCGTTTCCCCCAAACACTGGTTAGACGAAATCAGAAAGTTAAAAACAAACATAATACGCATGTCATAGGTAAATTATATTTTGTTAAGTTAATAAATTTAGATTACATTGTGTGAAACATTTGGCCTTGAAACTCAGCTTCTTTGTCCTGTCATACATCCATTTGGTCTTTACACACTTTCACACTTGCTAGCAAAGCTAAAAATCATTAACACATTCCGCCCACTCCCAGTTCACTGCTCACAAAATTTCGATCGTCTCAACACTTGTCTTTTCGCCCCAAAGAATCACAGGAAAGTGACCTCACTTATCCCAAAAGTAAATGGATGGCCGAAGGTGGTCAGCATATACGAGCGGCTCCCGGGTCAGGTACCTCCGCGCGTTGTCGTGGTGATTGGCAGTTTCGTCAAGTTCATCCCTTGGGATCTGACCCTGTTTCTACATGCTTCACGATGTGACAATCGCATAGACCACAAGACGACAGTTCACCGGAGCCAAGTTTGCGGCCGAATAAATACGCGCATTGTCTGTTATCCACACTTTGGTACGATACTGTACGCAAGGTTGTCTGCAAAAGCGATTCTCGATTTGGGAGAATTTTAAGAATGGCGTCGTAAGCTTCTGAAAAAACAATACCAATAAAAAGCTTAACATATAAAAACACTTAACAGCTTATTTCTTTAAATTTGGAGTCGATAAAGTTTCGATTGTAATATCACTATTTAAAATAAATAATACCCTGCAGTACTGTTGTATGGTAACAAAATCGTGACCCCAGTTTCCAAGTCAAGCATCAGAGGAACAAGTGCAGGAACCCCTGAGTAGCTGACCGTTCGGAGGTTCGGTGGATCGGCACTTGTACACTCGAAAGTTCAGACAGAGGGAGGCGGTTAAAAATATTAAATCCTTTAAATTATAATATGCTACGACAATTACGTATCGCTCTCGTGCAGTCGGCAGGTCCAGTTACACAATAGTTGTACACGTTTCTCCTGTCGGCAGGTCCAGTTACACAATAGTTGTACACGTTTCTCCTGTCGGCAGGTCCAGTTACACAATAGTTGTACACGTTTCTCCTGTCAAGACCGTGCACTAAAGTAGCTTCCAGACTGTTCGAAAACACTCTTAACTACGCAAATTATGCCGGCACGCCGCCAAAAGAATGGGAAGTTATTCTGGAACTTCTGCGGGGTGGTTCCAACGGCCTACGGCCAGCTTAGAAGTTAGTTACACCTGGCGAGATTGTAGAGCGCGGATCAAATGATTGTTGCGGATTAGTGGAAAGTGATTATTGTGCTAAATAGTGCGGTATTTTAATAAAGCGACATTATTTTTGCTTGTGGACAAATTTGCCTTGAATTATTGTATGAGGCTACCTTGTTCATTTCAAATTGTTATTTGTGACTAATCAAAGCTAGTAATTAGTTACTTCATTGGTGTGTGTATTTTGTTTCCACTGTACCATACGACGATCCGTGAGACTGTCATAATAATATTTAAAAGTTATTTACGTTCTTGCATCCGAACTACTACAATCAAGTTTTTAAAAATACAGGCACAATAAAACAACACTGAAGATTAATATGTTTTGCCAATACCAGAACGAAACTGTACAGAACGACTGTGTACCAAAACGAAACCCCCCCCCACACACACACACACACAAATTCTAAGGTAGAGTAGGGACATGGGTTAATATAGCCTAACTGCTTAAATGAGGTGTTTAAAATGTTGTGAACCTCTGGTCTAGAGTGATTACCCTGTGATTAGTTCTGCTATCGTTATCAAGAGCAACAACGGATTCAGCGCAGCCGACCGTGGCGGTTAAATGTCATCGACTACAAGAGTGACAGATTTGATTCGATTTGACAACAAACTAAATCCTCAATGTTGTTTTGACCCTATTAAACTGGGCCTGACTAATTGAAGCCGTTAATTTCGGTGTTTACTTCCGTGTTGTCGCCCTATGTACCTTGAGAGTGATTCTGTTTGTAAACATTGCCGGTTCTAATTGACGATAAAGTTACTTCTTAATATCCTTGATGCGTTAGGAAAATGTAGGTCAACCTACATTGTTAGAAGATTCATAGATTAAAAAACAGTTTCCACTGCATATTACAGGATGTTGGAGAATAAATCTGTAATGATCAGATTCCTTAGAAGTTCAGAAAACAAAACAAGTCGGGATATAATGCGATGTGTGTTCAAAAAGTATCAGACCTTTCTCAGGAAAAATACATTTATTTATCTGCAGGTTTTAACATTTATACCCTTTAAAGTACTCCCCTTTAGATTGCGCACTCTTATTCCATTGCACACTTTTGGAAACATGTCTGGAAGTCATCTTTTAGTATGGAGTACAGCTGTCTTGTCGTATTTTGTATGATGTCTTCTCTTAACTCAAATCAGTTCCCCTTCAGCGAAATTTTCAACTTAGGAAATAACCAAAAATCACAGGGAGCTATGTCAGGAGAGTAGGGAGTTTAGCGTAGTTGGGGAGTGTTGTGTTTTGTCAAGAAAGTCTGAATTAGGTAAGAAGAATGGGCAGGTGCGTAGTCGTGATGGAGTTGCGAAGTTTGCGGTGTCCACAGGTCTTTTGCGCCGCACAGCATCACGGAAGTGACGCATAACCTCTAAATATAGTATTCTTTGGTAATCGTTTGGCCTTGTGGTGCATACTCGTGATGCACTATTCCACATGAGTCACAAAACACAATCAGCATGACTTTGATTTTGCTGCGCACTTGTCTTGCTTTTTTCGGCCGCGGGGATGATGAATGTTTCCATTGTGATGATCGAACTTTGGTTTCGGGATCGTACCCATACACCCACGTCTCATCGCCAGTGATCACAGTGTTCAGGAAGCTTGGCTCAGTTTTTGCACAGTCCAACATGTCCTGCAAAACTTCTAAACGGAGTACCTTCTATTCCCTCGTTAACAGCTTTGGCACAAATTTTGCAGACACTCGTCGCATAGCCAGATTTTCGGTCAAAATAGAATGTACTAATCCAATGCTTATTGCCACCTCTGCTGCAGTCTCTCGGACGGTAATTCGACGATCCTCCATGACCAAAGTTTGTACTTGGTCAAAGATTTCATCATTACGGCTTGTTGAAGGCCTGCCAGAACGCGGTTCGCTGTCCACTGAGGTGCAGCCATCTTTGAAGCGATTATACCACTTCTTAATACGTGTGACACTCATAGCATCGTCCCCAAAACATAGCCTCAATACACGCAGAAACCTTGGGGTTATCCCTCTAATTGATATAGAGAGTTTACAGTTGAGACAGTTTGACCATGTCTGCAGAATGGGAGGCCGAAGTTACCCTAGAAGGGCGTGGCGTAGCGAAACAGAAAGATAGAAGTAGAAGAGGAAGACTCAGATTGAAGTGGGAAGACAGAAGTAAAGAAAGTGTTTAAAGGAGAGGATCGGTGTGGACTGGAGGTAGAGAGCTAGTCCGGGGTAAGACAAGATGGCGTGCTTTTGTACCTAATGGCTAGAAAAAGAGGATTAAGTAAGTAAGTAAAACTGCAAAATCAAATGAACTGTAATATGTTTTAAGATATTTGTTTATAAAAGTAAATAGTTTAACAAACAAGTTTTCTTCTGCTTCTTATATTTCATCTTTTTTCGTTTTATGAACCTACAGGCTATACAACTAAGGTTTTTACAGGAAACTGCTTTGTTTCGTCTTTCCTAGTTTCATCATTGTTCGCTCTTCTCCTTGTGCCGTTAGTTCTACTCAGTCTTCATCTGTTATGTCATGCGAGTGACTTTCTAGTAGCTGATGAATACCGGCAGCTTCCGTTACTACTCCGTTCAGTTACTACATTATTATTTACTGCTTCCTCTTCATCTACCTCAACATAAACAGTATTCATATCTTGTTCAGATAAATCTTAGGGACTCAAACGCTTTAAGCCTTCTGACCATCCGTATAGATTGTGACTAGTGCTTAGTGGTTATGTCATTGTTGTTTATATATGTTATTTTAAGGTTATGAGATAGGAATTAGTTCACTGGTATCTCTTTCTGGATGTGATGTGTAGCGGTGTAAACTTTACTAATTTATTTTAAAGGTTTGGAGAAATGTGAAGGTTGCACCGAACGTAGACCGTTGGCGAGGCCCCTTTCATTAGGTCAGGACCCGCCCAGGGTTGTAGCGCCCCTGATTATGTGTGGTGAAATCCAGTAGACCAGATTCAAAGATCGCACACCTATGTTTTTATATTTTTACAAATTCATGTGCGTCACAGTCTTTCCAAAATTCTCTGGCACTGAAGCGGTTTTCGCCATCCCTTGCTTTGAATGCTTGATTGAGTATGCTTTCGCAAGAGCTTCCGTTTAGAAAAAGAAATTTATTTGAATCTTCAAAAGTTTGTAAGTAGAAGATTTCCTGCGTTGTGCGAAAAAAAATGTAAGCCTACATTGACTCTAAGACTGTCTAAGCTGTAAGTAGCACATGTTTCATTGAATCGATGTGCGTGATACATTTTAGTTGATCAAAGTTATACTGAACGAAAGCCAACAAGAACAAACACGACACTTTATCGAAACGTATAATTACACTGAAGTGAATTAGCTACATGCGATATGTTTGAATATACGCAAGGTCAAAGCAAGGTCGTATTGGGCAGATCAGTAGTAACATTCCAGCGTAAGCAGTTTCTACTGGATTGTTTTCAAACGCCTTATTTATTGTCATTTATTCATTAAAATTCCGCATTCAATTAAACTTCAGAAAATACAATGTATTCGTCCCTCCATGCCCTTGAAAATAATTATCATACACATACGCGAGATATCATCATCATGATCGTCGTCTTTTTTCCCTTTCCTCTCCCCCTCCCCTCGCTCCTCCTCCTCCTCCTCCTCCTCCTCCTCCTCCTCCTCCTCCTCCTCCTCATCATCATCATCATCATCATCATCATCATCATCATCATCATCATCATCATCATCATCATCATGTTGTTCTTGTTTTGTTGTTGTTGTTGTTGTTGTTGTTTTTCTTATTATTATTATTCTTTATTTTCTTGTTATTTTCTTTTCAAGAGATAGGTCAATTTACCATATTAGATTCTCAAGCCATAGTCATATTTTTAGGCGGTCTTTCTACATACCTGTTCTTCGGGCGTGTATGACAAAATATTAAATATTCCCGAGCAGTCTGCTGTCAAGCTTTTGGTGTACCACGTATTCTACCGTATTGTGGAACAATAAGTTGGGCTGCCACTAATACTTAGTAAAACATTTACTGTTCGGATTATTTCCGGCGGGGGAGGCGAAAGGAAAGACCGTTCCAAGTTAGTAATATTCCAAGCCAGTGAAATATTAACTTAAATGCAACCCTTCACTCCCAGTGGCAAAAAATGCAAACGTTGGTTATAAACTACCTGTAGGCCTATGTAGCATAATATAAGTGGCGCCTTTCTTAATACGTATAATAAAGTAATAGCTCTTTATATTATGTTCTATTTTAATTACTTTAAACAAACTTTAAAATATGTTGTTGTTATAATAACCAAAACAGTATATAGTAGAATCCCGTTTACCCGTACCTGATGGGACAGGAACCACGCCGGATACCGAACATCCGGATTAACAGGAAACAACACAATAATCTACCTAACTATTTTTTAATGTAAATATAATGACTAAAATAGTAAAGAAAATGAAAATAACAGATATCTAATTTACATTGTTAATGTTCAAAACAGCATTAAATTTACGTCTAATTATGAATCTAAAAACAGATAAAGATTAAAGGTTAAATAGATTAAAGACAAAAAAAAAATAATCGAAAACTGAGATAAAAATGCATTTACTACCCAATTATTTGATTAAATTATTTATTAATTACAGAGCCTAATAAGGAATTCCAAACAGTAAAAGAACACAGTACTAAAAAAGTAAAAAAATTACTTTCGGTAAAACCACTTTAATGTGTTTTTCTTAAGTGAAGGTGTGTTTTTTTGGCGTGATCTCGCAAACGTTTCAAAGACGTCAGTTCAGTTGTTTACATATTACTCTGTTTCTCAGAGTAAGTAATAGACACCTCTACATTATTCTAAGCACAAGTATAGCGGCAACATTGTATTATACAGGCAGTAGGCCTATTCAACACAGAGAGTCATTGAACAACATACTATAGTTCACGTTATTTTATTTATTATTTTCCAAGTTACTGAGGACTATCCGGAAGTTCAGATCAACGGTATCCAGATTAAAAGGACTGCTACTAAATTTGCCTAAAGGAGAAATTGAAATAAAGTGTCTTACTGTCAATAGAACAAAACGGTATTAAAGAAAGTACTTAATTAGCCTAAATATAATTATTTCACTACGACTCGGAACACAAAGTAACGGTCACGTCATTGACAACGAAATCCAAGAATTTAACTCAGCAAGACGAGCTATAGTCCAAAACTACAAATTCACAATATTGAAGGTTAGAAAGATCGTTACGCACATAACATTCAACGAAACATGTCATTGTGTTCCGAGTCGTAGTGAAATAATTATATTTTGTTAAGTAACGGACACGTCATGGACAACGAAATCCAAGAAAGTACTTAATGTTTTGTGATTGAAATTAGTAGATTAGTATATACTTAATTATGATAGAAGTGGAGCAGGCGTTTTTTCATATAACATAAACTGCAGTGAAACTTACGGAAGACAAATTTAAAGAAGACGTAAGTCATTCGGATGAAGTTCAGGATTGAGTAATGGAAAACGTATACTTTATCGGTGCTTATCAACTGACAGTACTGTAAATGATCAGTAGCACTGTTTCTATACGATATTCGGAACGCCCGAATAAAACAGTTTTTCCAACAATAAAAACAGCGTTTCTGAAAGTATAGTAAGACAAATGGATATGAAACTTGAGTCTTATCTAAGAAGTTGGTAAATGACATCAATAATTTCGAGAGAAAAATTCTAAAAAGAATATCAGATCTGAAGCAAGAATCTGCAGCAAAGACTACCGCAGAGGATGTCTGAATCCAAAATTGGAGGACGCATATGGAATTGTAAGGATCCACAAACGATAGCAGAACTTTCATGTGATCGCTTGAAGAGCGTTTGACAGGGCTTTAATGTCCTGATTTTTCTTCTTCTTCACGGCTTATACTGTATAGTCTGTTCCGGCTCAAAAGTGGTCGGACCATCTCTTCTTGGGTCTGCCCAGGCTTCTCTTCACTTTCGGCTGGTAGAATAAGGCTACCTTGGGGAATCTGTCACTGCCTATTCTGCTAATGTGTTGTTTCCAGCTTTATCTCTACTTAATGATGATTCCATTTACTTTTTCAACTTTCAGTTTCTCTCTTATCTGACTATTTATTTTCATATCTAATTTTGTATACCCAGCTATGGAACACAAAAATTTCATATCTGTAGCCTGAAGTCTTGATATTTGTCTAGCAGGCATTGTCCATGTTTCTGAGCCATAAGTAAGGGTAGGAACAGCCATAGATTTGTATAATTTTTTAATGAACTCTTTCTTTGCCTTTGTTTTAGAGCACGTCGGAGAGATCCGGTTATCTGGTTAAATTTATTAATTTTCCCATTAACATCTTCTTCGTTTTTATATGAGATCTTTCAGCCAAAATAATTACATTCAGAGACTTGATCTATAATTTTACTATTCAAAACAATTTTAGATCTAACTGATCACGGTCCTTTAAAAGCCATACATTTTGTTTTTTTGTCAGATATTTCCATATTAAATTCTTTCGTAATGTTATTTAAGGAGTGGAGCATCCTTTACAAGTCATCTTCATTTGTGGCCAATAAAATCTGATCATCTGCAAACATCAGAGTCTTAAGCACTTTGCCTGCAACTCTGATTCCTCCAGTTATACTGTTAAGCCAAATCCTAACAATTTCATCCAAAAACAGGTTAAAAACAGCGGTTGATAAAGGGCAAAGGGCAACCTTGTCTAAGGCCTCCATTTATTTTGATGGGGTTCCGTTGCTTTATTTGTATCCTGGTCCCTAGATACATGGTTTTGATCACTTGTATTAAATTAAATGGAGCGATGTCCTGATTTTTAATGTCAGAAAACGGAGGTCACTAACTGTTCCATTGACAAAGAAATATTCATACTTTGAGACTCCATCCTGCATGTTCTCCATGTAACTTCGACAGCGGGAAGTCTATATAACTTGTGTAAGACGTGGCAGTCACTTTCTTTTAAGTACTTAGTATATTATTATTGTTCTGTCAGAAAAATATACCGGTACAGTACGAATGTACTGATGCATGAGGATGAGTCACACCGATTCTGCAGTGCAAAAACCCATCATAGCACACGCAGCGTATGTCTGAACAAACAGACGCAACGGGTCTCCCCACTCGGCACTGCCACTTCCTTCCTTACCGCGAAACGGATTATGGCGTCGTTAATTATTAATAAAACAAAAATTTCATAAACGTATTAAATCCTACAGTATGTTACGTAAGCATCACGTGGTTTTAATGTTGCTGCTTGTGTTTCAACTTAATTGTGCGGTAGTTTACTCGTTGCGTAGTTACCCACCAGTAGCACGACTGACTGTCGAAGGGGGGAGGAACACCCATGGCGTAACAACATTCGCTACCATTATAATGTACACCATTTCTATACGGCTATACCTTTTACGATACGGTATAGGGAGTGTTACAGTTAGCGCTTAAACCTTATAACACAAATATTTAAAAAAAAAAAATACTTAATTCTTATGAGTTATTAGTTCATAAGGAATAAGGCGTTTTATGATGTTGAGTATTTTATAGGCTTTTTTCACGTGTTGTATATTTCCTTCTGTGATGTGCTATGTCGTTTATGTAGATCAATTTTTCTCCCCTTTTAAATAGTTTTTCTTACTTTATCCAGCCATTTTTTCCTAGGCGAACCACTCCTTTTTTTCTTGAATGTTGTTGGCTCATACATTCTTGCGTTAGCACTTGCGACCAAACCGAAGTGATCAGACCATCTCACTCGGTTTTCTTTTCTTTTATAGCGTACGGATTTTCCTTCTGATTTTTCTCTAAACGTGTTAAATATTGATTTGACTACAATTATTTATTCTCTGCTTTTCGTAAGAAAAATTAAATTAATTTTATTTTATTCTATTGAAAAAAGTAATCTTTTTGATAAAACAAGCAACCGCTAATACAAAATAAAAACTAGAGCAAACGAAATAGGGGACGAGCTCTACTTTTAATTTCTAGGCTGTCATCGTCGCTATCTTCAAGGATTAGGACTAGGATTAGGACTAGGATTAGGTTCCAGACAGACACTGCGTATTCCAGAAGGTATGTACTGGAAGTCTAGTTTTCGTATCCTATCGTTTGCCATTATGAACATATGATCGTACCATCGCTTACGATAAACATTAAATCGTTCGACTAAGGGGAACTTGCTCAGCTTCTCCCGAACAACATAATTCCTACGTCGACCTTGCTCAATGTAACCTTTAATAGATCGGAGGAACTTCATTTTTGCCGACTCAATACTGGTTTCATCACCGCGCTTAACCACCCAGTTGCTAGCATGTGAAATTACACATCAAAGTGTCGAAGAAACAGAGAGAAAAATGAAGAGATTTCAGACAATGTGGGATCATCTGAAGATCCTTAGAAGGAAAAGTTGATGTGAATTCTCGGATAAAATTCTATAAGATTATACTCCCTCCCATGCTTTTATATAGTTTCGCAACCTTAGAATATAAAAAACCGAGATAAATTAAATACTAGCTACCAGGAAATTGCGAAGACATGTTAAAGGGCAACCACAACAACACAACAATTGTAATGTGAGCCGCCTTATCAGCTGCATACTTGATTTAATTCCAATATGAGAGCTTTGAATCTAGCCTCACCCTTAAGTATTTAACTGCGTTCTCTGTAAGTATATTCTCGCTGATGGCGAGCCCGGGTCATCCTTAGCTTTGCCGAGAAACACCTGCCTCTGCACTTTCCACCGTTTGAGAAAGTTTATTCTTAACAAATCTTGTAAAAATGAGTCTTTCTGAAGAGATTTTGAAAAATGCCAGTTTTATTAACATTTCAAACTTCAATTTAAAAAATTTTGCCCTGAGAACGTTTTAAGCAACTTATAGTTCGCGTTAAAGTGCGTTACTTTTTATGAAAAGTCTAGCAACAGTATCTTCTTAGGTTTTAAAATTAAAGTCAACAAACTGCTGGTTTACTTTTGCTAACCATACGGTGCAAACCATAGAGCATTATCCCTAGGTCCCCTCCCACACGTAGTTACGCTACTGAAACTGATGATATTCCAATGGGCTGCCGCCCACGACGTAAGAACGGATAACAGAAGAATTTCTAAATAGAAAAATAGCCCTCATAGGAACTATGGAAACCAATAGACCAAAAGGCCGCTATAGAAAAGATGTAAAGTTGTCGTTACCGTGGGAGCACGAGGGTGGAAATGGTTCGCTCCCAACGGAATGAGGTGAAGGGTCAAAATAGAGACAGCGAAGGCTCCGAGGGAGGAGGAGAGAATCATATTAGACGTCAAGAAATATTAGTTTTTAGAAAACTTATTTGAATTTCTACTGTAAATAAATAATTTTGAATATTTGTTTAAGGTTTTGAAGAATATTAAAGAATGGTCCAACTTTTCATATCCCCCCCCCGTCAACTCCCCCGCAATTGCTTGCTGGATCCGCCTCTGTTGTGGAGGGGGGAGGGAGTGATGGGAGAGATAGATAGATAGATAGATAGAGAGAGAGAGAGAGAGAGAGAGAGAGAGAGAGAGAGAGAGAGAGAGAGAGAGAGAGTGAGCGAGAGGGGAAGGAAGCAAAAAGGATCCGTACAGTTCTTTGTCTTCGTTCTCTCAATGTCTGCTAGAGATTATTTCCATCTGACTGCTTTTCAATCTCCACCTTGAAAGACGTGCTTTTTCGTAAGTTATCTACTTCGTACTTCCATGATTTCCAGGGTCACCCTTTTCAATAGTCTTTCAGCTCTTCTTATTTTCAGCCTTCAGGCAATCTCTTTACCTACGAATACCTACAACATCCCACATCCTCAGGTACTCTCCAATTCCTGCCTTCTCCTGCAATTATTTCAATCTCCCGCATCCTTCATTACCAAGATCCTTAATCATAGATGCCTCAAAGAGTGACGTTACTAGGAGCAGTCCCTGGGGGGGGGGGGGAAGAATGAGCTAGCTTAAAGGTTGGACCCCCATTTTCCTTACGATAAGTGAGAAATTTATGATTTTTTCCGTATAATTTTATAAATATTTTCGTCTCAAAGTTTTTGAGTAAACAAACGTGAAGCATCAGGGTTGAAATAAGAGAAAAGCGCTGATTTTAAAAATTTATATCTTGATTAATTGTTAAAGGTAATAAGCTTCTGTTTAATGTTCTTTCAATTAAAGGTAATAAGTCTCATATCATTAGAACACCTTTAAATCTACATTTGTATTCTTAATAAATTTTATGAAAATGAGTCTTTCTAAAGACATTTTGAAAAACCTGGTTTTACTATCCTTTTCCACTTTAATTTAAGGATACTGTCCCAAGAATGTTTTAAGCAATCTATAGCTTTCGATAAGTATGTTTTTAATGTAAAATTCAGCAATAAAACCTGCCAATTTTCCAAATTAAAATCATTTCTAGCAACAAAATCTTTTCAAGTTTCCGAATTAAAATCATGAAAAATACTTGTTTGCTTGTGCATAAACAAGCCTATAAGAGAAATTGTGTCTGGAAAAGAAAGATAAAGGTAGATTAAAGGCAAGTAGGTAATAAACGTAAATTAAAATAAAGGTAATAGGCTCTTCCTTCGTTTTCTGGCGCGTGCGTAATTGTGTTTTTTTTTAAGTCTGCAAAAACTCTCGTCCTGTCGTTATAGTCTACACAAGCTTCTCTTTTTTCCCTATTATCTTCAGAATCCGCTCATTTGTCACTTTGTTCACCAACTTTATTTTTAACATTCACATGTAACACCACATTTTAAATGTTGTAATTATTAGCCCGTCAGCTTTCAATATAAATAACCATTTATTGTTTATTAAAAGTTAGCTAAGTGAAATACATAAAAGATGGTTTAAATTTGTTTAGACTGCTCTGTGAATCAGTTACTTGCCTTTTGTAATTAACACATGCCACAAGGATGTGATATTAAGGGCAACAGACTTTCATTTCCATGTGTGCCGGTGAGCACAATTCTGTAATATTACGCCAACTAACTAATTCTGGTGTTCATGAATTTTACATGAAAACAACAAAGTTCGTAAAACAAGAAAAAGAGCTAAAATTTTCAATTATGTTAATCTGAAAACGGTCGTAAAATATTAGCAAATTTTTACCTTAATAAACAGACTCTTACACGGATCTCACGTTTCCGTCGCTTCAGAAGCTTAACGTGTTAACGCTAAAAAACACAATATTAAATGCAAATTAATTACAGTAAATTACCTGCTTTAACTGAATCGTATTTAATTTATGTAAGAGAGAGAGAGAGAGAGAGAGAGAGAGAGAGAGAGTAATGAGAGTAATTAGTCAGTTCTTCGAAGGGGGGATTGAGCGCGGTGATTCAGAAGGCTTCGGACAGCGCCCCACCACGTTCGATAAGTCGAATAAAACATAATGAAGACAAGTTGAATGATCAGTGTTACTTGGTCGCTGGTCCGTACCGTACCGGAGACCGAACAACATCTCAGTGACAGTGTTAATATATTTTTTATTATCTTTATCACTGGGACAATTGTTTAACATTATAAGTGGAACGATTTTAAATTGATCAATAGCGCGATTTATATATAGCTAGTGATTATACGGTTGTTTATACATTAACAGTAATTAAATTTCTTTAATCGAATACAATTTAATAGAATGCCTCCACAAGAGACAGTACCTGTTGCCGATTCAAGATTACCTCATGTTGGTTCCACGAACGTGCCTGCGACCAACACGGCTAGTCGACTCGAGAAATCAGAATGTGCGAACATCAGACCCGCGGACGAGGACTCGCCTTCCAAAACGTTGGATAATTATTACAAGCCGAATTTACTGAACGAAAGCTCGAAACTAGCGACAACGACAACGAAAAATGTAAACAGTCCGGACTGTAGTGGTTCGTCGGGCCGCAAAAAGGAGGATTCGCTGATGGATTTCGACGACATGCTGCCCCGGCTCGGTGAATTCGGACTGTACCAGAAACTGTTGTTTCTCATGATGATTCCGTTCGCGTTCTTTGTGGCGTTCGTTTATTTCACGCAGATCTTCATCACGCTGGTGCCGGACAGACACTGGTGCCAAGTACCAGAACTGCAGCATCTGCCCGTCGAACAAAGGTAGGTCAATTTTGTTATTGATGAGGGCCTAAGAGGCGGCGTTTCCCAGTTACCCGTCAGCGGGTCACAGAACGGCCCAATAAAAAGACGTCATATTATCCTTGTTTCACTTACAATGAGTAAATAAAGTGAGGATAACGTTTTTGTACTATAACGTATAACGTATTACTTATGACCTGTCTAACCGTACAGGCGTAAGGCGGTTTGTGGACTTCAATACTTTATAGAGTTTATTTTTCACATAGCTTTTAATTTTCTGTCCTGTCTGTTACGACTATGTCTACCGGTTTCTCTCTCTTTTTTTTATGTTTACATTTTATTACATGCTGCAATATTTTCTGTTTCTGCTTCTGTTTCTGTTTTTTGCCTCGTAAACTTTCCTTATCCATTCTATTGATATGGCTAAACCATTTCGGTTGGCTCTCTCCTATTATGTCTACGGGCTTTGCCATTCTCCAGATCTATCATTTCTTATTTTTCTATTATCGTTTTATTGTTTTTTGTTTTGAAATTTCACTCGCGTCAATTTTTCTTCGTCGTTTTCGACGAGTGCTCATGACTGTCATATACGCAATAATGGTGACAACTATTTTTCTTTATTCCAGCATATGTTAACCTGAACAGTCAGCTGTTTACACTATGATAGAACGAAAGAAATAATTGTGTGAAAGGAATGCGATATCAAAATGCGCAAGGCATATTGCCAATCGTCACAGAATACATTGAAATATTTGATGGTATTTCCAATACAATCGTACGTGAACATGCTTTTTTGGTATTAGTTTTCAGGGGCGGATCCATGGGGGTGCGAAGGGGCGGCCCCCCCAAACGCCTCAATTTTAATGTTATAATCAAATAAATTTTTATACTATTCTGGATTTAAAAAATCACGAAAAAAGTAATAAGTTGTAATTTTTAATATGTCTTGTAAGGCATGTTGAAAATTAAAATATACGTTCAAAAATTATTTCTTTATATGATAAAATAGATTTTGGGGTCTTTTCATTATTTTCCAAAAGCTCCGGTACAGCCGTAAAAAGATAGAATTTCTGTTCACTAACTATTTTACTATATTTAAGGAGTAAATTAGGGTGATAGTATAACTAGCGTTAAGTCATTAGAAATTAAATTTTTATTTACAAAATAGTAATTTATAATTACATAGATATTGCAAATCGATATCATAATTTTTTCTACTATTATATCCTGGTACCGTTCAGGTAGTTCGGTTTGAATTTGCGCGCTCGCATGTCGAAATTATAACATATGCGCATGCACTTTCCTATCCAAAAGCGTCAGCTGATTAATGCGATGAGTAGTCGATACAAAACATAACTCTAGCCTTATTTGTTTATTTTGCTAACGAACTTTTAAACTTGTTATTGCGGAAGTTTCCGAATCGTATATTGAAGGAGTGTTTCGTTTTACGTTGTAAGTATTTTAAAGGTAGAACTAGTTGAAATACACGAGATTAAAATGTGCTTTAGCAGGAGTTATGAGGGACACCTGTAACCTCATTTCATGGACAACTTTGATCATATTAGATTCCATATACTTTAATTAATTAATTCCATATAATTGTTCACATAAATCATATTTTGGACATGTTTCATTTTGATTGAAAGTTTATATTAAAAATTTCATTACGAATTATCCGTGCTGAGAATTAATAGGCATTAAAATAAAATATTAAAAGTTTCCACCTACCCTTGACAATCCGCTGATCATAATTACCAAGTGCCAAACACTAGTTTACTTAAAACTAATAACGATTGATTACGCTTCAGGATACACACACACACACACACACACATCGTAACATATATTGTGCATTTCATACAATTGAACAACGTTTATTGTATGAATTAACACAGTAGGATGCCGATTGTTCGGAGACATTTATTAGAAAAAATCTAAATATTCATATAATTATATTATATAAAATATTAAATATATAAAATTATTATTGTATAAAATAAATATTAAATATTATAAAAAATTATATTATTAAATATGCTTTGATTTAACAGTGAATCTATGTTTAAATGCTAAAAATTAGATAATAGTTCTATCGAGTTGTATGTTTTACAACTCGTAGTATTACACATATAATAATTATTACATTTGTCTAGTCACAAAATAACTTATGAAGTGAAGGTGAAATAGGTTAGTAGGAATATAGACGAGCGTGTCTATACTTTAATACGTTTCAGTTACTGTACTGACAGGGCAAAACGTTTTATTGAAATAGACGTACTTTTTATTTTCCCGTATTTCTGTGGATTTTTTTGAGTTAACAGTTTTTATACTTGGGTGGTTTTAACATTTTTTAATGAATTATTGTGAGAAATTTCAAAATTCCTAGTCTTTTACTGACGTAAACTTTGTTCTTTAGGGTTTATTTGTAATGTATCATTTTTACTGTGTAGTATTTTTTATTTAGAACTGTAATATGAAGGGCTTTTAAATTTACTGAATAAAAATACTTTTTGAATTTTTATAATTATAATACAGTACGGCATCCGTTAAAGAATAACAAAATATATCCAATATTTAATCCATTAAGCATCAGAATTAGCAAATTATTCCTTGTTTTTTATTCCGAATTCAGGAGATATATAATTTTTCAGGAGATATAGGCCTATAATATATATATACATATAATTGGTAGATCCCACTGAGATTTTATATCACAATTTGTATACAGTAAATCGTATTTTCTATTCATAATAACAATCATTTCCATTACTACTTTACACAGTTATTCATGAAGGACATGTTTTCCTTTTATTAATAAAAATTTCTTTTTTTAACTATTACATACAAATTTGTCTCTTCATCTTAATATAACGATATAATCATCTCAAATTACTCATAGGAGTTCTAGTTTTTGAAACACTGCCTCGATTTATTCTGGATAACAGTCATGACGCAGAAAAGTCCTGATTTTAATTTTCCACAAACATTTATTTCAAGTAGGAATCGTGGATACGAGCGACTGTATCTATCAGTGGCGTGGCGTAGCTACGGACGGGGGATCAGTCCCCCCCCCCGAAGTATTAAGAATTTCAGTTAAATTCCGTAATCACATAATGTACATCTATTTCTGAGCCAGTTCCGTGTGTTAAAGCCAGGCTTATAAATAATTGTAGAAATAAAATAAATTACAATATTTCTAAATTAGGCTGTTAAAAAAAGTTGAGTTTTCTTAATAATGACAATCACTCAACGTAAATAACTTATGTAATTGCAGTTTCAAAAACAATCACGCACTCGCCGAATAACTTAGGTAGATCCTATTAATCTATCTTTTTCTTTTTCGTCCGCACTTCACTTTACATGGTTGCCTATGCCATGACTCCTCTAGTTTAATACCTCTGTGTGTTTGAACCGTCGTCTTTCCACAGGTAAACTAGCAGTTTCTTAACTTTAATTTGGAAAAATTAGAAGATTTTATTTCGGGATTTTACATGAAAAGTAAGAAGTACTTTAACAGGAACTATAAGTTGCTTAAAACATTCTTGGGACAAGAATTAAAATCTCGCACCCTTAAATTAAAGTGCGAGAGGTAATAAAACTGAGTTTTCAAAATATCTTCAGAAAGACAAGGTTCAAAATATCTTAATATTTTGACAAGATTTATTAAGAATACAGATTTAGAATTAAAGCGACTAATAATGACCTGAGACGCATCACTTTTAAATTGAGAAACATACAGAATATTTTGGAATCAGCGCTTTCCATGTTTTTCAACTATTTTATTTTACCTTGGTTAAGTCAAATAGTATGATACGCAAAGAATGTATAAATTGTATTTATAAAATTATGTGGGAAGAAACCTGAATTTCTCATTTGTTCTGCGAAAAACGGGGAGTCCATCCTGTAAGCTAGTCTCATACTCCCCTCACAGGAGCAACGCCTCTTTACTCCACTGAGCGATGGAATTCATTATAATTTTACGGAGCAGCGATAAAACTCGTTTTTAATAAAAATTCTGGAAGCAAGTTTAATCAGTATAAGGTTAACTTTTATTACGCTGTACCAATTTTTATAAAGTACTGTGTCATAAAAAGTATGTTCTAAGGAAGATTTATTTATCAGAAAAATGCCAGTAACACGAGTTGGAGTACAGTACTATGACTTGGCTTTACATGCCTAGTTTATTTTTATGTTGGTAAGATTTGACTGGTCACTTGATTTCAAGATTTAAAATGCCCCAATTTTATGATACAGAAATTTGGTAACCTTATCTAAACAATTGCCGTATTTAAAAAGATGTCTTGTTTTACTTACAAACATTTTGGAAGCTCTTTATGGGTCACTGAAATTTTATACCAATCAAAGAATCTTCCAGACAATACGCTTCTTGGGGAGGTAGTTTTTTTTTTTTTAGAAAAGATTAAAATAAATATAACCACGTCATTTCTGTGTCACAATAATGAAACTGTTTTGTGTTTATTTGGCAGAAAATAATATTAAACATATTATGTATTTTGAAATTACTGAGACTGATAATTTATATGCTTTCATTAATCTCGTTATTTAGTATGGCTACTGAAAAAAAAAGAATAGGCAGGGTCTTTCAAATCTTATAAGTTTTTCTTACTTTTTTCAAAATAAATACGACAAGATCCAATTTTGATAACATCAAAGTTTCCACCTTTAAACGTACTTTCTTAGCTTTCAGTGCATTCACATGTTTTAATACTTATTCAGATTCAATTACCGACATCAAGGCTCAACATCAGACAACGATTCAGAGATCTTAGCTGCTGTAAATGCGACAACCATTTGCACATGATCATTTACTACTACTACTACTACTACTACTACTACTACTACTACGAGGATTGTTCAATACACGTTTGATCTGCGCAGCCGTGACTTCGTCGCCATGGAAAGGGAATTCGTTTGTTTATATTGTCTGTTTAAGTACTAGTGACGCGTCTGTCAAAAATATTTGGAGTTTCCTCTTTTCTAAGCCTTGTGACTGGGTTGAAAAATGGCATCTATGATAGATAATCCGTCCAAAGATAATCTGCGTGCAGTTATTCAGTTTTTGGCCGCTGAGGGGCGTCAGCCAATGAAAATTTATACGAGAATGAAAGCTGTATATGGTGACTATAGTTTGACAAAATTTGACAAAATTAATGTTTGTGAATAACGTTTGCAATTTTTGAACCACCTTCAAGACGTTTTTAAGATACGTTTGCAAAACGATAATATTGTTATCAGTTACATATATTTCTGTAAAAAGTATTATGTGTATAGGCCTGTAGATAATACAAAAATATACATAAAATTAAAAGTTGGGACTAAATTATATATAGGCTATTATTTAGACATTTTGGTTAGGTTAGATTAGGCTAGGTTAGAAATTTAACTAAAAATGCAACTCGGTGTTTCAGTTTTTTAATGTTTATTGTATTGACAACTAAAAAGTAATAATGGTATTACTAACAATACCATGCAGTGATTACTATTACTATGCAATGATTATTTTAATTGTGTGTGTGTATGTGTGTCTGTGTGAGTGAGTTTAAAATAAAGCCAATATTTATACAGTATCTGACTGTTCATGAGATTAGCGGTTAAACAGCTGACACCTGTTCGTGTTTTAACAACTGCCTGACACTCGTTGTTAGGTCACTACACTCGTCTCAGCTCAATTAAGGTCAGTTGCTTCTGCTCTCTGTAGCGTCACAACTATGAGTAAATCCGCTAACAATTAAGCAACGTAAATGTTTTAGTATTTTGAGTTTGTTACAAAATTTGTTTTTATTTTTCTTTTTTTTCTATTTTCCATACATACTTCTTCTTTTCGTCAAATCACTGCCACAGATCTGCAAGGAGCTAAGGCGGTTAAAGCTGCTTAGGACCAGTGTTTTAAAAAAGTGTATCCAAATTGTCTATGCGAGGAGTTAGAAAATAGCTGAATGTTAATCAAAACGAGAGAGGAGAGCCGCAAATGTATAGATTTTTAAATAATTTTTGAAAATGACGTTTTACACTTATTACAGAAAGTCTGAAACTACCGTTCCTTGTTTTTGTCTTTCTCACTATAAAATGATACAATAAACTGTAGAGTCTAATTAAAAATTGTACACATTGACCAGATTTGAAATTATACTAAATCTTATAATATTGTTACGACGGTCTACTTGATCGTCGTATGGTACAGAGGAAAGCAAAATACAACACACTAATTAAGTCACTAATCACCAACTTTAATTATCACAGTTAAACAGTTCGTAATTAATAACACAGTGTCTTACAACAAATCAAATAAAAATTGTTCACACGCAATAAAATGTCAACTAATATAAAACACAATTGTATTACAATTATACCGCCCGATTATAAAACACATCACTTCACTAATAATCACCTGTAACCGCCCGACAATAAACTCGAACCGCACTGTAATATATAGCAACTATAACTGAAACTAAACGTCGTTGAGTACTTGTATTTATAACCCGCCGAAATACTAGTATATTCCATATTGCGCATTAACAATAAAGGAAAAATATTAGAGCGTAATTCGTTGCGGTCTTGACACAGTTCGCGCGGCTTCTGACACAATCTAGCTAATGCGTCGAGAATCACGTACGCCACACACATTAGAGCGAGATTCTTCTTGAACATTCGACAAACACGTAGACTGTCCTGTAATGTCGTAACAATATTGTATTTTACTTATGCAATCTTGTGAGGTATGCTTCCTGCAGTTAATTACGGGCCAGAAACAGTGACAGTGAACAGTGATACTATGCTGCGGAGTCCACAGAGAGTATATTCTATAAATTACAAAAAGAAACGGAAAATAATGAATGGGCACGCAACCAATTATTGATACCATTTGTAGAATTAGGAATCTTTATAATCGAGGATGAGGGCAGAACATTGGCTAGCCGATATGGAGGTCACGGAACTCACTCGCATCACAGCCAAGAGACATTTAGATTCTATAATGCCATCCTGGATAAATGCTATGGTGTAGCAAAACGGTGAAGAGTCCCTGACTCTAAATATTAACTGGGAAGGACGATAGTTGGATCAGCTAGAGAGGATTTAATCTCTGGGTACAGTAATTACCTCGGACGAAACGGGTGATGAGGAAATAAGTCAGCTGATACAACCAAATATATAACCGGATTTCTGATGGCCTTGGTTCAAGGAATAAGGAAATACAAGGTAAAACAAGATAAGCTACGTGTGTCAAAAATAACTTGATGCAGAAAACCTTACCATGCTAGAGAAACATAAAAGCGGGTTGTAAGCAATTGAAATGAGATTTTTGAAACAGCCAGCTGCAAGAACTAGGAGAGAACGAACTACCAATATGACCGACGGAAAGCTGCCCCAGCCGGAATCAGGCGTCCAGATAGTAGAGAGAAGAGTAATTTAACGGTGTGGTCACGTAATGAGGATTGACAGAAGGAAGACGAAGCTCATCGCGGAAGCATGACCAGTCAGAGCGAGAGAAAGAGGAAGTATAATTGAGAATCTGGCTAATATAGGGAGGAGGTCATGTTAGAGGTCTAACGCCTCCCCCCGGATAGAAAGGAGTATCGGAAGTGGTTTTAAGAATCCGATCATTGACTGGAGAGGGGGAAGGAAAAGAATAAAAAAAGAGAACTGGACAAATTTTTTTTCCGAAAGAAATCATTACATGATAAAGGTGCAGCAGAGGTTAGAGAAATACAGTTTTTAATAACGACGACGATGATAATGATATGCTGCTTCTGGCATAATACATCCACATATATAACTTTAGAATTTACGAACAATACTGTAGCCTCTATATGGCTGTAGAATACAGGTTCTGAACAAGACTGTCCAAGAGATACTAAGAAGCGATAGAAAAGAAAATAATTAGAAAGGTGTTGAGTGTATTTTAAACAGAAGACGAATACTTAAGAAGAAATATACTAGTAATCTACCTGAGCTGAAGAAATCGCTGCTTTTCGAGCTTCTTGAACAAAATACATTTATTATTAGATAAAATCAGGGCCGGCCCCAGCGCTTCTGCCGCCCTGTGCAGTATTTATGAGCGCCGCCCCCTCCCTATTTTAACTCTGAACACATTCACGCACACTAGACCTACTCTAAAGATACGGCGATTGCCTTCAAATGACGACTAGGAATGTTTGCATTGTTGTGTTTATCAAATAACTAGAACTTTTTCGCGTTTACGATGCGGCGAACGGGTACAATAAAAACTGTAGAGACAATACAAGGAATCGTGAGACAATAAAAATGTATGCCTATGTGATGATTCAAAATTAAAATACTTACTAAAATTCATTATGATTGAAATATAACACAAGTAATGTACTGTATCACATACCTTATTTAGAAAACACTCGTCTAGCTTTTGGACTGGCAAACTCCTTCGTTGTAATCAAGTGATTCAGCTAACTGATGTTCTATAGATATAGTCGCCAAACCACTCAGGTGAGTCTCGGACATACTCGATCTGAGATAAGTTTTAATAAGTTTGAGCTTCCAAAAAAGTCAGGTTTACGTTCCCTCGTTCACGAGTTTTCGACTCTTCGTTAAACTCCGCTAATCTTACATATTGTGATGAAATTAAGTAAATAATTTTATTTTTCCCCTCAATTTCAAAACTTAACATCCCGGAATCTGCCGCCCTTTAAAATTTTCCGCCCTGGGCGGTGGTACGGTTCGCCCCTGCCTGGAGCCGGGCCTGGATAAAATCAAATTATGAAGTTAAAATTTTTTAAGCTGTGAATAAAGTTTTTTGTATGTATGGTTTTATATAGCATTAGCCGAGAAACACCACGAGGAAATAACCATACGTACTTTCACATACTTTTGCGTTCATAATTTTGTTTACTTTTTATGTACTTTTGTATACATATACTACATAGAACGAAGTTACAAACAATATGTTAAGTATAAAACTTAATTATTCTACAAAACAAAAATATTATGGTACTGTAATGAACTTCAGTCGTCTTATAAATGCCTTGTATAGAGTATTACTCTTTTTTCTTTCAAAACTTTGACTTCAGTTGACTCCAGTGGTGCCTTTAAAAATAAAACAATCAAAGTGAACCTTACATTCGGGATTGGGTTAAAATTTCCTTCAGTCTGGTTGTCGGTATGGATTTTTTAAAGTTTTATTTTTCAAAATCTGTATTCCTGTTTTGAGCCCTAGTGTCAGAAAATTTGACAGTTTTTAAAAGTAAATAAAATTTTAAAATTTGCTTTAAAATTGTGTTTAATTTGATATCCCACGTTGATTTTTATAATTATTTCAAAATTTGGCATCTCATATTTTTGCTTTCTGCCCCGTTAGTTTTTGGGGGCAGATTAATCTCAAAAACGACAGACCTCCATGGGGTAATAATATGGACATACTACTAAGTTACGAAAATTAGTTGGTGCGTTCAAGAATTCCCCAAATGTATATACAGATACACAAAGGCACAGATGGTAAAAGTGAGGTCGAGTTAAACTGAGAACTTGATTCGCTCGTTCAACTAACTCATACACAAAGAAAGGCAGACGAGAGGTCGTTTAGGAAAAATAGCTTTTATAGTTCCTAATCATAAGATTGAAAGTGAATACCGAGAGCTTTGCAATTAAAAGCCGTAAAAGAAAATAGCTCAGGAACTGATAAACCAAATCTAAAATCAATACAGTTTGAGAAAGGTAACAAAGCTCTGCTAACATTCTAACAATACACTACGATATTATACAATATGACATGTTCATGTTATGTATAGGCTATGTACATAATTCATAATACATGATAACATCATGGTAAACAACATAATAGCATATGGTACATTGTAATATGATGTATGTATATGATAACAATACAGTCGTGTCATTTTTTGTTTAATGAGCTTCAGTTTTTTTTAAAGCATGCTGTTGGTTCACAGACGAATGACATTCTGCGGTTGGCCACGGTGACCACAATCTGTAGGAAGCAAACGACGACACGGCAGTGTTCCGGTTATCCGCTCACGACGGTTTCCGTTAAAACACTGCGACGGTTAATTACGAGAAATGTAATTAAAACACATGGAAATTTTGCTAACGTAGTTGCTTACTAATCATGTGCAATTGAAAATCTTCGCATCTTCCTCATAGTATCAGTGATATTCATTCTATGACGAATAAAAAAAAAAAAAAAAAAATAGAATCAATAATTCTTAACAATGGAAAAAGGGGGCAGAGTCAAAATAACAGCGAAGTTGTTCAAACCAGTGCATCGTGAGTTTTTACTCTTTTCGAAAAAGGGATAAAATTTTCTCGTGCATATTTTTTTTATAGAGGGGGAAAACGCTTTATGCAATGTCAAAGGAGGCCGTGCTTCCTGTGGTGTGTGGGACTCTCACCCACTAAAAAACCCACCTCTAATTCAGGCGTTCATATCCATGCTGGAAGCACTTAGCGTCGTGCATAATAATAATAATAATAATCATCATCATCGCCACCCCATCACCACATCATCGTCATCACCATCATCGGCATTATGAATTTCCAAAGATTAATCCTCTCTCGAGAGGAGACGGGATTATGAGAAGTGTCCAGTTGAGCTCTAAGATACTCCATTAAAAGGTAACAATAATCGAAAGGGGACCGGGTGACAGCGCGTCATGGGTTTTAATCCATTTCAGGGCCGGTGGTAATTTCCCACAATGTGCAGCCACCTACAGCTAATTAGTAATCGGTCTTTTCAGCTACGATAGTCAGAGGCGGTCTACGCCTAATGCCGTCGGAGCAACGAACCATAAAATAGAGATAAACAGCTGCCAACAGGAATCAATAATTTCAAATTTAGAAAAAAATAGTTCACAGGCATACACTCTGGCCGGTAACAGGGACAATACAATATCAGTTACATTTAAGTCGAGTATTTAATTTAATTAAAGAAAAGAAATACGCGTATGTCCCATCTCATAAGAAGGTTATAAGAAGTCTTCCAGGAAGGTTACAAGCACGACTTTCAGATAATATAAAAAAAAGATCTGAGAAATTAAGTAAACAAGGTAATTGTAATTAACTTCACAGGACAGACACTGTCAGGAAGACTAAAATCCTACAAGAGTTGTATGCCAATACTAAGTAATAAAACGTACTAATGAGAATACGGGAATAACCTTAAAGATTAACGGTAAACAACTAACTTTACTAAAGCCAATAAAGGAATGCGTTGCTTATCACCAGCCCAATTGTATATATATATATATTAAACACCTTTGTTGGTTAACATCATTAGACTAATATAAAAAATTATATATTATAATGTTTTAATTATATATATATATGTTTTATGTATATATATATATATACATAACATTTGATTATAATATATTTAAAAATTTTCAGTACATGCTATGTTTTGATGTTGATAGGGTAACTTGCATAGAGTAATAACGAAGGTGGCTCTTTCGACGAGTACAAGCTCTGGACATGAAATTCCTACAAGTAACGAAATGGTTAGTCGTCAGGATATATTAAGAAACGAACGTAGGCCTATAAGGGACTTAAAAATATTTAGCCTTCATGATTACATTCAGCGGAACTGACAGCGATGCAACGACCACATGGAAAGAATGACGAGGAGAGATTGCCACCGACAGCAAAAAGTACAAATCGTTCAGAAGGGAAAGCTGCGGTAGGCTGCTGCAAAGGTGGGTAAAGTAACAGGATCCTGATGATGATGCGGAGAGCAAATAGGAAAACTATGTGAATTACATGGTGCAGAAGAAAACCGTAGTGGTCACGCGCTACTGACGCACAAACATATCATTATAAATGACCAGCCTGAAGATGCATTCACTGCCATGACAGTACTACTTAACCTCGACTGTGAGTGCCTGGTACTCCATCACGTGCGGCCATGTATCCCCCACCAGTATCAGGAAAGTCTTAACGATAAGACTACGGCAGATAAAGTACTTGTTCTTATAAAGAAACTACAGTTATATGTAAAAGTAGTATATAATTTACTCAATGTAAAATGTATAAAATGTGTTATTATTATTATTATTATTATTATTTACTCAATATAATTACGGAACTCTGAAACTTAGTGGATCTATCGAGCGACTTTTATGTATAGTATTATAATTATATTTGTCATTCTTGTTACATGGTTATATGGTTAAAAACGTAATCATTTAAATTTAACATTAGTGTGTAACAATATAATATTTAATTTTGTTCAGGTCTGTACAACTACGAATTGTTATGTATGATATTTTTTTTAGTATATTTATTGTTTGGTACCTGACGACTAATGCTGTTGGTGCAGCGAACTCGTAGATACATATAAATTACAAAAGGAAAAAGTACTTGGACCAACCTAGCGGCATTCAATGGCTCTGAAACATGTCTCCTGAGCAGGAATATACGGGAGGCTCTAAGCAAATTGAAAAGGAAAACGATTAAGGATACTGGAATGAACGAATATCTAAGAAGGCGAGAAAGGGTACAGAAAGAGATATGACTGACCGAGAGAAGCGATTTATCACCGTTTGGCATTGCTGTCAGTCTATCTATCTACGTACTTGGGGTCTGTATCACGATAACTTTTGAACGCATCAACCGATTTTCCATTAAAGCTGACAAGCATGTCAATACTTTTCCTCTACAGACCCCTATTTTTTTTAGATTGATCCCTCAATGTCAGGAATTAAAATTTTAAAAATATCATGTGAGGTGTCAAATTAAAGAGAATTTTAATCAAAATTTTGATAACTGAGTGTTCAGTTATCGAAAATTGAAAATTTTGGAATGCCAGGGTTTATACCCTGGAAAAATGGATCAAAGTTTTGAAAACAGTAAAAATCCGTACCAGATATTAGACCAATAGGAATTTTAAGCCAAATCCGATTTTACTCTGATACTAGGGTTTTAACTCTGAAACAAATCTGTTTTTTTTTTTTTTAATTTAGAGGTTTCACAGGCCATGAAATGGAAGTAGACATTTCATGAAAATTGTAAAACTATATGTGGGGCATCACGTTAAGTTTTATTCAAACGTTTGTGTACAATACAAACTCAGTATCTTTAAATTGTTTGACAAAATTAATATCTCTCCACACTGTTCAAAAAAGTTTATAATATATATTTTTAAAAAAACTTTACATATTGTTATTAGCTATGTATATTTGTGGAAAACATTAGATAAAGTCCTATAGGTATCTACGAAATAATCCATAATCTTAAACGCTAAGACTAAATTGTTTGCCCTTTAGGAACTATGGCTGCAAATTAAATTAAAAAAAAACCAATGCAGAAGTTCGGAATTTTTAGTGTTCATTGTATGATTGATCGCTTTAATGTTATGTTATTAAATTAAAATAGTAGAGTAATTAAAATTTTTGTAATTTTTCTGATAATTGAAAAATAACGTAATATTGAAAAAATTTATACAAAGTATTACATAAAACTAAAATAGTCATTAATTAAAATTGTCATTTCGATCAAATACTGATCGTGTTTTGCAGCTCGGGATGGTTACTAGTACTGTATAAAGACGTCATAACAAAGAATGAATGAGGGAGAGAAATTAAAATTAAGAATGTCTGTAAAGAGAGAAATTAAAATGATGAAAAAAAAATATTGAAAAAGTGAATAAAAGTAAAAAAGAAGGCCAGATATTCCATGAAATAAAGAAAAGGAGATAAAAACCTAGAAAAGAAATGCCAAAGGATGAAATAATATAAAAAACAAACCTTTTTGCCTAAAAGTTCTTTTACAGTTATAGACTATATACTTATAATATATAAAGAATTTAAGAGATGAATTATTGCCAATAAGAATATAATGTTTACAATACGATGAATAAGTTAAAGATTAAACGTACTGGTCGACAGAACAGACTGTAAAACGGGAACACAAGAATCAAAGGCTGCGATCGAGGTGCAGATAAAGCATCAGGTGTGAGCAATGCAGACGCAGACATGTTTCCTAAACACACACTTTCTCTTCAGAATTCAGACGGTAGTTAACCAGAATTACACAATTTTATATATATCGGCTAATATTTTACTGCGATCGGTCACTGTGACTCATGTAATTAAGTACGAGCAATTAATTTTAAATGTATTGTCGATTCAACAGTATAATTAAATTTAATTAATAATTATTGTACAATGTCTCAGCTGTTTCTTTGCTGTTTCACTCGTAGTGAATCGAAACCATGTCAGCTGGTCCATACGTCATGATCTAATGCAACGGGTAACCGGTAACTTGTTCGAATCGCACCGAACGCGTACATTACGTTTTTGTTTTTTCCCGATGCTGTAATATTGCAGCCTATTCAGCGATTTACTACGTCAAACTTTAACGTATTATGTGCGGTTACCATCGTAGTGATTAGAGTTACGTCACACGCGGGAAACATCATACGTAAGTGCATTGTGTGTACTCATTGATCTTAACATAATACAATATTGTTGTTGTTGTTGTTGTTGTTGTTGTTGTTGTTGTTGTTGTTCTTCTTCTTCTTCTTCTCCTTCTCTTCCTCCTCCTTCTTTATGTAACCAAAAAATGTAAATATAAAATTTAACATTCTATAAATATAAAATATATAACATATAAATATAAAATTCCATAAAATGGAATAGGCCTAAAAAATATGAAGCCCACTTTAATATAAATGATAGAACATTGTAACACACACACACACACACATTCAAACACTTTTTGCTACAGTTTATTTTTTAATGCATATACAATATATTTAAAATTTATAATAATTACATTACCTCAAGATGTTTTTTCCCTTATTTGGGACAAAAATAAGGGAACATATATAGGTAGAACTAATAATAATAATAATATATATATATATATATATATATATTTATATAGAACAAACTAAGAAATAAGCTTTATGATGAGTTCACTGAGCTCAGAAATTATTATTTAAAGTAGTATATTTATAAATGTAATTTTATTTGCACACTCGATAAGTAACAAATAGACTATTTCCGGCGTCAAATTCAAAACGTACAAAGAAGACACAAAAGGAATAGTCGAGAATAGCAATGTATACGTACATATTGTAACAAATTTACGGTATTTGCTACGAATTAAAAAATTCTTGTTGTTTGTAAAAAAATATTAAAACTTTTTTTTATTATTTATTATATTATACTTTTTTTTTAGTATTAATTATTTTAAACTGTTTTGTTGTATTTGGAACTTCTTCTTATTGATTGTTTTTGTCAAATTATATCCTTTTGTGTAATTAGAATTCTTGTATTATGTTAATAGGATTGTCTCCAAGAACAATCGATTTGTGATCTCTCCTTATTTGAAGTTTGTCCTCCTTTAAAGTTGTTAGACTCAGCTGTTCTGGTAGTTATGTCTCAACTATTGTGTTATATTATTCTATTTATAAGTTAGGAATAAATAGGATTCAAAATTATAATATTCAATGATTTTTATTGACAATTAGTAAACTAATCGATTTGATATCGATTGATGAATCGACTCTCTCAGGGCAAATTAATAGATTATACAAATTATTAATTCTCGGGTTCTTTGAACCGTTAACCGTTATTTTATATAGTCAGAGAAAGGGCAAAGTATAGAAAGTATAACATTACAAATTAAAAGCTTATTAATTAAAATACAAACATATTATTCAATATATAATGGTTAGTAAAGAAAATGTTTCGAACCATTCGAAGGCATGTTGGCTGTGGCGCATAGAATTGTGGGAACTCAAAGATGGCTGCTTCGTATTCAGATGTAGTAGACGACTGCACCTCGAAGAATCTGCTTCAAATAAATGTTGATTTTCTAATGGTTTCTCGTCCCAGCGATAGTGATTCGTTCCTCTAGTGTTAGTGTGGTTGTCCTGGATCAGTTGTTAGTGATTCCCTTCGATAAACTGTGTTGGTTAATGTTTTATTTCACTCCCGTCAATAAGGTAGAGAATGTCACGTTCGTCTCGATATTAGGAATTATCGTTTATAAGTGTTTAAATGGTTATTATCGGTTTACTGTTCAATAGTGGTTCACTTTTATTGTTTAACTGGTTTAAATCACTGACTTTAATCGTTATTGCACGTTTTTTCCAAAATTCGCGAGTTTAAATTTTATAGGTTTGGGCTGATGTACGCCATGCTTCTTCCTTCACTATATATTAATTTTTTGGCGAGAGCTCGTTTGATGTGTACTGCTCAACGTATAATAATCAACTCCCTCTTTTCTTCTTCATTCGAAACATCTTAGCCCAGTTAATATTAGCAAGACATTGTTTTAAAATTTTATCGTTTCCGTTACATGGTCGACACTTACATTATATTACTTAATACATTTTTATTATTATTTGATTTTATCAAATAATAGTTACCTAATCTTTTTCCTTAGTTACTTCTGCGTGATTTGATACCAAATAAGATATTCTTACAATGTTTTTATCTCAAAATGCCATATTTACTGTATTTTGAAAATGTAGGCTCTAAAATTTTACTTCCTGTCATTAAACTGTTTGCCATTTTTATTATGTCATAATTATGATTGAACAAAATCTTTGATTGAAATAAAATGTTTATTTTCCCTTAATTCCTTTTAATTTTATGAATTGGTTGTCTAAATTAATTATCATCTTTAATTTAAATAATTCCCCTTATGTTCTACTGTTAATACATTTACAATTTTTCTATTAATACTTCATATGTTGTTTCACTATCTTTATAAAGTATTAGTATAGTTGTAATACACTGTGTTGGATTTATATTGTACAAATTTCATCCGGTTTATCAATTTACTTCTCTTATTTATTAATTTTAATGTTGAATAGCTAGTTTACTTCTCTTATTAGCCTTGATGAATACTATTAACACATAATAAAAGTTTTATACTAAAAGAATTGTACTCAACTCTGACATTTCAGTCTTGGGTTCTTTGAACTTATTATAAATAAAACATACCTGTCCTTCCATCACTTAAACTATTTCTTATAACTAATTTTATTTGCAGTCTTAGCTGTTTTTGTTTGATTTTGGGGTATTTATTCTTGGTCACTTCACTTTTTTATGGCCTGCTCTTGTTTTATCACTGTCATTCTAACGAATGCTGTTAGCTAAAGAGTGGCAGTTATTTAGAAACACTTGTATCCTATTTGTCATTATAATATTCTATTAAATATTATTTCTCGACACAATATAAAAACTTTGTTGTATATTGCACAAAACAAAAGTTGTATAAATGCACAATTTACTTTGTTTATGAACTTAAACATTGACACATTAAGTTTATTTAATATAATATAATAACTTGCACTGGTCCCCTTTTATTCTTTGATTTTATTTCTAATCAGTTTTATAGTCTTATTAAAATCAAGAATTTTATTTATAGAGGGTAATGAAGGTTTGTTTTTTCCATTATATAACTAATTCCCATTGGTTCACTTTTAATTCTACTTTATACACTTTTGTTTATATCTATTTTACATGGTTTTCTAAATTTGGGTTTTTGTTATACTTTCATTGGTTATTTTTACTTTCTTTTGGGGTTTCGTTTTGATTTCTTTTAAGAGCATTCCTTCTTATCGTGGATGTTGTCTTGTTCGGGTTTCTTCCTTACTTACTCCTATCCTACCTGGGTATTTCCTTACTTTATTTTTAGTTTTTTGGTTTATTTTTCTTACTCATCATTCATTGTATATCTGGTTTTAATGAAATTCTTACTTCAAACTATGATTGTGCTTTACGGTGGTTCTTAATTAATTTTTAATGTTGCTTTCTTGGATTTAAATTTGTTTTTATTTTATTTTATGATCTTTCCATTCAGAACTATGGGCATTATCTGTCATATTACAGATTGCTCTCCTCCAGAAGTGATTATTTCAGACTATACCTCGAGTATGGATGAAATAATTGCTTATGATAGCTTTTTATTTATTATTCTTTGTCTTCCTCCCCATCTCTATATCGGCTTCTTCATACGTGAGCTTATTAAACTTTATAGTCTTTTATCTGACTTTGATCTTCCTGGATAGTTAGTGTTCTCTGAGATTTATTATTATTATTATATTTTTCCTTTTCTTAACTTTGTGTTTTATCCATTGGATATTGATTCCCTAACATTCCCTAACACGTAAGCTGGAACAGTTCAGAGAGGCACTGTTGGCTACATACTCTGCTGGCCATACTACACTTCTCATTGAGATCAGAGGCAATTGATCTCTGCTCAAAACATAATGCTGCTGGAATTATCTACAGACAGTCATCAAATAAAAATTATATATAGAATAGTCTTTTTTTTCGACTAATAAAAACATCTTTGGATACTTCACTTCGTTGTTTCTCAGATTTTCTCACATTTTCTATCTCAGTTATTCTTCTTAGTATTTATTATTCTCAATATTTATTCTTCTAACTTTTTAGCTCGGCTGATATATTTATTTTTATCATGATTGGAAACTTTGTTAATATGTTTATTACTAGTTATGGTGTAACTTTTTCCTTTTTCATCTGAATTCTCTTTAATTCTTCTTCTGGTTATTGATATTAATAGCATATATTTTATATTTTTTTTTCTTAGTTCTGTTTTAATTGTTCGAATGGTATTATTTTATGACAGTTCGTTTTTTCGATGGGTTTCATTATAATTGACAACCAAGTTGTTATTATGATCATATTATATAAATATATTTTCCTTTCTTTTCTTTCTCAGAAATTTATTATTCCGCTTTTGTCTTAATTAAAATTAATTCATTAATATTATATTTTTCATGTGGTCCTTATTTCTCTTTGCCTTTCATAAATGTTTTATTATTTCCTTTCCAAAACTATTTTCTTTACATGATTGGTATGAGTTGTTCTTCTTTGTTTTTTAGAACTGAGTAATATTATAATCATCCTTCTTGACTATTCGTTTCCATAATTGTTTCATAAATAATGAGTTGTAAGTTGATCTTACTATTTTTTAAATTTTGACAATTTCACTAAATTCAAATTCTATTCTTCTTCTAATTCCAAATTATTTTCTTTCAAATCACTTGTAAGTTGATCTTACTATTTTTTAGAATTTAGACAATTTCACTAAATTCTAATTCTATTCTTCTTCTAATTCCAAATTATTTTCTTTCAAATCACTTGTAAGTTGATCTTACTTTTTTTTTTTTTTTTTTTTTTTTTTTTTTTTTTATTTTTTTATGGAGGCTTGGTTGTATACGCCTTTGATTTTTCCGGAAACTATTTCCTTCAGTTCATATGTGTTATTGTCATTAGTTTTAGTAACGAGATATGGTCCAGTATAGAGTAATAATAATTTCTTCGTTATCCCTTCTAGGGTGCTGGATAGTTCGCGGTTTTTTAACAGTACTTTTTCTCCCTCTTTATACGTTATTATTCGTCCAATCGCCTTCTGATATTTGGTTTGCCGTCCCTCCTGGTCTTCGGCCACCTTGTTATAAAATTTCACCTTGTCATTCATCGGGAATTATATTATTTCTTCAATCTCTCGGGGGGTTGGTTTCTCGTACATGGCGGAGTAAGGGGTAATTCCTATAGCTGGATGGTGAGCAAAATTTAGGAACTTCTCCGTGGCTGCTAGGTATTCTTGCCACTTTTTCTGTTGGTGGTGACAGTACGTTCTCAATATTCTTCCCACTTCTCTTAATACCCTCTCTGCCGGATTACTACTTGGGTGGTAGACTGAGGTCTTGTATGTTTTAATCCCAGTGATAATAATGTATCCCGCCATCTTTTCCCCTTAAATTGTGTATCATGGTCAGTGATGATGGAAATTGGTTTTCCTATTTCTGGCACATATAATTCTGTTATTATTCCAAGAACTTTTATAGTAGTTGCCCGATTAACCGGGTATAGCTTTACATACTTTGTAAAATGGCCCATGATTATGATGAGGTATTTATATCGGTGTCGCCCGCCACTACGGGGAAATGGTCCGCAGATGTCTAAGAACACTTTCTCCAGTTTCGCATTAGATGTTATGGGTATCATCATGCCTTCCTTCTTCTCGTTATTAACTTAACACACTGGCAAATATTACAGGATTTTAGGTAATTTCTCACCTTCCGGTTTATGTTTTTAATTTGACAATTCTCCTCTAAGGCTTGTATCACTTTCAGGGCTCCCATATGGCCATACCGTATATGGTAATCGATTATGATTTCTTTTTCAATGTTGTTTGGAATAATCAGTTTCCATGTTTCTTGATTTAAGGATGTTTTAACAAATAATATACATTTATTAATATTGTAATATTTAGAAACTGTGTCATCGTTTACTTCCAATCGAGTAATAATATTTTTCAACTTCGGGTCAGATTGCTGGTGGATGCGGATGTTTATTAATAAAGCCTCTAAATCGGATCTTGTTTTAATAAGGTTGTAGACCTTGATTATGCTCTCCTTCTCTCCCTCAAAAGTCTGGTCTTCCAAATTAATGCGTGATAACACGTCCGCTACAATATTCCTTTTTCCCGGGATGTATTCCCATTGTAGGTCGTACTCTTGCAGGGCAAGTATCCATCTAGTCAGTCTGCCGTGACTCAATTTGCACCTACGTAGAAATGAGATAGATTTATGATCAGTTCGGATGGTAACTGGATACCCTAAAATATATGTCCGGAATTTACTACATGCGAATACTACACTGAGTAATTCTTTCTCGGTCACATTGTAGTTCTTTTCGCATTGATTCAGGGTCCGATTAGCGAAGCTAATCACTAGATGGTGACCCTCCTCATCTTCCTGATATAAAGTCGTTCCTAAACTGATGTTGCTAGCATCACAATTCAAGAAGAAAGGTTTTTTAAAATTCGGGTGATGAAGTATAACGATCTTTAAGAACTTGTCTTTAATGAGTTGGAAAGTAACGTCCTGTTCTTGACCCCAGATCCATTTGTTTTTCGAAGATAATTGCGGTTGAAACTTGGCAGTTAGCTCGGAATATTGATGCTGAAACTTTCTGTAATAGTTACAGAGTCCGAGAAAAGATTGTAACTGTTTCCTGTTCTTCGGTTTAGGGAACTTCTGAATCGCCTCCACTTTTTCTGATGATGGGGATATACCTTGATCATCTAGATTAAAACCTAAGAACTGTACTTCTCGAGCAATGAATTTGGATTTCTCCAATTTAAGAGTTATGTTATTTTTTGCTAACTTCTCGAGTACATGTTCTACTCTGTAACAGTGTTCCTCCCAGGTTTCTGAGGTAATCAGCAGATCGTCTACATATAAAGTGGTAAATTGGAGTGCTTCCTGCCCAAGTATCTGGTCCATGCAGGCCACAAAGATGGCTACTGAATTCACAAGTCCGAAGGGCAATCTCTTGAACTGGTAATTGCGCCCTTCGAATATGAACGCCACATACTGACGACTATGTGGGTGCAACTCCACTTGCCAGTAACCACACACAGTGTCCCATGTACTAATAAACTTGGTACCGTGGAATCGTTTCAAGATCTCCTCTATCTCACCGGGTGATGTTCTGTCATTTATGATAATTTTATTTATTTCGCGCGCATCCAAACAAAGCCGGACTTGTCCGTTTTTCTTGGGAATAGCTACGATTGGACTGGTGAATGGAGATTGACTACTCTCAATTATGTCACTGCTGATCATCTTATTAATTTCCGCTCTCACGGCCTCCTTCAGTGAATGCGCGATGGGGTATGACCTTCGGTTAAATTCCACGGTTTCCCTAAACTTAAGTTTACATTGATAATTCTTTATCTTACCGGGTTCATCGGAAAATACTGATTTATATTTCTCATATACCCTTATCAGACGATTTGCTTGGTGTATGGGTAATTTCTCTTTTGTGAGTCCGCACTGGAATTCCCGTATTTCCTGTATCTTAACTGACCATAAATCCTCTTCCATGTTATTATATATTATTTGGTTATTCAGGGAGTTGTTCTCTACATAGTTTATGTTCCGAAGTTGTTGGTGTATACTGCTGGGAAGTATATTCTCGCCTCCTACTAAGTCTGCTGTCCACGTTATCCCTTCTGAAAACAGTGATACGTTTTCTTTGTTCAAATCTATAATAGCGGAGTTCCTCCTTAATACATCGCACCCTACCAATATATTAAATGGCAGTCCGGTTGCAATTAAAAATACCATGTTTAAAGCTATACCACGGCTAATGACATTTACAGAAACTTGTTTTCTAATAGTTTTGTTTTGGCGGCCAGTGGCACCTACTAAGATAATATTATTTACTGGCAACTTTGGCAATGTTCTACCACATTCTTTCTGGATTCTTTCCAATTCTATTATGTTAATTATCGATATATTCGCACCGGTATCAATCATGATCTTGGCGGGGATTCCTTCTACTTCCGCTTTTATATATATTATTTCATTATTCTGACTATAGAGGCTAGTGTCGTTCTCCTCCAATAGTCAGTTCTTATGTTTTTTAGATAGTTATTTCTAATGATGGTAATGTTATTCGATTCATTTGCACCTTGCAACTCTTGTTTGTACCCAAGAGATAGGAGCAGTAAAGGGTCGTGATAATTCATCACTGCCTCCTCCCGTTTAAATTATCGTGTTCGTTGTTGTTATTAGGGCCGACCGAGGTGTCGGTCTGGAAACCTTGCGTCGGTTCCTGCCGCTCTGTACGATGTTCAAGTGTTTGTTCTTGGTTTGGTTGCCGGCCAGGATCATCTAGACTGGTACTTCGTCTATGTTGGTCGTACCTCGGACCATCACGTTCTCCGCTCCTCCGCCGATGATCTCCATCGTGGAAACTGTTCTTTCGCTGACGGTCATACCTTCTTGGCCCATTATCTTCAGCTCTTATGAAATTTACCCGTGGTCGGGAAACCCTGTTGTTATTATTGTAGTTATTGGAATTGTAATTCCTATTATTTTGGTAATAACGTTCAGTATTACCGGGGTGGAGGTTTCTTTGACTATAAGAATTATTAGGGTGTTGATAATAGTTATTTCGGTTATTTTGGTAGTGGTTGTTATTCCTATTATTATTCGGATTATTGTTGAAGTTATTATTATTATTATTCTGAGGGTTATTATTACCATTATAATTATTCTGATGGTTACGGTTCCCTTGGTAGTTGTTACCATTCTGGTTGTTACTGCTACTGGGGTACTGATTACTTCTTATTTCCGGCCGATCGTTCCTCCTTCTACTCTGACGGTAGTATTCCTCGTTCTCGTAACTCTCCAGTAATTCGGTCATGGCTTGCACCGTCTTTATCTGGCTACCCCTTCTTGCTCTGATTATGTCTTCATCATAGTGGTAGGACAACTTGTTCACCAGGCATTCCTCGGGTATTGCCAGTTCTAAATGTTTCGCCAGACACACCTTTCCTAGGAAATAGGCCGTCATGGTGTTACCTATTTGGGCCTTGTATCGTCCATGGCAGATATTGTCCCGTATCAAGTTCTGCGTTGTTTCTGACCAGTAATTCGCTTTGAATAGGTTTTTGAACTGTTGGTAGTCCGCGATCTCACTTCGATTCGCCATCCACCAATTGTCGGTCATTTCCCTGAACGACTCGTCCAATATCTCCCGGTTGTTATTCCATCTATGTTTGGCAAAGTATTCCTCAATCCGGGCCAGGAACTCCATCGGTTTTCTTTTGTATTGTCGGAAATTTAACCATTCCCGATTTTCATTCATTGGTATCCCAGTAAAGTTAGTGGGTCGATTTCTGATGACTTCCATTTCTTCTTGGCTCTGCCGTACTTGACCCGTTATATTCGTCATAGCCTCTTCCATTCCGTCACACCTTTCCGCGACTTGGTTCCGTACCTTCCCTAATTCTTCCTGGGTTTCTCTTCGGTTTTCTTCCATCTTCCTTCTACTGTACTCTTCGATATTAGTGAATTTGGTGTTTACCTCTTCTTTGAAACCCTGTACTTCTCTCTCCGTCTGGCTACACTTTCGTCCACTTCCTTAATTTGTTGTTTGATCCCCATGGTTTCTTCTTCTAATTTCTTAGTTGTGGATTCATTATTATCCTTGATTTCCTTGCTCAACTCTTCCTTTAACAACTCTATCCTCTCACCTAATTTGTCCAGATTTTCTTGGTTAACCTCCCTTAATTCTTCTCTTAATATTTGGTTATCCTCCTTCAATTCTTCCAACTTCTCCTCCATCTTCTCTTCCATTTTCCTGTTATTTTCTCTCAACTCTTCCTTCAACTGTTGGTTGTCACTTTCCATCTTCTTACTGTTTTCTTCAATTCTCTTATTTGTATTCTCAATTTTATTAACCAATTCTTCCTTCGTTGTTTTGAATTCTTCCTTTAACAACTGGTTGTCCTCCTTCAATTCTTTTCTATTCTCGTCCATTTTCTTACTCAAGGATTGGTCCATTTTCCTATTCGTATCTCCAATTTGGTAACTTAATTCTCCCTTCATGGAATCCATTCTCTTATTCGTATCTCCAATTTTGTTACTTAATTCTCCCTTCATGGAATCCATTCTCTTATTCGTATCTCCAATTTGGTTACTTAATTCTCCTTTCGTGGATGCTATGTTTTTATTTATTGATTTGCTCTCCTCCCTCATTTCCATTATCATTCTCATCAGGGTTTCCTGGAAATCGACATCCCCTGTTGGCGTAGGTTTCTCGGGCTGTTCCTCTTGTTGTACCGGTTGATTCGGTTCCTCTTGTGACATTGGTTTGGTTGGTTCGATCGGAGGTAGCATCATTTCCACGTCTTCCACTGGCGTTGCCTCCTTGTTTTCCATATTTATCTCTTCAATCTCTTTTTCGGCTTCTGCCGCCCTTTTCTTAGATAATGCTCGTTTCGGCATTTTTCTTCCTTTCTCGACTTGATAACAGCTGCCAAGCTCTAATTAGGAATTGAGCAAATTATAGTGGCCTGTCAATCGCTAATTAAAGCCCCTTAGTTGGTCGCCAATTTGTAACAAATTTACGTTATTTGCTACGAATTAAAAAATTTTTGTTGTTTGTAAAAAAAAATTAAATTTTTTTTTATTATTTACTATATTATACTTCTTTTTTTTTAGTATTAATTATTTTAAACTGTTTTGTTGTATTTGGAACTTCTTCTTATTGATTGTTTTTGTCAAATTATATCCTTTTGTGTAATTAGAATTCTTGTATTATGTTAATAGGATTGTCTCCAAGAACAATCGATTTGTGATCTCTCCTTATTTGAAGTTTGTCCTCCTTTAAAGTTGTTAGACTCAGCTGTTCTGGTAGTTATGTCTCAACTATTGTGTTATATTATTCTATTTATAAGTTAGGAATAAATAGGATTCAAAATTATAATATTCAATGATTTTTATTGACAATTAGTAAACTAATCGATTTGATATCGATTGATGAATCGACTCTCTCAGGGCAAATTAATAGATTATACAAATTATTAATTCTCGGGTTCTTTGAACCGTTAACCGTTATTTTATATAGTCAGAGAAAGGGCAAAGTATAGAAAGAATAACATTACAAATTAAAAGCTTATTAATTAAAATACAAACATATTATTCAATATATAATGGTTAGTAAAGAAAATGTTTCGAACCATTCGAAGGCATGTTGGCTGTGGCGCATAGAATTGTGGGAACTCAAAGATGGCTGCTTCGTATTCAGATGTAGTAGACGACTGCACCTCGAAGAATCTGCTTCAAATAAATGTTGATTTTCTAATGGTTTCTCGTCCCAGCGATAGTGATTCGTTCCTCTAGTGTTAGTGTGGTTGTCCTGGATCAGTTGTTAGTGATTCCCTTCGATAAACTGTGTTGGTTAATGTTTTATTTCACTCCCGTCAATAAGGTAGAGAATGTCACGTTCGTCTCGATATTAGGAATTATCGTTTATAAGTGTTTAAATGGTTATTATCGGTTTACTGTTCAATAGTGGTTCACTTTTATTGTTTAACTGGTTTAAATCACTGACTTTAATCGTTATTGCACGTTTTTTCCAAAATTCGCGAGTTTAAATTTTATAGGTTTGGGCTGATGTACGCCATGCTTCTTCCTTCACTATATATTAATTTTTTGGCGAGAGCTCGTTTGATGTGTACTGCTCAACGTATAATAATCAACTCCCTCTTTTCTTCTTCATTCGAAACATCTTAGCCCAGTTAATATTAGCAAGACATTGTTTTAAAATTTTATCGTTTCCGTTACATGGTCGACACTTACATTATATTACTTAATACATTTTTATTATTATTTGATTTTATCAAATAATAGTTACCTAATCTTTTTCCTTAGTTACTTCTGCGTGATTTGATACCAAATAAGATATTCTTACAATGTTTTTATCTCAAAATGCCATATTTACTGTATTTTGAAAATGTAGGCTCTAAAATTTTACTTCCTGTCATTAAACTGTTTGCCATTTTTATTATGTCATAATTATGATTGAACAAAATCTTTGATTGAAATAAAATGTTTATTTTCCCTTAATTCCTTTTAATTTTATGAATTGGTTGTCTAAATTAATTATCATCTTTAATTTAAATAATTCCCCTTATGTTCTACTGTTAATACATTTACAATTTTTCTATTAATACTTCATATGTTGTTTCACTATCTTTATAAAGTATTAGTATAGTTGTAATACACTGTGTTGGATTTATATTGTACAAATTTCATCCGGTTTATCAATTTACTTCTCTTATTTATTAATTTTAATGTTGAATAGCTAGTTTACTTCTCTTATTAGCCTTGATGAATACTATTAACACATAATAAAAGTTTTATACTAAAAGAATTGTACTCAACTCTGACATTTCAGTCTTGGGTTCTTTGAACTTATTATAAATAAAACATACCTGTCCTTCCATCACTTAAACTATTTCTTATAACTAATTTTATTTGCAGTCTTAGCTGTTTTTGTTTGATTTTGGGGTATTTATTCTTGGTCACTTCACTTTTTTATGGCCTGCTCTTGTTTTATCACTGTCATTCTAACGAATGCTGTTAGCTAAAGAGTGGCAGTTATTTAGAAACACTTGTATCCTATTTGTCATTATAATATTCTATTAAATATTATTTCTCGACACAATATAAAAACTTTGTTGTATATTGCACAAAACAAAAGTTGTATAAATGCACAATTTACTTTGTTTATGAACTTAAACATTGACACATTAAGTTTATTTAATATAATATAATAACTTGCACTGGTCCCCTTTTATTCTTTGATTTTATTTCTAATCAGTTTTATAGTCTTATTAAAATCAAGAATTTTATTTATAGAGGGTAATGAAGGTTTGTTTTTTCCATTATATAACTAATTCCCATTGGTTCACTTTTAATTCTACTTTATACACTTTTGTTTATATCTATTTTACATGGTTTTCTAAATTTGGGTTTTTGTTATACTTTCATTGGTTATTTTTACTTTCTTTTGGGGTTTCGTTTTGATTTCTTTTAAGAGCATTCCTTCTTATCGTGGATGTTGTCTTGTTCGGGTTTCTTCCTTACTTACTCCTATCCTACCTGGGTATTTCCTTACTTTATTTTTAGTTTTTTGGTTTATTTTTCTTACTCATCATTCATTGTATATCTGGTTTTAATGAAATTCTTATTTCAAACTATGATTGTGCTTTACGGTGGTTCTTAATTAATTTTTAATGTTGCTTTCTTGGATTTAAATTTGTTTTTATTTTATTTTATGATCTTTCTTTCCATTCAGAACTATGGGCATTATCTGTCATGCTACAATATTAAGCAGCTTGTCTGCTACGTTACCCAAAGCTTTCTCGGTTGTCCCAAGCTTCTACTTCCCAGTTCAGTTTCTTGTGTACTCTTTCATTTGATTACTTCGATTCATTCTGCAGTCCCATAGCTATCCATCCGCCTATCATTTGCCTTAAACATTTTTTTCTTGACATATCTCTACCTGTCACTGCTGTATTTATAAACCTTACGGCGAATATTATTTTTGAATCTTCTGTCTCTCCATTCCCCTATCTTTTTCGAGGTCTGTTTGCAGGTCGTTTTCCGTTAATTTTTCGATATTGTCGGTCTTTTTGGAGTCATCCGTCCTCATTACGTGTTACGCTCACTTCAATTTTCTCAGCATTTAGACATATGTACTGACAGGACTGGTTTTTCCTCTGTTCACATACGCCTACCTTCCTTCTTGTTATGCTACTAACTGGTCTCAATTAGGTTTCATCTTAGAATTTCTTCTCAATCGCAACTAAGATGATTGTATTGTCTGAATCTCGTTCCACGCTTTACTTAGAAATAATAGTTGAATACCTTCTTGTACTATGCAGATGGTTTAGGAGTGACAGATTATGCACATAAGCAAAGTACTTTGGTCAGCACAGGTGCGCACTTCCAAATCCCGAGTCCAAAGTCACAACTGGAAGCTGAAAAACGCACCTTGAAATTGACCCTTTGAAAGCAGTAATGGTACAAGACAATTTTTGACAAATTTTAGTCAACATCACAAGAAGATAACCCGACCTTCAATCTCGTACAAAAAGCGAATGGTTAGTGAAGCATAGCTTCACTAGTAGCTCAACAGTTCTATACAGATCTGACCACATCAAAATATACCTGTGACATCATTGCATCATTACAAAAGCAAGAACCGGATTCAGAATTCAAGTAAATAAGGAAAACGCAAAATCTAATTATATCGATATAAATTTATTTTGTAATATACGTATTATTCTGTTCAAATGATCGAATATTTTTAACGCACCATTTTGTTATTTAATTTCATTCGCCTTTTCATTATTTACTAGTAGCGCGCATGTATTTATGCTTAAGTATGTATGCTTGTACTTGATGCTTTTTTATTTTTAAATTTAATGCTTTATTATTATTTTGAAAAGAAATCAACAATTAAAATCTTAAAACATGTCCGTTATTCCGTACATACGGAAAGGAAACCTAAGATCGAACCCAACATTCTTGAAGGCTTCATTGCCTTTAAAGTGAACTAGTCTGAATGCTAACTTCAACGAAATTTACGGCCATCCACCTGTGTGCGCACCCCCTTGGCCGATTTTTAAATGATCTTTCTTAAGAACCCGTAATGTTTATTTTATGAAAACGTTTGTTTCATTACTATGACAAAACGAGTAGACCGATTTGATTTCGTATGCCGAGGTGTACTCGGTAACGCCGTTTTAAATATCGGTATGGAGAACCATACAAGACTTCCATGTTCTAATATTTATATTTAAAATCATTTTCGAAATGAAATATTTCCATAGAAACTACTTCTTTCTTCAACTTTAACCTCAGGACTGTGGTCACTAACGTATACGTATCATGTTAGCGGACTCGATTTTCACTGATGATGGCAGTCGATGACACTGCCGAAACGTCTGGATTTGCAGAAAACATTGTACCACGGCCAAACAGCCCGGGAAGGTATTTAAACAACAAACTATTACTATGTTGCCGATAACGTAGTACACATAAAAATTATCCCCTCCCCCTTCAACTATCATTTTCATTTACAGAAAATTACCCCCCCCCCTTCAACTACCCCTTCTACCTTTATATAGTGGATTATTATGACCTTCTTTTTAGGATATTTTATTTATCAAAATTAAGTTCGTTACTCTTGTTTAAACATAAATCGTTGCAGGTAAACTACCCCTTCCCCTAAACCGACCTTAACCAAAATCAATAGGCCTTTAGTCCTCTACAACTAGGGCACATGTAAAAAATTATTTGATTCTCTTTGAATTTGCTGCAGTTATCGTTTGCCATAGAAAAAATTCTACACACAGACACAGACACACACAGAGACACTTTTCGGAAAATGACTTTTCTTCATGTTTTGAGGGTAGTACAATCAGAATCAGCCCTTATCTCGAACACAATTTTTTTCACCATCACCATACTTCCACTTCCTTATTGAACATGGAAGTAAAAAATTCGTACGTATATATATTCACCTCTACCAGCGTATCATACACAAGATGGAGAAAATTTGTGCCAGTTTCCTGTTTCTGTTTTATTTTATTTATGTTTTAACATAAAGTGTTATCTTTGTTGTTTCATCAGTCCCTTAAATTTTAAATATCTTCGCCTATTAATGCAACCCTTATGTTTCCACACATATTTTCTTGATTAAAACAAAATAAACAAGAAATAACAAGTTTTTTTTAATTTTATTTTTGTAGTTTTATCCGAAACCACCCTGACCTGCAAGAACTCTCCTCCTGCGTGAAATCCTGGCTGCGTCTCCGCTTGTTGGAAATGACGTTACCCAGCCTTCCTTGTTTTCTAGTCGTTTTCATCAGCCTTCCTCTTTCGTGCATCGTATCATCTATCCGTCCGTCCGTGACTTTCTTTGTCATCCTCTTGCCGACCGTATTTCACTCTGTTACCTAATTCAGCGGTGTGTTCTAGGGCCCTCCCATGAAAACATCATAAAGGAACCCTTATTTATAAATTTAAAAAATTAAAAATTGTACAAGATACATTGTTCGAACAACAATTTCACTGCTACCCGTGGTATTCATTTAACATGTAATCGTGTTTCAGCTACGTTGACCTAATGACGCTGGAATTCTAGGTGAAGGCCAAATGCGTCCACAAAGTTACGCTTGCCTGAGCGTCTCACGACGGGACTCGCATGTCGCGTTATTGTTATTGTTAAACGACTCTCTCAGACATGAGTCCCAGACAATGCAAAGCCTATTGGATTTCAATGACATCAACTTGTGTTTTATACAACTTTTGTATTTCTTTTGCTTCCCAGCAGACGACAAGCTGTACGGGAATACGTCGTACATATATTTATTCACACGTAGATTACATACATGCGCACAAACTATGTAGGCCTACATAGCTTTGCACAATTCGTTTTCTCATGTTTGTTTTTTATTATGAAGCATATTTCACACCTGTAGGCTACAACCATCGTCTTCTGACCTCACAGCCGATGTTTTCAAGGCCCCCTGCTGTACATAGTAATTTATATGCCATTATTTCTAAAGTTTAGGTCTACACTTTTTTTTCTTTGTGCGGGGTCCGTTTCCATATTTTCTTAGGCCATTTTATGCCGGTATTTCTATGTACGTTGCCAAACCCTTTGGACTATTCTATTCCGATGATTTCTGTGATTTTGTATCCACTTCAGTTTGCTTTTTTATTTCATCTTATCTAACTCAGAACTAATATCGGTAAATTTCAGTTTCTTCTCCAGTAAACTGTTTTAACTGTTCTTAACCTCTCCCTGTTCCTTTTTGATAGACTCCAACTTCCGAACCAAGCAGTTTTCCATTATATCTGTCTTTCAAGTTTTTCCTTTTGAAGTTTTTGTATATGTCTATATGTTCCCTCAGGTCGTTACCAGCATCTTTTAGGGTAAGTCCGATAGTGGGGCTACCAACAGAGGGCATCCAGAACTGCTCTGGGATTCACTCAAAATCCCATCTCCTAGGTTCTTCCGCTCTCACCGACGTTGTGAACACAGTCCTCTTCCACTGTCAAGACCATTGACCGGTTTTCACCTGTAACTCCAGGCAGGGGTCCTATACTGGATACGGGCCAGATGAATTTTTTTTAGCGAGGTGTATCCCCTCCCTCTCCTCTTTCCTCATTACTTGCGAGATGGGAGCGGTATGGCAAAATTTTAGTACGGTGGCAATTGAAAATTTTTAAGGTAATGGTCGTCCCAGTTAATGTACGTGAGCGGATGCTACGTATTGGCTAAGAAAGGTGGTGCTAGCGTACAAGTCACGGAAATGAAATTTGTTAAGTATGTGAAAGTATATATGAGAATGGACATGATGAGGAATGAGCAGATCGAACTTATTTTAACATTTTTCTATTTAATAAAAAAAATAAAATAATTAATAGAAGGAGAAGAGGAGAAGACATCTTCAAAGACGACTCCAACAGAATATCCACAACGGTCTACTACTATAAATAGAGAGAAGTTCTGAGGTAGACCTAGGAAGCGCTTGAAATAAGAGAGCCGGATCAGGCCACTTAGCCTATACTCCATTAAAGGGAAGAAGAAGAAGAAGAAGAAGAAGAAGAAGAAGAAGAAGAAGAAGAAGAAGAAGAAGAAGACTTCAAATCCATAAACGATTATACATTATTATGGTCTTATTTATTAAAGATTAATTATTAAGACTACTTTTCACTTTCTTGGATACTGATTGGCCTCAAATAACAGGAGGCAATTTCTTTACAGCTGTTCTTCCTTGACCCAGTCTGCTTTTATCTACCCAGTCAGATTTCCTTATTTAGTAGGTACCACACATTTGTATTTTTTATTCCTTTACTTCCACAAACAGGTTTTTCAATTGATCGCTTTATACTGTCTTGTTTAGGAGGTCGATTTGCAGAACTTCTTATTATGTTTTTTTGATCATGTAATGTGGTCTTGCACTGTATGACTGGTCAGCACATATATGTGAAATGCATATGTAGAGTTTATTAATTGCAAAAATTCGGAAGTGTCATTCACTCAACAAGGAACGGGTGAAGATGCTACGAAGGACAAATAGTAGGGGCCAGATGAGTAAGACAATGTTTATACAGCATGTTCTGGAGTAGGGAACATCAAGGATTGAGAACGTATGATAGCATTCTGAAAAGTTTTACATAGCATATGGTTCAGAGACTTGGATGCTACCAGAAGGAGTCACAAAGAAAACTGAGTTGGAAAGATGCACTTCGTAGTTGTTTCACAAGTGTCGCAAACGCATAAAACAGAAATGAAAATGTTAGAGAACGGATAGGCCAGCGCGTCAGCGATCATTTGTAGCGTATTAGGTTAAATAACAAAAAAAAACACTCGTCAACATTTGCACGGAGGCTGGATAACTCAAAACTTTCTGTGTCGGTTGACGAAAATTGGAAGACAGACGGGCGTGGTTCATGAATTCCAGGAAGCTCTAAAAACATCACAGCACGTTGAAAACCGACAGACGGTCGTATGCAGAGGCATTTAAACACGGTTAGTAGAAATACTAGTCTGAAGAGAAATTATAATCGCTGAACGCCACATAAATATTGTACGCTACAAGCGTTGTATCCTGACAGTGTGTAATTAGTGCCATATAACTCGTCTCGTAGTTAAGTAATGCGAATAAATTTGCCGGGTTTCGTACTGTTTCACGGTATTGTACAAGCGACCTCTGACACTACCACAATGAGCATTGTTTCCACCAGCTTAATTTCAGCGTGATACACGAGTTGATAATCAGCAGCTGCTATTATCCGTGTGAAAAGAGAACTTCTTTTGCAATATTATGACGTGGATAATTAAACATGTGAATAGCGAGTGTGACGGATATACTGTTGCTTACGAACGTAGCCTATTGTCACCAGCAATACTGCAGTAGCGATTTTCTCACGACGTTTCCACAGATTGATAAAGAATATGGTTTGTATGTTGATAACATTTTGGCAATCGGTCGGTAATTACCCAGTTTTTAGAAAATCTAATGTTGTCGAAGAAGGATTAAACATGAGTCTAGTGGTACATGGAAGTCAGTTCTCACGATTTGTAAGAAACAGAACGTGTTCGATATCCTCTCCGTTGCGTTTCAATCGTAACGCTCAGGTTGATTCTCAAACACGTCCCTAAAGAGAGTTTGACGTAAACGGTTTCACGTAAATCACCAATGGTTGCCTTCAGCATGCCACTAATTGTAAGAGTCAGGTGGCGTAAGATTAGGCGAATGAGAAGGATGTGCGAAATTTGTTCCATGGGAAATTCCGAGGTACCCAAAATTCGCATGAAATAAACAAAGCGAGTCCTTCGTTTTTTGGCAAGTGGCCCCATCTTGCTGAAACCATTGCGTACAAAGTAGTAGGTTTCTTGCACAGTATAATCTTCTTATGTCCCTAAGAAATGGTGCGGGTTTTTTCTCTGTACCGCACCTGGTTCACAGTAACAGTTAACAGTCCCAAACAAAATAAGAGCCCAATGTACACTCAGAGGGGTTTGTCCACAATTATGTTTGGCCGTTCAAAAGAAAACGGGTTATCTATCGATATGTAATTTTAGTCAAATAAAATATAAAATAAAAAATAAAATAAAATATGCTTTCATCAGAAATCCATACATTTGATAGGAACGCTGGACAGGACGCTAGGAATGGTACACCATTGCTAGCGTCGCAGCAAGTGCATTCTCGCTTCCGTGTCTGCATTTCTTAAACGTTCTCCGGTCTGTATATAGTAGATGAAACAACCGATTTGCTTGAACATTCTTGTAGATTTTTGACTAAGATTTACTTTTTAAGGTGTTTGCCGGAGACTTCTCTTTAGAGTGCGTAACACCTAGTCGAGGGATCGTCTTTGTTTCGCATTTGTTGTTACACGAACTGGACGGCCGCTGGGTAGGATCGCTGCCCGTACAGTGGAATATTTTAATGACTACTAACTTAACCATGTTACTGCGTGGTGGTTTTTGGAACCGTTCACGATATTGATTTGCAACGTGTAGCAAACTTGGCCCGTTTGGACGTCCAATTCTACATGAACGAAAATAACGATTAAAGCTTTCTCCTGTGTTGTTGGAATCATTTTTACCTCTATCAAGTTTAAAATAAATAAATTGTTACGTATCCATGAGAACGATCGATGAAGTATCACGAGGTGCTCATGTGTGTCATAGGATTGTGAGTTTTAGTACTGTTTGTTTTGGTGCATACGGTATCATGTCAATGTCTAATTATGTTTTTGTCCTAATCTTGTAGCCGGTTGTAGCCTCTACAATTCCGTAATCAGTAATCCAGTGGCTTAAGGCACTCATAACTGGGTATGCTTACCATGTTAAATCCATCAATTTTGAGACTCATTATCTCAGAACCTATAAAAGATGGAAGTCTGAAATTTTACCATCCTTGTAAGCGTTTTATCCACTAAAAATAAATTTCCTGATTTTTTATAATTTTATATGTCTCGCTCTAAAAATTTGCATCCAAAATTCACACTTTTTTACGTTTTTATTTTTCAGTAAAAGTGTTTAGTTCTAGTAGTGTAGTTATATCTCCATGAAACCAATAGCCACAAAAAATCATCTTGATAGTTCACTTGGTTTCTAAAATAATGGGTCATTTATGTACAAAACAGATTTTCAAAAAAACGCATTTAAGGTTTTTGAAACAGATTTTTATTGTTTTACCTTATTTAAAATTGTCCAGCTCCATACTCGGCGTCTTTATTTATGTCCATTTGTCCTCTAGATTTCTCTTCACCTTTCTAGTTGACTGTCTAACCTTTTTCATCAATTCATCTACTGCTGTCTCTGCCTCAAGGATTACTTGCAAGTCAATTTTTTTAATTACCTCAACCATATTTGATCCTTGTTTGATCCCAAATTTTTGTAAGACTTGACACTTATATTACCTACATTTGAAAGTCAACACAGCATCATGTACATCTAAAACCAAAGTATCTTGTCCAACAAATATATTTTTTGGCAAACTATTCTAAATCAAATAGTTCAGCGATTCGTTTGCATTCTGTGTGCTACCACAAAGATATTTTTTTAAACAAATTAAGATGACTGAGATCAGCAAATATTGCTTTATGACAGACATTGATAGTTAATGCTTCTTGACATTCCCTTTCGAATGGTTAAACTGCATATCTTTCTGATTTGTTATAAGGGAGTTGCAGATTTGTAAAAAATGGTAACATTATCACTTCTGAGAAAACTTTTCCTACGATCTAAATAAAAAAAATAATTTAAAAAATTTATTGTTAGGCGTATTCACATAAATTTAGTATCAACTTACTCAGAAACTATTGAAGATTTTTTAAAGACAAAAACCCAGAAATCGATTTTTTGGTCGATTTGCCGGTTACGAGTGCCCTTAAGGTGTTTCACGTTTTTGTCGGTCATTTTCCACACATAACAATCCTCTCTCTTGTTGATATTGATTATAAAATGCGTATTTGCCCATAACTTTAGTTCATAGTATTTAATTTGGCTGCTAGTATTTTCTCTTTGACGACGTCGAGCTTCGTACATCAGTATCTATGAGGACACCGCCTTATAAAATCCATAACGGAATGTATCGAGCCGAATCATAACAGCATCGAGAATGCTGTTAATTGTCTACCACATAACTTCATACTTATATTGCATCTTGCCTTGTATACTGTTTATAACAAATTACATCACAGCTCAAAAAGGTTGATATTTTTTTGATCGGATACATAAAAAGGCTAGAGGGGGCCTTTTTATAAAAAGATAAAAAGCAGAGGGGACTAAGATCTCCTAGAAGCCTAATTATTTTCGGATCTTTTTCATTATACCCCAGTTATTTTGGTAAAATGTGAATTCTGTGTATTCAAATAACCAAAACGTTTCAAAATTAACCTTTGTATTGACAAAATTAAATAAAACAATTAATGTATAAATGGAAATTGAATTGTAGGAAACTTATCACTAACAAGCACTGGCAAAACACTATACACAACACCAGCAGTGAACTGTAGAGAGCACTGACACAACACAGAATGCTACGGACAAGATCGGAACAAGTAGTGAACCGTACAACGCCTGAAAACGAACTAACGGAAACATTTATTAACGGAAGATAAGATATTAGTCAATTAGAAGAAGAACAGTTACGCTACTGAGTAACAAACAGTACTATATGCGAGCATATTCATTTGCTGGCATATAACGAAAAGGATACATATTTATAAGTATGTAAAGTGTATTATGATGTTTAATTGCAAATTCCTTTTTTATGTTTAATTTTTATTTTTATTCTGAGATGTAGGGACCCTATACCGACACTGTAACAACTGCCATTAAAGAAGGCAATACTCAGTGAGCTATATAAGGGAGCAAAGTGTATAAGCCCAACACGTTTAAACCAACTAATCCAACAATTTAAATAGTAGATTATTCTGTGTGTTCTAATTCGTCCTTCGACGACGAAGGAACAAACGAAATTACTAAAAATTGTGTAATTGGTAGGAAAATTGTACCGGCTAGTCAGTAACTAGCGATAATAAATGAATATATTGGTAATTAAGAATAATTATTTACGTCCAAGGCTGCCGGTTTTACGGAAATCTAAAAATAAAGAGAATGTCTAAAAGTGAAGACAACATCCTCGATCTGCAGGAAGTTGAGAAAGTAAAAGGAAAGAATTCAATATTAATGCACTACGATCGAATGTGATTTATGAACTGATTGGGTGTCGATTACAATCAATACTTTTACCCATCGTCGGTACGATGCAGAATGGAATGGTTCGTAATTCGTGTTAGTGAAATCGTGCCTTTTTAATAAGTGACGGACGTTGCGATGTTATCTGAAAGTTGGCTAAGACACGTCTGTAAAAAATAGAGGCAAATTATGAGGTTGAATACGCGCGCGGGGATGTGCGTGTAGTGTGACCGCGAACACGTGACTCTCGGTTACGCCACTCAGCCGCTCACAGAACGATTCAGATTATATCAAGCAGAAAGCGTAATCAAACGGACGCTGATAACGAGAGATAAGGATAACAATTATTGTCGAACAAAGCGAAGTGTGACGTTAACAATGAGGACTTCGCACTGTCACGTATAGTTTCTGAAAACAAAACCGGCATTGTTGGATACGTACGGTATTTCATTTGCTAACTGAAAGTCCCTCTGTACAAACAAACTCGTGATCTTAAATGTTGCAACGGGTATATAATATAATATCTTTACATATGTACTGCGGTATCAAATGTCGACGTTACAAAACTAAAACTGATAACAAAAGAACGCGTGGACCCTTTTTTATCGCCATTAAATTTCGCAACAATGATTCGCCAACATTTAGTGATTCAGTACGCTTGAGTAAGTTGACGTCGTCCTAGGTGGGCGGTTTTTTATTTGCACGATACTTGATAGCAGGCACTTGTTAAATGTAATATGGTGTTACAGTATTAACTAAATTTGAATACTGTATGCTATAAGGAAGATTGAATAGTAACAAATTGCGGAACTAGGATTAGTGTGGAAGATTGTAACAGTCTTATCGCGAATGTAAGTAGCGATAATGAGCGCGTGTGAGATAACGAGCAACGTACCGAGTCTGGATATGAATAATACGATAGTGAATATGACTGTCAATTGTCGATCGTAAATATCGATTATGATTAACGACTGTCTCTCATTATGATTGCTTGCTTAATCATTATGGCTCTTTTTAAGGTACTGGCAGTATTGTCACTTTTCCAATGTCGCTCACCTGAACTGATGACGATAATGAAAAAATGAACTCCTTTCGTATTATTTTTATTGAATTGAGTAAACAAAACAAACACAACACAAATCTAGAACCTTTTGAGGATTCTGTGACGGTTATGAGAGCGACAACTGTATTAGAAATGAAGTTAATGGATTTCGCAGGAAGCTCTTGCAGGAAGAGTTAGGAATAAATCGGCAAACGATTTCTTTCGGAAAAGACGAAGGGACGCACAAATACGAATGTAAAAAGTCACGGTGTTTCGGCGTGTGCTCTATGGTTTGGGATAGTGGACGCTTTCACGAACAAACTCCAACACAGTAACTGAAACTGTGGTGTATCTTCTTCGAGAATAGAATAAGTGGTCAGAGCATAAGGAATGGCTCGGAAACGTGATCAGTGATGAAGATAGTAGAGAAGGTCGAGAATAAGAGGAAAGACAAGGTGTTGATGGAGAAAGAAAAGTTGTAAGGAAAGATCTATCTTACACACCCCGAGATAAGAGATACGTCCCGGCAACGCTGGAATGTAGAAATTCTATGGAACAAAAAGCAGATTACAGACTAACCTGGAAAGTTAGAGAAGATGTAGAAGAAGAAAGAAGATCTAGATCGTATTATAAAATAGTTAGCTACCTTTAGCCTCTCCAGGTCTTGTTAGAAGAACCTTCGTAACGACATCAGTTTTTACTGAAACAAATGACAAGCGACCTGAAGGAAAAATTTTAAAGTTGAAGTGTTCGTCAATTCAAACTGAAATTTTATTGCAAATTTCTGAATTTTAATAAAAGATCTATGAAAATCGGCTCAAACCGGCAACATGCAACACGGTTGGTTGTTCTGCTACAATCCCAGAAACGCGTTCTTTTGATGGCTGTGGATTATATAACATATACCTATGATTGCGTTTTAATTTATTATTTAATTTATTTAATTGAAAAGTAACTATTGTTAAATTTTTAACCACAGTCTTAATTTTTAACTCTGCCTTTAAGTGGTAAATTGTATATAAAACCTATGTATATGAATGTATAGTTAACTTCTGCTATAACTAGGCTTACCAACATTTTTTCTTCTCAAACCGGGACACTTGTAAAATAATTTATCATGCAATTTTGAAAATATCAAGTCTTAATTATTACGTAACTTTAAGCTTTATACGCCTCAATTACACAATTAGGCCAACTTGGGTACATATTACAGAATACTAAAAGTGCGTTCACGCGTTCACAATCACATAGAATTACAATTACAAAATAGATGCATATTTTACTATATGAGGAACAAAACTACCTTACGTTCTTACTGTAAAAACCTAGTTATCAGCTGGTTGAAACCATTCATATTTGTTACTGGTGTGGACCTTTTTTAGAAACGGTTTGTCATTCTTAATTTTGTCATAAAATTCACTACAGCTGAGTTCAATGTTTAATTTACAAATCATTAGACCTTTCACTGTGGATTCCGCCATTTTACCTCTTTCTTCAGACCATATATTATTCATAATTGAAAATGCCCTTTCAACAGGAGCAGAAGAACCTGGCAGGCAGAAAATGTACTCAACAACGCGGCTGAGATTATCCACAGAAATATTTCGATTCTTGAAATGCCGGAACAGTTGAACCCATTTATCTTGACAGTTCAAGTTATTGGTTTTCCAATAATCACAGTTTGAAGACCAAAATGCTTTGGCAACCACCACTTCATCAAACAGTTCATCCATTATTATGGCTGGTTTTCCAAGTGTTTCGTTGATGTTTTCACCAGCTATCTCAATTTCGGGCCATGTAATGGTATTGTTGTTTATCCACGTAAATGATTCTCCTCCACCAAAACTATTTTCCCACAGCTCAATATAGGAGAAACATCGGTCATAAAAATCTGTAAACTCTCTTATTATATTAACAGAATTGATACCACAATCCTCATCCTCAAGTTTCTTCAATAGTTTCTTAGCTTCTTGTGGCAGAAATTTATTGTCGCGCCTTTCTTGAAGATTGTGTTTCAGATTTTCCAGTTCAATCACAATATCGGTTGCACTAGCTGCAGTTTTCTCCATAGCCAAGATTGTTTAATTAAACAAGGTAAGCTGTCCACGAACAAACCACAAATACATTTCTCCACTATCACTTTCAAAGAACTCTTTATCATTTTCGGGCACTGTTCTTGGGATAAAAAGTAAGACTTAAGTCCTTTCATACATGAGAAGTAATCTCTCAATTGCTGGAAGCAGGGAAAGGAACCGGGTGGTACCATGTTGTAGAACTTTTTGTACTCAATGTGTGCAAAGTCGCAGAACTCTTTTAATTCAGTCATTCGCACAGTATAAATGTAGAAATATTTGTATATTTTTACTACAAGAGCTTCTACTTCAACAGGTAGCACATCTACTGCAGTTTGCAGGCAGTTGTGGACTATATGAGCACCACAACCAATACCCACAATATTTCTTGCCAACTCTTTCTTCAGTCGACCATAAACATTAATTACTCCTTTGCGTTTTACGCCTCCAAAATTTGTGTTGCAATTATCACCACAAAATCCAACGACTTTCTGTACTAAGTCATTTTTCTTTATAACTGACACTAAATAGTTTGCCAATATCTCGGAAGTTTCACCAGGAACTGACTGAAATTCCAGAAGCTTAACTTTCACTCCTTGTTCTGGCACAAAGTACCGCACAATACAGGAGACAATATTAATTGCTTTTCTGTTAGAAGCATCGATTGTTAGTGTCACAAAATTTGATGTACTCAAATCGTCGTTGAGTTCTTTAACTGCCATTAGTGCAATCATGTTTATAATGATAGCCTCACATTTCGTTCGGGCGAGACCAAACTTAGGTTAAAAGAACTTAGATATTAATTTTGAAGAACAATCTGCAGTTTTGAAACTCAAATCGTGAGCAGCAGTGTGGAAAGCAAAAGTAGCTTCCTTAGCAGCAATTAAAAGATCTTTGTCGACGGGATCGGCACTTTTAAAAAATGACGAAATTGTTGAGGAACCAGCAATTGCAATTAAACTAGCTTTATGCTTTGTACTTTCAAATGTTCTTTTATGTCTGAACGCCCGCCGTGAGAAACTGAAAATTCAGACAAACAATGTTCACACTTTACTCTGTCCTCATAACCACACACTTTTTTCAAAAATGGATAATCTTGCTTTAAAGCATCAGTAAATGTGCTGTTCCTTTTCGGCATTTTGATGTTCTTGAAATGACACACTCTTGGAACTATTTATATCAGACTTTAGACACAATCTAGCAGTGAGCGCTATCGCGTTATGGTAATCACGGCATCAAGCTAACACTAAATACAACCAACAAAATGTTCGTTAGAATTCAAACGATGCCAGTCATGGTTGCCAACCGAATTTGTGGAAGAGTCTTTAACTGTTAAGTCACGGCCACGATGATGATAAATTATTAGGCTACATCTACATGTTGCCACAAAAAAGTCAAATTGGCAACACTGAGGCCAGCAGACCGTTCCATTTATTATGCTGTAATTCAATTTTTTTTATATGGAATAACTTTTCAAACCGGGACAATTGACAAACTGGCTGGGACCCCGGGATCAGGTCGTCAAACCGGGACAATCCCGGTCAAACCGGGACGTATGGTAAGCCTAGCTATAACTAAAACGGTTATGAGTGGTCGCTGTTGGTGCCAACTGATTCTGATGGCCGGACTGTTTTTTAACTTTTATTTTAATATTTTGGTTTTATTATGTAATGTTGTATTAATTATTGATTTTCGGTTGACGTTAAATATTTTGTCTGACGATCTGTTTCTGTAATTGCGGATATGTAATATTTATTAGCTTTTTTTTTTACTAAAATGTGGTGTTTAACGCTAGTTATTCTGCACAAGCCGACTGTAGAGTGAGTGAAAATTTTATAAAATTATATAAAAATGAACATTTTTATTTTAAAATTTGTTAATTCAGAGTTTTATAATGTTAAAATTTTGATTTGGTTATTTGCTTCTGTATTTGCGTAAACGTATTTTATTTCTATATTTTACTTTTATCTGTTTACATATTCTGTTATTTTTATCTGTAAATCTTCTGTATTATATTTTTACACGTGACAGGTTATTGTTTATTAGCACCTGAAGACGATCGGAGAATAATTGTAATCCGAAAGCCATGTTTCAACAATTTAACGATGATTAATAATTGATTAAAAATGTCCGATTAAGCTTTGTCTGATTGATTACAAAATTTACGCAGTATAAAATTAAAGAACCGTAGTCTGTTGTAGGCCCGCCAGTGATTCCTGAACAGTCATCGGGGCAGACCCAATGTATGAATTACCCCCACTCAAAAAGTACTCGAGAGAGGAGAGTATGCGATAACAGTGTCTCTCTAACACGTACAGTCCCTTCAAAACAAAACTTGCACGCTTATGATTTACATTTTAACTTTACAGAAATCTATTTACATTTTAACTTTATCTATTTTGTTACTTAACATAACTGATGTTACTTAGTATGTGTAACATAGTACTACATGCACTCATTACTTTGAAAACAGTCATTTACAGTTTTTGATATAGGCCTATTTGTTATTTGCTTTGTTTTTAATGTACGTAGCCTACATTTATTTTAAAATTATAAATTCGAGAACATTTTGAGTTATTCATATTTAATTATTTTTTTTAATATTATTAACAATAAATGCAACTTTTCTTACAAGAATATATTTTTTTGTATTTTTTTAATAAGGCACTGTTTCGATAGTATAAAGTATCATCATCATAGTTTTGATGATGATAATTTATACTATCGAAATAGTGTTATATATTCAAAAAATACAAAAAATATATTCTTGTAAGAAAAGTTTTATTTATTATTAATAATAATAAAAAATATAAACAAGAATAATTGAGCAAATATGAATATATTTAATTAAATATAAAAATTTGTACTACATTTAAAAAATAATATTGGAGTTATTTAACTAAAAAAACTATTCTACAGTGCTTACGTTTGAAGGAAGTTTTCAGTCGCTGTCAGGCAATTCCAGAGAGATTACCATCTTCCTCTTCAGCAAAATCGTCGGAACTGTCTGAACTACTCTCTCCTCCAAGATTAATTATGAAGCGGTCTACTGTTTCATCAACAATAGCTTCCTTTTCCAGATATCCTTTTTCAATGCTTTCTACAAGTTTGCATCTTTTTTCTCAATCGTCAGCAGTCACAGTTGAAATGTTTTCTTCACATAAGTTTTTCACATCATTTAAATTAAACGTTACATTTTTTTCAGCAACACCCCGCTTAATTTCTGACCACATCATCTCTATAGGGTTTAGTGCAGGGAGGTAAGGGGGAAGCCTTAAAACTAAATGTCCTCTGCTTTGCAGAATTTGATCTATTAAGTAAGTTTTAAAGTTTGATTTATACATTTTAACAACTTCATAAAGTTCTGCTTTAACCACATCAGGACGGAAAGGTATTGTGTGTCGTGTTAGCCAGTCTTACATATCACGTTTCGTAGAATTAGACGTAGGTGTTTTTTCTAGCTGTACATTATGATAGCTGGCACTGTCAATTACCAACACACTGTTGGCGGGCAAATTCGGGACCAATTTTTCTTCAATCCAACGTCTGTAGTTGTCAGCGTTCATGTTATCGTGGTAATCTCCTGTCTTTTGGTTAGATTTAAAAATCAGCAGTTCGTTTGGAACAAACCCGTATTGACTGCCGGCGTGAACAATAATTAATCTTTGTCCTTTCGCAACTGGAACAGCGTAGCCACCAGGCTGAATCTGATCATTCCAGGTGTACGGAAGTGTGTGGCTGCTATGAATATATGTTTCGTCCTGATATACTATGGTTCTGCCTTCTTTTCTAAATTTTGTTATGTTTTGTAACTAACGTATTCTCATAGCTCTTATTTCGTGAATTTCTATTAACACAGGTCGATTATTTTTAGTTTTTACCCACCTAAAGCCTATTTCCTTCAAGATAATTTTAGGCTGCCTTTAAAGTTGATAGATTCTTTTAATTTTTCTAACAGTTTTTTTACCGTTGGGAGACACTTTTCTTCAATGTAAAAATTCCGAACTGTTCTCCTAATTACACCTTTAACAAAATCGTCAAGCCCAGTTATAGGTTTACGATCGCGGTGTTTCTTTCCCGGTGTGCTAAATGACGTTCCCGCTTCTGGATCTGGACTGTGTAGCTGCTGATCTTCCTTTATTATTCTCCTCATGGAGATATGAGAAATACCCGACGCTTTTGCAACATGCTCTTGTACTTTGTGGAAATCTGGAAATCTAAGAGAAGTTTCCCACTTTCAACCTCACTCTTCATGAAATTATACACATTCCACACTACCTCACTAATCTGGCTATGCAGAGTTTTTGAACTCAATTTGAAAATTTTGGGGGACATATTAATGTACGTTTCACACTAATATTTAAAACATATACGCGCAATTATGAAATAGTTTATTAACACTTTTATAAAATATAATAATACGTTCTCTAATAAAATGTAAATAGGTAGCTTACAACTAATTTCACTGATTAATACAAATAGTTTTGTCGTCACAGTATAGTTTGTAAATGACTATACACCACGTTTGCAAAGCCCGATGTGCACATTCCGGAACACTGCATAAAACTGTTCTGCGCATGTGCAAACTGAATGAAAATTTTGTTAGCCTCGCAACGAGGCGTTTGTCTACTGCGCATCGAGACCTCAGTGTTCAATTTTCATTGTCCTGCCTCTTGTGGATATGAAAATGTTGACGCTAACAGGAAAGACTCAGGCAGTGCTTAAAGTTGATGAATGAAATGCGCTACAAAAGACGTATGCTGTATTAAACAAAACGATGCTTGGAGAATACGCTGTAATCGTGAGCTAAAGCAGTTGTACAAGGACCTAAAGGATCTCTTCGGGTGAATTCTGTCTACTTGCAGACATACAGATAGGTCGGGTACACTGAATGAAGGTAAAAGGGGATGATGATAAGGACAGCGGCAAAGGGGCAATTTCTGGTAAGAAAGACATGGGCATGGAGAAAGGATATACCAGAAAGAATGCAAGAGAGTAGCTGGGCGTCAAGGCGGATGTTGGAGGAAATTCGAGTTCAGTAAAAGACTGTCCTGTCTCAGAAAGAACCAGAAGGATATCCACTTAAATAATGAACACAGCGACGACCGACCATTGAAAATTGGTTTTCAACATCGTAAAACTATATATATATAGTGTGTGTGTGTGTGTGTGTGTGTGTGTGTGTGTGTGTGTGTGTGTGTGTGTGTGTGTGTGTGTGTGTGTGTGTGTGTGTGTGTGTGTGTGTGTGTGGAATATGAACTGACACTGGAGAGAAAACGTAAATGTCACTCAACCTTCAGTGATCTCGTTTCGAGCAGACTCCTTGTCTCTACAATTGCATGCCCGTCTGACACTCGGTGATATTACGTACATTTTAGTGTCCACAAAGTATCACTGTCTAACCGACGTTTTAAATTGAGCGGTTTTTAGAAAGTTAAATTACTTAAATGCACGCACACTCACACACACAACCTTGGCCAGTTCCTACATTGTTTCCCGTATTGTTTTCTTATAATTTTGTATTCTCTTCTGGACAACAGAAACTCGACACCGACAGTGGAGACTCTTATATTGACTAAACACAGTGTATTATAAAAGTAATAACAGCTTAACTGTGTTCATAATAACAACAACAACAACGATCATAATAATAATATTAATAACTGCTTTAAATAACTGAGAGTCAAGAAACTAACCTGAACTAATATTTCCTGAATTCGTTCCTTATTTGAGACAAACGTATTTAAATATTAATTATGTCGTTGACCTTGCAGGTGCTACATTTATCTACGCCAAAATTGTTCGGACCATTAAGTTTAATAATTTCTGTTCTGGTCTGATTTATTTTTTTTTACGATTAAAGTTAATTTTTGAAAGAGTCAATGTTATTTAGCTGAACGTTGCCAATGAAAGTTATTTACGATCGAAATGTAGAAATTTTGGATGCATGCTTATTCTTAAAGAAATAAGTTGTAAAAACGTTTGCAAAAAAGAAACATGCGAAGAACTTAATTTAACTAGTCTTAACGTTAAAAATATTTTAATGTTTTAAGTTTAACTTTAAGCAGATATTTTCTGTATTATATCAAGCCCTCTATGGAAAAAGTCTCTTCTTCTTCTTCTTCTTCTTCTTCTTCTTCTTCTTCTTCTTCTTCTTCTTCTTCTTCTTCTTCTTCTTCTTCTTCCTCCTCCTCCTCCTCCTCCTCCTTCTTCTTCTTCTTCTTCTTCTTCTTCTTCTTCTCCTTCTCCTTCTCCTTCTTCTTCTTCCATATTTATTGGCATTATAACTATAAATGTTTTTAAATACCTTTTTCAGAACATCTCTTGGATTTCGTCATTTTTTTAGGTAATCTTCTCCATCCTCTTATCCCCATGTCTTGCAAATCCTTCTCAACATCCTCCAACTTCGGTCTCCCTTTAATTCTTGACACACAGGTTCCCATTCTGATACGACCGTAGTGTCCACCGATCATCCTTTTGCTTCACCTGTCATTCTAATCTTCGCGTTTCGTTAAACCTTACGATGGCTGAGCCTTGTTCACTGACGGAACTATTAACGTAAGTTTTTGAAGTTAGACCACGGTTCTGTGTTTTGTTCTCCTCAATGTACCCTAATCACATTTTTCTCGGCCTCCCTATGGTCCTACCGCCAATAGGTTACCATCCAACACTCTCTTACGCGTCCTTTGATCATCCATCGGATCACGTGAGCGAATCTCCCACTCTTTGCTTTTAACAAATTCCACGATGTCAACACCTTCTATCAAGTTGATCAGTTCTCTGTTCAGTCTGATTCTTTACGTTCAGTACTGATATTTAAATATCCCCCCTTAATAGTTTGGGATCGAATTTCCTGAGACATCGTTCATCATATATTAATGACACCCAGACCACTCAGTCATACGTTGCAACAATTCTTATAATGATTTTATACATTTATATTCTGGCTTTGTGTCTATCACAAACTACAGACAGTTTTTCTCATATGCGTAATAACAGTAATTTACGCTAGAGAGTTTTGCCTGATTATCATGACTAAGTACATTAATTTGATTAATCTGGGAAAGAAATGAATATCCACTTATTCAAACTTATAATGCTGGAACTTTCGGTATTATCTTTTATTGATATTCTCTATACTTGCATGTGTAGAGTCTTGTCTTAGTTTTTTGCTTCGCCTTCTGAGTGGGTCAGAGTATCGTTCAGAGTAGAGTTTTTGCTTTGACTCACCATGCGGAAGATATAACGCTTAAATAGAAGATTGCCGCTTTCGTCGAACGAATTATTGGAAAAGTGGCTTTAGTCTTCTTAACCTTTTTACTCATATTTTTCTTCTCCATTAATTGCAAACAATTAATTTCCAGCAGACTTTTCACGTTGTACATTTCAAATTAAACGAAATTTAACCCTAACTATTATTATAAACACAACATAATTGCTAACTTTAGGTTATTCAAACGTTCGAAATTTAATATGGATGTGCTACGTTAAAAAAATTAAAAATATTCGTGTTTACACGGTAAATTAAATATTCAATGCTTTGAGTGCTTAAACAACAATTAAAAAGTTTACGCTCAGTTGGACACGATTTAGAATGCTAACGAAGTAGTTCGAGTATAGACCAACAAACTACAAAGCAAAGCTGCAAGCAACGCCAATTAACACGAATGTGAATAGAGACATATTACGTATATTACGTAAGACAAATATCTTAAGATGGCATTCGTAGCAGCAGAAAACTCGAGGAACAACTAAATGCTTGGAGACACTGAGACACAATTAAAATATCTTAGTATAAAGATAACAAATGACGATCGCAGCACGGAGGAACTCGCTATAATTTAACAAAGGAAACCGTACTGGCTATTCTGGGTTAGGGACACTCTGGAATAACAGTATCTCTCGGAACACAAAAAATAAGGATTCACAAAACTTTAAACGAATTTATTGCAACATACGATGGTGAATAAAATACGAGCTATGGAAATGAACTGCCAGTTGATGAAAGCTGACAATAAATAATCCAGAAAAAAGAAGGTGCACAGGAATCAATATTGATATATTTGAAACCATCGAGTGCAAGAGAGTGAATTGATATGGCCATGGGCAGAAGATGGATGACGAAAAGTGGCCTAAACGAATAACCGAGTGGACTCCCATACACAGAAAGAAAAGAGGCAGACTAAGAAACAGTTGGAACTTGGAAGTGAACATCGCTTTAGAAAATAGGAGATTGGAGTATGACAAATGGACGGACCGCAGGCGTTGGAAGCTAGACTTTGGATGCGAGAGGCTGCGACAGCCGTAAAGAAAATTTGTATGGGATGATGAAAAATGTTCTCAGATAGTTTGGAAACAGCTATTTGCCAACATTTGATAAACTTTTTCAAGTTGCCACCTGGACTTTCTCCTAAAATTCTAATTGCGAACAAAAATGATTCAAACATTCAGAATCAGTAGTGCCCTTCAGTGTACAATCGCTGTCTGTGTATCTGCCCCCTCTGTCTGTATCTCACTCTCTTTCTGTGTGTCTCTCTATCTCTCTTCCTCCCATTAGTCGCCAGACTGGTCTGATGAGGACCTCGAACTCCTACTTTCCTGAGTCAATCTCTTCATCTCTGCAAACCTACGCCCTGAGAATATGTCTCAGATTCTCCAAACTTTGCCTTCCGTTGCAGTTCTTCTCCTTCATTCCACCCTTCATTACCAAAGGCATTAATCCTCGTGTCCATCCTGTGCGCTACTAACCTGTCTCGTCTTCTCCGTATTGCCTCCTTTTGTAGTCATCATTTGTTCACTCCAAGCGTTAGGCCTTAGTTGACCTATTTCGAAACTAATCTGCTCTTCGAGCTGCCAACGTCACTCTTTCCAATAAGTTGATATCTCGTGCTGGCTACTGGTAGTCTGTTGTTTCGAATGTGGTCCTAGTGGTCGCACCATCTTCTCTTATTGTCTCTAACCCCATGTATAGTTTCGATTCTGTTTTTATTTCTTTTACGATGTAGGAAGAGAATATCCCTGTGTACTTCTTAAAAGTTTAATTTTACACCCTTGAATTTTTCCTTTTTTCTTACCACCGAGGTGCCATGTTTTCTTTTTCACCCAGGAATATGAGAATATCTTTAGGGAACACCGTCTTACAGTAGCACTGTCTGTGCGGGAAAATTCTCATGCTCAAATAAAGCTGAGGGCTTTGCTGGTAATACTGCAGCTGCAACTACAGTCTCCCTTGTCGGACAGGCCGAGGAGTCAGACGAAGTGTGTTCCGCGGATACCCACACGGTTCACTATCCCTACCTTCTTCCGTGTCATATTACCTTTTCTGCTTCTGCTTATCGTTAAAGGGTGGCTTAGGACCTTTGGTACCCAATGATGCCGATAAACGGGGCCTGAAAATATTAAGAAGTGTTCAGTATCAAAACAACGGATGCAAAGTCATTCAAATTAGAAGGATAAGGGCGAGTCTGCAGTAATGTCATACAAAAACCTCTTTCTTAGTTGAGTCTAGCATTTAAGCATCACTCTAGCACTACTGACTTAGTTCTCCCTGTCATCACTAGCCGCTTGAATGATTTGAAGCAGACCTTCAGCTCTTCCTGTACTGAGCCTAATGGTCCATTTCGAAACAAACAGCTTCAACATCCCATATCCTCAACAGTCTACACATCTGTACGACAAATACGCCACGCAGGTTGCCTACCTCGTAGGCGTAATAACATCAATCAATCGTGTTATGCCTTCTTCGTATAACTGGCTACCATACCTCCCCGTTCTGAACCAGCCTCTTCTTGTCTTCACAGTCTTTTCCAGTCTTTATTAAATGGACCAATCTGCGCCTCCGCCTTCCTCTCTTACGCCACTTAACACTAATCAAATGCCGCCTTCACAAGTCAGTGTCGGCTCGTGCAGTGTGCCCGCTAATTCATCTTGCTTACATTGTTTAGCAACCTCAACAATCCTTAGCACCATTTTCTCATTTCTCACTTGTATCTTCCTACTTTACTCTCTTCGTTCTCCGGCGCATCCACATCTCCAGACCCTCTAATATTTTTACAATACAACAACAACGACGACGACGACGACGACAGTTTTCAGCGTATTTGGGAATCTGAAAATACATACATTCAGCTTTTGCGTTTCTAAGGTTATTTGTGGTTGCTTGCTATAGCGATCCACTAAAAACCACATCCCATCTCATAGTTGATCCATCACGGAACAAAGTTTTCACAATACTTCGTGGTGGTGCCACTTCCTTTTCTGATATGGGATTCTTCATCTCGTAGTGTTCATTAGTGTTTTAATACCTCTCTCTATCGTCGTCACATACGTTGTCAGCTCTGTCTAATGATCCTTGCTATGCAGGAGTTTGTCAAGGGTACTGTCCAGGAGTATTTTCCCTATGTCATTTATCAGTTTTGATCTCTCTGTTGCGCACTTATCACAAGTAAACAAAAAGTTATGAAGCCTGTAATCGCTGTTGCCATCACAGTATAAGCGATTCGGGTTCACCACTTCTCCCCAATTTGTAACGACAGGATCGAAACAGTCCATGCCCACTGAGGTTATATAAAACTCTACCTCCTCTTCATACTGTTACGACGGTCTACTTGATCGTCGTAGGCACAGTGGAAACAAAATACAAGACACCAATTACGTTTCTGATCACCAGCTTTAATTTTCACAATTACACAGTTTGTAATTAACTCGTACAATATTTCCAGTTAGATTTGTCCACACGCAATACCAATGTCTATTAATAGCGTTTAACACAGTTATTAACAAAATACTAGTTCACTTTGTCAAACACTCAATCCGCACTAGCGAAAAATCGCTCCGTAACTCAACTGACAACCCGGCTGCTATGGCTTTATATACGCCACGCTGAGGTACAGTACAGCTTTCCCTCCTTAACTGAACGCCGCCGGCGACTTAATGGGTATCTCAAGTGTTGTTGGAACTCACTAGAATCACGTAGTTGACTGACGCAAACAGCTGCCACACTGGACGGGGGAGTGGAGAATGTTCTGGGTTGTTCGGTATGCTTCTCGTAACGCTTCCCCCTCCTTAAGCCTGTTCGTCCCGAACTGGCAAACCGTCTCTGAAGTAATACTTGACCAGGGGATCTAGGTGGACATCCTTGCGAAAGATAATAAATCTCCGGTTCTTCGAATTCAGCCTCGTGTGATCCGAACATCACGTTCTCAGGAATGCGAGTCTTCCGCTCAACCACTAGTGTTGCTGGAATCACTCCCGTTGCGTCATGATGATGACCTAAACACCACTGGCTGATCCAAGACTGTTTGGTTCTCGTCAACAACCTCTTGCGTAACGTCATCTTCAGCCACTTTTTCCCTCGGGCGCTTCTATCAGCTCAGGAACAAGCAAGAGTTTTGTCTCGACACGCATAGTTGGCTTTCCAATCAATTCTTTTGTCGTTACACTTATTTGTACTTCCTCTGCTAGTTCTTCCTCCATTTCTGCCTGGAATAGGAAAGGTTCCTCTTGACCAGACCTGTTGACTTCTTCTTCGGCCCATGCCACTTGCTTGATTGAATGGTTGGCAGACCCTGACATTTTAGCCATGCAAAGCTTTATCTTCTCTTGGCAAACCCTCAGGACATTTTCTCTTAAGTCCACAATGAATCCGTAGGCATTCATAATGTCCGTGCCAAGAATCACTTCATCGACAATGTCTGCAACAAGCATTTGGTGGCTGAACTCGAGAAGACCCAGGCGTACACGTACGTCTACCTTTCCTAGCACCTTGACGGGGCTCCCAGTCACAGGCTGTATTGTACAAGAGCTAATTAGAGGCTGGCGGTTGCTGACTAAGTCAGGGCGCACAATGGACACTGTTGCGCCCGTGTCAACTGTAAATGATGTTGGTTTACCTTCAGCAAATCCATTAACGATCAAGTTTCCACTGGTCTTATGTAGCGTGGAAACTGTGTGCTGTTCTGGGCCTTTACTTCTCCAATTGGTGTGATAACTGCCTTCTCTCGGTATATTCTTCTTCCAACAGTCTACCTGTAGATAACCACGTTTCCCACAGTTGTAACACTTCGGTCTTCTGTCTTCATTCTTTGGTCCGAAAGATCGTTGTGGTGCTGCTGACTTCTTAAACACCACAACGCCGCCGGCGGCTTAATGCATATCTCGTAACAATACGATCTTTAGTACCAGCTATCAGACATTTAGTTAGCCTGGACGTCTATCTACCTTTGGTTTTATTTTCCCGTTTTCCCTGACAAATAATAATAAATAGTAGTAGTAGTAGTAGTAGTAGTAGTAGTAGTAGTAATAGTAGTAGTAGTAGTAATAATAATTTTTTTATAGAGGGGGAAAAATGATTTATGCACCGTCGAGAAGGCCATGCTTCCTCTGGTGTGTGGGACTCTCACCCACTAAAACCCACCTCTAATTGAGGCATTCATATCCATCCTGGAACCACTTAGCGTATTACTTCAGGATGGAGCCTATTGCGCCCTTATCGGGCTCCTTCAAGTTGTTGCTCTTTCTTGGTTGCAATTTGGGCCTGTCTGTTTTTTTCTAGTAGGACCCACTGAATAAATGCATTGATGCGGTTCAATTCCGGCTTACCACGAAGCATAAGCGCAACTACGCTCTTGGCGTGAAGTCTCCGAGCTCCATTTCCAGTAACACCTTGGTAACCTGCAGCATACGAGGCATCTTCATGGGGAGAGTCTCCGTATTGGCATGCTGCGGTTTGCACCTTTCCCATTCTTTGGAGGTAGGCATTAAAATTGCCGTGGCCACTGAGCAACTGGGTCAGATGGTAGCTGACCTCACCGTGTTGGCGGTCGATCCATTCCTTCAAGTTTTCTATGAGGCTTGCGGTCCATCTTCCTCAATCCTCTCTATCCCAACGATCTTGCCAGTGCCGGAGAGTGAGTTCCCTGGCTCCATGCTTTGCGCCATCTCTTCCAATTTCCTCCCTTCTTCTGAATAAGTGCTTCCGCTCTAGAGTCAACAGGTCTATGGGAATCACTCCCGCTATTACCAGCACTACTGGCTCTGCCACTGTCCGGTAAGAGGATGCTACTCTGAGGGCTACTCTTCTCTGCACATATGCAACACGTTTTCTATACTTCACCATCTTTAGTGCATCGGCCCAGATTTCGCAACCGTACAGAAGGATGGATACTGTGACCGCCATCAACAATCACCTCTTGCTTGCAATGGGACCAATAATAATAATAATAATAATAATTATTATTATTATTATTATCATGTGTGTTCATACGTACACAATAGTTCTGCGAGATCGCCAGCTGTTCCATATAGTGTGTTGATCTATATTGCGTGCTAGTATAAAGCGGTACGCGAACACGCATATTTAAGAAATTGCTACTTTTCCTAGACAAAAGCTAAACGGATAATTATTTTATTATAAAGTAAGGGCTGCCAGTAGAGTAATGTATTTATTAAGGTGTTACGAAACGTCGCTTTCAACAGGCTTGTGCAACACGCGAAGGCCGCTTCTCCACCTGTAATCACGTCCATAGAAACCACATGTACATGTGTTAACTGATCTAGCCAAGCAAAAATAACTACATTGCTGCCTGTAAATAATGCATAGAGGCAGCATGTTGATGCAAGGTTTTTTTTAATGGTTATTGAGTTTTCAATTAATTTCGTTATAGATTTGTTTATTATTCATAGTATTGAGTTTGCCTTACAAAAATTGGTTTTGAAACTTAATCACTTTCTAAACAATGCCTATGAAAAATCTCCACTGCAGAAAGAAATCAGAAAAAATTTCAAAAAACAAAAATAATCATTAACGATTAAACCGTAGGTCAAACGAGCCGTTTTGGCTATTTGGAGAATCATATTGGCTACGACATAGAGATCAAATTAGTTGACGTTAAATAGGCGATTTGTAGAACAATAAATCGTAGTTTCAGAAACACGTTATTTGGAGAGACAAAATTAAAATTCTACAAAGTTATAGCGGTCCCTGTACTGGCCTATGAGAATTATAGGAGATTACTATACTGTCCTCATAGGTATGAATTTTGGGGACCAAGTAAAAAGCAAGAAACTGAGACATTCGACTTTACAAACGGCGTTTTACGAGAAGTTAAGAGGTGCTCTAAACCAGTGGTTACAAACTGATAAGTGCCTGAGGGCCACAATTAAACTCAGAAATCTACCGACGGAGTCACTAAATAAACAGCACACTTTAATTGACAAGCGATCAATTTTTGACAATTAACGTATAACTAAAGAAGGCAGTATTTAATTGTAAATAACTAAAAGTAGATAATTTACTCATTTAACACATCTTACCATGTGTAAAATCAAATCATGTCCATAGAAACCAGTACGATCTTTATTAAGTCAACATAATAATAAAGACATCAGGCATTCACATTGAAATAAACTTTTTGGCATTCGCAGATGACTTTGCTATACTTTCTGAACATCTGACATCTGCAGTAACACAAGTTAATTTTTTATAGGACATAGCCAGTAGAACAGCTTAAGAATTTCTCAGAAAAAACAAATTTCTCACGAACATTAAAAATGCGCAACAATTCCTGGTAACAGATATTGGTTGAATAGAGAGGGTTCGAAAATTTAAGTATCTAGGTGAAATAATTCACGAGAATGGTTTAGAAAAATCTGCTATAGAAGAAAGAATTCATGAAATGGTAAGAGCGTATGGTATAACAAAAGATATTTACAATAAAAAGTGCATATCTAAAAATGCGAAAATAAGGCATTACAGTACAGTAGTGAAGCCAGAATGCCTATATGCAAGTGAATATCTAGCATTGAATTATATGTTAGACAAACTAGAAATTTTGGAAAGACAAATTATTAGGAAAATATAAGGCCCACGAAAAACTTCAGAAGATTGGAAATTAAGAAGTAATGATGAAATATATCAAAGTATAGAAAATATAACAAAAACAATGAGAAAAAGAAGACTGCTATTTTTTGGACATTTATATAGAATGAACGATAATAGGTTAACAAAGCAGATCTTCAAATATCTGTGGGGGAAGAAGTCAACGTCAAGTTGAATTAAAGAAGTCCAAAAGGATTTCGAAAAAAATAATATAAACGCAAAAGAAGCAATTGAAAGAGAATTATTTTCGGGGAAAAGTGTTAAAAATGGAAGGAGTTCAGGGTTTGAAGAGAGAAAAACGCAGGTTCAAAGTGGACTGAAGACAGGAAGAGGAGACACAGTGAAAAAGATGAAAGAATATTGGAGAAAAAGAAAAGAACACAGAATAAAGAATTGAAATTGGCATCTGGTCCTTAGATGGCCGATACAAAAAAAAAGTTATAAGGAAGATAATAAACATTGTATATTTACACAAAATTTTAATGTGAAAACTAAGGTCAATCTGCCGCAGCCACTAAATCACAAGTCCTTCTGTGTGTCGAATTGTAGTTTGAAAACGCTTAAATATAACTTTGAATAACAGATAGGACTGATTATTAATCAAAGACGAAAAGTCGGACAAGAGCGTCTATTGTGTCTAGCCGAGGGATGGAAGGAATGTAATATCCTCTAACATGACGTAGTCCGTAGTCTTCTAATATGATGAACATAAAAGTGGACTAATTTATAAATCATACATATTCCATTAAACATGTAAAGTGAACCCTACTGTACGTTTAATAGTAAATTAGTGAAACAATTTTTCACAGCTTTGTCCTACAATTTATTTTTCAGTTAAAATAATAATGTATAATTCAGATACTTATTAAAATAAATTGAGTAAATATTAAATTGGTATTTCAAAATATGGTCGCGGGCAGCATCGAAAGGTGGCGAGGGCCGCCAGTTAGAAATCATTGTTCTAAATTCTACCACATAAATATTAAAGTTATAAGGAAAGCCTGGGCGAGTCGCTAGTTTTCTATAAAGTATGTAATTCGCATCTGCCCATTCAATACAATTATATTCTGCTTAATTTAGTAACCATGTGATCATTTTCTAACATCTCTTTGTTATTCCTAGCATGACTACTCTTTAAATAGATCGTGTTATGAGAAGGTATTATAAATCACAGGGCAGACGATTTTTAGGATAGCCTCGGAAACGAGGTGGGAATCAGTGGAAGACGGAAAAGCTGATGTGGCACGTGGCGAGGACATTTTTCCTCGCGCGTTTTGTTTATGTAGTTACCAAACTGCGCATTATTCTAATTTCTCTGTTTCTCACTTTGTCCGATGTTTTAAGGCATAACTTGTTTCCACCAATCCATCTCTCCTGGTTATGAGATTTTTTTCTATTTTCTATCCTGTTTGTCTATTTTTTTATAACAGACGTCTATTAACTAGAGTCATATATTAATTAAAAAATAAGAATAATCGAATTGTATACGGATTATAAAATTAGCATATTGAAGACTAAACAATTATCAACTTCACAGATACAAAATTTTTAATACCATTCTGTACGCGTCGATGACAAAGCTTTTTAGATAACGCAGAAGATGATTTGACGAAGGGAACAGAAGTGCCAAACGCCAAAAACAAAAGTGCTGGCTTTCCTGGATAAAGGCATAATCCGCTCGGAGCACCACCCTTGATCAAGTTACGCGTTTTATGATACTTTCGTAAATTTGTGACATGACCCGGGACGTTGCTGATAAGTTAACAAAGACTTATCTGCGGTACAATAAAAAAAAAAAAAACAGTGTAGAAAGGAAGTGACGAAGCTATAGAAAATACGTACCCGCTCTCACACATAGTAGTGAATTGTGGTCGATCAGTAGAACATGCAAATAAAATAGAAAATTTCAACAAGTTTTTAAAAGGTGTGATGGACTGCGTAATGTTGAACATAACAAATAATGCAGGAATACGAGATTAATTAGAAATATTTGCAGTAAATTAATATAGACTTTAAAGGAATATCAGTCGAATGGGAGAATTAAAGTTACCCAAGTTCCCAAGTTAAGCACTGAGTTTAATCCGAAGGGAAGACGGGACATAGAACAGGGAAGACCGAGGTGTCCGTAGAACAGGCTTAGGTCACATGGCTTATTGACAGTAGGCCTACTACTTTGTAGTTGTAAGCTCGACTGGATTACTCTGTAGGCCTAGATGGTGAAAAATTATTCTAGTTGAGCTTGTTTGGTTTTCACCGCATTAGTTTCCTTGTTCTAGAAATAAATGGCACCTGCTAGAGAGTTCGCGTGAATGAGGCGCCGCAAGGTCACCTATACAGGTGTGCTATATCTCTCTCTCTCTCTCTCTCTCTCTCTCTCTCTCTCTCTCTCTCTCTCTCTCTCTCTCTCTCTCTCTCTCTCTCTTTCTGTAATTAAATGATACGGATTTCTTTTGATTACCCGACAATTAACTCTCAGATAGCAACAGAAAATATTGGTGCCAACGAAGGAAATATTTAAGTACAATCAATCGATTGTGTTTAACGACCTGTCCCAGTAATTATCCAATACTATTTTGTCTGTGTTCCATAAAATTGTTTTCAGCCTCGTTTTGTGATGTTCTGAAACTAAACAGCGAAAATGTATTCGAAAAGTATTGAGGGTTTCGAGAAAAAATCGTCTAAATTCGTTATGCCTTTGTACATTTATATGTACGTATATAATAATTATTGTCGCTCATTTCGGAAACAGTTAGATCATATAAACTCAGGAGTTTGGATTGAAATTAAAAATTTCTTCCCGTGCTGTTTGGCCGTGGTCCAAAGTTTATTACAAAACGAGAGGTTTCGGCAGTGCCACCGACTGCCATCTTCAGTGAAATCGAGTAACGCTGACTTGAGGTGGTATACGTTAGGACCACAGTACTGTGGTTCAGCCTTAACTGTGGTCCTGTGGCACTGTGGTTCTAACGTATACCACCTCACGTTAGCGTTACTCGATTTCACTGAAGACGACAGTCGATGGCACTGCCGAAACGCCTGGTTTTGTAATAAATTTTGGACCACGGCCAAACAGCACGGGAAGTAACTTTAATCACAACGACTCGGGCCGAGTAAGCCTTCGTAAAGCTTAGGAATTGTTGCTTTCGTAATATATAGCGTATCAAGAATTTTAAATATCGTTTAGCCTCGCTTATGAAATTTGATACTTTTATTAAATATAACAAAATAGATATTTACAGGAAAAACTGAATAGTTTACAATGATAAACAAACAAACAAATAAAAGCCTTTGTATGCGTGTGTGATTGTAAATTTCAGATCTCCACGAAAAGAGTACTTTAGTAACAGATTCTTAAAAATGAACTTTCTGCAGAATCAACGTAGGCCTGTACTTAGAATTCCCTGGTTATAATTATGGCTCGATTTTTACATAAATTGAAAACTTCCTCGTAAACAAGTAATTTTTTTTTCATTCATAAACATTAGAATTAAACCAGTATTCGGTTTTTTCTCCCAGATTTCTTGATGACACAACCTTTCAGAAAGAAGCATGTACCCCGCATCGCAGACGCCACTTTCTTTATCCATCTAGGAATTTTGTCCTCAGCCTCGCATGTCATTTCTGACCCCTTTCTATCCACCTTCCTGCATTGCGTTCTCCTTTGTACTGGATTTTACAATAATATATTTTACTCGGCCATCGATTTGGTTCCGTCTCAATGAATTCGTTTTAAATTCAACAATAATATTTTCTTCAACTTTCATTCTGTGTGGCCGCAAAGAGAGTTCTCATGCGGGAGGAAAGCTTAGCGCATGCGCTAGTAGTTATTCCAAAACAAAAACATTACGTAGTCCAGTGGCGAGTATTGTTTGAAGGTTAAGGAGTCATTTTCTACGTCACACCAGCTTTACCCCCCCCCCCCCCGTTTGGTGCTCTCTTCGCTGCAATAATTTGTGTATATTAATTTCTGACTATTTATATCATTTCTTTACACTCTTCAGTTTCGAAGCAGTCCATCTGTTTCCATAGCGAACGACCCCCTTAATTAGTTTCCCTGAGGTCTCACGTCTCAAATCTGTTAGTACACCTAAAATAATTAAACATGAAACAGGTGTCTAATGCGCAGTATCAAAAGATCTCATTGCGCATGCGTACCTTTGACACGTTGTTTTCCATTAAGTCATTTTGTGTTCAGTCAGATATATGGTTGGTGTGTCACATGATTGGTCACCTCACACCCCACTTTCTGAACTCCCTTCTGTACTCCAGTATTATCTGCGCGAACAGTTTAATGTCTCTCTATTTCATCTGTATTTTCACTTTTTTGCTTCAATTTTAGTGCTTTCAGAGTACCTTATTAAATGCGTTCTTTGTAATTCTTATTTGTCTCGTGTTATTTGATTGGTACTGTCCTTAATACTACTAGCTTCTTTAGACTGTGTTGATTCAAGATTATCATTTTTTCACAGTTTTATATTGGCTGATCCTTAATATTTATTCAGTGGACTGACTTCCTCTCCGACAAAACAATTTGGTTCTGTCTTAATTAATTTTGAGGTCCAATTGCATCTTTTAGCAAATATCTAAAATACAAAATTTTTATAGTATTTGCACACAGAAAGGCAACAGAATACATTGAAATACTAACTGAGTGTACGAATAAATGTGGCGAGAAAAGAAGCGAGGAGAAAGCGACAGAACCGAGAAGAGATGAATTAGTAGCGATAACGGATCGACAGAAACAGTTGAATGACTTGTTTGTAAATGATTAATTACAATTATTGTAAATAGCCCAGTTATAAGTTTACATGATTTTATAATCGCTGTCACTTTGTCCTACATACTGTATGTAAAATCCTTTCACATCCAAGTTGCCGTGTTTAAATATTGTTACTTTGTTATAATTATATTTCTTTTTTGGTGAGGTTAGACTTACACAAGTAAGTTCCAAGTCATTATTATTGTTATTATTATACAACTTAATCATCATCATCTTCATAATCGCAAAAAAACTCAACAAAAACAAACAACAATACTACTACCAACAATAGCAGTAATAACAATAATAGTAATAGTAATAATCATCATCGTCGTCGTTGGCGTCAAAATCATCTTCTTCTTCTTCTTCTTCTTCTTCTTCTTCTTCTTCTTCTTCTTCTTCTTCTTCTTCTTCTTCTTCGTCGTCGTCGTCGTAGCCATCTTTGTCGTCGTCGCCGCTGCCATCCTCATCATCATCATCATCATCATCATGAGTCGTTGTCGCTATCTTATTTTCCTTCTTCTTCTTATCTGTCAAAGCTTCCTCTATTGCCATTGTTTCGTGTGTTCCCCTACAAGGTTCTTCTCTTGAGCACAGATGTTCCTGAATGCGCTTGGGATTCTGGTGTTTTGCATTTTGTTTTCCGTGTTCTCGTGCACGTTCTTCTATCAATTAATGCAACTATTTTAAATTGTTCTCTGTAATTCCTATATTCTGAAGCCTTTTCAGTCCTGTACCCCCCGAAATGATTTCAAGAATATCACTTAAACAGCCTGAATGCGTTATTGTCTTTTTTATTCTTCTTACTTCAATTCCATGAAGGATTCCACGAATTCTGATACACTTTAACGGCGTTCTTTCCCGAGTTATATTTTATTTTTATTTCTCTGTAAATGCTAACTGAGTTAATTAGTTACATGAATGTACGTCTGTAGATGTACATGTCTTCAGGTCGAATATTTTAAAATAACTAGTAAGTATTATTATTGTTATTACTAGGTATGATTATTAATACTAGTCACGCCTAAAACGTTCAGTCTATAATAATTTTATTGTTCTATATAAAACATTATAGTGTTGTAAATAATATTTATTGAATCAGAAATATTAGTTATGATCCCTCCTTTTATATAGGCAATAAAAAAAAAAAAAAACATTAACAGTTAACGTCAACAAATAACATTACCATTAACATTATTCTGGATTTTTATTCAACGCCTGTACCGTTGACCCTCTCTGGCTTTAAGACGTGAAAGTTTTTCTTTATGTAACCTCTACATTGTTTTTGTTTTTCATGTAAACCTTTTTTCTTAAAATGTCTAATTTAGTAACAAAGTCTATTACCAAAAACCATTTCTTCGAAACTTAAGAATTATGACTTCAATAAAACGCAGGATATATTAAAAGGGAAAAAAGACTTTCAGGAAATTTGGAGAAATAGGCTTAAAACATTAATTAACCAAAGTGTTCAACTTTAAAGGAAAATGATAACATCTTTTTAACTTCTGATCTTTATTGCATAAGACGATAATAACTAAATATGATAAGTTTTACACACACACACGCGCGCGCGCGTGTATGTGTTACGGGTGTATGTATGCATGTTAAAAGGCTTATGTATGTTAGAGCTATTTGTTAAAAGGAATAATTAAGCTTATATTTTCTTTCTATTATTTGTTTGAACACGTACTTATATTTTGTATTTTCATAATAATTATTCATAGTTCAACGTCAGCGTCCATCCTCATTGTCAAGTTATTATTTAATGCAAGTCTTAATTAAAGCACACTAGTTTAAAATTTTAAAAATTGCTAAAATCGACTGGAATATTAAAATAGAAATAAGATAGATTTATAATTATAATTATAGAAATAAGGTATTATCAAATAATTAATTACTTCTGCAACAATACTTTCCTTATTTTTTATCACTTGTTACCTAAAATACATTTTCACAGATTCAATCTGTATCTTCAGAGGTTACTATATAAATATATATATATTTAAGTATTCATTTCTATAGAAACTTCTGAAGATACAGACTGAATCTGGGAAACATGCGTCAGCGGATAAAAAAAGGAAAATACACTTGAGAAGTAATTAATTATTTGATAATAGTATATGAGTGTGTGTGTATTAAAAATAAGAAATACATTTTATTTTATATTAATTAATAATGTTACATATTTGATTATATAATCAAATAATCTAAGTGTGGAAGTGGTTATACATTCGTTTTTTTTTATTAGCACATGTAAGGTTTGTTCAAGCTGAGGGACCGTGATTTTTGAACACGTGGCCGTGATGCTGAATTTAATGTTTATACAAAATTTAAAAATATTTTTAAAAATATCAAACAACACTAAATATGACTCGATCAGAGAAAATTATTTACCGTAATTACACGTTGTTTGTACAAGTCGTCAGAAACGTGTCACCTTAGAACGAAAGGTCAAACTCGTTATTATCGGGACGGATGATTACAGGTACGGATTATGTAATTCTACGTGAAAAAAGTCGTACAACTGCCGCATACTTGCTCAAAACCTGTAGTACAGCGAGGTACTTACCTGCAAGACCAAGGTTGCAAATACCGAACGAGAGAAAGGAACAATAGAATGGGCGGACGGAGGTAGACAAGTTGACAAACGAAAACACACGCGCGCGCGCGCGCGCATACAAAATGTGTGGCACAAAAGTCGAGAGCGATGTGAAGGTTAAAATGGGCACCGATGTCTAAGTTAACAAAGGGGAACTTAATTAACGCTGCTTATGCAGAAGGGAATCGTAAAGAGAAGAGAATAATTTATCATCTGCCAATCGTAAATCGATGATAGAAAACATCGACCAAAACCTATTTTATGTGCAAAAGCGTCCATGTACTGAACTGAAATATTATATGTACCTTCAAACAAATATTTAATAGGAAAATATGTGCATGCATCTGTATGCATGGGGGCAGCATGAGTAGGTGGGTGTAATTAAAATGCATTCGGAAAATAGTAAGCAATATTTTGATTAGCAGAGAAATTAACACGAGTTAAGGAAAAGATCTGCTTAGTATTTTATATGAAGCATTATAATTATATGCTCAGAGACATGGCCATCGAGAACGAAGAAAAGTTTGGAAAGCTTCAAAATAAAAATGTGGCTGTGTCTGGTTGTGGGTGGAAAGACTAGAAAAGAAAACTAGAGTGAGAAAATAATCAATAAAAGGGAGAACAAAGTGATAGTGGAATATAAGAAAATTAATTGGAGGTATTAAGAAGAGTAAAGCAAATTGGATCGGTTAGTTCTTCAGAAAGGACTGTTAGTAGAAATTCATAATGCAAAAAAGATTGCAGAGAAGGGGAAGAAGAAGATAAAACACGCTGGTGGGATCAATGCCGTTGTTTCAGTCCCTTTTTCTACCCAAAGGGTGTAAGAGTTAAGTTAAATTAAGTGAATAGTAATATAAAATAAAAACAATAACCTTGGAGAAGTAATTTGACATTTTAACATATACAACATATATTCACTGCAAGAAATTCAGAACTTCAAGAATTACTGATAAATAAAATATAAGTGTAATATGTAATAGCCTAATATGGTCTAGGTTTGAGAAAGTGAATCTCTCAATCGCGACTGGTACATTATACACGATTTTTGTGAGTGGTCTGCAGGTAGACTGCTCATTTCTCGCAACCCAATCTGTTACATATATATAATTAGAATTGTCTGACTCATTACTGACTTTTAATATGAGATTGTACTAGATGAAGACCATCAGTTTACCGAGAGATGGGTAACGTGGACCACCGGATATAGGGAGATAGATTATTTGAAAAGTTTCTAAATGCAAACTTGCTGAAGTTTAAGTTGGATAAGCATAATTAGAAACTAAAAATTCTAAAATGGTAGGGCAGAAAAACAAAACCTATATGGAATATAAAATAAAAAGAAAACCAAGTGGTTGTATACGGTATTAGGAGAACACAAAGTGAGAGAATGATGGTAAGGAAAAAAGAAAAAACGGGGAAAGAAATGACTTTACGCTAACGGGAAAAGACAAGGTACAGACGGCTTGTCTGTTTTGTGTAAAGAAAAAGAAAACCTAATTTATCTGTTAAGAAAACAAAGATTTTGATAAATGGATTTCAGAGATTGCCGTATGAACTGCAACGTCAATCTATAAACTGGATAAAATATGTAAAGAACATAACAAAAAGTGTCCGTAAATAAAACGAAGATGAAATTGACACAATTAAATCAAACATAACTACTAATAACAAAACATTAAACAAATTAAATCAATTCAACTGGGTGATATTCTACGTTGTGTAGAGAAAACAATTAAGACAAAAGGAGACAAAATTATAAAATTATTTTGTAATGGTAAATTTATTGCCATTTTAATCTTTCACGTCTTCTTCTCTTGTTATAAGACGTTTCTCTTGTCTTTGTACGAGCTCTGACGCCTCTTTCTTAGGTCTCCTTACTGTCCTGCTACTAGACGCCTTGCAGTTTTACTAATCTGTTGTGTTTCATCCTGGATGTTTGTTCATTTCATATCCCTCTTTGACCTTTGTCCATTCATTATATCTTTGATTCCACACGTCTATTTTATACTCTCACTGCTTATTCTCTCCCATGTAGGCACTACAGATCTTCTCAGAATCCCCATCTGTTGCTTGCTTCGTTTTTTTTTTGTTATAGACGTTACTGTTTTGGCTACTCAGGTCTTATTACGCTCTCGTAAAGCTCTGGCTTTGGTGTCCTTTCTAACATTTTTATTTTCCTTCCTAACTGTTAGTTTCCATGACTAGGGCATTCACCTTTCTCTCTAGGCGCGGCCAGAGCTGGTTATATCAACGCGCCTAAATAACTGAATTCCATAACTTGGTCAATTATTAGATTCCCTATACCACTATTTTGCATCGTATAGTTTCCGCCTCAGTAGTAAATAGTTTAGTTTTCGTTGTTGAAATTTTCATATTAAAACTTTGCGCGCGATTAGATTATTAAATTCAGACACTAACCTTTGTAAATTATCTTCATTTTCAGCTGTTAGAGTAGCATCATCTTCGTAACTTATGCCATTAATCCCACTTCTATGCAGTTTGTATCCGCTTACTTTTTTCACAGACTTTATTGTTTTATCTATAATTAAATTGCAACGTAAATTGTTTGGGGGTAGTGTTCGGGGCTGTTGTGTTCTGCCTTCCCATTTCACCCTTTGCGTAAATGTTCTTAATAACATCTATAAGCGAGGAAGGAATTCCCGTTCCATTAAGTAATCTAATGACATCCTACAGTCTTATGCAATAAAATATTCTGCAGGTCAATAAAAGACATATAAGGCAGTTTACTACATTCAAATGCCTTTTTTCTGATCTCTCAAATTATAAAAATCGCATCAGTAATCTTGTAATCATCCGTTTGTAAATCACTGTTGTCCTTATTTTAACCCTATTAAGTCTTGTAATCTTGTGTGTAACTCTGTTTATTGTAAGCTTTAATCTTGTACTGACCAAATGTATTTCAATTTATTCCTATTTATTGTTATTTCCAATTTCTTTTTATCACTTACTTTTTGAAACTAGTTCTGCATTTATTAGGAATTTGTTTATTCCTACTTAAAAGTTTCTCTAACTTAGTTTAAAAGGTTTAGAAGTTGATCATTTAGGGCTACATATTTAAGTAATTCGTTACTAATTCCATCTGGTCCTGTGATTTTCTTATTCCCCAATCGTTGAGGTGCTACTAATGTCAGCAGATGTTAAGCTTTCAACACTAACATTTCACTTCTGCGAAATTTTTGTTTCATAATTATAAGTCCTCAGCTGTTTTCCCTCTAGAGTTGTGGTGTTTTCCAGATACGATTGTGCAGTACTTCGCCATGTAGATTGTGTTTCACTCCACCTGTTGGTTTTCATGGATGGGTAGCTTATGGCAGTAGTTCGGATGAAGAGATTGGTTGGTACAACATTCGCACCGACAAAATGTTCAGTGCTGACAGAATCAATTCAAAGCCTCGTATAAGAATGGACATTTTGCATGAACATGGAATTATATGTTGAGCAATGAAGAAATTATAAATCGGAAATCGCTGACCTTTATTTATTGTCTGATGCATGGGTTAAATTCCTTCGAAAGAATGGCAAAACTTAAAATAAAGGAACCTTCCAACATGAAGTTTCTACGAGAGTCTTCAAAAGACGTACAACAGCTAACAACTAGAAATGAAGTAATTCGCGATAAAGTAAATATATACAACACAAATGAAAACATGAAAGGTCGTAGATAAAAATCGAAAGAGCACATGGAAAGAATGGGAAACAAAAACCAGTGTCCATGAAATTTCTTAAATACATAGATAAAGGAAGAATATAGAACGATAGAAAAAATTTTCTGATACTCGTAGACAGGGCAGGAAAATGACTAAGCCATGTAGCAAAAATGATGATGATGGTGATAGTGGTGATGATAACGACGACGACGCATGAACATGTTAAAAACGTTTAAACAATATACGAATGTTATTTTACATTTTAACTAAAAAAACTCTAGTTATATATTGTAGCTTAAAGAATTTAGAATTTTTACATTAATGACTAGAAACCAGCGTAATTATAACAACAATGATCATAACAAAATAACAATGTAAACTACACTATAAGGACAATTATGGGCAAGAGTACCTATTATTGTAATTATTATTGTTGTTACTATTATTAAACACATTGTTTTGCTATTTATTGTTAAAGAACTGCAATTAGTACTAACAATATTTGTCCGTTACCGTTTTTCATAGTATTAATAGATTTCTGTTTTGTGGCTGTAGCTGTTTTATAGCTAGCAATGAACAAAGTAACTTGCTGTTTCATTTTTTCTAACTAATGACTGTGGTAGTTTTTATTTACAATTAGTGGAACAAACTTGAAATCAGTAAACACACACACATACACACACACGCGCGCGCGTGTTTAGCATATTACGTTAAAAATAAAATATAAAGTGAACAAAAGGAAGTCGGAAGTGACGGTCGGTAGAAGGTAAGCTCACTAAGTAATAGAGGACGTGGAGTGATTTTTCAAATACATATAAAATAATACCAAATAGCCTAATTAAATGAATAGATTACTGCGTAGTTCTTATAAACGACTCTAGTTATATTTCAACGAATCTAGAAAAACTGCAATATATAAAATGGATTTATGTTCGTGCTTGTCGTGAATGACTTACAGTTGATAGACTGGGTTCTGCGACGTTCAGTCAGCTGTATAGTGAGTTTGTGAAACGATAAATGTCACACCGCGCAGTCACAATTGTAAAAATAATGTCTGCTGTCAAGTAATAACTTGACTCGGAACTCGCGCGACTGACTTAGAAAGTATGTTAATTTACAACGCCTATTTTGGCTGTATACAAATTAATTATGTTCTTTTGCAGATTATTACAAACTGTGGTCGCAGTTAGTTGTGGTTCTGTGGAATCTGACACTTAACTACACTGCTCCGTTGTCAGTGAAACATGTTTCATTGTCATTACTCATTACCATTAACATCAAACGTTTTGCCCACTCTGTGACATGACTTCTTCAGTATCAAAGCTGAGAATGAAGAACAATCCGGCATGATTTAGCCTCTTCATTTTCCTTCTCTTTTCTCTCATTTTTAGTCTTGTACGTATGTCGCTTCTCTTTATTCTTCTTTTCTTTAGCATAATCCTCCACTTCCTTCTTCTCCACTTCTTCTTTTTTTCTTCTACTTTCCTTCCTTTACTTTTCGTCTTCACGTTCTTCTCCCTCTTCTTCCATTTGATCTTCTTTTCGTTCTTTTTAATTCTTTCATACCAAAGCGCTTTGATCAATGCTAACTTCCCCTACTACTGTCGCTCATTAATGCCTTCCCCCTTTCTACTGTTTGAAACAGAGACACATGCTTCGTTTGGGAAACTATGCCTTTTTTCTTTTAGAGTGTTATTTTAATATGTTATTATTTTCATTATTTTTATTAGGCTAATTGTTGAAAAACTTGTTAATTTTTCTCTTGTAATTTTATTTTCTAATCTATCTAACTACATTATACACGTTTCCCAATTATAAAAAAATTTTTCGGAGCTCTGGTTCGCGCACTTACCTTTTACAAAGGAGGGCTACTACTATACTATAAGTCTGAATAATAGATTGTATTTCTTTGGAAAAAATTATGTAATGCTTTTATCGTCTTTTTGTTATTTTATTTTATTGTATTTATTGTGTTTAAAATTTTCAGGATAGCGCTGGCCATACCAAAAACTGAAGACGGCGATTATGCCAAGTGTTCGATGTACGACGTCAACTGGACGGAGATTTTAACGAACGGTACGACAGAAGCCGACCCGACGTGGCCTACGGTGGCGTGCCGTCACGGCTGGGAGTACAACGCTACGGAGGCGCCGTACGCTACAATCGCCACTGAGGTATGTAGCCACACATTCAGTTTTTTAATAATAAATTTCAGCTGCCAGATATTCAATTGTTAAACTTTTAAAGCTTATAGAAGAAAGTCACAAAGTGAATATACTGGGAAAATCTTATGTATATACAAACACAATAGTAATAATTCGTTAATTTAAGAAAACATTCAAATAGAAGCACAACAAGATAATTAAAATAAATGTAAGCGTAAACAGTAAAGATTTTATGCTAATTATGCCACTCACTGATATGGGTCTCAAAGAGCCAGTGCAGAGAAAACTAAACGTGTGGAAACGAATCGGCAAAACGCGGTCCAGTGCAATCGACAGGATCTAGCAATGGGTCAGTGTGCCTTTGAAAGTGTTACACAATTTAAATACCTGCTGACAGATACAAATATTACAGTCATAGGCAAGGAAATTACTGCAAAAATTAACGCTCGGAAACAGAGCATTTGCAGCCTTACGCCATTTCTTCTCATCAAAAGGTCTGTCGAGAAATGCCAGAGCTTATAATAGTGTACTCTATTAAAACCAGAGCTAATGTAATATAATATATTATGGAAATAAGACATGGAAAACGTCACTTAGACTACAGCAGAAGCTAATGAGTTTTGAGGACGAAGTCCTAAAAGTAGTCATGGGAGCGATTCACGACACAAAAATTAACTGACGGTGAGTAAGAGAAATCGAATCTGTTAGAATAATAACGTGTGAACCCTTCATAACAAAAGCCAAAATTAGAGCTACACAATTAAAATTGATTGGTGAGATTTTAAAAGCAGAAAATAAGAGATGTTAACAAAATATATATTTACCAACCCAAAGGGAAAACGCTGCCAGGAAGTCTACTAAAAAGACTTTTAAAAAATATAAAAAGAGAGCTGTAAGAACTGAGAAAAAAGAAAACTAGAAAACAATAATACCGGACAGAAATAAATGGAAAGACACTGCCAGGGAGGCTGAAACCCTAAAGGTTGTTTGGCCATAGGAAACACGTAGAATCAGCTGATTAGGTAAACAAACATTACGGCAATCGAAGTACAAATCGATTTTTGTTAATGTATACTTAAACCTCTAACGATTTATATTACCTCCGCAAGAACTACTTTAAGGTACATATAATAATACAGAATTTACTTGCAGAAGAGGTTTATTATTTTGTTACTATCATTTGACGTTGAGTTGTTGCAAGAAACGTCAAGAGATACTGTCAAGAATATATGTAGCTTAATTACAGTGAATCTTCTTCATTTGCATTTAGGAACACAGTGGATAACGTTAGATTTATTACCCACATAGTTGAGGTTAATTAGTCTGTTTACATAAGGGCACTTACTATCGCTATCCAGGAAATAGTGTTGCGTGTCGTAGTTAGTAATACATGTATAATGAATTAATGTGCAATACGTTTAACGATTATTTATTTACAACTGTAAACATACAATTATACACAATTACTTTATACCTGTAAAAGTACTTATTTACATACTTTACATAATTATTTAATAGCTTTATACACGTGTTTTTATTGTTATTAGTCTTTTTATAGTTTTCTTGAAATCTAAAGTTCTTAATTCTTCTACGTTTCCTCCACAGCGACGTGTCAAACAACGTTTCTAGCGTCTGCTCGAGTATTCGTCTTATTCAAGTATGGAGTTCCAGCTAATCCTTACTTTAGATCTGTATTTCACTTAATGATGACATAGTCCCTCGATGTTAATTTGCAAAACAAACTGATATATTTACTTATAAGGAAACTAAAACACACAAAAACTCGTATCCTATAAAGTCTCCATCTACTTTTGTCTTTTCATCCTCCGTAATCTTCTACACTTCTTCCAGCATAAACTTCGTCCCTCCATTATCTTTTCGCCTTCCCTTTATTCTCCTTTACTAAGAGGTCGACTTCCATACTTTGATAGGCCGTAACTGAATTCCCGTTTGATATCTTATGGCGTCGTTATCTTGCCTTGTTTTTCTGTTGCATCTTCTCCAATAAATGGTCCACAATAATAATTCCAAATACTCCAACCACCCAACCCAACATAAAATGGCTACATTCAGTTGCTTGATATACAGAATGCTTAGAATTCCATTTAAGATAAAGAAAGAAATATTATCAAACTAACGGAAATCGATAACGGATACAGAATAAAATCTACTGATAAATTAAAAAATAAAACTAGACAAAAAGTAATGGATAACAAAAGGATTCATAACTCACGTAATTGAAGTTAATTGGTCTGTTCACATAAGGACACTTATTTTGCTATCCAGGAAATCGTGTTGCGTGTCATAGTTAGTAATAAGTATATAATGAATGAATGTACAATACGTATAATGATAATTTATTTACATCTGTAATTACGTTGTATCTGTCATATAACGACAACTGTTATATGTATGTCGTTAATGTCTTATAATTTAGAACCATACGTTGCTATATCTTTCACGAAGGACTTAAAAATACCCATGTTACTCTTACATTAGTACTTTTGTACTCATAAATACTTTACACGATGGCATTTGACCAAAAGTGTGAATCTCTAGCAATGAAGATAACACACAATTGACTGTATTTTATGAGATTAACTTGTGTAATAAGTGTTCAGTTTTTAGATACAGCTGTTTTGATTCGATTGTGTATATCACATCAAAATGAGTACCTAGTCCTGAACGGGTCTGGAACAATTGCGTTTAGTGTTCGTTTCAGCGTTACGTGACAAGCGTCACGCGTGCTACTCATGCCAATTGTGTCACATCGGCCTAACACTACAGGATACATTTGCTATTTAACAACATTATTTGTTATGTGATGTTATCTGTTAATTCTGCCTAAACGATAAAAACAAATCTTGCAAATCGTATTCAGCAAATTCATTGTGCTTTGTTAAAACCTTTAGTTATACGTTAAGTCATAGTCGCTATTCCTTACCTTCTGAAGTTCTTATCTTCGCCAGTATTCCTTCATTCTCTGGGTCGCTTTTGATCGTTTTGCATTATAAACACTTCCGTATTTATTTTATACATGTATTTTCGTGGTTCCACAATTTTCTGGCTCGTCATATACTTCTTTTACGTATGGTATTTGAGTCTTTCTATTCTCTTTGGAAATGAGGATCTTGTTTGTATCCTTTCTGGTTCCATTTTTCTGAGATATCTATAGGAACCCATTCTTTATTGTGGTCGAGATTTTCTCAAATTTTTCAAATAACTTTGGTTGGTCACAAATGAAATATAAACTCACTTGGATCCCAATATATACTTTTCTGGATCCCAGGATTTTTCTTAGAAATTTCCTCGCGTTCTTTTTCATTTCCATGAATAATTTACTAGCTAATGCCTCTCACGCATGTAAGCATTTTGGTGTGATTACCGCACTGTAGTGACTGATTTTGGCCTGACAGGATAGCAATTTTATGTTTTTTAAGTCTTCTTCCGGTATAGTAATTTGGATTAGTAAATTTTGTGGCATAGTCTAAACGCTCCATGCTTCTCTCCCTTTCTTCATTCGATACCTTCTCATTAATGCTCGGGGTCAGCATCTCACCTAAGAACTTGGAACTTTTTTAATATCACTGTATTATTATTATTGGTAATCCATTCACCAGGGAATTATTGGTGCCTTTTTGAATCATTTCCACTATAAAAAATATTCGTGATGAATCACTTTATTGTCCTAAGTTCTTTCTTCATAATTTTCTGTCTCTTGTCTCCTTGCACTCCTTGCTACTCTTCATCCTCGGTGTCCGCTTATAATTCTCAGCTCTATGCCACCAGTTTCGTTATTTCCTCTTCAACCTTTCTGTTTCCATTTTGTAATATTTTTCAATACTGATTTTTGTTGCCTATTTGTATGACCTAACCATCTTACTTTACGTGCGTTCATAATCCGTACAACGTTTTTACTCTTTATTTTCATCTAGATTTTGATCTTTGAAGCACATGTGTATTAGTTTAGTAAGATATATTAGTTTACGAGGATACTAGGTTAGTTCAATATTGGTTTCTATTGTTTAGTTGAACTGGGTGTGTGACAACGCCGCTCTACCTCATCTAGCTCAGTCGATATTCTTCTGTGGCGCCATCCTCGGCGGTCTGATATTCGGCTGGATGGCTGACCGATACGGACGTATTCCTGCTCTGGTCGGCACCAACATCACCGGCTTCGTGGCAGGCATCTTGACGGCGTTCACGTCCAGCTTTTGGCAGTTCACGCTATGTCGCTTCCTCGTCGGCCTCGCGTTCGACAATTGCTTCACAATGATGTATATATTAGGTAAGTAACGCACTACTATATGTCCTCTAACACCTTCTGGTTAGGACCACTTTAAGAAATCACTAGAGCTAACGTTTCACTCATTATTTTAATTACATTTTCAATAATGGATGTTAACACGGATCATCATTTTATAATTTCCGTCCAAGTTTCAGGCCATTGTTTGATAGTTTTGAATTTAGAGGAAGAAAAGGAGGGGAAAAGAAGTTAACGGTAAGAATGTAAAGAGAAGACGGAAAATAAGAAGAAGAAGAAATTTATGTGAGTAACGTACTAAAATAATTAACGGGCGATCGGTTAGAACAATTTGACCTTTCAATAGGGAAACATCCTATTATTAACCAATCTTTTAACAATGACTATCAACACCGGCAGTTGTTGAGTTTAAATGTTCTCGTTTAATCACAAGAAAGTAATAAAAATTAGTTACTTTAACGCTCTTTGACGTCTTAGCAAATGAAATAAGCAGGTAATAAACGGCGAGAAATTTAATAGCTCTCAACAACCTTTAAAGGAGCCGATAACATTTGTAGCAATTATTACGAATAGGGGCAGTCTTAAAATAATAATAATAATGACAACAACAACAATAATATTAATAATAATAATAATAATAATAATAATAATAATAATAATAATAATAATACGAAGAAGAAGAACGACAACATTAACAATAGTAATAATCATCCTTATTATTATCGTTGTTGTTGTTGCTGCTGTTATTGTCTTCTCCCTTTCTTCCTCCTCCCCCTCCTTTTTCTTGTTTGTTTGATTTTGGCCATCAATGGATTACTTGAATCAATTTCTTTACTATTTTCTTTCTTTTCTCGCTTTTCTCTCCTTCCAGTATTCTTTCATCCTTTCACTATTTTTTCCGTCCAGATAGTTTTTATTTGTCACTTGTCTTCCCCACGAAAACCCACAATTCCTTTAGCCTTTTCCCTGAAGATGTCCCTGTCCAAAATATCGTCTTTTGTAAGCTTCGTTTTTGTCAGGTCGTTTTTCTACTTCTTAGAAACAACGGATTTGTGTTTTGGTATTTTAATCATACTAGTCAAATAACTTTTTGTCAGTCTTTCTGGCCTAATACGGACCAAATATCCATAGAACATGATCCTTTTTTTCTGTCTGTATTCGAAAGTTTTTCATTTTCCAAAAACAAATCTATAGTGTTTCTTTTTATCAATTCATTCCCATTCCATTTTAGTATTGTTATTGTTATTGTTACTATTATGGTTGATATTTTTTATCATTATCACAACATTATCGTATTTTTTGTTTCACAGTTTTCCTCTGTGTCAAGCTTTTCTTTTGACAAACACAAAAAAAAAACAGAATTACATACATTATTTACACATTTAAACAAATTTCATCTTAGTAAAGACTACGTTATGGGTTAATCATATATGTGGAACCTCCACAAATTGTCCGCCTATCGCGGTTATACTTATTTTCAGCAACCTCTGGTCGAAGCCCAATCTTATTCATGACGTCCATTTATTCTTGGGACTTTTCTGTCTTCTTCCGTTTGACTACCGTTCTGCCACTGGTCTAGGGATTCAACCCTCGACCTTTTGATATTGTTATGACGGTCTCACTATGGTACAGTGGAAAACAAAATACAGACACCAATGAAGTCACTAATTACCAGCTTTAATAAGTCACAAATAACAATTTGAAATCAATAAGATACTCTCTCGTACAGTAATTCAAGTTAAATTTGTCCGCACGCAATAATAAAGTCAGCTATAAAGAATTCCGCACCAATTATAACAACATAGCAACAACCACTTGATATCCGCACATGCGTAATCGCCCAACGTAAACTAACTGGCAAAGCCAGATGCTATTGCTTAAATAGGTAGCACAGGTGCTCCAGAATAATCCATAATTTGGGTCGCTAACAAGCACTCGAAAAGTCTAGAGCGTATTTAAGTGCGGCCTTGAGAGAGACACGCACCTGCTCGGCTAGCGGGGAAACGGGTGGAGGACGCTTTCGAGGGTTCCATTGTCACAGTATGGTCGAATACCATATTAATTGTTTTTCTTCTATCACCGTGTTCCCTACCTTAATTTTATTACTACCATAAAACCATACCATATGTGTCCCCTACCATTCTAAGTAGCATAATTCGTTTTCGTCTATAGCAGTCCCTTTTGATGCTCTTTGTTCAACATTCACGTTTAAGCTAGGTGTTATAGTATCAATAACAACAAATACGACGACGATAATAATAATAATAAAACCAACAACAACAATAAGAAGCCTACTACTACTACTACTGATGAAGAAGATGCTGATGATGATGATGATGGTAATGCTGGTGGTGATGATGATGATGATGATGATGATGATGATGATGATGATGATGATGATGATGATGATGATGATGATGCTGCTGCTGATGATGATGATGATGATGATGATGATGATGATGATGATGATGATGATGATGATGATGATGATGAGAAGAAGAAGAAGACGAAGAAGAAGAAGTATTAGAAGAACTCAGTAACGAAGTGTGTAAAACGGGGTTAGAGTGAAATGTAAGCGAATGAAATTGATAATCGAATATCAAACCTTCGCAGATGGTCTTGCGATCTTTTCTGTTTACCTGGTCAAAGCTTCAAAACAAGTCAACCAATTCAAGACGCAAGAGTTAAGGGGGACCTCCAAAACGGAGGAAAAGGAAATCATAACGAACATCAGCCGGCACCTAAAGAGGTAGATGCGGAACAGGGAAAAATCAGAGGCAGAAAAGTTTAAATATCTAGGCGAGTGGATTAACTCAGCTTCTCTGAGAAAGAAACCATCCCTTCAAGGATTAAAAATCAATGCTGGTATGGTAACGCCATACCAGTTAACCAAAATGTCTACAACAAACGATCTGTACCAAGTTCAGACAATACTGTAGAGTTTTTAGACCGAAGGTCCTGTACGCAGCAGATAGCCTCGCGACGAATAGAAAGGTCTGGCCGAGAAACTGGAAGCCTAAGAAAGAAAGTTTCTGAGGAAAATCTTGGGCTAGGTCGAAGAAAGCGGTGAGTACATAAGCCCAATATAAACTATAACCACACAGAAGCGCATAACCACAAACTATATATACCCACAATATATAACTATATACTCACAATATATAAAACTATATATAACTATATATCTACAAAAGACATGTAAGTAAGATAACGGACAATATTCGGAAAAGAAAGATTGTCTTATGTAGTCAGTCACTGGACTCAAATGAGGGGCTTATCAATTAGATCTTTGCCTGCTTTCTAAGTAAGACCACCAAGGGCCCGGTTCACTGATGTGGAAAGGGATGGTACGTGTGAAGACATCCAGGAACGTGGCTTTCTTAAGAAAAACTTTGGAGTGCACCAAGGTTTTCAGTAAAGCCTAAGCTGAGAACAGGTAAGAGGTGGACTGAAGAAAGAAAATACGGGTATCGAAAACGAATACAGGATTACCGGGCAAACGTTGAAGCCCAATGAAGAGAACAGCTGAACTAACGCAGTCCACAGACGGCCAAAGTGATTACAAAAATAAAAAGAAGAAGAAGGAGAAGAATATCGAGGCGGCTATATAAAAAAACGTGATCATACTCGCTCATACAAACAGACATTTATAGTGTGTATATTATACAATTAATTAGTCAGTCGTAATTGCAGTTTTCAATGTCGTCTGTACTTATGTAACGAGAGAACATTATTTACGTTTTAACAGACTTATTATCACCGCCACAAGCCACGTAGTACCGAGAACCAATAACTAACGTTATATAACGAGTGTTAGTTGTTCACGGATACTCTATTCACTTTCTTCGCAGCTAAAAAGGTAATAAATACGTAATTGTTGAGCGTAGCTATTGTTTTGTTTGATTACATTTGCTGTTTTATTATATTTAAATCCTTAAATTCGTAGTGACCGTCACTCAGTGAATTTTTCAGTGAAGGGTTTGTGAGGATCGGTCAAAACTAACACAAATTTTAACTTATTTGTGTCAACGTTTCGACGATGTTTATTGTCATCATCAGGACAATTGTTGCTGACGCCAAACACACAACTGTGATTAATTCGTTCAACTGGAATTGATACAAACTTTATGTGTATTATGTGTGTATGTGTGTGACGTGCGCGCGTCTTTTGTTTGGACCCAGCTAGAACGTTAGGGAGCATTAGTTTGGGCGTGTACTTTAGACAGACCCTATAATTATACAGTTTTTATTATTTAAAATAGCTCGCTTCAACCGTTACGCTGCGGTGTATTTAACCCCCTGGCCACGGTACAACTCACGACACACACTGAACCACCAGGGAGAAATGAGGTATGGAAAGGAAGCCGTGTGTCTAATGAAAGTATGCCTTTGTTACTTGTCTAGTTCAAACATGCCAGATGTGACCGCTGTATTATGTTCCAGCGATAGGCATGGCGGTAGACCTTAATTGGATACCACGACCGTAGCACAACCGTTGAGATTTGTAGTCTCAAACACTACCACTGTGGCGACCGCGCTACTACAAAGTGTAATAATATTAAAAAATTAGAAACTAAAAAAATTTAGTATACATACAAATACATTAGGTAGATCTACATCATTCATCAAAACAATACGCTAAGCCAACATAAATTTCAACAGAAAAATTACATTAAAGAAACAGAAGCAGTACTTTATAGCCTAATTGTAGAATAATCGTTACAGTTGAGAGATCGTTGAGTCGAACAATCGAGCGCCAAAAATCACGGATTAACAAGTTTGAAAATGTAAAAAACTTACGCCAATATTGATTTCAGAACTTTACAATAAATAAACTTAGAACGTATAAGAATAAATAAATAAAATGAGACATTCAAAAATTTAACTTTTTGGTCATTTTGCTTTCGGTCATGTGTCACTGTAATCTGAAAGTGAAGCTATGAGGTTTTCAACTAAAATAATTTGACATTCTGTCTTGAGACAGATTTGATGTTTCATTGATAGTAGATAGGACTTGAGCAATTTGAGTTTATAAACGGTCTTCTACAAGAAGCCACAGAGAGGCACTGTAGTAGTAAGACAAATACTAGTATTTTGTACTAGGCTGTCTCTAGTATTTTGTACGCTTCTAATACTACTGGAGGCTATAATGAGTTTTAAAAAAAATCGCGTTTGTAATTTTATAAAACATTAATCATTTTTCAAAGTGTATGCTCATTTTGCCGTGCTCCTGGCTGTCAGTTAGAATCAGAAAGAAACTTAAACAAGGCGATTTTAATAAAGTAATATTGAAGATTGAAGGATTTTCGAGATAGGCGTCCTTTGAAAGCAGAACAGGTTACTTCTTGACTTTGCTGTGATGTGGAGGAGAAGATGAAGAAACAAGAAAAATAATAAGAAGAATACGACGATGAATAAGAATGCACTTAGAGTTTGTAAATAGTTAACAAGAAAAATAAAGTGAATGGGCCGAAGTGGACGATCATGGTCAACAATTGATTGAGTGATTAAGAAGTCATTGAATTTAACGAGCAATCGAAACGGAAAATATTCATTTCTTGTTCTGCATTTATCTTTCAAATTGATTGTTTAATGATTTTTTTTTCAAAAGGAAACAATCGTATAATGGTCATACAATAACGAAAGTGAGCGGAATATCAGAGTGTTCATGGTTAAACATGTTTAGATTTGACTGCTAATTAATAAGGCATTGGGTCTGACGAGTGTTGAAAACGGAAAATACTTCTCAAATCATTGCCATTAATAACGTTGCAATGAGGTCGCTGTTTTTTCTAGCACTGTTGATTCGATCAAATTTGTTTGAGGAACTGAAGTCTCGATTATATCATCTTTCTTTAACCCTAGAGAAAGGTCAAGTATGAATCGAATTCATGAAGTCAAGTGTGTTTGGTAATCATTTTCCGATGTCTAAACCGAAAACTGTTTTTGGGTACCGATCAACTTGTTTTGAAATCATCACCTCAGCGTTTTTATATCTAATTTTGGATGTCGGAAATCTGTTCTTTCCTATGTGGTATTATCATGTGAAAGTCTTTCTATCTATGCCATATGTTATCCACCTTCTCTACCCCATAATTCTGTTAACTTCTTCAGTTCTAAGTTTTCTTGCCGTGATACTCTTTGTAATGTTCCGATGTTTCTTTACTGTTTGTGCATCTACTTTACTTTTTGTGTTTTCTGTTAGTCTGCAAGTCTCATTGAATGTAATAATTGTTGTTTTTTTTATTTTCATATTCTTTATTACATAGTATTCCTATAGCTTGATCTTATTTCTCTTTCAAATGTACCCTGATTGCTGACATTTGTTTCGAGATATTTGTAATCGTCAATCATCACCACCATAACGACCACCACCACCACCACCACGATCATCATCATCATCATCATCATCAATCTTCACCAATCATCATCGTCGTCGTCGTCGTCATCATCTATGGTTTCACAAAGCTTCATAGATCTTGGCCTGTTCCAGGAGTCTATTCTATTCATACCTATTCTTTGTTGTAGCTTTCCAGTTTTTACGCTTAAATCACCCGTCCTCGTTCACTTCCACCTGAGCCTTTAATCTAATTCTTTGTCTTTCTCCAGGCCTACTATCCATGCGTCTCTGGTAGAATATTCGCTTTGTCGCCTGCGTCTTCTCCGGTCTTTTTCTGTGCCCAAACAAACTGAGACTATTTAATATGTCATACATTATCAGGATGTACGTAGGGATGGTAGAACTCAGCATTATGGCGCCTGCGCTAAACGCTGATGGATCAACTATCCTATTGTGGACGTATCCTTTAAACTTTTCTCTCAAAACCCCTTATTTAATAAAGAAAGTTTGTTAATGTTTATAATCACAAACAGAAATTACACTGTTGCACACCTGTTATACAGAAAATTCACGATTAGAGCTTTCGAGCGTCTCAGCTCATCATCAGATCGGAAATATACAATAACTTTGTATATTTCCGATCTGCTGATGAGTTGAGAGCTCGAAAGCGCTAATCGAGAATTTTTTATATAGCGGTGTGCAACAGTTTAATTTCTGATTCAAAATCCCTTAATAATTGTTCATTAATTTCCGTTAAAGTGCATGCTTCTGAACTGTATGTTAACATCGACCTGATAAGTGTTTTACAGACATATGTGTCTTGAATTTACGTGTCTTGAATTACATCTGACCTAAATTTATATTCGTTATACGTTGTTATTTCTTCGTTACTTTCAAGCTTTAGTTTTCCTCTGTTTGTATGTATACTGAGATTTTATACTGATGCTGATGATCATGAGTCACAGTTGTCATGTGCTTCTGTCAACTTTCAACTTCTTTTAGCTTTTCATATGATGTGTGTGTGTGTGTGTGTGTGTGTAGCGATTTATGTGTCGTGTGCGCCATAAGCAATTATGTTTTAAAAATCGGTCAACTTCCCAATTCCGAACGCTTCGCGCTTTCCAGAGACTGTATCTCGTAACGTGCTAGGGCTGATTACAAAAGCAGTACAGTAATTCTGAAGCGGGCAGCCTGTTGTAGTTATGATTTGCGTGTTACGAATTGAAGAGATAAAACATATTTTTGGAGTTTTTGTGGTGAGTTTTGAAATTTAGTGTTCATTATTGGATAGCGATATTAGGCCTGTGTATGAAGGATTAACTGTGAATTATGGGCGCGGACATCTGTGACAGGTGACTAGTATTATTTAGTGTATATATTGTATGTTATATTCGTGCGCGCGTGCGTGTGTTGTACAATCGCAAACGTGAACGAACGTAATACACAAATACATACACACACACACAAACTCACACACTTCCTTGTTGTAAGAAGAGCTGACATTTTATTAAAAAATTGTGTAAGAAAGCAATGATTATAGTCACCGATACAGAAATCTCTATATGTTATGTGTGAATACGTTCATAAGGTTTACCTTTGTGTTATAATGAAAGTTCATGGTGTAAAACGTTTGTTTCCAGTGCTGGAGTATGTCGGCCCCAAATGGCGTACGTTCGTAGCCAACATGAGCATCGCTATATTCTTCACTATGGCGGCTTGCATATTACCATGGCTGTCGTATTACATAGCGGACTGGCGTTGGATCTCCATAGCAACCGCTTCTCCGTTGATAATAGCCATTATCACTCCGTGGGTAGTACCGGAAAGTGCAAGGTAACTGTCATGCATTTATCAGCATTTTATATAAGTTGAAATACTCTCATAAGGTTAGAAAAGCAGTATTCCGTTCTGTGACTATCAGTAATAACTATTTTTGAAACAGACGTTTACCAGGATGAGGTTGGACACACGTGGTAGCATCCAAACGAAAAGAACGTTTGCCTGCAGCGATCGCTCAGGTAATTCTCCGCCAGTCGTAAGAGTCTAATTAGTTCACTGTCATTACAGCTCAGTCTGTGACAAGTTTTGTAACGGTCAGTACAACATTACTTTTTCAACACAAGTTTAAAGTGAGTGACATAATTGAAATCCCGCCAAATGTGAAATTCAAAATATGGTCCTTTTTTAAACTAAAGAAAAGTTAGCCCTGTGAAATTAATAGGTAAATAAAGGTAGAGTGTTGTGATAACTTACGAATGAAGCAGGCGTGGAAAAATTGTTGCGGGAGCGACGCGAGTTCTTATTTTTTACTCGACCGTTTGGGATTTGTCTGCCTGTCTGTCTGTATATTTGGGTATGTATCACGATAACTTCTGAACCAATCGACTGAGTTTCGTAAAGTACGTGTCCATAGTTTTATCCTACAGAATCTCATTGTTGTCTGAGATTGACCCACCCGAAGATCCTGAAGGCAAAAACGTTGGAGGAAAAATTGTTAGAAAATTGCAAAAGACTAAGTGGCTATCAAATTTTAATGATTTTTAACGAAATTGTGAATGGAGTACTATGTGTTTGGAGTCTCAAGATTTTCGGACGCCAATGCCCAAAAGTGGGTATATTTTGATAAAACCACAATGTACATGGGAGTATCAAATTTTTACCAAATTATAAATATAATTTACAGTTTTGTGAATTTAAAAATTTTTTAACTCCAAAACACAAAAAAGGGATCAAAAATTTGAAAAAAATTGTAAAAGTCCAACCGTGTGTCAGACTAAAGGGAATTACAACCTAAATCCGAATGTTTGGAATTTTTAATGTTTATTGTGCTCTACATTTATTATATTACTAAAAAAAATAATAATGGAGTAGTAAGCGGGATTCCCGTAGTTTTTCTGAAAATTAGAAAATTGTATAACATTAAAATTGATCTCGTAATTAGTTTAAAATAGGTGAGAGAGTTCTGCACCGCAGGGAGAATACTAATGCATCATATTTGATGTTTGTTAACCGTTCTACATGACCCTGTCTTGTGGCTGATCAATTGAACCAAACAATGAACAACGAATTTATAAGAATAGACGCATCACCACCGATGAAGTTCACATCTCATTTCCTCAATTTCAGGATGGCTACTTTACGAAAATATGACAGAACAGCTTGGGCACAAAAAGTTGTGCCATTTGGTTCCCTGTCTACAGGGAACAAGAAAAGTCACATGTGAACAGTTGTGAAATATCTTAGTCGATCCAAGAAGGGGACGTATCGTTTTTTATTTCTAGGTGACTCTTGTGGCAGGTCTGTAGAGTATCTGTCTTCTCTCTCTCTCTCTCTCTCTCTCTCTCTCTCTCTCTCTCTCTCTCTCTCTCTCTCTCTCTCTCTCTCTCTCTCTCTCTCTCTCTCTCTCTCTCTCTCTCTCTCTTTCTCTCTCTCCATCACACACACACACACACTCATCCACGCTCTTGGATTAATCTTTGAATTTCGCACTTAGCGGATTTCAATTCTATCACTCAATCTAAACGTGTGTTGAAGAAGCAATAACGTACTTCTGTTATGAGACCTGACACACATTGAGCTACGTATAGAACTATATAGAGTCTTATAATTGGCGGAGGATTAACTGAGCGCTGTACGCAGATCTTCTTTACTTTCAGAACGGTCCTCGTATGTACGCATACTCGTATATATTTAATTATAGTATACGATACTCGTATAAACTTAACTATAGTATTTTTAATAGGTCCATGGTATTCTTAACTATGGTGGTCTTAAATCATAATTTCAAAATTTAGAATTTACAGAATTGTCTGATCAACATAGAGGGTCGAAAAAATACAAATAATGTACACTAACGTCCTATGCTAACGACGAAAACCTCTTGTTTTAAGAAAATCGTACCTCTTAAAAATTGAAAAAGATTGAAACCGGTGTTTTATCAAAACTTTTTTTTATAAGAAATTTGCTAATATAAGGAAAAGGAGAAGACAGACGTACATGAAACCAGTTTAACCAGTTTCTACAAATACATAGAGAAGAGATTTTAATACTATTATGTAAGCAGGAAAAACTCTGCTTAGCTTAATACTATTATGTAAGCAGGAAAACGCTGCATATATGTGTCTGTCTCTCTCCTCCGTCTGCCCCCTCCCCCTCTAGTTCAACGCCTCTTTAGTGAGAGATAAGATACAAGAAAAGCACTTATTACAGATAAATATTACCTCATATAGATTTGTATTTGCAACGTGGAGATCATACAAATTAAATGGTGACTTTAATTTACAGTAAATGAATAATATCCTGGTAATGATATCCCTCTTATGTTACAGGTGGTTAGTGTCACAAGGAAAAATAGACAAAGCCATTGAAATCATGAAGAAGTTTGAAAGGATCAATGGAACCCACGTGCCTCAAGAAGTCTACAACGAATTTGCTGTAAGTACGGAATCCTCTCTCTCAAACATTCACAAATGATTCGTTTTCATTCCCTTACACTAACTTACATGCAACGGGTGAACATGGAAACAAAACGCCAGCGTTTCGTTCTGTGAACAGATGGTTCCAACGTTATTGCTTCCCTACAGGGACAAAAATATTGTTACGACGGTCTCATGGATCGTTGCATTGTACAGTGGAAACAAAATACAGACACCAATGAAGTCACTAATTACCAGTTTCAATTAGTCACAATGTGAAATCAGTAAGGTACTCTCATACAATAATTCAAGTTACATTTGTCCACACGCAATAATAATGTCAACTATTATAAGTTCCGCACTAATTATAACACAATAATTACTTTCCACTCAACAATGACTTCATCCGTACTCTATAATGTCGCCAGGTGCAAATAACTAACTAAGCCGGCCGTAAACGTTTATATGGATCCCGCAGATGTTCCAGAATAATTTTCCATACTCTTGGCCGCGTGCCAACATAATTTGCGTAGTCACAAGAGCTCGAACAGTCCTGGAAACGGTACGTGAGTGGACGGCCTTGACACAGACGCCGCACCTGGTCGGCTAGCCGAGTAGCGTGTAGAGGGACGCTCTCGAAAAGTCGAGAGAGTTACGTAATTATCGTAACAATATATTCCATCTATTCACAGAATTTCCACAGCATTCCTGTGCCTAACGTGCATCGTTTCCTGCTCACATTGTCCTCTTCTCTTGGTGTACAGTGTTCCGAGATCCTTCTCAGTCATTCGTTCCATGATCTTGTCGGACGCCCTCTCCCTTTTTCGCCGTAGTGGGTTTACTCAGAATCTTTATGTTATTCTACGTTATTTACGTTATTAATCTTCTTTATTCTATCCGATCTGTTACCGACTGGTGGACATTTATTCTCGTTCTAAAATCTAGCAAAATATACCCCGCTACAAATTATGCGGCCATGTATTTACATAGTTTATTTTAACACACACACACATTCGCGTGCACAAGTTTCACACCGTTCTCCAACGGGGATCGTCGACTGTCGTACCGGCAGCAGTCGGTTTCTCCGTTGTGTCCACTTCGATTTCTAATTTCCATCCTTATCGTCGGTCGTTCGTAAATCACACACAAGGCCTTTCTTCTTTAAATATGAAGTCTACACCTCCTCGCATTTTTTTCTTTGGTCTACCTGGTTTTTTCCGCCTTTGGGTAGATAGTTTACCAGCTGACTTCGAAGGCTATGTCTGACACCCATTTTATGTGTTGCGACTGTTGTTCACACACACACACACACACACACACACACACACACACACACACACACACACACACACACACACACACACACACACACACACACACACACACACACACACACACACACACACACACACACACACACACACACACACACACACACACACACACACACACACACACACACACACACACACACACACACACACACACACACCGGCCTATAGCACTGTTACAACAGTCGTTGCGTTTCTCCTCTCAGCCACAGTCTGCAACCGTCTCTGAGATCTCGTCTTATCATCGCGTAATTTATTTAAGCTCTCCTGCAGGACCTTCGAGGCCTCACTTTTCTTCTTCCCAAAGGACTCCAGTTTGCCATGATATCTAAAAACAGATTTCAATAATTCCATAATCTTTCGTACCATGTTTTCTCTTGTACATTATCTTTGTACATAAAGGGAACAAAACAATTTTAAGGGGAATCGTATACTTTTGTATGAAAAAAATTGTTTTAAATAGTTCAGGTTTAATATGTTCTAAAATATTTTAAACGTTTAAACGAGTGTCCTTTTTTTAGCTCGCAATATAAAGAGAACTGTCCAGATTGGGAATTTTTTGTTTCTACTTTATAAATTCAAGGTCATGTTTTTCTACTGAAAAATGTTATAATTGAGCTGCGCCGGTCACGCGCTAAAACCGTCAACTAAAATTTAAGGAAAAGAAACACATTTACACAGATTTTAGTAAACACATGTAACTTTCCTGAATCAGTAAAACAAATGAATATTAAATACACTTTCTTTCTACTTGTATGCGTGATTATTAAGACGTGTCTTGGTTTCTATCTACTGTCAATGAAAAAACGTCCTCCGTGAAATCCTCTCTGCATTTCTATCTCTCTGTCTTTTGTCTTCAAGATGATTCTTTACTACTCTTTTAAAATATCAACTTAATGAATACTGGTTATTTATTCCTCTGGCGTTTTTGCAGATAATTAAGTTCTTTTTCTCCGTCCCACCACCACCACTACCATCATCATCAGTATCATCACCACAACCACCACCTTCTCCTCCTTCTCCTCTTCCTTATTCTTCTATTCTTCTTTTGCTTCTTCTGAGTTTTGGATGATTATCTCGAATCTGTCATGATCGGCCCTATCGATGTGACCATTCTAAAGTTGTGTCTTTTTATTTAGTCCGTTATGGTCGTTCAAACGTTAGTATTCTTCTTACTTCTACTTACTGTAGTCAATAGCTGGCAATATAGTTCCCATCTTACCTTTATCTACATTCTTTTTTAAAATTCTATATTTTGGAACGTGTCGTTCCAGATAACATCGTTCATGCATCATCGTGCCATATTTTCATAATTTTTACAATTTACTTCACTAATTGTTCGTCTGTAGCTTGTTACCTTCGCCCATAGATAGGCGGGTTATTTACCCAGTTTCGACGTCTCCTACCAAATTACATCTGAAGTTACAGCAATAGTTACAGCTATAGCATAATCAGGTACATAAACATAAAATAAAAACAATATCTCTACTTTAAAAGGTGCAACCATTTTCTTAATTAGTTTGTCTGTGAAAATTAACAGTTTTTATTACAGAAGCCAGAACGACGGCGCGGTGGGATTTTCACCCGAGCGCCTCGGCTTCTCGCCTGAGCGAATCCCAATGACCTTAATTTCTAGCTCCCTTGCTTCACATCCTACGATACCAACGACTCACTGTCGCCGGCATCTCTGACAATTACTAGTCGGTTCAAGTTTGTCGGTCCGTTCACATGCCTGCTCCCTATAATCATTTCGTTTCCAATCTGACTTGATTAGGTAGTCTGGTGTTTACAGGAGGCGACTGAGGTTTTTCGTTACCTGCAGCCAGTTGATAGCCTACCATGTTTTTAGAAACCAAACTTAGCTGATTATGTTCTTAAAATAGATAAAATGATTGACATACTTTGCCACATAAATCAAGTTAAATAAAAACCATGCTTCGGTGGTACACATGGGATCCATTATTATAAAAATTATATAAGACAGTCTCACAATATCCTGTAAGAGCAAAAATTATCAAGTGCCTACTCTAGAACATCTGATTCTTTAAATCCAGAAATGTAATGTTAGGAAAAGAAATAAGAGAATACGAGTAATCTTCCGTCAGCAAGAAAAAAATGGATACGTTTTCATGGGACCTGTATGTCAGCTTCTTTGGCGTGCACGCTGATCAAACTCTGGTTTTGCAATTTTATTCTTTTCAAGACGCTTCAATGTCTATAACACAAAAATATACTGCTTCCACGCTGAGGTAAATAGTATTCGTGGTTATGTGACTCTTTGCACGCGCTGTTTGAGTCGCAGGATTACGGAAAGCTTTCGCACGTTCTCTACTTTCCGAACGCGTCTTCCAGACTGTGGCCAGTTTTTCTGCCGGCAATCTTGTCACGTACTACGCCACACAGGCTGAGTAAAAAAGGAGTGTTTCGAAAACGGAGGAATAGATGAGCTGCACATCGCAAAGTGAAGTGATAATGACGTTTGTCGAACGACCGAAGCGAGTTCTCAGTTTTAACTCGACCATTTGACATTTGCCTTTCTATTTGTCTGGCTCTCTTCTTGTTTGAGGTATGTTTCACATAACGTTTGAACGCATCAACTGATTTTTGTAAAACCTAGCATAAGTGTCATACTTTTGCTCTACACAACCCTATTGTTTCCTAGATAAGAGTCCCCAAAAATAAGGGGACGAGAGTTAAAAACGTGAGGGGGTTCAAATTTTAAAAAATTACGAAAATTCAAAATTAAAAAAAAAGAAAATCTAAATGTACTGTACAATTTTGGAAATTTCGAAATATTTTTGACCCCAAAAATAGGATAAAAATTTAAAAACAATTGTGAAAATCCAGCCGGGTGTTAGACTAAACGGAATTTTAACACAAATCCGCTTGTCTGGAATTTTTACCGTTTATGATGATTGCTCTACAATTGTCACTTTACTAAACAAACAAAACATAACAGGATAATAGGGAGTTTTGCAATTTTTCTCATAATTAAAAAATTATCTAATATCAAAATTTATGAAATAATAAATGTACTTCTTTCAAAATAGGGAGCGAGTTCAACAGCTCAGGGAGAATATTAGTTAGTTGTTGTTGTTGTGACTTGTGCGTGTTGACAGTATTTTGTGTAAAACGATAATTGTAAATAATTGTCTTCAGACATCTCAAATCATAACATAATAATAACACGTGCATTATTTACTGCAACGGTGTTAATGATGTGGCATTTATTGTCTGTCACGCTAGAACGTGCTGGATATACGTAAACTTAAAGAAATGTTGTATGTTTATTGCTGTTTGTTTATTAGAACTGTAATTATTAAGGTTGTGAGTAACGAATCCTCTGGTGTCCAGTTATTTTATTCCGCTATTTAAACACGTCAATCCGTGCGGTCGCCGAAACACTGTAAACAGTTTACGACATAAATTAATAAATTTGCGATTTGATTAGATATTTTATCTACATTTTTAAAAATAAAACGTTGTTTTCATTTTTTGTTTTGTTTTTAACAAGCATCAAGAATTCTATGCCGTAACATAACACACTTAAACGAACAGTACAACATTTAATAAATTTAACTTAACAAATTAATTAACACAGATTGTCATTATACCCGTACAGATTAATTATTCATATAGTTGTTCAAAATATAAAATTTTTATGAAGTCATTATACATACATTACTTGTAGAGTTATCTTATATCTGTATAGCCTATGTCTTATAAGTTATAACATGTGAAGTACCAAACATTAAAAATGTAACATATTTAGAGTGATTAGCTAACGTTTAGCGTAATAAACAGATCAATAGGCGATTATTTATTGAAGGGATTAGCTACCATTCGGAATAATAAAGAGACTAAGTTATAATATGTGAAGTACCAAACATTAAAAGTGTAACATATTTAGAGTGATTAGCTAACGTTTTGGAATAATAAACAGACGAATAGGCAATTATTTATTGAGGAGAGTAGCTAACGTTTTGCAACAATAAAGAGACGAATAGGCGATTATTTACAATACATGAAGTACGACGCCATCCACAATGAGTTAGCAATAACTCAGCGCTTATACAATTGTATACATGTGTATGTCCCGCTATCAAGTAATTTCAGCCAGATTATAGGCACATATTATAGACATACCACTCCAAGAAACCATGTCAGCTAACATTTTCACAAAATGCATAAGATTACATACATATTATTTGCACAATCTATAAATCGACAGAAGATTGCTAATCCTCACATACAATACAGGGGTCCTTAATCGAAATGTCGCGACCCAAACTTGGATGGGTCGGCGCATCATTCGTAAAAAAAGACGTGTGTATTTTATAACGAAAACTTATTGAATTTACCGAACTTACATCTATTCAGTAAATCAACTGTATGCTTTTCAAGATACCAATGATCAAAATAATAGTAATTTTATAGTTTTGCTATTTCTAATATAAGTTTAGTTTCTATTTATGTGTAAGCCTTTGTAATTACTCTTCTTTTCGGTTTATAGTGACCAGTGTTGTGTTCCTATTCCCAAGCTCCATTGCTACCTACCATGTAACAATCCCTTTGTCAATGATAGAGCCGCCATTTGTCCTTTCTTACGAACTGACAGAGTGGTCTGGACTCCGATTTCCAATGGGTCTCCTAGTCTCCAATGTTCCTCGATAGAACCTACGTTCCAGTCCTTCTAAGGCTTACACGGCCGGAGTCAACGTTGTTAAAACTTGATCCCGGGCTGTTTGTCCGTGGTGCAGTGCTACACTCGCTAGCAGGCAACCATCGTCACTGCTATTTTGAGCTTTCGCTAAAGCAAAATGTCACACGTTAGTGACCACAGTACATCTTACGTTAGCGAAAGCTCAAAATTGCACTTATGATGGCCGTCAAAGGCACGGCCAAAACGTACGTCTGCTAGCGAGTATAGCACTGGACCACGGACAAACAGCCCGGGATCAAGTTTTAACAACGTTCCAATCCGTTTCTATCCATTCACTTGATATGTCCGTACCACAAGAGTTATTTTTCCTTTGTTTCTTCCAATACTGTGAGTTCTCTGCCTAACTTCGTTATTTCGCAAATCATTTTATTAAGTTTGTTTGTAGTCTTGGTAACCTCGCTAAGTGTCATAATAAATTTTACCTCTAATTACTCAAGCCGCCTCTTTAAGTTATCATTTATCTGCCATATCGTGGATCCAAGTAGAAGAATACTACTTTATTATTAAATTTAAGATATCGTGTTTAAGATATCGGGTTCTTTGTTATGTTACCCTTTTACAAAATTGTTTGCAATTATTGTATTTAATTTTTGTGAATAATTATATGGAATAGTTTGTTAATGCTGTTCAATTGTTTATAACTTATTACATTTCTAACGAAATACATTTGTTTTATTATTGTGATTATTGTACTAATCAAAGAACAAATCTCTGTGACACACATAAATAAAATAAAACATTCTAACTTAAGAAAAAAATTCTTGTCAGAAACTATCAAAGTAAGTCTATACAGTAAAATTTACGATAATTATTTTTTGTGGTCTTACATAGCTGACGTATAATCTCATCTATGTAGAACAGACTCATGGATCGTGAACTGAAACCGGTGAGCATGTTTGTTGTAAGTGGCAGATAAGAACGGCTGCTTTAGTAGATCCACTGTTACGACTTTGAATTTGTACAGATTTGCTTGTTTGCCTGTTACAGGACAGCTGCAGAAAACTACACAAAGAAGAAGAAGCAGGGAAGTCATATTCTGTTTTGGATTTGTTCAAGAGTCCAAGATTAAGAAACATAACACTGCTGCTCATTCTAATCTGGTAAGAGAAATTCAATTTAAAACTATCGTCAATAACCGAGATTTTATGTTGAAAATGAATGACGCATTGTCTTTAATATAAACGATTACAGCCCTATATAATGGCACGGCATCGGCAGTCAAACTTAAGAATGAGGCATCCAGCTCATTGCAAACAACTAAGCGATTATTGCAGGGTTGTTGATTGTTACCTACCCTTCTCAATATTTACGGCTCTTTCTCTCTCAGGAAATGGACAGGTAAGTGCCATGGCCATTTATGGGGTTGGAGATCGGTGACACTTTCCTAAGCTATTATTCGCTACAACCAGGATGTCACAAAAGTGTGTTTATGACGACACAAGCTACAAAATTCGCAAACTCGATGATAAGTATCAGCTCTGAGGACGAGAAAGACGGAGCTTTGAGAAGACGGAGTATCTCGTAGTGATAGCTGATGATCAAGTGATCATCCAAAACAATGAATGTAAGCTCCAGAAGTGGATATTCTAGTTAAAACAAGTCTACTTGAATTACAACATGACAATTTCTGTGCAGAAGGCAAAAACCATGGCTTTAATGGGCAAATACCCCTTGCGAACTAAGACTGTATTGGATAATAGAAGTACAGTACAGACCGTGTGTCACATTTTCGCTATCTTGGCGGTGATGTCACTTATGACGTGTATCACGACAGTGATCATAAGTTGGCTAAGTTTCAGGTAATGTGTGTAACAGCTCATCATGTGTTATTGAGAAAAACAAGGAAGGAGACGCGACTATAATTGTATATGTTAATGACTGTACTGGTGTTGTTGTACGGTTCTGAAACTTGGGTTCCTGCGTAGAAACATCTGAGTAGGATACAAGCACATCGGACACGAGATTCTTACAATCTGTTACACGAAGAGATAGACTACACAATGAATGTATACGCAAAGAGCTGAACTGTTTTAATATCCAAGACCGTACTGCAGAAAACAAAGAGCGATGGATTACTTATCTGAATAGGATGCCAGATTGCAGGTTGCCCAAGGAAGTTTGGGAGTACAAGTCTATTGGTCAAAGGAGTATAAGAAGACTTAGGAAACGTTGGTGAAGTGGGTGTATTTAATCTGGGAACGGAACCGGCGCTTCGCCTATTCTCTAGTGGAAGAAGAAGGTAGAATCTGTAGTAAAAGAATTTCAACACATACAAGCCAGTACGAAAAAGAGAATGTGACAATACGTTCGAAGAATGTACTTTATAATATTTCATTTAATATAATCAAACCATTGTCTCTGTCAGGAGGAGTAAATGACGTGTATAATAACGAGTTAATGAAATAAATAAATACTTGCATGGTAACTCCTTTTCTTGATATATTAATAAGTTAATATTGTGTGGGCTACAAGTACTAACAAAAGTCTTTTTCTCTTATTTAAAAACATAATTGTCATCGTCAAACACCTTGATCCACTGTCTGTTCAAGTATTTGTGTTCCGATGAATAATGTTATTGGTTGGTAATTATGGGGTTTTGTTAGTTGCATTGCTATGATTGGTTCTTGTGAATTATTTTGTATTGTGAATGATTCTAATATTTAATGTTAAAAAAAAAATTGTGTCAAGTTTTGAGTTGACTAGTATTGATTTGTTTCGGGTTTCATGTGTATACATAGGCATGGAGATGTTCCCATATGTTCATTACAGAAGAGAATGTAGAACAGAAAATCTGTGTGTGGAGAATGCTGTGTGCCTGGTTCATTGTAATCTCCTGTTATTAATGTCTGAAAATTTATGTTCAGCATTTACGGCGTGTGTTGCTAACGTCTTTCAGATGGGAATCTCCCGAACCAAGTCAAAACGTGTTGTGTTAAATCGATAAATCCACAGACCGCCCGCGCGCGTGTGTGTGTGTCACGTGCATTATTATTTATCGCTCGAAGACAGGGAAACGGACAACGGGGATAGAGATCAGAGTCGGAAATCGAATATCGTAATAATCATATGTCTCTCTTCTTCTCTTTCTCCACGTCATAGCATAGCGTCTGTTCCGCCTGTAAAGGTTCTCCATCTCCTTCTGTACACAGATCTATGTCCACTAGGCTTATATTTTCATATTTGTTTTTGCGGTCTTGAATATGATATTCTTTCTACATGTTCTTGCGCAAACATGAAAATAACTGTCCTTAAAATGCCTACGCAATGGATATAGTTGACTGTTCAATAAGGCACAGTTGACTGTCGACCGATATTGGCATCCAATCCGACTTCAGAATTGCATTGTACTGAGGTAAGCTGTACTTGCGTTTTAACACAATTAAGTTGGAAGGCGGCCTTAGATGTCAAACAAGGTATCCATGATAGAAGAATTAATGAAAAAAGTCACCGTAACTGCTATAAAAATAAACCGCAGTACATCAAAGACACAACGAAAGCAGGAAACGTTAGCGCCTCGCTTTGCTGAATTCTAATTGGCTTTTATCGATGAAAAACAATGTCAACAGCTGTTCGTTATCGTTTGTGAGAAGGCCAGTATAGTTGGCAGTCCAAGTAAATTGAATTAGTTTACTTAACCGAGGTCGACTAGTACATTTGTAATTTAATTTTTTCCCACACGTTTCATTTTTTCCCACGTTCAATTAAAAATATTTTTTTTATAGAGGGGGGAAAATGCTTTATGCGCCGTCAGAGGAGGCCGTGCTTCCTCTGAAAAGACTCTCACCCACGAAAAAACCCACCTCTAATTCAGGCATTCATATCCAACCTAGGACCACTTAGCGTATAACTTCAGGATGGAGCCTATTGCGCCCTTATCGGGCACCTTCTAGTTGTTCCTCATCCTCTACTGCCCGTTGGATGCAAGTTGGGCCTGTTATTAAAATAATAGGCCTAATAACAATAATAGTAACAAGAAGAAGAAGAAGAAGAAGAAGAAGAAGAAGAAGAAGAAGAAGAAGAAGAAGAAGAATCTAAGCTAATTTAATGTCTGTGTATGACGCTACGACTTTTCATCATCATTCTATGATTCCTTTCCACGTTTCCCTGCCAACACGCCCTCATTTGTTAGTTCTGTTGCTACCACGCTATCTTCAATCCGTCTTCCAAATGTGTCTCGGTCTTCCCATTGTTTCCTTCTTGATTGTGTATATATTGTTCCCATACGCTTTATTAGTCATCTCTCATCCTGCATCATATTTAGAAGGCCGTACCAACTTAATCGTTTTGCCTTAATCATATCGATATGTCTAAATCGGTTTCGACTTCAGATGGATGTCTTCATTCCTCATTGTGTTCAGTGCGGTCAGTCTGCAGCGTCGTGTTCAGTAGTTTGTTTCCATAACAGTCAATTTTTGCTTCGTTTCTCCGAATTTGCTTTGTTTCGTAGGCCTGCACCACATAACCGGATTTACCCTCCACAGGCATCTTAAACAATAATTTTATTACACCATTATATTTCTGAACTGCACAACAAATGATTATTTGGTTACCGACCTAACTTGTTTCATCCTGTAGGGGATCTCTTCATTGCTTCTACCGTGTCCGTTAACTTCACCACCAAGTATCTGAATTAGTCTACTGCTTTCGTAGTCTCCGTTTCCGGATAGAAGGCACTAACTTTGCCTCCGACAACCAGATACTCAGTTTTTAAGCTGTTGATTGTGAGACCCCACTCTTTGTATTGTTCACCTAACTTCCGCAGCATAAAATCTACATGAGTCTAGTGTTCTGCTATAATTGTCTGATTGCCAACAAAATGTAAAGAATGCAGTCTCTGAGCTACGACGTTTTTCATACATAAATACTGCTAACCGAAGAATCAGTGAGCTAACAATTCTGGAGTCCACCGTCACCAGTAATGTCTCACCACTGTCATCGTTTTTGTTGACGTTTCGAACTTCAAAATGTAAGGCCAGAATTACGTTGCATGGTAATGGATGTAGAGTAGTGGCAGCAAAGTGGCAGCATTACGTTGCATGGTAATGGATGTAGAGTAGGTGGCAGCAAAGTGGCAGCATTACGTTGCATGGTAATGGATGTAGAGTAGGTGGCAGCAAAGTGGCAGCATTACGTTGCATGGTAATGGATGTATAGTAGGTGGCAGCAAAGTGGCAGCATTACGTTGCATGGTAATGGGTGTAGAGTAGGTGGCAGCATTACGTTACATGGTAATGGATGTAGAGTAGGTGGCAGCAAAGTGGCAGCATTACGTTGCATGGTAATGGATGTAGAGTAGTTGGCAGCAAAGTCTCCATTACGTTGCATGGTAATGGATGTAGACTAGGTGGCAGCAAAGTCTCCATTTGGCGGCATTGCCCGGTTTTTAATTTTTTTAAATCATGATTAAAATTCGTAAAGCCAAGAAATGAGAAGTATGACAAAAGCAGAGCTGGAAATAAGATATGAGATAAAGTAAGATATGAGATACTATTATTTCGATCTAACAAAGAAAACGCAGTTAAGAAACAATAAGGCACATAATTTACAAAACATGTTTTAATTCGAATGTAACTAATATTACAATAACGTAAGTCGTTTTTATAATTATTAAACTAATTAACAATTTTTATTATCTCGAGTTTCACTTTACAGACGCTCAGTTTCTGCTGTAGTTTCCTTATCATCTTTATTGTGTTGGTAATTTTCACTATAACACAATTCAAAACTGAATTGGATGAGTAACTCCAATTTTACAAATGCTATTCCGATTGGAACAGAATATTTGTTTCTCGTGGTTGATTATTTAATAGCTATTTAAGAAAAGCCCCTTTCTGCAAACCAGCTCGATTGCAGTGTGTTCGGATATAAGACCTAACATAGCTCAAACGCACGGGTAATGTTAAAGAGGCAAATGGAAAGAACAAAAGCGATCGTACTAGCCAACGGTACGGGAAAATGGTCACCTCTGCGAAAACGACCGTGACTTTACACTGAAATGGTTTTGGACTATATACAGACGTTTGGTTATTTTTTTTTTTTAATGTCTGCTACATACTTTTGCGGACGATACGTTTAGTCGAAATGTAAAAGTTTCGTGTTTAAAATTGTCAATATATACATACAATACATTTTGTATCAAGAATTCGTTGCACCGTTAATAAAAATATTGTGGTTTGACGCAAATGTTACATTGCATGTGTTTTAGTCAGTTCATCTGGCAAAATGATTTACTACTAAACTTATCTCGATGGGTCGTAAAACACCTTGTTAACACACGTATAACTCATGGCATAACACTAAAGTACTTACCCGAGCATATGTTTGCATAACAATTACACGAGTTATTGCCGGACTGATTGTTGGAACCAGCTATTGTTTCAGCGCACCTGCTTACGTGATACAAGACGTGTATTACCGTCATTGTCACGTGGCTGAAATAATTTTACGATTTTATGTCGAGCGAGGGATCCGTTCTTACGTAAATTAATATTAATCAGTGCTGTTAAATGTGGTGGCTGGTGGCCAAAAATCTGTCGGCGCCCAAAAAAATTAATCCTCAAGCAAGAGCAACTTCAAGTTTTTATTAATAAATTATTTTTAGACCTCATTACTTTTAAACGTATAATTCAAATTAATAGACGTTTATTTATTGAAATAAAGTTTTAAGTCTCTAACAACTGCCTTTGCGTAACACTACATGTACAGGACCAAGAGCGTATTTACGGGGGGGGGGGGACGAATGGGACCGGACCCTCCCCCCTGGTCGAAAAAATTTACGAAGTTGGTTAATTTCTTAATTTTTAGTCTGTTTTATTATTTTTTTCAGCTGTGTATACTAATATAGAAGTAACTCTTGTCTAAATATACAAACAGGTTTATTACACAGCGTGTAGCGTGTACGTTTGAAATATGAAGTACAGGGAAATAAGTATCTTGTAAACAATGTTCTAATAACACGTATTTTTATTGTGTCATTACCGTTTACTTTAATGGGGCTGAGTTCAGCCACTTTAAAGGCAGTAATGTTGATCAGTCTTGACTTGTTTTTCTACTATATGAAGGCGACCCGGCCCCGGATCGCTCCTCAAGGCCAAATTCTAGATACGCCACTGCACAGAACACATCCAAATAAACTTTAACTGACTACTGACAAAGGAAACCATACTGAAATGTTGGCTACGTATAGCCATATGCTACCTAACCCTCTCTCACTTGCTCTTCTGCTCTCTCTCGCTAACTCTTATGCTTAGCTGCGGCATACCCATCAACTCCGTCAGGGCTAGTACACGTCAGTCTCTAATACTCTGCGTGAAGTAGCACGGAAACTGCTACCTACAGACTCAAGCGATCTCACTATGATAGTAAAACTACAGTATATTCGGGTCGGGCGGTAGCTGTTTAAAAATGAACTCGGTACGGACGTTTTAATGGCATTAAATATAGGAATGTAAATTGAGCATATTTGTGGTCGTATAAATGAATGCTTTATATTTTTTTATATCACAGAATTTCTGGAGATAGTAATAAGTAGCTATCAGCTACCTCCCACAGAAGCCGCCCCTGGCTGTTAATAACATAGCGTATATATGTGTGTGCGCGCGCGCGCGCGCGCGTGTGTGTGTGCTTTTAACTGTTTTGCATTGAATCCTGCGCGGATGGTTGCTTCTGGTTACTAGAAGGGTCTTACCGAGTTCTATCATTTTCTCCTTTGTCACACTCAGGTTCTAATGTCAGAAGGGAATCTTCTGAAACATCGGGCAGACCTCTTTCAGGCACAAGAAGCAAACTGTACACAGATTACTCGTTGCTACATCCTGCCTCTCAAGACGTAGAAGTAGTCTATAATGTGTGCATTAGACAAAACAATTCTAATTCTAATCTCTTACAGTATAAGTAAATTATTAATTAGTGAAACTGAGTAATTTTTACAGTTATCGCAAATGTTATATAACTTCTTAATCGAGTGGAATATCTTTATTATTTTCTATAAGAAATTGAAATATGAAATGGACTTTTTAAATATTTTTTTGTTTCATTAATATGTAATATTTAGACCTTTATTATTTCTAACATATGTTGCAGTAGAAAAAGAAACAAGCAGAATTAAAAATGGAATAACCGGAGGAAGAGACTGAAATAATTAGGAACGTTCAAAGAAAAATATTCCACCGAAATAGATACGCTTTTTTTTTAGAAAAGACAATGCTCTCGCCAGAGAAAAATAATAAGTGGTTTAAACCGGACGCTAGAGGAAAAAACCGAGGTTTGGAAGAAAAATGAATAATAAAAAATGATATTTATAATTGAGCAAATGGGAATTTCCTGGCAAAAAACGTCATCGTCCCACAAAAATAAGATAAATATAAAAATAGGAATAAGTAGATGAAGATTATCCTAATTTCTCTTATAACTTTACAAACACCTATATTTTTATTTAATACTAAGATTTGTAGTTATTCGGCCGAAATATTCCATTTTATTTCAAACGAACGTATAGTCTTTCACTGTATTTTTTCATTTTTCTTGGCAAATTTAACATTTTTTAAATAAATTTACTATTAACTCTTAAGTCATTGTTAATTATTAGTCTCCTGTGTCTATGTTTACAAACCCCATTTTAATATCTTTATTTTTTAGTTAAAAATATTAATTTGTTTGATTTTTATGAAGCTATTATATCACGATAGTGTACCTATTCGTTACATGACGCAGTACTACAGTCGGTTAAGTGATTGCCAACTGTAATTAATTCTTTAATAGTACCGACTCAATAATTACCAAGTTGCTGCCCTACGCTATGCCTCAGTTGATTTCCAGCTGCTTATCTGGATAAACCTTATTTGCGTGTGTTCTGCTATATACAGGAGCATTCCCTGTCAGCCATGGTAAGCGCCTTGTCGGGATTCAGGACTTCTCCATCTCAAACCGAAGTTAAAGACCATTCCTACTCAGTTCAGAGATACCCCTTACTTATACTGAATGTTGTATGAATCAGGTTATACTTAACAAAGTATAACGTAGGCCACTGCATTGCGTCAATTTATAAAACTCTGAGAATCATAAGTCATGAATACAAATTTAATTCTAGTAAACAATACCAACATACTACGTATTAGGTGGGCGGCCTTCTGAATACGTGGGTACACAATGATCTGATGAATAATCGCAAGGTATCGGAATGGTTGGAGACGAAGGTTATAAAGGTCAAGACCAAATAATAAAGACCTGTAGAAGAAGAAAAAAAGAAAAAAATTCAGTAACACGCATCGTAGTATGCGGATACTTCGAATAGTGATTGATGGAAAAATGAACTTGGAGGAATATTGCACCTTGAACACGACATGTTGCCAGGTGTGGAACTCACCGGATGTTGTCTTTACCTTACTTGACAGTATGTAATTTCAGCCTGACGACTAACGATGCAAGTATTGAATTCATAATAACACCAATTAGTATGAACAATTTGTTTTAAAAGAAATGTTAATGTGCATACACAAGGATTTCTGGTTGTACTATGGCATTTTGATTAAGTTGCAATGTCATTAAATTTTAAATATTTCTGCGTGAATTTTTTTTACTTCGACTAAAATCTTTGATTTTTTTTCGATCAACCTTACGAATGTAAGGACGCATCTGGAGTTGAGAGCGGGATTGCTTTCATTTTACTTCTTGTTTCTTCCTGTCCAGTGTTATTTCAACAGTTTTAATTCTCTTCTTAAGCGATTTTTCATCCAGCCACGTTCTTCCAGTCCTGGTTTCAGTAGTGTAGCCAACATTTTTGCACTAACCGGTTAGTAATAGTTGAGGATTTGCTACTAGATTTTACTTATAATATCTCATTGGGTAACCTAGAATCCCCTTGACTATATCACTACATGCTTCTGTTTGTCTGCTTTACTGCAATCACATCATCGTCATCAACACTTCGAGTGATCCATTACTTACTGATTCTCTTGGAGTCACCACTGTTTACTGAAACACGTCATGATATATTTTTGGTTTTATTCTTAGGCTTATTATAAACATAGTCTCAAAACCACATAGCAAGGTCAGAAGAGTTGTTGTTTTGTAACTTTCATTTCCGTGTCCTTTCACACTGTGTTTCTTATCCACGTCATCTTGTTGATAGATTAGAATTAAAATGTACTCCATTTCCTATAGTTAAAGTAACTCATCTGCTCTATGATGTTTTTGGTTAAAACATACGTTGGTCTCGCAGGTTTCGAGCCACTAAAACCCATCATAATTGTTATAGGTATTTGAGTATTATATTATTGGCAAATACAGTGTAATGGAGTCTATAAATGCAGGAGTGTTGAATGTTTCTCATTATTTTGGATTAACACGTGATCCTCGACAAATAGTACTGCACTTCTGAACATATACGAAGCAATAGCCAAGTCAGGATAATTGTCTGTATCTTATCCTCAACAGATGTACACAAACGTTTTCTTTATCGTTTTTACTAAAGACCATCTTCTCGTCTTCTCGTATATTTATAGATTTTGTTTGTGTGTATTTGTAGACTTTTATTTCTATTGATTATATGTAAGTATTTATTAAACTTTTTTAATATGTCGCTGTTATCGTCATCGGCTTGAGAAATTTAGAAATACTTACTAATGTTGTAAGTATTCAATCCACGTAAGTTTAACTACACTTATTATTATTATGACTAATCAGTTGGGAATAAATTTTACCTTATATTAAATGTCAGTTTCTGTTTCCTGTAGAATTCAAATTCAAGTTAATTTGATTTTAATGTTAATTTAATTTAAATTTAATATTAAGTTAGCACCAAGTCATTTAATTTTAAATATTCCTCCCGTAGTGTTTTATAAAGTGTTAAGTAATCGATGTCAAGACTAATAATTTGACATTTTCCGTGTGTTGTCAAGGATGGCCATATCTCTGGTGTTCGACGGTCACGTGCGGAACGTCAGTACTCTGGGTCTCGACGTGTTTGTCACGTTCACCATTGCTTCGGCCACGGAACTTCCCGCCGACACGTTCCTGACCGTGGTGCTCGACCGGTGGGGTAGAAGGTGGCTCGCTTGCGGCTCCATGGTGTTCAGCGGTATCTTCAGTCTTCTGGCGACCACGGTGCCGACAGGTAAGCAAGAAGCGTGTTTCCGTATGACTTCACTTTTTCCGTAATGTCAGCTACATGCTGATTACCCGGAGGACTGGCCTCTTTAAATGCTGAATACGCATAATAATATGTACAAACAATTTGATGATTCTAATCTTTTACATCTTTTCTTAACGTTCGGTGGGTGCTACGCTTTACTAACTATAAAAAAAGGATCATGGATTTACTTCAGTAAAATTGTTTATACCTTAGTCACGCTTGTCTGTTTCCTATTAACGTTTTCTCTCCCTTATATCCTTCATTTTAAAAGTCAATTTTATGAACATGTAAGATTGATTATGAAAAATATTACAAGTTAAAAAGATACTGTGACGATTTCATTAATAAAAAAATATAGTAATTAATAAATAGGTAATGTAAAGGCTGAGAAATTTTAAATTTTTAATAAAATCGCACAATTAAACTAAATTTTTATCGCTATCTTAAAATTATAATAATATTTAATAAAGAGTTTTAATAATAAAATAAAAAGGAATACGAGTGTACAGATAGGGAAAACCTTGTTAATTAACCCTGCATAGACATGCGCTAACCGGAATTAACTTGAATTCCGACCCCTAAACAAACTAATAATGCTTGTAAATTTGACATTTTTTAAATAATTAAACAAGACCACAGGAGTGTACTTTAATAACGTCTGTAATTAAGAATATCTCTAAATAATTGAAAAGCCAAACTTTAACCATTTAAATAAAGGAGAAATATGGAACTATTTCGCTGCGACGCGTAACATCCGCGCGATTTACTGACCCTTCCTACATAGTTACAGAGCAGAGATGATGCGTCGTTCAACCAGTAAGCAGCTCAAAGCAGAGCGCTGTACAAAATATGTATTTTTGTTAAATGTGGTTATTAATTTCAAATAACCGTGTGAAGAGTTATATAACGAGAATGTAGTGTGTAACAGAAAAAGGAATATAGAAAATTAAGTGCGTGAGGTGACATCTCCCAGTAAGAAATATAGTTAAAGTTATTTTAGAGTTGTATATGTAAATTCAGATACAACCATACTATTACCAAATGTGATGTGCATAACTGTAAAATGTGAAGACGAAGACTTCAACTGTATTTACTATACCACCGAGAAACAGGACGACTTCATGACACCGTAATATCCGAATCAACATTAGTTAAGTCCGAGGACCTTCACCAGAAAGACTACCACGATGACAACCCACTACAGAGAGAGGACCGAAGAATCACGCGTGGAGGACTAGGACTAAAACCATTAACTAAGAGGTGACGCGGAGGCTTGTCTTCCGTGGATATGTATCTTTTGAAATAGAAGTAATTGTAAACTAAAAGACTTTAAAATGACAATCTCTAAAGTTTAAGAATAAATGTTGTAACAAGTAACTTCAGTAACCTTAAGTTGTAAAGTAACACGTGTGATGTAGCGTTGGAACATTGCACTACTAAATGAAACAATTCCTCAAATGGTATAAAGAGTAATAAAGTAATTCATTAATGGAGTAGAGTAAACTTTAAATTCCTAAGTAATACATATAAACTCGGATCCGAGGTAAAATGCGCTAACTGTATTATAAATCTTAATGTAGAAAACCCATTACAATTTTCACTGTAAGTTAAAAGTTGATATGTTATGTGTAATCAAATAGACATAAATAAAGAGATGTCACCTTTAGTACAATACTAAATTGAGTGCATAAATCAGCAGACTACCCCCCAAGTTCCTTGTATATTAATTGTTTTAGTGATTTGATTAATTTTCAGCTTGTTACAACGAAGGCAGCCTGTATAATTGGCAGAACCAATTAATACGGGTTCCCTATGTTATAACGCAAGTAAAGATGTTATAATACGAATACATCGTTTGATGAAAGTAATCTGCAAATCAAATTTTCCTTTTTTTCTCAATCAATATTTTTACTAATATTTTATGTCTGTAGATATTAAATAAATGAGTATTCTGTTAGGCGTGATATAAAAAATGGCCATTTACAAGACAGTGATTAGATTGCTTATTGCTTATGGGTGACAGTTGTGGACAATTACTGAGGAAGATGAGGCAAGACTGAGAAACACTGGGAAGAATAGTGTATTGTCAGCAGCCAGTATTTCAGAGAGATGCTTAAAATAAAGAAAAGACTCATATACTAAAAAAGATATGGTTGAGCAATATCTATTCTTTGAGATATTGATCGTCCGAACACTATACATTCAAAGCTGGAAACGACTGAAAATCTAGGCTTCAAGGTTCTACCACATTCATCTTAATATAGTACAGCCCTTAATCACTTCAGAAATGTTTTATTTCTACATTTCAAGGAGGAATCCGTAAAGTTAATTTTTACAGTCAAGAAAGAACGTGAGAAGAACCCAGAATTTAGAGCAAGAACATGAAGAACTGGACAGATGAAAGAATTGATAAAAATAGGAGTTTTAAGGAAAATAGCTGCGACATAAGTTCAGCCATAATTAGGGATGAATTGAAAACTGAATCAGTCAAAAATTGGGTACGCTAATGAACACATTGATCGCATGAAAGGCGTCAGGTTAGTTAGAAGGGTTAGAGACAGGGAAAGAAGTGGTAAATTGAGGTGGAGGTCACGTTAGCACGGGACTGATGAAAAGACGTAACAAACCACAGACTTAATGCGAAGAGAAAGAAGAAGAAGTGAAAACAAATGTGCAAAAATGAATGAAACTTCTAGGCAACGAATGTTTATTGCTATCTTTGTTTCTGGCATAAAAAACTATTATAACGACGGGAGTAATACATAGTTGCAGCTGAGGATTGTGTTGAAAGTTGAAATTTGTTTAATTTATACAAAAAATTACATTAAAACAACAGTAATTTGTTTGTTGTTTGCATAACCAGTTGTCGTCTGGATGTACATAAATTCGTTTACTGTTTGGTTTGCATCTTTATAGGCGGATGCAATCAAATCACGTTTTACAAAATTTTTTAATCTGGCAGGTATCACGGTGCAACCACTGTGGTTCTCAGGTCGTCCTTTGAAACGTTTTGACCATCGTATCAACATACAACTTAAATGTTTATTGTTTACTTTCACACAGCATTAAAACCAGCCGTGATTCGAAAATAACAAACTCCATGGAACTTACTAATCAACAGAAACAAACTGACATACAGGTCAAGTGTGGGAATGACTGTCCGTTCGAAGTGGGGTGTTTAGTTACGGTTAACATACGAAGAATTCTCGGGTGCTTAATGAGAGAATATTAACAAGCTAGAAACGCGAGGAATGTCCCGAGATCGCATTGATGACAATGACACAAAAATAATTGAACTGAAAATGATATGTTGTAAACAACCGATTCCCAAGAGTGGGGGTAAAATATGCGGGGTCATCGAGATACAGACGGCAAGGTAAGAATGTGTTGGATAACTGCTCTGAATATTTGCCGTCATCAGTGCCCACGTACTGACCTTAAATTTCTTTGTAATATACGAAACAGCCTTGAAGGGTTTGTACCGAGGACAGATGTGAATTAAATTCCAGCTTCTGGGTTTCTCCGCCTTGTGCTATTTGCCATCGCTCAAGTCAGCTTCCATTGCCATTGTCATCATCGTGAGACTCATTTAGAGTTTTACCAGACCCTGCATCTAGTTTCCACATTTCTTTAACAAATACGTCTTCTAAGTTAATCTCCTTGCCATTTCAATATCCGTTTTTAGAAATGGTCTCAGACCTCCTCTCTGACCATCAGAGGCATCTCATAACCGACATTTATGTCATACCTGTTTAGGTGACCACTCCAATTTAATTGTTTGTCTCATTGTTTTAATTGTCACGTTGCCTCATTGATTCCTATTGCCAGCTGTATGTCTTCACTCCTGACTCTGTCAATTCTTTTAGTCTGCAGTATCGTCGCCAGTAGTCTATTTCTGACGGTATTTTTTTTCGTATCGGCCATCTAAGGACCACATGCCAATTTCAGTTCTTTACTCTTTGTTCTTTTCTTTTTTCCAATATTCTTCTTTCATCTTCTCACTGTGTCTCTTCTTCCTGCCTTCAGTCAACTTTGAACCTGCGTTTTTCTCTCTCCTACCCTTGACTCCCTCCATTTTTAACACTTTTGTCGAAAAACTTCACTTTCAATTGCTTCGTCGGCGTGTATATTATTTTTTCTAAATCCTTTTGGACTTCTTTAATCCAACTTGATGTTGACTTCTTCCCCACAGATATTTGAAGATTTGCTTTGTCAACCTATTGTCGACCATTCTATATAAATGTCCAAAAAATAATAGTCTCATTTTTTGTGTTATATTTTCATTGTTTCTGTTATATTCTGACCGTATTTTTATTTATTTCTCTGTTTTATTTCCTACAATTTTGCTCTGTACTAACCGACGTCCTCCACTGTCATCTTGTACATTCTAATATGATTAATCCTTTTTATTTAGACTTCCGCAGCATGCCGTTAAATTACCATTACAGTTGTCGCCATTTTTTTCTCATCCATATGTGATCGCTCTAGCAGACAACTTTGTTTTTATTTAATTTTGTTGTCTGTCTATTCAGCTGGACAGTAAACACACCTTACCTTAAATAATAAGTGTCCCTTGGATACTCTGCTTTCGTAATTTATTACACACGTGACTATTGAACTGTCTTCCGTTTGGTAATACATTAATTGATCCTCAGTAAATCTTATCGTTAAAGCAGAGGGTTTCGCCCTCTTCAACTCCTGTGTCCATCAGCATGTCAACTAGCTTTGTTGGACTTCCTGCAGTTCCTTCGCTATATCAGAGACTTGCACTTTTTTATAGTGGGTGCTTTCAAATCACTTCGCATTATTGAATTTGGTAGTTATCACGGCACGTGTACAATGTTTAAAATTTTACATTTGTTGTAAAACTAAAAAAAAGTAGAAAACATTCTACTGTACACAGAGAATATTCGTAATATTTCTAAAACATTCTGAACACATTATTATAAATTAATATATTGATAATATTGTAATCGGTAAATCATAAAATATAAATCTAATTATAATTGAATGTATATTGGAATGTATACAGAGAACAATACATGTATAATACGTGTTATGCCTGAGTACACAGTGTAGGTACGTTTGAGTAGGTACATTATTAATTTTTCTCCACTTCATTATCATTATTACACTAGACTTAACGCATACAGATCCTATGCCTCTGCAGAAGATGCACACCTTGTTATGCATGTCCCACGAGTCAGGTCCTACGTCGCCTTAGCAGGGCCTCTACCTTTTGTTAGCTTGCCGAGACTCGGTAAGTTGACAAAACAAGATCCCGCCATCATATAGGTGATACTTGAATCAAAAGCTTCAATTCTACGTCGGCAAACAGCACTTAGACTCTACGTTTCCAATCCATATGTAGGAAGTGCCGTGAGTAGCCTTATCGTCGTGTCTCTTCTGAGGTGTTCATATGTTGCTAATTTTCCCGTCCCAGTTTGCCGATTAATTTCACCCTCACTACTTCCTTTGTTTTAATTCAGACACCTAAATAAAGTAAAGTATACTTTTGTCTCTCGATGTTTAGTCTCGATGAAATTCTCTGTGCCAAAACGTCTATACTGCCAACGACCATTAAACTGCATTTACTTTTATTGAGTTTAAGATCTAAAAGAGCTGTATTTACAGTACTTAAAAACTTCAATTGCCGCTAATGGCTATGGTCGGTTTTTCATATAACTCTTATTAAATTTAATATCCTTTTGTCCCGCCGTCCGAGACTAATACGCAGACTGTTTGGTTTTGGTTAGCCTACAGAGAATAACAATGCATGCCTTGCGGCCGTCATAAATAAAAGAATCCAGATACGTTCTGAACAATAACTGCATAATTCAAGGTCTATTAGTTAATACAATTGATTGTCGTTTCTTCTGAGAACTACGTTTGGAAGCTGTTGTTGCCTGTTTCAGACCAGTCGCGGGACGTCAATTTCTATGTCTCGCCAAACGAAAGTTATTCCGCGAGTCCTCTTTTTTCAAAAATACTAATCAACTCTGCTCCTTAATCTTGTTTTCTTATTCATCTTCATTCAATGATCAGATGAACTCATCTGTTTCGGTTTTTTAGGTCTAGCCCATCTTTAGTGTTTCAGCATCTCTCTTTCTTTGGGTAATCTACTATCATGCGTTTTGTTATGCTTGCTCTATCCATTCGAGTCGAGATTGTGGATGAACAATACTGTTTGGAGCTTGCATAATATACCATTTTAAAAACGATCTTCACTTACATATCTCTTGAAATACTAAAAAATATTAATTTTCTTACCTGAAATCTAATACCTTCTTGACATGACCCAGGTTTTCGGTACAATATTATTGTACAGAACTTCAAAAAGCCTTTTATTGAAGCACACGATGCCTAGTGATGAAAAAACAACCAAGGAGAGCACTTCCTGCTTTTGAACTGAATACAACAAGTGATTAGGAAGTAGGAGCGTAGAGGAAAAACAGTAGATTGGAAACCTTCTGCAAATATTTTTTAAGAAAATATAACGAGGTGTTTTTCTAAATTTCATACAGCATGCAACCCACAGGCCAGCTGACTGAGACCTTCTACGTGTCATTACAGTACTGCTTCAACCGTTGAATTTGTTTACTACCATGATGCATCATCTAAAGACATTAGATGCATAGCTTGTATCAAATCCATAGTTCAGACGTTACAACTAGTCACTCTGTCTTCTTCTTGACCGTCCTATTCTTCTTTTACCAACCGGTTTATTGCTCAAGATTGGAGATCCTATCAAACTCATTCAATCCATATGATATCTCTACGCCTCGTCTAAATTGTTTTAAGAATACTGTTTAGACAGTTTGTACAGATCATCGTGTTTAAACAGCGGAAAAAATTATTGAACACAGACAAATCGCTAATTACAACTTTACCTACAGTTTAAATAAACAAAGACATGCGTATACAACAGTTCTTCAACGATTTTCTAACAACTTAAATGTCACTTATTTAACAGAATCGCACCAAATAACACAAGTTACCAATTACAGATCTCGGCACACTATAATCACTTGACACTAAACGCACACCACTGAATCGTCATGTCAGAAACTGACTCGCTGCTTCTGAAACGGCGTTTTGTACTTCGCCTATGTGATGTCACATATGACAAGATTGGCCTGGATACGGGTAGAGTAATAGACAAACGTCTGGAAGGTGTGCTGGAAAGATTAAGAACATCGAGTGATCCTGCAGCGTGGAAAGCGTTACGTAGCAGCACAATACATTCTGTCCTCAAATTTGGTCGAACAACATCACTCCGTATACAATTGCTTAACAATACTTTTAATATCTCCATAAAAATGTAATGCGTAAAAAACGTATCTCCGTTGTTTTAAACCGTTGGTACTGATGTGACGTGAGGACTCAAGTTTTACAAGCGTTCGGTAAAATCTATACGACCGTATCTGTAAAATTTAATAAACATTGATTTTCTTTACTCATCTTATAACTTCTTTGAGTGGTTCTCGAAGATCTTTAACATTTAAGTAACCTTTTCGTTTATTAAAAGCAAATAATCAAAATTGCTAATTTGATGCAATATTTTGTTGTTATCACAATTTCCGATAAACGTGTCGGGCAGTTCATGTTCTGTTCTAATGACTTTTCTAATCTATACACACTGCATATATTTTTCAGGCGTTCCGTCGGCAAGCCTGGCGATCCTGGGCAGGTTCAGTGTCAACATCTCGTACAACATCGGGCTGCAGTACGCTGCGGAGCTACTGCCCACTGTAGTCAGAGCCCAAGGCGTCGCGCTCATCCACATCATGGGATACGTCGCCAGCATACTGTCCCCGTTCGTCGTCTACTTAGTAAGTTATCACTCACATTAGGCCTACTTCACTTCTATATTACGTTTATATGTTTTCAATATTAACATTACTAAACAATACTTTTTACAGACATTTACGTTTACTTAATACTTCATTACAAATGTTTCCACAGCTTTCATTTTTACTGTCAACTTCAGAAAGAAGAAAATAAATATTCTTTATAAATCACTGTTTTCATCACACACACACACACACACACACACACAGGACTATATATATGTATATACAGATAGATAGAGAGGGAGAGGGAGAGTGATCTCAATAATTATCACTATCATCACTATTTTCATTCTACTAATCATTGTTTTATGTATTTTCGTCTTCCCAAAACCCATTTGCAAGTTTTAGCTTAGCCATATTTTGAACTACATTACGTCCTGCGGTGAAGTCAAATCAAATGAGTAGAATAATTCGAAAAAGTTAAACGTTCGTAATTCTAGTCTGATCTTATGAGGCATTCCCTCATTTCCTCCAAGTAGGAAATGGTAGAAGAACGACGTTTAGTTCTTCATAAAAGAATACGTTGTTGCTGTATATGTACCATCAGAAGTAGGTTTTTCAAACGTAACAAATAGTACGTTCAGTATTAAACTTTCAGATTTAAAAATTTTTTAATTTAAAAAAAATATAATTTTTTTTCAGTCGTTATAACTATCAGAAAAATAGAAGTTTCTAGTGCTAGTACAATTTTTTTTGAAACTCCTGTTTCACAACAATTAGCCGCCTACACAGACGTATCATTCTTTCACTTCCTGAAGTTGTAGATAATTCTATAAAAATTCGTTAGACAAAATAATTGAATACAGGAGAAACATTATACAATTGTATAGAAGCATACTATTGCCTACCACCATTAACTTTTTAATAATATGTTTGATTTATATAAAATAATTATTGACAATATCTTTTGTATGAAAAACGTCATATACTATAATATAATATATGGTATGATATGTGCATATAACAATTTAAATTTCATGTTAAATAACTTGAAAATGGCAGGTAAGTAATGTTAGAGATGACATGTATATTTAATCGTATGTAATAAGCTTCCAGATTTAACAAAGTGTTACTGGATATCGAGAAAGGTGACAATACTTATAATAGTTACCTTCTTATTGTAACTTTAAATCGATTTCTACAGCTATATTCACAAATATTACTTATTTTCCAGGCCACAATAAACACAGTACTACCTCTGCTAGTCTTGGGAACGGTGGGAATCATCGGAGGAGTACTGGCTCTGTTCTTGCCTGAGACCATGGACAAGGAGCTTCCCCAGACACTGGCGGACGGAGAAAACTTTGGACAAGACCAAAAGTTCTTTGACATTCCTTGCTGTCAGAGGTGAGTAAATACTGGGCTCCACCAACAAAGTATTTGGTTAAGTGGCCGATAACCTTACGTGGATGACGAGATCCTCTTTAGTGAGTGTGAGCTTAATGCATTAACAGCGTCTCTCAGAACAAGATGTCTCTATTTAACTAGTACTACTCAGTCATAGGACGGAGTCAACGCGTCTGAAGTTACGCTTGGTGAATGATACGTCTTTTCCAAATAGGCCTATTCCGTGTAAACATTAGTGATACTGTGCATGAGCCACTCAGGGTCTTCCTTGTCGGAACACGTTCTATACATACGTTTATTGAGGTATATCGGAATCACTAAAATTTATGTACTGTACAAATAAGAATATGGGTATGAAGGAGGGAGCGTACACAGAGCCTGCTTCTCGTTGTTCGGTGGATTCTATTGTAAAGAAAATTGGTCTGTTAAGAGAAACCTGAGAGGGGAAGATAAAACGGTAATAATGTTCACTATACTCGGGCAATGCAGTTGATGCCATATACACCAAAACCAACATTTTGATATTTCAAACTGTCGTTTCGTATGGACAGCTTAAAATTCCACTTTGTACCTCCCGTGTGGAAGAAACTGGATCCGAGTTCGTAGAGGAGTCGCAAGAAGAACAATTGTCGAAGTTTGTAACTGTATTTCAAGAAACTATATTGCTTATAATTTTCTTAATATTTTCAAGGCGTAAGAATTTTTGTAACCAATAATGAAAATTATAAAGTATTTATTTAAACAGCCTCAAAGATTAGACGGACACAGAGGGTGTTGCACGACAAACATAAAGGAAAAATTAGAACTTCAGTAACCCCACAATTAGGTTAAGAGGCGGAGCATGTAAATTTGGGGCAAAGAAAAATATAGACAAATAAAGAAGGTAGAAGGCTTGAAGAAATATTCTGCATCATTAACGTTGGGTAACAAGTATTAGTATCTTGTGAGTGCGGGACGCACGGGCTTTTCGAAACCAGCTTGCTGGCTGGATATAAAAGAAGCAGTGGTTCCCAATATTAGTAAAACTTTGTATTTTATTAAAATATAGCAAGTTAACCAGCAAAAAAGCCTAGACTCGGAAATCTTTTCAAGCACGTATAAAACAATGTATAGAGAAAATATCTGTGAGCATAAATAGTCTAGTAGAATGAGAAGAACTGAAACAGGTAATCGAAAAGTGGTCTCTGAGGTTTTAGTAAACACGAGAAAAATATCGTAAATCAAGGAAGGGACTCCGTACTTGGAACATGTAAGATTGATTATGAAGAATATTACAAGTTAAAAAGATACGAATGCATCGTTTGATGAAAGTACTCTGCAAATCAAATTTTCCTTTTTATCTCAATCACGAAGAGAACTCGTGATACACTGGAAGAGTATAGGGTCAGAGAAAGAAAACAAGAGCTCTTAAGAAAGCTGTACACAGTAAGAACTGGACAAGATACGTTTAAAATATTGAAAACGACGTTATGCATTGCATTTACGTAGAAAAATGAAATATCTAAATATAGAAGAAAAGATTCAGCGAGCCTAGTCCTCCTAAACAGAGAAGAGTGGTTTAAATTCTGCCAAATCGTTATAGTCTGTGGAAGGGGAAGAGTGTAAAAGTGAGACATACAGTACTAAAATACAGAGCTTCAGTATAAAGTAAACAAAACAGAAAACTGCAGGAAGATCTACAATGCTGCAAAAACCGGAAAGTCCAGGAACGGAAAACTTAAATATAGAACTCTTAAACATACATTCCATAAGAAGCTAAACACTTATTTATAGACTTAATGAATCAGTGTTGGTACAAAAAAGTACCAGCAGAGTGTAAGACGGCGTTCATAATTCCTATCTTTAAAAAAAGGGTAGAGAAGAGACTATGGTAATTATAGGGACTAAGTCTTCTCATCACCGCACCCAAAATACTACTAAGATAGTAGTAAACAATTTGAGGAATATGATGGATTGTGTAGGCTTATTAGTAAGGGAACAAACGGGGTTCCGGAAGAGAAGAGCCTCTTCACATAGTGTCTCCTCTCTAAACCAACTAGTACAAAAGCGAAGGGAAAGTGAGTTGTAAACTTTACAGCATTTATAGATATAGCAAAGCTTTCGACAGCGTTGTTAGAAATAAATTTTGGAGTATTACGGAGAAAAGAGGAGAGCCATACCAGCGAGCTGGGTTTCTTAGAAATATGTAGGCGGATACGTAAATTAAGGTAAAATAAAAATCTAGAGACATCCTTAAAGAAATCATCAACAAAAGGGTTAGACGAGGTTAGGTTAGGTGTGTCTCGCCTAGACTTTTTAATACAGGCCTACAGTATATTTAGACAACGTTATAAGAGAGTGGAAGGAACGGCTTGTATATTTTAATGCTGAAGGCAATTTTAAAGGTACATAGCTTATCAATACCTTACAGACTTACAGAGAGGTTTGTATGTATTACAGTAAATAGGAAAGGTGTATAACCCGCAGGTATCGACGAGCAAATGCAAGGCTATTGTTTTATGAATTGCATGTTAAACAATGGCGTAACCTCGTCCTAGAGGGTAAAATAATAAAAGAAATCAATAACTTCAAATTCACTGCCTGTGACGTATTCATTCTATGTGGAGTCGATGTTTCTGTCAGTTTGTCTCCATTTGGCCCGGTCGCGCATGTCTTCCACCTACACTTTTTTTCCGTGAGGTCATCCCTTATACATTCCGTCCACCTCCGTTTAGGCGTGCCTCTCGTTCTTTCTAATTGTACTTCCATCTCCAGCACCATTATCCCCGCGTTTGATTTGTCTTTTCTCTTCACACGACCACACCAGTCGTGGTGTAGTGTATTCTTTCCACCAGTGGTGTATTCTTTCTACCATCTTCTTCGATATCGCTGTTACATACGTCGGCTGTGACCGTATACCACCATAGCAAAATTGATGTCGAGGAAAATAGAGAAATTTAACTTTGTGTGCGGTACAATCAATAAAGGAAGAAAGGAGACTTTATTAATGTTATAAAGTTATAGCAGTGCCTTGTGGTATACGGGCAAGCGAAACCTGGCTCTAAATACTACGCTCTGTAGTAGAGATCGGTCGGTTGATATGAGGTTTCTTAGGTCAGATCTGGGGGTATCAAGAAGGGATAGACTTGAAACAGAGAGACCCTTGGTATTTATAATTTAAACAAAAAGTCAAACATATAGAAGGCTGGAAGGTCCACGCGCGTTGAGAAATAAGGACAAAGTCTTGCAAAACAACACTATTTTATAGGACCTAGAGGCAGAAAGAATATTGGCCGACCAAAAAGAAATAAATGCAACGGACCAAACAGTCTACTGGATGAGGGAAAGTAATAACGCTAAAGAGACAGTTGACATATTAAACTTGTTTTAATAAACAAGCTAATGTTTACAGTTGCGTTGTGAATGAACCGCAACAAGTGCAATGCGACAGGAATGCAACAGCCTTCACCTGTACCACAGGTTTGCAACTTGTCGCCGATTACATAACATACAGTCACGTTAAAGGCTAAATATAGCGAACGTGTATTCATTACATAAGCCGAATTTAATGTTCGTCTCAATTTAAGCAGTTTAACACAATTCCCTTTAAACGATTGCCTTGTTACCTTGGAACTAATAGGATTATAAGAAAACATTACGATACGTGACTTCTTTTTCTTCTCCTGGCCGATACGAGTTTGCCTTCTTCCTTTCCATAGCCTTCTATTATTGCAGTCGTCGTTCATTAACTCCCTTTCTTCCACAGCTCTATTGATGTAGATTTTTGCTATGTCAGGGCTAATGCTTCTCTCTTACTTTTTCTCAGTGGTTGTCAGCCCGATAATCTTTTGAGCCAGCTTGCTTCATCCATTCTATTTAGACAACCGTACTACTTTAGTGGCTTGATGATTTCCCGCAGTTTGTCGATTCATGATAATGGTTTTGCTTCTTTAATAATGTCAGCCATAATTATGTCAAAGTGTATGAACTCGGGAAGTCTCCATGCCCTATCCTTTTCCATGCTCATTTTTACCTGATAATTCTCCATTCGCTTTTACACTTATTTCTATTTTTGTATAGATTTCATGTATTAGCCTTGTAATGCAATTGGGACTTCTCGTTGTTGTAACATCTTTAACTCCAAGTTTGAATTACATTTTATGTAATAACTGACATTATTACATAGAGTCAACGTTAATAATTTTGCATTTGTTTACAGGAAAGATGAGGCGGAATCGACGCCGAGTGCGTTCCAGAGAGACGCGATCGCGAACACGTCTAGAACGTCGATCCGGGCGTCGATCCGTGGTGAACAGTACAGATCCAGCATCATCAACAGATCGGTCAGACGGTCGACATGGCAGACCAGCAGCAATCACACGCACAAACACGCACAGATCGCGTAGACAGCGCGCAGGAAACCGTTACCACTTAATGATAGAACTGCTTACAGTGACGTATCATTTGAGACATTTATGTACAGCTCGTTGGACGATAATGCCAGTAATTAAAACATAATTCTGTGTAGTTTGGAGAAAAAAGACATTGATACGATTAGCTGTTCAGATTACGAATTGGTAAAAAAAGGGCGCCGTTTATTTAATTTGTGAACGAGAGAATGCCCCGAGATAAGTGATCTCTACAGAACCGTTATGGTTTTGGTACAAGTGTAGCTGTGATAAAGTGAAATCAGATGGAAATAGACTGAATCGGGGAAGTTACATATTTCTAATTGTAATGTGAGGAACGTTCCCCTGCAATCAGGGCTCCGGATTGTCAGAAGGAGGACATTTAGTTTTCCCGTAAAAGATCGTTGATTTTCCAGCGCTATCCTAGAATACGCCACTGGATGTTCTATCAATAAATCGTGATTTTATTATTATTGGCAAAAATATTTTATTTATTTAATTATTTGATTAAAAAGAAGCAAGAAAGCGTTTCTCAAATTTAATTAACTAAATTATATAGTTCCTATCAAGTCCTGTTGTTTGTGATGTGTCTTGCGATTTGTTAACATATATATAAAATATACAAGTTTGTACATATCTAGTGTGAGAGTGCGATCTCTGGGTATCCCTTATACGTATTTGTGTCCGTGTAAATGTTATGTGTGTGTGTGTGTCTGTCTGTCTATCTGTCTATGTAGTATGTGTATGAGAGCGCGTGCGTCAGAGAAAGATAAAAAGAATATTGTACATACTTTTTTATTCGTGCCTACGTAAAATTAGCCGGTGTTTACAATATTAACACACACACACACACACACACACACACACACACACACACACACACACACACACACACACACACACACACACACACACACACACACACACACACACACACACACACACACACACACACACACACACACACACACACACACACACACACACACATTTCAATCTCTGTAATCCGAGTAAACAACTATTCGATCTTTTCAGATTCCTGGGTTTTACAAATTATCAAAATATATTAAATGGAAGGATGTGAGGAAATCGGTTTTAGGTAGTTATACTGATTTCCAAAACAATGTAAGTGGCAATATTATGATGTTTTATATTAAATATTTTGTTTACTATACAGTGCTGCGAATAAATATAGGACTAAACTTAAAAATGTGTTTCGTACCACAGTTAATGTTTAATAAATCAGACTATTACGTTAGATCTTAAAATATTCTCTGAAACCGAACTTCTTTTACCAACGATGTTTCAGCGGATGCCGTTTCCAAGTTTTTCTCTCTTGACACAGTTATCTCCCTCGCTATTATACTCACGCTGACACCGTTTCCAAGCTTTTCTCTCTTGACACAGTTATCTCCCTCGCTATTATACTCACGCTGACACCGTTTCCAAGTTTTTCTCTCTTGACACAGTTATCTCCCTCGCTATTATACTCACGCTGACACCGTTTCCAAGCTTTTCTCTCTTGACACAGTTATCTCCCTCGCTATTATACTCACGCTGACACCGTTTCCAAGCTTTTCTCTCTTGACACAGTTATCTCCCTCGCTATTATACTCACGCTGACACCGTTTCCAAGCTTTTCTCTCTTGACACAGTTATCTCCCTCGCTATTATACTCACGCTGACACCGTTTCAAAGTTTTTCCCTCTTGACACAGTTATCTCCCTCGAAATTATACTCACGCTGACACCGTTTCAAAGTTTTTCTCTCTTGACACAGTTATCTCCCTCGAAATTATACTCACGCTGACACCGTTTCCAAGTTTTTCTCTCTTGACACAGTTATCTCCCTCGCTATTATACTCACGCTGACACCGTTTCCAAGTTTTTCTCTCTTGACACAGTTATCTCCCTCGCTATTATACTCACGCTGACACCGTTTCCAAGCTTTTCTCTCTTGACACAGTTATCTCCCTCGCTATTATACTCACGCTGACACCGTTTCCAAGCTTTTCTCTCTTGACACAGTTATCTCCCTCGCTATTATACTCACGCTGACACCGTTTCCAAGCTTTTCTCTCTTGACACAGTTATCTCCCTCGCTATTATACTCACGCTGACACCGTTTCCAAGCTTTTCTCTCTTGACACAGTTATCTCCCTCGCTACTATACCCCGCCGACACCGTTTCCAAGCTTTTCTCTCTTGACACAGTTATCTCCCTCGCTACTATACCCCGCCGACACCGTTTCCAAGCTTTTCTCTCTCGACACAGTTATCTCCCTCGCTGCTATACCCCCGCCGACACCGTTTCCAAGCTTTTCTCTCTTGACACAGTTATCTCCCTCGCTACTATACCCCGCCGACACCGTTTCCAAGCCATTAATTTCATGCCTAGGGAGGTTACACAGGATCCATTTTGGTGAAAGGAGAATGCCAGTTTTGTAGAGGAGTTTCGCTAAACGTTCATGGCCTGTAGGCAGTCTGAATTTTTCGACTGCTGTTTTACATGGAAGGTCTGGAATTGCTTGTGGCCTTTTGTAGAGAAGTTCCCATTTCTTGTCGGTGGCTGCTGTTTTATTCTGGAATAACTGAATACATAAAGGCGGAGATATGGTGAAGGAAGGAAAACGAGTTTAAACTCATTGGAAATAGTCTGATTGGAAAGATCCTGCGGAGTGACAAGAATGGACAGAGTGTGTTGACAGAGGATTAAGAGGATTTATGATAAAAAAAGAGACAATAAATAACAACATGAAGTAGAGCAATTACTGTGGTACGGACATACAAAGAGAATGCCTGACGATCGGTTACCTTTAACGACTCTAGAATAAAGCCAGCAGAAAGAAGGAAACTCGGAAGACGTGATATCTAGAAATTAGGGCGCTTACACGGAGGAGGGATGTAGCAGGAAAGGAATACTGGAAGAACAGTCTGCAAACTGGACAGATCACCAGAAGCTATAAAACTCATAGAATGGTGATTGTGATTATGAATTTAATGTGTAGTGACTACTTTCACTCTGGTCGTTTCATTAATAGGCCTATTGGACATAAAATTATATATTTTATACCACTAAGACTAAGTCGAATAATATTTTTCCCTGCTCCTTTTCGTAACATTTTTTTTAGGATTTTCTTAAAATTGAATTCTTTTTCAACGATTTTTGGACTATCGGATACTGAGATTGGAATATATACATGCATAAACATAAAAATGCGTATACACTTGGTAATAGACCATTTGGTAGTTTTGGTAACATATAGATATACACATAATAGATATACACATAGACATGTAATATTTAATATCTTTATGTTAGTGTATGGTACAACGCGTAGATGAATACACTGAAGTATACGAGTATTACATAATGTACACTCGTATGTGTGTGTGATTCCGTGTAGGCCTATATGTGATTGAATGTTCTTCCCTATCAATGTTGTATGAGTGAATTTATCATTTTCTAGTGTACACGCGATGTGTTTATTTTTAATTAAAATTAAAATGTAAGCAAATCATAATATTCAATAAATGGATAATCAATCTCAATGTGAATCTCATGTAAATTTAAGTATATATTTATGCATATTAAAGAAAATAATTTTGTAAAAAAAATAAGTTTTATATTAAGATGCAAATTATCAAAATAAAAATTATCAAAGTTAGAAATATAAATTGCCTTATTTTATGTAACCTCTAACTCTCTAACTTGTCAAGCATAACGGCGCGCGGCAGAGAAAACAGGAAACGTATCTATAACTGGCTGAGTCGGCGTTTTACTTCCGCAGGAAATGCACGTGCCTGTATAAGCTACCATCTGTAACCGTAAAAAGGTGATTACGTATGCGCGTGCGCTCATATAGATAACGCCCCTTTATGCATCCGATTTATATCGTACCGGTTTTAATCGTGTGTCAAAAATATCGGAAGGGGGTATGAACACACTCTTTCAGTGTTGCCATCGTCAGTACTGAGAATGGATCCGTGCGTGTTGTATGCCGCATATCACTTCGTTTTTATTCACTGGGTGTTGTCTTAATTCCTACGTACCCAGCTCAATCTAACTTTTGCATAGCTGCTTCCAAAACCAAATTAAACAACGTAATGGACTGTGGATCCCCTCGTCGTTTAGGTCATGGAAGCAGTTAGCCCATCGTCAAATATTATTTCCAGATTTGGAGCCCACCATAGTTACTTCTATCAGTTTTATGTATTTTGATGGTATACCCAGAATGTAGGGATCATTTAGCATTTTTTTCCTGTTCAAGCTATCGGAGACTTGTTTCAAGTCTACACACAAAATATGTACCTCTATGTTCTACTCATACGATTTTTCTTGTATCTGCCTTAACATAATTGTATGGTCAGAGGTTGAACGGTTAGGTCAAAAGCCACAATGATATTCGCCTGCATATTCTTTAGAGTACTTGGCCAGAATGTTGTTTACGAAACCATAAAGAACCTTACATGTTACATTCAATAATATAATATCTTTGTAATTTGTGCAAAGTAATTTATCAGCTTTCTTATGTATTGGCTGTATAATTCCATACGTCCATTCCTCTGGGATTCTCTCTTCCTTCCATATAAGTATTATTGTATCGTATGTTCTCCTCCGTACTTTAGCATCTCCGCCGTTATTCCATCACTTCCTGGTGCCTTATGGGTTTTTTCCGGGAGACACTTAATTACGTTTTTAATTTCTTCGTATCTGGGGTCTTCGATTAAAAGTTGCGGAGTACGACAAGTAATAACTGTCGTTTTCATTTGGTATCCTTTCCACAAAATACCTTCAAAGCACTTTTTCCGTCTTTGTAGAATTTCATTTCATTCTATTAACACACTTTTCCTTGGTTGTCCTTACAAACATTACATTGGGTCGGAAATCATTTGTTCTATCTTTTGATTTTGTATAAAATTTTCTACTCTAATTGCTTCTGTAATTTTCTGCCATTTCATCAGTTTTCTTCTTTAAGGCTTTCTTTATGTTCTAGCTGAAATAATTCTTTTTCCATTGTAATTACTTCTACTAGCTTTAATTTTCTGTTTCATGCATTTTAGTTTAGGCTGCCTATTCCCTTTTCACTTTTCATTCTACATTCATCATCATACCATTCTTTATTTTTAGGACTTCTTGATTCACCTACAGCATGTTTTCTGATTCAATAATTGAGTTATTTCCATGTGTCCGTTCTTCAACAACATCATTAGGACGTCTATGATCCTGCAATCTTAAATTTAGTTCGGCTTGGTACAGTCCTCTTTTGCACGTTCATGACTAAAACTCTGTATATTCTACCTTTTAATATTTTGACCCTATCCTCTTGCGACAAGAGTTATTCTTTGTTTCAGTGACCGCATCCCATTTATTGCAAGAGAAATTCCTCTAACAAGTTTTGTCCAACACGTAGTGACCAAAGGTAGTTATCATCATCATCATCATCATATGTGGCTCCCGAACCCTTCGTGGGTTTTTGGTTGTTCCAAGAAATTATTTCATCATCCTGTTCCATCCGTAGTAGCCTTCCAGTTTAAAATATTAGGCCTTTATTAAGATTTAATTTTAAGGTTAATATTAAGTCCCAAGAGTCTATTCCCTTTGTATTTAGTCCCTACACCACTCGTTCTAGCTATCCGATTTAATTATTAGCCTTCCCAGGTCCTCTGCTACCGGATCCTTCAACCTAATTCTTGGTCTTCCTCTGAGCCTATGGCCTGTGATAAAATATGTTTTCTTTGTCGAATGTGTTAGCTCCATTCTTTCTTTGTACGCAATCCACCTGAGTCTATTGTCTACACGAGCCTTCCAATAGCAGAGTGTTTGTAGGGACAGTAGAGCTCTACATTACAGCGCCTGCGCCACACGCCATCCTCGACCACTGCCTTGTAGATGTCCCTGTGTCTCAATACTCTTAACTCAAGGCCTCCTAATATTAGCTCATTAGATTGTGTCAGTAACGATGTTTCTAAGCAATATGTTTACACTGTCCAAACAAATTGCAACCCAAAGTAGCGTCTGTCCAAAGTTTTCAGTTTTACACAATGATTACTGACAATTTCGACGAATTATCATCACACTTACGACTGTAAATCTTTACACAAGAAATCAACCTCAGGCGATCTGTACTAGTTGATGAAAGATTAATACTGGGCATGGGAGAATAAGAAATACAATTTAATGTTTAACATATTTAAAATGGTTTTTAGTCGCTAAAAAGTATCTGAAAGATATATCCTTCTGTGACAAAAAAATTTAATTGAAATATAACAAATAATTTTTTGTTTATACAAAAACAAAAATTCTGTCATTGTGAGTGTCATTAATGAATTATTATAAGTTCTAAAAAAACTAGTAATACTAGTATCCTTCCTGAGCTCCAGAACTCGCTCACTATTTTGAGTGAAGTATATTTATTATTGTAATATATTCAAATAAATACAACTGCAAGTAGGTGAAAATAAACCTACTTGCAGTTGTATTTATTCGAAGATATTACATAGGAGACCTGCAAGAATCTCAACGAGTTACTTACAAAGGAATAATATATATTACAACGTTAACGAGTTGTATGTGATGATGGGTGTAATCGTAATAATAATAACATTATGTAATTTGGTTTAAAATCATTTATTAAACAAAAATTCTTCTTTGGTTGCGAATTAAAATATCATTATTATTTGCTTGTATGTGTGTAGCCATAGCACACATCTAATTATTACACATAAGTGATACTCTCGTATTACACATAGACAAGATATACAATCTTATACTCTAATACACATTTATAATTATCTAATATTGCTCTCGGCTTGCTCATTAGTGTGATAATAATTAGATTATGTAATTATTTTCTAATGATCTACTTATTATTCTCTTTTGATTTTACTGCATATGCATTGCTTTACTTTCTAATAAAAATTTACTAATTACTTTTATCAATTTAAATATCAAAATTATAGATTCAAAAGTATAGCTTCAAAGTTATGGATTCAAAATTATAGTTAAACATTCTTAAATATTACTCTAATTATTATACAAAGAATATTTACATTTTGCAAAATTTATTAATTCATATTTGAATTAGATTGTCTCTCTTTTTTACATCGTTAATTATTGTCTTTTTGTGAGTCTCTGGTTTACAAGTACATGGTTGTTTGTCACCTTATTGTCGTGGTAAATCGGCAGCGTGTCCTCTTCGGTCCTTGGTCTTTCATCCTGGATGCTCCTTGGTCGTCTTCAGTCCTGGAGTCCTTGATCCTCGTCCTCCGTTCGTCGGATCCTCGTACGCTGGATTCTACTGCATGTACTTGGCTGCTCCCTCGTCTCCCGTCATGGCCTCAGGTTGCAGGTGCTCTCACGAAAATGATGAGTAGTCGTGAAGCCCCTGGCTGCTGCTGTGGTTGAGATATAAACGTTGTTGTCTCTGGGCAGAGCCTTCGGTTGTCAAGATGATTGAACGAGAAAGAGTTGTAGTTGTTGGGCAGAGCCTCCGGCTGCCAAGATGATTGAACGAGAAAGAGTTGTAGTTTTTTGGGCAGAACCTCCGGCTGCCAAGATGATTGATCGAGAAAGAGAATGAAGTTAGCGCGTCTCGTGTATTTATACCCTAGGGCGCTAAAATCATGTTTCGACAATATTCTGCATGTCAGAGTCTGTCGAAGGCGTCACTTCTCACACACGATTCTTGTCACACTTAATTCGCCTGTCTTCGCGAAATGCGAAGTCTTTTGCACATTACCCGATATTCATTCTGTCGACAATTTTTATGTGTTCACCGTGTATAAACCATTTTTCTTTATCTTAATTAACATAAGTTTGATTTATTTTTATTTTCCTGTAATTACACTTTTTATCCTTTTTACACTGTTTTTATACACATGTGCGTCTTATTTTTATACACACTTTGGTGTATTTGGTTTTGTGATATTATGCACACAATCTTTACAAAATAAATAAATTCATATCATTGATAGCGTTCCTTAAGGGTGACGCTTTTCAGGAATTGACAGGTTTCACTCACACATGTAACATACGCATGTACACACAGACACAGAAAAATGGCGTGATCAACTTGTCTCGACATGAAAGTTTGGTCGTTCCTTATACAGCTCAGATTGAAAGCTGAATTATTATTGCTAATAATATGAATTATTCATTTACTTTCATTAATCATTTTAATTACTTTTTGCAATGCACAGTACCCTATACATTTGTACTGTTGCAATATACTGTTACACAAATTTCTATAATAAATTATTTTTCAATTATAGGAAAATTACAAAAAACCCGATTACTTTACCATCCCTTTAGTAATAATATAACAATTGTAGAGCACAAAATTATACAATAAACACTAAAAAATTTATAACTTTCAGATTTGAGTTACAATTTCTTGTTGTCTGACACCCTGCTAGATGTTATAATTTTTATCAAAATTTTTATCTCTTTTTTGGCCCCTAGGGTTTAAAAAAATATTCAAACATTCACAACATTCAGATGTTATTAAAAATTTTCTTTACCTTGATACCACAGAAGAATCTTTGCGATTTTATAAAAATGTTCACCAATTTTTTGAGCCTTAGCGTCCAAAAATGTTGATATTTTCTAAAATCAACAGTACATTCAGATTTCGTTAAAACTCCCTTTAATTTGATATCCCACATGGGCTTTTACGATTTTTTCACAGACAAATGCCAAACGGCGGAGTTGAAACTGAGAACTTACTTTGTTCCTTTAATTAGTTTGTAGTAACAAAGCAATACAAACGTGTTGCACATACAAAATATACTTTAACATTACAAACCTCTATTTAAGTGAAGAAACGCGTTTGCGGGAGCGGTTGACACACATACCGATGACGTCAATATCAGTATACACGCCGGTACCAATCTGAAAGCTTGACCTTGACGACAGCTGGCAAGGACAACAGCTAATAGTCTACTTAAAAATATCGTGCCGTTACTCTATAGGTGACTATTTGCATTACTTTATAGCGGATCATATTTTAATAGTTTGCCCTCATTTATAACAAATGTTTGGTATACTTAAATTTATACATTTTCGGAGAATTAGTTGAATACTAAAGCTGTAAATTATTAATATAATTGTAAATTTCTTCAAACAGGCATCGAATAAGTACCGGCGTGTATACTTTCTCGTTTTAAAATAAACAATTTGTAGTTTAGACGCAGAAACCAAATACTAATAAACTCGATAAACGCTTATCAACTGACTATGTATACAAAATGTATGTATAGTGGCAATCCTAAATTTACAAACTCTCTCTCTCTCTCACACACACCCACACACACACGCGCACTTACAAAGTGTAATTATCATGTACTATATTCCCCTTCGTGTATTGCATACTTATATGTTATTCCTTTGTCTACGTCGGCCTATTAAACTTTGTCTTAATTTTTTACTATTTGCCTCTAGTACCACGTAAATTATTAAAAGTCTCCCATTTTCGGCCCAGTCTTTGTTATAATATAAGCTGATATTGTGATCCAAATACTGTTAGAAACTATTACTTATTCCAATGCGTAGGGTCTAACACGATCTTAACCTTACAGATTCTGTACCAGTGCATGAGACTTGTTTTGGGGTTTGAAATTTTCATCTTATGTGTGTGTTTCTTATTTGTTGCGATTTCCATAAGACCACCCTGTGAATCATCTTCCTCTCCTCTGACTATTGCCGTATCACCTGTGGATAAAATTCGATTTACCATTTTACCTTTGAGTATATTAGAGTCAAATGAACGAGTTTGAAGAAGTCCTTGGAAGAACTAAAAATCGAAAACCAACAGGACAGGATGGATGAATCGCAGAATTGTTCGAGTATGGGGGGGTATGTTGCTTAAACTTAGGTTATTACATTTCTATAATATGTGTTGGAAAAGACAACAGGCCTGCAACATCGGTTAACCGCTCGGATGGTGTCTACTTTTAAGAAAGAGAAACGGAATGACTGTAATAACTATAGGGGAACATGTTTGGTTGATAGCGGATACAAAATACATGCAAGAATCACAATAACTCGTGAGTTCGGTAAAGAAACGCATGTACCGTTTGTTGACTTTGAGAAGGCCTTTGGAAGAGTAGATAGAAATTTGCTGTGGCAAGAATTAAAAGAACGGGGATACCAACAACAACTTATAAGAACTGTACAAGGTCTATATAACGGAACAAGAATAGCTGTTACAAATTATTGTTGGATATCTCAACAAATATCTGTCAATCAAGGTGTTAGACAAGGGTGTGGTATATCACCTACTCTTTTTAAAATTTATATTGACGATCTAGTAAGGAAATGGAAACATCTAGTGAGCCCTGGTATTAAGATATCACGAGACAGATATTTGAATGTGCTGTAGTTTGCTGACGACTGGCTTGTAATTCAAAGTACAGAATCTGCGTTAGGCCCTACGAAAATTTGTTTTTTGAGCTTTATCAGATTTGCAAACAATACTATATGAAAATCTCCACTATAAACACAAAGGTAATGGCATTTCGAGTACTTTACAAAGGTAAAGATTTTAACGTTATACGCTACAAATTGCGAACTTCTCGTTCAATTGATGTGCCGTATTTAGGGAGTTCAGATTGTGTTGTTTTTTAATTTAACGCTGATACTCCAGAAACTTATTACTTACCTACTTCGTTAGCATCATTTTTAATTTGGTTTCGTTGAAAAATAAAAGTGGCTAAAGTAAGCTATAACTCAATGATAACAAAATTGGTTTATTTATGTACAAAATAAACTGTATTACAAGCTAATAAAATAGTATTTTACTTATTTATAAAATATAGTTTTGTATTAATAATTATGTGCACAGGCAGAAGAATGTTTAGGGGGCTTACCCCCTCCCCAAACAGTCATATTATGTCATTTTATTTTCCTTTTAAGGTAGACCTAATTATTACTTGTTATATGCAATAATTAATTATGTTTATGTACAGAAGTGTTTTAGGAGATGAGGGAGCATAATTGTTATGCCATATTTTTTTTGTTAAACCTCCCGAAATAAAATTCTACATATGACCATGTTACCTACTACTGTGTATCCAGGATACACGAGAACAATCGTGAATTGAAAGTACTGAAACCCCTTCTTCATTTTGAGTAGTTAAAACAAAAAGAATATTTCCTTTTGTAAAGAGGGGTTACAAGTTAATTAAAACTAGGCTAAGGCCTAGAGAAGCTAAAAATTGCGCTGGATCCAGTAAGACGGGACTTGCAATAAAAACTCAAGAATTAAATAATTAACCATGATTTTATTATTCTATCTCATAATATTCATAACAAAAAACAACAGTGATTTAGAATTCCCCTATTATATGGTTAACAAAAAAGTATACCCTCTCAACAAGGCCACCTGAATAATATAAACTGAATCCAAGAAAATAATTGCTATGTCACCATCAATGAATTGAAAATGTAAAATAAACATTAACCTCAAAATGAAACTCCCATTAAACTATTTCTTAAAATATAAAATTTATATTTTATGTTTCTTTTAAAATGCAGTATATAAATTTATGAAGGTAAATAATTTCATTCACAGTTACTATTAATAATTCAAATAATTATTCATCCAATTTAAATGAACTTTAAAGGTGACACTTACTATACTTGTTAAATAAAACAATTAATTTAAAGAAATGATCAGCCACGATTATTGAGATAGAATACTCGTCTACTGGTGTATATACATTCTAATAATAAAATCCCTATATCCCACCAAAAGTACAGCAATGCATAATATTTATATATATATATATATATATCCCCCAAAATGTACACAGAAATATACAGACATAACACGTTCCACAAAACAAATTACATATACAATAGTACACAAATACATAAGGGTCTCTTGCCACGCCCTTTTTTTTTATATTAGCCTTCTGGTGTATATAAATTCTAAACTTCTGTATTATAGGAATCCCAATTAGGATTAAAGATTTATTTCTATGAATGTACCCGCATGGTGTGGGTTAATTGCACGTCATGTGTATCATAAAGTATTGCATACAAATGTCCCCAGGACATTAAAAATTTAAAAGGAGTGCCTAAGTGGCTAAGTGCTAAAATACTTAATTAAGGTAAGAAATAATTAATTAAGGTGAGAAATAAAATTATTTAAAATAATTAACGCCCCCCAGTTACCATGATTAATATAAAGAATTTATATAGACTAAAATAGGGCCAGTTAATGTAAAGGAAAAAAATTGCACCATATTAGCACCTTATATAAAAAAATACATTTGTGTGTGTGTGTCAGAGACGGACATGTTTCTTCAATTTATAACCAGTCTCAACAAACTTGTTTCAACAACCTTGTTTCGACAAACAAGTTGAAAAGTGTTTCGACAGGCACAGCTTGGTTGAAACTAATTTAAAATAACACCTACCTCCCCAGTAATCTTTTTATACAAATGACCTAACCTGATTTTAAAAATAAGAGAAATATATGTTTTAATGCAGAGTAAATTAAACTTGAGAAAATAATAATAACAAAACTGACTTTAAATCTGTAGCGAAAGTACTATAAAGAAATGAGTGGAAATCTAAGTTGGATGCTGTGTGGTACACATGTCAGTCTCTGAACTGACAATTTACTATACAGGTATTGAAATTTACAATTAATACTTAGTGTTCACACTAAACTGTCCCATCAATTGGGGATCCAAATGAAGGTATACTGGTACCATGTTGATTCTACGTGTGAATATAAAATGGATATTTTTCACCTGCTTTGTGTGCCCAGAAGGATGATCTTATTTATAGCGTGGCGATCTCATGATTGGCATGTTGTTGCGGCCTGGTCTCTTCGGTGTCGAGTGTGGAGCTTTAAGATGGCATTTCGTTCATTGGCAGTAGGAGTTGTCTCTGTTCAGTGAACCCGCAGTCATTAAGAACTATCTCATATTGAAAAGAAGTCGACGCTAGATATTTACACTAAACCCTCCACCGAAGAGATCTTCACGATGTCGTGAGTTAGGCTTCCATATAGAGACAAACTATCACAAAAGTTTTCGTTCGTTGTCCGTTTGTGAGAAAATTCTCACCAGGCTGCAGCACTGTTGTTTAAAAACTCAGCCGAGCTGCTGGAAAAACTCGGTAGATGGAAACACCGGTCAAACGGTGAAAACTCGAGAACGGTAGCCTCTCCTATCCGCGGGTAGAGAGCAGCACTCCTAATTACTTTAAATTTCGTACTGTCTTTACCGTCAAAAAAAATGCCAATACATTTACTAAACTCGCGCTGAATCATTTGACTCAGCACACCCTCACCCCAAAAGGGCAACATAGTTGCCCCAACGTTAAAGGCCAGGAGGGTACCCTGCAGTGTACCTCTCCCCAAAAGATACCGGTGGACGTCGTGGTTGGGTTGGCTCAGCTGAGCTTGCTCTCAGGAGAACAGAAATCAAAAAGGAAAATGAAAGAGACGAAAGAAGATATGTATTATGTAAGTGTGCGGGTGCTGAATGCTGACCTGATCAGAGTCCGCATACAGCACAAGAGAGAGAGCTAAAGACGAAAGAAAGATTCCTAGCTATAGATCTTCTGACCTCCTGAGGCTCGCCCCCCAACTGAGGCCCAACTTGATACCTACTCAGGACAACAACTAACCCCCCCCTTTCTTACTGGATTGGAAATCTCAACGCCAATGCAACCATCCTCATGCGACCCTCTCCGCCAGACCAATCCCACAGGACCGCCACAATACGTCACACTCTCTGGTGACCACCACCTACTCCTCCTGCTGCCACTCACACACGCGTCCGAAGACCAAAACAAGGTAACTAATACCTTGGTATGTGAGCGCCCATAATTTTATTGTCCACATATGGACTGACCAGCCATATGCTAAAACAAGGCATCACATATCCTTGACATATCTAACTAGTCGTTAAAAAAAAACATCCCTCTACTAGGGCGGACGGCCACTATTAGCCGGACAGAGAAAACCGCATCGAGGGCACGCGAACATCAATCCCTTCACTTGGTCTTCAATACTGCAGAACTAACGAGGGGGTTATACTTCAGCACAGCAACTTCGAACAACCTACACTTAATCAAAAATAGCTACAACGGAAATCAACTAGGGAATGCGGCATGGCCAGGACTCTACAAAAAATCAACGACAAACTACAACAAAGAAAAAATGAAAACGACAATATACTTACTACCCACGTAGTCACCACTCTTCCAACTAACTTCTCTCTAACTCCTCTCGGATATTTTTTTCTTTCTAATTTTTATTTGTTTTTTGGTTTTTACTTTGTTTTCTGAGGGGAGGGGTAGGAAAATTGGGAAGATGAAAAGGGCAAGGATCCTTGAAAGTTCAACAGCTAGGACTAAGGTAAAGGACATGGTTCCCTCCGGTAATAAGGATGGGTGGAGAAAACCAAGGCTCGCGGAGGCAGGGGCGCAACCCTGAAGTAGATGGACACCACTGGGATTGTGGGGAACATCTACCCGCTACCCGTCAACCGCTTTGTCTCACCCTTTTATGACGAACTTTAGGAACCCGTTCTTTATGACGAACTTCAGGACGCCGTTCCTTGTGGACATCACTCTCTGAGAAACTATCTTGTGTAGAGCAATACTGATTTGTTTCATCTGAATTATAATCAAGGTAACTTACCTTTCTACGTTTACCCCGATTTGGATTATCCTCAACCTCTAACTCCTCTGCTTCTATCTTCTTCTCTTCTACAATTGCTTCTGGTTCTATTTCTTCCACCTCTTCCTTTTCTTCCTCTACATAATCCAAATCATCATCACGACACTGCACATCTTCATCTTCTAGTTGCTCCCCTGGTCCCCCTGGAACTTCTTTCCACTCCTCGGAATCCTCAACAATACTTACAGAAAGCGTCTGCACATCTTCACACACTACATCATTCTCACCCACAAACTCTACAACGCTGCCACCCAGTTTCTCCCCAACTTCTACCTCATCTACTTCTACCACACTTGCAGACTGGACATCCCCTAGTCCATCCGCGACCTCAGAAACACTTGCAGCCTCCCTAACACTTACACTTATACTCCCCTGCGTAGCATGTGCAGACCACTCTTCTGCCTCCTCCTTCGATTCCTCTTCTTCACCACTCTCAGCAACTACAACTTCCTCAACAGTACTCAACCTGGAATCCAGCTGTCCAGGTCCATGTGCAATGTCTGAATTAACTTCTACTGACGATGGTAAAGCTCCCCCATCAAGTGACTTATCATCTTCCGGCGTAGGCGATGATGATGTTATCGGCTCTGGATCCACCTTGGGCAGAAATGGATTTATCGGAACAATTACTGCGACCTTTGGTCGGACCGTATTTGTAGCAACACAACACCGGGCCATCTCCGCGAAATTCTCTGGACGATGCCCAAACCTTCCCAAACGGTAACCGTCTTGGGAATTCAGTCCTCCTATAATTATGTCTAGGACTTCGGTGTCGGTCAACCCCAATCTTAATACCCGGGCAGCTTTTCGTATGTCCTGCACGTAGTCCCCCAACGGCTCTCCGTCGGCCTGATAACGATAGAACCAATCCAGCCTAAGCTTGGAACGTCGTGGAGGATACATGAAGTAATCCAACACTTCCGCATGAAAAGTGTCGACCGTGCCACCCTGACGCCAAGTGTTGGTAACCTTCTGTTGCAACGTACCCTGGCAATACGGGTATATAAGGCACAAGACCTCCCCATCGGATATACCCGGATAGGCGGCCAACTGCAGGACAAGGTCCAAGAAAACCAGCAGCTGGTCCTCCTTAAATCCATCTATCACCGAAAATTTCTGGAGAACTGGGGTGAGAGGGTGGGGCAATTTCTGTTCCTCCCGGTGGTCGGGGGAATACAATGGCTGAAAGCATAGCGCCGCCAGAATTACACAATTCGCAAACACTATCAACAAAACACAACACCCTACAAATACCTAACACCTATAAACATATTGACAATAAAAAGATTGGAATAAGAAAACTCACGTACTATTCTTCCAAAGAGTAGACTGCGGGTCCACCTAACGATGCGAGAACTAGCCCACTACCTGAACAGCTCACACTCGATTACACCCGACAAAAGGAACGCGACACACACACAACACACACAACACGAAAACAAAATACCGACCAACGAAAATTTATTTTAACCCTTTCTTAGGTTACCTCCGGCTACCATTTATCGGCAGAAACAGACTGCCGATCGGGCCATACCGCCTAATCACAAAAAACCGCAACACCTCCCCAAACATGGGTAAGGTAAACTCAAACTAACTAAGCGCCGACTGCGATAAGTCTTGCCCAGGGATTTCCCCTTCTAAAATTTCCTACCACGTGGCACTATTCACTATGCAAGGCGGGCAAGTACATATACATATGTTTCAAACCTTAAAACTAACAAAATATTTTCAACCTTGGGATATAGGGCCTTGAAAATTTTTCTAAGTTCTATTTAAGAACTAAACATTGTGAAAATTTTAAAATATTTCCTAAGTTTGCAAGCCCCGTCACACCCACAGGACCCTTGTCGTAAGCGCGCTCTGCTACCAAATGAAACCCCTTCTTCATTTTGAGTAGTTAAAACAAAAAGAATATTTCCTTTTGTAAAGAGGGGTTACAAGTTAATTAAAACTAGGCTAAGGCCTAGAGAAGCTAAAAATTGCGCTGGATCCAGTAAGACGGGACTTGCAATAAAAACTCAAGAATTAAATAATTAACCATGATTTTATTATTCTATCTCATAATATTCATAACAAAAAACAACAGTGATTTAGAATTCCCCTATTAAATGGTTAACAAAAAAGTATACCCTCTCAACAAGGCCACCTGAATAATATAAACTGAATCCAAGAAAATAATTGCTATGTCACCATCAACGAATTGAAAATGTAAAATAAACATTAACCTCAAAATGAAACTCCCATTAAACCATTTCTTAAAATATAAAATTTATATTTTATGTTTCTTTTAAAATGCAGTATATACATTTATGAAGGTAAATAATTTCATTCACAGTTACTATTAATAATTCAAATAATTATTCATCCAATTTAAATGAACTTTAAAGGTGACACTTACTATACTTGTTAAATAAAACAATTAATTTAAAGAAATGATCAGCCACGATTATTGAGATAGAATACTCGTCTACTGGTGTATATACATTCTAATAATAAAATCCCTATATCCCACCAAAAGTACAGCAATGCATAATATTTATATATATATATATATATATATATATATATCCCCCAAAATGTACACAGAAATATACAGACATAACACGTTCCACAAAACAAATTACATATACAATAGTACACAAATACATAAGGGTCTCTTGCCACGCCCTTTTTTTTTATATTAGCCTTCTGGTGTATATAAATTCTAAACTTCTGTATTATAGGAATCCCAATTAGGATTAAAGATTTATTTCTATGAATGTACCCGCATGGTGTGGGTTAATTGCACGTCATGTGTATCATAAAGTATTGCATACAAATGTCCCCAGGACATTAAAAATTTAAAAGAAGTGCCTAAGTGGCTAAGTGCTAAAATACTTAATTAAGGTAAGAAATAATTAATTAAGGTGAGAAATAAAATTATTTAAAATAATTAACGCCCCCCAGTTACCATGATTAATATAAAGAATTTATATAGACTAAAATAGGGCCAGTTAATGTAAAGGAAAAAAATTGCACCATATTAGCACCTTATATAAAAAAATACATTTGTGTGTGTGTGTCAGAGACGGACATGTTTCTTCAATTTATAACCAGTCTCAACAAACTTGTTTCAACAACCTTGTTTCGACAAACAAGTTGAAAAGTGTTTCGACAGGCACAGCTTGGTTGAAACTAATTTAAAATAACACCTACCTCCCCAGTAATCTTTTTATACAAATGACCTAACCTGATTTTAAAAATAAGAGAAATATATGTTTTAATGCAGAGTAAATTAAACTTGAGAAAATAATAATAACAAAACTGACTTTAAATCTGTAGCGAAAGTACTATAAAGAAATGAGTGGAAATCTAAGTTGGATGCTGTGTGGTACACATGTCAGTCTCTGAACTGACAATTTACTATACAGGTATTGAAATTTACAATTAATACTTAGTGTTCACACTAAACTGTCCCATCAATTGGGGATCCAAATGAAGGTATACTGGTACCATGTTGATTCTACGTGTGAATATAAAATGGATATTTTTCACCTGCTTTGTGTGCCCAGAAGGATGATCTTATTTATAGCGTGACGATCTCATGATTGGCATGTTGTTGCGGCCTGGTCTCTTCGGTGTCGAGTGTGGAGCTTTAAGATGGCATTTCGTTCATTGGCAGTAGGAGTTGTCTCTGTTCAGTGAACCCGCAGTCATTAAGAACTATCTCATATTGAAAAGAAGTCGACGCTAGATATTTACACTAAACCCTCCACCGAAGAGATCTTCACGATGTCGTGAGTTAGGCTTCCATATAGAGACAAACTATCACAAAAGTTTTCGTTCGTTGTCCGTTTGTGAGAAAATTCTCACCAGGCTGCAGCACTGTTGTTTAAAAACTCAGCCGAGCTGCTGGAAAAACTCGGTAGATGGAAACACCGGTCAAACGGTGAAAACTCGAGAACGGTAGCCTCTCCTATCCGCGGGTAGAGAGCAGCACTCCTAATTACTTTAAATTTCGTACTGTCTTTACCGTAAAAAAAAATGCCAATACATTTACTAAACTCGCGCTGAATCATTTGACTCAGCACAGTACACGATTCAATAAATATTTTTAATTTATTTCAAATTACCATTGCTTATAGAGGAAATGCGGATAAGACAGAATAGGCGGGCAATATGGAATACCGTTATTTCAGCTCTTTTGAGAATTCTGTTCTGTTGTCATGTATTGGAAATACTACAGAATGCAACTAGGGAGCCCTAGTGTTATCGTAACGCCATCAGACCGACTGGGGTTGATAAAGAAGCTTGTTTGTTTTGGTGTTTACAGAAACTCTGCAGGTAAGTGTTAACAATGCAGTTTGCATTTTAACATGATAATGTTTTTAGGCTGGGGGTCATTCTACAAAAATCGTCATCGAAAAACGTAACGCTTCCACACTTTCGATTCCCCATCTTGTACGGTTGCTATCGTTTCTAATCAACGTAATGTCTTAGTTAAAGGCTTATTATTCTTTACCTTTGGGTTATAATAGTTATTCCAATGTAAGCTTATTTTAACCTAACAAGAATAAGTCTTTACCACGATGGAAAGTCAGACAATATGTAATCGTAACCCATTATTTAGTCCGGAACTAGAAGAAGAATTGGTAAGCTATCTATTAGAAATAGAATCATTATATTATAGTATTGCATGATTAGATTGTAGAAGGTTGGCATACTAACTGGCCACAAGAAACCACAATAAGAACCCTTTTGGAATTGGCCAAGTTGGTAGGGATTTATAAATAGATTCTTGATCAGACAAAAACAAGTGTTATCAATACTTAAATCAACTAGAACATCATATCCAAACGTTAAAGTTTTCAGAAAAAATAAATTGTTATAATGTTTTGATTTGCTAGGACTTTATGAAAAGTTTAATTTTTCGTCTAATCGCCTGTTTAATGTGGACGAAACGGGGTTTGTATAGTACCAAGAGGGATGTATTATTGGTCAGAGACAAACAACAGGGTCCTTACTGGGGCTGAAAGGCATTTCTGTGATCACTTTCACTGCAGCTGGTGATTTTGTGCAACTTTCACAATATATCTGCTGGACTAACACGAACAACACTAGAACGTTTAATAAATAATATTTATTATGTTAACAGAAACTGAAAGATTTAGTCATTTGTTAATTCGGTTAATATAGTGTTATTATAAATAAACAGAATGTAGTGTTGTTGATATTTCCAGAAGGTTACACATAAATATAAGTTGTATTTTTTATAGATAAAAAGTTAACATTTTGGTAGGCCTACTTTCCCATTATCTGTACTTGCACTACATTTTTGACATTTCCCCTACGCAGTAATCAGTACCGATATATAGTGAATATCGCTTACTTTTAGTAAGTCAAAACGTGTCAATGAATTGTCATATCTAACCTAGCATAAATTGTCATATTAACACAGCGTTGTCACACATGCTTTATTGTTTTAATCGTGGCAATCATAGTACCAATGTTTTACAATCTGGAGTGTGCTCACAATGGGCAAGTACAACCAGGAACGAATGGAGACATAACACATCAAATTATGTTAATGTTTGCAATTAAAATAATAAGAAATAATTCTTAGTACGATGCGGGACGCTTAACAAATATTTAATAAAAATAAGTTCCACTGTCAATAGATGGTTAGATTGTAGAGAAGATATCAAGCTACTGAAGATGATAAAAAAAAACTTTGTAATAGCGGACAAAAGCCTATGGTGTTAGAGTCTAGGATACCAAATGAACAAACTAAAAATATAACGAAAGTAAAGAACATAATAGTGGAGAGAATATGTGTCAAATTGTTTGGCCATCTATGAAGAACGCCGAATTTAATAATTACTGATAAAAAAATCAGTTGCATCGACAGCATCATAAAGACGGGAATAGGTACCGCAACGTATATCATGGAACGGAGAATCGAGGATAAATGACGGCCATAAGAGTAAGAAGTGTGAACGAAGCGACGCCTTTCACAGAAGCGACAGTGTGGTAGAATAACTTGTAAAAGTGGGATTCGGTAGAGGCCATTTTGTTGTTGTAGGCCTATAAATAATGTGTTGTATTATTTATATGCTGTACATATTTAAATCAATACCTAAGATAAAATGTAATTGTTTAATATACTGCTATAATTAACAGGTTACAGGTCTACATATGTGCGCCCATTAACAAGCGTAGTAGACAGTTTAGACTATAATCATTTCTTATTAACTGTCTGCATCATTAAAGCCGTAGATTTCAGGTTACAGACGATGGCGACTTCTGTCAAATCACTTAGCTTCGTTAGTATTTTTCCCAGAAGAAATATCAGCGATTTACTTATGGAAAGAGCACCTTCCGGTTGAATTGGTGTATGCTATCCAACAGGCTGGATGCAAACAAATTTGTTCACTCATTGGTTTGGACATTGTATTAGTACTACTTAAACTTAAGCTACACAAGAGTCACCAATTTTCTTGGTATACTAGCCAAAACAAAATATTGATATCGTACGTAAACATGGCAAGAGCCAACCATGTCAAGATAATTCGCTCACCACCCCACACCAAACCAACCATCAGATAAATCTTTCAGTAGGGCCACTGAAGAGTTACTATTTCATGCCCGACTTTCATAGAGCCAATGAGGAGATTTGCATGTGGTTGAGGCATAACACTAGAACTGCTATCCAGTATGGTATAGATGAACTGGCAGGACGAGCCTAGCTGAAAGTACAGACTGATGAAATCGCAGTCAAAGGGTTTAGAGCCACGGGTATCTGCCCTACCAACAGATAGATCTTCAGTGACGCTGATTTCGTTTCCGTTAGTTGCTGTAGCTTTTACCAAATGATGTAAATCCTGAGAGAAGAGACAAAGAGCGTTTATTTCAGACGATGGGGAATCCTCGAATGCCACTCAACACACCACGGCAGTTAGTAAGATCGTTTGACCAAGGATCACATCCTTCAAAAATGAATGACACTATGTTGCTCTACATATTTTTCCACCTCCATTAAGGAGAAAATTATCCAAACGAGGATGAGAAACTGGTATGGCCACAATAATCACTGCTTCATTATGTAAGATGAATCTGGAGATTTCTCTCAATAAATTCAGTAGTAAATGTCCTCCAAAAACTGATAATAAGAAAACTATATCATCTTGCTTCCCAAAAAATCTCTACCTAAAAAGAAACTAACAGAAATTACGCTGTTGCACACCACTGTATAAACAAAATTCCCGATTAGCGCTTTCGAGCTTCACAGCTCATCAGATCGGAAATACCTGATGATGAGCTGTGAAGCTCGAAAGCGCGAATCGATAATTTTTTATATTGTGGTGTGCAACAGCGTAATTTCAGTTCGTGATTACAACCACTAACATAACTTTATTAATTAACGATATTAATTGATGACTCGTTGGGCACTTGGTGAAACATATTAATACAAAGGTTTTTAAAAATATATACACACTAGTAACGCGCACTCCTCTAACGGGGCATGCGTCGAGAACGCTTGGCCTAGTTACTGGAACACCCCGCAGACTGAATTACACACATGTCAACAGGTTGTCTGTCTCTTGGGCGTAAGCATATAATAAATATCTAATTTTCTTTTTATGTTTTCTATATTTCGTTTCTAATGTAGTCTACCTTTTGCACATCCTTTTACTCTCCTCTGAACTTCATTTGTGCCATTTATATTTTGCTGTTTGTTTTCCAAAAGTGTTCAGCTTACACTTCCATATTGTTACGACCGACGGTCTACTTGATCGTCGTATGGTACAGTGGACAACAAAATACAAGACACCAATTACGTCACTAATCACCAGCTTTAATTATCACAATTAAACAGTTTGTAATCAACAAAATAGTCTCTTACTATAAATCAAATAAAAATTGTTCATACGCAATAAAAATGTCTACTAATATAAAACACAATTGTATTACAATTGTCCCGCGCAATTATAAAACACATAACACTTCGCCATAGTATTACGAACCGCACTAATAACCACTTGAACGCACAGAGTAAATCGTCCGACAATAACTCGTAACTCAAACTGAAAACTGAAAGTAGTTGAGTGCTTGTATTTATACCCCGCCGAAATACTAGAATATTCCATACTGCGCACTAACAATAAAGGAAAACATTAATGCGTAATTCATTGCGGCCTTGACACAGTTCGCGTGGCTTCTGTCACAGTCTAGCTAATGCGTCGAGAATCACGTAACCACACAGATTACAGCCGGATTCCTCTGGAACATTCGATAAACACGTAGGCTGTTCTGTAATGTCGTAACACTACATACGTGTAGTGGCTACCATTAATTTCGAAAACTTTAATTTTTTTCTAGCCTTGCTCTTCAGTGTCCTGCCTATGGTAGCATAGATGTACCGTACTGGAAATTCCCTAGCTTGTTCTCGTTTTGTTATAGAAAATGTCAGTGGCTAAATAAGTAAAATGTGAGGGATGTCTCATACTCAGTCTTTGCTCAAATTAGGCCTTTACCTGAAAAACCATAATTCTTAAACTGATATTATATTCCTCACATTTTTCGCTCACATCAGATACCTGCAGGGCGTGTTTGTTAACCTAGACAATTGTCACATCATTAGAAAACGAAAGGCCCTTAAAAAGGTAGGTCATCTACATAGACGTTAAAAAAGTATAGATGGAAAGAATTAATAGGTACATACATTAGTTGAATAAAATAATGTTAAATTACAAAATTCGTAATGAAACTTCAACTATCACATATGAGATCATTGTTAAAAGCATTTTCATCTAAGGTAGTGAAATTTGGAAGTTGATAAAAGAAACAAAACCCATTTGAGTAATGTAGGTGAAGTTTGCTGCTGAAGATGATCAGCTAGAATTTCAAAAACAGAGAATCAAACAAACCAAGAAGTTATAGTACTCATGGACATCATAATTTAAATGGCATAACTACCTCTGGTGACAGCCAGCCAAAAATATTCTGTAAATGGAAACAAATAAGGGTGATGTACATAATGGAGGACATTCAAGGTCACTGACTGTTGATGTTCATGAAACAGTGGCAAACAGAGGACTTTGAGAAAATGATTTGCATGACCAGATAACATAGTGCAAGGGTGACAAAAAAATAGCCTATTATCTCAATATTCAAAGAAGATCATGAGAAGATCACACGATGTCTATATATGCAGTATATATCTCTATGTGTGTGTATGCATACATACATGGCAATAAGTTTATTATGTGGTCTTACTGCTAAAGAGAGCTAGACTACTTCATGTACTATCTCAGCAACTGAGAACAGAAAACAGAGCCAAGAACAGCAACTTTGAAGAAAAATACAAGAAACAACCACATTAGTCCCATCCAAGGCACTACTGACAGGATCAACAGAATACTACAGTAACAACATCTGGGCAGCCTACAGACCACATCAGATCTTTGAATTATTGCCGAGAACTCCAAAAGCCAGAAACCCCCCCTAGAAGGCCAAGAGATAAGTGAGGTGGCTTGTGATAATTGTAACTGCTCTTATCTGCCAGTCAAATCACCCAACCAAACATTACAGAACACAGGCTTTCAGTGCACAAAGACCAAAAAATACAAACAAAGACTAGACACAAAATTGATTTTGATGGGACAAAACTTCTGGATGGAATGGAATTGTTGCAGAAATGCTTTATTAAAGAGGCCACTGAGATTAAAAATAGACTGAATACACTCAAGAAATCAGATGATGACGACTGCAACTTCATCCAGTCTGGAGACTGATACTTCACAATTAAATCACTTGACACCACCAGCAGACAAGTCAATTTCTTAACAGATACAAGTTTAGCTGTTGGCCAACAGAAACACATATTTCAACACCCACACCATTGTGTGTGTGTGTGTGTGTGTGTGTGTGTGTGTGAGAGAGAGAGAGAGAGAGAGAGAGAGAGAGAGAGAGAGAGAGAGAGAGAGAGAGAGAGAGAGTGAGTGAACGTGTGCATGTTTGGATCCGTAGTGTTCTTTGATGCCCTCCAGTTCCCAGTTTCCATCTTCACCTATTATACCAGTCTCCTAGGCAAACGTTTCTTGCAGACATGGTTCAGCTTTATGTATTCAGCTCAGCTGCTTTCCATTTGTCCTGAAGTGTCAAATGAAGCATTACTTCAATTGCTTTTCTTGTATTTGCTGTAGATTATTCATGTCTATTTTCATTATCTCCATTACTGTGTTGTTTCTGATCTTGTCCAAGTGATAGATTATGGTCAATCAAGGGAGTCATAAGTATTTCTAGTTTTTGTTTAACTACCGTGCTTCAATTCCATATTCCATTATGTCATTCAATGTCAATGCCATATATAATACAGTATTGTAATTTACGTATATTAAAATGTTTCTATTGTTTGATAGACCTTTAGGCCAAAGAACCATGTTTAATGTTCCAATTGCCTGTTTTCTGTGCTTAATTCATTTACTAATATTCTTTTCACATTCCCCACTATTAACTATTTTTGTATGATATTAAGATGTGAATTTATAACAAGATGCGATCTTTATATTTTCCAGCTCTAATCCTTCCATTGCTCCATCAGACAAAGATGGTTTAATAACAACATTTTTACTCTGTTTTACACACACTGTTTAATTTTTATTTAAAATAAACGTTTTGGCCATATTATGATGAGCCATCCTATCCTCAGCAGCTCAACTGACACAGAGCTCAAAGAGGTTACTAAAAAAAGAATTTTGCCATTAGCAAAAACAAAATACCTCTTTCAATTTCTGGTGTTTATAAGGTCTTGTGCAGTTGTGGTGAACCATCCTGATCCTGTGTACATGCATGAAACAAGGACACAGATGCTAATGAGAATGCAAGAACACATGAGGCACATGATAAAAGGAGACATGGGGAAATAACCAACAGTGGATCATAGCTATAAAAACTAACACATCTAATTTGAAGAATCGGCAATCACATGAAGGTTTGTAATTATTTTATTTGGGTGATAATAAGAATATCTGTAATATTGATGATACGTATATAATTTGCTGAGAGTTTTGAAACTTGCTTTAAACAAGGTGTGAGGACGATTGTAATAAAATAAAATAATTGTGTTTATTCTTATTTTTATTCAATGACAAATGAATGGCAAAATGTTATTGTATTCAATTTTTTTGTACACTATGTTTCAATGTCTGTTCTTTTTTATAACTTTTGAGTTATTGGACAGGGAATACTTTCTTATAAATTATGGGCTTGTTAGTAACATTGTGGAGAGGAGTTACTGAATAAATAGGGGTGGATCTTGTGCTCTGTCTGAGTCAAGTTACTGAATGTGGCTCATTGTAACATGGGACATGATGTGCAAAGTTCTTATTAAGATAGAAAACCATGATACCTTTCAAACAAGAAACTTTGTCTTAGTTTTGTTTACTTACAGATCCCATCTATAATACTACCTCTTCTAATAGAAGAGATAAGACATGAGGAAGGTCAGATAAAAAAAAAATATTATGTTGATTTAAATGTTATGTTTTATGATTTATGTTTTTATGATCACAGTCAGGGCCGGCGAGAGCGATCACGGGCCCCGGGGCTAAAGATTTTTGGCCCCCCCCAAAGAAAAACTTACCAAAATCATTACTGTTGGATTGTTAATGGTTTAGGATTTATTAATTGACCCTTAATTAGTTATTCTTAACTTTAATCATAAATAAATGGGTTTTACACTGTTAATAAATGGCCAGAACAAGATATGTGAAGAGAGACATAAAATATATTTATAGAAATACATAATAAATGGTATGTTAGCAAGTGAATAAATGTATTGTGTAAAGTTTTACAGCCTATATTTACACTATCTTTTTATCAGTCTGTCATTACAGCAATATCCCCTTTCTTGCCTTTTTCAAGGCAAATTCGTCAATAATATTGTCCAAATTGGTTTAAAATATGGATGAATTCGCTTATAGACTACATAAAAATATGTGTTTAAATTGAAAGTTAACGAATTTTTTTATTGAACGAATGCAAACTTTCTTATAATACATTGTATATTATTTTTTACACTAACGTGATACAGCTTAAAGTTGTTCATGGTACACATATTTTTACTTTTATTGATTACATTCATATTGCAAACTTTATTAATCTAATGCCGAATTAAAACAAGTAAAACCTTAATTTAACTATAAGTATATTAAATTATCTGTTTTTGTAAGAGCACCAGCTATCAGGACGGAAAAAGTCACTTATATTACAGTATGAGCTGCAGTTAAGAAATTTAAAAAATGTTACCGTCATTATAGGCTTAGTTATTTCTTTTAACAAAGGGCAAAGGCCGTTATGCACCGGGCCCGCTTCGGGACCCCCGGCCCCAGGGCTCTGGCCCCCCCTCTCTCTCCGGCCCTGATCACAGTTGTGTGTTTGGCATCAGCAACAATTGTCCTGATGATGTCAGGATTGTCGAAACGTCGACATAAATAAGTTTAAATCTGTGTTATTTTTGACCGATCCTCATTAACCCTTCACTGAAAAATTCATTGATTGACGGTCACTACAAATTTAACGATTTATTTATGGTTTAAATTATGTTTCCTCTTCACTACTTTTTTGATCAATGTAAATACATTTCTATACTACATTGTGTGTGTGTGTGTGTGTGTGTGTGTGTGTGTGTGTGTGTGTGAGAGAGAGAGAGAGAGAGAGAGAGAGAGAGAGAGAGAGAGAGAGAGAGAGAGAGAGAGAGAGAGAGAGAGAGAGAGAGAGAGGTAAAATATTTATTTCAGAGTTTACATTGATCAAAGAAAGTTATGTTTTCCCCACAAAAAAATTGACTATCATATGAAAACAACATAACGTAGGTTAAACATTTTTGTTTTTCAGTTTGTTTACACCGTTTTGAAGAAACCTGTTACTATAATATAATTTAAACTGTAAAAATTAAAATAATTTGTCAGTGCTTTTTATATTGACTTTTTATTTTATTGTTTGCTTTATTATTATAAAAAAAGAAATATTTTTAGTTGAATCTGTTCTGACGCTGTAACAGTAGTCCTCTGTTCAGGGTCTGACTTAGTGCTCTAAGCTGATAAATTTTTAGTGCCCCCTCCCCTCCTCCGATTACCTTCCAACCTCTCAAATGATGGGTATTACACATGATTTACTTATATATTGTAGGCTACTTATTATTGAGAAACATGTGATTTCTATAAATAAAATTTCGTCTTGCTTCCATTTTAATCACTTAAATTTATTTATTAAAACAGCATGAACATACTGACAGATTATAATAAGTAACAAGAATATTTGAAAAATTCTGTAATTTACTGGTATTTAACCTTTACAGAAGGTAAATTAAAACGCTAAGAACAAAAGTTTTTTCAAATAATTTTCATGATCATTATTAAGTCCTGCAAAATTGACTCTTAATTATTAATGAGTCTCAAAATTGATCCAAAATGTTCACCTATTTATATGTTATGAACTCTTGCCTCTTGGATAGATGTTGGAGGACTGACTTTAGACTAGCGTCAACTCAGAGGAAGATGAGCAACCTATATGCGTGCTCATTCCAAGTGGTGCTGAAGTGAGTTTGGCCCATATGAAAGCCAGCTGGGAAACAGTGCTTCTCCGACTACTGCACCTGTGGACTTTTCAGAAGATCAAGAAGGGTACTGAAATGTGTTATTTTCAGAAGGGATTTTGTGCTTGAAATGGTGTGATTTTGGCAACAGCATGATGTAAAAATATATACAATGCAACTTGAGTTTTTTGTTCTCTTAAATTTTATGCCCCAAAGCTTATGCGCTAGGCTACAGGCTACATTACCTATGGTAAATCAGGCTCTGCTCATGTTTACTGCATTTGTAGATTGAATGTGTTCGTATTTAATTTACAAACACACTGAAGATGAAGTAGTCACAGAGCTTGAAGAAAACACACACACACACACACACACACACACACACACACACACACACACACACACACACACACACACACACACACACACACAGAAAAGAAGTTTTTCTACAGGATGGTATGCAACAAAATCTAATCACACACTCTCTGATGTTGTGAATACTGAGTTTGTGAAGTGTACAGCAGACTCATCATAATGCTCAAGCCTTTGCTGCTGAGGTTATTTGATCATAAGAATTACTGGGCTAACATGCCACATTTAATTAACAAACTTAAAGTGGATTGTAGATTAAAAAATACAGATAGAATACTAGTTATTGTACTTCATTATTTGTGTTCTGAAATTAACTTAGTCTTGTTAGTGAAGTATCTAGACTACTGAGATATGTATTAAGTTAGTGTGTGGTTTTTGTTACAATCTGGATCACATGGAAACTCTTATCTACTACTAAAAATAGCGGTTTGTATAAAGTGGTATTCTATATTTATATATCAATATATAGTTTATTGTTAAAAAGGCTAAATATTTTAACTTAAGTTGTATGAGGACATCTTGGGCGACATGTTTTTCTGTTTTGACTGTCAACTGGTCTTTGGAATCTGGTGTTTTACTGGTGTAAGCTAACTGAAATATATTCACTTTAATTGTTAGGAGCAATCGAGTTAACCATTAACTGTCAGGAGTCAAAAAGTAAATATTAATGTAAAAATTTGTAGACCTCCCTCAAAAAAACTAAGTATAATAATTGTTATCACACATTTTTCATCAATCGTCACTTATGCTGGCCCAGTCTGAATGCTGTTACACATAAAAAGATAGAAAACATTCTCAATTGGCCAACACCCAATGGCCAAAATTGCCTTTTTGATTAAGATTATCCAGGGTGTTAGTCCACGGTCTAAATCTGTTAAAATTGAAGTTATTATCAAAAGTTGAAGTAAAAGTAAAAGTTTAAGTTATTATTATTAAAAGTGGAATTCATAATAATAACAGTCAACAAACTCTGAAAATGGAACAACAAACTTGACAGAATAAACTGACTATTTAAATTTTATTGAGTGTTATTATTATGAATTCCACCTTTAATAATAAGTGAGCGAGTAAAGTGAGATCTCAGTTTTACCTCAGTGTCTGAAACTTAGAAGACGGTGTAAAATGACCTGATCATAAGTTTTATATAAAAATGACAAGGATGCAAGACATCTCCTTTATAGGCAGACTCCAGGTGATAAATGGAGACAACCTTGTTATATACTGCACAAAAGTATGTTGTACACAATACTACACTATATTATATATAACTCCCAAGTGCAGAGATAGCTGGTGTTATTTCATTGCATGATTAATAATAATATAATTAATTAATAACAGTGACAGCTGGTGGTTCCAAATTTTGGTGGTTGCAGTAGTCGGATGAGTGGGGGGGGGGCAGAGGAGGTTGAAAGGACACATTAAACAGGAGGTAGATCTACTAACTACGTATGTGCATCATACATAGTGCTATTGTATGGAAAAAAAATAGAAAGCTACTGTTTTCCAATTGTTTGAGCAGTTAATTTGTGGAAAATTCCAAGTAAGTTGTGTCGAAACAGTTCATCTAATAAGCATGATGCAAGCGACTGAGCATCATGTTTAGGAGAAGCAATAAAACCCCAGAAACATTCAACCTGTTTACATTTTATTATATAAGGATACACTATGCCATTTGAAAAACATTAGCAACATCAATGGTCTCATCAGCAATTACAGCCAAATAATCCGCTTCTTGTATCTTACTCGTTATTTCTTCATGGCATATTTCTAACATTGTATTTAAATGTTTACTTTGAATGGTTTTTGAGGTGCCCATAAATACAGTTGCTGCTTCTAAATGATTTTTAATTGCTGTGTCAAGCTCAGAACTGAAACCAATTAAGTCTCGAAATACACCAGGATCTGATGACGATTCAGTCACATTATAACCCCGCAAAGCTAATTCAAAAGCTCCACAGAAGCGGATACAGTATATTATTGTATTTAAGATGTAGTGATTATTGCGTACTCTTTCATTGTGTAATACAATATTTCGTCTATATTCACTGTACAGGTGCTATACATACCAAAAAGAGAAAAATGAAAAGCATTCTTTATATGTACACTTGATGCGTGATGATTTCTTATTTTTTCAGCTAGATGATTAATATCTTTCATTCCGGTGTCCAGGAGTCCTACCCTCCAAACAATAAACATGGAAAACAAAATGAAGAATTTCTTTCTTCACAACCACATAACCAGTCATTATTTTCATAATATTCTAGTTCAATAATCGATTAAATTGTCAACCGCCTGATTTTACAATTTGATTTATTGTTAAGGGAGGCATTTTGCATCCTAGTCTATCGATTCTTAATGTTATTCATTTTAAACTAAAAAACAACATGTATAAAAGCATGCAGAATCAGTAACTCCAAAAAGCACAAACACAAAAGCACACAGCAGCACTAAACAAAGAAAAATAATACTTAACACACAGTTTAATCAATAAAAAGTTGATTGCCACTTTATTATCACAATCGCAGTTATACAAAATTATTACTATAATTTTATAAATTCAAACAATGGGTGACATTTACCTTGAAGCAATATGAACACTAAACCTAACACAACTTACAAATCAAGAAGAATGTGCACACTTCATGAGACAACTAAAGATGAGCTACAATGCTACTAGTGGAGTGTTGCAGAAGCTTTTGCAACCGCCTAACTAACATTGGGAGCACTGCACAAATTGTGAAGAGTAGCACACATTCTCCTATACATTTGTGTTGTAAGATCTGCCATTTACTCTTCAAGTTGCAAGCGCTCTACAAGCACCAGCCTGCGCGCCACATTTGAATAGTACGTAAACATTGCCGTGTAGAATATAATATGCTCTTCCTTGAAATTTATATGACACTTTTAACTGCTTAATGTTTTTGTATATTATTTTACATTTTATTTATTCTATTTTGATTGTCGTGCAACGCTGCAACCATAACACCAGCCGCCATTGATTAATAATATAATAAAAAATTATTATATTATTTCATGATTGCACAACTACCAATATTTGAACTATGATATGTTACAATATTTCAGATTAGAATATTTGAACTAAAATATTACAACAGTTATTTTGTAACAGTCAATATATATTTTTGGGTTAGCTATCTGCTTATGCAATACACATTTTTTCTACCGCTGACAAATAATGTTGAAGGCATAAGTCCAAAGTAGTATAAAACTGTCTATCTTGGTCACAGGCAACCAAGAAGTATGACTGTATCTGCATATATAGGATAGTTGATTTTAAAACTGGTAGTTGTTTGAATCTGTAACCAGTTACTGCAAGCTTCTGACAGAATTGTTACACTGTATGGAACACACAATTAATGATTTGGATAAAATGACAACTAAATACAGAAGCTGGTGCTGCACTTGAGTACTGCAAAACGTCAACACAAGCGCTGTTTTGAGCAGCTGTTTCCATTATACCAGCCTAGTTACACTCCATTAACAACTAATTTAAAATTTTGTCTTCATGTGGCCACATTGTTGTGGTTTTCTTTTGTATTAGTGTATGCAATCTTGTTAGTTTTTATATTGAAGTTAAAAAGGTATTTCTTACAAAATGTCTGTGATATATAGACTGCTGTATTGTTTGTCCCCTCTCAATACACTATAATTTCAACTTGATTTTCGGTATAGGTATATACGTATCACGGATAGATTTGGAGAGCAGTTTTCAGTTGATAACTAAATTTTATACATTTTTTCCCAGAAAGCCTGAAAAATGCAATAATTTTATATTTTTATAGACAGTAACTTCTAAAGATTGGGAAAGAGGAATTTGTTCAATTCTTTAGATCTGGCTCTGTCCTTAGATATATGATTTTCTACTTATCTTTAACGATCACAACTGTAACCACCACTCTCTGCTTGATGCAACCACATCAGCACCACCACTTGACTAGCCACATGGCCAATGTGGGGGGGGGGGGGGATGAGACTATTTGGGGGGCTGAGACTTCCTTCTAAGGGGGGGGGGGTAAGACTAGCTTGAAGGTTGGACTCCCCATATTGCTCAGGGCAGATGAGGTATTCAAGACTCTTTCCATATAATTATTTATAAAAATATTTATAAGCCTTATTTTAATACATACAATTGGTTTAGAAATAAGCCTATGATAAGTGATTATGGAATTTCACTGAAATTTTTAATAGCTCTGGGGGGCAGGGGCTTTAACAGGGGGTCAAAGGGGACAGCTGTACCGGGCCCCGAGCTCAAGGGGGGGGGCCCGACAGGGGCTCCATTTTTTTTGGTGTAAAACAAATTTTAAGAATAAATAATTTTAGTTTGGTTATGATTTAGAAAAATAACAAAATATTTCTAATTAACCGCAGCAGGGCCAATATTAAATCTGAACCTGTTCGATTTAATAGCTATAAGGGCATATTATTGTTGTCCCGTCTCATAGCTTTCTCCCCTATCCACTACCAGTGTTGTTTAATTCGGATGACAAAATGGCGAATTCGATAGTTCACCAAGATGATCAAGAAAGGAAGCAGTTCACCCTGTTGCTAGGCATCTTCCAAGCATTATCGAAGCACTGGACGACTTGATAGAGAAGAGATCTAAAAAAACTTACCCACAAAGCTTTTTCTGAAGCTGTTGGTCTGAGAGACTACTTTTTGTCTTTCAAATCAATCTTTATGAGTGCTGTGTGGATAAAGGTCCTCGAGAGTTTCGACCAAAAGAACTTGGTTCTGCAGTCCAGAAGTGTCATGCTAGACATTGCGGTTGCAAATATTTTAGAGCTACAGCAAAGAAATTAAAAACTTAAGGGATAACTGGCCAACAATTTTGTCTGAAGCAAAACTTGTGGCAGGTAACTTTGGAATTACTCCAGAGGTAAAGCAGGGAAGAAATAAAAGAAAATACAATGAAGATATTCCTTTAGAACCAGAGGAAAACTTTAAAATTAATGTATTTTATGTCATATTAGACTCTCTTATCTTTCAGCTTGCCAATAGGTATGAGCACATGAGCACAATTGCTAATTTGTTTTCCCCGATATTGTCATTTAAGACCCTAGATAAGGAGGAACTTCTAAAACGATCTATGCAGCTAAGGGAAAAGTACCCCAATGACCTAACTGCCTCGCTTAATGATGAGATTGTGCACCTAAAAAAATGCACAAAGTTACCTTTGAAAGCACCGCTGAAAGCCAGGAAGGGCCCAGGAAGGTTTTATTTATACCTTTTAAATAAAATTTTTAAATTGCGGCTTGAAGGAATTTTCCCACAAGTATGCATAGCAATCAGAATTTTTTGCACAATTCCACTCACAGTTGCTGAAGGAGAACGAGCATTTAGTAAGCTTTTGTTAATAAAGAACTACCTTCGTGCAACCATGATGCAAGACCGACTGAACAGTTGTGCTTTACTTTCCATCAGGGCTGGACTGGGAACAAATTTAGTACCGGGAAATCTGGATAGGTCGGGCCACGGGGTGAAATGAAAACAATTTTCACAATTTAATTTATTTACTATTCAATACGTTGAACTAAAGTAACTAAACAGTTGTCTGACAGTAAATTAAAAAGTTGAAAGAAAATTCCAACACAATACAGTGAGTGAACAGTGTCAATACAGCGAATGGTACAAAGTCAAAGGTATACTCGTGTACAGCTGTAGGCATTTCATCTGGCGCGGGAAGTAGTGGAATATAAATATACACTCGGTCCCTCCTCACCCCCCCCCCATGTCAACAGTCTGGTTCAAAACAAAAAAAAATTTGTTTGCTTAGACTATTCATAAAACAAATAAACAAATGCTGACCAATATGCTGACATCATCGGTACTGATAACTGATTCAAATACACTATTGCGCCAGATGAAATGCCTACCAGCTGTACATAATAATTTTCAATTACTGTATAACATTTTTCTTAATAAACTACTTTTTTCCTTAATTGCATCTACAATTTGGTCATTCTTTATTGTATTTAAAATATCTTTTTCACAGGACATAATCATGAACGCTTCTAATTTATTTTGGCCTAAACAATTATGTAATCTGTTCAATATATATTTTAATTTTGAAAACGACCGTTCGCACGAAACTTTTGTCGAAGACAATGTTACAATAAATTTATATATTAAAAATAAATTTTGATACGTTACAGAATGTAAATTAAATTTTTGCAAAACTATAAAACAGCAGGTGACACAATTTTTACAAGATTGGCAATTCGATGAATTTGTTCTCCAATTACCATATTTTCATTATTATCTTCTTCATCATTCGAATCGGAATCTGCTTCAACTTCATTTACGTTGGTAACTGTTTCTTTAAACAATTGCCACTTTTTTACAAAATCTTTAAATTCTGCATGTAAATCGACTATATTTATGGCTTTGTTAAATTTTTTATTAATTACTTCTATAATTGATTGAAAAGTTGAATCTGGTATATTGTTACTTAAAATATTTTGAAAATTACTTGGATTTAAATAATATAACTCTATATATAAATTATCGTTTTTTAAAAATCGCTTGTTTAAACCGTTCATAACATTATCCATTATAATGTTATATACATTAATGCGAAATAAATCTTTTGCACTAATGGTGCAAATTTTTCATCTAAAGTTAACCAACATCTATGTACGCCGTCTTTTCGAAAGTATATTTTTCCATCGTTTAAATTATATTTTGACTCTAAACTTGGTTGGACTGGATGAAACTTTAAGAAATTTGGCAAATTTTTATTTACAGGTTTTATAAAATAATTAATTTTGTCGTAAATTTCCTCATTTATTTCTTCTGCTTCTAAATTTTGATGTTGCTGAATATTTACTGGCGTTTCTTCTATTTGCGTATCTTCTTCTATTATTTCTTCAATGGCAGTCACGGATTCAGAGGAGGTACTTGGAACAAGGTCATTCTTGGAAACAGGCATTGAAGTGGCAGTATGAAAGAGACTATCTATTTTATGACAGTTTTCAGCCACAGCTTTCAAAAGGTTTTGCTTTTTTATTTTTTCTCGTTCCCATCCGCCTTCCCATTTTGATTTTGGCATTTTTAAATATTAAGTAGACCCTATAATATAAGGCCTATATTAATTGGAATGAAATGATATTTTTAATACTATTGATTTTCATTACATATTTTACTTTCACACAATAATTACGTAGTTAAATAAATTTTTTGTACATACCTTAGACAAAACCACAATTTTGTATAATGTTTAAAAACCAAACGTTTAATTAGCATTAACTTGGCATACGCACTATTATAATAATTAATAACAGTGAGATGTGAGAATATAAAATGTTCACAAAACACAAAACTACATACTACAATTATGATTATCCATCACAGTTCAGAAATCAGCATCTCACCAGATCAGAACTGATTGTGGCTTAACTGCAGTATCGGGTCAGTGCTTCGTGTGCAGTTGGTGTTGACCCGACAGCGTCCGATCGGCCCCGCCGATGTCAGTTGCTAACTCACCGCCGCACGGAAAACCCGGATCACTGTAAATACAAGTGAGCCTCTCGCGGTAAGAAAAAAGAAACGATGTCTGCGACGTTCTAACTTTATCACCGAATTTTTTGGTGAATTCAACTGTCGGCACTGAACATAAACACGAAATATTTCGTATACGATCCGGGTTTTCCGTGCAGGGTTCCTCTGGTGATTGTGTTGCATAAGTTATTATAATGCTACACATTGATGCTAGGTTTATTTGTGTTTCCTTTTTATCCATTCTTAACTTTTCAATTTTAATTTTTGCAATATTTTTTTTCACTGTCACGTCACGGGCCACCGGGAAATTCCCAGTATCCCGTCGGGCCAATCCAGCCATTGAACAAGAAATTTCAAGAAAAATAGATTATGACAGTGTCGTAAAAGACTTTGCTACAGCCAAACTAAGAAGACTACTTTAATGCATCATTAATTATAAATTTCATTTAATACTATTGAACTTTTACGATATGTATATTAAAAAAGTTTGTAACCTACCAATCTACCATTAAGTTTTATGTTTTTGTTAATATAAAGTCGTTTAAGAATTTGTTTTTTGTGTACCCTTATGTAGACTACATACATTTCTTTTATTAAATTTTCAGTGTTTGTTGATACAAAGTAAACGTGATCTAGAGTTTCAATTTTAGTTTTCTATGTTCCTTAGTCACCCTCTATGTGTGTAATATTTAAACGTGATTGTGACGGTGGTGTGTTGTGAGGGTGTTTGGGTGGTGGTCGGGGTGGAAACAAGGGGGCCCTGTGGGTTTATCTGTACCGGGCCCCGTGATTTCTGTTACCGCCCCTGCTGGGGGTGAGGGAAATCAATCTCCCCTTGACTCCCTCTGTAGTTATGCCACTGCTACATGGCATGTCTATCTTCAATTTTGATATACACATACCTGGTCCTGCTAATGCTGCTCAAAACCACCTGGAAGCCTTCAGCAAAACAGATATGTAGGCTGTCCATCTGATTCTCTGTCTTCCATACTGATCCTGCACCAACAATGCTGCCTTGTATTCTCTCAGTAGGAGATTTACTCACCTTGATTCCTTCCTTCATAAATTTAACCATAAATAGTTTTGAAAGCAAAGCTCCATTCTGTTCTTCTATCAATTGTAGCCTCTATATCCCAGACATACTATAAATTCTATATGTCTACTTTCTTTATAAACAGATTACTGGAGTCAGGTGACCCCCACCATAGACAACACAATTGCATGATTTCTTAGATCTCCTACTAAGTTTTATGTTTCCTCATTATCTCAACTAATTTTACTTTCTTCCATCAAGTTTGCTGATGCAATGCTTCAAAAGCTCAACATAACTATAGCATCCTCTGGTACTTGACTTTATCTCATTACTCAGTTAGCAATGGCAGTTCCACTCCCAACCTCTACCATCCAACTCTTTAGGCATACACACTACACATATCACATAAACACACATAATTCTTCCCCCCCCCCCAGTGACTCCACCTGCATACTGCTTAGTTTACACTGATATTTACAACCCTAAACAGTCATTACCCACTAGCTGAGTAGGCACCAGAACAATCCAAGACTCGCCTTCAGACTTGGACAAATCTCAAATATCTCTAAAACATATGCATGTATACTTCAATACTGTATATTCAACTGTTTTATTATAACAAAGGAAATCGCTGTCCTACTTGGATAGGGCAGGAGTTTGAAACTGTAGCTCAAAATGCAAACTCTAGTGCTACACTTACAACTGTACATCATTGTGACATATTCTTGGTATGACCAGCAGATGCTAAACAGTCAATTAGTCAAGAAAGAAGAAGTCAGCACTGAAGATGACTTACACAGATAAAGTTGAAATGTCTGGTGTTTTAACAACAGACCACAAACCAGCAGCCCAGAAATTTAATCATCAAAATGTAGCACACTGTATAAAATTTAATACTTGTAAAAATAATATTTTTACAGTTATAATTATAATATATTAGTGTTAAGTTATATAATTTTTTTAATTATAAAATAATAGTGTTGGATAAGATGGATGTAAGTTTTATAAATAAAAAGAAGATCAATAAGAGAGAATTAAAATGTTTATTTGGTAAAAAAATAGCAACTTAGCAATTTTACAGGTTTAATTATAATAAGTCTTATCATTTAACACAATTTTTTAAATAATTTAATCATTTTTTTTACAAATATAAATTAAAATTAAATTAATAAGGAACAAGAGAAATAGATAGGGAAATAGTCAATACTCTACTGTTTTACTCTAACTACTGCTGATACAACCCCTTCGGAATTACCTCCTATTTTACGGTTGACTTTTCCAGGTTGGTCAATTTTCTTACCCATTACAATACTTTGGTCTTCAGCATCTCTTCTGAAGATCTTATTTGGGTCACCACCCGATAAGTCAGGTGCTGGAATGTCGTAAGACTTTGCTGGTACAGTACCCTCTGGTGCATTTATTGGGGTCCATTCTGATTTAGAAGAAGCTGCTAAATTCAAACTTTTGTCGATGTTAGCGAAATTATGAAAGTTTGGGAAATTGAAATCATCATTACTAAAACCAAAACCAAAATTGTGGTTACTGCTTGTTTGGTGGTTTGGTAATGGATACTGGTTTTGTGTATTAGGCCTTCCTGTGAGTACTTTGAATATATCATTATCGTGGGGTAGAACAGTTCTGATTTCTGGGCCTGGCCTTTTGTAATATCTGCTGAGATTCTGTGTGATTGGTTTTGTACCATAGCCATCATCACCACTGATACCAGCACCGCCACCACCAGCACCACCATAACCACCACCGAGTCCTTTAAAAAATCCTTCAAATCCCCCACTTGCTGGTGGTAAATACCCATGGTATCTTGCTGAAGTTCCTGTACTTGGTGGTAAGTATTCCTTTCCTCCATAACTTCCTGCACCACCAGCACTAAAGTGTTGACCATGTTGAAGTGCATCTTCTAGAGTTTTCTCATCGTTAAAGTCATCAGAACTATATTCTGAACTTTCATCCCTTGTGGGAACCTTACTAAAGAAATCGTGACCATAATGAGAATAAAACTCACTACCTGGGGCATCATGTTGGTTTTCCTTGTTCTCATAGCGGACATTGGCTCTTACTGCAGGTATATCATGTTCCCTCTGTGGCTTCACGTTGTATATTTCAGACCCAAAATCGTCACTCTCTGAGGAACCAATGGATGGGAACTTTTTATAATTGTGTTTCACTCTGTTATAATTGGATTTTGGCTGAAAATCTTCATTGAAATGTTGATTGTACCCACCTGGCTGCTTGAGGTAGGATGGCTTACCAACCTGGAATAATGGTTTCGCGTACTGGTGGAAACGAGGGATGCCCCTTGAATTGAACCTGTGTTGATAAGGACCATCATTGTTGAATGACTTCAGGTTCCTTAGTAAAGGTACAACAGGTTTTGCAGGGCCATAAGTGGTTGCTTTTAAGGGTGGTGGTGCTGCAGTACGGAAGAAGTCATCATCATCACTCAATCCAGATTTGTATCTTCCCGAAGAGTATCCATAACTGTTCTGTGGATAATACGAGTCTCTTACAATTGTATCTGCTGGCACTTGTTCACCCTGAAACAAACAAGTGCTGTCTCAATGTTTTATATCAATAAATTGTACTTGTCTTATTTAAAAATAATATTTATAAATATTCAAATAATGTACTTTTGAACAATAGTTTCCCTTAAATAAATTTTCATATTATATTATAAATAAATTTAAGTACAGTTTCATAAATACTAATACATTTGTTATGAAAAGCTATCCCAGTTGTAGTTGGGGTATATAAGCTTTTATTCCACAAAAATTACTAGGTTAAGACAAATTTTTTAAATCTTCACGCCAAACAGAACAACAAAAATTGAACTTAGAGAAAGAAGTTACAGTCTTTTATACACTATATATGAATACCGGTATACTTTTAATTCCTTCTTTTTTAGCATAATGCATTTAGGTTTATTAAATAATATTATTTAATATAAATGTCTGGTAATATGAAATAATAATTATGTATGAAAAGCTACATGTTTAATATCTACCTGTTATTAACACCTGGGATTAATACCTGGGATTGTGTATAACTCAATGGGAATGAAGCATAGATATGTCTTGATCTCATGAGTGCTTCTGATTTTACACCAACCTCTAGTCAGATATTCAAATCTATATAATTTAATGAAAATAGAAAACGCTCATCAGACCAAAACATATTTGTATATGATATGTTAGTAAACTGAAAAGTAATAATTAAGAAAGTTGTGTTAGTGGTTATAATCGTAAACAGAATTATCACTGTTGCACACCACTATAGAAAAATTATTCCGATTATAGTGGTGTGCAACAGTGATAATTCTGTTTGTAAAGTAATAGCCACTAACATATAAATGTAAACATACAACTAAACACGAAGTATTAAACACTGTAAATAGTATTAAAATAACAAACTTTTTTGCAATATTTCCTGAGCTTGAGCATAAGAAAAACTACAAATTTTCTCCATATTATTTATTTCCAAGGATTAAGCCCATCATGTCTATTCTGCTACAAGCCAATTTCCTCAGCCTGCCTATGACTCTTCTTCTTCTAATCTATAATTCTACATTCTAGTACTACCATTTTGTATTGTAGTCTATTCTGTAGCATTCTTCAAAGACGGGTACACTAATTTCTTGCATCTTCTTTTTATTGTTTTGTTTAGAGAAGTTACATTTAATTCTTTCCTTATATAAACTCTTTTTGTTGCCTAAGGTACCCCTTAAGTATCTCATCTGCGATGACTGTTTCTTCTTCTCATCTTGTGTTGAAATTGCCCATGTTTCACTGATTTACATTACTACTGTAGTAGCCATCACTTCATACACGCTTCCTTTCATGTTTTATTCCCAAGCATTCTGTGCATCATTCCATAAATTTTCTTATATTTTGAAGCCTATTATTTACATAATTTCATAGTGATTACAGATATCACACCCCAAATAATTAAGATTATTAACTTGCTCTAAAAACTTGCATAATGCATTATACTGACAAAGGAAATGTTACTCAGTAGGTAGCTTAGTGTTCTCAGTAGTCCTATACTTGGAAGAAACTAGATGACGACAATTACATGATGAAACTTGTACTCTGAGTATCATGTCCAATATAGTCCTCCATCTTAGAGGAGTTAAACATAAGCCAATGATTATGTCAAATATGTAAAATTTTAAGTACTAAAATCCTAAGTTTTATTAACCATCTGTCAGGCGCGGCTGATCTGATTGATACTCGTCTTACGTTTTTTTGTTCCATTTGACTCTAACAGATGACAGCACCACCTGTCTCTCAGTAGCTTAAAATATTCCTTCCCTTTATCTGTCAAGAGTGTTTAGTATGCCAACAGCTATTGCAAAGTGAAGATAGTGTCTGTTTGTTCAATTTGATACACTGCGCCTGTGCGTGTTATATTTTTAAAGGTTTACAATTGTCTTGTTAAGTCATTTTGATTAGTAAATTTTTCATATTTCTATACATATTGATTCACTGTTTCAGTCTAAAACAATTTATGTTTGTATTTCTGGAAAATGTGTTGTTTTGGCATCCAGGGGTTGCATGATGGTAAATCAATAGATACTGATACTGGAGATAAGCAGAAGCCGTCTGTCATAACATTTTACAATAGAACGAAAGGGGGAGTAGACACTACTGACAAATTATGTGCATCATATAATGTAGCAAGAGATGTACGCCGCTGGCCAATGGTCATATTTTTTGCAATGATAAACATGAGTGGTATCAACGTGCAAGTTATATATTTCTAGAATGGTCATGATGTTGTTAGAAGAAAATAGTTTCTGAAGACATTATCTCATAAATTAGTTCTGGCCCCAAATCATTCGAAGGAGTACAAACACTTCTGGAATACACAGATATCTGCAAGATAGTCTAAAAGATTTCAGACCAGAAGGCAATGAAGAAAACCAAGATGATAGCAATGACATTGAGTGTAAAAGAAAAAGGTGTCACACATCCACAACAATGCGACAATTAATGAAGTATATTTGTATGAAATGCAAAAAACCTATTTGTTTGATACATATAAAAAGCTACTGCATTGATTGTGCTAAATTCTTCATGGTTTATCAGAGCATGTTTCTGATGAGGAGAGTAACGAATGATACAACTTTCTTAGTTTTCGTGACAAATAAACGTTTTTTAGAAAGTACTTTTTTTTGTCTATTTGTACATTTCAAGTTATGTATTCATGTAATATCTTAGTTTTTGTGAATATTGACCTGTTTCATAAATATTTTTTCAGTAAATTTATACATTTAAAATTATATGTTCATTAAAATGTCAGAAATAAAATATTACTTTCTGTTTGCAAATGTTACATTGGTTTCTATTTTTTTTTTTTTCAATTCACATACATATTTCAGATAATATATTCATTATAATATCAAAATTTAAATACTATTTTGCAATATTGCTAAAAAAGAAAATATAAAGCAGTCAATCAGTACGATTATCAATTTGATACACCGCGCCTGCTGTCGTGCTGTAAGGGACCGTGCCTGACGGAAGGTTAAATTATATTAGAAGAAGAGATGATGTATTGGTAAAAATATTACAGGAAGAATAGGTATCTGACAAACGATCAAGAAGTCGGTCATTTAGTAGATGGCTACATCAAATAAAAAGTCTAACTGGGAGTCTAGCACATATGACTGTGTGCACTGTTTGGAAACAGACAGCTGAATAGACTATACATCCATATTGCTCAAGCTGCTTCCAGCATGAAGTATTGGAACTGAGAAGAGTTTTGGTCAATTATGTGACAGTAGACTGTGTTGACCCTAGGTATTTTTGATAGATTCTGTAGCAAGTCTAATGCAACTTCTGGTTTCTCTATATAGGTATTAGGGTTGGTACAGCTTCTCTCTTCCTTCCAGATCTATAACATCTTCTCTAGTGTTATAACTTGGGGAACCCGAAATAATTGGTTCTGCCAATTATTCAGGCTGCCTTATTCGACGAGCTGAAATTTAATCAGAACAACACAGAGTAAATATAAAAGGAATCAGGGAATGGGAAAACTGTTGATTTATGTACTCAGTATATGTGTGTAACAAGAAGACTTCTCTTTATTAAACATTTGAAAAAATAACATTTACTCAAAAGATAGACCCTTTTAATGAATTGAATTATTAAAGTTATTTGAATTCTTTATTTAAACTTTGGGACCACAACAGATTTTATTTAGCTATACCACGGATCCGGGTAACCTTAGGTATTTAGTCATCAAACTTTTAATTATATTCAATTCATGATATTAGCTTGCAAGACCTTTAGTTTTATGCTTCATTATTATTCCATTTGAAGAATGGTATTAATTATACTACGATACATTAAGATTTAAACTGTTACAATGTATGATGTCTGAATAATTACATTAAATTCTTAGAGTTAATTCTTTTTTAATCTTTACAAGTTTAATCGTCTCTGAAAAGTCTCTCTTTTAAAGTGTATTGTGTTACAATTATAATTATTATTTATTCCTCGATAGACGTGCTATCGAGTCAGCTTTAATTTGGTATGTAGAAATTTCCTCCGGGAGTGTCCGTCTTGGGAATCCTTAAAAGCGTAGTCCTCATCTAGGTCTGGTCTTAGTCATTAAAGGCTTAAACGTCTGCAGTCTAGGTCGAACCTTCTACGATGGTAGGCGTAGATTCTTTGATGTCTCGAACTGCATCTTCTGTCGGGTCTACTAGAGTTGCAAATTCTGGTAGTTCACCTCTCCGGGTAGGATGTTGAAAAGTGTCGTCAGTTGGTGAAGTTAGCAGTCATCGTTATTAATACTCGTACTTTTGTTGTCACATATTTCTTCTTGTTACCACGTTTCTGATTTTTAATTAATGTTACATGTTACCCTCTTTTGTGTAGCAGTTAATAAACTACATTTGAAATAAGCCAAACTAACAACAAATCACACAACATTCCAACAGAGCTTTTGCTCGTGCGTGTGCACTGCTTGGAGTCTTCATAGCGAGAGAGAGATTTTTCGCCCGCTTCCACTGGTACTGCATAAGAGGTAGTGGGGTGTTTATTCCGCGAGAATATAGTCCCTGTCTCTCTCTAAATAAACTTTTTTATTTATACAAACTATCCCTAGATTAAAATACATAATTTAAATGAGTAGTCTTAGTGACTATCTGTGTCTTCAGATTCTTTAATTATTAACATTAGTTTTTTATTTTATTCATAATTACAGAAGACTCGGAAAACATGTCGAGTCCGGAATCAACAGGTAGGCGCCTGATAGCAAGCAAGGGTTAAATACGACAATAATAATTATTTACAATATGCCTTTTTATTACAGTTTCTTTGCCCTTATTAATTACTTCTTCCTTTCACACTTAGTACCTACATGTTTTTATTATTATTGTGAGATTTAAATGGTTAATGGCTCGCAACCTTAATTTTTTTTTTTTCTTTCTTTTTAATAATGGTTACAATTTAAATCGTCACATACTCCGCCTCTTAACCAACACAGACTCCTGAAAAATTTGGTCAGCAATGTACCGGGAGTATGCTTGGGGAATACCGTGTGAAATTAATTATTATTATTATTTATTATTAGTACAAGGTTTGTTTTTTCTATTTTTTTTTTTTTTTTGTATTTCTCTTTAAATGATCTTGTTCTCATTTAAATGTTCCCCTTCGTGAAATTCCCTTTATCTCACTTCTTACAGTACTAACTTATAATACTAATTTCCCTAATTTCAGTAACTCACAATATCGTGGCCCAACTGACATCAGCTTACTCTAACTCTACAGGTTAGCTTTCAGCATTCATAAATGAACTCTTGGCACCTTTTTTGCCTCATATTATCTTTTTCAGCCGGCGCCGTTGTGACTAGTTACTTTACATGTAGATAATTCTATCTTGATTATATACCATAGACTTACTTCTAAAATAATCTAAAGAGGATCCCATACTCCACTCTAGATTATAGTTACTTGAGAGAAGCGGAATCTCACGATGGTAATTCTTATTATCTCTTTAACCATAACTAGACAAACTATGCGGAAGGGGAGACACTTTACACAATCCATTGTATTTCACGCGCGGTGGTATTCATTGTTTAGGGAGGCAACGGTTTATCACAATAGGGAGAGTGTGGCTGCTTACTACAAATTTATTAACACGCTTTATTGTTCTCTTACTGGCCACAACTGGGGTGTTCACTATGCAACGTTTCTCGTATTATTATTAACCTCTCTTTTACTTACTGCTACAAGTTACACACATTTAGTTTTACTTAAGATTAATTCAGCAATTATTATTCACTTACTATTACTTTGGGGTTTAAAAAAAACTTACCTAGAATTATTTCCTATCGACTTACCATAATTATTTAGGACACTTTATTTACTTTTTTTTTTTTTTTATTTGGCTCAGTTTACAAGGTTACTGTTTTGGGGACATGGGGTTTAATACTTTATCTAACAAGGGAGGGTTAACTAAGTCATTTACTCATTTGAAATTTAAGTCACAATATTATTTGCTCTACTATCCTATACACAATTATTTCCTACACACTTTAGTACATGGTAAACATTTATTAACAATTATTATTAAACATTAGCATTAATTTTTATTTAAACGATCAGCTGTTTCGCTGGAATGTAGGTCAGACGAGTTTTAAACAATGGCATTGTTTGGCTTACAAAGGGGACTCAACTAGAGGGTGAATGCATTGTCTAACTCAACTATGGGGGAGAGGTTCACTATGACAGTTTACACACACTCACAGGCGCAGACAGGAATTCTACTGGTCTGAAATTGTTTACAAACCGACAGGTTGATGAATGAACTTTTGACAAGCGCGTACCTGCTGTTATATCGTATTCTTGGGGCGTCTTTAGTTAACATGAGGTTCATTCCTATATCTAAATAATAATTAACTTACTTATTTATAAAACTATTATAATAACTATTATCGTTTAATATTATTTAAGATTTTAGACACATTTTAAAGTACACGAGTGAATAAATCAACAGCTTATGGTCTGGGTTAATCGGGACACAATTACTGCTTAAACAACACAAGTCACCAAAATTTTTTTTTTACTAATTAGCAGCAAAATTTCAACAAATTAGCAAAATTTTTACTAATTAGCAGAGTGGCGCAATTTATTTGTGACACTCTGTACACAATTAATTCTTAAACAACAGCACAATAGCAAAGTAAGCAAAATTAGCAAAATAAGCAGAGTGGCGCAATTTATAACATCTTCTCTAGTGTTATAACTTGGGGAACCCGAAATAATTGGTTCTGCCAATTATTCAGGCTGCCTTATTCGACGAGCTGAAATTTAATCAGAACAACACAGAGTAAATATAAAAGGAATCAGGGAATGGGAAAACTGTTGATTTATGTACTCAGTATATGTGTGTAACAAGAAGACTTCTCTTTATTAAACATTTGAAAAAATAACATTTACTCAAAAGATAGACCCTTTTAATTAATTGAATTATTAAAGTTATTTGAATTCTTTATTTAAACTTTGGGACCACAACAGATTTTATTTAGCTATACCACGGATCCGGGTAACCTTAGGTATTTAGTCATCAAACTTTTAATTATATTCAATTCATGATATTAGCTTGCAAGACCTTTAGTTTTATGCTTCATTATTATTCCATTTGAAGAATGGTATTAATTATACTACGATACATTAAGATTTAAACTGTTACAATGTATGATGTCTGAATAATTACATTAAATTCTTAGAGTTAATTCTTTTTTAATCTTTACAAGTTTAATCGTCTCTGAAAAGTCTCTCTTTTAAAGTGTATTGTGTTACAATTATAATTATTATTTATTCCTCGATAGACGTGCTATCGAGTCAACTTTAATTTGGTATGTAGAAATTTCCTCCGGGAGTGTCCGTCTTGGGAATCCTTAAAAGCGTAGTCCTCATCTAGGTCTGGTCTTAGTCATTAAAGGCTTAAACGTCTGCAGTCTAGGTCGAACCTTCTACGATGGTAGGCGTAGATTCTTTGATGTCTCGAACTGCATCTTCTGTCGGGTCTACTAGAGTTGCAAATTCTGGTAGTTCACCTCTCCGGGTAGGATGTTGAAAAGTGTCGTCAGTTGGTGAAGTTAGCAGTCATCGTTATTAATACTCGTACTTTTGTTGTCACATATTTCTTCTTGTTACCACGTTTCTGATTTTTAATTAATGTTACATGTTACCCTCTTTTGTGTAGCAGTTAATAAACTACATTTGAAATAAGCCAAACTAACAACAAATCACACAACATTCCAACAGAGCTTTTGCTCGTGCGTGTGCACTGCTTGGAGTCTTCATAGCGAGAGAGAGATTTTTTGCCTGCTTCCACTGGTACTGCATAAGAGGTAGTGGGGTGTTTATTCCGCGAGAATATAGTCCCTGTCTCTCTCTAAATAAACTTTTTTATTTATACAAACTATCCCTAGATAAAAATACATAATTTAAATGAGTAGTCTTAGTGACTATCTGTGTCTTCAGATTCTTTAATTATTAACATTAGTTTTTTATTTTATTCATAATTACAGAAGACTCGGAAAACATGTCGAGTCCGGAATCAACAGGTAGGCGCCTGATAGCAAGCAAGGGTTAAATACGACAATAATAATTATTTACAATATGCCTTTTTATTACAGTTTCTTTGCCCTTATTAATTACTTCTTCCTTTCACACTTAGTACCTACATGTTTTTATTATTATTGTGAGATTTAAATGGTTAATGGCTCGCAACCTTAATTTTTTTTTTTTATTTCTTTCTTTTTAATAATGGTTACAATTTAAATCGTCACACATCGACGTCTTTATGAATTCCGAGTCTTAACATATGTTAATCAAAGCAACCACCGAAAGACTACCATTATCATTATTACTAATGTTGTTGTTGTTTTATTATTATTATTATTATTATTGATGAAAACATTCCAGCATTGGGCGCAGGTCTACTTTTGGCACAAGCCTGAAATACTAGTCTGGAGATTAGCCATCATGGGAATTACAAGTACATTGTACGCTGTTTCACAAAACCAAATATACTATGTATTAAAAGATTCTACTAGCAATGATCCAATGACCATTGTCAATTGTCTCAGTTTTGCAAAACCTATCCAATCTTCTCTCTTTCCTCTGCTATATGATAGCTGTGGCCCCTTTGTTAATGAGATTAACTATTTCATCTCTCCACTTATTCTCCTGTGTGCCTTTGTTGTGTGCTCAGATATACGATGCCTGTGTATGTGTTCCAATTTTATTTTTAACATTATGAAAAAGACAGTACCTATTTCCCTACCACCCTATTTGTCTATCACCATGCTTTTCAAAATTTTGTACAGAGAAAGCAATAGAGACTTGGAACAAAATGAGCAGGGACATGGGAATTTCACTTGATGGTGGTACAGTATATTCATTACAGTTTTCTGATGACCAATTACTTTTGGTTCAAGATTTTGTTTAGAGAAGTTACATTTAATTCTTTCCTTATATAAACTCTTTTTGTCGCCTAAGGTATGTCGCTTAAGTATCTCATCTGTGATGACTGTTTCTTCTTCTCATCTTGTGTTGAAATTTCCCATGTTTCACTGATTTACATTACTACTGTAGTAGCCATCACTTCATACACGCTTCCTTTCATGTTTTATTCCCAAGCTTTCTGTGCATCATTCCATAAATTTTCTTAAATTTTGTAGCCTATTATTTACATAATTTCATAGTGATAACAGATATCACACCCCAGATAATTAAAATTATTAACTTGCTCTAAAAACTTGCATAATGCATTATACTGACAAAGAAAATGTTACTCAATAGGTAGCTTAGTGTTATCAGACAATATATCTGATACAGGAATATCAGAAACGGGGACTAAATGTAAATAGGAATAAAACAAAATACATGGCAATAGGTGACCATCAGCAAGACTTGATATTGGAGGAAGACATGGGGAAGGTTTCACATATAGAGGAATACAAGTATTTAGGGGTGAAAATTATGCCAATGGGAAGCAAGACAAATAAATACAATCCAGAATTAATTTGGGAAAGATGGCTATATCTACATTAAATGGAATCCTGTGGGATAAGCAAGTTACAGTAAAAACTAAAACCAAAATATTTAAAACCATTGTTAAAAGTATCATGACTTATGGCTCAGAAGTTTGGACTACCAATAAACACACCAGAACATAATTAATAACATCAGAGATGGACTTTTGGAGACTTTGGCAAGAGTATCCAGCTATGAGAAAATTAAAAATGAAGTTATTAAGGACAGATGAATGTGAAAAATTCAATTGTTGGTTTTATTCAAACAAAAAAAATTACAATGGTATGGACACATGAAAAGAATGGCACAGGAAAGATTGCCAAGGAGAGTTATGGAATGGACCTCACCAGGAAGAAGGAAAAGAGGAAGACCACCCATCACCTGGATCAGGGGCGGATTAACCATTAGGCTGACTAGGCTGTAGCCTAGGGCGCGGCACTTTGGGGGGCATAACATCTTAGCTAAAAAAGAATAAAATTTTACAGCTAAATGTAAAAAATTGGTAATAAATTTCAAGGATAAAAATTTGAGTTCATTTTGAACACAGGCGCCTGTTTGTGAGAAATTATGGTAAACTGTACATAAATAATAGAAACCCTTTCAAACTGCTTTCTCTGGTTATGAGTCATCGGTGTAGCCCTCTTGTTCATTGAAAGTGCCTTTCTGCAAGGACTTGATTTCAGTGAGGTGATTAAAACGTTTGCTCAATCTAAAGCGAGAAAAAAGAATCTAGCTTGACCTTTACATGAGTCTTAACAAATCCACAAGATATTTAACTGATTGTCTTCTTTGTGTAAATGATGTTAAATGTACTCTTAATAAAACTGTTATAATTCTGTAACTACTTAGTTAATATAAAAGCCATGCAAACTACAAATGGTTGAAGGTGTAACTCTAAAACAATCTCAGAAAAATAGCCTCAGTTTTCAATTTTTGAGACTATTTCCAAAAACAGTAAGATATTTGAAACATTCCTAACTAAGAAATATATTGTAGGGTGTTTAAAGCTTCATTCAGCCCCTTGGAGATAAATATAAGAGTAGCTTATGGGATGGGAGGGGCGATAAAATATAATTAGCCTAGGGCACCAAGATACCTTAACCCTGACCTGGATAGACGAAATTCAGATTATATTGAAGGAAAGAGAAATTGAAGAAGCTCTTTAGATGGACAAGCAGCAGTGGAAGATGAGAATTCAATCAATTCTCCAATCTTTGGTTCCAGAAAATGTGTAAACATTGTGCAGCCAGAATTATATATAAAATGACAATATAGCCTGTGCTCATATTTTTTCTCTTATAGGTCTCTTCTTGTAAGTCCTAAAGCACTTCTTTTCATACTTCTCTTAAAAGAAGTATATTTAGGTTTATTTTTTCTTGATAGGGCCCATATCTGAGCCCCATATAAGAATGACAGGATTATGCATCCAGCCATTACTGTAGCCTACAAACTCTATTCTGTGATGGCTTATACAAGGAATGCAAAAGGGCATATATGTCCTATTAAATTTATAACTAAAATCATCAGTAATAGTATTGTACTGTGTAAACAAAGTTGCCTTCTGTGAGTGAAAATGTTTGGGTAGCTAACAGCTGACCACTTGATGCTTTGGTATGATCTACATATTGGATGGAGTTGAAATAGCCCCTCTTCATTATATAACTCAAGCCATCTTCTGGGAAGTGGGTAACAAAGTGTACATTTCTAAATAGCAGTGGGTATCTTAGCCCATTGGAGTCACACACCTAATCCACTAATCAAATAGTTTGATTTTAGTAGTTCTTTTCTTTTCCGTGTTGGATACAGTACATAGTCTTACACAAGTCCTTGTTGCAGTTATGTAGCTTATATGCTTATATTGTATTGTGATTTATTTAGATGCGTTTCCGTTTATTTTGCAATTTATATAGCTGTTGTAAACACGGAGCTATATGCTGGGTGTAAGCCTGGGAAGATTGCATTATAACCAAAAATTGACTATGAGTTCAACAGGTAATATCAGATGTTTTGATCATGTCAAAGCTGCTGAACTAAAAACAACATTAAAACTAAAACAATTAGAACAACTGTAATCCAACTGAGTCATTACCCTATAAAAACCATAAAATAAATATACCAGTACCAGAAATACAAAATAAATAAAAACTACATAGTTTTTATTATTATTAAACTATTACTTTATGAGAACTGTAAAAATCAGGCTTTTTATTGGTCATTTATTACTTTTGATATGTATATTGGATTTAAGTTCTTACCATTCCAACTGCTAATGTTTAGTACCCGAATTTTTATAAGAATAATGCACAATGCTATACCACCTTCTTGCTAGTTATGCAAAGAATTACCATTGATGTAATTAAAGTGTCTTGCTGAAAGAAATCATCTAACAACACACTGCATCCAAAACATCACAGCTCTACCATACGATAAATAACAGAAGCAAGAAGCTGCAACTTAATAACTAATAATGAGTGGGCAAGTCATTGTCTAATACAGGAGTGAACATTTTTAGCACAGTAACTGATTTGTGAACAGTGGATTCTATACCTGATGCAATGACACTAGTGGAGTACCCGATAGAGCCTGGCTAGCACTTGCTAGTAGATCTTGCTTTCTTTCTGCCTGCAAACATATCAAAATACAATCAGCATTCTGTCTAGTAGTGGTAGAGAGCAAATTAAAGAAATAGTGAAAGTAGCTATAGACTAAAAACAATGCTAAAATAGCCACTAACCACTGTGTTAAGTGACTCTCAAGAATGTGAAATAATTTTGATTCAGTCAGATTACCATATGTATGCTAAGCTTTTAAATACTGAATTCTATTATAATAATACAAGTTTTATATTATTACTCTTTATTATTATCACTATATTAGCAAATAATAAAATATTAATATTCATATAGTATTATTACATCTTAATAATACAAAAATGATAATATATAAGTAATAATCATAACTATTATTCTCTATGTAATATATACACATACAATCACACACAAAATATTCATGACATGTATATTAATTATATCTATATTGTCCGGATGCAGGTTCAGATGATGGCATTGAATTTTGTCAAAACACTGGTTCAAGTGGATGTAAAACTCTGGGTTGTTGGCTGTAGTCCATTGCTGACACTACAATTGACAAATGTTTTGATATTTTGACTGTACCCATGATAGTCATTTCCACTGATGAAGTGGATAAGGACAGACTTCGATGATCCTAAAGCAGAGATTGATGATGTCGGACCTATAGGATCCATGAGGACACTCTGACCTCATCCCTTTTGCCACTGAAAATGACTGGTGTGGTAACTGTAGTCTCAATGTAGGACCACAGGCTAACAGGCAAGAGAATTTTACATTATCAACATGGGCCACAGAATATGAAAGCCTTCTTCATTCACATTGACACAAATGTTTTTAAATTGTATGGTTTAATAACCAAATGAATAATCAAACTTAACAAAGTCATTCATAACTTTTTATCAGTGTTTCCTTATTAATATTTGCATTATCTTGTTGTTGCATCCTCTTCGTTCACTTTATTAATTTAATAATATATATAATACTTTCACTTATGAACTTACTGTTGTCACTTCCCAAACGTTTCGAGATGTTGTTTCTCTTCTTCAGTGGGTTTAATACTAACTGTCGATTACAGAATAAACGTTACGGAATGGAGTGTGTGGTGGGGGTTGATGGTGGGAAGAGATTGGCGCTGAGGTTCGAATTATATGTGTGGATCAGTGTGTCAAATATTAAATGAACAGATACATTACAAATCACATACACTATTTGACACACTGATCCACACACATAATTCGAACCTCAGCGCCAATCCCTTCCCACCATCAACCCCCACCACACACTCCATTCCGTAACGGTTATTCTGTAATCGACAGTTAGTATTAAACCCACTGAAGAAGAGAAACAACATCTCGAAACGTTTGGGAAGTGACAACAGTAAGTTCATAAGTGAAAGTATTATATATATTATTAAATTAATATTTGCAACTTAAATTCAGAATAAAGTAGCTAGCATTATTGTTTTGGTTAGTTTAAAAACTAAACATGTCAATGATTGAAAATGTCAATGTTTCTATATTCAGGGACACAGTTTCCAAACCACATTATAACATTCATTATCAAGGATGGTTTGTCTTTTGGAGCATTTCAGACACCCTTTAATAAAACCTAAGACTAATCAAGTCATTCTAAGCAACCCCTCTTATTCTCTCTCTCTCTCTCTCTCTCTCTCTCTCTCTCTCTCATCTATTGCCACCCGCCACACACAGCTTGCATTACAAATTGTTTCACCATGGTGTAAAAAATCTATGTACCATTCTAAATTTAAAATCTTCTTTTGATATGGACCATGTCGAATATGTCTTGACAGACAATGTTTCACCCATTTTACCATGGGTACCTTCAGCTCTATGTGATAATGAGGCTGTCTGACAAGACACATTTAACACAGTCCATACCAGAAGAAGACTTGAAATATAGAATGGACACTAGCTGCAGAAGTATAAATGAGAATATAATCTATGTATCGGTTATGTACTGACTTGAGGTGTATCATTGTCAGTCTGTTGTGATGAAGCTTCTGCTGCTGTTGCGGCTGCTGATGGAATGCTCTCAGCCCTGGCTTGAAGGCACACAATCACAGCTGATAACACAACACTCTGCAACAAAAACAACAAAATGTATTCTACAAATTGTACTTTGTACTGTATAATTTGATAAATGAATAATCTTTGATAAAGTTGAAGTCTTGGTACTCATTTTGCTACCTGTGAGTAAATTAACTTATGAAGGGCACTTAAAGGGTGGGGGGTAATGAGACCAGAAAGCTTTCTTGTGTTCTTACATAATTACCAAATCCAAAATGACTCCTTTCAAAATGGCAAAAACCTCACTTACTTGGCTGGGGTGTGGAATACGGTAATTCTCTCTGTCCACCAAATTGTTATTGAGAGATAACCTGTTAGAGTGAATCTAATATACCGTACATTCAGTGAATTAATATACTTCAGTTTTCTAATATACTTCAAAAGCAGACAAAAATAGCAAAACTCTATATATACAACAAAATAATAATATCTAATTAGCCTAAAATTAGTGGCAGAATTATTTTTATAAGAATTCACATGAGATGTAAAGATATTCACAAAATAATGTTCTTAAGGTTTGAGGTAAGGAAGATTAAAGTTTTTAATGTTTTTTTTGAACATTTAAAGAACATTTTAATGTTTTTTTTAATCGCATATGTTGAGAAAATAACACTTTAAGCAGGATTTGTAGCTATAGAATTTTGTGGTAATAATGAACGATTATTTCAACATATTTAAAATAATAAGCCAATATATTTGAATGATCAATAATTATTATAAGAAATAGTAAATAGTACAAGAGTAAAGTAATTGTATTGTGGATTCGTGCGCAATCTAGTAACGAATAGTGCAACTTCATACAAACGAATAGAGAAGTATATTAATTAAAAATCGAGTTGCGTTATGTACGATTGCGACTTGACTACTTAAGCAAATGGATAATCATTGATTAAACTTGACATTAATACTATGTCCTCGCGCACGTGCGCGCACTCTCACCAATACACTTGTATATTTTTTTACAGACAAGAATGAATGTCTGACAAATAAAAACTTAGGAAGAATAAATTAACGTCCCTATAACTTTAATTAAATTTGAGGTTTGCTAGGAGAGATTGGTGTCTTGCAAGAAAGGGGTATAGAAATGTGGCCCAGAACGACTCGCACATCATATTATCGAAAAAAGACGTAGCAGTTTTATTTTCTTAAAGGTGTAAAGTAGCAAAGAGAAAAATGTCAATCCATTACTGGATGAGATTCCAAGAATTGTATAAGAATAGATGCCAGGTAACTTTTGAATGAACCAGTATATATACCGATTGCTGTCGAATGAGCCAGCGTAAACTCGGTGTACACCGATACTACTGCAAAGAGTAGGGAAGAGTTGCAGATTGGAGTAACTGTGCAGGTGGTCAGTTACGGTGAGGTAATGAGGTATAGTGATGAGTGATGACCGTGTACAGAGTGATGGTTCCACACAACCATCACGTTTGTAGTTTGCGCGTAGTTTTCTTTCAAAATACGATGGCGTATCTAGAATTTGGCCTTGGGGGTCTGGGGTCGGGTCGGCTTCATACAAAAGAAAAAAACAAATTAAGACTAATCAACATTACTATCTTCAAAGTAGCTGAAATCAGTCATCAGTCCCATTAAAGAAAACGGTAATAACACAATAAAACACGCATTACTGAAACATTGTTTATAAGATACTTAGTGACTGAATTTATTTTCCCATATTTCAAACGTATGCGCTAGTGCTGTGTAATAAGCCTGTTTGTATATTTAAAAAAAGTACTACTACTGTATTAGCTTAAAGAGCTGAAAAAATAACAAAAGAGCCTAAAAATTAAGAGATTAATAAAATTCGTCAACTATTTCGACCCTCTTGGGGGGGGGGGTCCGACCCATCCGTAAATACCCCTCTGCAAACTACAGTATTTTTGAAAATGTTTCTATATTTTCGGAACTAGTTTTACTTAACTTACTAAATATTTCGCTGTTTACGCATCCCTTTGTTCCAAATCACACTCTTTTCTTAGAACAAAAATTGTAATCAAGAACTTATAGCAAACCGCTAATTAAAAAAAACAAGTTAGAGTTTTTTATAATTGCATGGATTAATCATGAAATCATGCCTAATCAAGTTGTCCTTTGAAAAGGTTGAAAAAAAAATTATTGACATCTGAGTTATGACGGAAAGTACCCTGGAAGGTAGTTATTATATAATTTATAGTTAGTGTTAAAATATGGTAGTCGTCTAAAATATGGTTATTGTAAATTTTGTGGATGGTAGGTAGCTGTTAGCTAAATTGAACAGTTACCAAACGCGGAATGTGAATGTTTTTGCATATTTTAGTTAAGCCTCTGCCGCTATCTGTACGTAAATGAATGAACTATTACACCTCCAAAATCTCATTGGAAGTGTTTGTAATTCATTACCAATAGTCATTTTGTTTTTACATTATAAATTACAACATTGGTCGTTATTACGTTTAACCTTATGATTTAGCATTTCAGAATTTCCTTTCATCACATAATATAACGATGAGAATAGGCTAGTTGAAAATAAAATATCTTGTATTAGTAAAATGATAAAGACTTAACAAAATCTTGTATGTAAAATGATAAGGTTTTCTTCTCTACAAATACAATAAACTTGTGCAAAACATATTTTCAGACTTGTTTGATCTCATTGTATCCTCTATTGCAGTGGTTCCCAAACTTTTCAGTCCGCGGACCCCTCCCCCCCAAATAATTAAAAATTTCGCGGACCCCGTCTGAGTTATGAAATAAAACAAACAGTAAATTTGATACACTCTTATATTTTCATTAATATGTATTAAAATCAAAATTCTCTTAACTCGCAAAATTATAATATTAATTATATCAAACATAGTTTAATGTGAAAAATGAAGCTGGTTTTGAGCAATTAACTCTGCAATATTAGGTTTCATGTCTGATAATTTCAATATTAAGTCACTCTCGACGTCAAGTTTATTTCTTAACTTTGCCAACTTTGCTACCTTTCCAGCCACACGTGTCGAAATCCAGCTACTTAGGCGTAAAACCAGCTTCACAGAAAAACGTTTTGCTTAGATACAGTGCATATATACATGGACTAAAAAAGCGCGATCAGTTCTGCGTTGGTGCGGAGCTGTAGTCAGTTCGACTGACAAACAGATTTGCTATACGACATGATTTAAAGACATTATTAAATCCATTAGCTTGAAATTACTTTTACAATCACAATTAGTTTGAACAAAAAGAAAGTAGGAATCTTCTGGAATCTTCTACTAATTGTTTTAAGATTCTAAAATTTACATTTTAGAAAATAAAAAAATCTGAGAAAATTACAGTATATTCTATTTTTCTTAAAAGTATCCGTGGACCCCCTGAAACATTGTCGCTGACCCCCAGGGATCCTCGGACCCCACTTTGGGAACCACAGGATCTATTGGGTTAAAGGAACTAGTAGTCAAGATGAAACGTTCAGAACTGTCGTTGGTGCGCGTTGCTTTACCAGGTTCAGCCCAATTTTCATCATAGTCGTTTAAAACAATTAGTTCTATGTTCTTAAGCTACAAACAGATTTTCTTTAATTCGACGAATAAAAGGATTTACGATTTCTGAGTTTACACGCTACAATGTGTTCTGGTTTCATTATACTGCCGCTGATCTTTGACCACTGAGTCATTTTAATTTACACAAGGTGTTTCGCGAAGAAAACTTTTTCTCCCACGTTCTGGTTTGTTTTGTTTTAAATAAAATTAAATTTGTCTCAACTTTTATTTGTTTCCAATTAACTTCACTTACAAAAATTTTCTCAGAATTAAACGCTATTCAAAATTGTTTCATATTTTTATTATAAGTTTAATTAAGAAAGTTGTGTTAGTGGTTATAATCACAAACAGAATTATCACTGTTGCACACCACTATAGAAAAATTATTCCGATTAGCGCTTTCAAGCTTCTCAGCTCATCGTCAGATCGGAAATAACAACAGAAATAAAACAAACTCTTCACACCCCCACCCGCCCCACTGTCCACACACACCCCCGCAAACAAGCTATAAGTCAAATGTCCCTTCCCAACCTCCGAGACCTGTCACCCCCGTCGGTACAGTTACATATTTATTTTTACATATTACATATATTTTACAAATTTTTATTAGCTTATTGGCGCTTTAACAAAGTAAATTTACGCCAAACTTGAAAAATTGTGTTTTTTGACTTCCGTCTTTTTTTTTAGGCTTTAAACAGTTGTCTCAGAAACTACTAGAGATACAATTCTTGGACCCATTTTTGAAGAAGTTTCATTTTAAAAAACATAAAAACAGTAAGTTTACCGCAAAATTCGTGTCCTAAGAATTTAGTGTTGCTCGTTTTTCTGTTGGCGAAAAACACAGGACGAAACTTTTCGCTAGCCGTAACTCGAAAACAAAACGTTTTTGGACCTATGCTTATATAAACTTTATTTCTTTATTTTTCCCAGTAGAATATATCGAGAAATTATGTCCCGAAACACTCTGTATACTTCTATATAACGTACTCTCAATTCTCGATAGCAAATGTAGGTAACCCTAACAGCGACACAATCCGAACACTTGAAAGAAGAGTACCTCGAGTTAGGTATTAACTCAACGTTTTATACAAGCGTGCACCCCCCCCCCCCCACACACACACATATATGAGGTTTTATCAAATTTAATATGATATGACAATACATTTCTTAATTCATCTGTATTTAAATCAACACCTTTAAAGTAATCTCCACTTGAAGCAAAATCACACCAACATTTTTTCAGTTGTCAAAAAATTTCTAAAATAAACTTTTAGGTATAGCTTTTACCTCACTCAGTGATTTTGTTTTACACTTCAACAATCGCGAAATGCTGTACTTTTATGTGTTTTTTTTGTTTATTCTTGGTGAAAGGAAAAGATCGCTTGGGAACATACCTGGCAAAACGACAGTAAGTTTCCTCTGAAACTAAGAAAGCGCTAACTGTATTTATAACAGAAATATTTCTTCACCATACGTGAGACAGTTTAACATAAGTAAATCTGATGTAACGGACATAATTATGGAATGAAGCAGTCGATGCTGTAGCCTACACGTAGAAACCCGGATGTTCTCCACGTACACAGTCCGCAGTTCGACTTCCCGTCTCAGGAAGTGATTAACATATTTTTGTGAATAGGAAGAGAAGAACCGAGATTTCTTTCACAACTTACGTGCAAAGAAGATACGTTACATAATACGTTATTTGCATTTTTGCCAGCACTTTTTTACGTAACAAATTTGTGCATTGCGATGATTTAAAGAATATTATTTCTGCGAACGCGTTTCGTTAAAAATGTACATTAGGCTAATAAATAAACATAGGCACTTTCCAAACGGTTTTAATTTTCCGCAGTCAGACAGCAAATGCGTGTCCGTGACTCTGTGTATCATGTGTGTGTGAGTGTGTGTGTGTGTGTGTGTGTGCGCGCGCGCGCGTGAGCAGTGGTGGGAAATACTCAAAACTTTCAACAAAGGTATTAATTTTTTTTAATAACACAGGGACTGCATAATTATGTTTGCAGTTAATAAGACACTGTAATTCGTGCCTGAAAGTGTTTGCGAAGTAAGTTTAGTTATTGTTACGATACGTCTTTTGGTATCTCGTTAAGTCTTTCACCAAAAGCGGAATATTGTGAAAATCTGCTACATTTTACATTTTAACAAAGAGAATCTGTGGTAGCAAGGCAGCCTGAGCCTGTTAAAATCAAAAAATAATTTCAGATTTCTGCGGAGACACGGAGACACTTTGATGTGACCGGTGTTTGCCAGTCCACCGTTACTTTCTTATTTGTCTTCAGAAAGAAGCTTTTTATAATAATCTTACCATTGTTCCACTTAAATTTTACCCCGATGTTTTCCCATCATTAACTTTGAAAACAAGTTCTATGTCTTTGTACAATTTCGCCCACCTATACATATTTTGTCCTCAGTACTTCTGTAGTCCCATAGTTTAATGTTCCCTTTCAGCATTTAACCTGTCTTTTTTTTAGCAACAACGTGAGCCTCAGAGAAAGTATAATTGAGGGGCGACAATTATTATGACATGGGCAAGTTAGATGTGTGGTGGATTAACATAAACCTTGTTTTTCAGCTTTTGAAGTTACTTGATGACAACCTCTCATCTTATTCAATACATAAAAAAAGCTATGTGCAAAATTTAAATTGGACTGTATTAAGGTGGCCTCCAAAGGACTTAAACTTTCACATTGTGCGGGTAATTGGTGTTTCCTATATAAAACGTTTTTATTTCATTTTCAAACGTACTTTTGAAAGAAAATAATGGCAAAACGTGACAGGAAGATTGCAGATAAATTAATACAATAAATCTGATTCATATCATTATTTATGTGAAATAAAATTGAGCATAATCCGTCAGTCTAATTTGGAATCCAAATGAAATTTATACTTCACAATATATACGAATAAGTAGCAATATGGCAAATAATGATAAACTGACAAATACAGTATATAATAAGTTACCAAGTGCTATTTCTTCATTAGGCTAGTTTTGGTAGCATATGGGTACTTTTTCCTATGCTCAAAGACAGATAGACAGTCTGTACATTATATTACTTTAGTGGATGATGGATGCCTATTGGTGGAGGGCAATTACCAAGAGCAGGGTGGAAACCCATCCATCAAAACAGAAGAAGAAAGAAAGGTCCCCAAAATCGTGGGAAGACAGTATTAGAAGGGTTATGAGCAAAAGAGGCGTAAAGGGTGAGCAACCCTAAACCGCGATTACATTTGGAAGTCGGAACGTAAAAGTACACAAGAAACGGTCTCAAAATTATCCGACACAAAAATAAAATATTTTACAAGACTAAGCGAGAAAATATCTATCTCTATGTATGTACATATCTATCTGAACTGAAGATGCGAGAAAATTGAAAATAACAAGCGAATTTAAATATTTAAGTTTCATAAGCTCATAACTTTATAAGAAACTCGGATCTGCGTAAGACAGTAGTTTTTTTATTAGTGATAAATGGGGAAGGGTCGGAAGAGTGAGAAGGATGGAACGTCAGTTGTAGAAATCCTTCGCGCACTCGCGAACACACTCGCACACAAATTGATCTACATATAAATAAAAACACTCAATTTATTCTTCTAATTCTTCTATTTTCATTACTTAATAAAAAATAAAAACTTCTGCATAAGAATATGTCTTTTTGTGATTAAAACTATAGTGTGTTTTGGTAATTTTAACTATCATTATCCTATTCAAACAAAGTATTTACTACCGAATTGTCATGAAACAGCTAATACGTAAGGAAAATTATTTCATTACTTTTTAACATGTATAATTTATTGTACAACTAAAACCAATGGTAGCCACATCTGTAGCTCTACAGCCCTTCTTAGGTCCTGGAGTTTTATAAGAACTCATCATACACACACACACACACACACATATCCAGCCGGGGGGGGGGGGACCTTTATGCTCGAAGGTTGATCTTCATATTTTTCATATTTCTTATTTGTTCTGCATTTTTAGAAATTTGTTTATAAACACTGATGAAAGTCAGACAGTTGCAATTAGAAAGAGTAGGTCGCATAAGCCAGGCGCGGATCCAGAGGTGATGGGGGGAAATCCCCCTTCAAATGGTCACTTCAGACGTCGTCTGTCGTCTTGTGATTGTAGAATGATTTTGTGATCGTGAGTATGATATATACACTGATGTCACGCTATGTCGGTTCATGGTTTTACTCTAAAGTTACTTTAATTGTAAATGTACCTTACCAGCGTGTTAATTTGTGTACGATTTATAACTGAAATAAGTAGCCGCGCGTGTATTTTAAACTGTAAGTTATTAAAAGAACAATGAACTGACAAACAGGTATGATTTTATAGTTGTACGTTAATAAACTTATTGTGTTCATAATAATACACTGTATTCCTACTGCATATTCACTCTGCCGCGCTGTATTCACTCATTCCTATCACATATACTTTAGACCATTGAAGAACGGTCCAGCTTTTCATATCCCCCCCCCCCAGTCAACTCTATCCCCCTAAAAAATTGGTTGCTGGGTCTGCTCCTGGCATGAGCAAAGGAATGTAAGTTACAGAGAAATTAGAGATTAAAATAATGACAAATATTATAATGTCGTGTAGACAGCGAGATAAGTGAAGATGCAGGAATTCCAACCAGTAACAGTGTGACGCGACGCTTCAACAAAGCAACGCCATTAATAGTTTAGCGATAAAACAGACTGCGGTGTTTTTGTACTGTTGAATGGTTTTGGGACCACAGGACAGGTGAAGAGAGAGCGATAGTCTGACCTACGGAGAGGCACATGGGCAGCCTTGCCAATGACCTTGTATAGAACGTGGAACTGGTACAGTAACACGCAAAACTAACAACGGTCGACCACGTTCACATCGTGTTTCGGCCGCGGGTCCGCACTGACCAGCAGAACGTCATGTAGATTAGTAAACTCATTGTTACTTACGGTAACATTGGATCCACGCTACGGGCGTGTAAAGCTCGCTCAGCCAGAAGATTTAACAACGTGTTCTTAATTGCGCAGCACTTTCCGACCCCTGTCTCTGTGCACCAATCAGACTGTACCGTTAGTAAGATGAGACTGAGTCCACGTCGCCGGTTTGTTGCCACATTTAGTATTCATCAACTACGGCTTACCGCTTTAAATGTAACCGACCCACTCATGTGCGATATAAAAAAATAATTACCACTGATAACAGTGATTTGAAGCAACCTGCCATTTTTTAAAGTGAGAGAGTAATATATCCCAGCATCGATAGCTGCTGCGACTGTGACCGCGTTCTTATTTTCTTCTTCATATATTTTCTTTAACGTTTTGACATTACGTATTTTCTTAAGCACTTCTTCTAATCTTCAGTTGCGTATCTAGAATTTGGTCTGGGGGGGGAGGTCGAGTCGGCTTCTTACAAAAAAATCAAGTTAAGACTACCATTACTATGTTTAAAGTGGTTAAAAAACGTGTGATATCATCTTGAAATCAATGCCACTGAAGTAAACGGTAATATCACAGTAAAACTGAAACGTTGTTTGGAAAATACCTACTGATTGAACTTATTTTCCTACATTTCATATTTCAAACGTTTATGCAAATGCTATATAATAAACCTGTTTGTATATTTAAAAAAGGGTTTCTACTATATTAACGTTCACAGATTAAAAAAAAAAAATAGCCTAAAAATTAAGAGATTATAAAAAATTCGTCAACTTTTTCGACCCTCTGGGGGAGGGGGTCCGGCCCCGTAAATACGCCCCTTCTAAGCTGATATCTCTCTTCTATTACTGTTCTGAAGAACAAACGGTAAGGAAGATGTCAAAACGTAAGGAAGAAATATAAATGAGAAGCGTGAAGTTATAACTAGAATAGGAAGATACGACTTGAAAAAATCAACAGGTTACAGGATCTACAACAAATACGCAAATATTCCTTGTGCAAAAATCATTCGGTCGTTCAAAAAAAGCAGGGAATGTAACAATTTCTCTACTGACAGATTCCCATTCCCGAATATCTTCTGTACTTCATTTTGGAGCTTTATTTAATGTGTGTGTGTTTGATCAGTAATATCAAATTTGTGGGCTTGAGACCGTTAGTGCGGCCCATGTTTCGTCCATAAAATTGTTTTGCTTTTAAAATTTGTTTTAACAACGTCGTTCCACATACATGAAGTTGTAGGAATAGAAATTGTTTCTATTCAAAATTAGCATTCTGATATCGAAAAATTAGTGTCAATAAAAAGACAGAAAAGTAATGTAGCCTAAACATAAAAACTATTGCCTCATTTAGAAAAAATCGATTTCTTGTACCTGTGTGCGCGAGGAGACGAGTGTATGTGACATATGTTCATTTCACAATTTTACAAATTTTCCATCTGTCACTTCTTTATAAAAGTAATAAAATACTGACAATAATAACAACAACAACAAAGACAATAATAATACCGTATTTACTCGCGTAATTTACGCCCTCGCATAATTTATGCGCCTTAAATTTGTGGAAGAAATTTAGAAAAAAATATGATATGCGCTATTAGGAATAAAGGTAAAAATTATCTGAGAAACAAGATAGATAATACTGCCCAGGAATTTCCGTGGTTTTGTTTTTCTCTACTCCTCATGGGAATGCCTTATCTTATGTCATAAACTATACATAAAGAATATACGCATGTTATTAACTATCCATACTTTAAGCGGAAATTGTAATAAGTACTTGACTAGTTTTTATAAAATTTGATATAAATGAGTTCTTGTAATACCATGTTAGTAAAGATAAACGAAGAATGTGTTTCCGCGAAAAACAATCCTGCCAAGGGTTTGTGAATGTCTTTTATATCCGGTCGCCCAGCGTAGATCTTGGAATATAGTTAAATGAATTAGGTCGTATCGTTGCTATCCTAACTGGTGATAACATCGTGTAGGATATCTGAACGACGGATTACATAAATTTTAATTCAACTCCATCGAAATACAATAGTTTTGCAGTGGCGTTTAAGACGCGTTTAATAAAGTTCATGGAAGAAAGTGTCAATCGCGCTGCTGGAAGGGAATCTGGTGCAATTGAGGCACTGGCAAAAACAAAAGAATACTCTCCTTAGTGCTAACAGTGATAAATGGGCTTTAAGAGGACTAAAGGATGGAAAATATCCTGATGTAGAAAAGGAACTTGTAAAATACGTTCATGAATCGGAAAACAGCTGCTGTCCTGTTACTCATAAAATGCTTACGCTTTGTGTTTTAGAAATACTCAGAAATTTAAATATTCCTTTAACAGATTTTAAAGCACATAGAGAGTGAGTTACAAGGTTTACACAACGTAACAACTCGCTGAGAAGACGTATGTCACTTTGCCGAAGACTACCTACGGATTACTCGGAAAAATTGATTTCCTTTCAACGTTATAGCACCAAAATTCAACAATATAAATTCCAAGATTTGTGACAGACTGGCAATGCGGGTCAAACTCCTCTTGGTTTATTCGATATGACAAGAAGGGGGAACACAACGATAGACAAGAAGGGATCGTCTAACGTATTAATTCGCACAAAAGCTACGCTGCAGTTGTGCAGCTATAACAGAAGACGCCAACAAATTCCATCTTTCGTAATCTTTAAACGGAAAACAATACCGAAAAGAATACAATTTTTGTCAATAATACATGTCGTTCAAGACAAAGGATGGATAGAGAACACATTGGTGTAAAAGGTGTGGAAGAGACGTCCTGGAGGGCTATTGCGACGTCCATCTCTTCTTCTTCTCGATACTTTCCACAAACATTTAATGCAAAACGTCAAGGATTTTTTGAAGGAAACAAAGACTGATGTTGCCTTTATTCCGGTAGGTTTTACTTCACTGCTGCAACCACTTTACTTGTCAGTCAACAAACCTTTTAAAGAAAGTATGAAAAATATTTATGCAAAGTGGATGTCCGAAGCAGAACAAATGTTTACGCCTACGGAAAAATTAAACGACCATTTCGAATTAACGTGTCAGTGGATCCTGAAATCTTTGAATATGATATCTGTGGATACAGTGGCAAAACGTTTTTCCATAAACGTACTGTGGGAATCGCAAACGCACTGGCTGGAAGCACTTTTGACTCACTGGATGACGTGTGTTGGAAGACCGACTACAGCGACGTTGAACCGGAGTCCCAGACGCAGAACGTATCTTCCGATAACGACGATGCTGACAATGTAACTTAAGGTATGTTACATTACAGGCTCATTAAAACAAAAGTAAAAACATAATCGCAAATACAGAAATTACGTACGTCAATTAATTTGGAATTCTTGTACACTTACCGGGATCGTTTGTGTTGGGGTCTGTAGGTTATAAGCCATCCAGAAAATTCAAATACTTAACCGGACTTTAATTACATAAATGTATAATTATATTGCATAAAATACATTTAGAAATAACATTTCATTTCCACTTATTGTTTGTTTCGTTTAGTTATAATTTTGTAACATTATAACCTGAAAAGTACCAGTGTAATAATTCCCCGCGTAATTTACATTCCCCGCGTTTTTTGATGGCTTAGAACGGTAAAAAAGTGCGTAAATTACGCGAGTAAATACGGTAATATAAATAAATAAATAATATTAATAAAAATGTAAAAATATTGCGAAGGGAATTTTTATATTTTCCCCCCAAGCAAATCACATTTTTTAAATGAGTAACTTAAATAACGTAGCTTGTGCAGGCTGTGTTTTGTTTTTCAATTCTCCTTTTCTCGTAATAAAGCGTTTTTTTGAGAAATGTGTTTTAAAAACATTTAAAATTGTACCCTATTAATAGTTATTACTTATTTGAATAAAAGGAATTTAAAATTCTCAAACATGAATAAGTTTAGTCATATTTCAAGCAATATTATGTATGTCAGAGCATAACGAAGCTTCCAAATATAATAATCGAGTTTCGTGCACAAATATGTGACATCAATTGCAGCACTGCTAGTTTTAACGTACACTCCAGAGTATAAAACGAAGAAAGGGTAAGATAAACGAATAACAAAGCGAAATAGCAAAGAGTGACATAGATGGGCAGAGAGAGAGAGGGAGAGAGAGAGAGAGAGTGAGAGAGAGAGAGCTACGTGAGTGGAATCGAAACCGAGGCGTGTTGTTTAGGTCACTATATCAGTTTGCAGTGCCGTCTAAATAAAGCGTGTGCGCGTTCCATTTCCTGTCAAGTTCAGACACACGCCAGCGGGTCTCACTCGCGTCGGAAGCGTTTTATAATCTTTAACTATTCGGTACGCTGGGATTATACTCGTTTATATTGATGTTACATGTTTATCTGCGTTTACGTATTTTTACAAAAAGGTTTATATACATCGCCTATATATATAAAACTCAAAGTCTGAGGATTTATGGGTATTGAATACAAATCCACACCATCACACCGATTGCCACCAAATTTTGGACAGGTAACCTTTGACACAAGGCGACAAATACTGTCTAACTTGGAATTTGATATTTTGCCCCGTTCGCAAGATTTAGGCCCTTTTAGTTATGCCTTTTCGGTAACGCGTATAAAGATGTCAAAACACCATGGAGACCAGAATGAATTACCATAGTAAAAAGTAAATAAACAAATGATATTGAGCGGGATCGGAACTGTACCTTTATCCGTTCCTGCAGTTTTTAATGTTTTTATTATGCGATTGTATAGATATATTTTGTAATTTTGTATTCAGATACGTCTATATATTTTGTAGTTGCCTTAAACGATTATAAAATTTATGTTTATACGTATTTCTGATGATGCAATGAATAAGTAATGAATATGTTAAATACTACTACTAAAGATGTCAACAACACCATGGAGACCAGAATTAATTACCATAGTAACAAGTAAATAAACAAAAGCTATTTAGTGGCATCGAAATGTACATATATCCATTCCTGCAGTAAATTTTCGATGTTTTATATAATATGCGATTGTATCGATATATTACGATGTGGAAAAGAAGAAGTGTACTAATTGTAATTTGTCCTATTACTTAATGCAAAGCGAAAATACGTGTTGTTTTCATTTGTGAGGTTAGGTGACAACGGTTTTTGGTTTTTAGTTTAGGGCCTACTGCTGAAATAAATAAAAGCCATGGTTGATGAAAAAAACATAACGTTTAATGTGTTAAATGTGTTATACAATGTTTCTAACACAGTAACACTTAAAATAAAGAATTTAGCGTTTTTGATTTAACAGGTACTTTATAAATATCTCCAAAGGCTTTATAAACGGGTACTTTTAAATCTCCAAAGGCTGTTGCACCAACATAATAATTTAGTACAAATTAAAATAGTAAAAGTGTTGAAAACAGCTTTGGAAAGAATTTGACTAATGAGTACAAAATTGTTATACGAGGTGACAGAACGCCATATCGACATAAACAATAAAAATTATATTAAAATACTTATTAAAAGTCCAATATTCGCGTGCGAAGCCGCGGGTAACAGCTAGTTATATGTGTAGACGTATGTGAGTGCGCATGTACATTTCCACAGCCGATACATTGGATTTCTTGTTTTTTTCCGGTTCTACCGTGCTGATTTTTATCTTCTGTTAAACGTAATTTCTAAATCGACTATGATGAAGATTTAACGTGAATGTAAGTAACTACTGAGGAAGACAAGAGAAGATCCAAAACGTATTGTAGAAGACTAAAACGATGCAGTCAAATCGGAAAGAATTAGAACTCCGGTTTACGTGTATTGGTCTTCACATACGTATAACATAGGCTAAGTACACAGTCTCTCTACAAAGACCGGAGAGACTTAATTTTTATTTACTTATTTTTTTATGTTTATAAAAATTTGTTATTTCATTCAATGTTTATACGTGTTCAGGTACATATTTAGATATCCTGACGTCCCTGGGCAAAAAGACAATTGCTGGTTCCCCCCCCCCCCAATATAAAGAAAAGTAAGACTATTTAAATTTCACGCCACTCTCTGACTCTATACATGTATGTTTGGTTTTATGTGCACAGAAAAAACTGTTTTAAGGTTATCTTAACCTAAAAAAGACGGACGAAGTTAGTGTTAAATATTAAATACAAAATTAAAAAAAATTTGTGAATAATAAATTACGAAGTCAATTAGACTGAAATTTCGTAATTTCATTCGATACACCGTATTTTTCTAACTTCTAATTTGCCGCCCCCTAAACTCTGCTGCCTTGGAAAGTGCCCAGTTGCCCCTTCTCCCAATATTGCCTTGCCTGCATTAATTTTAATATGCACAAAAGTCTACGATATTAACTTACTTTTTATTGTTTCTTGATGAAAAATTTAGAGATTCAAAAATCCGAAACATATTTTTCCTCGTGTGATTGTGAGAGAAGTGGAACTCTGAAAAGTGAATTATCTCTTATATTTGTTGCAAAGACACGGTAATACATCATCATGTGTACCATACCTACGCGTGTCGGTTCATCTAACTACAAACTCGACAGTTCATGGGCGAGTTACATACAAACTGACAGAACATGCGGCTACCGTAAATCTTTTTGACTTTCGATCGTAAGTGTCTGGCTAATCTGTCCCTGCCAGACTGACGGAAATGCATTTTACTCAGGCACAAGCTGTAAATGCTGGGTCTGACACATAACCTTTGTTCAGTACATTGTTCTCCTTTTTATCCCTTCAAGGATTAGGTGATAGTAGGATACTTATACGCGTCAGTAATTCCTCGGTTTTCCAGGAGATCGCTTCGATTTTGGCTTATAAAAGAATGCTTGCATTGACAATTTGTCATATTTCTACATGACTATTTCCATATTCGTCAATTCTGTAATGCACTGAGGAATTTAAGTTCCGTACGTGTATCCTCGTTACGCATTCTATCCTCTCGTGTACATCCCTTCACGCAGGAATTTCATGCTTGAAGCTTTGGCCCTACTTACCTACTTACATCTTTTTTGCTTTGTTACCTAATTTACGAATTTACAGAACATAGCAGGGACTGACAAGACTATTGGAAGTGGAATACTCGTCCATTTGTTGCATCGTTTATCAATATTTCGATCTGACAGAGGCCTTCTATTTAAAAGGCATCACGTTTGCTTTAACTGTTCAAATGTCCATGTTGTATTCGGATACAAGCTTATCAATAAGGTAGACAGACCTCTGAAGATATTTTTCCTCTTCGAATAATAATTTGATCGCCAGCATACAAAATAGTATTGTATATAGTATTCATAAACATGTGTCTACCAATTGTTCAGTATAATATGCACACGATATCAGTAACCACATTTTAGAGAGCAAAGAAAGTGGCGTTGTGTTTTCACTGAATCCAAAAAAAAGTCTTCATTATTGTCAAGTATCAGGTAGAAGTGATTGAGACAATTGTCGCGTGCCGGCGAGCGCGTGGCGTTGTCCTAGATTTTACTGGGGCAAGCAGACGTCGCATCTGGTGCGTTTTACTGACCGATTGCGTGCAACAATATTACTGTAATGGCCGCGACAATAGCTGATCACGTGCGGACGCCAAAAAATCAGTTTAGAGGTCAACGGACGCAGGCAGACTCGCCTACTTTTCGAGAAAGAAAGATAGAAAAAGATAAGAAGAGAAAAAGTTGCAGAGTGACAGTGAGAGAGAGAGGAGTGAAGGAGGGAGAGGAGAGACAGGAGAGAGCCACATAGAGACAAAGGAAAAGAGAGTGAGAGAGAGAGAGAGAGAGAGAGAGACAGACAGACAGAGAGACAGACAGACAGACAGACAGACAGACAGACAAATAAAAAGAGAAAAGGAGAAAAGTTATAACGTGTAATAATGAGACAGAACGGCGAAGACCAGATACAAGAGAGCGAGGGAGACAGAAGGTAAAGAGAGTGAGAGAGTGATGGTGGTGAGGTAGAGGGGGGCGGTAAGCGCAGACCAAATTTATCTGTTCGTGCGTACGTACTAATCAGAGTCGGAGAAGAAGAGAAATTGAATTCTACAAAACGGTGCGTAATTCGTAACATTTCGTTATAGAAAGTTGTAGTTGGCCGGGTATTTGGCTCATCGTAGCCGGCCAGACTCAGGCTTGGCTCGTAACGAAGAATTTACAGTACACAAGTAAAGTAATGAAAAGATAGTAACATTTTTTTATTATATAAAATAACTAATAAATAGAGATTATTAAAGTGTAGTAAGCTCACTGACCTGCAGAACTCGCTCATCATTTTGGAAAAATACAGGCCTAATATTAAGCAAAATGAAATTAATAAATTAAAACATTTTTTTAAACCTGTGATGATTCTAAGCGTTAGCAGAGATACACCACGGGAGTCACCACACATAGTTTCTCTCGCAATTTTTTGGTTCAAAATGTTTAAAATTTGTAATCTCTCTCTCTCTCTCTCTCTATCGCGCGCGCGCGCGCACACACACACACACACAAATAAAGATGTTAAAAGTAATATGCTAACTATCAAAGTTAATTATTCTATACATAAAACTATGTTTTATTATGAAGCATACATTACTGTATATACAACTAGCTCTTAGCCACGGCTTCGTACGCGAATATTGGACTTTTAATAAGTATTTTAATATAATTTTTATTGTCTAATGACGTTCAGTCAGCTCGTATAACAATTTTATACTCATTAGTCAAATTCTCTCCAAAGCTATTTTCAACACTTGTACTATTTTAACTTGTACTAAATTTTTATGTTGGTGCAACAGCCTTTGGAGATTTAAAAGTACTCGTTTATAAAGCCTTTGGAGATATTTATAAAGTACGTGTTAAATCAAAAACGCTAAATTCTTTATTTTAAGTGTTACTGTGTTAGAAGCATTGTATAACACATTAAACTTTATGTTTTACTCATCATGCTTTTATTTATTTTAGCAGAAAAACTAAAAACCAGAAACCGTTGTCACCTAACATCACAAATGAAAACAACACGTATTTTCGCTTTGCATTAAGTAATAGGACAATTTACATTAGTACACTTCTTCTTTTCCACATCGTAATATATCGATACAATCAATCGCATATTATACAAAACATCGAAAATGTACTGCAGGAATGGATAAATGTACAGTTCCGATTCCGCTAAATAGCTTTTGTTTATTTACTTGTTGCTATGGTAATTAATTCTGGTCTCCATGGTGTTGTTGACATCTCTATACGCGTCAACGAAAAGGCATAATTAAAAGGGCCTAAATCGTGCGAACGAGGCAAAATATCAAATTCCAAGTTAGACAGCATTTTTCCCCTTGTGTCAAAGGTTACCTGTGTAAAATGTGGTGGCAATCGGTGTAACGGTGTGGATTTCTATTCAGTACCCATAAATCCTCAGACTTTGAGTTTTATGTATATAGATTGTATGTGGTGTAGTGGACTTTAGTCGTGTTATAAATACCCTACATAGACTATCAATTTTTTCAAAATTTTGTTTTCATTTTTGCCCGTCATTCCCCTACAATTAAAAAAAAAATCAAAATAAACACTACATTCGTGTTTGGGTTAAATTCTCTTGAGTCTGATAGCTGGCTCGGATATTAACAATTTCCAAAATTTTGGCCTTTTTTGGACCCTGTGTCCAAAAGTATTGAAATTTCGAAAACTCAACATAATATTCAGGTTGTGTTTTAAATTCTCTTTAATTCGATATCCCAAATGAATTTTATAATTAAAAAAAAAAATTGACCTCTCTTGCCTTTTATTTTAAGGGGAATCAGTCTAAAAAACAGTAGATGTATGTGAGATAAAAGTATGATCACGCTGTTAAGTTTCAAGAAAATCGGTTGGTGCGTTCAGTAGTTATCGTTAGACGTACCCAGACAGGCAGACAGACAAGTATCAACGGTATCGTTAAAACTGAGAATCGTTTTTCGCTCGTTCAGTAAAGCTATTGTCATTAAATAAAATTGTTCACATCTGAGACGTCTGTTAGAAGCCATATTTCGGTCGAAGGTAAAGCCAGAAGGCACTACTTTGTATTAAGTTGGACATTTTAGATAATTTAAATGTGACATAACTTGTGGACGTGATTGGGATAATAATGATAAGCAAGGAATGTTTATGAATGATGGGATAAAGGAGCAAGGAATAAGGAATGAATAAGTTTACAGGGTACAGTAAAAAGGACTCTTGGTAAGACAGTACAAAAGGAAACTAATGAAAGCGTACAAAATTATCGTAGTGAAGTATGGGTGATCAGAACTATCCAAATAAAATACAAAGCACCGAGGTGTGATGGACTGTACAATGCTTGATATGATGCGGCTTGATAATCGAATATAAGATTAATTTAAAATATTTATAGTATCACAAATGGCAAAATTCATTAATACGAGTGTATATTTGAGTGAAACAAGGACAGTCGAGAAGAGACAAGATTACCCTGATTTACCATTGAGGCAAGACGAGATAAAGGGCACCTGAAGAAAGATAGTCCGTGGGACCGAGGGTGGCCTAAGCCGTGACCGAGATGAATATGTGCCTATTGCACATATAAACAATTATATTTATCTGTAATATACGAGATATTGTATTAATACGTGTAAAACTAATAAAAATGAAATTATGTTATCGTAAATATATTCAATAGTGTAGTCTGGCGTATGACGTATTAAGAAAATCTAATAACACAAACATTTAGTTTCTTTAACGTTGTTGTAATATGTCTGTTTCATTTATCACATGAAATAAGAGATTTTTTAAATACTTTAATTTGTAAAGAAACATCACTTTAACGAAATCCCAAGTTTTCAAACGGCCGAAATGAGATTTCTCAGGCACGTGGCAGGATATACTCTTTAAGATATCAAAAGAAACGTCGATGTACACCAAGATCTGAATATTATGAGTGTGCTTCATAGGATTTCCTAATATCGGCCATAATGGTTGGGAACATCTTAATCCAATGGATGACCCCCGCATCCCCAAACAAATATGGAATTATAAGCCGACAGGACTGAGAGGTGTGGGACGTCCGAAGAAGCGTTCTAGTGACCAGCTCTAGTCTGTCTGTTTGGGACCAGAACAAACCACAGTTCATTTAATCCTTGCTGATGTTGATAATGATGAAATAAAAAACTACTACTCTGGCTTGAATTTAGTTTTACTTATGCAATTTGCACAATAAAAAACTTAATATAAAATTTTAGTGGCTATTCTTAACTAGTTTTTTTATATTAAACCAAAATTTGGATCTTTTATAGTACAATAACTCTTACCTCATAGGCAGGTTCGGTCTCATACATTCTTTTTGAACGCCCTATACTTCTCTTTCCGGTGGGTACATGCTTCATAACTATTTTGACGAGTTATTCCTCGGTCACTCTTTCCACATGCGTGTGGCACACTCTCCTCTTGTTCTCTGAACCCGATCCCCCCCTTTTTTTTTTGGGCGCAGCATCTTTCCTTATGTCGCCACTTCTCTTCCTATCAACTAGCGTCAGGTACAACATTCTTCTTAAGGTCGGCATCTCGGTCGCTTCCAATATTTGCATTCTTTCAGCTGTATCAGGACTCGTTTCGGCAGCATAGGCCAATCAATACAGTGCGCATTGTTGTTTTATTATATGCGCACGCTGGCTTCAGTTTTTAGAAATAGATTCTAACCGTTTGTGCTGCTCAAGCAATCTGTTATTGTATGCCAAGATACCTGAAGGATAACACGTCATCAGGAACATGTCGTATAGCTACAACTCGTACAACGTAATGGTATTTTGAAGACCACAACGGAGGTAACAATGGAGAAGAGGAGCTTCGGAACAGTGGATCCTATGAAAAGGACTACATAGCTTCTAGGGTTAGTATAAAGCTCCTGCCAGGACATAGTGAAGTTGCTGCCTTGAAGTTAAGTTTTGGGTCATCAAAGACTAAGGGGGAAAATCCCTGACAGAAAAACTCGGGCCCCAAGATTTAAGGAGGTGAGCAGTTGGTTAGCAACCAGCTCTCGTAATATTTAAATTACTTTCAGTACTTGTTCTGTTTCGGAACAAAGGGTGGATTAAAACTTCCAGTTCAAGTATGGCATTATATACCATTAGGAAGAAGACGTTTTGGAGGCCAAGGAAGAAATGGGTGTCGTAACAGTCAATTTGTGTCTAATGCTTGAAGTGCAGAAGAAGAAGAAGAAGAAGAAGAAGAAGAAGAAGAAGAAGAAGAAGAAGAAGAAGAAGAAGAAGAAGAAGAAGAAGAAGAAGAAGAAGAAGAAGAAGAAGAAGAAGAAGAAGAAGAAGAAGAAGAAGAAGAAGAAGAAGAAGAAGAAGAAGAAGAAGAAGAAGACTATTGAACTTCAGAAACTGTGCTTTAAAATGGAGTAAGTGCTGTTATTTCTTATAACTACAGTAATATTTTCTTCAAAAACTCTTTCGGGATTGCTAGGCGTTTCTGTAATTAGAGGGCTTAGAGTAATTTCCGACAGGAATTAGTGAACTTAATTAAATAAGTAAATGGTTACAATCTGTGAACAAAGTTACCGGTCTGCTGAGTATTTTATTCTGTTTATGAAATTTGATAGTAGATGTTTACAGAGATAAATGATTATAATTGGCCGACGTTAATAAGAATAAAATAGCAGAAACCATTTGGCACAAAGAACACACAGACACCCACACACACTCGCATACACTGCCGCATATCGAATACAAAGTAGTAAATTGCAAAGAAAAATTCAATTTATAAATTAAAAAAAAAGTGAACGACTTAAATAACACAAAGAGAAGGACCATTACAGTTGACAAAAATCACGTTTCTTTTGATCACCTGTGATAGCCTAAATTAACCAATATAAAGCCACTTTAATCTAATCAGGCTTTATAATATTTTTACAACAATGGAATAAGTTATGCGAGTTTTTTATTGTAATACTATCGTTTACTAAAATTTGTCTTTAAAAAATTTGCCAAAATAATCAACGAGAAAGTGACACATATATTGGTGCGTCGGTCTCAAAATAAAACAAAGTTGTATTCTCTATTCTCTATAATATTAAATTCTTTATTCGAAAATATAGTACAAGGCGGTATAATATTATTAAAATGGAAGGAAATAGTATCTGTAATAATTTATGTTGTCTAACGGAATCTGTGACAGGGACATTTCGGCGTAGAAAGTTATTTATAAATTCCAGCCAATTTGGTCAGTCAGTTTCTTTAAGCGTAAAGAATCAGGTCAAATGCCTCTTCATTTTTGCCTTCGCTTTCAGCTTTCTGGTTGTATCTCGAAGCAGCTAGATTTCGAGGTCATAATTGTTGATACTGATAGCAACAGAAACTCTTCTACACTTTCCGTACAATGTGTGTTTGTACACGTATGTTGGTATGTCTTAACTTTTATTTCAAAATAAGCTCCTTACAATTATGATAATATATCACAATAATAATTATTTCTCTACAAGTGTATTTTATTTTTTCTTACACGCAGTTTTATAATTTGAGTCTGCAGCATCAAAAGCTTATAAAATAAAAGGTTTTTAAATTAGAGCTACTGGATGAATTGCAATTGATAATAGTGTTTTGGAGCAGGTATCACATTTTAATTATTTGGGATGTGATATCTCATATAGGAAGGAGAACGATATCGAGAGAAAGTTAAATAAATTTAGCTTTAACTAAAAACCTGTAAAACGATAGGACGACTATTGAAGAATCAATAAAACCCAGAGGGAGACACAGCTAAAGTTCTATAAGGTAGTGGCTGTGCCCACTTTAATGTATGGATGTGAAACATGGACTCTCCTGCAAAAAACATATTTCAGAAATACAGGTCTAGGAAATGAAATTTTTAAGAGCAGTTAAAAGATGCATTTGAGAGATCATTTGGAAACGACGAATAAAGAAATACGGGCAGAATTGGAGGTCCCATGTGGAACGCATGGTAGGCGCGCATATTCCTAAACAAGCGTTTGAACATAGGCCAGAGGAAACGAGAGATCGTCGTGGAAGATTCGTAAAAATTGGTCAGAGACTCTGTGAAGTTATGACGTGTCGGCTACGTCATAATCCAGGGAACCTGTGATAATTGACGCTAGCCAATTATACAGACTGCCTACGTTGTAACAAACTGAAACTCAAAACACAAGACTAACAAAATTGCAATTATTCTAACTATAGGAAACAAGGGGAGGGGGTTTAACTGATTTATGCACTCACTTTAGTATGTAACAAAGATGACATCCCTTTTATTCACATAGTATACGTAACACATTACAAATAAAGATATTATTTACTCGGATTGTAAGGGGGTTTTCTATCTAAAATAAAATGATCATTTAGATAATGAGTTTACCTCGGATCCGAGTCTTTCTTTTTCTTGTTAAGAATTTTCAAATTTACCATACTTGATTATATGATTACATTATTCCTTAAGTACCATTTGAAGAATGGTTTTATTTAGTTGAGCAACTTTTGAAGTTACATAACGAAAGTTAAATTACAACGTATGATTACAAGAATTAAATCTTAGAGCTTATTGATTGTCTTTTGAAAGTCTTTTTCATCTTTAATTACTTATATTTTAAAATATGTATAACTCACGGAAGACGAGCTCCCGCGTCACCTCTTATATTATGGTTAACTGTCCGTGTCTTGACGAGTGATTCTTCCGTCCTCTTGTAGTCGAGGATTGTCCTAGGGGTAGTCTGTCCAGTAACGATGAAATGGATGTGATGGTCTCAGCTAACGTGTAGTCGTCAGGATTCTCGGAGGTAGAGTAAAGGCAGTATAGTTCGAAGTCGTCACTTTTCACTGTTATTCACATCACCTGTTTAATTGCACCGTCGTGTTGGAGTTTACGTATTGTTTGTACATTATGTTGGAATCTCTTTTAACTTGAACAATATTTGACTGGATATTTAAATTACAGGAGATGTCACCTCTTATAAACGTTTTTCCTTTTTCTTACATGTTTGTTTCACAAAAATTTACTCACTACATTTTCGTTACTTATGTCTAGCTGTCCACACTTTTAGTGGAAGTTAACACTTAAATTAAAATACACACAAAATAACATTTTGTGTAGAGCCCCAGCGTGGAGCTGTTTACAGTTAGAAAGCCGCATCGTTAATCCCTAGTTGTTACAACAGGAAAGCTGCAAAGACGCGGAGCGAATACTCCGCCATAAGATAGTTCCATCTTTTATTTAATACCACAGTCTTACAGTTAGACAAAACAAACAATCGAGATTTTCCTCGTATACTGAAATTATTACACGTATTACTAGTGACTTTAAATTATTATTTCTTTATATTATCGTTTACACGTATTTCTTATTTAATGCCGGCTCGGTATACAAGTTGAATCCGGAATTCACAGGTCATAGCATGATAAGATTAATAAAGGGTTAACAGTTTTATTCTTTAACTTTTGCTTCCACAATTTTAATTAATTAATACTAGTTAAATTTTCTCATTTAAGTCTCATCACTACCATGAGTTAGTCCAGGGGTAATTGGTTTAATAGTGCGATTTAATGTTTTTTAACTAACTTCCCATTCTTCGATTTTTATTATTAATTTTTTATTTTTATTTTTTTTTAAATCGTCACAAAGTCACAACGGGCTATAACCCAAGCCATGTAATGAAGAAGAAGAAGAAGAAGCTACCGGATGTTTTTTAATATTAAAAAACCTAAATTTAGAAAATTAAAATTTTTTTAGTTCAAAGAAAATATCACTGATTACAATTATGTATGAAAAATAATAATCGAGAGGTACGGTCGCGTGCCTAAAGCATCGTGGCTCCACTTGCAAAGCCATGTGCATGAGTACAGAATATAATAAATAATGACATGGCGTCTCGCTGGCCAGGGACTTTTACACTTATACGGGTAGACACAGGATGACGATTATATTATTTTATATGTGAAATAAAATAATATAAGTCAAATGGTTGTAACTATGCTTTTACCGGGATCTTCAATGCGTTTTGAGCACAAGTATTTGGTTCAGTGTAGTGAATTATGCTTCGTAGCCTAGTTTTTGAGCTTACCGATACAACAAAACAGTTCAAAAAAGAACTTTTTCGCAATAAAATTATCGTTTCGTTGCACTTATGTCATGTAGCAGCGGTTTGTGGGAAGGACGTATCGACCAAACCCACATAAATCGATCCTGGCCACAAAACCTCGTTTAAGAATCATGGAGCAGCGCTCTCGCAAAATATCGTACATTGAACGGCAATTAAAAAATTAATATTCTTGGAAACATTTCGCAAAAAAATTTGTGTACATATTTTAACGTCTTTTCGAATGTATGCGCTGGAATGTTAGTTGTTTTGTCTTTTGGGCGACTATGCAGATCGGAAACAATCACGAAGCTTGCAAAATGTATTTCTCACAGAACACACATCTAAATAATAGGTTTCCGCATGTAGACACATTCTGTTGTGTGTCACTCCATGATTAAAATTTTAATAGTGCACAGATGATAGACATGAAACACAACAATCGAACAACGGTGCCGTCTGGTACGTGTAGCCTAATAACTAGCTCTTATTGAAAAATCCATTTGTAATTCGATTAAAATATTTCTACTATTATTATGTTTTAGGGTAATATTTCTACTATTGTAATGTTGAAGGGAAAGTGTTAGGGGAAAACCAAGAGGATGACCAAGAGCAGCGTTCTTCAAAGTCATGGGAAACGAGATGGAACTTTCTACCGTACTGCGATTTAAAGAGGACAATGATGGAGAGAGAAACGTGGCAAACTCGACAAGGCATGGCCTTTAGATGATGATGATTATAATGTTTTTTTTATGCAATCAGCCGTTTTGACGACCATGTTGAAGATTTTTAATATTTACGTTTCTATTTATTAGAGTTGTTCTTAATAATGCTTAAATATTAAATAAATCACACAATTTTGTTTCCATTTGAATTTGATCTCCAATTTTATAATGTAAAATTGTTTCTGTATTTATACATTTTACTGAAGTTTTCCCAATGGTATTAGTTTTTTATTCCCTTTGTAAATAATGTTTGGCTACAATGAATTTTACATAGGACAGACAAAAGAAAAAGCTACGTGGTAGATTCATTCAACAATTAAATGCTGTGTTTCTTATTTTGTCTGATCTTCCATTCTGTAAACGTTATCAACTGTTGCTTTTTTTCTTCTGTTCTGTTATTCACAGAAAATATGTTTCGTTTGGCTCTTAACAATTTCATTACGTTTCCAGTCTCTTAGCCTATAAACTTTTACTTTTCTCAAAACTTCATCTCAGTCACTAAACACAACCGCACGGACGCAAAGCCCATTTTAAATACAAAACTAAGGACCCTGGGTAAGCAGGCAGTTCAAGCAACTAAGCAATCTTGTATTTAAACGGGATGCGCTGCTTGTCTCTGACGTTGTTCGTTGTGTCAGTGTGGTTGTGCTTCGCGGTCTTTTCTAGCGGTCTTAAAGGCTAAGTAGCGGTTCTCTTTATATAGTTATGTTTAACTTTGTAGGTAGTGGTGGTTTCTATAGTTATGTTTAACTTTGTAGGTAGTGGTGGTTTAGTAACGGTTCATACTTGTTAGTGAACGAATCTCGGGTTGGCTTAACATTGTATTTAATGTACCTTACACCTAAAGACGAAGACAACTTGTTTGGAGGTCGAAACGTTGTGTTATACATTTTAACGTTGGTGATTGTCCAGCCTAACTCTTCTGATAACTCATCTCAATTGTTTGCATTACCCACTTTTCTTTCCTAGTTATTGTCCAATACAACAGATATACAGTCATTTCTTTGTAATTCATTTTGTTTTAATTGTCTCCAAGTCACGTTACTAAATATTTAGAATTAATATTAGGCAATTACCTGTATTAACTTCCGTCTTGTGACTTATTTGGTTTTTTCTTAAAACGACGCGTTTCGAGAATAAATTCTCATCATCAGGTTTCAATACTATAAAAACATCAAATTCACCCAAAAGGGGTCGTCAACTAGTTAAAACACACAAACACAAAAACACCACACTTAATTTAACACCGACATAGACACGGCACAGTCCGATGCGCATCGTCTCGTTGCCAACGACCAACTCTTTCTTTATAAAATCATACTTGTAACACATCTTGTTTTATTCTTCAGTGTATTTGTCTCGTTTCACAGATCATTTGAATCTATTATATTTTTTTATTTTTATCACCATTATACTTATAAGTTAAACCACAGCTTAGAAAATTATAATGCGACCCGTGTTCTAAAACTGTACAGCGAAATACTGTTTTGGATTGTTACCAATTACCAATTACCGATTACCTCAAGCATAGCTTATAAAAATCTTGAAGGCGCTCCCAGAATTTTCAAGGAGTGTTGACAGATATTAATTTTGTCAAATTATAAAAAATGCCGAGTTTGTGTTTTGAATAAAATTACTCATAACTTGATGCTCCACACAAGCTTTTACAGCTTTCTAAAAATTATGCTCCGTAGTGCCTCTAAAGTGAAACATTTTAAAAGTTAAAAGTACATTCGTATTTGGGTTAAAATTTTCGTTAGTCGGACATTCGGCATGAAGTTTTACAATTTTTTCCAAATTTTGTCCCCTTTTGGGACACTAGTCATAAAAAATGTTGAAATTTCCAGAACTGAACGCTATATTCAGAATTTTGGTTAAAATTCCCTTTTATTAGATACATAACATGGTGTTTTGCTATTTTTGTCAAAATTTTGATCCAATTTTTGAGCCTTGTCATCCAAACATTTTGAAATTTACAAAACTGAACATAGTATACAGATTCTGGTTAAAAGTCTGTATAATTTGATGGCCACCACGGAATGTTGCTTTTTTTCAAAGTTCTGCCCCTCATATTTTTTGCCTCCTGCCTTCTTTTTTTAGAGGGAACAATCTCTAAAACAATATAGATCTGCAGGGTAACTATGGGATCACGTTTTATGAAAATCGATTGAAGCATTCAAAAGTTATTGTGAGAAATACCCCAGACAGGCAAGTGTCACGCGGTCTAGTTACGTGTAAAATTAAGAACTCGCTACGTTCATACAATAGGAAATATTAGATTTTCTCACGAAGTTGAAGAGAATCTTAAAAGAGTTGTTTTTACTAACTTACTATCCCAGGATCACACCCAGGTAATTAATACCATAAATTTGTTTTCAAACTATATTGCTTACCACTATATTAATTCTAATTGGACTTTTACCTTTAAAGTAGAGATCTTAACCTATAATTTTGTAGGACGTTATTAACTGTAAATATCACTTTTTGTATATAGCCTTCTGTTTTCCGTATCTTTACTTTAACGACTGCACGAAGCAAGAAACTTTAACAATAAAATCGTATAGTTGGTCTTCGATTTTGGAGCTCTTCCGCTAACGACATTATGATCTACATCGACTACATGATTAGGCAAGTATGACTTTTTTATATCTACGGATATAATAACAAAATTGTGATAATTTTGCAATCGATTAATTGGACAAAGCGCTAAAAGGATTGTTTTTCCTGTCGCGCTGTAATTATATAAGGTTAGAAAGTCGGAAACTATAAATCGATTTATTTCTTTGCAACGAAACAATTATTGATATTACTGGACAATTATCGATAGCTGCTGCTGGAAAACAACATTTTTAAGACCTAGTTGTCACAGAACCGTGAAATAGCGGTCACAGAACAGATTTACTAACTTATTTTTTTACTAACTCACTTTTGACTTTCAAGAATTTGACTGTCAGACACGACAAAATGAGATACGCCGGATTGAAATCCAGTTATCCTAAGCTTTTTGTTGAAGCGGTGGGAGGTAGTTGGTAATTCGGAGGTAGTCGTGCGTACAATCGATTAGGTTCGATAACAGAAGTATTAGTATACGTTATAGTTCCATAGTCAGGTGACATAAAGCAAACGTTTGTTAGCAGATAGCCCTTACAATGTCAGCCGCCGTCGTGTTAGTCGTACGTTTCAAATACCCGACCCGTATCCTCACAAAATGTGTTCCACCGGCCAAATTTTATGTTTCCGTAATATGATTTCCCACTGCTAATATATTTATTAGTTAACAGTATACTTTAGGACTTTAGGATAAGTTTTAAAACACCTGAAGAAGACAACATTGATAATCACCGAAACGCTGTCATATAAATTTTAATATAGTGTTAGATATCGACTGGCGAGTGGGTCACGCAAGCTGTCAAACAATTTATTCGTTGGAAAAACAGCAAATTTTAACTGCAGAATAACATTTTTCTACTTACGTTCTCTTGTTTTGGTTTTATTGCTGTTTGTTTTAATACTAATTCTCCGGTTAGTTTTGAATGTTTTTGTAATTCATTTGACGAAAAAATATTTGTTGAATTTTATTTTTGTTAGTTTTTGATACGTCCTCTAAAAAGTATTTGAGACGATGGCAATGCTCATTGGGTCTCACACCTTCATGAAGGGAAATATTCAACGGCACAAGGCACGAGGGAAACATCCTCCATGTGGGAGGGATGGGCACCATACGGTAGCTATCGCGGCTCTGGAGACCGAGTGTCAGTCGGTATAAACTGGGTCAGCGGTCTCGTTGGAAGGCGGATGAGCGGGTAGAGTCGAGGGTACGTTCTCGCTCTTGGGGTAGACGAATACTCTAAGACATAAATACCATTAGGTGACTAACGGCATACGATGGAGGAGAAAATGGTAAACCACCCCATTAAAGACCTCTTACGGTACGCAACCATGGACAGATGCGGCTCTACAGCCGTATAGAAGGCAGCTCATTAAGGGAGAGACTCTGAAAAAATCATGCAGGTCTAGCTGCATTGAGGCAGCAACCCTGCAGACTAGACTCAGCCAGCGTATGGCTTATAAAGGTGTAGCTTGGAAGGTGGAAAATAAACGTGGTAACGCGGAATGTATGTGGGATTTCATTAAGCATGGGTATTGAACAAAAGGAACACATCGAGACTGCAAGCGAATGAAATGAAACTTTCAAGGCTGGTAGCGGGGTATGGGAGATTGGGTAGGAAAATAAACTCTGACATTCGAGAAGAATTACAAACTTGTTTATTTAAACAGATGAGTCGTGGAGAACAGAAACAAAGGGATATCCCTTATAGACGGTGGAACCGTGCGGGCTTCCGTATGTTTTAGATACAATCGGCCATTGGGAAAGAGAAGTTTCGGGTTCGAGGAAACGATGGACCGATCAACTGTGGCCAAAATACTACTGGCAGAAGAAGAAGAAGAAGAAGAAGAAGAAGAAGAAGAAGAAGAAGAAGAAGAAGAAGAAGAAGAAGAAGAAGAAGAAGAAGAAGAAGAAGAAGACGTTTTTCATACGGAAAAGAGGGGTTGGACGTAAATCTAAAGAAAATTGTGTATTTGGCAGTAATAGACCGGTAATGTAAAGCCTGATGGTAGAGAGCAATTCAGAGATTAAAGGAATGGACACGCTGAAATATCTGGGTTTTATAATAAGAAAACATTGAAGCGCTAACGGGGAGGAACAGGAACGCGTCTAAAAGAGTTACAGAAAATCAAGCGGAATTGATGGATCTGAATCAACACAAAAAAAATGACATTCAAAGCCTTAGTACGAAGCCTTGTATCATATGCTGTCGACCTATGAACAGTAAATAAAGTACAATTACAAAAAATTCTTGCAGCAGGAATGGAGTACGGCAGAAGACGTTGTGCACAAACTAGCAGAGATAAAATAGCGGAGAAAGATCTTGAGAGAAGGATGAATTTAATTACAAGAGGCGTAATTACAGAAGGAAAGAGATTATTGAGTGGCCGAAGGAGGTATCGTTTTTGCTCGAACGTTTGGCATTTTTCTGTCATCTATTTGAGGTATGCCTCACGATGGATTTTAACGCACTATACCTATCGTGCAGACGCCTTTTACCCCACAGATTCCTATCACTTTTGAGATTGATACGTCTAAAACTAAAGAGTTGTAAAGCAAAAATTATACAAGCGGCAATTCTGAAAACAGTAGCTAAAACCCATGTGGAGTGTTAAAATAAAGAGCATAACAAAATCACAAGAGTTTTCAGTTTTGGAAAGTTCAGGAGGAGAGAGGGTTAAAAATTCGAAAAAATTTTAAGAATCTATGCTGGCTATCTCATACTAAAATAAGTTTTAACCCACGCCCAAAAGTAGTATTTACTTCAAAATTATTTTTATCTTTAGAGGTGCCGAACCACAAAACAAAGTTAAAAGTATGTTGGGCATTTATAAGACGGCTGCAATCCTTTACAACATTATAAGACTTTCCTGTGGTACATATGATAATTCATTTTGATTCTTTGGAAACTGTTCACATGTAAACAAAGAAAACATAAAAAAAGAAAAAACAGAAAACATAGATTATGGGAAATGATGTGGTCACCTTTTCGTGGGGTTTACCGGCTTATGCCAAACATAACACATACGAAAAAATGTGCTCACAGCTTTAAAAAATTAAAATTTAATACTTTGATTTTATCCATTAATAAATATGTTTAATTAAAAGTAGGAAGCGAGTTATTCAGCTCAGGGAGATTTATAGTTATGGTATAAGCACATTCAACGAGCACACAGAAGGTGGATCGGAAATGTGACAGAGTGCAGATCAACATGCAGGAGAAAGAAAGGACTCCTGTCGGAAGCACGTGGAGGGACGGAGTAGACGAATCTTTTTTTTTTTTTTTTTTTTTTTTTTTTTTTGATATATTCGAGGTGGTCCTTGTTAGGACTAGACTCAGGCTGTTCCGGGGCGAGCCTTCAGCCATATGGGAAGGAAAGCAGGCAGGCCGGCCGTTGAGAAGGCAGAGTAGTGGATGTGGGTGTATTTGTGTGTCGATGTAGTTTGTAGCCTTGTAGGTGAAGGAAAAGGCTGATGGAGGCGCCATTTATTAGTGTTTATTTATTTTTCAAGGCGGCCAAGACAGGGACGAGTAACGCAAGTCGCAAAAACTAGAAGGTGGCGACAGAGAGGCGTCAAGATACGCGGGGGACACAAAGAAGAGGGTTAAAGACCTGGTAAGTAGGTAGGGAAATTTAAATTATTGTGTGATCAGGAAGGTTGAATATTTTTGTAGTTTTGGATTAGGTGATTCTAAATGTTTGTTTCTCTGACGCTGACAACGAGGAGTTCTGGGTGGAGGTCTATCGGCTATGGTAAGGATATAGTTTATGAGGAAGGAAGTATTGCGGGTAGTTCTATTGATGGAGGTGACTATGGATTGTAGAGAAGTGCAATGTGAAGCTGTTTTAGAGTATTTCCAGTTAAGTTTATACAGGAAATTATCAAGATTAGGGAAAAGTGTAGGCCTATTTAATGTATACAGAGCGCTGTTGGAGGTTTTTGTAATAGGAGGTCTGCGATGTATCAGTCGTAGAGCTCGTCGTTCCTGTGATTCGGTAGGGGTTGATCAGGATCGGGGCAGGGACAGCGGGCAGGGTCGGCGGCCAGGAGTATGGGATGAGCATAAGTAATGGTCGGGAGGATGCAGGTGGTGTATATGCGGCTGGAGCAACGATCGTAGCTACTTAGAGTCCTTAGAGAGCGGATTCTTATGCGGGCTTAGCTTGAGGTTCGTGTGATGTGAGATCGCCAGGTAAGTTTGGGATTAATGCGTGCAGAGGTGAGTATTTGATGGAACGAAGGACCTGGCTGAGGAAGAGAGACGTCGACAATGATGAATTTCGTAACATGATATATTCAATTTCTGTAGCTTGTAGCCTACTTGATGAAGAATGCAGGTTGCTATTAATCAAAATGTTTTTGGTGTAAAGCGATCGTGATTGTCTCACAATATGTTATGTAAGATATCCATTAATTTAATATTTGAAGACAAGTTTCAGTATAATTTCGCGTTCAGCCGTTTGACTTTCACATAAATAAACATTTGCCTGTAATTACTAGCTAAAATTATTTCATTTACCACGATGTTTTCATTAAATTTTTACTACATAGATTAATTTACAGAGATGTTATCTATGTGTGCTCAGAAATTAATTTGTGTCCATAAAACAGCCACCAATTAAATCATCTTTATCTCGCTGATGTTATCTAACAAATTATATTGCAATTATTAACCAAATTTTTAATTAAAATTTTTGGTTCTCAGGGTTTTTGAAGTGATAAGCTTTGTATTTCTTAATTCTGTCTCACTAATATCTCAGCTTAATCTAATTTAAACGTTACAATACTTTCAGTTTTTATCCGATAAAAATATTTATTATCAACTAAATTAAATGGCAGAAATTATAATTGCTTTCAGGATCGCGTGGTCAATTTAAACAGCGAATAATTTGATTAATTTTGAAAGCATTTTCGGGAAGTTAAAGTAGAAAGTTCTAATACGGCGAAAGATTGATTCTGTATTTATGTTAGCGGACCCAAAATGCCACTATGTTTTCAGTCGCTTGCTTGCAAATAATAAAGTTTATGGTTCATTCCTTTGTATCTTAAAGTGTGGATTATAATAATTTAGGTCCTTAAAACGTTCTATAACATAGAAAAAGACCAAGACAAGAGTATGTGGATGAGATCAAGGAAGAAGAATATATATAAGGAAATAAAGAAATTAGGTCTGGAACGAAAGGCGTAGCAGGTCTACCAATCTGCGATTTAGGAGGGGAAGAAGAAGAAGAAGGAGAAGGAGAAGAAGAAGAAGAAGAAGAAGAAGAAGAAGAAGAAGAAGAAGAAGAAGAAGAAGAAGAAGGAAGAAGAAGAAGAAGAAGAAGAAGAAGACCTGTTAAATATCGAGAAACTGAATTTCACTTTGTGCCGTACTGGTTTCGGCAACGTATTATTAGTATTTTAAAAACGAGCGCCGCTGACGTCACGCACGGCCACACTGCTACGATTGTTTGTTGCCGGTCGGTTATACACACAAACGGTTGTGCAGCTACGCAATAAAGCTGGCGCTGCCAGTCAGCTGTGTCTGTACATTCCTGCTTTCGGAGGTTACTTGGCTGGACCGAAACGTTGTATCGGCCTCATTTCTGCTTGATCCTCCAACCTGTTCATCTGGTCTCGGCTGGCGGCAAACTTCTATCCAGGACTTCCGAACCTATCACTATGATAGGCTAGATAAAGTGTTGTTCCAGGTACGTGCAAGTCTGCGGGTTCTGAAAATATTCTAACCCCAAATATATTTTGTGTTTCAGCTTTCATTATGAGTTATGCTTGTGTGTGTGTGTGCGTATAGAGCAGTTTTTTAATCTGGGCATTAATGCTATTACAAATCAAATTAAATTAAATTTAATTAAATTATGAATGTGAGAGTCGTGGGTCAAGTTGATTTCAATAGAGAATATGCTAATGTATCTTGCACTCAGCTGTTTTGATGTAATTAATAACTACGAAAGACACAGCTAATCAATTTGAATATTTCAATGAAACATTAAGAAAGTAATTGCTAGACGAGTGAAATAAGTCACAGCTGGGGAGATTAATACTGTTTAATCTGAATTAGTGGCGATGTGTGTGTGCGCTGTTGCTGCTTAAAGTTAGTGTTGGTATTTAATGTGGACGGCCTAAGTGGCGTGATTTTCTTTATGACACCCTCTACAACCTATTGTATGTTCAGGTGCTCGACCAAGGGCGAGATGGGTGTCAGGGGTGGACGAACATCTGTCCACCCTAATGGCAGAGACGATCTTATAGCCAGCCGTCAGTCGAGGACTTTTCCAACGCTAAGCTGCACCAGGGACTTGTGACACGACTGTGACACGACTGTGACATCACTAATCCGCGCCTATACGAACTAAGTACACCGGACAATCCAGGTGGGAAAATTCTGATTATCTATTTCTCTCTCTCTACAACATGTGAATGCACAGAAGCCGCCAGAAGCTCACTCGTGAAGTTCTGAACGTTATACTCTAGCACAAACTCTCATGTTCAATTATGTTATTGCATGTGTGAACATTACCACAGTACACCTAATGAAGTATCTTATAACTGTATAATGTGTAAGAAGTTACACACATACACACACATCCGCAGTTTGCTGTAAGATCTAACTTTCATCTAATTAAGACCATTAGGGAGTTAATTATATCGTGCTATCATGTCATCTGGTCATGGCTGAGTTTTAATAACGTAGCGGGGGTTGTCTGATGCTGTAGATGAGAAACGATTTTCTTTCACACACATACTTAACGCTTAATGATTAAGGTAAGGGGTCGTTTGGCTGGTTGAGTTTCGGGGCGGTCACTTACATTCTCTGGTGTGAACTATGCTTGCGAATATGCTGGCAAATCTATGCTTAGGAGCTGAGATATTCCATTTACGTTGTCATTTATATTTGTACCTATCTATACATATTAGGGTTCATTCATTTACTGTAGTTGGAATGGGTTTATGACGAGGTTAGTGCTGAAATGAGGGATGTTTTGTTATTCATGTCGTATATGTGTTTGTGTGTGTAATTTTACTATATATATACTTTTTTTGGGGAATATGTAACGGATTTAAAAAAGAGAATAACCATAAATGTACTTACTGAGACAACAGGCTAGCCTATTTGATATTATACAACACTGATGGATTAGTATTGCTTTATGAATGAGATTATTACTAACTTTGACTCATACATAATCAGGCAGAAATTTTGCAATTAGTTTAATATCAATTCACTTACTTTGTGACATTATGAATTAATGGATATACATATATATACATATATATATATATAATTCTGCCTTTAATGGTGTGCTCACACAATCACGAACTTGTCATGTATGTAAAATCTTGCAGGTTGAATAAAGCACACGCTTGTTGGTTAAAAGAGTTTTTCATTTGCAAGTCCTATCATTCACCTGGGGGGACATGTCTGTAATTGTATTTGGGCCTTGCACACTTTTGCTTCCTCTAGGTTTTTTACCTAGTTCTAAATATGATGTCTCTCCCCTTTTACAAAAAAAAAACTTAATAAAAATAAAATTAAATAAAATTCAAAAAAAAATTACAAAACTTAGAAAAATAAAAGGGGGGTTCAACTTACAAAATGAACGACAACACCAGAGTTGACTAATCGAATTACATGTGGGAAGTTTGTACCACAATATTTTACGGAATCGGCCAATGATATAACAGTTCGGATTGTTGAGAGTTTGTTTCTAATAGAAAATACAGCGTTAGCCAGGCCGAATCTCGGTAATGGGGTGTCGGTAGGTACAGTAGAGAAACAGAAAGCAGTTTTCTAGTTCCGGTTGCCATTAAAAGCGCAAAAACGTTGCTTTCTGTTATTGTTATTAACAGGGAAACTGTACCTGCTTGCGCCGTCTCGGTTGAGTTGCCATTCAGGCACGGGATTCTTGCAGGAGTTGCCTGCTTCGGTGTGGCGCCTAACGTGCACACTAATGTGGCTCTAAGCTTCTGTGGGTGAGTACCATAAGCCATACAACGCAAACCACTACCCGAATCCTTAGTGGCATGCCCAACGTGCAAAGAGGACCCGCATGACCGCGCTGCACCGGACTACGCATACGCTCCCACGCGCAATTCTGTCTTTCTGCTTGTCTTATTAATGACTGATTAAGATTAGCAACGACCAATTCAGATGAATGGAGAGCGTATGGCAGCGAGAGTTGCGCTCAGTCACGCAGGCAGCATACATAGAGTGCAGACGGAGGTTGGCGAAGCAACGCAGGGACAAAGTAATGCGTATTTAATGCATTTTGTGTAGCGACACCATCACAGCAGTACCGGTTTATTTCAGCTAGTACTGACGGCATGGACCACAACGCATTCTAAGAATAAAGAGTAAGCTACTTTACACTGGTTACAATTTAGTTTCTTGACACATGTAACGAGTAAGGCATGTCGTAAAAATAATTTGTCCATAAAAATTCATACACATAAGTAGCGAGGCGTGATTTTTCTGTATCCGTATAATTCTGAATGCGCTTAAAATACGCCTTCTTGTCCCATCAGCAAGAATAAATTTTCTAACGCCTCCTGTCTGCACTGAAACATATTTAGTTCCATTAAATACAAAACAGAAAATAACAGAAAATGCATTTTTTTACCTGCTTTTCTGGCTTATCTAAGCTGATAACCTTGGACTTATAAAAATTTAGACTGTTTAATCAAACCAATCAGTTAAGCGGTATCTGACCACTCTCCATTGTCATTGTCAAGTCCGCGCTTTTCCTCCCGAATGATTTAAATCCAGTTTTGTTACCACAGAACTTGCCCAGATTATCCGTCTACCCTGCGTAAAGCAAAGAGGGGAAAGGAAACTGAATTGGATATATCACGAGGCAAATGGGCTACTAATAAGGTTTCTTAGAACACAGAGGAAGGAAAGAAGAAAAGCGGGATAACATGGGCGAAAAGAAGAAAAGAAGATTAAAGCTGTTGGCTCAAGCCTGGAACGGATACAAATGCAAAAGACAAGGGTGTCTTATCTACCACACGGTGTAATACCTTATGAAGAATATTTTTACACACACACACACACACACACACACACACACACACACACACACACACACACACACACACACACACACACACACACACACACACACACACACACACACACACACACACACACACACACACACACACACACACACACACACACGATGACGAGCATTTCATCAAATATATAATAAAAGAGACTTGTCATATTATGAGACAAAGGCAAAAGCATGCCTGAACAGGAATTTATTGTCAGTAGGTTAAGGTCTTTGATTTAACATACTATTAAGACATTAATGACATAAACTCATAGGGGGTCTTCTATGTAGGCGAACAAGGCGTTGCCTAGGGCCTCCATAAGTTCAAACACAAAGGACCGCATACATTTTGAGGAGCAAATGTATACCAAATACCGTGCAAAGTCTGCGACCGATTTTATATCGGCCACTCTGGAAGAAATGTCCCTCAACGCTTTCGCGAATACGAAATGTTAGTAGCAAAACAATAAGACAACACATTCCTGACGAAACACACCAGAGAACAAGGACACAAAAGAATTTAGAAAGTTCAAAAATCTTCGTACGAACAATAAGAAACTCAGACAGTACAGAGAGGGAATTGAGATAGTCCGGAAAGGGGAGGCAGCGGCCAACGACAGGAATGAATATATTACTACTATACTAGTTACAGATTGGAAATACCTAACTGACAGTTCTCAAAATAACACACAATAGACGGCCACAACACTCTTACCCCCACGCTCTAACCCTCCCGCGGTAAAAACCCCAAGGGAAGCAAGATATACAACGCGCTCCGTAGGTAAATCAAGATCACTACCCCTTGAAAGTGTCCTGGGATTACGGAACGAAACGTAGGCCATATAAAAATCTCATACACGGATGTACCCAAAAACATTACACACACACACACACACACACACACACACACACACACACACACACACACACACACACACACACACACACACACACACACACACACACACACACACACACACACACACACACACACACACACACACACACACACACACACACACACACACACACACACACACACACACACACACACACACACACACACACACACACACACACACACACACACACACACACACACACACACACACACACACACACACACACACACACACACACACACACACACACACACACAATAATTACTCCTTCTGGAAGTATATTGTGCTTAATTTTTATCACTGTATTTCAACCTGACGCACGTTTCATAGACTCAGTCTGTATTATGAGAGGTTTATATATAAATTTGTTAAAAATTATTATTTGATAACATATATAAACATGTGAAACCTGTAAGAAATATTAAGAGTTACCTACAAAGGAAAGATATAAGCCTATATTGGTATGTTCTTACCGCCGCCAACTATAGAACATAACGTATTATGACAGTTTCCCCTCGTTGGCTCCATCTGACGTGTACAATAATAGAAATCTCATGACAAAGGATTTACGTAATTGACCAATTGTATAACACGTGCAACACAACAGTACGGTCTAATTCGTTGTGATAGTTGTGTCCCGCTGCTGGTAATACATTTTTGCTAAAATTAATTAATGTTTGTATAGACGTGTTACGGACCAGAAAATTATGGCATTCAGCGATTATTATTTTCATTATTAATATTTTTCGTACTTTCAGTAACAAGAAAAACATGTACGTAATTGGTAAACTGTATTCCAAACTATTTGGGACAAACGGACATTCACTAATAACAGTTGAGTGTTTTGTAAACAAAGGGCGGTGAAAGGGGACGTATGAACTGTACGGGTTTGTTGACAGTTTGTGCCATTGTCCACGCTTGCGCAACTCGGCCGCCTGTTCCTTCCTGTCTAACAATCGAATTACTAATCTTTGTGGGGGCTAGCGGCTGGTGGAGTTTTTGATGGGAAGGGGAAAGCTTAAAACTAATATTCATAATAAAGGCAAATTTTTTCAGTTCTTTTAACGTAAGAGTTAAATAGTAATAAAAATTATGTAGGTTTATGATTTTTTACGACATATATATTTTTTGGTTTTGAAATTGGATTTGGGTAGTTCTGGTTTGGTTTTGGGTAATTGTTTTAGTTCTAGTATTGTTTTCTTTTTGTAGGAATTTTGATGTGATCATAGTCTGATATTATTTACTGAATTAATAGCCTTTTTTTTGTTATAAAACGATCTATCCAGGATTACATACAGTAAAAATTTATAGCAAACAATTCCTTATATAAATTGCAAAGTAAACACAAACAAAATTGTGTGAAACAAACAGAAAACTTAAGCACATAAACTGCATCAGAGATAAAACTGTGCGTTATGTTATACTCAGACAAAAACCGCCAAAACAAAACGCAGTTGAATCAATATCAGTTGAATCCACCGCGCCGTGCAGATTGTGCCGAAAAATATGGAATGATCGGGTGTTAGTCACCCCAAATATGGAGTGATCGGGTGTTAGTCACCCCAAATATGGAGTGATCGGGTGTTAGTCACCCCAAATATGGAGTGATCGGGTGTTAGTCACCCCAAATATGGAGTGATCGGGTGTTAGTCACCCAAATATGGAGTGATCGGGTGTTAGTCACCCCAAATATGGAGGAGTGATCGGGTGTTAGTCACCCCAAATATGGAGTGATCGGGTGTTAGTCATCCCAAATATGGAGTGATCGGGTGTTAGTCACCTCAAAAATATCATTCACGCAAGGCGTACATATTATAAGTAATATTAGTAACAATTTAAATTAAAAATTTAATGTAACGTCTACATCCTTCCGCCCTGCCTGTACGAGCCGCTACTGTTTGTAACTTATTTTCGGAGCTAGCGCCTGTTTGCAACACATACCAGTAGCCTCGGTCGTAAATTTGCTATGTCCTTATGTAACCATAAAAGGAGGTGAACATATATACGCGAACAATACCCTTTCTTGTGATTATTCCTCATTTCTGTCTCTAACAGGCTGCTGTCTTTTATAGCTCCCTCGTGCCCATCGAGACCGTCGGCAATCAAAGCAGCCGTTATGGGTTGTAATTCATTTTTTATCACAATAAACATAGATATGTTGTTGATATGTTTCTACACATAACGGAAACAAGAGCTATGCCGGCAGCAGAAAGACCACGACAAGACGAGTCGGCGGCTTCACTGACGGCGATAAGCTGCATTTGTGTTGGTAACGTCGCGTTCACGTGGACTCAAAACCATCTCGTCTTACTAACGGTACAGTCTGATTGGTGCGCAGGAACAGTTTCGGGGCTTTGCCGCACTTTTAAAAACACTACATTGCATCAAAGGCTTCCGACATTTAACCGTTTGGCCGAGGAGGCAGTATTAATAAAAATTTCAGGAATGCACTCTTATTCGTGTGATACAGAGAAGGAGGGGAATGAGAAGGTACAGAAAAGAAGAAGAAGAAGAAGAAGAAGAAGAAGAAGAAGAAGAAGAAGAAGAAGAAGAAGAAGAAGAAGAAGAAGAAGAAGAAGAAGAAGAAAATTTTATGAGAAAATATAAGTTTAAAGAGGTAAGTAGAAAAGGAGTGGATGAACTGAGGTGCGTAGAGTTTTGGCTGAGTTTGCTTTGACCCCCGCCACGGAGAAACAGAATTCGGCCGGTTGTCAAGCAATGGCAAACCACCGAAGTATATCCCGGGCTAGTATTATCTCTCTAGTTAGACATTCGGAACCAGAAGGCAGAGAGTGCGGATACAAAATGGAAGAGGGCCGTCGGCCAGCCGAGACGGTTGCACAAAACAACGTTTATAAGTGACGTGGCACAACAGTGCAGAATAACATTTATTCAAGTGTCTGCTACAATAGCGTATGCAAATATGCCGTGCAGACGACCTTTCACAGAGCCCGTGACGGTTAGTTACGTAACTTATCGGGTGTCCGTGGCCCGCATACACCGTGTAACACGTAACTGTTTACTGCTGAAGAATTCCTCAACAGATAAGATGTGGCGACCCGATTTGTTATTTTGTACTAGAGTTTAAAGCTACGTTTCTCGAGTATTTTTCGAAATACCACCGCATTTCTTCCGACGATGCAGGAGGTGGGTGCTCACGTACTCAATATTATATAATCCCGATTCTAATCGCTGGCGTAGGGAATGACGGGAGAGTAGATGAATCGTGTTATTAGAGCAGGAAATTAAACATACTAAGTGTATAGCAGAAACGATCGGTTTTGGGGATATTTGTATTTCTCAACTGTGGTAAATGGTCCTGTCTGAATTGGCCATTAACCTCTAACGATTTTTCGAATTTTCTATATATTTCCAAACAACCGCCAATTTCGTGGTATAAGAAACAAATAGCCCGTGTGGAGTTGCTAGTATCCCATCGGGCGCCTCCCCAGGTGGGGGATAGGAGAATGCTCACCAGATATGGTGGGTACCATGGAAATAAAATACCCGGGGCGGACCAAAACTAGCAGCTGCTGCCTTATAGTTGGATATTGGTTTATCAGAGGTTATAGGAAGTAAACCCTGATTAAAAATTGCCTGGTCCTCCAGGTTGGGGGACCAACAATGCAATGGACCAACTCCCCATTCATTGTAAAAAAAGGAAATGTTAAAAAACCAAATAGATAACAGCCGGATAGATTCAATAAAGGTAAACGACAAAACCTACGTAAACGGACTACGAGAATCGGAGTATGGAATATACAAGGTTTAAGGTACAGTGGTATACCTAAGGATCAGAGAGCAAAGAGACGAGTATTCATGTTTATAAAAAACAAACTGAAGAGGTATGTAACAAACTGGTAACCCATTGATGAAAATCTGAATGACCTGCATGGCTATACAAAAGTACAATAATAGGTGTATATGCAATTAGTGCATACAAACGATGTCTTTTTCAGTAAACTGAGTGATATAATAAAGGAAAGTGGAAGCACAAGAGAAGTTATACTAGCTGGAGCTTTTAATAGTAGAACTGGGAGCAGGCTAAAGTTAGGAAGGTGGTAGAAGAAAAAATAAAAATTGGGAACAATCATGCCAGAAGGTAGACAAATTCATTGGAGGAAAAAGAAATACATAATTCTGGAAAATATTAAACAATTTAAGAAGCTCCAGAGAAATTCAGGTCTTTAGGTACATCTCACTATAGTCTTGGGAAGATTATTTTAAACAGCTGTTGGTAGAGAGTAGAGAAGAATATTTGAAAAACGTTTAAGGAAATTTAGAAGAAATATCAGATGATTATATTCGCTTGGATATAAATATTGTAAAAGAAGCTGTAAAATTTCTAAAGAATAGAAGGGCAGCTTTAATTGGAAAGCTGCAGAGTTATTGAAAAACGGCACAAATAAATTATATGAATTTTTAAGAAATCTTTTTGAAAAATATCTGAATGGAGAAGAGATTGAAAGATGGGATACATTTCTACAATTCACAAGAAGGAAAGCAAAGATGATTGCAAACATTATAGAGGCATAACAGTTACTAGCACACTAAGTAGGCTTTATGGAAGAGTTCTTAAACATTTTTTAGGAGCTGAATAGAATGAAATGGAGGCTGTTGGACAAACAGGTTTCAGAGTTGGCAGATCAACTGTAGATCATATTTTCTTTTTACAGCAAATAACTGAAAAGAAAACAGTTCGAGCACAACCTTTTTATTTATTTTTTATTGACACTGGAAAAGCTTATGACAATGTACCGTTAGCCAATCTGTGGACAGCTTTAAGATCAACTAGTACCAACCCCATTGTCACAAAAGAAATACAAAATTTCTGCAACAATTCTATATCGAGAATAAAAATAGGAAAGAATTCTTCACCAGGGTTTCAAGAGACCAAAGGTTTGCGTCAGGGATGTTGTCTACCACCCATGCTCTTTAAAATTTATACGGAGAACGCAATAAAGGCTTGGAAAAAAGTGCAGGAACATGGAAATTCTACTTGATGGTGAATACAGTTTATACATTACAGTTTGCTGATGACCAGTTACTTTTGACTCAAGACTTTGAAGACATGGCGTTAGAAAACGCGCCAGAAGTCTAAGTAAGAGCCCATTAATCTACCCTTATCTTTTACGTTTACACTTTCCTTTACAGGGATATCTATATTATGACTCCTCCTCTGGTCTAATATCTCTATAATTTGAAGTGTCGTCTTTGTATGGGTAAATTAGGAGTTTCTTTACTTTAATTCGGAAAAATGACAAGATTTTATTGCAGGATTTCACATAAAAAATAATTAACATTAACACAAACTATAAGTTGCTTAAAACATTCTTCGGACAACATCCTTAAATTAAAACGCGAAGGAGTAATAAAACCAGGTTTTTCAAAATATCTTCAGAAATATTCATTTTTCACAAGGTTTATCGAGAATATTTAGAATTAATCTGATTTCTAATGCTACGAGATTTAGTACCTTTAATTTGAATAACAATTAACTTAGATTGAACACTTTGAAATCAGTCCTTTTCCATACTTTTCAGCTTTTATACTTCACGGTGGTTTACACAAAAGCTATAAAATATATTTAAACGATTATATAGGAAGAAATCTGAATATAGGAAGAGTTCTGAAGAAAATGGGGGCTCCAACCTCCAAGCTAGTCTCACCCACCCCCTCCAGAAGCAGCTTGTAGTTACGTCACTGCAGTGAGGGGAAATCATTTGCGGGAAGATCAAGAATCCGACATTAGTGAGATATTACACCTATCAAGTGACAGTGCCTGTACAGCTACTTCCGTCCTACTCGCGTCCTGCACGCCTAAGGTTTCTTTAGTTCCAATCTCATCGTCGCAAGCACCTTTTCAACCTCCCTTCCTTTCACCATCTCCTGAGTTTATCCCGTTTCCGCCTTTCAGTTAGAACCCAGTTTAACAAATTTCTGGTCAGCGATCGTCAGGCATCGACCAACGTGGACGTACCAAACGAGGTGCTTCGAATTTATGGTTTTACAAAACGAATCTGAAATCGTTTTATCCATATCTGAATTTGACACTTGATATTTTCATTTCTAAAGGACTGGAGACTGGACCTTCCATAAGACTCTCTCCAGAAGTCCATTTCTACTGCTCGTAGCATAAAGGATAAATCAAACCCTCCAGTTTCAAAACCACAGCTGACTATGTTTTCTAAGATGGCGGAGAAAATTGCCTTCTTCGTTTTGTGGAATATTCTACTCCAAAGCACAGAATTCTGCTGCCATAACACCATTTACTCTTGTTTTGTCTTCATCACTTCTACCATCGTTTATTAATGTCACACCAAGGTGCCTAAAAAAAGTATTTTTTTTTTATAATACACTAATCTACTGTCATATTGGCTCCTTCACTTCCATTCAGCTGTTCAGGTTTTCCAAACCTAATGTCTCTTCTTATAGTTTTTATATAATGTAATTTCTGTCTTGTTCATCCATTGCTATTAAACCTGATTATTCGTCGAAAGACGCGTGGAGAGGTTCCCATTTCACGATGGTGAAATTTATTAATCAAATACTAAATGATGTAAATCGCAGTTCCTATGAAGAAATGAAACAGACGACACAAAATCAATCCATACGGTGAACAGCTGCAAATCAGTCTACGAATTGGCGACAAAAAAAGTCCTTTAGTTAATGTTTAATTTTAAATAAGATTGAAAATATAAAAACATTTAGTATAGTGTATCTAGTGTATTTGGTAATTTAGTTCCATTCCAACATAGTTCATTTAAGACAATATAAAGTTTGGTCTGTAAATAAAATCCTTTCCATAGCAAAAACAGAAATAGCTTAGCCGCTATTTCCTTCTGCATTGTTATTATTTAAATAAATATAATAACAATACTGAAAAATTAAATGATTGAGCATCTCCGGCAGTGTCACACAACAATGCATTATTGTTTCACAGTTGCATGCAGACGGGCGAAGCTTTGTAGGAGAACAAAGGGTCCCCTTATACTGTCAGTGTTAGAAAGTTAATCGAACGCCAAGATTAGCTGCTTTTTTCATTGATTTTTAACCAGCTTACAGGATGTTGAGTTGTGACATTTCAATGCAGTCTGTCACCGCCGCCTTCTCGATCCGCGTGACCAATTTGTTTCCTTCTCCATTTCACGCTCACAGCACTCTACAGCGGGGTCATTGCCACTCCTATTTTTGTAAAGTTTGGAATCATTAATTTGTTTATATCCTTATATCGAACTGTAACATTTTTAAATTCATGTGGCATGTGACCCGCGCATGGGATTTTATGTATTCATATATGTGTTACGCAGACCCAATACTAATTATTAATAATAATAATTAGTAATAATAATTATAATAATTAGTAACAAAAAGAAAAAATAATAACAAACGTCATTATCTAACTGATGTCTTAGGCTCTCACGTAATTATCATCATAAACGGGTTATTTTACAATTGCATTCAATTGTTTACTGCTCCCATTCATCTCTTGTCTGGCATTCTCCGTCTAGACGACTTCGCGTCATCGCACTGTCCGTCTCGAGCCTCCAAGTACTGTAAGTTTATGACTATTTTGCGTCATTTTATTCTTCATACGAAATTCAAGAAGTACGTCCTGTCTTCAGTAATGTCCACTCACAATTTAGCCGGTTGTAAAATTAGGCATTTATATATAGAGGCATCGCGCAGGTAAGTCAAAGTTTAAAAAAACAGTTTTCCTATATTTAAGGCACATTTAACACGTGTCAGATGAAATGCGATCAGCCGCATGAACGGACCTGAAGACTTAAAGCTGCCAACAATTAGAGAAGTTACCAAATTTAGGACATATCAGACACTTTCAAAAGAACATGCGTCCGTACCACTTAAAGAGAGGGAGAACAGATCACTAAAAACGTCAAGCCAGCAGACCAACAGACCAAATAACTAGATTCTTATTGAGTATTGAGAATATTTGCTCTCATTAGAACACTGAGAATGTTAGTCTTCAAGATATGTTTAGGGTAAGACGTACTTTGCACTTACGGTCATATAAATGTTTATCTACATCAAAGGAATAAAGAAAAAACTTATTAATAAGCCACACTTAAGTACTCAGAATCAGAACTGATATCCAGAAGGAAAGGAGAAATAAATATCTTTTAGGAGAGAGTTTAAGTAGAAGGTAGCATACCCACAGAGAGTTCTTCAATGAGACTTCAGGACTTGAAGACTTTAGTGATGGCGACTTGACTCAAGACGTAACAGACATTCAATATCCGAGGTAAGAGAGGTTAGAAATAGTACAGTAGTACAAAACTTTCCCACTGTCACAAATATGTGTGCTTCAAGCAAAGCGTAATATTTTAAAGACTGTGAGCATATTCTAACGTTTAAATACTATTACAAGAATAACGTAAATATTATTAACAATTTTATTCTTTAATTAATCTGTATGGCGTTTTATCACATCTGGTGACAAAATTCCAAGTTTTGTCACCATCTTGTTATTTGAATTAGCAGTCTCTGTAATTCCATATTCGTCGTGTTTACTTGCTGAACTGCTACTTGTCATGTTCCGGACGAGGCCTTTCAGCGTTTCCACCATTTTCAAGTCATAAACCACTAAACACTGACAGCATGTAAACACGACAAGTATGGAATTACAGAGACTGCTAATTCAAATAACAAGATGGTGACAAAATGTTTGTAGTTTACTTCAGGGCCGTCACCAGAGCGCAGCACTGCGGTCACTTATTTCATCATAGTGTATCACGTTACATCAGCGTTAACTTCAGGTTCGCCACCATAGAGCAGCATCAAACAAAATTTGGTGATTACACAGTAAACTTAGTTGAAACAATAATCTTTTTAACTGCTTTTTGCAAATAATTGAATTATTATTGCATATGTCATATAAGTAGTTACGTTAAAAACAATTATTTTTTACATATTGTTTATATAGATTATGGATGTATACAAAATAGTACCACGTATGATATTATTCTATTTATGTTTTTACATGTAAATATCGTTTTCTTATAATAAAATTCATATAAACACTACTATGCGCTCGTCTCATTTAGTTATCCGTTCATAGGCCTACTTATTTGAATTTAAATTCTTCATAGCAAAATCTTTCTTACTCCAAATACATGCGAGCAACATTTTGCCACTCGACACTGAAGTTCTCACTAGTGGCTTGTGTCCCACGACACACACATTTTATTTTATTTGTTTCATTCTATCAATCATCGTGACACCACAGCTTCTCTCAGAAAATCCAATCGACTTAACATTTATCTTATTTTTATTATTTCAAGCTTTACGCTGTTTGCCATTGCGTTGTAATAATGGTTTTATTTCTCTTTATGCTATATACCTGCGTACCTTGCCTGTCCTAGCCTCTACTTAATCTCCGTTTTATTAAGTATTCTTCCTTTATCAGGTTTTTTCCATTTTGAGAAAGATACGGATTTCAACAAAACTGAGGGCTGACTATTTTAGAAAATACATCTCCTTATACGTGTGGAGACAAATGGAACTGCTTTTATGTCATAATCCTTCCCCTCCGATTCTAATACCTGTTCTACAATTATTTTTATTCTGTCTATGACAGGACAATCTTGTAAGAGACTCCACGTGCAATTTGACACTAAACAGTGACGCCCGCAGCAGTTCTAAGTCCAAATGTTAGTTTTTATAGACATTGCTAATTCTTGGATAAGTCTTAATTCAAAGCCCCCATAATTTACTCTACGTTTGAATAGTATTTTTGTGTAAAAATTTGACTAAAAGTCAAACGGATTGCTTTAAGTTTTATATAATTTACTGTATTTTGTAACTATATTTCTTCCAGCTGATTAAGTTTTTATGAGTACTCGGAAGTAAACAAGTTGGAATGTCTCGTAAAATTTTACGTGATTTCATTAAAACACTTGATTCTGGTTGCTCGCGTCTGTTCAGAGAGTTAGTATTTTTAAATTACAAAATATCATTGATTCAGATTGTATGCTTATACGTAGGCTAAATAGCGATTACAGTCCATAGGTTTGTCATAATTGAAAAATTTGTGTTATCACTATGAGTGTCGTCTTATTGAAAGAAAGATTAGAAGAAGGACTGGAAGATTTGGAATAAAAATATAGGAAAAAGACTCTAATGAGAAGAAAAAAGGACATAAAACTGATGGGGAAGGTAAGAGAGTAGAAATACAGGAACAGAATAGGCAGACTGGTGGTGCAGCTACAGTAGTTACGAATAAGGTGTAGAACAGAGAGCAAGAGGTTGGGAGTAGACAAACTAACTATTGCAAAGAAAACGTTTAATAGAAGAAAAAAATTTATGTAGGAGAATGAACTTGAGGACCTTAGGAAGAGACTAGTGATGAGTTTTACGATGAGTATTTTGATTTATATGTAGAACAATGAGTGAAGGGGTAGAGACAGGACCGAGGTGCTGAAAATGTGGAGGTAGATGAAAGCAATAGATTGGGCTAATGAAAAATGAAAATAATTCTTCTGAAAAAGTGCTGAGAAGAATAAAGAAGGCCAGAAGATTTCTGTCGGTTACAAATAAAAGGAATTGAAAATTATACTCATGACAAATGGACTATTGGAAGAGGGGAAGGAGAGAGAAGAATATAACTCATGGCTGACATGTGTGTGTGTATGCACGCGCGCGCGCGCGCGTGTGTGTGTGTGTGTGTGAGGTGGAGAGAGGGAGGGAATTGGTTGGGAATTACTGATAATGTGTGCGAGTACCTCCACGTAACAGCCCTACACGTGTTCAAGAGTTTACCGGCTAATGGAGACGCTACCAACCCATTTCGGTCCAGAATGGTAAAGAGCAGTATTGACGAATAATTTAAAGTTTAATAAAATAAAATTTGTTAAATCTTAGTCGTCGATTTAAAATGTCTATTTTTGTAAGTAAAGCCACGTCGTATCGAATTTTCTCGATAAACGGAATTTAGACACTTCAGCACGTGGTTCCAATAGTATTCTATAAAGAAATTCATTTTATTTAAATTTTTAAGAAAATTAATTATACTAAAGAATTTTGAAAATTGATGGTTAATATATATTTAAAGAGCTACATTTATTAAAGTTCAAATTAAAATCATAATGACCATTAAATTAAAAAATAACGATTTTGTTTCACCAAATAAATTTTCCTCGTAGCGCACACGAGCGTGTGTGTAGGCCTACACGTGCGAGTCTGTCTGTCTGTATGCCTACGAGCGTGTGTGTAGGTCTACACGTGCGAGTCTGTCTGTCTGTATGTCTACGAGCGTGTGTGTAGGCCTACACGTGCGAGTCTGTCTGTCTGTATGTCTACGAGCGTGTGTGTAGGCCTACATGTGCGAGTCTGTCTGTTTGTATGTCTGTAATTTGAACACAAAGTTGAGCCAAAATTATCATAATAGAGTCACACTTCAGAAAGTGTGCAATATTGGTTCCTTGAATGAATTTTTTTATAGATTTGAAGTAGAAAGCAGCTGGTTCAGTAACGACCACATCCAATGGTCGACACAAGGCGTAATGTCGTAGCGCGTACGGCTGGAGGGAAATATAAATTCCGAAGCGAAAGAAAATACGTACCAATCAGATATACTGTTACAGAATCAGGAAGTAAGGAAGTCTTACACCCGGTCGCCTGTTCTGAGCTAGAGAAGAAAGTTTACTGTATTGTTGTTAAACGTAATTGCTGTACATAATTCAGAAACCGTTTTTATTACCATTTAAAAAATTTTTTAACGACGTTGCTTTATGACCAAAAAAGGACAATTACAATTTTTAATTTTAACTGATTATGTGTTAACTAGACACTTGGCGAATGGTTTCATATTACAGGAAATTAAGATACAGATCATTAGAACAATTCTTCCTTTGACTTTAATCCATTTTTAAATCTTTCGCAACACAAACGATTCGCTCATACTTCAAAGTATCTGACGATACATCATCGTAGTAGTATGGACGAAGTGTTCTGTGTTAGAGAAATAAGAATACATGTCTTAAACTGGCAAAAATGTTTTAATGATATTCATTATGGTCTTCAGACCATTAAGACTTACTTGCGAAAAGTAAGGCGTAATTAAGACATATCTAAGGTGTTGTAACGTAACGCTACGAGTTACGAATAATCACCTGAATAAATTGTAAATATAGTATTACATCACGATATAAATCATCAATGTTAGTATAAATATTGTAATATTAGTAACAGAGAAGCATATAAGATTTTGTACAGAGTATTAGCTATATGAGCAGGTGTTAAGAGTAAGGCGAGGCCGACACGTTGGCATCAGGCAGCTTAAAAATGTATTGTACATCCAAATTTCTATGTCATAAAAATATAAAATGCTTTGTTTACACGAACCGGCAAAAAACGAGAGATACCGTAAGGAAGTGGATGCGTTAGCCTTCAAAACACAATAGCTGACATACCGAAACGGGGTGTGAATTTTAGAGCGTAGATTTCTTTTTTACGACTTAACGGTGTGCGGGAAAGTGCAGCGCCGCAAATATGATAGCCAATAGAAGATAGCGTCATCTCTGCGCGCGAGGAATATGCAGATTTTGACTGGGTATTTTCAAATTTACCGGCGACACATTCAAAATATGACCAATGGGGGTGGTTGCAGTTGTGACAGCAGAGAGGGAAGTTTTGAAGAAACTATAAAAGTGACTCGCGGAGAAAGAAGAGGAGTGATAGCAGAGAGTCAAGCATAGCAGTCGTAAAGCAGTCAGAGTATTCAAGTTACGTCAGTCAAAAACAGTCATAGTATTTACATCAGTTAGCGATGAACTAAATCAATCAGTCGATATTTAAGAACTCGGAGATGTAAAGGTGTGAACAATTAGTGAGAATAATTTGAATTGGTGCGCGGGAAGAAATGCGAAGAAGTATTCATTTATATATGCGCGAAGGTAATAGTTAAAGTTTAAATATCGAAGTGCGCGACGCCAAGAAGTAATAATCGCGATCGTGTGAAATTCAAAAAGCAGAGCAATAGAGTTCAGTGATAAGTGATGTGTTGTGTAAAGTTAAACGAGCCAAGCAGTAAAATGGATTGCCTTTTCTAAGTAACAGTATCAATTTATATTGCGTAAATCAAATAATCTTTATGTAGCTGTAGTTGTCTACCACAAGTTAATCCCGTTTCATTCTCAAAGGACCCATGATTGCGTTCAGATACTAAATTGAGCATTTATATTATATGACACAGAATTGGATGAGAATTTAATATGTGTAATGTGTTAGGTAATAAGTCATGCTTGTTTAGTCAAGGTTATTTACGAATAGAGCAATTGAAACTCATACTGTCAAGAAGAAATATCGTAACGTTATAAATGATTAAGCTACTTGTTTAAATAATCTATATTGGAAGATTAAAGGATGATAAAGATATGTATATGTTTGATAAGTAATTCAATTTGAACAAGTGATATTAATAATGAAGTTTATGTATTGAAATTAACTAAATGTACGTAAATTTGATAAATACAACGCTATATTATTTAGAATGTGAACGAAGAGTTGTTATTTAACAATAACCCTGAGATTATTGTCTCTGGCGCCCAACAGAAATTACAGGCAGTAAGTAGTATTTGTAATTGCCTAATAATTACAAAATTTTAATAAATATTTATCATTAGTAACCACAAGTGTAAGTTGCAAAATTGGCGCACAAACGTGGAGTAAATAAAAAGTTGTAAGAATTGGCGAACAAAACGTGGAGCAAATAAAGATTATTATAGTCTCGACATCTGAGATCTTAATATACACCTCATTCTTACGAAAATTCGTTTAACACCTTCAGATCTTTTCTTCATACTCAATATAAGTTTCATACATGTAACTAAATGTTTCACCCGTTACTGTGAGAAAGAAAATTAATGTAACGATCACAGCTTAAGCAGTAAAATAAAAAACATCCATAAATGAAACTAATTGGCCAACAGACAATTTATAACGTTTTATTTGCTGTGTGTGACACATCGATGGTCCGTGGTTCAGCGAAGACGATGGTTGGCACTGAAATATGTAACACCAGCGAGGGCAGTCGCTGACGTCACACTGCGGCCCCTGCGGAACACTCGCCGCAGCAGCAGCGTCTAGCGTCCTTGCCCAACGGCCCTTATAACTCTTTTGAGGCACAGAATTTTTAGTAACCTAATTTTTTAAATTTATTATTATATTTGGAACATACACTCATAAAATAATTTATAAAATATGATTCTGAATATACTTAATAAATTTTATCGTTCGTTATCCAAATGAATATTGAAGTCCTTTAAGGCTTGAGAACAAGAAACTTGCATAACTGTGCCATCTTTTTCACGTCTTGATACATCATCATCACGGCTGTGATAATTAGATAATAAATATACAGTCCTTCTGTTACTACACTTTAGTAACAAAATTCCAGCTTCACTAGCTTGCCAGTTAATATGTGAAAAGATGCCATTGATACCGTATATAAAATGGGACAAGATGCACGATTGGCGCCATTTGTCTTGCGACAAGCGTTGAACCACGCCCATCAACAGTGATAACTGGCACGTACATCACTACATTTGTTTGTAGTTATAATTATTCGCTTAGACTACGACTTCCGTACTGCAATTAGTCCACCAGTCACGTAACTCACTAGTGCTTTAGAAGAGACAGAACACCATCTAAGCGTGGTTAGTAAGCGGTATCATAAGACTACTGTATCCAAAACTGTATGCCAAAACTTACTGGTAGTCTTTATTTAGGAAGAGTCGTAATACATACTTTCTCCATCCTAAGTCGCAGCACAAAGTAAGAATCAGTGCTTTTCCAGTCACCTAATTTCTATTTTTACTTGAACAGGAATCTCATTGAGATTAGTCCTTTGTATTCATTCAGGATATATTATTACACATGTTTTCGTAAATAAATGTTAGTAACAATCAATTGTATTAACTAGGCCTGCAGTCCTGTTAAAAGTACATGAACTATTAATTATAGTAATACACCTATATTAAATGAAGGAACAGAGACACACAAAGTTATATTTTTCAACGTATTTATCAAAAGTCCTGCGTGCTGTCAGTTTCAACCGTCAGGTGTATATGTTTATATGATTATTATCAAGATTTGGATATGTTTTGTTATGTCTCTGCAATAAATTCGTCTCTGGCTAGCTGCCCATTATGAACATACTCTAGGTGGGCAGTTTCACTACTACGATTGCCACGATTAAAACAACAAAACAAGTGTGTACACCGCGAGCCTTACATGAGTGCGCATGCCAGAGTGCGTGCTGGAGTCGATGCAACCGCGCGCGCTCGTGCCGACACCCAACACGCAGACTGTAACGCAGGACATGTGTCGGCTCAAGCGGTGCGGTGTGAGTCTGTACGCGCGGGCGATACATGCGCGGCAAACCAGAATGCGTGCTGGAGTCAACGCAAGCCGCGCGTACTTGCATTGATTCAAACACGCAAACTGCATGCACGCATCGCCAAACGTGTGTGTGTGTGTGTTTGTGTGTGTGTGTGTGTGTGTGTGTTGCTCGTATTTTAATCTTGACAGTCGTAACAGCAAAAATACCATGTACATGGACTACTTCGTAATGGATAAATTAGCCACGAGATGAATTTATCTGCAGAGACAGCGTCCGGTTACATCCATCAACGTTGCTGTTACGAATTAAACTAAATAATTTTGTTAAATTTTGATCAATTGCTTAGAAACGAACAATTTATTGTTATTATTAATTACAACAATGAAAAATTACCATTTTTTTTAAACGACTAATTGTAATTTTAAGAAAAATATTATACATACTTACGTATTATAAAAATGTATCATACGTATTTATTATTTCATTAAATTTTTTAAAAAACCAAATTTAAAATATTTGATCGTATGTAAAACCAATAATAGAAGTTACGTACAAAATAAGCAAGTGAATACAACATACAGATATTATAATTAACGGTGTGGACATATAAGAAGAGTTAGCCATAATATACCAGCGAGGGCATGCAAAATGACAACGTACCTTCATAGCGCTCCTGTAACACAAACCTTCCTCTTTATTTAGATAACAACCCTGTTTACAGGTCACAGGCAGTCCACAGCCCGTGTGTCGTGAAAAGACCTATCCAATGCACATAACCTCCCTCTTCAATTAAGCACATTGAGGCAATGGAACGCTTGTAAACGGCGTTCTGTCCTAAGGTTTACGTATGTACAAAATTACGATCCAGTTTTTAGATTTTAATAGATTGATTTGATTTGATCTCGAAATTTGAACCATCCCTCAACCACGAAACAACTAGAAATGTTTAGACGAAGCGATTTCGCTCTTGTAAGACAGCTATAACCTACTGCCATAAAAAATGTTGGTACTCACTTAGCTTCTTCTGCTTCTTATTCCAATCACCTTCTACCGCAAGGTGTAGAGGTTACGCAAAGGTCTCGCCACCGTGGTCTCAGCCAGGGCCTTGGCTTCTTTCCACTGCTCTCCCAGCCCCTGCAGAGAGCACCTCACATTGTCCTCCCAAGTTACTCTTCTCCGGCCCCTGAGTCTTCTCCCAAAAATTCTTGCTTCATGCAGTTGTATTAGAAGTATATCCCTTTGTACCCTCTGAAGATATTTTCGAAAATTATCATCTTAACTTTCTTCTAAATTTCTGTCTTACCAATAAACTTGGTCTTTAGTCCACGGAAAAATCTCAAGCCACTGCTTATTCCTGAATTAATTTCCACATCGATTTTGCCACCTGAGCTTATTATAGAGCCTAAATATTTGAACTCTTGGACATGTTCCAGTTACTTCCCTTTGATGGTAGTCCGGTGTTGAGCTGGCTCTATGGCAACAGTCATTATCTTCGTCTTTGCCAAACTTACGTTCAGTCCTCTTCTTTCCAGCTCCTCCACCCAAACATCAAGGGCCCAAACTCATTTAACTAATTAGCCTAATTATTTAATTCGACTACTACAACTACATTTTGACCGCAACATTTTAAAATATTTCTTTACCGTCTGGGGGTAGTTTAACCACATAGAAGCCTACCCCTGGCTTCGCACAGGCCTCTGTTCCTTTCGCTTTGTCTTGACCTGCAAACAGCGCACAGCGTACAGATACAGACAACCTCAAGCGGCTTTGTACGTACATACTTAAACAGGTGATCACGCTGACACGTACTCAGGTTAGCCTACCCGTGTAAAAAATCTTTCAAGTTACCCACATTATGTCATTATCCTTTTCATTTCTTTCTTCTGTCATATTCTGTTTGTCTGGTGTGAGCAAATCCGTTCTCCTTCAAGGCGACCGTGACACGAGACTTTCACAACACAGTCGCGAAATAAAAGTATAGCACACAATTTGCACCACACACATACACACACACACACACACACACACACACACACACACACACACGCACGCACACACGAACGGCGTAACAAAAACCAATAGAATTGCATTCACCGTTTTGGTTGCAACACCGCTCGCTACTTTTGAATGCAACGGGCTGTACATAACGCAGCTGTACAGTGCCCTGTATATTTGTGTACATAGACACAGACGAGTGCGCTGTAATGGTGGCACAACCAATTTAGGATCTACGCTCTGGATCTCTTGTAAAAACTACAGACTTCTCTTGTGCTTCAAAATTAAAGTTTTTAATTAGTTTAATGGGTTTTGAAGAAAATGAAACGGATAAATTACCAGGACGTTATAGAATTACCGTTGAAATATTGAAAAAATGGGAGATAAAAGTTAACAAATAGGCCTGCCTAACAGATTTTTCGAATTTCTTAGACAAAAAAGTAAGCCTGAAAAAATATTAGAAAGTATTTTAATACATTAAGTGCATACGCAAGAGATATTATAGAAATGATCGTAACAATTACAGAGTAATAATATTGCTCAGTACAATATGAAAATTATGCAAACTGACACTGGACGATAGGCTTAGGGTGTAATGGATACTGCTACAGAACGGGTGCAAAGTGGGTTGCAGAAAGGTAGAACTCTGTCGTATCATATATTCAAAGTCAAATAGATTGTAGGAAGATGCGACCAATGGAGAAATGAACTTTTCCTTTTGTAGATCTGGAGAGAGATTTTGGCAAAGTTCCTAGACAGAAAAGGTGAAAAATCCTACAACGAAGACGGGAGAACAGTAAGGTAATCAGAACAATACAAAGCGGCGTTTCTTGCGAGTATAACGCGCACGCAAGTGTGTAGTTTAAATGTAAAACTGAATCTGCAGTGAAATGTTTGATTAATGCAAAACAAACGTTTTTAATCAAACAACCAAACTTATTTTAACAATACAACACGTAATTATTTAAAATTTGTAACAACTTATGACTTCTACAATTCATAAAATTTTAGATCTTAACAAAAATTGTGCCATAGTAGCTGTTCTTTAAGGCCCCTTTTATGGATCAGATTTATATCGTACAATAACCTTAGATAAAAACTCGTACGTCGTGTAAAACAACAGAAACAAATGGGTCGTTTTTTTGTACTGTCGTAGGATAAATTTATCGTTACGAACTTAAAAACATATCGTGGTGTCCTAGGAAACGCATCCCATAAAATATCGGAAGATTTGTGTAGATACATGGGGTGTAATGGTTCCGTTTATGAACTCGCGCGAGTGTTTTATCGTATGAGCTGACATCAGTGCTGCCAACCTCCCTTCCTAGCGTCGGCGAGGTCAGTTGTGCCATGTAATCAGTGGTATTCACGTCGTGGTGTGATTTTATTATTTTGTTTTGTAAATATGGGTGACATTAATACACAAAGGCTAATTGACGAAATCCAGAACAGGAGAACACTATGGGATCCCGCTTCAATAATTCATAAAATCCAACCGATAAGCGGCATACAACACGCACGGATCCATTTTCTGAACTGATGATGGCAACACTGAAAGAGTTTGTTCACACCTACTTCCGATATTTTTGACACACGATAAAAATCGTAGTCAAATCGGATGCATAAAAGGGGCCTAAATTGAAGAACAGTATCTACGAAGAAACCGGAAACCTATCAAGATTGGTGGGGAATCGCATATTAGAAACTTTAAAAACCTTGAGCAATTCGTCTAGCTTGAACCTGTACCATTTCTATAGTAAAGGCGAAAGTGTGGCAATTTTTCTCTTTTAAATTTTCGGCAATCTGCTTTTCCGTTCTCAAGCACTTAATTTTTTTTTTGCTACGGAAAGATGGCCAATCAAAGGTACCAAAATTTAATTTTTCTTTTTTCCATTGCCAAACATTAAATTCCGGTATGCCAAATTTACGCGATATGGCCCGTTTACCGTTTTCTTCTACGTATTTGACTTTTTTCCGTATATCGTGAGGAGATGATCTTCTACTCTTTGTGAATGTACAATCCGTTTGTTTAAAAAAAAACAGGAATAATGAACGAACCAACTACAGCAGAAACGGCAGACTAACGACGACGAGACTCAGAAAACTGAACAGCTTGCATCTACGAATTAGAGTAATAACCATGTTTTCTACAATGACTTACTGGTCAGAAACATGATACAAAAACGACGGACTGCATCGAGAAACGTGGAAAGGAGTGTACCAAATCGGCGTCTTAAGGTGACAGCTGCCAAGGACTATGCTGGCTAGCAGACAAGAAACTATGAGATGAAAATGCAATAAAACTACAATAGATGACATCATTTCGCAGAACTGAGGAAAGAAAATGTAGGTTAGCAGATTATATGTCGATGATCACTAATTTGATAGAATGGAGGTCAAGGGACGTACACAGACCACGATGACTCCTGCTTCGAAGGTCATCATACAAATTTAATCCGATTAAGTACTTTAGGGCAACGGATACTTTGGTACGTACAACACACACACACACACACACACACACACACACACACACACACACACACACACACACACACACACACACACACACACACACACACACACACACACACACACACACACACACACACACACACACACACACACACACACACACACACACACACACACACACACACATCAGGAGGAGGAAAGTGATGTGATCGTGAATGGCCGGAAAAATTGGTACCGATATGTATAAAAATGGTGCCTTCTGATAAAATGAATTCCTACTAGTAGGATAATCGGGAGTTCGTGAAAACTAGGACGATCCCGGCCGTGAAACTTGTACGTAAAAAATAACAACAAAATCCTACACATTTTGTTATGTCATTAAGAATGTCATTATCAATTATGTTGCTGAAAAAACAGAAATTATTTTCATATCGACTTTTTGATTAAAATAAAATTGTTTATAAAATACACTTAGTATTTAGTAACAATAACAAAATATAGGCCTAAATATACTGTACAATATGGTAACACTAATTGTTATAAAATGGTTTCGTAACGGGAACAATATTTCAATTAAGTAAGAAACAATTACAAGTAAAAAATATGTATGATAGAAAAAATAAATTAAAAAATTAAACACAAAATTATTTTTCTTTGTTTTTTTACACCGATAGTCCATAGTTTTATTTTGTATGTCTCTGATAAATCGATGTTTATCACTTTTCTGACGTAAATTTAATCGTAAAAATCATTGCATTGATCATTTTTTGAAATTAAATTTTGTTAAAATCATTTTAGAAATAAAATGAAAAATTTCTTTCGTTGTTGGCATTCTGACACGCAAAAGCACATACACATGTTCAGCGTGTTTTTATAATTCCCTACATAACTCCTTAGAAATGAGATTTTTAAAGTAGTTTGCACACTCAGTGTGTGCAAGTTGTTTATAAATGCTTCTTGGGCTAGACGACGAAATTCTAGGGTCGTATCAACTTCGCTCAAACATTTCGAATTCCTTGAGCGATACTAACTACAAATTAACGAAACTGACGCTACTTTAAACGCAAAAAACGCAACTCAATAAACACGAAAGCCACTTATCAACTGACTAACTGACTGATGGCTAGAATATAGATTAGGCACCAATATAGCTAACATTTTATCGATATTGGGCAACATATATTTATGCCTAACACGTTTTTTAAAGTCAGTTTTTTAAGGATTCATAAAATCCCGGATTTGGACAAAAATTCCTTACAGACGTACCCATCCCATATGGAACACATACGGAACATATGGGAAACGCGGACGGATGACAATCCTATTAAATAAGTGTGTGTGTGTGTGTGTGTATTTTATATAGAGACAAAGAAAAGACAGAGAGAGGTGTTGTTATTCTGCTGAACTAGTAGATTGGCTGGCCTGCAATCTCTTTCATGTCATAGCTAATCTCTCTTCTTCCTTATATTTTCTTCCTTACTTGATTCCCCTGTATATGTTTGTTTTAGTCTTCCCTAAATGCTACATCCTTCCCCATAATTTTCTCAAAAATTTAGTGAGCCAGATAGAACATTGCAGTATTACTCCTCCTTTCCACAATTGTTCTCATCACAGTCCTTCTTTCACCCAATTCTATTACAACCTGCTCATGCTCTATCCCTTCTGCCCATGATATATTCAATACTTCTCCATTATCACATTTAGAAGAATCACGCTTCCATACTTCCGTACTAGAAAGATGAACTTCCAAACAGTACAAGTGTCTGAGGCTCCATTAAATTAAGTACAAATCCTCCAATAAAACATCGTATAAACTACTTTCTCTTTACCAAGATAAACGTTTCTGGATGTCAGCAAACTTCTCTTATTGAAAAATGCTTCCTTCGCTTGTGCTGTTCTACTTTAATGCTTGCTGTACACCTGCATCCAATGTAACAGGACTACCAGGTACATGAAAACAGTAGCCAGCGACAGTTTTCCTCTTTAAGCCATACTTCAGCTTTCTGTTTTCCGACGTCTACACACAACACGATTTTCGTTTTGTAAAGAGGTAGAATAATTTTGGGACATATAGGAATAAAAAACCACACAAATTCTTGCTTATGCCGATGATGTAACCATTATAAGTAGAAACAAAAACTTTTTGAATGAAGTTATAGTTATAATGAATAACGAGGCAATGGAGAGAGGATTTAGAAAAAAACGATAATAAAACCATATACATGGAAATAACAAGAACAACATGTAACAGACAACCTCTACAATTTGGAAACCATGAATTTGAGTAAGCAAGAATATTTTCCTACCTAGGCTCACAAATAAATTACACTATCAATACGAGCATTGATATTCAGGCGAGAATCCTTAGTGGTAACCGATGCCTACTCAAAATTAATGAAGTCAAAAGCATTGAACAAATCATTTAAATTAAAAATATACAAAGCACTATGATATGTAAACTATGATGTGAACCATGGGTATTATTATATTATTATTATAGTACCTCAGAATATTTGAACGAAAGACACTGAGAAAAAGTTTAGGACCAGTGTAAAATAACAACGGCTCTTAGCGAATACGAAAGAACCATGAAATAAATAATCTGATAGACGAAGGTGACGTAGTAAGGTTTATAAGGAGTAGAAGGGCAGTCTGATTGAGACACACATGAGGAGGAACAACACAAAGTTCCCAGAAAATTCTAGAATGGAGACCAGGAGATCAAGAGGAAGGGTAAGAAAGAGATGAATTGAGGATCTGAGGAATACGGGGATAAGAAGATGGAGAAGACTATTGAGAGGGCCGAATGGGGAAAATCGTTGCAGAGGCTAAAACCATACTGGGTTGTAATGCTAGTAGAAGGAAGGAAAGAGGGAGAACATTGGAAACAGAGAGAGAGAGAGAGAGAGAGAGAGAGAGAGAGAGAGAGAGAGAGAGAGAGAGAGAGAGAGAGAGAGAGAGAGAGAGAGAGAGAGAGAATGAGAGTGCGAACAAGATAGTGTGAGAGATGAGAGACAAAAAGTAGTCTGCGTTTAGAAAGTAATTGAACGATTAACTAATGAAAACTAATGGTAGCGGCAAGTTTGTATAAATAACTTAAAGACTGAAAGAACACGAAACCTGCTAAGAGTGGTCAGTTAAGAAAGAAGAGTGTAAAAAAAAACATAATGAAACTCGCCAGAATTAATTCTCGAAAAAAGTGGGCAGAACTGGTCGGACCCTGTGGTCAGCGAACACGTGTGATCTAGATGCGAGCCCCGAGGCAGTAAAGAGAAAGATACGCTTACGCTGGCTTAGAGAAAGTAGGGAGACTGACGAAATGCAGACGAAACTGTACACTCGTTTGAAGCGTAACGCGTCTACGTGCGTTGAAACATCCTGCGAAACAAAGACGCAAACGGGGGGAGCGTCTGATACTACTGCAGTCGTTAGTTACTCAGAAAGTCGTCAGATTCACGACTGACGTTCTGAAATAAGACGTCACTGCAACAAGTAAAACATTAATTTTCAGAAGACGTGTAACACTCGAATTATTTTCCTGGACTAACAAAAATTTTGTACAGCATGGTGACGTCATGTGACGATGCCGTGACATTGTTTCTTCGGGCCTCTCATTCTTGTACTGCCCGGATGGCTTCGTGCATATGATGCTGATCCTCCCAGCTAGTCGGACATCTTCCTCGTGAACGCTTTTCATCGATCTTCTCTTGCATAAATAATTTATCTAAAGTGCAGGTTCCTCTGAATATACGTCCAAAATATCTCAAGTACGACTGTTATATTTTCCCAGATACACGTATAGATGTAAAATGTATTTGATAATTCGATGCTGCGTCCATGCAATTCTTAGCGTTTGTCGGTACACCTACATTTTAAAGGCACCGTGATGTGACGTTCATGTCCAGGTTTCAGAAGTGTAAGAGTCTACTGAAAATATAAGTGTCCTAGGAAACACATTATATATTATGATAATATTCGTGTTTACGAAAATAATAACACTTAACAATAGCATTTAATAATAGTATTTAACAATTTTTAAAAAGTTTTCCGGTAGCAATCTATTGAACCCTACAAAAGCGTCGCTAAACGAGTTTAGACACCTACAAAAGTGACAGGATAAATCAGTTCCAATGCAAGTTACGCCAAACTTTAGGTGCTTGCTGTAAACGCACAGTGGTGTATTTAAAAGTTTTTGTATAATTGACTTGTCACTTTATCAAGGATACAACAAAAATTATATATATAATTTTTTTAAAGTAACTCGATGCGTTTCTTGCAGTGTTCTTGAATAATATTATATATTATCAAAATATAATTCCTTCTGCTTGTTTTTTAATTGAAGTGACGTACATTTAAACGTACGTCAGGTCAATTAAAAAATAATGACAACAACTTGCAGAAGTAATTATATTTTAATAATATATATATATATATATATATATAGAGAGAGAGAGAGAGGAGACAGTTACGCATACGGAGAAAGAGAACGGGCGGAGAAACACATACGGGCGGAGAAAGAGAAAGACGGGGCGAGAGAGACTCCAAACATATTTAACACTTGTAAATAATTTAAATGAGTAATAAGTCGAACAAGGTGGACGAAGAGGGTATAGGTTTCTAAAAGGAACCAGGTGATATAAAAAAGACATATTACTTCCTTTGCCAGTAGTACGATTTGTTAATTTTTTATAATAATATAATCGTTTTCTTTTGTCTACCCTAGCGGGTGTAAAGTCAGAGCTCACTGTGCCGCCGTGTTTCTGTACTCATGCATCGATGGTTAACTTTTTAAGTGAAGTTACGATGCTTTAACCACACGACAATAGGTCTACCACCATTCGCTGTTCTCATTTTAATTGGTAAATTTTTAACTGTATAAATGTGTGCGCCTAATGAATTTAATAAAGCATAACAATTAAGTCATAATATTTCTCTGCTGGAGCAGTGCGATTGAACACAAAAAAATCCCTTTATTCAACTTATTTGTTCATTTTGATCTTCATCACTACGACCCCAAGACTGACACTTCCTCGACAGCATTCAGGCACATAAACTAGTAATGCTCCACAACGGATAAGCGCCCCCATTTCGCTATCAAATAATTATTGATATAAGCAGTTAGCGATCAAGGAAGCGACGGAATGGCCTTGCTGCTGAAATGACTTTGCAGACTAATCCATATAGTTCATGATGATATAAAAACTGATGTAAAATTGTCATATCAAATTACGTTTTTTAAAACAGTTTAATATAAAAGGGAAGACGAAAACGAATTTCACTTCATACGAATTACTCGTGGTTAGAAAAAGTCACAAAACTGGTAACAGGTTTTTTTTTTAAATACAGATACAAATTAATAACTTAACAGTACGTACACAGGACGTTCAGCGCAATCAATTATTAAGATTTTTTAACGCTTGGATAGTGCGTGTTTATTTTACAGAATTTTAAATTGAAAGGCGAAAAGTTGTAAGTTTTGTTATACCCTTGATAAAGTGATGAATCAATTCTACAAGAAATTTCAATTACACACTGCCCATTTACAGGAAGCAGCTTACGTTTGGCGTAACTTACATTTGAACTGACTTATCCTGTCAATTTTGGTAGATGTCTAAGCTTGTCTATCGAGGCTTTTGTAGCGTTCAATAGATTGCCACCGGAAAACTTTTTAATAATTGTTAAATGCTGTTTAAAAAGAGACGTTAAACATTCCAACAGCTCAAGTCTACGAGTGGAAATTTCACTTTATTTAATTACACTGTGTAACAGACTTCCTTAGATAAGATATAATTTTTGTTTGCTGTATTTCACGCTTTCAAACGTTTACGTATTAACTGCATATTTATGGTCACCGTGTTTACGTAATTTAAATACGAAAGAATTTATGACTCTCATTGTTGGTAATAACAAATAATTATTTTGTTTGTTAATTTTTGCAGAATTTCATTTCCCGGGCAGTGTAAATCCGAAAGTTGTCGGCTGTCACTGACGATTAAACGGTTGAGTTAATTTTAAATTCCGTATTGTACTGGCGTTAATAGTCCAAGTGAAAATAGAAACATTTAAGTAATAGTGATTGTCTCTGCAGTTGCTTTCTATGCAAGGAAAGTTCTTCTAGTACCTTGCAGTTATGAAAAATAACCGTGCTTTATGTACATTTAGATGGATAATTGTTTTAGATACGCTATTGGTTTCAAAATCGATTGTTGTGTGTGTGTGTGTGTGTGTGTGTGTGTGTGTCTGTGTGTGATGTATCACTGAATAAATGATATACATTTGTATATGGTAAGATTATAAAAATGTAATGCCCTCTTTTAAATATTATATAAGTCAAAAATAATTAAATAGATATATATAACACAATATTGCCTATATCACACACACACACACACACACACACACACACACACACACACACACACACACACACACACACACACACACACACACACACACACACACACACACACACACTTTTATGTATATAGGCCTACAATTTAACCGCACATTACACAAATAATGCACATAAATTTTAAAGTTTTAAATAATATAATTAAAATACTTAAGCTTGTTTCCAAAACAAGAAAAAATGAACATTTGGCGAACTATATAGATTATAAAATATATAAACTGTAATTCATTACAAATTAATAAAAATACAGATTTATTCTGAATATAAATCATGTCTTAGTCCGAACACTCAATAACTCACACTAAACATTTAATATACAATAATAAAGATACAATATAAAACGTTAAATATTAACATAAATAAAAATTTAGCATTTTGTATCTAAATCGAAGTATAAAAAAAGCTGATTAAAATTGAAGACAGCAGTTGACTAAATCAAACAGTTAAAATTTCCGTTACAAAATAAACAAATATGAACTTCAAGATGTTGAATAATATGGTTCAGCGGAAAACAAAATAAATACTTATACGAAACCTTTATGTTACATTAAAATAAATAAGGTGCCTCATCTAAATACCGGTATGCTAAATTGTAATTTGTTATTTTCTTTATTTTACATGTAAAATGGTAAAAGAAACATGGATTATTTGATCTCGTCAATATGTTAAATTGTAATTTGTGATTTTCTTTATTTTACATGTAAAATGGTAAAAGAAACATAGATTATTTGATCTCGTCAAATACTGAATAAGTAATTACAATTTTATAATTTTAAAAAGTGTAATATTCTTGAAATTTTTCTTTGAAAAGTTAACTTTTTTACCTTACTATAAACCCGTGCTCAATATAAAGTGAGCCTTTTCTTGTGTTTTTTATTATCGTGAATTGACCGCAAAATGGTACATTTTTATAAAAATACAGACAAAACGCGTTAAACTAAAATTTTATTTATATATTCATAAATATCTCAAGTACTGGAATTAAATAAAGTAAACACATGTAAAACACAGTTACAAGATTTTAATAACGTCAGGTTTACATAAACTTATGTACAGAATCTGTTTATAAAACAAAATTAAAAACCTGACCTAATCGTAAATTAAAAAAATAAAACTTACGCAAACGCAGTACCGAAATTTATCTGAGTGCAGTAAGAAATCTTTTGTTTCAAACTATAAAACATTCAAATAATTGAAAGTTTACAAAAATGAGTACCATTTATATAAAAATAACTTAACATTTACAAGTAAAATTTAATAATTTTGAATTGTTCGTAACACTAATTCACGCAGAGTTAATGTAAAGTCAAGTAGTCTGGGCTCTGCACGCTACTTCATACAGTCTATATGTGCAGCAGGAGCAGCTGTCCTTCGAACGACTCATTCTGTGGTGTTAAGATACAACTGGCCTTATTGATTTACAAAATGACCACACCCTACTTATAGTGAAATTTCAACTTCTAATTTATAAGTACGTTAGAAATATGTAATTATGAAATCAGTAGTCGAATGAAGAAAGACAGAACTTTAAGAACATCTAGACTCCTTGCTGGTTTACTCACATAATAAAATAATAAGAAGGAAAATGTAGTGATCAAAAAATAATAACTTGCATAGTAAAACTCGATATGGTACACCATTCTATATAAAACATTGTATATACATTCGATACAGTAAAACACTACTTTCATCTCATGACTATATCTCTGACTGATAAAGTACAATCTGGCGTGATGGACACTTTACTAGTGGTCACCCAGCGGACTGCAGATTGAGGAGTCAGCTGTCTGGCGGATGTTAGCACAGAATACAAGTAACTTGCAGATACAATGAATCATTAGTACAGAAGTGAGAAGGTTTTGTGTAAACAATAATTGGTCTTTTAGCAACAAGGCCGTATTTGGTTCAGGTATCTTATATAAATATCCACGATTATATCGTCGGTATCATCGTATAGCGCCGTGGAGTGCAGCAGGCCATTTCCTACCTATTTCAGGTTAAGCATTTACTTCTTCGAACGGCAAGCCATATTGTACGTCATCCATCAGCTTCGATTTTCTTCTTTCTTTCCTCTTCTGTCCATCCACTGACTGATACCTCAAAACCCATTTGTTAGTAATCCATTTGCCCACCGGATATGCTAGTCTAGTTTTCTTTTTACCCCCTCTTTACGACCTCCTAAAGGTTCTGTCTTAATTCATACTATGAGCACATTTTTACTGCTTATTATATCCATCGCCTTATTCTTCCCATCCGCCTGTAAACATGTATCCGATACTTTTCCATGTATCTTCTTTTCAGTTGGACCGGTGCCCTGTTTTAGGTGGCCATCTGTCATTTGGCACCCTTCTTAGGTGCCCATACTAATTTAAAAGTCTATCGCTAGTCGTTATTTAATCGTCTCGTTTCTAACCGTAGGAACATTTACCTGCGTATTAAAAACCAAACGTATTTTGCAACACACGCTATAAATTACAGAACTGAATTTTCAGACGTTAACAATATGACACTGAAAAAAACATGTTCCATACGGTAACACTAAAATGAACATATGGAAAACATACAGCCGTACACACGTAATAGACTATATAGAACACGTTAATGCGTTAACAGACTCGAGTGAATATAAAGCACGGCACGATTTTTAAACATTAAATATTCTGGAAACTCACAAAAAAAGACGTGTTTACGTCCAAACTTTTTATTTATTTCAACACCGAATGGGGAGCGAGAACTGTGTTGGGCTGCAGAAAATGGTACAAGCCATGATTGATGACAGGCAGATGAAACGTATAAAATAAGGAGCGTACAGAAGTAGACCACAGCGACGGTGTACCCGAGAGCGGTTTACCACACTCGTCAGTCTCGGTCTATTGGGAGAACGCGCTATCACTTTCAACGTTTCATTCATTTTGGTTAATCTAATTTCACTCGAGGAACTGTTATTTGCCTTATCCTGCAACTTCTATACGCATCGATATACGCCCCCAAAACACTTAAGACAACAGCTACATTTGAAGACGAACCTCCGTACGATGTCACACGACTGCCCATGATGCACTGCACCCAAGACTCTGCATACAGTACTGACTGCAGAAGCACCAGCAAACAGCTCGTGTCTCCTTCGAACTGAGGCACTGAAAGTCTAGGCATTAAGGCAATAAAAGACTTAACAGTCTCATTACGTAATCGATCCAAATGGAATACATCAAATATTTGGGCATGAATCTAGATTGTCGATACATTTGGCGTGAGCATACAATCATCAGAAACAAGCAGCTGAGAACTAAATACAGACAATTCTACTGGATGTTGCGACGGAATTTACAGATGTCACTCAAGACGAAACTACCGGTGTAGAAGATCATCTTCAAACCAGTTTGGACTATGATATGGCTCCGCTGAAAAGAAAGATAACACGTGTGGCTACATGAGACTCAGCGTCTATTATACAATCGTAAACATGAAGTTTCTGGTATTGTTTTGTTTGTTGGAACTGTATTCGAAGTTGTAATTAACGATTTATGAGGGTTTCAATTATTTTATTCCGCTGTTTAAAGAGAACTATCTGTGCGATCGACCGAACAGTAGAGTATGTATATAGCTGTAAGAAACGGCCAGGAAGTCGAATATGGAAGTACTGCAACCAAAACCTTAGACGTATGTTATGGTTCCAAAATCTTAGATCTACCACCTTAGATATCCGTGGTAGCCTACGTGAAAAATAAACTAATAGACAGGAATCTTCAAGAGAGAAAATACATCGCATCATGCCGTATAGAACCATGACCATCCAATAGAATGTGATAGAATTATCAAATATCATATTGGCTTAATCATTATGCAGTTCTGCTTCTGAATCAATCTCCACATGGCTTTCTTCATCCATGACACCGTAATCTTGTTATGTATAGATTAAAAATGTTGTTTTAGTTAAATGTTCTCCTGATCGCGAATCGCAATGTAGATCGTATATAAAGTCCTTTCTCTTGCAGTTTGTTTACAGAGTTATTCACGGTTGTTACAGTGAATTTTACGGTCGACTGAGCGGGTACGTTGAACTGTTCCGCACGCACTGAACGCTCCATTATCCGCGTGTCCAGCGTGAAGCTCGCAGTCTTCACTCGTGCTATACCTGTAGGTAAACATTCTTATAGCGACTTCCTATCTCCATGCAGCCGCTACACATGAATATGAACATACAACGAAATACGTTTTACGTATTATATTTTTTTTATTACGATCAGAAAATAGAAATTTTTTATGAAGTAATTTGATGATTCATTACAACTACTATACTATAATACACTAAGACATGAGAAGAGGCCCAGTGATAGGCAATTATTTAAAAATTATTTGCGAATAAATTGAGACCCTCAGTTAGGCTATTCTGCTATCAAGTTATGTAATCTTTTGTCCCGTTCTTTTTTAGACATTTTAATGCAGGATGAGCTTTGACTGTAGAATTTCGATGACATCACAACATGAGAAAATGCTTTTTAGTTTCCAGAGTAATTACGTTCTGAATGTTAAAATCATTGTAGATGCAAGACAGGGGGCATCTTCCTAGAATCTGAAGAATTTTAGTTGAAATCTCTGGCGTTACCGTTACAAGCACAGCCCCAGAGTGTACAACCGGTGGAGATTTAGACTGTAAGACCAGATGAGGAGGATTACAGCTAACGTTTAGCTATATTCTGAATTGTTTAGCGGCTACTTCCTGACGATGAGCCAACGTGGGTTCTTCAGTTTAGGCACAATTCTTTTTTTTTTTTTTTTTTTTTTATTTTTTTTTTATTACGAGCTCTCCTTCTTAGCAGTCTATTGAAGTACAGACGCACGTATCCAGCTTCGTTAGATCTTGTAATTCATTTTGTTGTCAATTGTGACTGGTGGAAATCTTGACTCTTTATATCGTAAAAATAACATGCGTGGATTTGTTTACGTTTACTGGATACGGCGAAAAATTGTACAGAACGACAGGCAATAACTACAAATTCCAGGTATTTGAGTTTGATTGGGGTTCAACAATAACAAAAAGTGAATTGTGAAGGGAACTGTTGACAGGAAAAGACCACAACGACAAAAATCTGATAAGTCTACCATATAGCGGAATACACAAAGCAAAAATGTTAATACAGTATGTCAGTTTTCGCAGTTGGAATTTAGTGGTTTATAAAGTTACCGAGTTGCTCTACGATAGCAATTTTGCACAACGCTTAATGACATTTTATTGAAAACAAGTCCAAATAAGACTCATGACAAGACTACAGGTCTTGACACATACTATTTTTACAGACTTTTGCCACTTAATTAATACAATTTCTGCACATCTGAAGATTATTTTATTATTTTTTAATAATAATACATCATATGTATATTCTTTGTACTGTTTCTCTTACAATTTAGAAATTATAAGCCTTTTTTATTCTAAATAATAATTGGGGAATTGTTTTGCAAAAAAGATGTCCATACGTGAGTCAGGCTGCAGCGAAGACCCGATCCTAATCTGCTGCCTGCCTGTGTGTGTGTGTGTGTTGTGGGCGATTCCGTGACCAGTGGACTCCACAATGTATGAAAATATTTGTATGGAGAACCATACTTGACTTCCATGTTCTACGATTTATTTTTAAAAACATATTCGAAATGAAATATTTCTTTAGAAACTACTTTTTTCTACATTTTTTCAGCCTTCACCACAGTTCTGTGGTCACTAACGTATACCACCTCACGTTAGCGCACTCGATTTTCACTGATGATGGTAGTCGATGGTACTGCCGAAAAGTCTGGTTTTGCAGAAAACATTAGACTATGGCCAAACAGCCCGGGAAGGAATTTAACAACAAACTACTTCTTTGTTCCCGATAACGTAGTACACTTATAAAATGTTATCTCCTCCCCTTTCAAATAACATTTTCATTTATACAAAATTCCCCCCTCCTCTTCAACTACCCTTTTCATTTATAGATATTTCATCTACCTTTCTACAGTGGATTATTATGACCTTCTTTTCAGGATACTTTATTTATCAAAATTAAGTACTTTACTCTTGTTAAAACGTTGCAGGTAAACTACCCCTCTCCCTTAACCGATTTTCACCAAAATCAATAAGCCTTGAGTCCTCTACAACTCGGCCACATGTGCAATAAATTATTTGATTCTGTTTGTTTGAATTTGCGGCAGTTATCGTTCGCCATAGAAAAATTCTACACACGCGCGCGCACGCGCGCGCACACACACACACACACACACACACTTTTCAAAAAATGTCTTTTCTTCGTGTTTTAAAGGTAGTACAATCAGAATCAGCTCTTACCTCGAACACGATTTTTTCGCCATCACCATACATCCATCTCCTTACGGAACATGGAAGTAAAAAGTCCAAATTAATAAACAAAAAACTGTACATAGTTTTTATCGTCACGTAGTTTCAACGTAATAAAAATTAATTCTTCCTGCCAACCAGTCTGAAAAACTGTTGTATTCATTTACATTCTGTGGTAGTTTTGGACACGACCGAAACCTTCGCACTGTTTGTTTTGAAAACAAAACTTCTTTGTACAGAAGAATCGTTATCCTTGAACAAAGGTCGTGGGAGCCACTTACATTTATGAGCGTACAAAATAAAATGAATAAAGTGTAATAACTGTTTGTTTGGTAAACGCAAATAATTGTTGTCTGACGTGGTGTAGCATCCGGCTTGTGAGGGTTGGAGAGAATCTTGTCGCTCTTGATTTGAATGAAGAGACAGAGTACAGCGTGATTGTCGCTACATCCATCAAAGCGCAAAACGTGCGCGTATACGGTATGACGTAAATTCGTGACAACATTGTAGTCTCATTGAAAAATAAATATTTATTGCATCCGTATAACAGTTTCTTCTAATTAGCCTATTAGATAAAGTGTTTTAAAATTGCTATCAGGATTTCAAACGGTTTGTACGATTTCCTTCTCGAATTTACACGATTGTCTTTGGCAACTGTGTACAACGTTTCTAAATACTGTCAATAGTCCGAACCTGTTGGTGCCATGGATATTTCGAATTATCAGTTTCTTCGGATTTAGAGCATACGGTATTATGTTACTTGTTTCATAAAAATAAAAAGCACGAAAGTGAATTTGTGCGTCATAAGATAATAAGTCGTCTTTTTCTGCACTTTTAGGAATTAGAGTCTTGCCAAGTCGAACTCAAAAGTCTGTTGTCCATCTGTTTCTACGTGTTACATTACTTCTTCGCCCCCCCCCTCTTAAGTTACATTTTAATGCTGCTAAGTTTATTAATTTGAAATCGGATAACGTTACAGTGTAATCGTTACACAACGTTTCGGCCACTAGGTCGTCCTCATGTGCGAAACGAGAATTACATTATAACAAACTATATGTCGTAGAAAAGGCATTGTCATTTGAATTAAATAATCATTAAATGAATATAACGTGAAAGTAAATAAATCATAAAATTTACTCACCAGTCAAGAAGTTCATCAGTTCGATACATTTCATTACACAGCTAAAAACACAACAAACGTAGCGACAGTGTTGTGACCTATGTACCCGTATGTAGTGAAACCAACCGATGCAGTGAAACTAATTGCACTCATAGGCTTACACGGCCGGAGTCAATGTTACTAAAATTCATTCCCGGGCTGTTTGGCCGTGGTCTATTCTTTCTTACTAAAACAGACGTTTTGACAGTACCATCGACTGCCATCATCAGTCTGTAACTGCCATTAATGGTTAACCACAGTACTGTGGTTCCTAACGTGTACCACCCTACGTAGTACAGCTCGAATTTTTACACTGATGATGGCAGTCGATGGTACTTTTGAAACTTCTGTTTTAGTAAGAAAAAATGGACCACGGCCAAACAGCCCGGGAATGAATTTTAATTATATTGCACTTAGATCGACAAAGTTCTTGCCTAGTAAGTATATTTTAAAATTGATTTATTCTCGTGTTATATTAATTTAGTGACCGGTACTTCAGTTGACGATGTCTTATGTTACTGACCGGACGATCACTGATTTGTAGTGGTCGAAACGTGGGATTAATTAAATTATACCGGTGGCCGAAGTCGGAAATAATATGCTTAGAAATAATTTTATGCCATCAGCACTTCCTGCACTTCCTCCGTTACATCGCTATGTCGTCCATGATTCTCTTGATTCCCAGATCCCGTACACACTCATTACATATAGATGTTTGTAATAGAGAACGAAATTTAACGTTTTCCATTAAAACACGTCCATGATGCCTCAATTAACCTGCTTTGCTTTTCTATCGACGCCCAAATTCACGCCCGTACCGCTTGAATTTATACAATCTTTAAACATTTCAGCTAATTTCGTCCGAAATGTATTGTTTTTGGTGTCGATATTTACACCACACCCGTAAGTAATATAGTTCCAGAAACAATTAAAGCGATTAACCTACTCCAATAGTCTCTTGTCGATGACTGTCTTACATCGGCCAGATTAAAGGCCGTTACTCTCTTTTCTGTGCCTACTCAGTAGATACCTTTGCAACTCGCGTATATAACTTATAATATACGTCCTTAAATTCGTAGTGACCGTCAATCAATGAATTTTTCAGTGAAGGGTTAGTGAGGATCGGTCAAAAATAACACAAATTTTTAACTTATTTGTGTCGACGTTTCGACAATGTTTATTGTCATCATCAGGACCTGTGGATGAAATACAAAAGAAATGTCAAACACAACAGAACAATTAAATATTTGGGTGAATGTGTTCGTGTATGTGAGTGTGTGCGCGTGCGTATGTATGTATCGTTGTATATGTGAAAACTTGAGATAGTTTGTTTACATCTTTCAATATTATCGTTAAGAAAACGAGAAATTATAGTATAACAGAACTTAATTTATACACTATTACAATTTAAATTACTATATGTAATGATATTTTAATTAATTAAACAAACAGTAATCAACAATTGGATATTAGATTGGTACACAAAACGTTTATACATACAGCAGTCAACATATATCATAGTAAAATATATTACCTATAACTAAAAACAGATTAGGGGATGTTCAATTATGTAATTATTAAAAGTTATATTTAACATGTTTCACTCACTACTGGTATTAAAAAACAATCATAATTTAGAAACGTACAAATTACACAATAACTGTAAAACTTTACGATTTTACATCAGATAGCTGACATAAGGTTACAAACAAAAGTTTATGGTAAATTTATCTAACAAGCAAGCTTGGATAATAATTGTAATCATATTGTAAATTATAGTCAAGAGGACTATAGAATATTGTAAATTTATGATTATGTCCACAATCACACCTTCTCTCTCACCCATTCTTCCCCTACCACTCCTTCTCACAGCCTCTCACTCTAACCTCTCTCACTCACTATCCCTCCCACTCACTCTCACTCACTGTCTCTCCCTTCATCCCTCTCTCACTCTTCCAACTTCTCTCTCTCTCTCTCTCTCTCTCTCTCTCTCTCTCTCTCTCTCTCTAATCTGTTTTTAGTTATAGGTAATATATTTTACTATGATATATGTTGACTGCTGTATGTATAAACGTTTTGTGTACCAATCTAATATCCAATTATTGATTACTGTTTGTTTAATTAATTAAAATATCATTACATATAGTAATTTAAATTGTAATAGTGTATAAATTAAGTTCTGTCATACTATAATTTTCTCGTTTTCTTAAAGATAATATTGGAAGATGTAAACAAACTATCTCAAGTCTTCATGTTTAAAAGGAATAAATCCCAAATGTTTAGTACCAAGCCACGTGTTGTTCAATCAAATATATTGGAACCTACCGTCTGCGGCTTTTCAAATTTTATAAAGACGCTGTTTCTGAAAAGCCGTAGACGGTAAGTTTCAATATATTTGATCAAGTCTTCACATACACAACGATGCATACATACGCACGCGCACACACTCACATACACGAACACGTTCACCCAAACATTTAATTGTTCTGTTGTGTTTGACATTTCTTTTGTATTTCATACATAGGTCCTGATGATGACAATAAACATTGTCGAAACGTCGACACAAATAAGTTAAAAATTTGTGTTATTTTGGACCGATCCTCAATAACCCTTCACTGAAAAACTATAATATAAGTCATAACAAGTCACACTAAATAAATGAAAAATTAAAATGTCGATCAGGGAAAAGACCGTATTATTTGAAAACGAAAATTATTTGACTTTCCACGCCAATCAGATTGTCCCGTTAGCAAAAGAACTCACATTCAGTCAAGGTGGGCTCGTAGGTTTGTTGCTGCAGTTTGTATAAAATATATTGTCAACTGCAATGACAGCATCAATGTCCCGTCGATTCGTCGTTATTTTGCTGTCAGATTAGGCCTATGCTTAAATGTTATACAGAGATATGGTAACATACGGTAAACGTCATGGGCGGAGTTTAAAAATAATTTGCGATCGATAACGAACAATTGATTTGTTTGCCATTGTTAACTGTTTGACTTCGACACTAATTCTACATCCGGTTGAACGAGGGAACCAAGTTCTCACGTTTAACGCAACCGTTTGGCATTTGTTCGTCTGTTTGTCTAATTGCGGGATGATACACCATAACTTTTGAATTCATCAACCGATTTTTATAGAACATAGCACAAATGTTCATTCTTTTACCCCATACACTGCTACTGTTTTTGACATTGATCCCTCTAAAAATAGGGGGCATAATACAAAAAAGGATGGGAAAAATTTTGAAAAACCTGAAAAATTCATGTCAGTTATAAAATTCTAGAGACTATTAGCCAAAAGTTGTACAAAGTGTTGAGCTTTGGAAATTTCAAAATTTTGACACAAAACTTTAGAAAAAACTGTAAATCCCATGGCGGATATCAGATTTACGGAAATGTAGTGTTTAATTTAAACATTTTCAACTTTAGGGGCACTACAATCCAAAATTGGAAGTCAAAATTGTGAAAAAAGTGAACTCTATGTGGGGAATAAATGTATGAGGAATTTTATTCGATAAAAGCCCAGTGTCTTTTTAATAATTTAAAAAATCGATAAATTATTATAATATATATTTATTTTAATAAATTAATATCTGTTAACACTCCTTTTAGATTTCGGATTACCTTCAAAATGTTTGCAAGCTAAGTTTCCAGAAACTTTAAGTATTGTTAACAGTGATGTACATTTGTGAAAAGTATCAGAAGTAGACATACGTAGAAACACATAAACCTAAAAGCAAGGACTAAATTACTTGTTACTTAGGCACTGTTGTTATAAATTTAACTAAAAACCATTGTAGCAGTCGGGAGTTTTAGAATTAATTGAATTCGTAAATAATAGAAAAGAAATAATGATTGTCTGGTTTGCAAATGTTATTTTACTAAAAATATTAAAGTATTCGGAATTTAAAAATTTTTTCCTTTTCTTCAGCAAAACGTTCATTAACCGTTGTAATAACGGGAAAGGTCACGTCCCGAAAATAGAGAACTGTGGATAGTAGAATTGACGTGTTAACGGGTACCAACGGACGCGCCAAACAATTCCTTTGGAGAAGCAAAGAGTGTTTCATTGTTTAACAATCATATCTACATACAGTACACTGCAGGTGCAAATACAAATACTACATTTTCATCCACCAAACAGTGGTGAACTAGTTATGCAGCTCGGGTAGCTTACTATTCAACTACAGTTCAATAAACGTCAAGTTACGTTGTTCATGTAATTGTACGACGTACAATTGGTTACTGTAAAAGAAAAGAAAACTCATATGTAATACAAACTGCATACAGTCTGTAAGTACGTGCAAGCAAAACTAGGCGTATAAAAAATCACACATTAACTTCCGGAGCAGAAATGCCAAAAAATTCGATTTGTGGGACCGCCATCAAAATCGCCTTACAGATTATTGACGGTTCGCTGTTATGGTGTTTTAGCGTATTCATATAAATTTATGTCAGTATCTCTCTCTCTCTCTCACGCTCGCCCTCCCGCCCTCTCGCTCTCTGACTGTATGTGTGTGTGTGTGTATTGGTTTTATTTACATGTACGTTAGCCTTGTTCACGAACTGTTTCTGTATCAGTCAATTTGCATAACTTGTCAAAGACTAAATTCAGTAGAGATTTGCTCTTTAGTGGGTGCTATATTAAGGAAATGACGAATCACACGTCAGTATGTCTACGGTTGTGTGTAAAATTATTATCAAGTATTCAGTAGCTTGGCATGGCTTTTCTCTCGTTTATGGTATTTACCTTTCGTTTTACTTGAAGTACTCAAAACACTTCTCCTATCCCTACCAGAAAACACAGATGATTTTGTATCGCCCTCTGGACGAACGAAAGTTAGGTTACGGCATTATACCCTGATTAACGAAAGAAAGTGACTGGCGGAGCGGCCGCGCGGCGACCGAATTTGCAGTAAAAACATTCCAGTTAATAACCTCGTGGAAACGTAAAATACAGGGCTAGAAACGTCTAATGAACTGTATTTTAATCATGAATTAAAGACGTTTTTAACAAACTTTTCTAATTTTTAAAATCTTTTTTCAATTAATTTACATTGAGAGTTAAAAAAAAGATACACGAATTTGAATTAAAAATTTAGGGTTCATCATTTTTATTACGTAAGAACACAGAGGTTAAGCATCGGAAAAACATTTCTTGTAGACAAATGGTAGTCCAGTTTCTTTAGTACAATATATCAAAAATTGAGATTCCTACGATTAAAATTAACGACGTTATTAATTTTTTTCTAATGTCCTGTTAACTCAGTTGTTAAAAGTTGTCCATGAATGAGATTTGCGTGACGCTCTCTTTAGATAACTAAGTGTAGAAGACATATACAACTTACACCTTGTACGTGATAAGTATACTACAATGGATTAATATATAAAGTGAATTTCACAGAGAGCAGTGCGCGGCGCTCTGGGGCGGAAGTACAGTCAGAACCTAGTGGACCCATTTTATTCGCGCGCGCTACCGTCAACCCCAGCGTCTCGGCCTCTCCTTTATGTCCACAAATAGCACACGCTTCCAGGAAAACTGAACCGTTATACGCACACTAAGGGTAAGGGAAACTTCCAGCTTTCAGTTTAGTTGATGTGGTGGTTGAGTGATGTTCGGTTGTTGGTTATTTTGATTTTAAGTGTGAGTTTCTTGTGCTTTCATTATAAATTGACGTGTTTTTAAGTTATTTTGTGTGAATATACTTCGGTGGCTGAGCATGGAGCAACGTAACGAGGCTGAACCAAGGAAACATAGGGGAAGACCTAGGACTCGAACTCCAAAGAAAAGGCAAACTTCGGGCCGAGGCGTACCTATGAAAGGACAGTCAAAAGAAATTGTGTGCAAAGTGCGGGAATATTTTGATAGAGAAAAGGCGAACAAAGGTCCTTTGATTCCGGTTAATAATGCAATACAGCGAACTGCAGATGCTCTGAAAATACATAAAAATACAGTTGTGCGAGTTTGCAAGGAAAAAGAATTGAAAGAAATACAAGATGACAGTAATAGCCAACTTTCAACTCCGGGCAAACAGAGGAAACGGGAGGAAACTGTCACAAAACTTGACACTTTTCAGGAAGACGCTATACGAAGACATGTATATCAATATTACATAAGAAAAGAATATCCCACTTTGAGAAAACTCTTATCATCGTTGGAAAATGAAGAGCTGTTTAATGGCAGTCTGTCTTCGCTTAGAAACGTGCTAAAAGGTTTAGGATTTACGTGGAGAAAATTTTCGGGCAGAAAAGTGATTATGGAGAGAAGCGATGTCGCTGCCTGGAGGTGTCGTTTTCTTCGCCAAATCAAAGACGAGAATTTCGATAATATAATTTGGCTCGATGAGACCTGGGTCAAAGATGGACTGATGAGTCACTTCAGGGGACAATGTCAACACCTAACAGCCCAAACCACTTTCTTTGGGCTGTTACTGTACCTTGACTCGATCGCGCGCCGTTGAGCGATCTTAGTTCTAATTTTCCTATATTAACTGATTGCGGTTATATTTCGTAATATTTGAAGGTTACATACCACTTTGTGTTGATGAATACAATTTTTTATGCTTACTGTGAAAAAACTCAATGAAAAAATTATTAATAACGGAGTTAACAGTACATTTGGAAAAAATTAATAACGTCGTTAATATTATTCGTAGGAATCTCAATTTTTGATATATTGTACTAAAGAAGGTGGACTACCATTTGTCAAGAAATGTTTTCCGATGCTTAACCTCTGAGTTCTTACGTAATAAAAACGATAAACCCTAAATTTTGAATTCAAATTCGTGTATTTTTTTATTTAACTCTCAATGTAAAATTAATTGAAAAAAGATTTTAAAAATTAGAAAAGTTTGTTAAAAACGTCTTTAATTCGAGATTAAAATACAGTTCATTAGACATTTCTAGCCCTGTATTTTACGTTTCAACGAGGTTATTAAGTGGAATGTTTTTACTACAAACTCGGTCGCCGCGCGGCCGCTCCGCCAGTCACTTTCTTTCGTTAATCAGGGTATAAATATAAAATATATACTTAGTCTAACAGTCCTCTCGATAGGCAGACTTGCATTTAAACCGTAATACGTAATATTCGTCTGATCCTGATACAATTTACATTTTAATGCCTCTTTACTCGGTTTATTTTGTCTGTAAATTTTAAGAAAAGTTCGTTAAAGACGGAAAAAACAAAAAATGTCCGCTTTAAACAATAAAAAGTTTTTGCTCAAACGTGAGTAAACCAAAAGGTTTCGCTTTCAGCAGCATAAAATCGTCCTGTTCCATTATATATTAAAGCATTCGTTACTTCAACTTGAAGCATTTTATTTAATAAATTTATATGTAAATAATCCGGAGTTATAAGAGCTGTAAAGAAAGCGTGAGGAAAATCTCGACTTCAATACAGAAAAGATGAACGGCTGTTTATAGACTCCTCAGAAGAATGGAACCAGAAAGGATAAGAAACAACATCTTCATCTTCTAGCGAACTGAAATGCATAACAACCATGGGCGACAGGAACCCATCAGTATATAGAGGAACGTGGAATCGTGAAAGGAGATATAGCATACAGGAAATTGACCACAAGAAAAAATACGGGGGTTAAGGATCTGGCCGAAGAGAAAACAGGATGAACCAAAAGAGTGTTATCAGAAGAAAAACGACTAACAGCAAGGCAGAGAATGAAAGAATACAGGTGAACGAGGAAAGAACTTGAGAAAGTGAAAGAAGTTGTGTAATCGCAGCAAACAGATGGATGGAGCGAAAAGAATGGAAGGTAGGCATAGCAACAGTAATAATAATAATAATAATAATAATAATAATAATAATAATAATAATAATAATAATAATAATAAGAAGAAGAAGAAGAAGAAGAAGAAGAAGAAGAAGAAGAAGAAGAAATTTAATTTGTGCGTGTTAACTTTGTGGCTGTGAGAGACGCCACGCCGCGAAAATCGATCTCGTAAGATAAGACTCCAACTCATGACCCCGAACCTTCACACCGAACGCGCTGAACGCTGCACAATTATGGCTCCAAAAAACCGCAAGAAATTAAAAAGTGTAAGGGCTAAGCAGTTAAGAAAGAAAATAACTATTACAGTTCGTCCTAGACCAAATTGTTTAATGCTTCAGAGAATCGAAACCAGACGGAAGAAAGCCGCTTTAATTGCTATTGACACGCAAGCATATGCTGACACCGACACCGGAAAATCTCATTATATGTCATAAACACAGTTATTATACAATGAAATTTGTATTTTCATAAAATTACAAAGCTCGGAGATTTCTAGAAAGCTTTATATGTTTAAATAAAACCCTAAGTTCAAATTTATAGATTAAAAACGAAAGAACGAATGTACAAGATTGCCACCTACGATTGAAAATCGTTGGCATTGACAATGCAAACAGAAAAATGCATTAATTTCGTAAAAGACAGTCGTAAGAAGGATATATGGGTATCGAAAGAAAAGGAGGAACTTGGCGCTTCTTACACAAATAAGATCTAAAAGACAGGAAAAGCAACAATTTATCTGGAAAAGAATAATTGCATTACTTCACAGAACTTTGGGAACAAAGGGATGATAAGGACGCAGATTACGTCACGATAAATACTGATGTAAATGTGGATTTCATAACTCTGAACGACTAAGAAATATATTAAATAAGGCAAATTAGAAGAAAACACAGCATGTGATGATTTAAACAGTGAACTTTTAAGTACGGTTCTACGATATTCCAAATTCACCTACTATAATCGAGCAGAAATATCCAAATTTCTGCTGCACATCTAGGTACATTCCGAATGAATAGACTGTGACAATAATCTGTCCTATTTTGAAGAAAGCCCACAGATCGAAAACTGAAATTTATCACCCGTTATTTGTATATTCGCGGATAAAATATTTTCGTTGTATTATATAAAATAAAATGCCTGGAACACGGGGGACGCGTAGTAAAATACCCGCAATATCGGCTTATTGAAATACGGAAGTTTTGAATAGTGAAAGTAAATGAAGATAACGAAGCGTAAACATACGTGCTGTCGCATGATAGAGAGGATAATGACAGTAGTGTACGTGTGATACGAGAGGCGAGGAATTTCCGCGTCAAGCTCTTTGGTGTAAGCTTAAACGAAGAACGAATGACGAAACACCGTTCAACGAGTTTGGAGAGATCCGAAATAGTCCTACGTACTGAGTAAAGACAATGCAGCTTGAAGAACGTGCTTGACCTTTAATGATATGCCTCGGTTCAGGAAGTCTGTGACTGTCGAAGTATTTTAGACTAGGGGAATTAATGCTTACAGCAGTAATTGAGGAAATATACGATGCCGTGTATAAAGCCTCTCAAGACCAGAAACTCGATGCATTTGTCAGGAACACTGCTTTAGGAATCGCAAAAAAACTGCAAAGTTTCAAGTTTCTGTGTTGTTTAGTAACTTGACATGAGATCCTGTTTAAAATAAACATGGTGATTAAGGCCTTGCAAAAAGTCACATCTGATCTGCAAAGCTCAATGGATCTCGTTAAAAGTGTACAGAGATTTCTAGAAAAGATGAGATCTGATGAAGGCCTCAATAACGTCATCACAGATGCAAAAGAACTTGTGGAAAAAATCGGTGTTGCTGCTGAGTTTGAAAAAGAAACCCAAGTCCATTCAAGAAAACAAAAAGGGAATTCTCCTATGAGATTGAAGATGAACCTGTTCAGGCTGGGAGAACATCGTTCAAAGTTAATTTCTTCTTTGTCATGCTTGACACAGCAATATCCTCGCTTAAAGAAAGGTTTGAACCAACATGTTCAAATATCATAATCTATGATGAACAAACATCATAAACTATGATGCATAGCTAATACAGTCTTATATGTATTTCATTTGCTTACGATGTGTTTTTGTTAGTAGGGCAACTGTAATTTGAATAACATTTTTTTTAGAAATTGCATTGTTTTATATTTCCTGATAACGATTCGGATAATTGGTGATTCGGATAACTGGAGTTCAGTTAAATGGAGTTCTACTGTATTAATTATTACTGCATAACAATTAATAATTAATATGTTAATCCTTCATAACCTCAAAACAGATTATTTACAGTTAGTCTTTTCAACTGATTTTAGATTATGCTTTTATGATTTTAAGTTTCAGACATTTTACAGCTCCCCACCCCATATAATGTCCTGAAATTGGACTTCTTTTTAATCTAGCTATAGTAGTTATTTAATTACAAGAGACAGAAAAATTGGTGATAACTCTTGGGCATATTTAACATACATACGTTAGACATTTTGACTTCAGTCTCAACGTAGGTAATTTATGGTAAGGGTTCAAGGTCTTAGATTTATGCTACAGTCAAATCTAAAAATATATTTTTCACAAATTCATACACTAACTTCAGACTTTATATTGAAAATTATATAAAACAAAAAATAGCAATTTCTATCATGTAAACTCTTTTTTGAATTAAATTTTTCATCTCTTTTAGTTCAAGAGATGTTTGTGTTTCTATAACAATATTGATCTTGCTAGGAATCACTGTTCAATGTCAGAGTCAGGGAACTGATAGAAAGCTGCAACCATTAAGTAAGGAAACAAGACACAATTTTGTACACTTGGGTTTGTTATGCTTTCCTTTTCTAGGGAAACAAATCGGCAATAATTAAATGATCATATATGCAACTTATTCAGATCTACCAGATTTCACATAGAATGATAAAGAACAATTTTGTTAGCTATCATGTAAACACAAAAACTTAAGTTTTTGTGTGCAAGTCAGATAATTTTATATTATCATTAGAAAAATTTCTGAACTGTTATAAATAGGACATAAAAGTATTGGTTCAAAATAATTGTTATATTCGGTATTTTAGGGCACATAAATTTTATGTTACATAGTCAAACTCAACTATGGCATATTTAGATCAACTTGTGTACCATATTGACTGCTTCACAATGTCTTCTTCCACTGCTTTTAGTCTCCCCTTAACTCCTTGAATTAACAGCATGTCAACACACAGTGGCGGCGCTAACGAAACGGGGGCCCCCCGCGAAACTAATTAGGGGGCCCTATAAAAATGGTTAAATTTTGTATATGTAATAGGGAAAACACTCAAATGAGTTTCTATTTACGTGTGTTTCACAACAGTGGTTTGTGAATACTTTCTCGTCTATCACAAAGCGTTTGCAATTTGCAAAGGACGTTTTACACGTGTACAAACTCTTAAAATTCATTGTTTGCTAAATAGACAAAGTTCTATACAAACTATAAAAAAACCAAAATAAAAAGAATGATTTATTTTTACGTCAAAGATCTAAATTCAGACTATGGAACAGTACCGCACACAGAGTGGTAAACATTTATTATTTAAAAACGAATATCAAAGTAACATTCTAGCTTTTTTCAAACATTTAAATTAGTTTGTAACTGAATTTGTAAAATTCTTGAATATACTCTATACAAGTTCTCCTTAAGTCTAATCCAATTCAATAACATTCGAACTCAAGTAATGTACAATATTTACAGATGAGGATCAACCAAAGTTCACTGTTTTCCTAAGCCTAGTCTTCTTTTTTTAATAGCTAAGAACTTTTCAACCACTTCGTTGATATTAGTTTTCTGTATCTCACATGCTCAATGCTTAACAGTGCCAAGTCACTCAACCGAGTTTGGGCCATGGTACTTCTTAAGTATGACTTAATTTAATTAATTTAAGTTTTGAAAAGCTTCTTTCCGCTGTAGCTGTTGTGACAGGTATGGTTAAATAAAGCTGCAAAGCTGTAGTTAAGTCTGGGAGGCAACTCATAAGGCAGCTGTTTTCTTCAACCGGTAAATTCATCATTTCTCTAATTCTTTTCTTGTGTACAATTTCTTTGGCCATCAGAGCTTTGAAGGATATTACTTGGTCAGGCAGTGATGTGGAAAGGTCACCAGGATACACATTTACCAGAGCCTTACTTTTCTCCACTATTGTCTCTTGTGAGAAGTTTACTAAATTCTGAGGCGTCAGGAATGAAAACCTATCATCAATACAATGCAATCCTTCAAATCTCATTTGTAGCTGAGCTATTACAATATCTAGTGTTGCATTGAAAACTTTTACTTCAAATGATTTCACTGGGTCGTCAATTCTATGGTCAACTGATAATTCAACAAAGAAGCGTTTTACAACTCGTTTACGCTTATTTTTCATGTTACAAGTTATGTCCCATGACTGGGCCAACTGGGGCCCCCATGAGGGTCGGGGCCCCCCCGCGCCGCGGGGTCTGCGGGGGCCTTATCGCCGCCACTGTCCAAGAAACTAGAAAAAGTATTTGTTGACATTTGCGGCCCGTTACCTAGGAGTGGGGGAAGAAGACAATACAAGTTCATTGTCATTATCTTCGACCACTACACTAAATATACAAAATTGTATCCAATCAACAGAGCCACCACGAAAAATCTGTTGAGTATAATTATATGCAAATACTTGACAGAAGTAGGAGTGCCAGGGTCGATAGTCACTGAACATGGGACCCAGTTCAAGGGAAGAATATGGAGGGAAACACTGCTAAATAAGGGAGTGAAAACCTTCAAAACCTCAGTGTACCACCCTAGCAGCAACCCCGCTGAACGAGTTCTCCGAGAAGTAGGAAGAATCCTGAGAACATACTGTCACCAACAACAAAGAAAGTGGGAAGAGTATTTACCAGCTGCGGAGGATTTTATTAACCTGGCGTACCACCAAGCAATAGATACAACCCCATTTACAGCTATGTTTGAGAGAAGACCTAGAGACATTATAGAATTGATAGAATTTCCCCCATGCGATGATTACACTTTTGACCAAGTAAAATTTTATAACAAGACCGTCGAACGAGCAGAGAAAATGCGAGAAAAATATAAGAAACAACAACCAAAATAATCAAGTATAAAATAGGAGAACTAGTATTGCTAAAAAATCGAGAGCTCCCCAGTACCATTGAAGGAATTGTGAAAAAGTTCCTACTGCTATATACTGGACCCTATACTATCATAAAGGATAATCAAAACAACACATACGAAATTATGGACACACATACCAATAGAACCAAGGGAGTCTATAATCAAGCTTCATTGAAGAAATATAACCATCCAGAATAAAGGTTCACCCAACTAACCTTTGAAGGAGTAGAGAGGAAGAAAACCAAAGAGAGTAACATGGAAGAAGGATATTCTTATGGAAAGAAGAAAGAGAAAAATATTTATTAAATGAATATTGTATATAAAAGAAGAAATTTTATTAATCAAATATTGTATTAAATATTGAACGAAAAATGTTTGTCAAATGAATATTGTATGTAAAACGAGAAAAAGAAAGACTAGTATCTAATAACTAAACCATAACCAAAACAAGCAACTAGTGAACGCACTTAAGTTATTTTGAACAATGTTTACTATCACTTTGAGAAAAATTGTGTACTATCCAAAATAAAATGTTAACAAATATGACATTTGCTAAAGGAGAAAAGAAGACCATTAATGAGAATATTATGTAGAGAAGATAGTGAGAAGGAGAATTGACCAAGAAAAAGAAGAAAGAACCAATCAATATGAAAAACAATTTTGTCACGATAAGGAGAAGAGAAAAAATGAAGAATATTTACACATGCTATTTGTCAACAACCTTAGCTAATGAAGATCTGCAGAAGTGAAGAAGGAATCCAGAAGAGAATGTATAATAAAATATAAAAGGCAAGAAAGTGAATAACCCCAAGAGTGTTTATTATTATTAGTCGAAAGAGACTGCTTATGAGTATTATTATTTAATGAATTGACTGTAGAAAAGTTCCAGCAATCATTTAACTGGGCAGGGATGAGGTACCCCTGATCTCAGAAAGAGTGTAGTTATGAACGACGGAGTTAGGTAAGCCATAGAGCCCACCCGAATCGATTCCAGCTACTAAGTTAAGGAAAAAATGTTAGGGAAATTAAATATTTAAGGGAAAAAACACGACAGCTAAGAATATAATTAAACAAGATTCCAAGATTATGAAGAAGGAGGAGATGTAGAAAATATAGTGAACTGAAGACAAGTGTAAGAGTAAATACAAAATATGAAAACATTATATGTGACTTAAGAGTGAAATAAAAAATTGATAATTTCTTCAATCATAAAACAAAGATATCAGAAATGATCAATTCTAATAAGGAGGCAATATGTAATAGTACATATAACACCACATCCACCTACATACTGAAAATTAATTTAAAGGCCACCACTAGTAAAAATACATTAAAAGGTCTAGGATACCACCATGAAGACAGAAGAAGAAAGTACCATAAGTTTAAATAAGTGAAGCATCTTTGAAAGGAATTCACTAGTAAATGCACCAATAAAGAAGAAAAGAAGAATAAAGACGAGACGACTGACATACTTTACCCAATAGATCAGTGAGAAGGACACCAGACAACAAAAGAAGAAAGAAGAATCAGGGAGAAGAATACAACAATGACAACTTCAAGAAAGAAGAAGGAAGAAACAATGTGAAGAAGACAAGTGAAAACCACATCATGTATGAAAATGAACAATAGTGAGAAGGAGATCAGTGAAGAAAGAAGAAGGTAGATATCCAGATCAAACACAAGAACAAAGGGAAGGAAATTGAAGTATAACAAACTAACATAAACCTTTGAAAGAATAATTGTATTAAGAAGAAAAAAGAAATGTTAATTAATTACATGATATAAATCCCTAAGCTGTACGGTAAAGTCAACACTGACCACAACTCATTTAATGAATACATTCATTGCAGTGGCGTATGCTGAGTTCGAGACCTGGGCTAGCTCACCTTAGAATTGAAGAAAATGCACTGGAGGGGGTCCCCCTCGTTCATATTTCAAGCTTTTTGAAGTGATGTGTTGTTGTGACACCATGCCAATGCATTCTAACTTATATAATAATGACTGATACTTCAACAATAATTATGAAATGGCATCATTAGAAAGACAAAAGCAAGCAAAGAACTTCAGTATTTCATTTATTCATTTATAGCATACATTTGTTCCGCAGAAGCCACTAGGGCCGGACGGCGGTAGTGAAACAAATAAAAGATTACAAAAAGCAAGAACTATATCATTACATCATGAGGAAATAATATATAATTATACTGAAGAAAGTTTGACTTACTTCGACGACGGCTCTGTGTAGACTTATTTGAACAAGAACTCCATTCTTCTCTCCTTTTGTGTGAATTTCAGGATTACACTTTCATAAAATGTTTCTTCTGACCACTTTTTCATATTAAGAAGAATGTTTTTCTCAATAGATATAACAGCCAAGTTGCTTAACCGGACTTGTCCTTGTGTGGCTCTGAGGTAAGTCTTAATCCTCTTTAGAACGGAGAAACTTCTTTCAACAGTTGCAGTTGTAGATGGAAATGTCAATGTTAATTCTGCTAGTTTGTACACTTCACTAAACACTATGTCCAAATTATTGAGTTTCATATAAATAGTAATCTCATTCACTGATTTTTTCTTATACTCATCTAGAGTATAAAGCACATTTAGTTCATTTTTGAGGCGAACAATGTCAAAGTATGAACTATATGGTTCTTTAAGTTCTGTCATCAGATTTTGTGGGAAACTTTTACAAAATGTATCAAAATTGTTTGAATCCAATAAAGACACGAATTTAAGATCCTTTTGGGACTCAAATCTGAATTTTATCTGGGACATCACTGTGTCCAGAATTTCGTTAAAAATACGCTGCCATTTGGAACGGTCATCATTTCTCTGTCTTTTGTGTCTTGGTTCATATTCTTTATCTTCATTATCTTCATATTCAGAATTACTTGTAGCTTCTGTCCATACAAGATCAAAATCCTCATCTCCAATTTTCTGCAGAGTATCATAGAATTCATTGACTTTGTTCATGCAGTAAGAAATGTCCAAACATTTTTTTTGCATTATGTCAAAAAGAACATCAGAAATTGCAAATATTTTGCTGAAACTAAGAAGAAGAAATCTAGTGTCGAATTTATGTAAAAAACAAACAAAGCCTGAAGCAGTATTCACTTCTTCACCTGTTCAGTCACCGGGTTCATCTTCTATTGATGAAAAGAACATGATAAGAGGCCTTCTATATTCTTTGACAGTATTTACAATCCTTGATGAGAAATTCCACCTTGTTGGTGCCACTCTCGGTAGTTTCTTCTCCATAAAGTTTTTTAGAGCAGTTGTGCGGACTGTAGAATGTGAAAAAAAGCTAGGTATTCCTGATAAAGTGATGAAAAACCGTTTACATTCTGCTACAAAATTTGTAGACTTTGACAAAACCAAATTCAGCCTGTGACTACAGCAATGAATAAAAGTTGCTGATGGGTACTTATTTTTCACCAAGGTTTGAAGTCCAGACACATGGCCGGCCATAACAGCTGCTCCATCGAAAGTTTGGGCTATAAGTTTTTTTGAACATTCTAAATCATCCACAACCTTGGTGACATGTTGGAACAATCTTCGGTCTAAACTGACATCAGTGAAGTGCAAAAATCGTTCCTGACAGTTTCCTTCATTATCGACAAATCGTAAAACTGTTGATAATTGACTTTTATTGGTTACGTCAGTTGTCTCGTCAAGTAATATTGCAACGAACGTTGCATTAGATATTTCTGATTTGATTTTGTCTGTAATTACGCTACCTACTGCGTCAATTAAATCATTTTGTATTACCGGTGACGTCCCTCTAAAAATTGTTGCGGTTTTTAAATGGTTCGCTATTGTTTGCTCATACGTTGATAAAAATTCAAAAAGTTCTATGTACATGCCTTTATTTGTTGAATCGCTAGACTCATTGTGGCCCCTAAATGGACATTCTTGCTTCCCTAGGAATATTACTGCGTCAATCAATCTTCTTAAAATAATTCTATTTTCCTTTACTTTTTCATTATGTAGACTGTCAGCAATCTTTTTCTGTAAATTAAGGGAATGATCGATTCTTTGAAAACCGAATGTCTGTAACGTATTGAATGCTCGTATATGAGTAAGTGATTTTTGATGTTTATCACAAGCCGTTACCAAATAATTTAAATTACTAAATCCTGTCTTATTCCAAGGACTTGTATCGGTGCAAAAAAGCAAACACGCCCAGCAGTACAATTTATTAGTTGTACTCGATCCAGTTAACCAAGGGTATTTTTTGTAGTTGGCCTCACTAAAACATCTAGTATACACTCTGTTCTTTTCTTTATGTTCACTTTTAAGTTCTAGAAGGGATGCTGAGGCCTACCTATCTTTACAATTTGAAGCTTATCCTCATACGGAAGCTGAGCAAATTGTGTCTTTGTCAATAGTTTATTAACTATATCACTCATCTTAATTTATTATTCAAACCGCACAGCACAAAATATCATTCACAAAATTATAATTAATTTTAAAATGAATCACTGCTTTGCGTGCCACACGGCGTACTGTCTCACACTGTTGTCTAGCTCTCCAAGGAGCGAAGCCTAGCCTACGATAAACGTCACTGCCCCCACCAAGTCCCTCACCGTTGTCATAGCAACGCCATTGAATCGTGACGAGCAAGGCTTCGCAAGTTACTTGCGAAGCCTGAGTAAAGCAATATGCAGCGATTCGGGCGCCGTTATATGCGAAGTTGTATTGTCTATAATTAGTAATTACGCTACTACGAAACAGAAGTAAACACGTGAGGGAAACACGTCTGACTTCGATAAAATGAACAATTTTATGCAACTTCCTAATAGATTTTTTTGTGCTTTAATCTTTGGGCTTCGCAGCTAGCCTAGCTAGCCTAGAATATACGCCCCTAGGCTTACAGCAGCTTCGGAGTAAGAATTTTCAGCGTAGAACTAAGACTCAAAAATTTGGCCGGAAACGTGGAGAGTAAACACAATAGGCAAGTGGGATAATAATTCGCATAGGCCAACGTTTGCCGCTGGAACGTCAACCAGTCTAACAATGTCGCATAATTTCTTTGTATTTCACGGACGTGAGTCAATCATGTTATTTGTTAAAACGGGACGGCTCAATCGTAGGGTACACAAGTAGAGACAAGATGGAAAGTAAGCTCAGAATAGGGACAGATGAAAGGTGGAATAGTTATTCCAAAAACTGGTATCAAAGAATTCGTTTTTAACAACGAAGAGACCGTTTTTAACATCCGACAACAAATAACATTCTAATAATGTGCCTGTTCAATCTGGTGAACTTTCTAACTGATCCCAGACACATCGTTTTTAACACTATTAAGTATATCTGGTACTTTGTAGAATAACTTTGTTGTATTTAACCAACCACACAATACACAGGGAAGAAGTTTACGAATAGAATTGGAAAATTTTTGCTGATGTTCAGATGTAAATCTTTGAGTTCGACGAACCCTTAAGAAATAAATTCGGATAGAAACTCCGTTGGTTTGTATAGACTTTGTTCGACTGTCAGGAGACTAGTTTTATTGCAATTTGCCGGGTCCAGTTAGTAAGGAATTATTCGTCCTTTACCAATTCATAGATAAACCGTCTGTTTCTTCCAGCCTCTTTCTGTTAGCACCGATCCTTAATACGTGAATCGTTTTATTTTATTACTTACGTGTTACAGTGTTGGGTCTGATTATAGTCCTTTTATCGTATAAGAAATAAACTGAAATGACTATTCAGAGGAAGTGTTTATCAAGGTAGATGAAAGAGAAATTAATATAAAAACGGAAATCCACCTTTACGACAGCATAAACTAACGGAGCCTGATATATGTGTGGAGAAGAGCGTTGGGTAATGACAGCCAAGTTCAGATCGATATTACCATCATCAAAGGTAAGTTATCTAAAACGAATAGTTTGCAAAAATTAAGGGAATGGAAGTGTAAGAAAAGAACGACAAACGATACAGATTGTTTATGATACAGAAATGGAACAGCTACAGCTACATGAGGCTTGAATGCAAACCAGAAGACTTCGCTGATTCCAGATATGCCAAAACAATATTTAGATTGAAAGTATGTGGAGGGATCTGGAGCCTAGAACGCAATGAGAAGATATTGTCAGTGACCTGGTAAATAACAAAGGGCAAACTGAACAATATGGAAGTGAGCCAAATGGAAAAAGAGCGAAACGTTTACAGAAGATGGACACTATAAAGTGTAAGTGGAAAAAGAGAAAGAAGAAGACATAGAAGAAGTTTATCCGAGGTTGTATGCAACACCCTAGTTCAATATTTCATATTTAAGGTAAACAGCTTGAGTACCTTAATAAATTTTCATAACGTAAGCAAAGATTTTATTCACCCGGTATGTGAAGACACTCAAACGAATGCACACCTGCGCATCTCTGATGGGATCAGTATTTATAATTAAACAAATTAGTTCTAGTATAGCAGTGATTATTCAAAAACATTTTAACCATTCAGAAAATGCGATCATCGATTGTTATTCGGCTAATCAGAGTGTAAATTTTTTAACATAAATTTTACGCGCTACAATAGAAAGCGCTGTTTTCCATTTGGTTCTACCTTTTTTGTTAAGTTGTGCTAGTTCTTTTTTTGTAGTTAGATTGCTAACATGCATCGATGCCTTGTGTAATCGCCGTCGACTTGAAGCGTAACCTCCGCGATCTGTGTCATGTGTTCGATCTCGTACAGCATGTTGGTGAATTTTAGCGAAACCTCGTGACAGGTAACCGTCACATCCAGAGACGCGGCTTTGACACCGTTGACAATAAAAATAATAATTTCCTTATGCAAGTATAAAATTATTTTATTTAACGTATGTTACATACACGCGCGCGCACACACACACACACACACACACACACACACACACACACACACACACACACACATTTTACAACACTTTCTTTCACCGTTCCTGAAGTAAAGTAATTTATTAATTGAAAGCATTTTCCAAATTTTCTAGATATTTGTGGCCTTCTCTGCCTTCTCTCTTCGGCTCCGCTGGTTCATTGTTATTGTTGTTGTTGTTGTTGTTGTTGATGTGTGTGTGTGTGTGTGTGTGTGTGGTTATTGCATCGAATATACTGTGTATTTGGTGTTAATTTTATTTTATTTTTTTTTCAATTTTATCATTTTTTAAACTTATAAATGTTTCCTAAGCTGCCAACTCTCTCACCTTCCACTAGTCAGTTTACAAGTTTAAAATTTTCTCTTTCAGAAAACAGGTGTTTCGTGTCATTGGGATGGGTGAATTGTTTTTATACATTATTGGTTTAAGGAAGCCTTCTTTAATATATAATTATTTCGCCCACTATTAGGCACAAAAAGTAATACAGTAAATCGAGAAATTCTAGAGCATCTCCTCCAAGTCCAGCCTCTTCCTGTCAGGAAGTACAGCTCAAAGAGATCACGGAAACATTTTTTTTATTGAGTACAGCACAAGCACACGGTCCGGTGTATTTGTGGGAATACGTATGTAGACGAAACGAGGAGACAGGTGCAAACGAGAGTGAAGGAACACATGGGGTAGGCGAAGAAAAGAGACACGGAGAAACCAGCAATAGAAGACTACAGGTATGATAAGAAGCATCACATTTTATTTGAAGAAATGGCGATCACAACGGAAATTGAAAAAACTATGTTCCTGGTGGGGGGGGCGAGGGTGGAAATAAGAATAATTGTAACCGATAAGATAGTTATAAGTTGCCGAGAATTTGAAACCGTTTTTAAATAAGGTGACAGGATTGTTGAAATAAAATAATGTAATTTCGTTGCAATCTTACTGTGTAAAATAAGAAGGTAAATGTAGTTTTGTTAAATATTTTTGTGTATTACATTTCAATAACTGTAACTTATAACAATTTTTTTGTTCGGCAGGGAATACTTTGTTGGTCTGCTTGTTACTTTGTGGGCGGGACTCATTGTATAAATACATTTGAGGGAAAAAGCTATTGTTCATCGGTGTTCCTTGATTTCAGCCAAGCATTTGATAAAGTTTGACATCAAGGATTACTATATAAACTCAAGAAAACCTTGTCTGAATCTATTTTCACCATATTAGAGTCGTATTTAGAAGAAAGACACTTTCAAGTACGCCACGAAAATGTAAGTACCAGTTTGTTCCCAATACGAGCAGGAGTTCCCCAGGGAAGTGTTTTGGGTCACATTCCGTATCTAATCTATACAGCAGATCTGCCAACTAGCAATTATCTGATTACTGCTACGTACGCTGATGATACTGCAATCCTTGCTGTAAACAAAAGTCCGGTGGAAGCAACCGTTTCACTACAGAATTCGCTACATGCGATTAAAAAATGGGCAAAGAAGTGGAGAATACAATTAAATGAATTTAAATCAGCACACACCACCTTCACAAAATGGCACGGGACAACATCAATTGTGAAATTAAATAACAAGGCTACCCCGGTAGCCGACTCTGTAAAATACTTGGGCAGCCACCTAGACAAAAAACTGACTTGGTGCAACCACATCTGGGTTAAGAGAAGTTTCGCAACTGGACACCAAGTTTCGCAACCATTATTGGTTCCTGGGCAGAAAATCATTACTGTCAATGCGAAACAAGCTGTTGGTGTACAACACTGTCTTCAAGCCTGTGTGGACATACGGCTTACAGCTTTGGGGAACTGCATCTAAATCCAATATCGCCATAATGGAAATGTTTCAGGCCAAGGTGTTGCGTGCCATAACCAAGGCAACATCAGCAACAAAGACATCTATAGAGACATGGACCTGCCCTCAGTCAGTGAAACCATTGCGATGTTCAGCGAACGGCTTGAAGATCACACGAATCCTTTAGCCATAATCTACTAGACAACAGCCTACAGACAAGACGTTTAAAGTTAACATTTCCTCTGGACTTATCTACACTCTAACACTATAAATATATTGTAAATAATATGTTACTTTTAAATACTCATATAGAGAACTAGTCAATGGACTAGTGAACATTCTGTCCATGTATTCTGTGAACAATTATGCTTATTGTTATGTATTAACAGATTGCATAAATAAACGTAAAAAAAATTGTACGAATAAGGATAGGTCTGACTCAGTCGAGCCACCGAAGACGCCTCGTCATAGTATAAGCGAAACGTTTGGTTTAAGAACAAAAAATACTCGTATGTTTCCTGAGCTGCAGACCCCGCTCATTATTTTGAACGAAGTACAGTTATTATTACATAAATTCCGTTATTAGATCATTTTTTGATTATGAAAAAAATATATAAATCCCGATTACTCTATTATTTCTTTAGTAATATAACAATTGTAGAACAAATAATCATACAATTAACGCTTAAAATTATAAACATTCCGATTCGGGTTACAATTCCTTTTAGTCTGACACCTGCTGGATTTTCAAAATTGCTTTAAATATTTGATCTTTTTTGTGATCTGAGATTCCAAAATGTTGTTAACTTAACATTACGTTCAGATGTTAGTTAACATTTTCTTTGATTTGATACCCCACCTGAATTTTTGCAATTTATCAAAATTTTCACCTATTCTAAGGGCTCTTACGTCCAAAAGTTTTTAAATTTTGAAAAATTAGTAGTAGGTTTAAATTCTAAATTATTATTACATTAACTTGATATCCTACGTGCACTTTTGCTAGTTTTTCTCAATTTTGACCCCTCACATTTTAGCCTCATGCCACCCTATTTTTGAGGAGACCAATCTAAAAAAACCAATAGGGTTCTGTAAGCTAAACGTACAGACATGCATGTCAAGGTTTACGAAAATCGGTTGATGCATTCAAAAGTTATCGTGAGACATATAACCCAAATAGATAGACAGACAGACACATTCCAAACGGTCGAGTTAAAACTGAGGACTCGCTTCGCTCGTTCAATAACGACATGCGTTAAAGTGAAAAGTGTTGTCATTGCCAATATACAGAATGTTGGCGCTTTATGTTGTTCATCGAGCAACTGTACTCGCTATGACAGGAAACACACACGTACTGGATACAAACGGAAGTGACCGACTGTCTACGATGCATTACATCAACTATTGTGCTGTACATTACGGCTGGAAGTAGAGCGGGTAATCATTACTGCACGCTCCGTTACTAACTCGGTTATTAAATTACTATGATTAACGTACAAACTAAATGGTTTGTGACTGCTGAACATCTGGAGTATGTTATAATCCTGTTACCTGCTTTTTGTCTTGGATCGTCGACGTTTCTAAAACTGTGATTAAAAGTAGTGATGTGGGTAGTCGATCGTCATTTCGACGATTCGGCTCACCAGGTATAAATCTTAGTAGTGAGGCGGTTCTAAAGACGAACTCAAACGACCGATTGGATCTCATAATACGTTTGGATCTTGTTTGGATCTGCACTGGGTAACGGAGAACAGGGCTGGCTAACACTTTACAGATATTCTGACCTTATACTGAACTTCTTCTGTTTCACAAAATCCAATTTCTCCTTTTGCTTATACAAAATAACAAACGCGGGTTTGTTTACGAAAAATAAACAAGACACCAAATATATTCTTTTAAAAGGTATGATCTAATTTTATCCGTCTTTGTATATACTTCACAGCACTAAAATACTAACCGTTAGTTGTTTAGAAGGATTTCACAGGTCTATATACAAGGTGTATGTAAGAGATGTATTAGTCTTACATTTATTTATAAAAAAGCTACAAATTCCAATGTTGCAAGTATAAGATTTTTCTTCAAAATGAGGAATAGACAAGTAGCTATAATATCTTACATCTGTCATGCGTATTGAAAAAAAAATGTAATAACTAATGTACTGAAATTAGATATAATAGTCTCATAAGTACGTAAATATGCACTTTTATTACCTTTCTGATTGTTAAAATGGAGTATAAAATGCATGTTAATTAAATTTTGAATAACTTCATAAAACTTTCTGTTTGTTTAGATCAGGGGTCTCCAAACTTTTTCACTTGAGGGCCGAATTGAAAAATCTTGGAAGTCAGGCGGGCCAATAACATATATACATATAGTAAAAAACGTATATAAAAAAACTTATTTTTTTAGTTTACGAAATAATCAAGTCAATAAAATAGGTATTTAAATAAAACTTGGGCATACTTATCCAAAGAAAACAAATTCATTTATTCAAAATAATGTAAATAAAAGTAAGGAAAAAATAACATTCAAAGATATTTCTTATGTATTATTTTTTGGCTTTCTTATGTATGTATGTATGGGATGTGTGGAGTTGCTTCTGACGTAGTATAATGTCTGTCCATTTTGGGTTAAATTTTGATGCACTTATCACTAGAATGGATTTCAAGTGTTCGTCTGACAAGTTAGCCCTGATTCGTGTGACAAGTTAGTTTGATTTTATACTTATTTCTTGTTTAGTTATTTAGTAAAATGTTATAATATTTGAAGTATATTGACGATCTATTTAAAAACTGCATGCAGCATCGGCCGGGTTGCCGCGGGCCGTAGTTTGGAGAACCCTGTTTTAGATTAACAAAGAAAACAAAATTCACTATTTAAAACACACAAAAAAAAGTTTAGTCGTGATATCCACAAGTGTGCCACACGCCAAAAAATTCTCCTGCTTCATTGCTTCTTTAAACAATGTTTTTATTTCGTAGTTGTCGCTATAAGTTAGTGCCCTTGTGTAGTTAGTGACAAAAACAAGAGTGAACAATGCCGGTACCATGAGCCAAATTGATTAACTGAGCCAGTTATTGTGCGAAGATGTGGTGGTTGTGCGGGGCGGAGGACATACCCGTCGACCGCTTGTATGCCGCTTTCCGAGATTCTTACAGAGCTCCTGCCGCGGAGACCATAATCACTGCATTACTGGATGTGACCTGTTACCGGCCGTCGGTGTTTAATTAGGTTCTAATTAAGCGTAAGTGTTCGCCGAGGCCGGGTCCAAGATTCAACTGGCATAGATGGGTTGCGACTGAGGGCGCTAATTACGGTGATTGACTTCAAAGCTGGTACAGCGGCGGCAAAACTTTTGGTCAGGGAACGGACAAGAAGGGAGTCTCGGATGGTTTTGTTAGAAGTTAGATAGTGGATTTTTCACGCCCAGCGCAGTCCTCGGTCCAGCAGAGACTGAAGTTTACGCTTATGGGGTTTGGCCAAATACAGGGATCTCGTAGGTAACCATCGGCGCCACATAAGTGGTGACATGAGTTTCCCTAGGTGACGGATCATAGAATTACTGCATAATAAGGACGAAGCTATGCATCAGATGTAATGTAGTTATTACCACACCTCAGAAATGTGTTGTTCATTTAATCTGAAGAACCGTATCACGTGAACCGGATTGTTCATGAACCACCTGTCACTAATTGTATGGCGGCTTCGAAACTTTGTTAAATGCCTTCCGACACTCAAAGTTAATCACCAGACTTCTCTGTATAAGCCTTACTCATCCCCTAGGACTCTTTTGATCATATGCTTTCTTACGTTCTCCGCGGCCACCTTGTTTTCTTCCTCTTCGATGGCGTCCATTCCTACACTGCTCTTGGTAATCTGGCATTCATCATCCTTAGGACATGCACATATCATATTAATTTCCACCACCCAATAGCCAGTATTACAGTTTGTCCACAGTCTGTCAGAACACAAACTCGCGAAGCTCGCGATGTTTTTGCTCCTACTGGCCAGCAAGGAAGGCAAGACTATTATTTGTGTGTATAGCAATTAAGAATAAAGAGAAGAAAGCTATTGAATTTATTTATTCTCCGCGTAAATTATTAAATTTCATACTGTAAATGAAAATGTGGAAAGACGATGTTTGTCGTGTTGCAAATTATAGAGAAAAAAGCTTAATAGTTTAATAGTCACTACCTATTCACTGGTATACGTGAACTTGCAAAATCCGTGTTTTTCGTTTCCACGTGAACTACAGGTGTACAGGTGCAAAAGCGAAATTACTCAAAAACGTTTTTGAAAAAACACGTTTCGAATTTGCGAAACAAAGCATGCAGTAGAAAACAATGAAAACAATTCTTACGAATGCTACAAGTGTAATATAGATATTAATATTTAACTTGTTTTGTGCTCTGTATATGACTTTATTTGTATTTTGTTTTTTATTGTGGTAACTGAATATTTTTATTTAAATCAATATAGATAATGTAAAATAAGACTGAACGTATTTAGTTTTCAGTTCCGGTATGATAGGTATGGCTAATTGCTTATTCTGATCATATATTCATAAAGTTTGCTAGAAGCGTTATTTGAGATGACCGTTGTTTTATTTTGTTATAATTTATATGTGACGAAAGGTTTTGTGGGTTTCGGTCAAAGAGTAGACACAATTTGTAAATTATTTGTATTAGCGTCTTGACAATTTTTATCGACATCATCAGGTATTATTTCTGTGTACGGGCAATACAGAAATAATTAACATTTAAACAAACCAATTAACTGAGTGAATGTGTGTTGTGTGTGTGTGTTTTACATAAAGATTAATAATTACTTATACTTATATATTGTTATACAGGTTATACTTATAGTTATGACTTGTGACTGTACAAGAGTCATAAATATATATTCCGAAAACATCAATAACATAGTCTTATAAATTACTATAATAAAAATATGATAATCGTTTAATCATAATTAGGCCTACATAAATAAAATTATTATTGAATGAATACGTGAGTTAGTACGGAGAGCAAAAGTAGCTTGATATGCATTATGTCTGAATACGGAGTGTGAAGATTTTGAGGACGTACATAGTTAAACGTTATTACTACATTACACTGTTGTATTTTTTGACTTATTTATCATTCTTATAGTAGAATTAACTGATATACAAAACTTTCAGAGTTAACGCATAATCATTTTGGTTTCTGACAATGATCGTTACTTAACAAACAGAATTATCACTGTTGCACACCACTATAGTAAAATTATTCCGATTAGCGCTTTCAAGCTTCTCAGCTCATCGTCAGATCGCTATCAGCTTTCGCTTTCGCAACAGTGATAATTCTGTTTGTGATTATAACCACTAAACAACTTTCTTCGTTACTTAACAGTTCTGCTTATAGAACTCCTATACAAATTAACATAATTAACGAATATTAAAAGCATTATAGCATTTTACGATGATTGTTAATTATTATTTATATTATTTAAATTAATGTTATTGTAGACCTACATAATTATGTAAACTTATGCAGAAATATGTAAATAGTCTCTCTCTCTCTCACACACACACACTTACAGGAATCAAATTCATTAATATATGAATGTATATTGTAATATAATATGTTTATATTATATTTACACGTTATTTACATAAAGGGTGTAAGGTATATGATGCGCAATATATAGCCACTCATGTACAAATGCCAACCTTATGGAAGTACAGCCGCGGTTGTATGGTACATCCTGTTTTAACTGACGAGGAAATGGCGATCGAGTGACTACCGGAATAAGTAGTCTCCCACTGGCTAGTCAACAGCTTCGGGTGGATGAACTAGCAAGGGGTAGAGCACCTCATTGTCCTGGGGTTGAGAAATCGACCCCGAAGGCGGATGAACTAGTTACTAGTCAACGACATTGGGATGTAGAAGTCAACGAGAAACCACTACATTAAAGATCGTTTAGATATCTCTAGTAATATCATCATGCCTATGTTCGAGGCAAAATCATCCGGAGCTTAAAGTTCCCCAATCTGATCTCTGGGGGGGGGGGGACAGTTTTGAACTGAAAGGGAAGTTATTAACACAGTGAAGATAAGAAAGCTTCAGTATCTGAGACATCTCATGAGGAATGAACAGACATTTTACTTGTTGAAGTCCATACTACAGGGAAAAGTGCTTGGAAAGAGAGGAGTTGGGCGACCGAGAATCTCATGGCTGAGAAATTTAAGGACCTGGTGTGGCATGAATACAGCTGACTTATTCCGTGCAGCAGTACAGAAAGTTAAAATAGTCTGTACGATATCCAACATCCGAATCGGATAGGAACTTTCAGAAGAAGAAGACATAAGTGTAACAATACGGGTGTAACAGTAATTATAATTCTTAACTTAACGCTCACACACCTTCATTCGATTAATTAGTTTGTTTAAGTGTTTAATTATTTCTGTATCGCCAGTATACAGGCCCCGGCGATGACAATTAAAACTGATTAAACGTCGACACAAATGGCTTAAATTTCGTGTCTACCGCAATTCAGAAAAGGTTTTGTCGTTTATTGACTGACTTTCACGTATAGCACATATCGAAACGTATTCGATATTGAACGTCTCGTCACTGAACAGCAGATTATAATATTGTAATGTGACTGCCAATAGATTTAAAAGAGATTACCTCAGTATATAAAATACAACCAAAATACAACCAACTAACCAACCAAAATACAAAATAAATTTGCAGATAAACAAAACAATGTATGCTAGAAAAAGCTGAAACAGGGAAGATGAAAAAATAAACTTTATCAAAAAACGAAATATAAACTTCTGAAATTCAATCCTGATTCTCTAATAAATCTCACGAACATTTTTCAACACGCTTTTTGTCTGTTATGAGCAGAATATTATCGATATGTGCGTAACTCTCTAACTTTAACTTCCATTTTTTATCATCTAATATTGCTTGCTTGAGTCGATCTACACCACTATACGTCATCCATGTCAAATTATGGACGACAACTAAAGAGAAAGTAAGTAAGTACGGGTCTAGTAAACCCTTTATTAAGAGACGTTAGAAGATGGACTAACTCAACCAGTTAACACAACTTAACAAGAGATATAAGCAAAGAATTTTTAATTTGAATGATAGACTAAATGACTGTAAAGTAATGGAAAGAAAAATTTAGACGGAGTGTCAGATGTCAAAAATGGCTGAACAAATATAGAAGTGTATGGCTATAGAAGATAAATCTGTGTGCTGATGCAGGAATAGACAGCTTGAGAATGTTTGACGGAAGAGTAGGAAACTTTCTGCATACGTCGCAATGTGAAGAAGAAGAAGAAGAAGAAGAAGAAGAAGAAGAAGAAGAAGAAGAAGAAGAAGAAGAAGAAGAAGAAGAAGAAGAAGAAGAATTGCTTAACAAACAATTAAACAGGAAAATTGGTTCTAACGAGTAAATAAATAAACTTAAGGAAAACGGTTCAGTTAAGTAGAAAACAGTTATATGTAAGGAAAAATACATTAACGGAAAAAATAAAAATAGACAATTCCTTTTTTTTAGCGACATTCAGACTTTTTTGAGTACCTGCTCTGTTATGAAGACACTTTTCAGCTTTGTGATTTAAACTGACATTAATTAATTTAAACGCAAAAGTCGCAACACAATAAAGACGATAATCACTTGCCAACGGAGTATGCTTCTTAAAACCAGCGTTACAAACCGTTTTTAAGGACTGATAAAAGGTCCGACTTGGAATGAAAATTCTTCCCTCCCGGACGTTTCCCTCTCACATGAAAAAGAGGACACGTCCGGATGTCAACCCTGACTTTGTTTTATGTTATCACAATGTGAGTGACTGCTTGCGTATAACGTGTTAACAAAAGCAGGTGTTCTTTTAATCTTATAAATACGCTTAGCTGTAGCGCAAACCTCTGTGATCATATGTTGAGAGTAGAATCATGACAAAATACAAACAAACAACTGTTCAGTAGTCGTAGAATTTTAAATATATTTTGTATAGTCATATAGAAACTTATATTTTTGCCTCATTTCATCATTTGGTAAAATTTATAATTGGTACGCTTCTTCTTCACAGCGTCGTATATCTACTATCGCATGTTCAAAACATGGAAAATGTAGTTTAAGTACGGTTATTGAGAAAGTACCTCATAATGTGGTCCAAGTGCGGCACTGTATGTGGGGACCAATCAGATTGGACTGTCACTAAGATGAGATTACCACGTTGTTTGCGGCGTTGCCACAGCTTATCACTTCTCATGGAGCCGACCCATCATGTACTCGTAATTCTGCTGTCAGTGTAGCAGTTATCTAATGATGTGCCAGAAGTGTAATTACACTGACGCCAGACAAAAAATTAATTACGACTGATAAGGAATACTTTGATGCTAAAGATAATGTTTTAAATGAGAGACCTAAGCAATGTACGTTTTGGTCTCGTCTGTAACGTCCTAATCTTATGCACATTAACTTGTGCCAATCAGATTCATTTTTTCTGTATGCATCTACTCTCAACTCTCGGTTAATAGAGTACAGCGGGGTTCTCTCTTTCATCGATCTCTGGCACTTGTTTACAAATAAAATTTTATAAGAGTTGTGTATGAAACTCTTTGAGAACAGTCTCGTAGACTGGAAAAACAGCTAGAGTTGTAAAAACTTCCTGTTGTCTTACAAGCCATTTCACGACAACGAAGATTTAGAATATATGGCAGCAAGCTGATAAAGGAGTATGGCAGATGGAAACTAGAAATGAACGATATCAAGCAAAGTATAATGTGCCGAAGGAGAAAATAATGGTTAGAACTGGAATAGCTTACGAAGAATACACATATAAAAGTGTAGTTAATAACGAGAGACGTGAAAAGGAAATTGGTGTAGAAATTAAAAAAGGAGAATGGTAATTAATCCTTGGAGCTCAGTTCTTTAGTTCATATCTCAAACAACAGAAACGATTAGTATACAATACGATAATAAAGGTATAATGTTTTGCAACTCTACGGTGTGGCGGTCGAATAGACACTAGAAAAAAACGTTATCTACGGGCTTCTGGCTGCTATCGTCCAGAACATCTCATATATCAAATAGAAGAAAAGCAATTCTGTTAGTTTGGCCATGTCCAACAAATGACCAATGAAAAAGTAACAAAGGAAGAAAGTGGACACTTAAGAACAAAGGAAATACAGGCCGACATTAATGAACATGGAATCGAAGTATCGAAACGATAGGCCAAGAGGAAAACTAGGTACTGGAGGCTGTTGAAGGTCGCTATGGAGTCGAACATACTACATAACTGTATAGATTTTACAAGGTACCAAACAAGTAAACTGTATTTTTTGTATTCCTCTTTTCTACTGCCTTCTCAAACAATTTAAAAATAATTATACACATAAAAAACACCTCAAGTAAAATGTATTTTAACATTTTTTAAATTCAAATTTTTCCAATACATTTTAAGTTGATACTGCTGTTGATAGAGCACAAGAATACACATATACAATACGGAAACATAAGCACTAACAAAATAAAATAAATAATAAATAATTAATATATAATACTTATTTAGCTAGAAAGATCGCAATTTTGGCCAGACAAACCTCAGAGGTTACAATCTAATTGCGGTCGTGTTAACCATCCTGAGGAATGATTTATTTTCTACAATTTAATATATACTAAAATTAATTTTGATAAAGGTACGATACATTATTCTATTGTAACAAGTTTCTGAATAATAATAAATTAAAAAATATTTTTAGTAAAATAATTAATGCAACCAAGAGAGCAGGAAGACACAAGGAACTATAGTGGGTGAAAGAAGTCATAAAATATGGAATCATTGAAGAAGATATAGGAAATATCGATATGGAGAACCACACGTGATTTCCATGTTCTAAGATTTATATTTAAAATAATTTTCGAAATGAAATATTTCAATAGAAACTACTTCTTTTACTTCTTCCTGCAGTTTTAACCACAGTACTGTAGTCACTAACGTATACCACCTCACGTTAGCCCACTTGATTTTCACTGATAATGGCAGTTGATGGGACTGCTGAAACGTCTGGTTTTGCAGAAAACATTGGAACACGGTTAAACAGCCAGGGAAGGAATTTTAACAACAAACTACTTCTTTGTTGTCGATAACGTAGTACACATATAAAAAATTATCCCACTATCATTTTCATTTATAGAAAAGGACCCCTCCCCCTTCAACTACCCTTTTCATTTATAGATATTTCATCTACCTTTCTACAGTCGATTATTATGACCTCCTTTTCAGGATACTTTATTTATCAAAATTAAGTACTGTACTTTACTCTTGTTAAAACATAAAACGTTGCAGCTAAACTACCCCTTCCCCTTAACCGATCTTCACCAAAATCAATAGGCTTTGAGTTCTATACAACTCAGGCACATATGCAAAATAATTATTTGATTCTGTTTGAATTTGCGGCAGTTATCGTTCGCCATGGAACAAATTCTACACAGAGACATACAGAGAGACTCACAAACACACAGACAGACACACAGATACTCACACAAACACTTTTCGGAAAATGGCTTTTCTTCATGTTTTGAGGGTAGTACAATCAGAATCAGCCCTTATCTCGAACACGATTTTTTTCGCGATCACCATACTTCCATTTCCTTACGAAACATGGAATTAAAAATAGAAATGTTGTTCAAAAGAAAAAAATTATATAGGTACAGGATCTGTCCCGAGAGAAACCAAGGGTAACCGAAATAGTGTCATGGGAAGAAGAACGAGCAAGAGCGAGCTAGACAATGAAGGACTACTGGCGACGGAGAAAAGAACAAAGTGAAGGAATTTGTATAATCACAGACCTTACACAGCTGAAGCAGAAAAAAGATGGAAAATGGAAGTAATTAATCAGATATTCAATTTTTTAATGTAAAAATACATTTTGTATACTTTTTAAATGAAAATAATTGAAAAACGTGAATAAAAAACTGTTTCTAGTGAGAATGGAAACAACTAATTAATCCAATTATTATTATTATTGTTATTAATAAACAATACTTTCTTTTTTGTATAATTAATTATTTTGTATATTCTGAAATCTGTCATCTCAATACTGTCGAAACTATGTAAACATAAAAAATATATTATTGTATAGAAGACATACATAATATAAAATTTTACACACTTGATAATTCAACTGTATTGCATATATTATATCATTATAAATAGGTTAAAAGGTTAGTAAAAAAAATACGGTTAGTAAATAAACTAATTACTGACCGTAAATAAACTAAAGACATCGTAGTAGTAGCTAGTCGTAAGTATTCATTATTTATAAAATTTCCTACAAGAATAACGACAAACATTTTAGACACTCAGATTTGAAGATTCTCCGGTTATCTGCCGGTACATCTTTATATTTCAAGAAATCCGTTTCCATATCGCATGACGTAACATGAATGAACGTGAGAAATTGTTAATTTATTGGGGAGATTTTTTTAAATCATTCATAAGCCATTCCAAATATCGCTTCTATCGGATTCAGTATTTTTTCCTCTAATAATTTCGACAATTAATGTGGAAACCCTTGTTTAATAGACCTGGTTCGTTCAAGAACACTTTTTGTAACTGTTCAGCTGTTTTACCCTGTGCTTGCGATACAATCACACAATCCCACAGCCACAGGTTAAGTCAGAGTAACAAAAATTAAATAAGACACAACAGTTCGATTTAATGTAGGCCAAACGTCTTGATTTGCGGCTGAAAACAGCTCCTGTATAGTTTCCATTGCTGGTGAACAACTCCCTGAAAATCTTCTCCATCACATAGTAACTCGTGCAATAATAGTTTGCACTTTTGCGCTGTTAGTATTCTTATTCACTTAGGCTTTAATTAATCTGTATTATTATTTGTATCAAACGGAGATAAAAAGACTACGAAATACCAGCACAATATTTACCTTAATATAAGTAAGGGACATAAGTAAGGGATCCGTTGAAACGTAAAGGAGACACACAACATTGTGATTTTACACAAGGTTCACCCAAAAATGTTGTAAACGTAAAACTGTTTAAAATATGTATTTATATGACTTTACACGGCATACTCGTAGTCATATAAAGCCTATATATAATATATCATTTATCATTTTAAACATATCATATATATATATATGTACACACACACACACACACACACGCACACACACACATACATACATACATACGTAGGTACATGTACGATATGTATGTTAAATACATGTTAATAAATAAAAATTATGACTACAAGTATTTTGTGTTATTTTTTTTAATTGTTGTATATCAACTTTCAGCATATAGTATATACAATCAGCTACGACAATCTAACAATCTAGACAGGACGTAACGATCTAGCAGTTCAGTCTAACACACGTGCACCACTTATGATTCAGTTATTTGTCATTGCATAGACATTGTTTTACATATTCTTATTTATCATACTATATTTTTCCCACGATATATCAACTTTAATACACTGTACCATCGTACATCGTAGTGGTAGATATTACTTTACAAAACCTCTTGAAATACAAATTTAATGAATAAAAACTTAAGGCTGAAAAACTCGTACAACGAAAAAAATAACCAAGTACTCGGAGGCGTAATTATTATTTGTTAACATATATTTAACTTAAAATCCTGCAGGAAACAACGTGACTTGCCTACGAAGAAAAGATATATATGTATATTATGGATATAATATATATATTAAAATATTATTATAATCGATATATTAATTAACAAATTAAAATGAGCAATTGAAAATTAAATATGGAGTTAAATTTTATTAATTTATTAACGTTTTCAGCAAGTAAATAAAACAATATTAAATACGTGAAATATTAAATATAGATAAACTGTAACTGAAATATAGTGTAAAATAATTAAAAACAGATCTAGAACATAGTAAGTTGATCTCGATCAATGAGAACAGAGAAACAATGTACTTACGTAGCGTATCATTGTGGAAAGTTATCACTAGGAGACACAGAGCCAGACTGGAGCGATTTCAGCAGTCCGTACCTTTACATGTTGTTCCACTTACGACTTCTTCTTCTCGCGTTTCCCTACCTCTTGCAGCCTTTCTCTCTTTCTTAGTCTTCTCTTTACCCCTTCTGCATGCTAGCTCGGGCTTTTCTTCGTTAACATTTTCTCCGCACGCAAAACTCGTTGTTTCTAAAAATTTCTTAATTACTTATTATTATTATTATTATTAACATTAGTAGTGAGCGTTTGGTTTTTGCTTATTGCGCCGATATGATATTACATAACCGCGTAAAGTGTGGCGAATATTACGCTGCATTAAAACGAAACCGTGAAAATGTATGAAATAATTATTTGCATGTATAATTAACGATTTATTGACAAAGTACGGTTCTAGTTTTTAATTAATTTCTTGAAGTGACACAATTTTCCAAGTCACACTTGTGTGGGCTGGCTTTCATTATTGGCATTATTCTTTACATTAAAGAGAGAGAGAGAGAGAGAGAGAGAGAGAGAGAGAGAGAGAGAGAGAGAGAGAGAGAGAGAGAGAGAGAGAGAGAGAGTCAGTTATACATCGCCTCGTATTACAATTAAACAAAAGTAATAACTACGTGAAATTAATCAATTTATTAAATAATAAAATTTATTTATATGTACATTAGTTAAATTAATCTTCAATTTTCTACTATAAAAGTTTTATCTATATCTCAGTTAATTATTAATTAAAATAAATTAGTATTGTGTAAATGTACAATCACGACGATTTTTGGTTATTGGGGCTATGTTTCGAGTTTGTTTATGTTTGTTTGCGTGCGCGCCCCCACACACATACACACACACACACACACACACACACACACATGATTCACGCGTTTGTTTATGCACGCACGCGTATCCACACGGGAATACGACGTTATAACAACAGTCAATAATGATTACACCGAGGAGAAACGATACCTAATAGGAGCAAAAGTATCCAATTAAAAAAATAAATTATATAAAAATATAAAATGAAATTTCTATGAAGTAATGATGTGGGAGACACACAAGTGATCTCTATGGAGTATAGCTGTCATTCGTTCAGAAAAATCATGCACGCGCGTGCATAATAATTAGTTGACTTTTCTTTAAACGTGTATGTGTGTGTGTGTGTTTGTATATATATATATATATATATATATATATATAATTTCTTTAACTCAAGAGTTTCTTACAGTAAGATATAATAAATACTATGATATTATTCAATATAGTTTCTTCTGCAAGTTGTGTATTACGTTTTTGTCGTTTCGATACCTGACGCACGGTTCACTGAAACACATCAGCATCATCAGAGGTTTTTAAATAAAATAAAATAAAAAATTTGTAAGAGTAATGTGTGTGGCGTAATAAAACAAGAGTAATAAAATTGATCATTAATTATTATTTTTGTTCTTATTGGTTGTTTGCCTGCAAGTGCCATTACCTTTGCTTCTGTAAAACATAAGTAGAAATCTGTACACATAATTTTAAAATTATGAAAAAACAATTAAAGATAAGATTTAAATATGAGGATTACTTACTTTTCACGACAAAAACGTAGTACACTACTTGCAGAAGAAACTGTATTGAATAATATCATAGTATTATATGATAAACCTTTAAAGGTTTAAAAGATAGATTTGTCCACCATCGGAACTCATTTATAAAACCATAAATTTTTAAATCGGTTTTAGCTACACATTCCTTTAAGAACAATCATACTTTCCCAAATTTAAATAACGGAACTTTATTAAAACATATTTCCAAAAGTCCTCAATGAACCTATGGGAGATATGGAAATTTCTAAAACAAAACAAAAAATAATAATAATAAATTGACTGATGAACAAGTACAGATTATTACTACAAACGCTAACATTTTTAGAATTATTAATGTTATTAAAATAATATAAAGAATTATGTACCTACTAAATTATATATTCATTTTCTGTATATGTATATATAAACATAATTTAGATATACATAAAACAGATGACATAATAATTTAAAATTTATTTACGATTTATTACACATTATGCTCCTGATGATGACAGTAATTTAAAACTGTCAAAGCATTGTTAAAAATAATAAAAATATAAATTAAAATATTTTAATTTTATATTACATTATTTTAAAAACGTAAATTATTATTTATTACCAATTTGATTAACACGAAATTGTGAGTAAACATGAATATTATATATATATATATATATATTTGGAGAGAGAGAGAGAGAGAGAGAGAGAGAGACACACACACACAGACGGAGTGATCTTGTGGAAACGATTAGAAAATTAATACTGGCGAGATAAATGACAAATACATGGAATAAAAAAAAATTGTTTATTAAAAATTAATTAACTTAACTGTGGTGGGCGGAAATTAAAAAGTTATTACTACAGATTTACTATACAAATTAAGCTACTGAAGGACACAAAATTGATTAAAATTAATCATCTTTTAATAGTTTGTTTTTATACATGTTTTAGTCTTCAGAGTTTTTCGATTTGAACGATAGTATAATTTGAACTTCCCTTGTATGTAGACTGAAGAACGTTGTCAACGTAGCTGAAGCCTGGTAACCTGATACTCTAGTTGACACGTCTAACAGAGGAGTGTATGCCCGTAAGAACGTAGTAATGCTAGATTTTCTCAGGTTGGTTTCCAGTTTGTTACCAGGTACGAAATTCCACGAGTATCGGTCTTGAATCAAATCCAGTACTCCTCAAGTGTCGTTCCAAACCTATGCAGACAATCTTCTGCTAATATGGAAAGCACTCGGTTTTACATGTGATCAGAACTACATTTCATCATCATCATCATCATCATCATCATCATCATCATCATCATCATCTTCACATCATCATAATTCACACCCACAGTATAGTACAGGGACCGCCATAACTTCGTAAAACTTTAATTTTTTATCTTGATGTACCTTGTTTCTAAAAATACGATTGTTTGTTCCACAGATCGTCTGGAACTTACCCAACTTAACATCAATATCATAATTCTTATCATAGCCAATATCATTTCCCAATAGTTAAGGGGCTGTTCTACAATTGATCATTAATTATTACTTTTGTTCTTATTGGTTCCTTGCCTCGAAGTGCCATTACTTTTGCTTCCGTAAAACATAAGTAGAAATCTGTACACATAATTTTAAACTTATGAAAAAACAAATAAAGATAAGGTTTAAAAGAGGATTGCTGAAGCTCTTCTTTTACACAACAATAAGAATTTTTTCAATTCTAATAACAGCGTTTTCATTTATGCAGTTTTTGAGATTCACCCAAAATTTAGTTTTGGGGGAGATTATCGTCTTTGATACTAGAGGTCATTCTTTAAAAAAAAAAAAAAGAGCCTAGCAGCTGTGCACATACTTCGGAACAGTAAGTTTATAAAGAAAATAATTGAAAGGAAAATAGAAGAGAAAAATTGTAAAAGAATGGATTATTTGGACAAGGAGTTAGTTGGAGAATTAGCGCAAATAGTAAAGACGTGATTTCCTCCAAGTCTGTACCTTGAAGAGACACGCTGAATATCGAGAAGCAGCGAGGCAGCTGCCAAAAGCTGTTTACTTAAAATAGAGATGGTATTGTTATTTGAGACACCTCTACAAGACGAACATATCCAAGTCAGGCCACCTTTTCAAGCAGATAGGGAAATGTGTGAAGTAAAAACCTGTGTAAAAAATTGGGCTTCAGATTAGCCCAGCTAATAGCATTCTGTAAGGATCCCAAGTCAAATTTCGAACACTGTCTTGCTGGTTGTTTTTAATGGTTCAAGGTTAGGAGACAAAACCCTAGAAGGAAAATTATACGGCCAGGTCAGAGTTAGGGATTGAAAAGTAGGCCAGCAACTTGTTAATGTAAAAAAAGTATCACTAAAAATATGAGGAACTTGAAACAAGTCTTTCAAGAAAGGTATGACGGAAAACAACAAAGAATAGCCTAAAAACCATCATTAAAAAAAAAGCATCAAAACGTATGTAATACTACCGTAAAAAGTTTAAGTCTGTGTAGATTTGAACATGGAAACTAACAAAAAAAACACATGTAGGTCATTCGCATTGTAAATAGTGTATTTCTTCCAAGCTCCAGGGTGTTCAGAAATGATGGTGTAAGAGCCAGAATGAAGGCGAGAGAAATATTATTGAACAAATTAAGACAAAAGGTTTAATTTATTATAGTTCATCGGATGGAACTATAAGAAATGATGGAACTATAATTTTTAAAACAGATGGACCAAATAGACAGCCCTCTAAATAATTAATCTGGAACACACTACAAAGGGGAAGAAAAGGAACACCATCAAAAAGCTAGATATAAAATGACTTAATATGACAATGGTAGGCCGAAGTAAAAGTAGTCCCCAAAATATTTACATAAGGCATATGTTATAAAATAATAATTACTTCTGCAAGTATATTTTGCTTGTTTTTTATCGCTGTATTCTACCTGAGGTAAGTATCACACACTCGATCTATATAATGTGAAGCTTTTATATAAATTAACGAATAAACGACTTGTCTCGATATCAATTTGTGATTAGCTGCCTTCATGGTTATATTGAAAATATTAATTTTTTGTATTTAATTTATTTTAATAGACATATGATTATAAATATATAATATATATGAATATATAAATCATCTTTTTTGTTTTAATTTGTTTTTTATCAAAGAAATAACAATAAACAATTGATACAAAGTAGTAGCCATCAATAAATTAGAAAATAATATAAAACATAACTTTACTATACAAACATCTAATAAAACTATGTCTAAAAATCCACCTATTAATGATAATATAAAATATATGACCTTTACGTATTACGAAAATATATAACTGAGAAATTAAATAAAGTGTTTAAATTTACAAATTAAAAAATATCTTGTAACAGAGATAATATATTTTTAATTAAGTAAAACCTAAAATGAAATCGAACATTCAATATAAAAATGGAATATACAAAGTACAATGTCCGGATTGTAATAAATGTTAGGCTAGACAAAGAAAACACTTGATATGATCGTTCATCACCGCAATGCGTTTCTGAAACCGAATATTTACAAGCCTAATTTAGCCACAGAATGTCTAAATAATAATCATAAAATGTTAAATTGGCTAAAATCATACGGAAAGGTAACAAAATGAATATTTGGGAAAATCTCAAAATTTTCAAACACAATAATAATAATTTGCTAATTAAAGAAGAGATTCAAATTAAAACGAAATAAGTTGATTTACTTAAAATTGTAAATTTATTAAAATAAATAAAATTAAACATTTTAAATATTTGAGAGAGAGAGAGAGAGAGAGAGAGAGAGAGAGAGAGAGAGAGAGGGAGAGAACGATGAGATCTCACGGAACTTGCACACAGACGATTGTAAAAATAAACACTAGTGTAAGCTGAGCACGGAGACAGCTCGGCGACTGAGGTAGGAATCCGTTGTGTATAGACAGTCGTTCACACAAACAGAAATTATACTTTCTTTCCAGTTTTAGGATAACGTCGTCTATGTTAACGTTGAATAGCATGGCCGACCGGTTATAACCTTGTCTCACCTATTCATTGGTTACCACACGTTTAGATAATTTACCATTTTCAAATAATGATTTAAACTAATATACTTATGCGAGATGAACGACCATCACCAATATCACCGTCATCATCATTACCATATGGTCGTCGTCTCATCTTCTTCGCTACATAAGGAGTTGACAGTTCTTTAAAAGTATCAGACATATTAACTCTGATCGTCTTTCTTCCTTCTTCTTTGCATTTGTTAGATTGTTTGAAACGTTTCCGTTACTTACCCCTGTGAAGCAATTACAGTAGAGAATTTTTTTGAGTAAACGGCACTGTAGCGGGCGTCAACTGTCAAGAGTGATGCATGTTATAGCCAAACGGCCGCCGTTAGACAATGACTTAAGAAAGACAATGCCTCGGCACACAGCAGATGTTGGACGTGGATGAACGACATAAGCGCAAAAGGCTCAAATAACAAAGAAACAAAAGACTGTGTCTTTTCGTCACAATTACCGACAAAGCGTGTACTAAGGGGACGCCAACATTTTCGACATACACGTGTGAGTTAGCGGCTGCACATGGACATAACATTTTCCACAAAAGCAGTCTAAGAGCGGATGCAATTAAGAACAAAAGAACATGCATAGCCGCACAGCGGGTAACTTGCTTGCTGGCACGACATACGGAGCATCTTATAGGGCTGCAGAACAGATGTTAGTTCCTGGAAGATGACCACCATCAGCGTGTGAACGTAACAAGGGAAGTCGAGGACAATACGGCGATTCGACACACCCGGGTTATGGTACACACATGTGCGGAAAGGAAATCGCTTGGAAAGGACACTAGGGAACGTAAGACAATCACGTAACAGACAACCGTGTAATTAGGTCCGTCGTCATACGGGGAGGTGGTGTGGACAGCAAGACTTTTAGAGAGGGGTCTTGACTGACCTATCAGGAACAAGGAATTCGGCAAAGGCGGGTGTTAAGAAGACGTCAACATGGAGACGAGGGTGAAGAGCTAATGGGAAGTAGACTAGAGACCCCAGCCAGAGTATCTAGGAGGAGCCTTCGCAGGATCGGAAGCGAGAAGCCAATCATGACAGTAAGGGTATGATATCCGTGGAGGGAGTCGTGTTGCGGAAGAAATAAAATTAGGTGTTCGCAGAGAAGCAGAAGTCAGTCGATTTTCAATTCTCAAACAGTCAATTTGAGTTCAGTCTCAGTTCGGTCGTATTCTAATTTTTGTCAGTCAATTCTATTTCGGTATAAATCAGCCAGAGTCTTTCAGATGGACTGTAGTAAAGTGTTTTAGACAATGACAAGCAGAGAGATCGTTCGGGAGTGTATCAGAAACTATGTAAAACTGTAGAACTAACCCGTGACTAAATACTAAGACAACGTCGAGTTAAGTACGATCAGACTTTGTGATCATAAATATCCCGTTTTATGAATCGAATGCGCGTGACAAAGTATTGACAATATATCACATTACCGTGACGTAAGTGACATGAGACAATATAGTGAGATTGTGCCACCAATTAACTCACTGAAATGCAAATAACGCCAATTATATTTGCATAAGTGAATACATTATAAATGGTACGATCGCTCTAGTTGAACGCGGCGTAAACTATTGCACACGTACATCGAGAGTGACAAAGAACCTGTACGCAAAAGTGTTTTAGACAATGAAGAAATATTCGAATTAACGCTATTAGTCATTTCATGCGAGTATCCGAATAAAATGTGGAACAAATAGTGTCGTGACGGAGTGTCAAGCGTAATTTAATTGGCGTATCACAATTCAATGACGCGGAGTAGATTAATCGTCTTATCTTCAGCCTGGACCTCGTCGCAGAATGAGGAACTACGCAGTTAGTCACCGCAAATTGGATACAAACACCAAGTAAATTATTATTATTCATGTACCGTTAGATTAGGTTGCCACTGTCCTGCCACTCAAAAAGAACTCGCCACTTAATTGAATATACATTTATTTAATTGCTCTAAGTAACGCAAATTGAGAAATATGAATCCATAGAGTAGGATATATTGAAACTTATAAAGTCATTAATTAACCTTTATTGATTTGTAGATGTTCATAAATGTTAGAGATAATATAACAGCATTGTGTATTTAATATGTTGTATAGAAACGCTAACTTTTTTCAGAATTTAAATGACATTGAAAATATATAATAAATTTGTATTGTTCACGAAAGTTAATAGTGTCAGAGTCACATAATTGTTATTCACCCAAAACACCTGTTTACATATGGTGCTCCAGAACACGGGACGTATTAAAGTTCAGTGATATCAGAGTGTATCATCATATATGGTATGCCCGTCCTGGAGCAGTAAACAAGATCTGTAGTAAAAACCTACATTTATGGAAAACTCCTTAGAATGGTATAGCCTACAATTAATTATCATACCTTACATGATGAAGTTCCTATGAGCAGATATATTTAGCATCAATAATAAACCATTTATCCAAACTGATAAAGAGTCGTCAATCATAGTAAACAAGGTAATTTAGTTATTTGAACAATTAACATTTACACTCATAACTTCACAGAAAATATAAAGGCGTATATGACCACCCAAACTTGGGGTTGCGACCTAATTAAAATCAATTAACTAATCTATGCAGATAAGTTTGCATAAAACATATAACTTTGTATATGGCTCCCAAAGAACGTGGGGCATAACAAACTACATATAGAACAAATTTAACGTTGTATATGGTGCCCAACGCGTGGCACGAGGAAGCATATTCTAGTAGATAATTGTAACCAAGAGAAAAATTTATATAATTAAAAATTCAATTAATTTATGCAATTAATAAATTTGCATAATTATTATATTTGTATTATATTTGCATATGGCGCCCAACGCGATTGCTCGATTAATTAGTGAGTAGGCTGAGGACAGGCAGTGGCTATAAGCAATTGTTAGACAGTAAGTCAGTAGTAGAAAATAGACTTAGTTTAAGCATACTTGAATGATTACGCACGCGTAGTCGCGCGAAAATGACAACCAATAATTCAAATAGTATGGAGTTCGACGTGAACAACCAGCTAGGCGTCGAAGGACGTGAGGAAGATACGACGCAGAGTGAAAACGCCAGCGCCGGCGAGACTACAAGGGCGGGGGGACAATCGTTGGTACCTCGCGAGATGAACTTTCAGTTATTGCTCGAGTTAATTAAACAACAGAATGAAGAAATGAGCGAAAAAATGAGCGAAAAAATGAAACAACAGAATGAAGAATGAGTGAAAAAATGAGCGAGAGACAGAGACAACAGAACGAAGAATTAAGCGAGAAACTAAGTGAGAAACAGAATAAACTAGGCGAGGAATTGAAACGACATAACGAAGAACAGATTGGAAAAATAAAAGTAGAATTGCAAGAACACACCAAGAAATGGGAAGAGAAAATTAGCGAGCTACAGAAAAAGAATGAACGTGGAATGAAAGAGTTGAAGAATGAGTTAACAAGACATACCAAAGAAAGTAAAGAATTGAGAGAGAAGGACCGACAAGAATGGCAAGAAGAAATTAATAATACACAGAAGACAGTAGACCAAATAAATAACAAAATAGACACACATATTCAAGAAACCAACAGCAGGAATGAAGAATTGAAAGGAGTTGTTATGAAAAATGTAGAACGACTACGGACAGAACAAGGAGAAGCAGTAAACAAGATCTGTAGTAAAAACCTACAGTTATGGAAAACTCCTTAGAATGGAATACAATTAATTATCATACCTTACATGATGAAGTTCTTATGAGCAGATATATTTAGCATCAATAATAAACCATTTATTCAAACTGATAAAGAACTGTCAATCATAGTAAACAAGGTAATTTAGTTATTTGAACAATTAACATTTACACTCATAACTTCACAGAAAATATAAAGTCGTATATGACCACCCAAATTTGGGGTTGCGACCTAATTAAAATCAATTAATTAATCTATGCAGATAAATTTGCATATAATATACTATCGTTGCATAAGCACATGGACATAACATTTTCCACAAAAGCAGTCTAAGAGCGGATGCAATTAAGAACAAAAGAACATGCATAGCCGCACAGCGGGTAACTTGCTTGCTGGCACGACATACGGAGCATCTTATAGGGCTGCAGAACAGATGTTAGTTCCTGGAAGATGACCACCATCAGCGTGTGAACGTAACAAGGGAAGTCGAGGACAATACGGCGATTCGACACACCCGGGTTATGGTACACACATGTGCGGAAAGGATATCGCTTGGAAAGGACACTAGGGAACGTAAGACAATCACGTAACAGACAACCGTGTAATTAGGTCCGTCGTCATACGGGGAGGTGGTGTGGACAGCAAGACTTTTAGAGAGGGGCCTTGACTGACCTATCAGGAACAAGGAATTCGGCAAAGGCGGGTGTTAAGAAGACGTCAACATGGAGACGAGGGTGAAGAGCTAATGGGAAGTAGACTAGAGACCCCAGCCAGAGTATCTAGGAGGAGCCTTCGCAGGATCGGAAGCGAGAAGCCAATCATGACAGTAAGGGTATGATATCCGTGGAGGGAGTCGTGTTGCGGAAGAAATAAAATTAGGTGTTCGCAGAGAAGCAGAAGTCAGTCGATTTTCAATTCTCAAACAGTAAATTTGAGTTCAGTCTCAGTTCGGTCGTATTCTAATTTTTGTCAGTCAATTCTATTTCGGTATAAATCAGTTACCTTGTTTACTATGATTGACGACTCTTTATCAGTTTGGATAAATGGTTTATTATTGATGCTAAATATATCTGCTCATAGGAACTTCATCATGTAAGGCATGATAATTAATTGTAGGCTATACAATTCTAAGGAGTTTTCCATAAATGTAGGTTTTTACTACAGATCTTGTTTACTGCTCCAGGACGGGCATACCATATATGATGATACACTCTGATATCACTGAACTTTAATACGTCCCGTGTTCTGGAGCACCATATGTAAACAGGTGTTTTGGGTGAATAACAATTATGTGACTCTGACACTATTAACTTTCGTGAACAATACAAATTTATTATATATTTTCAATGTCATTTAAATTCTGAATAAAGTTAGCGTTTCTATACAACATATTAAATACACAATGCTGTTATATTATCTCTAACATTTATGAACATCTACAAATCAATAAAGGTTAATTAATGACTTTATAAGTTTCAATATATCCTACTCTATGGATTCATATTTCTCAATTTGCGTTACTTAGAGCAATTAAATAAATGTATATTCAATTAAGTGGCGAGTTCTTTTTGAGTGGCAGGACAGTGGCAACCTAATCTAACGGTACATGAATAATAATAATTTACTTGGTGTTTGTATCCAATTTGCGGTGACTAACTGCGTAGTTCCTCATTCTGCGACGAGGTCCAGGCTGAAGATAAGACGATTAATCTACTCCGCGTCATTGAATTGTGATACGCCAATTAAATTACGCTTGACACTCCGTCACGACACTATTTGTTCCACATTTTATTCGGATACTCGCATGAAATGACTAATAGCGTTAATTCGAATATTTCTTCATTGTCTAAAACACTTTTGCGTACAGGTTCTTTGTCACTCTCGATGTACGTGTGCAATAGTTTACGCCGCGTTCAACTAGAGCGATCGTACCATTTATAATGTATTCACTTATGCAAATATAATTGGCGTTATTTGCATTTCAGTGAGTTAATTGGTGGCACAATCTCACTATATTGTCTCATGTCACTTACGTCACGGTAATGTGATATATTGTCAATACTTTGTCACGCGCATTCGATTCATAAAACGGGATATTTATGATCACAAAGTCTGATCGTACTTAACTCGACGTTGTCTTAGTATTTAGTCACGGGTTAGTTCTACAGTTTTACATAGTTTCTGATACACTCCCGAACGATCTCTCTGCTTGTCATTGTCTAAAACACTTTACTACAGTCCATCTGAAAGACTCTGGCTGATTTATACCGAAATAGAATTGACTGACAAAAATTAGAATACGACCGAACTGAGACTGAACTCAAATTGACTGTTTGAGAATTGAAAATCGACTGACTTCTGCTTCTCTGCGAACACCTAATTTTATTTCTTCCGCAACACGACTCCCTCCACGGATATCATACCCTTACTGTCATGATTGGCTTCTCGCTTCCGATCCTGCGAAGGCTCCTCCTAGATACTCTGGCTGGGGTCTCTAGTCTACTTCCCATTAGCTCTTCACCCTCGTCTCCATGTTGACGTCTTCTTAACACCCGCCTTTGCCGAATTCCTTGTTCCTGATAGGTCAGTCAAGACCCCTCTCTAAAAGTCTTGCTGTCCACACCACCTCCCCGTATGACGACGGACCTAATTACACGGTTGTCTGTTACGTGATTGTCTTACGTTCCCTAGTGTCCTTTCCAAGCGATTTCCTTTCCGCACATGTGTGTACCATAACCCGGGTGTGTCGAATCGCCGTATTGTCCTCGACTTCCCTTGTTACGTTCACACGCTGATGGTGGTCATCTTCCAGGAACTAACATCTGTTCTGCAGCCCTATAAGATGCTCCGTATGTCGTGCCAGCAAGCAAGTTACCCGCTGTGCGGCTATGCATGTTCTTTTGTTCTTAATTGCATCCGCTCTTAGACTGCTTTTGTGGAAAATGTTATGTCCATGTGCAGCCGCTAACTCACACGTGTATGTCGAAAATGTTGGCGTCCCCTTAGTACACGCTTTGTCGGTAATTGTGACGAAAAGACACAGTCTTTTGTTTCTTTGTTATTTGAGCCTTTTGCGCTTATGTCGTTCATCCACGTCCAACATCTGCTGTGTGCCGAGGCATTGTCTTTCTTAAGTCATTGTCTAACGGCGGCCGTTTGGCTATAACATGCATCACTCTTGACAGTTGACGCCCGCTACAGTGCCGTTTACCTAATCTATGCAGATAAGTTTGCATAAAACATATAACGTTGTATATGGCTCCCAAAGAACGTGGGGCATAACAAACTACATATACAACAAATTTAACGTTGTATATGGTGCCCAACGCGTGGCACGAGGAAGCATATTCTAGTAGATAATTGTAACCAAGAGAAAAATTTATATAATTAAAAATTCAATTAATTTATGCAATTAATAAATTTGCATAATTACTATATTTCTATTATATTTGTACCCCTTTTTAAATATTCTTTTTATTGTGCCTAAAATCTTTTAGCTTTCACTTGTGTTGTATGTACTTATTTTATCTCGAGTGACTTGATTTGCAGTTCTGTCAGCTTTTCAGCATTCTTCGACGCCTCGTAGGAACTTCACCCCTGAAGGCAGTTTTTGTTTTAAATTTCTATCGTCATAAACCACATGAGAGTGCTGTTATGTTAAATCTAATTTTAGTAAGCGGCCGCGCTTTGTTCTTGAATGTTTTGTCAATGGTTCCACGTTTACTTGGATACTTACGTATTTTACTATATCCTTTTATATATATATATAATTTTCGCTCTATCAGAACTCAGAACTTATATATGTAGATGAAGTGATTTAAGTGGCCTTACTTTTATTTATCGGCCACAATTATTATATTGCCTTAAGTTTTTGCTATCTTTTGTAATCCTTTAGTGGATGTGTAACATTCTATTTTTTCTGGACATGTTATATTTTGTATTTTTGGTGTGAGAACTTAATATGCGCCACTCTGGTGCTCGGCTAACACCCGTACACCTCGCACTCCTAGGGTAGTAAACTGATTCAATGTGTAACGACATAGATGAAACGAAAAAGCAGTGTTTCGAGGCCAATAAAAAATCTTGTCCCCACATAGCTAAACAAAATTTCCCCACTGCCACAAATATGTGTGCCTTGAGCAAAGCATAATATTTTAAAGAATGTGAGCATTTTCCAAATGTTTAAATACTATTACTAGAATGTAAATATATAAAGAAATTTTATTTATAATGAAAGAAAATGTACTTACTGTACATGCTGAGAGATCGAGCTGAATACTTATGAAATCCTTTTCTTGCACTTAGTTCGTTATTAGCCTAATATATTTACACAACTTTCCAATTTTAATTCATAAAAGAAGTTTAAAACCAGCGAAAACTATTTTTATTATAATATTTATAGTGTCGTTAATGAGAATATTTAGGTACATGTTAGAAATGTATAATTTTGTAAATTTGTTTACTTTGTACGGTTTTTAGTGAGATCGATTCCAGTTTATATACATAGTGTATTTGGCTGGAGGTTTTTTATGTTTCGAAATTCGATTTAGTAACTTAAAGCTACTAAATATAATATAAATATTGTAAATAATATAATAGGTAATTATAAATATATAATAATTGTCACATTCTACTTTCTAACTAAATATTGCGTAAGTTATATTGTTATATTGAAAAAAATTATTTGTTAACGTATTGTTTGTAACTGTATGTATACTGAAAATAATACGACGTCTGTTAATGATTGTATTTATGTTAGTAGTAAATGTCGATTTCTTATACTAAAATACATATAAACACTACCATGCCTCATCTTATTTAATTATCCATTCACCTTATTTGAATCTTAATTCTTTAAATCTTTCTTCTTCCAAGTAGACACGTGCAACCTTAACCTTTTACACGTTGAATCAGTTCACTCGGCACCCGACACTGAAGTTCACACTTCTGCCGAGTGTCCCACGACACGCCCAATTTTTTATATATTTTAGCGCAGTTTATAGATTGAACGCTGTTGTTTACTTCGTTTAACAATCAGCTGAACGTACGCGAATACACGTTCTCCTCGTCATCCTACGGCGCTACAGGTCTTGGTCTCCTACACCTCGCTCTGTCAGCAGCGAAGGACACGCACTCCAGCATCTCCGGGAAGATCGTCTCTTTTTGGAACTCGTCCACTATTCAATTTCAAAACACGGCCAGCCTATTGGTCGCATTTCCAGTTTCATACGTATTTCCAGTGTTTGCTCACTGAAATGATATAAAATCGCGGTTAGCTCGTATCTTTCACGTCAGGAGCTTTTTCTCAAGCGTGCCAGTGCTTTTTGGCGTAGTAACCAGGTTTCGCTACTGTAACTTAGAATGGATCATCGTCATAAGGTCATCAGTCCAAGGACAGGTTGGTTGGATTTCTCAATTTATTTTTTTTATCGAGCGCCAAGTTCTTCATCTCTCTGCAGCTCTTTATATGGACGTCTAATTTACATATCGAATAATTAGGTGGACGTCCGCAAGTCCTTCTCCTCCGCATTTTTGTATGCCTATGAATATATCCAAAGAGTTGAACGGATAAGAAAAGTAATGAGCAAATCCTCGCAGAAGTGAACGAAGATAGATCACAGTTAAAAATGATTGGAAGAAGAAGGGCAAAATTGATCGGGCACGTGTTACGACACAATCAATTATTAAGTAACATTTTTGAAGGCAAATGTTGGGAGAAAACCAGGAGCACGACCAAGAGGAGCGTTCTTCAAAGACATGGGAAAGGAGATGAACTTCCTATCGTACTACGATGTAAACGGACAGTGATGAAGAGAGAGAGAGAGAGTGGCTAACTCGACAAGGCATGGCCTTTAAATGATGATGAATATATCTTGATTTAAAGGTGGTGGTATGTGCTAAATACGCTCGTTGGGTAGAATTATCTTTCTTTTCATTCCTGCCTCTCCATATGTGTCTTCTGATAATTGTTGCTCCCAACTATGTGTAACACCTGACTGGTTAGGTTTTGCCTAGTAGCGTATATCTTGTCTGCTTTATCATTTTATTTTTATGCACATGTATTGATAGTTCTTCCCCTATGTACTTCTTTTTCAGACTTATAAATGCATTTTTCACAACATTGGATTTAGCTACGATGGTTATGTCATGGCATATGCTGCTATTTGCACAAACCTGTTGTAGAATAGAGGAAACAATATAAAAACTTGGCAACGCAGAACTCAGTGTTTGTTGTATTAACGAACTCAGAAAGTCAGTTTGCCTTCACCGTTCTTATAGTAAACAACGTTCAGTTTGTTCGTCGTGACAACATCTATCCGTGTTATTACGTACATCTATGTAAATAATTACTTAATAAATGTTAATGTTTATTGTACAATAATAAGTTTCTATAACAAATATATAACTTTTTTTAACGAGGAGGGAAAATGCATTTACGCACGAAGTATGGGACTCCTATATAAAATGGATTACCAACTAAAACCCCTCCTCCTTCGATCGAGCATTAGCCTGGGACAGCTTAGCACACTACTTCAGACTAGGCTATTTTCCAGCGCCCAACGGACGTACATCTTGACTGTTTTACTTTATAGGCGGTTTAAGTCTCCCTTTTTCCACGAATGATGTTCTCTGCGTAATATGCTACGCGGTTCCAGACGTCTTCTACTCTTAGTATGGCTCTGATAATGTTATCTGAAGCTATCACAGTCGAATGTATGTTCCGCGTCGTCCTCTATACTCGAGCAATACAGGCAGTCTGAAGACAAGGTTTTACCAATGTAGGATCGGAAATATCCTCCTCCTCCTCTTATCTCCTCGTGCGTTTGGCAACTCTCAGGGATGCGGAGCCTCTTTTCTCCTTGCTGGTCTCCTTGGCTTTCCTAAGGTGCACAGCTATCTGCTCTTTGGCAAGAACATCGGTAGGGATAACACCAGCGATCACAATAACAGCTGGCTCAGAGACGACCACCTTCAACGCTCTCCTCCTTTGCACCTGAGTCAGCTTCTTTTGGTACACTTTCTTGTTGAGGGCATCCACCCACACTTCCGACTTCTGCGGCCTACAAGAAAACTGGCTGAACCGCCGTCGTCAGTAGGCGACTCTTGCATGGTCTGAGTTCACCCAATCTGAGTTCATCAATCTGCTGAGCGTCGTGACAGCTTTGGGGGGCCTTGACCGCCGTAAGCCGTATCTGATGGAAGAAGCTCATCTTCGTCTCAGCTAACTCTCCGAGGTATTTGGCCACAGGCTTTGTTTAGACAATCACGTCCCCGACCTGCAGAGGGAAGATGGACGGAACGCTCTTCTTGGTCAGGATTACGATCCCAGTCTTGTCCACGGCCAACGACAGTTCGTGCTCCGCCATTCAACCGCTGACGTTCCGCATGACTCAGTTTCGTTTGAGCTGTGCCCGGTGAACTGACCGGGCTGTAACGTGTGTAGCCGCGTCGTCGGTGTATCCAACCGGACAGGTTTCTTCAGGCCTCTCTATTCGAAGCAGACTGTCGAAGGCCACATTCTAGATGTGTTCGGTCCTAGAACGGATCCCTGAACTGCCCCAGACATGACTGCCATTCTCCGCTGTCCTACCATAGTAGTGCGTGATCGTTTAGATTGTGATCCAGTACCCGCATGAGTAGCCAGATACGCGAAATGACTGAGCGAGTGCCTTCAACATGTCGCACCACCTCGCGGAGTTAAGACATTCCTCATGTCGAGCGTGACAAATAGCACCAGCCGACGAAAGAAATTATTGTTGTATTCTGCTCTTCTGGCCGCTTCGGACTCTTCCTGAATCTCGTCGATCGTGGACTTCCCCGCTCTAAAGCCGTACTGTCTTGGTGAAAGATTATCAGCCTCGTCCGAACGAGCCTCTCATTGTGTCCTATTGTGTCCATCGTACACAGGTGGCGATAGATGACGGGAAGGCCTGGGTCATGTATGCATCTATCTCGGCCTATAGTTATTCCGGAATTTACTTGTGACTTCCAAATGCCAATTATATCATTAATATATATGTTAAATAATTTTGGAGCCATACTATAATCCTGCCTTATTCTCTGATTTGTTTCTAATTCCTTAAGTATAGCCTATTTGACCCTGCCTTAATTGAGATTTTGTACCATAATAAAGAGTGCAGCAGTGTTGATAGCGTAATAATAAATCATGTCATAAACGAAAAAATGTTTTTTATTTACTACTCTCTATGTCAAATAGTAGTTTAAAGAATGCTATTTATCACTGAGTGTTTGAACACGCAACCTGTCAAATGACGATCGCACATCCTACTAAGTGGCATTGGAAGCTAGCCAAATACTCCTCTTAATGTATCGGCAGTGATACTGGTGACTACAGCTCTGATGCGGTCTTACAATTCTAGTACGGTGGCACAACGTGTGTGGAAGACTTCTTTCTTGAGATAACCCCATAAGAATGTGGCCGCCCCGGTTATCTTCGGATACCGGGGCGGCCAATAGATGTTACCATAATAAGAAATTAATCGCAGTGGAAAGGTCTGTCGCACATAAATCATGCACATCTTGCCGTGTGCACGGTCGTCTCGTCTTGTTAGAACTATAAGTGGTCCTTATCCAGTGGACTGTATGAATTCATCATCCGAAACTGACGGAGAAAGACGTCTTGAACCATCCTTAGATAACGTTCAATGGTGATAGTTATAGCCATACCCTAATCGCCATCAAAGAAATACGGCCCGTTAATTTCAAAGAAAGCAAACCGACACGTCACAGTGACACGGGCGCTGCGCAAGGGATTGATGTCCAGTTGATGCGGGATTACATCACATAATAACACATTTTTTTAGTCATAGACCGCATAATACGAAGTATGCTTCATCTGATATAATCAAGGTATTGCAGTATCGAAGGATGTGACAAACTGTAGTGCAAAATTGTTTCGTGCAAGCCGAATCTTGAGGCTGAATTTCTTACACAATTTAGAGTACAATGGATATCTGAGCAACATTCTCCTGGATGAACGATCAGAAATTTCCAAAGATGTAAAGTGTCTTCGTGCAGATATTTTTGGGCTACGCAAGATTGCAGCGCGAACTTTTAACCATTTCTGGTGTCCATACTATCCCTTCGCACCCTCTTGGTTTATCGGTATAAACAGATACTGTTAATCTTAAGGAACTTATCAACCTGGTAACAGTGCGAACCACCTGTCCATATATTTCCACGATGTCCCAAGTTCTAACGTCGCCTGGTAGCAACTGTACAGTCGCTATTCTTGAAATAAGTTTCAAGAGCGAAAGCACGATGCTCAGCAGTCCAGCTCTCCATGGCGAACAATCAAACCAAATTTTAGTTCATTAACGAAAGAACGCCGCGTTATATGCCCGCGCATTGATACAATAAGTCACTGTACTACGCGAATCAAAATGCACTATGAACGCTGTCTCACAAAGTATATATTTTATAGAACCAATTTAAACTCTTCAGGATATCTTCTTTGTATAAAATTTGTAAATAATAGGGAATATAGAACAGACTGTTTCTATTCTATCAAAGGTTTTCTCGTAGTCTACATGGCTTCACAGGTAAATAAAACTTATCTGTTTGACAGTAAACAAAATGCCTATAGAAAAATCCTTACCACACAGCTCCTGAGACAACTGAGCATTCGTACAACAACTGTTTTAAGGTTGGTGTGGCCAGACAATGTGAAATCGGAATGACAAACTAGACGGAATCTCTAGAAAGACGGAAGGGAAACACAGGTTAATGACGTCAAATGAAAAGTAACAACAATTCAACCAGCTGAAATGAAATTCTTGTGAAGGGTAACCTGTTCCGCATTGGCTGCTCTCCTCGTGTTGCCTCGCGTTTCCAGCTTCCACTACTTAACCAGCTATAATACAAAATAGTGGTTATTAATGTTAAAGGGAGAAACACGAAATACTCCAGATTTCTTAATGTAGATAACTATTCATAACTATTCATACTTTTTTCGGAATCTCAATCCGGAGATTGACCATATCTGAATCGTCACCTAATTCTCTTTAGAATCAGCTAATTCTCAGCTCTATGCTTAGAATCCTTGAATTCGCCCGCACCCGTTTCCGCGGCCATTTAATCCTATTCAATCTTACAGTGGCGCCTTAAGAGTTAGACGGTCCCGTATGGATAAAAGCAAGTCAACATAACATTGCTATATAAAAGGGTGATCTACACAAGTGCAAGAAGTATCGTGAGTTTAAAGTGACGAGTTCTACCGGACGATTATATGGACGAATTCTAAAAAATCAAATACAAGCTATGATACAAGTTGGAGAGCAACAAAGTTATTTTCATGATAGGAAAGTCTTATGTACTGATAATATGTTTTGCTGGAAATTGCTTCACGAGAAGTCTATGAGTCGTCGAACGGTTGTCTATCTACATTTATTGATTTTTGTAAAGCGTATGACAGCGTTCCATTAGGTCAGCTTTACAGGCCAGTCATGTACAAAGCTGGTAGATGACGCTCGATGACCTTTGGTCCATAAAGTTGTTAAACTGGATTCCTCCTAGACGATGATACAGAATAAACTGAGGAAATGATGGAAGGAAGACGCAAGCGATGAGATGGAGAAAAGAATGTTAAAAAGTGGTAGCAACAGAACCCTCTGATATACAGGATACGAGAGACGACAGTAGCTATGGAAGACTGGTACGTGGATGGATCATTATTATTGTTTTTATTATTAATAGTATTGTTATTGTTACCATTTTATAATTATTATTATTAATATTATTAGTTTTAAGCATGAAGGCACTGAACTTACTCTCCGGCACTGGCAAGATCGATGGACCGCAAGGCTCATATCGACCTTGAAGGAATGGATTGACCGCCAATACGGTGAGGTTAACTACCATCTAACTCAGTTCCTCAGTGGTCATGGCAGTTATAATGCCTACCTCCACAGCATGTAAAACCCAGCATGCTAGTACGGTGACTCTCTCAATGAAGATGCCTTGCATACCATTTTCAAGTGCTGCAGATTCACAAGAGAGAGGATGGCACTGGAGATGGTTCTCGGGGAGTTCACATCGGAGAGCGTAGTTGAGATTATGCTTCGGAACAAGGCGGAATGGGAGCGCATTTCTGCATTTATTCAGTGCGTCCTACTAGAAAAGAAAAGACAGGCCCAACTTGCACACAACGGGCAGTAGAAGATAAGGGACAACTAGAAGGAGCCCGATAAGGGCGCATAGACTCCATCCTGAAGTAATACGCTACGTGGTTCTAGGATGGATATGAATGCGAGAATTAGAGATGGGTTTTTTTATCGGGTGTGGGTCCCACACACTAAGGGACACACGGTCTCCTCTGACGGTGCATAAAGCATTTTCCCCCTCTTAAAAAAAATTATTATTAGTTTTGGGGAAACCTAAAAAGGAAGGAGAGACTAAATTGTAAAATCTCAGTCGAGCGACCTCTTACTATGTATCACAGTGACGGAATAAGAACCAATAAATTCAAGGAAACGAAGAAGAAGAAGAAGAAGAAGAAGAAGAAGAAGAAGAAGAAGAAGAAGAAGAAGCAGCAGAAGCAGAAGCAGAAGCAGAAGCAGAAGAAGAAGAAGAAGAAGAAGAAGAAGAAGAAGAAGAAGAAGAAGAAGAAGAAGAAAACAGTCAACATTAGAAGACGGACCGTAATATGACTCACAGAGTCGGGCATTTCCTACAACTGTGGCTATTCTAAGATAATAAAAATTGAGGCACATCAGTATTCAAGGTTACATACTTTACACATACATTTTTTTGCTCTCTTCTTAATAATGATTTCTCAGTTGTCTAATTTTCAATGTCCAACCTAGTTTTGGTTCATTCTGTAGAAATTTTAAGAAGTCTCACTCCCACCACCTAATGGCAAGGAGTCCCCAACAGGGAACTGTTGAATTCATAGTTTAAAGCTTATAGCGTACTCCAGCTAACAGTGTAGAACTTAAATATTACGTACAGTGGTTTAAAAACATTTAACAAACAGGAAAAAACCAATTAATACTGAGCGCGGTCCGAAATTTGCAAACAATAGACACGAGTTTTTATGTATACACGTGTAGAGAAAAACAAAATTCCAAATTTATATTATAGTGAAGAGTAGAAGTAAATACACAATTTGAACACAAAACCGTTTCAGAAAAAGTGGAATACTAAGAAATGGAATGAATAAATAGGGTAGAAATGGGTAACTGGGTATTTGGAACGAATTAATGCGATTAGAAGGATGATAAATTGTTCATGGAATCTGAAAGGTTACGGAGCAAGAAAAAAGTGTATGATGTTTTCAGAGACCGAAAAGTTGGAGTAAGTGGATAATAGGCTAAAATGGATTACAACCATGAACTACTGTTGGAGGAAGCAGTAATTTATATTTCTGATGGAACACGGAAAGATGTAAGAGAATGGCTGTTGCATTGTATACAATTTTTATATTTGTTATTAAATGCTTTAGAATTTCTCTCCATCACTAACCATATGAAAACTCTCTTAACGTTATCAGAATCGTTTCTTCTTTTGATAGTTCCTATCCGTTTCGGATACTGGGTACCATACAGACTATTTTAACGTTCTGTACTTCTGCACGGAATAAGTCAGTTGTATTCATGCCAAACCAGGTCCTTAAATTTCTCAGCCATGATACTCTCGACCGCCCAACTCCTCTCTTTTCAAGTACTTTTCCCTGTAGTATGGACTACAATAAGTAAAATCTCTGTTCATTTCTCATGAGATGTTCCAGATACTGAAGCTTTCTTATCTTCACTGTGTTAGTAACTTTCTTTTCTTTATCCAGGGAATGCTCAGTCGTTTGATAACTTAGAAATGCCAATTAAATGTCGTTGACAAATCTAACTACAAGTTGTTTTTCAATACACACATTAACTATACAGGAACGATTTATTTTGGAACAGCCTCACATTCTGTTATAATGATCTCCATTGTCGGTCATAATCTGTTCTTCCGGGCTTAACTCTGTAGTTGTGATGCGATTAATCGTTCATTTCGATGAGCCGATTCACCGGGTCAAGGTGTTGATAGTGAGCCAGTCTGGGAATAGACTCAAATGAGCGATTGGATCTTATTTGTTCGTTCGTCCACTTTTAGTACAGGTATGCACTGCCTAACGGAGAACAGCGACCGACTGGATCTTACTCGTATATTCTCACCAGAATTATGCACTGTGGTTTGATCACGACGGCACTGTGTCTCATTATGTAAAAATGTTAATGGAAGCTGTGTTGTGCACCGACTTTATGTGTCTAGAAATCCGACGCCCTCCTCCCCTAGGTGACCAGATTTGTCACATTATGATTATTTACTGCGTAGGCAGCACGTAAATATAAGGTTTATGCGGCCACACAACAATGGTGACTTCAGAAACGATGTCCGATGTCTGTACAGACATCAGAAACATTCCTACCGACAGGTTGGGACATATCATGGATGATTTCCGTGCTAGAGTAGGCGAGTGTAACGTCACCTGCAGAACATAATATTTAAAACAAGAACGTGGATGTGCGTATTTTACAAATAGCAATGTATATGTGTTTGCAATGTTTTTTTTAATTAAAAGGAACATCAGTTTTGTTACGTTCAAAAACGTCCGTTTTTCCGCCACAGTCTATATATATTAAGAGGAACGGCAGAGGTAAAAGTAGTTCTCACACTCGCTCAGGACTTCAATGTCATGAACCTTAAAATTAAACACTTCATTAACTCTGCTAAGATATGATTAGTGAGCTGACTCTAATTTCTATTGTGTCTACCTGTAATTAGAAAATTACGAAATCGGCCAACCCATTGCATACTGATTACTAAGACTAAATGTATATCATTATTATTAACGATGTAGCTTATAATTTCATGCTCTATAACAATGTCTGGGTAATACGTTTCGGTAAACGTTCACATTACAGACTGAGTAAATAAGAGATATTTTCCGGTAAACCCGTTCGTTTGTATGTTAGTTGTTCTTTCCTGAGAACCAGTACGTGAATTCGTCCAGCTGGCAGTTGAGAAACATTACAATAAATATGTACATAGTAGCTTATACAGACAAACCTCATTAACTGAGAAATCTTCATTATACGAAGTTTGTTAAAATTTCTTTCACTTCATAAAGGGAAACCTCCTTCAGCAATAAAATAATAGTTAACATGCATTTTTTGAGCCGTAATTAAAGAACCGTAATTTCATTCAAATACATATCCAAAAGCAAATATCGATGTTCTAAGAAGCAAATGCTTCGTAAGTTCCAAATAGTAAGAATTAACATACTTGTTACATTTTACGAGTTTGTAAGTGAAAATGAAAAAAACATGGCTGCAGTGTGTGGTAATCATCACTGAACACGTCATAACGAAGACATGTAATGAACAGATTATTCATTACCCTATATTACCGCTTAACAGCAGAGTATTAATTTGTAATACATTTACAAGATTAAATTTGTGACATATGATAAATTATAAAAAATACTGTGCTTTGCTTTATAAAGATAAGAATGAATACAGTGTGGATAATAAGTCGCGCAGTACTTTTCATAATACTGGGAGTACTAAAGTGTAAAATTAAAAAAACTATTACCGACTAAAAATAATCTAAGGAAACTAATAAGAAAGTTCTGTATCTGCTATATAACTACTGTATAAATTGATGCAGAGAGCCTCCAAAGCAATGGCTTAAAAAGGACGAGCAGAAGTTAATAAGTAAGGCGTATGCCTGTGCCAAACAGTGCACGAGAGAGACTAGGCAAGTAAGTAAGCATTAATACTTTGGCGTCCAAAAGGCCTAACACGCGGATGAGTAAAATATAAGAAAGCGAAGTAGTTAGGAAACTGAGAATGCCGTTCACCATTTGACGGTAACTGACTTTTCTATTTATACAAAATTTATTGATGAGCTAGGCTATGTCTGGAGCGTAACACTGTACGCTACACAAGTATAACATTGTACATAAGTCAAGGAGCAATACGATTAAGCGCTTTTAACTTCCTCCCCAGCTAGTGAAAGGCTGGATGAACCCACAGTTTGAATTCTTCTTCTTCTTCTTCTTCTTCTTCTTCTTCTTCTTCTTCTTACTCTGAGGCTACAACCCTGCGTCTGTTTCGGCGTCCTCTAATTAATCTGTAAATCTTATACAACCGCTTTCTTCTGTCTTCGGCGTCTCTTCTCTAGTTACGGATTCCACTTATCCTCAAATCCTTCTCTGCAACATTAATCCGCCTCTTTGCTTGTTTTCATCTTCTTCTGTTTAAATGACACACAGTTACTTTTGCGGTGAAGACAACTGACGAGTTACGTTTGGAGCGTAATACTGTATGGAGCGGAGACATGAAACATTGGATGTAGGAAGATAATAAACTACATGGAAAGTTTCGAGATGTGAACCTGGAGAAAGAAAACATGGACAGATATGATAAAATCAAAATGACGATGAGAAAGGAATAGGAAAATAGAAACTGTTTGAAATGTATTAAGGAAAGGGAAGCCACCTGGTTAAGAGATAGTTAAGAATGAGTTGCCTTATTGGAAATATGATAGAAAAGAAAATTGAAGGAGGTAATGTGAGGGAAGGAAAGGGGGAGGATAACATTAATTAAAATTATAAAGGGAGGATGCTTTCATAATTCGTCCTGAATCGTCCTGTTCTTGGACCGGTCCAATATCTTCCTCAGAATTTTCCATGTAAAGGTTTTTAATCTTTTCGTCTCCTTTACGTAGTGTCCACGTCCGCCTACAGTGAGTTATAATTGTCCTATATGCGTTCTATGTGCTTTTAATTTTAGTAACATCCCATTCTTCTTCTTCTTCTTCTTCTTCTTCTTCTTCTTCTTCTTCTTCTTCTTCTTCTTCTTCTTCTTCTTCTTCTTCTTCTTCTTCTTCTTCTTCTTCTTCTTCTTCTTCTTCTTCCTCTTACTCTGGCGCTACAATCCCACGTGGGTTTCGGCATCGTATAGTATATACAACCACTTTCTTCTGTCTTCGGCGTCACTTCTACAGTTAGAAACGTCAATTCGTTCCTCTTCCTCGGTTTAAGTGGTTTCCACACAGTTTTTCTTCTAGAAGAGACTACTAGCCAGCTATGCTTGGTTCCAAGTTCAACTAAAGATATGAACTCTTGGACTAACAAGCAATCTATCTCGGTAGATTCAAGATTTGGACGTGGAGAATACACTTCTAATGGATATGTTAAGAATTGAGATACTGAAATAAATACTGGAAATAACTGGAAAAAAGAGAAAATTACTGAAATGTGTGAGAAAGGAAAGCAAAGTGGGTAGAAAATGTGTTAAAAAGATTTGCCTTGTTGAAAATATAAAAGGAGGGAAGACAGAGGGAAAGAGGATATGAAGGAGATGAAAATTATTTATATCAAGGGAAGAAACTGTTGTGGACGAAGATAAAGAATGCGTGGGATTGAGTGAATGGTGGCACATGTTGAGACCCGTCGCAAGACAATTGACGGAACTGAACATCTCGAAGTGAACGCACAAATAACGTGGTACAATGGGCTGTATGCGTTGCACTTCCGCTTGATGCAGCCAGCCTCACAATATCGCATTACGGAACTCAAGCGTACGCGTATTACCAAATGAAAGTAAGCGTTCTGTAGCACGATGTGCGTTGTTTCCGTGTCCCCTACCAAATGGAAGATATGACAGTGGCGACAAAATATCATACTGGCAGCGTATACTGTACCTACGACCTTATAAACATAATCATCATCTTTTTTCTTCCCTAAGTAGTTCGGTCTGTTTCGGCATCCAGATATTATCAGACCATCTTGATTCCCCAAGTTTCCGCTCCCTGATGGTTTATATTCATAACCCAACTTCGCTATTTTGCTCTTTTCTGTTCTGCCATATCCTTCAGCCCCTTTCCACAGTTCTTCTCGACTTTTTCGTTTATTAAGAATCCCGCAACTCTTCTTCCCTAATCAAGTCTTTGCTGTATGATCTGCTCTTGTGGAACATTCGATCGACTTTAAAAATTTCATCTCCGCTTCTTAAATCCTCACGTTTCATTCCCTTTAATTATAATAGGGCCAAAACGACCGTTGCGATCTAAAATTTAATTTGTATTTTGAATTTTTTATTCTCAAAATTCTCGAGATTTTAGCATAAATCGCTGTTTACCGGTTAAGGTTTTGTTATTTTGATTGTAGCACACATCACTGTGTATCTATTAGGTATAATAGTATAATAGTTCATCATTCAGGCAAGTAACGTCACAGACAAACCACTGAGGCGGAATTCCCTGCTACATATACTAGTTGACTATTAATTATTATTATTTTAGCCCTTCTTATGTCCCTTCCACGAAACGCCACTGAACTTGTTTTTATGATAGATATACGTAAATTGTATTCGCTAAATATGTTGTAAAGCCCATATACTCGTCCTGCCTCTTAAAATTTATTTTCAGAATCACGAGTAATTAAATAAATATAAGTCTAAATAAATAATGCTCAGTATAAATAAATATATATCTGTGTGTGTGTGTATGCTTTTTCCGAATCTTACAGCTTTGAGCCAACAGGCATGCGAACTTGCATTACTGCAGCTACAGAAGCGATTTCAGCAGTGTTCTGATTTCTACTGGCACGGCTCCTACTGTCACATTCTGAGTAAGTTCCTTCAGTGTTTTCATATGCATTGCGGAAAGACTTTTACGAGGACAAATCACTAAAATTGCCGGAAAGTTCGAGTTAAATTTTTAAGCTTTTATCACCTCCTTTTCTTATGTAGGTTCTCTCTCTTTCTCTCTCTCTCTCTCTCTCTCTTTCTCTCCCTCCCCTCCTCCCCTTAATCGCTACGCGATTAACCGATTTACATGTTGATTCATAATTAAAATTATACACGTTAAAATGATTTATTACTCTCTTTATAAAATTAAATAAGTGAAGTATTTTTCTAATTTTAGCTTTAATTAAAAAAAAAAATATGATTCTTTAAATATAGGCCTATAAAAAATAATAAAGGTCTGAGTTATTTGACATTGTTAAATTTTTTATAATAATTAACTGATTAAAATTACTTTCTTTACGAATATAAAACTGAAATAAAATTAATAGTAGCCTATAAAAGTATGTGATTTATAGTGACTTTAGGTTTATGATGAAATAGTACTAAAATTAAAATCTTTAAAAGGTTCCTAAATATTCTTGGGATATCCTAAATATTCCTAAATAATCTTGAAAAATAATTAAGATCTTTAAATATTTTTTCTTTAAATATCTTTAAAAATGTTCCTTCACGTAATATTACTAGAATGCAATTATTTTTTGTTTCACTTCACTACTGTCACTACTACGGTCATTTACGGTGGCCATACTTCGATTCCGACGCATAAGATCTCAGTTTGGTGTCTCCGTTCCTGCGTTAATTCCTCTCCTCTCATTCCCACAGGGCGTTGTTGGAGATGCCAAATGTCGGCCCCTCATTTAGAATGGAAAATATCGTACTTGCTGGACCCAACTCAACTCCTACAACGGTTAAACTCGGCACGTTGACAAGATCTGGTCAGAAACTACCGTCTTCCAAGTTTGACTAGAAACCGCTCTTTGGGAAATCTTCTTAGGAACTGTCGCTTCTGAGATTAAGTAAGTTCAGAATTGCATCGGCTAGTGACGTCATAAGTACAATGCAGTAATGAGGAGCTTTACAGTTTTTTTGGTTTACACGAACAATACCAAACAATGACTTCCGCAAAACTTCACCTCATAGATCAATTGTTCAACTGAAGTTCTCCAGCACATTCTAAACTACGTGATTTTAGTTGAACATCAACTTTTATATTTTACGTTCAATTAATAATGTTATTTTGTTTAATTAAAGTTTAAAATTAATAATTTATGATGCTTTCAGTCATTCTGCACACTAGTGTGACTGAGTAATGCGTTCACGATGGAAGTTACGATATTGTTCTGGACACGTGGTTCTGACATTGCATATCACATTCTTGTTGATATTATACACTGCCATTTAATGCCAATAACGTTCTCAACCCTATTTAAAATCTAAGTTCTTAAACGTAGTAACAATATTTTTTAAATCCATTTTCGTTATGGTCAGACCGTAAATATAAATAAGATCTCTTTTGTTCACCCACGAGACTGCTAGTCACATTTCGCGACATGTATACATACTCACACAGACTTCTTGTATCAAACTTTAAATATTTAAAGATTATCAATCTTCTTCTTCTTGTGCCCTACCGGGGTTAGATGGTTCCTGCTTCACCATCTAATCTCGGTCTTCCCACTCTTCATCTACATATAGGGTGATAATTCAAGGGCTGCTTTTGAATCCTTTCTTCCTGAATTTTTGATACATGGATACACGATCATCCATAAAATAAGGATTCTGGGAACAAATAAGAGAGTGTTTTGTTTTGGAAAGAAATAAGGAGAGCGGACTAAGAAAAAGATGAGAAAGTAATAAGGGAGAAAAGAAAGAAAAGAAAGAAATATGAGAAATTAATAAGGGAGAAAGATCAGATAAAGAAAAAGTGTATAGCGCAGATAAGTTTTGAAAAAAAGAATTACGGTACAAGCGTTTTCATAAGCGGATATTTTTCATATTTCTGGCACGTACAACTTTGTACACGAACGTGTTAGAGACTTTGTGTGTGTGTGTGTGTGTGTGTGTGTGTGTGTGTATGTGTGTGTGTGTGTGTGTGTTTTAATGTGTTCGTGTCATTACGTTAATTAAACTAAGCATAAAAATTAATACTGCTATCAAATAAAAATATTTATTATGTTTCAAAAAAAAGTAAAAGTTATACACTTCAATCAGTGTTTTCCGTAAAAAATATTATTAACTATTCTTTTATGATTTTCCTATTAAATTAGTTTTACATACAATTTGAGTTATTAGGGTAATAATAATGATTAATTATTACCGAACGGTGTGCCGAATTCGGCATTAATTATTATGTTAAATGTGTGCCAAATTATGCCTTGACTTAAAAGAAAACTTATTTCATCAAAATACCATAACGCTAGTGATTCGTCACTGTCAGAGTCCGTACCCTTTCATTTAGAACTATTTATCCATTTTAGTTTCTTTGATAATTCATCGTAAGCAAATTGAATTTGTTTGAAACATCCTGTATAGTAATTAAAACTGTGTAAGCATCATTTTTTGCCTGTTGCTGTGGTCTTTGAATTTTACATTTTATAAGGATGGTATGATAAGGTTGTAAAGGAACACTTCACTATTTAGTTTTTAAATTTTTAGATCACTCTTATTAGCATTCATTGTTTTAAATTATTACATACATACTTATTAAATTATTATTACAAATACTTGTGTTAATATACATAATATTTAATAACAGTTCTACAACTTACAACCGAATATAACGGTTCTTATCTATAACAGTTGATACAATCGAATCGAAGACCCAGAGCCGGATACAGGCTAGTAAAATGAGATTTTTACGATTAGTACTAGGAGTATCGTACAGGGACCTACGAAATGATGATATAAGGAACATCCTTGGGATATACAACCTAAACGAAAGAATAAAGCAATACAGCCAGGACTGGACAGACCATGTTGAAAGAATGCATAAGAACAGGATATCAAAACAAATTAACAAATTTTGGCTTATAATCCGAAAGGACGGCGGAATATTGAAAGACCAAAGAAGAGATAGTCGGACCAAGGAGTGCGCAACGGATCGTAAGATCCACAACCTGAAAAAGAAAAAGAATTATTACCGAGTCCGTATACATCTGAATCGTGCCACGTGTCCAGCAATGTGTAGTTTTCCATCTGCTCCGCTATCACACCCCCTCCCATACAAACCCGATGACACAAAAATCAGTTCCCCTCCAGTGCGATTTATCGAATCACACATAAGAAACTGTACTGAAACACACACACACACAAACAGATTTAATAGGCGAGTAAACATTATCATGCCAAGCGTTGCGCGGCCGAGTTCTTTCAGAGTCCACTTGCTCGCGTTGGACAAAAACACAGTACCACGCTTTAACAAATGTCACACTCCAACACACCAACACACGGTATATTGGTTTTCCCTTCATATGACAAACTACATTGCGACGAAGCGTTTTTGCTTCAGAAATCATAAACAAATTGTGTAAGCAAGCGTCGGTCGGTTGAAATTATGTTTCATTTCTACAAAAATCATAAACGGCGTTAGCACATAAAAACGGTGGTAATTCTGCAATAAATTCGAGTCCGCACTGTAAACAGTGAGCTCCAGTTGCTGGGTGGAGACAATTGTGTTTGCTTTCGAGAGAAATCTTGTTTTGCCAGTAAAATATTTTCATAACGTATACAGAGTGCTCTAGTTCTGTAGTAACGACAACCGAAACTACCAATTTCGTTGTTTTACTGTTGCTTTCCCGCGGTAGTGTGTAGAATGTTACCATAACCTCATAACCTTAATAGTGACTACAATTACTCATTACCCAACTTGCATAAATTAAATTTCCCTTCATATTCGATATCGATGTGGGGGTTACTGAATTAAGTGACGACGATTTAAAGGCCGTCGTCTGTTTAATTTCTCCGTATCCACACTGTCCCATGCTCACAATATTTAGCTAGCGATGGTTTCAAACTGTAACGACAATTGAGAGATATGAATTAAAAATTAAAATTTTATGAATGTACATGAATTACAAAAAAGACGTAGGTGTGAAACTTAACATAAAGATTTCTACTAATAAACATAAAGTAATATATTTCAAGGCAAATATAAAAAAATTGGTGACAATAATATTGAAGAAATTGGTTTCTTTTTATTAAAAAATGTATTATAATCTGCCCAGTGTGGGAAATGAGCATTTGGATGTCAGTATACAAATGCACTACTTCTAGAGCAACAGAAGTCCTTTTCCTTATCGGCTTCTCATTGTACTGTCTGTACATTAAATCAACTGTGTGGGCGAAATCTGGTAACACTTGAGGTACAATCTCAAGAGTTTCGACCGACGGACTGTATCGTATGACACTGTAGTTCAAATTGTAGATTTCATCTTTAACAGAAGCTACACGGTCTTTATTACGCTGTTTGAGACGTACTGTGGTGCATCTACCATGGCTCTAAGCGTCTTGTTTTGAAACCGCTCCCCAGAATTGTATGCCATATGTCCACATGATTTTTTGCTTTGTAAACAGAACAATTTGAAAATTTAAACATTTAGGATGCACTACATTACATTTCTATAATTCTGATCAAATACAACAAAGTAGAGAGATTTACTTATATAAATAACGCCAAAAGGAGGACTCCACAAGATAATGTTAAGAAAGAGAACACACTAAACTTGTATAAGGCAATGTCTGTCTCACAAGTCACAATTAATATATGGGAATGAAGTATGGGTAACGAATAAATGGGGTAAAGCTAGACTGCAAACAAATGAAATGAAATTTTTAAGGCTGACCGCAAGATATAGGATAATGGTCAAATAAGTAACGCAGATAATCAAGGAAAATTTTAAATATTTGACCTGTATTGAAACGGAGGAAACGAAAAACAAATGGATATTTCGCGCACAGGAAATGAAAACCCAGTAGCCTAAGACCACAACATTTTTAAACATTACAAATCATTGGAAGTTCTTAAGCTTTCACGGCCGGCTTTAAGATTATTGAAATTGCTACTATTAGCTGTGCTGTAATAAAGCGGACTTGTTGACAAACGTTTCGGCCCCACCATCGGACATCATCATCAGTGTCTGAAACAATCGGCACGGTGTCCGCCAATTCACCACAGTGATTAAGTAGAAATTTATTATGTCCTCCGATGGTGGGGTCTAAATATTTGTCAACAACTGTGAACCACTGCCTAAAAGCCCGCCTAATAGTAACAATCTTAACCACTACAAATCACTGCTGAAAAGAAGTGCCAGATATCAGACACTAGGCGGAGAAACAGTAGACAAACTTTAGATGCTACAAGCAGAAAAGGGTGATGGGTGATCTACCCCTTCGAATTCGGAGACAGTGCAAAACAATTTCGGCTCCGGACACGAGTATTAAGTTCACAGAGACACACAATGCGGTGAGTATCTTAGCACCCAGGATTGCGCACGCCGTTCTGCTAACGGACCAATGAAGCGACGGCTACTGCGCAGTCATGTGTTTGCAGTACAAGGAAGTTAGTAAGCAGGTTCTGCATTGCGGGTCTCTAGTGTAAGTCGGAGAAGATTGTACTTGAATACTACTGCTGGATCACTCTGCATGCCCTCAGTTCTGAGGCAGCGCATCCGTGGCTTCCCTGAATATAATTCACGGAAGCTTAGAGTCATGCTGGCATAGAGTGATTGTGGTTTGCCGAGGCCAAGGCGGACTAGTACTTTGCCAGGAGTGGGTTGAAAGACCTGTGCAGTATTACTGCCTGATGGCCTCATGATTTTTTCAATGCGTGGTGGCGGGGATGGAGAAAAGAAAAGAAAAGATATTCTTTGCGGCGGACTGGAGTATTATGATCTGAGGATGAGGTGGGGAGCTCTGTTAAAGAGACAACAATCCAATGGAAACAAGAATTGCAATATTCTGTAAGGTATTACAGGTGATGCGATGTTTTGGATACTATAAAAAATTAAGTCATTGAGGAATCTTTCTTGGCGATAGAAGAATCCATTACTGTATAATGCAGTTATAAATAAAATCACATTTAGCTGCAGAAAACAGCTATTTCAAGTATATTTCAGGTATATTTCAAGTATGCCATCTGTTATTAATAATGACATCTATTCTATTCTTTTGAAAGTACTGAACGCCTCTCTTAGGGCTACGATAAATCAGTACTTAATAGGGACAATAATGAATCAGAGGGGATCATATTGTGGCTGTATATAGGGATTATTTACGTTGTTTTTTGCGACATAATAAATTAGCGATGTACATAAAAAGTTTGCATAACCCAAAGACGGATCTTTGCAGCAGAAACGGCTAGTCTGCAATCGCGCCGTTAACGTTCCCCGTATTTTGTGATCGTTTTCGTCATTCTCTTGCAAACGCCGTGAAGCCAATCTATTCTACAGTCAAAAGCCGTTCAAAAATTAATTCTTTTTCAGATTTGAAAGTTTAAAGAAAGTGATCTGAAAACAAAACATAGTATTCGTCTTACCTAGGATTCAGTAACCAAGGTTACAAAAAAATCTAAAAGTAGAAAAAACAAACCGGACGTTCAGTATCGCGCATGGCCGATTCATTCCCGGACGTGTATTATCCTGTTGTTGTTACAATTAGTGGATTTGTATTACTCCCGTGTCTTTAATTACCGTCCACGCTCCATAACTTTACGCGGGTATTTTAACTAGCTTATTTGCGCTTCTCTGATTACTACCTTAAACCACCATCAAATAAAAAATAATAATGTCAAGGAAAAAACATAGTCTCTTAATTGCATGTTAGGAGCACGTGATTCACGTATTTATGTCTAGTTAGTGTCTCATTTCTTCTTCTACTCCTCTTTATTCGACTTTTCTTTCTCCAGTTCCTTCTCCTTATCTTTCGTCGTATTCTTCTTTTACATCTACTCCTCCTCCTCCTCCTCCTCCTCTTCCGTTTTCTACCTCTCCCCTTTGTTGTTGTTGTTCTCGTCGTCGTCGTCGTTGTTTTTCTTCTTCTTTTTCTCCCATTCCTGTTGCCCTTTGATAATCTTGGCCTATTTCACAACATTCTTTAATTCTACCCTGTTCTTTAATTCATTACGTCTGTCTCCAATCACTCAGCACCTATCATTGTATTCTTTTTCGCCACCATCATAAAGTATGTGGATTCGACTGCACAGTCTGTTCCGTAACCATAGTTTCGGCATAACAATTTCAAAAAATCTCAGGTTTACATCTACAGATTTATAATAAGTTATGTGATAGAAACTGAAATGGATAAAGTAGATCAAATCGAAGCTTACACCATCTGCGGTTCTCCAATGAGCGGGAGTTCTATTGTTTTGTACGTTGAGCAAGTACCTAACGGAACTGTGGTCACTAACCCTTAGGTTTGAAACGTGCAGCTCTAACTTTCCGCGGGTTAGAAATATGTCATATCTAGGATTTTTCAACAGAAAACAGCCATTAAGTGCACTCTTCAAGGAGGGTACAGCAATCGGAAACCACAGACCAACATCGAGTCCAAGCCAATACAGCGGCGACCAATCCGTCAGAGCGTACCTGTCCCTGGCCGCGTTGTTCTGTCGGCCGCTCATTGTGGGTGAATTTACCATTGGGGGCTTACAATTTCGGGTTTGCAACCCCGGCCCTTAAGTTGGCCAATACCTACAGTGGTCTAAATGGACTACTCGTCCTTTTTCCCGAAACCCCATTTAGGTCTCCCATATGTATGTATGCCATGTTCAATTACCGACTCCAATCCTCATTTTTTTAATTCCTGTAATGGAACCAAGACAATGCATGTTTGCTGCCTAGATTCTACTTATACGCGTCTAGATTATACTTATAAGCTTATCTCAAAAAGAGTATATGTTATGTTTTACACCTCGTTCACATGGTTTTATACAGTTTCTTAATTTTCATACCTCACTTCTAAAAGTTGTTTCAATTTATCTGCACTTTTAATTCAACTATGCGTCTTTTATGCTCAAACGTTTACGAATAGAAACTCAGATTGCATAAGAACATGTGTAAAAGTTACTTCTAGAGGTTAAACCAAAAAAAGACAGGTACGTGTACAGACGGATATAAGATGATACGATCAGTAACAGAGATTAAAAGGCGGAAGTTTAAAGGCGTAATGGTGTGAATTTCAAGAAGACGCTGCGTACCGGAAGACGACTGAGAAACTGACGTCTTGTGAAACCGACTTAGAAAAAGTAAATGAAACAGGAAAAATAAGGTTTCAAAGAATATGAAACTGCCATGACGCTTCAAAAGCTGAAAGTTTCTTTATAACCGTAACGAAATCTTTCTATTTTCTCGGGTAGCGCAACTGAAAGAGAGGGTTAAAAAACGAATAGTTAATGCTCAGTGTGTACATTTTCTTTTTGTTGATTTAAAAAAACTAACGATTCGAGCAAAACAATCTATCGGGGCAAACAACCTAGCGATGATAATGAAGACTCATTAATTACCGTGTAAACAGTTACTACCTTTTTTTAATACATGTTTGATTTCGTAATAGCTTTGATTACTATTCAACGTGGCTATGTATCTACTAATTAAATAGTTTGCAGATCTGAACATTTATTTTAGAAAAGTCTACAGAAAGGTGTAGGCCTAAATTGTCAAGATTAAATCGTCACAAACGAAGAAATAAGAGGTAAAATGCAAATAGAAAGGAAATTCCCATAAGAAGCAGACACAAGGCGACTGAAATGGCACGGGTACGTTGAAAGAACAGTCGACTCCCGCTGTAACAGTCCATAACTGCACCAGAGATGCAACTACCATTTTACGTTGGTGTGAATGTACACCAATTTACATTTTTCAAGATGGAAAACAAGACGGCTGAGAACTAGTTAAAGGGTGTTATCCTGGATCACGTGCACAGTCAAGATTTTCATCTGGGGGTTCTGAAGGAGTGGTTTAGACTTTTGTGAATAAAATTATAAAAATTAAAAGAAAAAGAACTTGTTACTTGCTACTTGTTTTGTTGTAATCAAGAAAGTAATTATGCAAAGATAAGGGCTACATTAATAGATATACTTAAAGCTTAACAAATATGAAACAATTTTGAAATCTATGAAACATGCTTAAAACAAATTTAAAATATGTGAAACAATAAAGACGACATCTTACATTATAATAAAAATAACGATACCAGATATTTGGTGGTAGTTTTGTCCCATCGTCTTTAGACGCTAAAAGTGTTTAAACATTTTGTACAAATATTTAAAATTTTGCCTTTGAGAATACGTTCTATAAATATTTGTAGCAAATGAATTAAATCAGTTTACTCGTTTTGCTACAGAAATCAATAAATGTACGCTACAGACCCTCACAAACAAACATTTCGTAGATGCGCTATGTGGTGGTCAAATAGACATATACGGTTGACAGTGCGTTTTGTTGAAGTTAGCGTACACGACCAGTTTACTGGCAGAGGCTATGTAGCGCGGCGTTTCCTTTTAATGTTTACGAATGTACGGAAGAACAGACATGTTTTTAAGATTTTCGTTGTTGATTTTATTTAAAATACCAATAAAACACTAAAATTAAAAGTAAAAATCGGTATGGAGAACCATACATGACTTCCATGTTCTAATTAATTATTAAATTATTTTTAACGTGTACACAAAAACTCAGAACGAAACCAAATATATCAGCATGCTTTTGGTAAAAACGCTGAGAAAGATGATCAAAGTACGAATTGCACCTAGTTATTGATATTTTAAAAATAAAGAATTAATTAAATTAAATTATCTTTTATTTAAACAATGCGAAACAAGCGAATACCGCCCAGCGTTTGTTTTCTGTGACTTTCTGAAAACAAAAAAATTATTTTGTTTACGTATCCGTGGTTACATAGCATGGAACGATATCAATTGTTAATATTTTACTGAATTTTACTTCCATATTCCTTAAGGAAATGGAAGTATGGTGATGGCAAAAAAAATCGTGTTCGAGATTATTGCAGATTCTGATTGTACTACACTCAAAACATGAAAATATCGGTATGGAGAACCATACATGACTTCCATATTCTAAGATTTATATTTAAAATCATTTTCGAAATGAAATATTACCATAGAAACTACTTCTTTCTACTTACTGCTTCAGCCTTAACCACAGTACTGTGGTCACTAACGTATACCACCTCACGTTATCGCACTCGATTTTCACTGATGATGGAAGTCGATGGCATTGCCGAAATGTCTGGTTTTGTAGAAAACATTGGACTACGGCCAAATATCCCGGGAAGGAATTTTAACAAAAACTACTTCTTTGTTCCCGATAACGTTGTACACATATATATCAGTGGCGAAGTTACATGGAGGCAATTGAGGCAATGCCTACCCTAAAAAATTCTGTAGAATAAAAATTATAAATACGTATGAACTACATAACGTAAAGATTATACATTGTTACTGCGACTGTCAAATTTATTAAACCGAAACGTGCTTTATTGAGCGACCGCTAGATGGTGACAGGTGAGATTCGGCATAGTTCGTTTAAAGCGAATGAGGCAACCTGAACTTGCCTCAGCGTTTTTTGTATACATCGTATGTAAGCAATGTAGTGGTGTGATAGGGAAGTGAAGGGAGGGGGGATTGTCCCGCGCTGTACACATAGAGCGTTGAGGCATGCCTCACTTCTGTGGTCCAAACAGTTAAGTTAAAGCGCCTGTGTTGTTTCTAAGTGTTTATTTTATGCGGTTATTAAAAGTGTCACTGTTATTCTGCTGAACTAACAGATGATCAAGATTGTTATTTGAATTATTTGTAACATTAAACATATATATATATATATATATATATATATATAGAGAAACTAATCAAGTTTAAAAATTTGAAGTTCAATCAGTTGTATTATTGTGTATGACTAATACAAGGATTGTTCAATAGAAACACGTATAGAGCTGTAAAGCATTTTTTATTCAACGATTTTAAAAGAAGTCTCCAATAACATTAAGACATGAGTTCCACTGTTGCGCTAACCTGTAGATTCCCTGCTAGTAAAATTTTTACGTCTGTTTGTGGAACCATTCGGTTACAGCAAACTCTACCTCAGCGTCCGATTTGAACCACCGTCCTTTTAGTGATTCCTTAAACAAAATTTAAAATAAGATTTTTGCCTACCTATTCATTAACTACTAGCTTCGCCAGTAAGCAAATTGATGTCCATTTTTTCGGCTTGCACGCGTCATGTTGGTGTAGGTTTCGGCACTTTCCATTTAAAAAGCGTGCAAATGTAAGAAAGTAAACATGAGTGAGGCCAGAAATAACGTGAATTGTGTGTGTGTGTTTGTGTGTGTCTTACCTGCCTTTTTATTGCTGTAGGCATAACAATAAAATGGAAACGTAAACATTACATAACTGAGATATGTTTACCTGCCACGAATGATATATTATTTTATACATGGAGGAGTTCAGTGACATACACACGTACAGAAGAATTATATATATAAAGATATTAACTCATACATAATTTACATTAAAATGAAAAATTTATAATTTTATTGCCTGGCAACAAAATTATTTTATTTTTAACACTTACCATTGTTTCAAAAAGTTTAAATGAATTTTCAAGTACTTTACTCTTGTTAAAACGTAAAAGGTTGCAGGTAACCTACCCCTCCCCCTTAACCGATCTTCACCAAAAGCAACAAACCTTGAGTACTCTACAAATCAGGGCTGTATGCAAACAATTATTTGATTCTGTTTGAATTTGCGGCTGTTATCGTTTGCCATAGAAAATACCCTTGTTAAAAAAACGTTGCAGGTAAACTACCCCTTTCCCTTAACCGATCTTCACCAAAAACAATAGGTCTTGAGAATTCTATAATTTAGGGCTGTATGCAAATAATCTTTTGATTCTGTTTGAATTTGCGGCTGTTATCGTTTTCCATAGGAAATACCCTTGTTAAAACATAAAACGTTACAGGTAAACTACCCCTTTCCCTTAACCGATCTTCACCAAAAACAATAGGTCTTGAGAACTCTACAATTCAGGGCTGTATACGAAACATTATTTAATTCTGTTTGAATTTGCGGCTGTTATCGTTTGCCAAAAAAAAAATTTCCATTGATAAAAAAAACCGTTGCAGGTAAACTACCCCTTTCCCTCAACCGATCTTCACCAAAAACAACAGGTTGTGAGTAATCTACAAATCAGGGCTGTATACAAAAAATTATTTGATTCTGTTTGTATTTGCGGCAGTTATCGTTTGCCATAGAAAAAAATCTACACAGACAGATAGACACACAGACAGACACACAGACAGACACACACACAGACACTTTTCGGAAAACGACTTTTTTTCATGTTTTGAGTGTAGTACAATCAGAATCTGCAATAATCTCGAACACGATTTTTTTTTGCCATCACCATACTTCCATTCCTTAAGGAATATGGAAGTAAAAAAGTCGTTTTTCGAAAAGTGTCTGTGTGTGTGTGTGTGTGTCTGTCTGTCTATAGATTTTTTTTTCTATGGCAAACGATAACAGCCGCAAATTCAAACAGAATCAAATAATTTTTTGCATACAGCCCTGATTTGTAGAGTACTCACGGCCTATTGTTTTTGGTGAAGATCGGTTGAGGGAAAGTGCTAGTTTACCTGCAACGGTTTTTTTTTATCAAGGGAAATTTTTTTTGGCAAACGATAACAGCCGCAAATTCAAACAGAATCAAATAATGTTTCGTATACAGCCCTGAATTGTAGAGTTCTCAAGACCTATTGTTTTTGGTGAAGATCGGTTAAGGGAAAGGGGTAGTTTACCTGCAACGTTTTTTTAACAAGGGTATTTTCTATGGCAAACGATAACAGCCGCAAATTCAATCAAAATCAAACAATTCTTTGCATACGTCCCTGAAGTGTAGAGGTCTCAAGGACTTTCGATTTTGGTGAAGATCGGTTAAGGGGAAGGGGTAGTTTACCTGCAACCTTTTACGTTTTAACAAGAGTAAAGTACTTGAAAATTCATTTAAACTTTTTGAAACAATGGTAATTGTTAAAAATAAAATAATTTTGTTGCCAGGCAATAAAATTATAATTTTTTAATTTTAATGTAAATTATGTATGAGTTAATATACATGTATAAAATAATATATCGTTCGTGGCAGGTAAGCAATCTCAGTTATGTAATGTTTACGTTTCCATTTTATTATTATGACTACAGCAACAAAAAGGCAGGGAACACACACACACACACACACACACACACACACACACACACACACACACACACACACACACACACACACACACACACACACACACACACACACACACACACACACACACACACACACACACACACACACACACACACACACACACACACACACACACAATTCGCGTTATTTCTGGCCTCACTCATGTTTATTTTCTTACATTTGCACGCTTTTTAAATGGAAAGTGCCGACACCCACACCAACATAACGCGTGCAAGCCGAAAAAATGGACATCAATTTGCTTCCTGTGGATCCCTGGGCAGTGTAACTACACGTGTTTACAGAGGAACGATTCATAGACAGACTTTTCGTCTTTAGGGAATGAACCCTCTGCAAGATGCTGAGGGTCCATGAGTGACTTCGGAGCGCTCCTTCTTTTTCGCGTGTTTGTTCTGTGAAACATACACTGTAGATTCGCAGCTTTACTCTAAGCAACGCTCAATAGGAAATGTTGAAAATATTTTGTCCACGGTGTACCCTCATTCACACTAAACCTGCTCTGATGTTTTAATTACGGACATCATAATATTAAAACTTTGGAAACTTGAGCACTACTTAATGGAGATCAATCATTAACTTATACAAACCATTAATTTTATGCTTATTTTTTATATATATGCGTACAACGTTATCGGCAACAAAGAAGTAGTTTTTGTTAAAATTCCTTCCCAGGATATTTGGCCGTAGTCCAATGTTTTCTACAAAACCAAATGACGATTTAAATAAAAGAAATAATCCAGAAAATACAAATTTTAAAAAATTAAGGTTGCGAGCACTTTTGTAACGTCTTTTGGCCGCGTTACAAATCCAGGGAACCCATCGTAATTAAACTCCGTTAATTAGATGGGCTGCCTACGTTGTAACAGAATGTATCACAAATAATTAATATAACAAATTACTTACTAACTGTGTAAGGAAACAATGGCAAGGTATACAATTGATTTAAGCACTCCTCATAGGTGTGTAACAAGAAGACTTCTCTTTATTTAACATTTAAAAACATTTACTGACAGATCACATGACATTACTAATTCAATTATTAAGTTATTTGAAAGGTTTCTTTAAACTTTGGGATCAAAATTGATTCTATATAGCTATACCTCGGATCCGGGTAACCTTAGGTATTTATTAATTAAAACTTTTAGTCATAATCAATTCATGATATTAGCTTGCAAGACTTTCTTTTATTCAACCATTGGAAGAATGGTATTATTGCTTGAATTATATTACTCTACATTAGCATATAAACTGTTACAACGTATGAAGTTAGAATAGTTACATGAAATTCTTAGATTTAATTTATAAGTCTTTACAAAGTTAATAGTTTCTGAAAAGTCTCTTTCAAGATGTGTTGTGTAACAAATATTAGTAACCCTCGATAGACAGGCTATCGAGTCACCTTTTAATTGGTATGCAGAAGACTCGTCCTGGGGTATCCGTCTTGGGAAACAGGAACAGCTACGTCGTCATCTCGGTCTGTCTTCGTCATTAAAGGGCTCCAAAGTCCGCAGGTTGAACTTTCTACGATGATCTTGTAGATTCTCGGATGTCCTGATCTGCATATTCTGTCGCGTGTACTAGAGTTTGTGGCTTCTGATAGTTCACATCTCCAGGTATGACGTTGGAAGTGTTGTTATTTCTTGAAGTTCGAAGTCATCTTGTGTTACACCTTTTTTACGTTTCGAGTTTTACACTTTAAAGCTCTTGTTTATTTACATAACTATATTAGTTAACACATCCAGATGCTTTAGGCAGCTATTTCTGGTATACCATCTTAAGGTAAAACAAAGTCTAGGTAACATATTTTAAGAGCACAGCTCCTACGTCTATACTGTACGAAGTCACCATTGCGAGAGAGCGAAATTCTGCTCCCTTCGCCTGGTACTGGACAAAATGGTAGTGGGGCAATTACCGCGCGAGAATATAGTTCCTAACTATATTTAAGTTAACATTTTTATTTATACAAACTATCCCTAAACAAATATACATAATTTAAATCAGTTGTTTTAGCGACTATCTGTGTCTTCAGATTTTTAATTATTAACATTAGGTTTTTTATCTTATTCTAACTTACACAAGACTCGGAAAACATGTCGAGTCTGGAATCAACAGGACAGCGCCTACTCACAAGCAAAGGGTTAAATACGATATTAACAACTCTTTACAATTTATCTTTTTATTTAGAGTATCTTCTAACTAACTAATTACTGCTTCCTCTCATACTGAGTACATACAGGTATTTTATATTAATACAGTGAGATTTAAATGGTTTAATAGCTCGCAACCTTAATTTTTAAAAATTATCAAATTTATCAAACGTAGATGATAGTATGTATAAGCGAAAAGACGTTACAAAAGTGCGCCACTCTGCTTATTTTTATGTGTTTTAAGCATCGTGACGCAAACAAAACTGCGTCACTCTTTTAAAAAAAAAAAAAAAAAAAAAAAGGAAACAAAGGAAAGAGTTTTATTTGTGTATAGAGTGTCATAAACAAAATTGCATCACTATGCGTGGATAATTTGTATGAACAATAACTAAATATATAATATTGATCTATGCACTCAGAAAGTTGCTTTAATAACTTTAATGTTCAAAACATATTTAATAGTGTATTAAGTTACGTAACTGGTAGTATGTATAAATGAAATATCCTTAGCGTCATACAATGCATGTAGCTTTTGCATTCTATAGGCCAGTAGGAACCTGCATTATTCGATATAATTACTTGCATACATGAATTGTGACCAAACATAACAATTTTGGTCAACCGAACAATCTGTAACAGGTTTGTTTACGACAATCCATGACCTGTTGTTTCCTGAATCATTCTGCACAGTGTATGTCCAACTATATAGCTTACATACACTAGTATGTGTTATAAAAAAAAATTAATTAAAAATAACTTTGTTAATAATAAAGTATGTAATGTAGACCAAGGTAATTAAGTAGAAGTTCGTGATTTATAACTTGTGAAGCAAATAAGTGATTTATTTAATTGATAAAAGTTTATGAATGAACGGAGTCAAAGTGTTATCGAGGGTAATAATAATAATAGATTTGTTGAATAAGATTGTGCTCCCCTTCTCTCGTTTATAACGGTATAAAGTAGTTGTGTTATTCAGTCGCATTGTGTAGAGAACAATAAGAGTAAAACCCCCTTTCTCACTGACACACCAGTTCCTTGTTAACTAAATACAGAGGGTGACCTACATTCCAGAAAACAGCTGATCGGCTATTTAACCTTGAAAAATATGTGTGTGTGATTTCTGTCTCTCCCTTAGAAGAGAAATTGTTCTTTTCTAATATGTGTAAATTGATGACTTATGAATTTATTATATATATATGTAATATATGTGTAATATACTAGTATTAATTTTAAGTACGTGCTAATGTGTTAGAACAAAATGGCCCAATTTAACCCGGATTTGTTATTACAAGACGAGCTGTCTTACGAAGCCCTTTTGCGTGGACTACCCCATGCTGATGTAACAGTCGCGGAATTACGAAGGTCAATTCGCGAATGTGGATTTGATGCGCCCGTGCAATTAAACTATCTAAGCCAACTCGATTATGAAAGCGAGAAAGAAATTTGTAATGCCAAGTATAGTGAACTATACTTATTGTCTCAAACACTCCAAGACGAGAAATCTCCGGCAAAAATTTTGCCGACTACCCAGAGAATAGAGCATTTAACCAGGCGAATAAAAAATTTGTCGATCTGGCCGAATCTCACAGAAATACCCGTTGATGTACAAAAGCTAGCAGACGAAGCTCTACGCCGCTTACCTTCAATTATTAACGATTTAAGACGAAAATCCGACTCATTCAGGATGGACGAAATAGAGAAATCATTAATGAAATTACACGTCTCCCCAGTACAATCCCCCACCACTGGTTTACCTCCGCCTAACTCGGATCGGAACTCACCTATCGTATCGCAAGTGCAAGCGAACCCAGAACAAAATACTGACACAGATGTAAATGCCCCTCCTCCCGAGCAGGGGATTTTCAGTTTCGTCCCGGAAATAATGAATTGACCACCACCTCCAATGAATCTAACCGCCCTCATCGAGGAATTACACCTATGAACTATAACGCAGATCTATACGGTAAAATGACTCACCCTGTGGAGAAGATTTTAACCGAAATACCTTATACGGATGGCTTAAATGTTTCCAAATTACTAACATTTATTAGTTATCTTCTTCAGATAAAGGATCTACAGCAGCTGTAGTGAGATTAGCTCACTACATCTCCGATATTAGGGAGTCCTCTCGACTACTACGTGTAAGCTGGAATGAAACACAACTGGTGGACACCATTTTAATAGGCGTGTCACCTGAAGAAAGATCTCGACTATCATTGATGAATAGACCCAATACAATTGCTGATCTAGAACAGTGCAGTATCCATTCTTCAAATGTATGGTACTCCGATCAGAATAGAGAAGCAATGAAAACCTCTGGAACTAATAGACATCAATTGCGAGCACTACTGCCTGATGTAACAACCTCGTATGAAAGACAAGTTTCTAGTAGACCTCACCATGTGCGCAAAGCTGGTAAGTTAACTGTAAACCCAGATATAGCGGAAACCAAGTACCCACCTCGCAGAAAACCCACCTGTTATAATTGTGGCAAATATGGGCACATAAGAAGAGAGTGCAAAAGTAAGCCATTGGAACGGAATAACCCCAATTCAAAAAACATGTAAGGCAGGGAGACCCGAAAACCTGTGTCTTCCGCAGCTACTCGAAATTGGGTAAACTAAAAGAAACCAGTAATAATAATAAGAATGAATTATTCTGTAACCAAGTGAAAAACAAAAAAGGTGCGAAAGAAATCGACCCCTATGTGCGAGAATTTCGTGAAAAGTGTAATGCGATTAATAGATGTAAATGGAAAAAAAAATCTACTACCATTAATACGAGTCGACTTAGGCGTTACATCCCCCATCGCCTTAATTGATTCGGGATCTAGTAGAACCTTAATCACCCAAGAATTAGCGGACGTGTTAGCAAATCATCATCTAGTAAAACGGAACCAACCTGTGAATATAAAGTGTGCTACCGCTGATAAACGTAAAATAAATATGAACCTGAGAATTACCGTTAAGGTTAAAATAAAAAACCTAAGTTGGATGTTTACAATGTTAGTATGTAAAGAATTAGGACCTGATTTAATATTAGGTGCGGATTTTATTAGTAAGACAGGAATTATTCTTGACATCTACGAGCAAGAATTTTATTTCAGATTTGACCGTGCAAGAAAACATAAATTTGATAGCAATGAAGATAAACGTTGTTCATCTACTGCACATGTAATACACCAAGATTCAGATTTATCTCACCTAGAACGAAGAGATAGAGTCAAAATAGTAAAACTAATAAAAGAATTTTCCTCGGTTCTTACACCAAAACTAGGACTTACGGACCTAATAGAGTATAAAATTAATCTGAGTGATCAGAAAGTAATACGACTACCTCCGTACAAGTTGTCGCCCCCCAAGATGGAAGTCATGCGAAACCATATCAATAAGTTATTGGACCAAGGAGTCATAGAACCCTCTACGTCCCCATATTCTTCACCCTCATTTTTAGTACCGAAAGGACCAGATAAACACCGACTAGTTGTAGACTACAGGCAATTAAATAAAAGAATAGAATTTGAAACAATCCCTCTTCCAGACATCCATAGTGCGTTTCATTATTTTGCTAAAGCTATGGTCTTTACGGTAATGGATCTGAATCAAGATTTTCACCAAATACCTCTTTCAGAAGAACCCAAACGTCTAACCGCGTTTGCAGTTCCTTTTAACTTGTACCAATTTACTAGGGTACCCTTTGGAATATCTCAAGGAAGTTCCGTATGTAGTAGACTATTGGAAAAGATATTTCACGACATTAAATTTAAATATGTGTACCACTATTTGGACGACATCGTAATATACAGTGAATCAATGGAACAACATCTCAAACATTTGCGTGAAGTGTTATCTCGTTTACTAAGAGCAGGATTAACGGTGAACCCAAATAAGGTAAGTTTTGCTGTCCCTCAGTTTTCTTTCTTAGGACACATCGTGAAAGCGAATGGAAAGGTAAGCATTGACCCCGAACGTACCCGCTCTATTAGAGAATTTGCACCCCCACGAGATGCAAAAGGTATAGCCCGATTTTAGGTATGGTGAATTATTTCCACAAATATATTCCCCATCTTGCCGAAATAGCAGCACCCCTAAACTCCTTACGAAAGAAGGGAACGAAGTTCGAATGGAGCTCAATACATCAAAACGCCTTTGAGCAACTTAAAGAAAGCATTATATCTCCCCCAGTTTTGCAATTAGCTGATTTCACAAAACCATTCGTCGTGCAAACCGACAGTTCCAGTGTAGCGTTAGGTGCAGTGATATACCAAGAGATAGATAACTGTAGACTACCAATTAGTTATGCATCACGAACACTGAGCGATCAAGAAAGAAAGTATTCTGCATATGAATTGGAATGTTTAGCAATTGTTTTTGCGTTCGAAAAGTTTAAACCCTTCCTAGAACATAAAGAATTCCTTTTGGAAACCGACAATCAGGCGTTATCATGGTTATTGAATCACCCTAAACAATTAGGACGAATTGGCAGATGGATATTGAAATTAAACTGCTACAAATTCAGAGTGCAGCATATTAAAGGTACTCAAAATGTAGTCGCCGATACCCTGTCCCGTATGTTCCAGTCACCCACTAAAACTTCCGAAAACATAGTGAAGCCGGAAATAGCAAGTGCTAACGCCGTAATTACTGAATTCCCCCCTTGCCTTTACAAACATTGCCCTGTATCAACAACAAGACCCCTTACTGAAGCCTATTATAGAACAACTTACCCAAGGTATTAAATCCGAGAAGTACGTATTGAGTAAGAATGTACTGTGTCTCAAGATAAGAGACGGAAAGGAATTAAGAATAATAGCCCCGGATGTAATTAAGCCCATGCTAATGGAATACTTCCATTCATCTACCATAGGAGCCCATATGGGAATCAATAAGACGATACATCGTATTCGAAAGGAATATCATTGGAACAATATGAACTGCGAAATAGCCAACTTCGTAAAGAAATGTTCATTATGCGCCCTTAGCAAACCCGCCAGAAATACTCAAGTAAGCCAATTGATATCAGAAATCCCAAAGACCCCTTTTTCGAAACTTTATCTAGATTTCTCAGGTCCGTATCCACGTTCCAAATCAGGAAATACCATGTTACTGATATGTGTAGATTCGTTCACCAAATTTGTTTGGATGTATCCCCTGCGACGAGCATTAGCGTCGACAACAGTTAAAATACTACAGGAAAGACTATTTAAAGACTACGGTACTCCAGTACGTATAGTATCTGATAACGGTCCGCAGTTTAAAGCAAAAGAATTTAAGAATATGTGTTTCAAGTTAGGGATAGACCATATAACCACTACAGAGTATCGACCGCAAGGCAATATTGCTGAAAGGTATCTACGAAACCTCAAATCTGCGCTAATCGCCTATCATGCGAACGATCACACGTCGTGGGACCAAAATCTATCCTGGATTCAATACGCTTTTAATTCAGCTTACCACGAAGGTCACAAGTCGACCCCGTTCGAGTTACTATACAAGTATCGACCAAACCACCCTTTGTCCACAAGATGGAATATACACAATCTGCTGCCTCCGCAAATAACGGATAAGCAGATAAAGCGAATATGGAACAAAGCCCGCTCTAACTTAAGAGCAAGCTTGGAAAAATCCAGAAGATACCACGAGAAAGGTAATCATAGCAACTCAGTCAGGTACCAAGTAGGTGACTTAGTAATGTACAAGACTCACCCCATTAGTAGTGCGATTGATAAGACCACCTCTAAACTATCATTCCGATGGTGTGGCCCTTACCAAATCCAAAAGTACCTAACTCCAGTTACAGTAGCCCTGTGCGAACCTGCAACTCAGAAATATGTGCGTAGAACGCATATTTCGCAACTAAAGTTGTATAAGAAGAAGCGACGGTATAGTATAACCCAAAAAGATAAGGGAATACTAGGCAGTAAAGAAAATTATATTTCTGAATCCACGTGAAAAATGTAAAACGTAGAGTTTGGAAACGAGGCCTGATCAACCTGAGTTCCAGTTCTGCGAAGCATGCATTAATGAATAATCATTAACTAGATGGGTACTAGCACTCATTAACTACATGAGTTATATAGGACTTACAGAAGAAAAGATAGAATTCTAAATAGTAAAGATTTAGAAAGTTACTCTACAGAAGAGAGAGTAAGACAAACAAAAAACCGGTAGTAAAATTAAGTGATAGAGATAAGAAAGAGTTTTGTGTTTTAATTGTGTAAATATTAAGTGTAAATAGTATAAAAAAAAGGTAGTTTATAAGAATATAAAGTATACTGTGTTGTAACTATAGGAAATAACTATGTGGACAACGTTGTAAAGTGTCCAACAACTATGTGAAAGAAATTACACACACTAACCCCATTCATACTCCCAGTGCCCAATTGTGAGTTAGACTCGGAAAGCTTAACCGTAGCGTGCAAATTAAGCGGTGGAGTATGTGACGATTTAAATAAAAGAAATAATCCAGAAAATAAAAATTTTTAAAAATTAAGGTTGCGAGCTATTAAACCATTTAAATCTCACTGTATTAATATAAAATACCTGTATGTACTCAGTATGAGAGGAAGCAGTAATTAGTTAGTTAGAAGATACTCTAAATAAAAAGATAAATTGTAAAGAGTTGTTAATATCGTATTTAACCCTTTGCTTGTGAGCAGGCGCTGTCCTGTTGATTCCAGACTCGACATGTTTTCCGAGTCTTGTGTAAGTTAGAATAAGATAAAAAAACCTAATGTTAATAATTAAAAATCTGAAGACACAGATAGTCGCTAAAACAACTGATTTAAATTATGTATATTTGTTTAGGGATAGTTTGTATAAATAAAAATGTTAAATATAGTTAGGAACTATATTCTCGCGCGGTAATTGCCCCACTACCATTTTGTCCAGTACCAGGCGAAGGGAGCAGAATTTCGCTCTCTCGCAATGGTGACTTCGTACAGTATAGACGTAGGAGCTGTGCTCTTAAAATATGTTACCTAGACTTTGTTTTACCTTAAGATGGTATACCAGAAATAGCTGCCTAAAGCATCTGGATGTGTTAACTAATATAGTTATGTAAATAAACAAGAGCTTTAAAGTGTAAAACTCGAAACGTAAAAAAGGTGTAACACAAGATGACTTCGAACTTCAAGAAATAACAACACTTCCAACGTCATACCTGGAGATGTGAACTATCAGAAGCCACAAACTCTAGTACACGCGACAGAATATGCAGATCAGGACATCCGAGAATCTACAAGATCATCGTAGAAAGTTCAACCTGCGGACTTTGGAGCCCTTTAATGACGAAGACAGACCGAGATGACGACGTAGCTGTTCCTGTTTCCCAAGACGGATACCCCAGGACGAGTCTTCTGCATACCAATTAAAAGGTGACTCGATAGCCTGTCTATCGAGGGTTACTAATATTTGTTACACAACACATCTTGAAAGAGACTTTTCAGAAGCTATAAATTTGTAAAGACTTATAAATTAAATCTAAGAATTTCATGTAACTATTCTAACTTCATACGTTGTAACAGTTTATATGCTAATGTAGAGTAATATAATTCAAGCAATAATACCATTCTTCCAATGGTTGAATAAAAGAAAGTCTTGCAAGCTAATATCATGAATTGATTATGACTAAAAGTTTTAATTAATAAATACCTAAGGTTACCCGGATCCGAGGTATAGCTATATAGAATCAATTTTGATCCCAAAGTTTAAAGAAACCTTTCAAATAACTTAATAATTGAATTAGTAATGTCATGTGATCTGTCAGTAAATGTTTTTAAATGTTAAATAAAGAGAAGTCTTCTTGTTACACACCTATGAGGAGTGCTTAAATCAATTGTATACCTTGCCATTGTTTCCTTACACAGTTAGTAAGTAATTTGTTATATTAATTATTTGTGATACATTCTGTTACAACGTAGGCAGCCCATCTAATTAACAGAGTTTAATTACGATGAGTTCCCTGGATTTGTAACGCGGCGAAAAGACGTTACAACCAGACGTTTCGGCAATGCCATCGACTTTCATCATCAGTGAAAATCGAGTGCGATAACGTGAGGTGGTATACGTTAGTGACCACAGTACTGTGGTTAAGGCTGAAGCAGTAAGTAGAAAGAAGTAGTTTCTATGGTAATATTTCATTTCGAAAATGATTTAAAATATAAATCTTAGAATATGGAAGTCATGTATGGTTCTCCATACCGATATTTTAAGTTTTCGGTCGAATAAATTTATAACATCAATACAAAAAAATACCCCCTCCCCCTTCAATTACCATTTTCATTTATAGATATTTCATCTACCTTTCTACAGTGGATTATTATGATCTTCTTTTGAGTATACTTTATTTATCGAAATTAAGTACTTTACTTTTGCTAAAACGTAAATGTTGCAGGTAATCTACCCATTTCCCTTAAACGATCTTCACCAAAATCAATAGGCATTGCGTTCTCTACACTCCGGGCACATATGCAAAAAATTATTTGATTCTGTTTGAATTTGCTACAGTTATCTTTTGCCATAGAAAGTATTCCACACACACACACACACACACACACACACACACACACACACACACACACACACACACACACACACACACACACACACACACACACACACACACACACATTTCGGAAAATGATTTTTCTTCATGTTTTGAGGATAGTACAATCAGAATCTTCCCTTATCTCGAACACGATTTTTTCGCGATCACTACTTCCATTTCTTTATGGACCATGGAAGTAAAAAAAAATATTAAATACCAATTAAAAAACCGTGTACAACAATAGGCAAGTGCCTAAGATTCCAATACCAACCAAAAATTGTTTTAATATAGACATTTTCGTAGTTGCTATATAATAAATTCTTCTTTAGCACTACAGCCCAAACATGAGCCATGGCTTCCAATACCAATCTATTCCAATGTCTCCTATCCATTGTCCTCTCAGTGAAACCCCTCCCATCCATCCTTCTTAGATCTTCCAGCGCATCATCTTATCCTACGTCGGCCGTCTTTCTGTCTTTATAGAATTGCGGCCTCAGGATTTCCTTTGGCATACGCTAATCATCTATCCTCTCTAGCTGACCTAGCCGTTGTATTTGTTAGCCTTTACGAATCTGTCCTCAAGCTTCAATAGCTCTTCTATTTCCTGGTTATTTTTTATCCTGCATTCATAATTTTTAACCGGGCCATAAACATGTCTTACAGTCTTCCTTTCAAACCTTCCTAGTGTTTCTTGTTCCTCTTTTGTTAATGTCTATGTTTCGCCTTCGTAAGTAAGAACAGGTCTAATAAACGTCTTATATGTTTTGATTTTTGTGTTACGAGTAATGTTTGCTTCTCAGTAGTCTGATGTTGGCATAATATGTCCTATTTCCTATTTGTATCCTGTCATGTACTGTCGTGTTTATGGACCCATTACTATCTATAATGTTACTCATATATCTGAAAATAGAATACATTATTGCACTATAAACATCGTAAACCGACAATATTAATAAAAGTATATACCGGGCTCTTGGGCTGTGGTCGATTGCTTAAGTTTCTACCTCTAAACGTTATACCGAGCTGTTGGGCCGTAGTCGTTTGCTTAAGTTTCTATCTCTAAACGTTATATCGGGCTGTTGGGCCGTAATCGTTTGTTAAGTTTCTACCTGTAAACGTTATACCTGGCTGTTGGGCTGTGGTCGATTGCTTAATTTTCTACCTCTAAACGTTATACCGAGCTGTTGGGCCGTAGTCGTTTGCTTAAGTTTCTATCTCTAAACGTTATATCGGGCTGTTGGGCCGTAATCGTTTGTTAAGTTTCTACCTGTAAACGTTATACCTGGCTGTTGGGCTGTGGTCGATTGCTTAATTTTCTACCTCTAAACGTTATACCGGGCTGTTGGGCCGTGGTCGATTGCTTAAGTTTCTACCTCTAAATGTTATACCGGGCTGTTGGGCCGTGGTCGGTTGCTTATGTTTCTACCTCTAAACGTTATACCGGGCTGTTGGGATGTGGTCGATTGCTTAAGTTTCTACCTCTAAACGTTATACCGAGCTGTTGGGCCGTAGTCGATTGCTTACGTTTCTACCTCTAAACGCATGGTTGTGAAAAACCCGTTTTTTTTTTAAACTCAACCCGGGTGGGTTTTTTGTTTTTTTTTGTGTGGGTTTAATTGGGTTTTTTAATGTATCCAGTTCTATTTTATATTGAGTTTTTTGCAGTGTAATTTTGTTTGTGTGTGTGTGTGTGTGTGTGTGTGTGTGTGTGTGTGTGCATGCGTTTGGACGTGCATTACATTGTGTTCTTTTGCAATTACAAGTAAAAAATAAATTGTTTTGTCCTACATTGAGCAACAAAGTTATTCCTGTTTAATTTACTCCAATAATTTAATTATTACCTAATCACACTTTTTTTGATATTTTGGTAGGCAAGTGGGGAGATTAGATATTGAAATACTTTTCAGTTGGCCAGCCTGTAACATTCCACTGATTAACTTTGTCTGCATTCATTGTAAATTGTAGTGAACAGAATTTACAGAATTATAGTGAACACAAAACAGGGGAAGAGGTAAGAATTTTTGTTTACTTGTTTAAAGAGTATTCTGTATGTCTCTCTTGGTTTAAATCAACAATATAGGCCTAATGCTTGAATTTACTAGTGTAACTTTATCCTTTGTTACATCTAACCTAAAACTTAAGTTATAGTATTTTTGCTGTAGAGATAAGTAAGTACAAATAAGAAATAAGTCACTTGGTAACTGTTTCACAAATATAATTTTATTAAATAAAACTCTAACAATTGTTTCGGTCAGTCAGACCATCTTCAGAGAGTACATATACAATACTGAGGCGTTACAAATTTTAGCAGCAAACAGGAAAGTACACAGCTTGGTGTGTGTGTGTGTGTGAGTAAATGACGAGGGTACTACCTCCTACACAATACACAAGGGTTCTAAAAATGTAGGTCAGCAAACTTTCAAAAGTTATAAATAAAGGTTATTAAACTACTGCCTGTATAATAGGGGAAATGACAAAGTCTATCTGGTCATTCGTGATATTTTTATTTTATTTTACTGCTTTTTTAATTTCGATAATTTCTAGTAAATCTAAGCGTTTGCCCTTATTTTGTGAATGTAGAAGCTGGATATTATTTACATCCAGCGAGTGATTGTTGGAGATGCAATGTTCGGCAAAACCACTATTTATTTTATTATTAAATATTGATTTTGCGTTATCAGAAACACGCATTTTTAGGGAACGTCCTGTTTGACTAAGATAGATAGCCTTACAGTCTTTGCAATGAATTTGGTAAATGCCACTTTTGAACAGTTTATCGCGTCTTTCTTTATTATTTACCAAAAATGAGCTTAAGTCCCTTTTGTTTGAAGATATGGGTTGTAAATCAAACTTTCTTAACCTATTATTAATTGATTTAAATGGAATAACTCCTATTGTAGTCCCAAACCACGTGTTTGTTAACCAAATATACTGTTACTCACCGTCTATGGCCTTTCTGTGATGTTGTTATTTCGTTGTTTACATGTTTCGAGGCACTTGCCTCATCATCAGAACTTTATAAAAACTAATGTATGTCATAAATGATGACACGTGTCAAAATACTAAAACACAATACGGCATTTAACTATGTACAGAACTTGTTTTAAAAATGAGCACGTCAATGTTAGGTGTGCCTTGCAAGACAACACGCGCCGTACTCAAGTACTCAAGGAGTACGGCGCGTGTTGTCTTGCAAGGCACACCTAACATTGACGTGCTCATTTTTAAAACAAGTTCTGTACATAGTTAAATGCCGTATTGTGTTTTAGTATTTTGACACATGTCATCATTGATGACATACATTAGTTTTTATAGAGTTCTGATGATGAGGCAAGTGCCTCGAAACATGTAAACAACGAAATAACAACATCACAGAAAGGCCATAGACGGTGAGTAACAGTATATTTGGTTATTATTAATTTTGCTGGCAACATTAGGGATGTAATTAGTAAACACGTTACAGTTTGCTGCTAAAATTTGTAATGCCTCAGTATTGTATATGTACACTCTGAAGACGGTCTGACTGACCGAAACAATTGTTAGTTTTATTTAATAAAATTATATTTGTGAAACAGTTACCAAGTGACTTATTTGTACTTAATTCTACAGTATAAAATATTTCACCAAGTGCAGATCCTCAGATTTTTCCTGAATCAATGTTTTTAGATGCTGTTGTAAACCAATTTAGTCCTCCCAAATGGTGGAAGTTAATGGAAGTAAAATCATCAAAAAAAGGAAACTTGCCGAAGGAATTTTGTTCTTTTATGAAGAGCCTCAGCAGTTGCCAGCTAGCTCTGCAAGTACTAACGAATTTCCTCCACTTTTGGCCTTGTATGGTCAAAACTTAGAAATCAGTTGGGTGAGGAGAAAGCTAAAAAACTGGTGAAGATATACAAATTTCTTCATACAAATAACGAGTGAATCAACATGAAACTTGTTAGTTTGAGATTATGGATGGTTGTGGATTATATCAATAAATATTTAAATACATGTAAACATTTTTTCATAGAACAAAAATTATCTGAAACCTATTATTAAATTAAATAGTGCTTGTTTACACTACTCTTGTAACTATCAGTTTAATATTATAAATAACAGTTACCATAAAAATAATTATAAACTGAAATAAATAAATTACGTTAAATAGAACTGAACATGAAGTGTCCTTGTTTTTTATTTCCTATTTTACCTTGTATTTCAGTCAAAAATTGAAATAACATAACTCAGTGTTTTTACCATTTATTTGACTTAAAGATTTCACATTACAATGTGGGTTTTTATGGGGGATTTATTGGCTGAGTTTAAAAAAAAAAACCCGGGTGGGCTTTATTGGGTTGGGTAAAATTGCAACAACAGTGTCTAAACGTTATACCGGGCTGTTGGGCCGTAGTCGTTTGCTTACGTTTCTACCTCTAAACGTTATACCTGGCTGTTGGGCCGAGGTCGATTGCTTAAGTTTCTACCTCTAAACGTTATACCGGGCTGTTGGGCCGTAGTCGTTTGCTTAAGTTTCTACCTCTAAACATTATACCGGGATGTTGGGCCGTGGACGATTGCTTAAGTTTCTACCGCTAAACATTATACCGGGCTGTTGGGCTGTGGTCGATTGCTTAAGTTTCTATCTCTAAACGGTACACCGTGCTGTTGGGCCATAGTAGTTTGTTCAGTGTCTACCTCTAAACGTTATAGAGGGCTGTTGGGCTGTGGTCGATTCCTTAAGTTTATACCTCTAAACGTTATACCGGGCTGTTGGGCCGTAGCCGTTTGTTTAAGTTTCTACCTCTAAACGTTATACCGGGCTTTTGGGCTGAGGTCGATTGCTTAAGTTTCTATCTCTAGACGTTATACAGGGCTGTTGGGCCGTTGTCGTTTGCTTAAGTTTCTACCCCTAAACGTTATACAGGGCTGTTGGGCCGTGGTCGATTGCTTAAGTTTCCACCTCTAAACGTTATACCTGGCTGTTGGGCCGTAGTCGCTTGGTTAAGTTTCTACCTCTAAACGTTATACCGGGCTGTTGGGCTGTGGTCGATTGCTTATGTTTCTACTGCTAAACGTTATACCGGGCTGTTGGGCTGTGGTCGATTGCTTAAGTTTCTACCTCTAAACATTACACCGTGCTGTTGGGCCATAGTCGTTTGTTCAGTGTCTACGTCTAAACGTTATACAGGGCTGTTGGGCTGTGGTCGATTGCTTAAGTTTCTACCTCTAAACGTTATACTCGGCTGTTGGGCCGTAGCCGTTTGCTTAAGTTTCTACCTCTAAACGTTATACCGGGTTTTGGGCTGAGGTCGATTGCTTAAGTTTCTACGTTTAAACGTTATACCGGGCTGTTGGGCCGTGGTCGATTGCTTAAGTTTCTATCTCTAAACGTTATACAGGGCTGTTGGGCCGTGGTCGATTGCTTACGTTTCTACCTCTAAACGTTATACCGGGCTGTTGGGCTGTGGTCGATTGCTTAAGTTTCTATCTCTAAATGTTATACCAGGTTTTTGGGCTGTGGTAGATTTCTTAAGTTTCTACCTCAAAAACGTTATACCGGGCTGTTGGGCTGTAGTCGTTTGCTTAGCTTTCTACCTCTAAACGTTATACCGTGCTGTTTGGCTGTAGTCGTTTGTTCAGTTTGAACCTCTAAACGTTATACCGGGCTGTTGGGCCGTGGTCGATTGCTTACGTTTCTACCTCTAAACATTATAACTGGATGTTGGGCCGTAGTCGTTTGGTTAAATTTCTACCTCTAAACGTTTTACCGGGCTGTTGGGCTCTGGTCGATTGCTTAAGTTTCTACCTCTAAACGTTATACCGTGCTGTTGGGCCGTAGTCGTTTGTTCAGTTTCTACCTCTAAACGTTATACCGGGTTTTGGGCTGAGGTCGATTGCTTAAGTTTCTACCTTTAAACTTTATACCGGGCTGTTGGGCCGTGGTCGATTGCTTAAGTTTCTATCTCTAAACGTTATACAGGGCTGTTGGGCTGTAGTAGTTTGCTTAACTTTCTACCTCTAAACGTTATACCGTGCTGTTTGGCTGTAGTCCTTTGTTCAGTTTGTACCTCTAAACGTTATACCGGGCTGTTGGGCCGTGGTCGATTGCTTACGTTTCTACCTCTAAACGTTATACCTGGATGTTGGGCCGTAGTCGTTTGCTTAAGTTTCTACCTCTAAACGTTATACCGAGATGTTGGGCCGTAGTCGTTTGCTTAAGTTTCTACCTCTAAACGTTATACCGGGCTGTTGGGCTGTGGTCGATTGCGTAAGTTTCTACCTCTAAACGTTATACCGTGCTGTTGGGCCGTAGTCGTTTGTTCAGTTTCTACCTCTAAACGTTATACCGGGCTGTTGGGCTGTGGTCGATTGCTTATGTTTCTACCTCTAAACGTTATACCGGGCTGTTGGGCTGTAGTCGTTTGCTTAATTTTCTACCTCTAAACGTTATACCGGACTGTTGGGCTGTTGTCGATTGCTTAAGTTTTACCTCTAATCGTTATACCTGACTGTTGGGCCGTAGTCGTTTGCTTATGTTTCTACCTCTAAACGTTATACCGGGCTGTTGGGCTGTGGTTGATTGCTTATTTTTCTACCTCTAAACGTTATACCGTGCTGTTGGGCCGTAGTGGTTTGTTCAGTTTCTACCTCTAACCGTTATACCGGGCTGTTGGGCCGTAGTCGTTTGGTTAAGTTTCTACCTCTAAACGTTATACCGGGCTGTTGGGTCGTAGTCGTTTGCTTAATGTTGTACCTCTGAACGTTACTCACACTGTTTTCTTTCTCATCAACAGCAACGTACTTTCGTCCTGTTACTTTTCGAACGTTTTTCTACTGAGTATGACCTCCGGAGGTGTGGCTGAAACGTCTAGAGGTAGAAACTTAAGCAATCGACCACGGTCCAACAGACCGTACATATTATTTTTAATAATGTTGGCTCCGACCGTGATAGCCTTCGCAATAGTTATCATAAACCGAGATGGATGCACCGCGGGTTGAATAAACATTCGAATGTTGCCTCTTTCCTGCCGGCTAAGAGGACGTAATCTCACAAACTACGATACAACTTTGAACAATCTCCCTACCAGGAGACTACAAGCAGTGTTAGCAGGAAGCCATCTGGTCCTCGCAAGATATCTATCTATACGTACTGCAATTAAAAATATTCGTACTCATTTACCTATATATTCAATTAGAATTATATGACTACATGTTTACCGGCAAATTGATTTTTTATTCTTGATGTTTTCTTTCTTCTTTACTCTACGAGGGGTTAACCTCCAAAAGCCTAGATGTTAGGGAACAGCAACTGAGAAAATTGAAGGCACGGAGATACTTGAAGATGAGTACACAAGGGACAGCAACAAGCGGTATAGACTCAGTAGGTCTATTCATTGCATTTCAAGCCTTACTTTCGCTTTCTTTGCGCCATGTTCATAAGCCCATATTGTTTTTAGTTTTCTGACTACCGTTGCTCGTTAACGTCAGCTCTCCAGGATTTCTGGGACTTAAGCTTTTGTTTCTTTTTTGGGTGGTCATTTCCACACTTTTTGGGCTTGCATTCGTTGGAAGTACCTACAGCATGTAAAGCGTTTTTAAGGATATTGAAACGGATGGAACCGCCTAGAACAGCCAAAAGCGTCCCCCCCGCTTGTAGAGCAGGCGTTGCCTCAGTCAAGGTCGCGCTCATGTGCGTTCCAGAGTACTGTGGCGAACACGTGAAATACGCAGTAGCCGTACCACATTGAGGATGGAAAATTTCTGGAAGGCATGGACTATATATAAAAAGCCAAAGCAGCCGGTTTGTCAGATAGTTGTGTTGAGCGATTTTCCTTAGCGCGGATCGAGTGTTTGTAGAAGTATTATAGCGAAGTGTTGTTGTGTTATAATTAGTGCGAAATAATCCCTCCTCCTATGGCGCTACAGCCCAAGTCGGGCCCTGGCCTCCACCAATCTCCGCCTCCAATCTACTCTATCCATTGCAACCCTACTCCAGTTTCTTATCCCCATGTTCTTCGCGTCATCTTCAACGCCATCTTCCCACCTCTTCCTCGGTCTGGCTGTAGGTCTCGTTCCCTCCCATGTACCCAGCAAAGCCCTTTTGGGGTTCCTGCCATCCTCCGTTCTAATAACATTTCCGGCCCAACGCAATCTTTGTATTCTTATAAATTTTTGAGACTGGTATCTCTTTATATATTTGATACAGTTCATTGTTGTAGCTCAGCCATTTTCTTGTATTGGGCCTATAATGCGTCTGAGGATTTTCCTTTCAAAGGTGTGCGAAATAATAGTTGACATTATTATTGCGTGTGGACAATTTTACTTGAATTGTTGTAAGAGACTATCTTGTTGATTACAAATTATTAATTGTGACAATTGAAGCACAAGGGACTTCATCGGTGTCTTGTATTTTGTTTTCCACTGTACCATACGACGATCAGTGACACCGTCATAACAATATAATGACTACAATACTTGTAAGCTGAAGTCTCGGATCTTATCCAGTAGTCGGTCATCAATGCCTTCAAAATGTGAATTTTTTCAAAATTTTACAACCTCTGGTTTACATGCTTTTATAGAGTGAATGTGTCTACAATGGGTATCGTTTGTTAATAAATTTTATCATACGCAGCACGTGTTCAACGAACGTGTTTAACCCTTTACCCTTGGGTAATCCTGAATGAAACATGTGGGGTTTGACCAAAAAGTTCGAACAATTTTTTAATTTCACGTAGTACAAGTGTCTGTGTGTAGTATTAAAAAATGTTTTTGTATAATATGTTGTAATACACTACTTGATAGGCCTTTACGAAAGAGTTAAATTGTTGATTTGCATATTATGTTGGCCTATGAGAATGTAAGAAAGTAGGGGAGAAATGACAGTTCTACCCCGGAAGTGACGTCATATGGCGGGAAATTCAAAAATCGTGGTGGTGGGGGTAGACATCGTGTGCATAGTTGCTGATCGACTGGGGGGGTAGTGGTGTGTCCCACGTGACCTTAGTGGGCGTGTTGAAGTAGTCGGCCATGTTGTCGGCGGCGAGGCTAAAGTGGGGTTATGTGTGCGTTGATTGTTGTAGGCGTGGCCGCCGTTCGCTGTTCGCCGTCTGGCAGCGGCCTGGCCGCGGCCTAGTCGTGGCTTGATGGCGGCCAGAAGTGGTGGGGTCGTCGTCCATTTTGTCGGCGGCGGCGGCCATGTTGTCGGTAGGTGCGTGGCTATGTTGGAAAAGCGGCGAGGTTGTCGGGTTGTGTAAGAGTGTGCTGGTTAAGGTTCGGCCACGTGCCGATTCGTGCATGTGTTATAGTGTATGGGTATGTATATGTAAGGGGGTTTTCCGGAAGTGCGGCCATGTTGGAAAAGCGTCGACGTTGCCAACTTGTGCATGTGTGCTGGTTTAGCATCGGCCACGTTGTCGACTCGTGCATGTGTTATAGTGTACGGGTTTCAGATATTTACACTGCCACCCCATTGTCCGGATATCGTCGATGTGAAGAGATTGAGTGAGGTGAATTGCATTGTTGCCAACTCGAGAACTGTACTAGCGTTGGTCACGTTGTCAACTCGTGCATGTGTTATAGTGTATGGGTTCAGATATTTACACTGCTGCCGTCCGGATATCGTCGATGTGAAGAGACTGAGTGATGTGAATTGCGTTGTTGCCAACTCGTGAACTGTAAATTTGAATGTGTGTGTGTGTGTGTGTGTGTGTGCTTTTGTGGTAAGTATAGGACAAGTGGCAGTTGACTTCCACTGAGACCTATACACGTGCAGTTATTTATAACTGCTTACATCATGATGCTGTTTGTCCATAGTCGTATGTTTTTTTTTAATAACAGAACATGCTGCAGCTGATGTAATCGACTCCGGCTGTCTGGCCATCTGTTACCGCGAGCCGCTCATGGTAATAATTAATTGCCTCCGTCTGTCTGAGCATATAATTAATTGCCGCCGTCTGTCTGAGCATATGTTATGGTTGCGTGTGCACGAAGTTAGGGACGTACATAAATTATTGTGTGAAATAGAACGCAAGCCAAGCTAAGTGTGCGTCTTTGACTTTGTGTGCGTGTGTGTGTGTGTATGGCAGCTGTTACTTTTTTGTTGTTGTTGGGTGTGCATTAGTTGTTATGATGATGTAATCGATCCGTCTGTCTGGCCATCTGTTTATCGCAGCGTGTGAACGTATTCGTACATAAATTTTTTTAATAACAGAACACACAAGCTGTCTGACACCATCTGTTATCACAGCGTGTGATCGAAATGAGAAACAGAACGCAAGCCAAGCTAAGTGCGCGTCCGTGACTTTGTGTGTGGGAGCTTTTTTTTGTTGTTACCATCTCTTTCGTGTACATCCTTGAGATACTATATATAATCTGTACGAACTGCTCTCAACGGCACATCGTTCGTCGCGAGACTCAACTGGAACTCGTACAAGGTTAGTTTGATTTTTAAATATTCTTTAATTTCTAAAGTATATTATAATCATGCAATTATTGTTTAATAAAATTGATTTTTTAAATTAGTTCTATGTAACTCGTTCTAGTTTGTATATTGACTGATAAATAGTGTTAATGTTCGAAGGAATTTTGAAATTAAAAAACAATAAAAATGTTAAAGCAATACTGTTTAATTACAAATAATTAAAATACGTGTAATCAAAATATATTACAATTTAAAATACATAATATGTAAATGCACAGAGTAGTAAAAATTACAAAATATAAACATGTGCAATATGACAATTGTGTACGAAATGCATCTAAGTAAAACTAATTACAAGTGCACTATGACATGACAAATATGTACAAAACAAAAAATGAAATAAACACACTCAGTAGTGACAATTAAAAAATACAATTGTATACAATTATATCAAATGAATTATGTGTAAGCACATTATATTATAACATTATGTAAACGCATACACAATTGTGTAGAATTAAATCAAATTGAAATAAGTGTAAGCACATTATATTTTAAACACTATTGGTAAACGCGTGCAATGACAATTATGTACAAATATATTTGTTAATTCTGAAGATGTCTATCCGGGCTTACTCTAAAATGTACACCACGTAAGCCTTGTTTTATTATCTAGACATAAGTACATTGACAATTGATTACAATTAATTCAAATGAAATATGTGTAATCACATTATAATATATAAGTTAAAGTATATTATTTATAATTAAATGAAATACAACTAAGTACATGTTAATATATATATATATACAATATATGTAATCGTACGCGACAAATGAAGATGTCCATTCGGTCCTACTGTACAATTTCTACTATGTAAGCTCTATCCTTTTCTCCACGATAAATTAGTCGCAGCGAACACGGTACTAAATTTTCTAATTCCTCATCTTCGAAAACGCCTGCGTATCTCTTTGGTAGATATACACGATATTTTAGTTTACGGTCTCTGTAATCTTGGAGAGTGACGAGTACAGCTTTCCCGTACTTTGCGTCTATATTCTGCATTTCTTCTATTGGATATTTTACACCGATTATCAAGTCTTTTATTTTTTTATACTCAATTGCGCTAATAGTTGCAAACTTTTCAGTGAATGATGCCATTTTAAAATAAAGAATTTATAATTTCTCGCGCGTCTCTCAACGAATGAACGAATAACGCTCGTGCACAGCGAATAAATAGGGAGGTAGTTGTGGAGGTGGAAACCGGAGAGGGGAACCACTCAATGCACAGTAAGCGTTTATTTTTAACCGTGTGAACAGGATACGAGCTGATTTCTCACGGTTCGATGGGTAGGTGGGGAAGAGGGGAGTCGGTTATTTTTTATACGTCTAGACAGCACTCGTGCTTGTTCGAACATGTCGTCGACGCTAATTTATTTTTAGACAGGTGATGTATTTAACTGTGTGAACAGGATACGACTTGATTTCTCACGGTTCGATGGGTAGGTGGGGAAGAGGGGTGTCGGTTATTTTTATACGTCTAGACAGCACACGTGCTTGTTTGAACATGTCGTCGACGCTAATTTATTTTTAGACAGATGATGTAATCGATTGAAAGGCGACGACTGTTATTTTTTACGTAAGCGCTAAACAATAATGTTTTCAATTAGTAATTTATCAGAAACATATTGATTATTCTAAAATCTGATACAACTCACTCGCGTAAAGCCTGTACTCTAGTATTTGTACATATTTCCGGAAATAAGCGGTGCGCGAGACAGGCTGTTCCATGTATTGATTGTAATTGATCGAGTTTGGGACAACCGAAATCTTCTAAATTTATAATATTAAAATGCACGATACGCTTCTGTAGAAATCTTTTTTTTTGCAATCCTTTTACGAACACGAAGTTAAAATGAAACGTATACTTTTCTAATATCGGTACAAGATGTTCGTACGATGTGTCCCCGTCAGTCCACGTTAGTCCATGATAATGGTCTGTTAACCATCTGTTTGTCCTCACATGTTTGTGATTCGAAATAATCTTGTTTACTGGATGTGTAAATATCCAATGCCTGCTGGCAAATGCGGTGACGTCCATAACGGCTAGTTCCTTAACGATTTCGTTTCCATCGTTGTCGATGAAACAGTGAAAGTCAAGTATGACTGCTAGTTTATCCTCGCACATCCTTTTTTCGTTATAAACAACGTGTTTGGTGTTACTAGGAACGCTGCAGATCCGTCCGTCTTACGGAACAGACACGTTGTATGTTGTGAAACACTCGTAAAGAATTTCTTCGGAACGTTTATTTTGTACCTTATATTTTCGTCACGGATCAGTGCAACAAATTTACATGTCAAAACGTTGTATACAAAAATTTCTATAGGGTACAGTACTGTATGCTTTAAGTCACTGCAGCGTATGTACTCGTACGGAGATAGCAGGTCCATGCGTCCGTCTTCAACGCGTGCTGTTCAAACACTGAGGTATAAGATATTAGGGGAGGTTGGATTAAACACTTTTGTCACAGCAGCATATATATTTTCAAACCTTGTGTTCACTAGGCGATAAAATTATAGCGTGAAAACGAACTAGAAATACGCTCTCATGTAAGCGGTGTATGCGGTTCTACATAAGGGACACTTATGTAGGGTTATGGCGCAATTCACACATGTGATAAAATGTCGACAGGGAATAAGTACAACTTCCACGTTTTGTGTGTAACAGACTTTGCACATCGTATCACGATTCGAGCTTCCTTCTACGTTTTTTATATTCGCCTTGATCGTGTCGGTGCGTTGTCCGTTCTTTGCTGTCGCTACTGCTGTTGGTGCTTGCGCTTCGGTAACGATACCCAGTGCCTTGATGATAAAATTTTTATCTTTCATTAACATTACGTAAGAGCACGCAGGGAAATGACGTGCGTGTTCCACCCAAGCATATTCTCCACGTTCCCATTTGTTTAATCCGCCTCCGCAGCAAAAACAAATCACTCTATCGTTGCATCCGGTGTAAAAGAAACCCGCTTCTGATAATTCTTTAGGCGTTATCGTTAAAGATACAGGCCATTCTTTAAAACTCTTTAAACGGTTTTCCAACTTTCTGTAACGTGGGTATGGAGATGTGATTTTTTGAATTAAGATGACCTGCACTTCTTTATCGTCTGGTGATAAGGACTTGATTGACGTCGTCGTCGTCGTTGTCGCCGCTTCACCCCATTGTTTGAAATAGCGGTTGTTGTTGGGATTGATATCGTCATCATCGATATCGTGTGAAAGCATCTTGTGTGTCCACTCACGACTCGTGCTAATGAAACACTGAGCGAAGAATAGGGAGGAGAGGATAATCGTTTCCCCCTCCACAAAAATAAAATACACGAAAATTGATTACATTTTTAAAAATAAAATATCACATTACATTCTATTTACAACAAAATAAAAATACATGAAAATTGATTACTTTAATTTAAAAAAATCACATACATATAATGCACACATTACATTCTAAAAAAAGCAACGTTCTATTTACAGCAAAAAAAAACTATATATATATAGTAAGCGTTTAATTGTGTCTGCGCACCGTGTTGGATAATAGAGTGTACACGTTGATTGAATCATGCAGTATCAAGCAGTAGGCCGCGGTCTGAGCGGTGAAATTGGTCGATGACTCGAATTCCAATCTGACGTCGACTGGTGACGACTTGAGCGATTCGTCCTGTCTGCTACAATCGAAGACGAATAACGGTGCTTTTGCTATGAACTCAGTAGGTGATAGAAGTACGTTGGGTTGACTACTGTGGTAGTACGATTTTTGAAATCGTGTATACATGTCGTACAGCAATGCGTAACGTCCGTTATCGATATCCAGGTTCAGGTTATCGAACGGGTAGTATTTGTCGTTCAGAAAGAGTCTCGCGTTTGTCACATTGCAGTGATCGAATTCGTCTGCGTGTTTATTCAGAGTGTTTTTTCTGGCGGTCTGAAAGGTGAGTATCACGTACCGCGGTTTCTCCAGTTGTGTAGTTGTTTTCACCGTCCAAGTCTGTCTGTCGGTCGTCGGTAAAGCCGGATACTCGTGCAGTTCCCAACTACGAAACGGTAAGAATAGCGGTAGGTCCTTGCGTATGATATCCAACAATCGTATCCGTACTTCGTTGTTCACGTACACGAACGGAATCATCCAAGAGATTTTGGTCAGTTCTATATCAGCGTTAGCGGGCGCATCCGTGGACGAGAACAGAGCGTTAACGTTGCTGGAAGTGCGCAACAGTATAAGTTCCTGTTTCATGTTTAAAATAACGTGCGTGAAATCCTCAGCGAATCCCATCAGCATCCTCAACGGTATGCAAAAGTTGAATTCCTCGTGTTTGCCGGTCGGTGTTAGCTCGTTAGCTGTAGGAGCAACCCAACCGGCGTTTTGCATCGAAACAATGTCCTTCTTGCCGGCAGATAGCACGGTTTTAATAGTGGACGTGATGCCGACGCTCTTGGTACGATCCACTTCCACACCGGCCAGTTCGTAACGGATTTCTTCGAAGAGAAACGCAATCGCGTTGTTGATCATTTTCACGTTCACAGTACCGGTGCTGTCGGTCTTTTTGCTCAACTTGCCTTCAACGTACAGGAAACTTTCCATCGGTAAAGTGAAGACTTCCTGTTGCAGTATAGGTATGCGTATCTCATCGTTATTTCCGTGTCGTGACGCCGACGCGTACGGTGCATGAGGATGATATTCGTAATGCGTGATGTTGTCTTCAAAGAATGGTTGACGTTCAACCGATAAGACGATACCGCTGTCCGCCATGTTACTTGTTTTTCTTGACTTTGAATCCTAGTGAAATCAGGTAGTGTCGGTTAGTTGCTGTTAACCGTGCCAAAAACGAACGTCTACTGATACCTTTTCCAAAAGTGTTGACCTCTTTTATCTTGTGGTGCGAGCCGTCGCCGCCGCCGCCGCTCTTCATCACAGGGGTATCGGTGAAATAAATTCCCATGATTACTACACACGTTTCAAATGTATACGCACAGTGATGACTTCGCCTTGAAAATTCACAATATCACCGTCCTGATCGTGTACAGACACTGTAACGTTACGCAAGTGTAGTACGTTAAGCGGAAAATAAATGAAGTTTCTAGGCGTTTCGACTATCTTGAATCCTGGCTCAACCGTTGGGTAGAACGAGTGCAGTATATGCTCGTTTCGTCCCGCCTTGTACGAACCTTGTACAGCGTTACACTTTATCTCCAAAACGTTCACTTTTTTAATGTTTACAGGTGGGTCCGACGTGTGTAATATATACGCTTCTAACTTTCGGTTCTTGGAAAAACCCAACATGGTACCGATCGTGTGTTCCGTACACCCGAAATCGATATCGTATGAACAATAAATTTCACATTTCAACGTGTTGTTGTTGGGTCGTAGAGAAAATTTCGGGTCTGCTAGTTCTTTCTTCAGGTACGTTTCGATATCGCTGATTTCGTACACACCGGTCGGTATATTGACGAGTTCTAACGTTTTACGTGCTCCCTTTAGTACGGGAAAGACGTTGTTTCTTCCGCTTTCCACGTTCGGTATAGAGTTGTACGTGGTAAAGTCCAGCAGTCCCGCGTACCATTCACCGTCCGTCAGTTAAATCGGTGGAAAAAAGTCACAAACCAGTGCGCTCGGATCCGTTCCTGTGACGGTGACCGTAAGCGAAGACATCTTGTTTTTTACTGATCGTTCGATGTCAAAAACTCTAAACGTAAATGTCCGCAGATGACTGTGTCCGACGGCTGTTTCCGTGTGTAATTGTAATGAACGTCGGTCACGTTTGATCCAAAGTACCGTATTAGCTCGACAGGAGGACGCAGATTGCCGAATCCATCAACGTACCAGACTCTATCGCCTCGCTTCTTGTAGCATATCCAGTGCGTGCCCGGTCCGGTAGCGTCGTCCAGATTCACGATCGCGCTTTCGTTCTCCCACGGTGATGTACTAGGAAGTGCATCGCGCATGTACACGCCTCTGAAATAAGGTATACGCAATAGTTTCGTGTACTCATAAAGATCTCGATCGGACAACGGACGCACGGGTATTTTGATTAGTTTTTTCGGTACGGTCGAAGGTATAGTCCTGAAGCCTTTTTACCACCGGTCCGTCTTCGTCGACGTCCTGTCCCCGTTGTCGTCCTCCTCCTCTTCCTGATTATCGTGCGTCGAACCGGCTTGCGTCGTCTGGTGAGACGTCGACGTTTACGCACACCACCGCCACCGCAGCATAGCCCGCTGCCTAACGCCGATTTCGCCTTCATCGCTGCTGCTACGGCTGCCGCGTACGCTCTTTCACTGATGCCTGACTTCAAAGCTTTCACTCGTTCCCACGCTTTACCGGCTAGCACGCGATCCGCTACACGTCGTCGTTCGTTGTCCTTGTACTTGCTGTAAGCGATATCGTGTTCACGACAAGCTTCGTCCAACTCGTTGATTCCTCGATCACCGCGAGCCAATCTCTCTTCTAGATTCGTTCCGGGTCCACAGAACCTGTAGCCGGGCAGATGTAGTTCCACCGGTAATACGTCCACCGCTCGATTGATCAGTGTAGGTACTGACTTCGCAACGAATGGTACCGCGCTTTTAACTATTTTTCCGATAAGACCACGCCTCCCCTTTTTTATCATCTCGGCTACGTAGTTCATACATGACTACTGTTTCGGTTGCTCTCGATAAAGGGATCTCCAATCTTGCTCGTCCTTAGATTTGTCCAGATCACTAATCAACTCGTTCGTCTCCGCCTTGTTCGTAAGTAGTAAGTCTATCTCTTCGGCACCAAGTGAAGTACGCGCTGCGCGCGTATGCAATTTATAGATATACGATACCACTTTCTCCCAACGGCGTTGGAACACTTTTGCGAGTTTGTACGTTTCGCTCTTCGCGTACCGCTTCGCCTCCTCCAATTGACGTGCGTTCACCGCGTCCGTAGCTCGTGCGCCACCGTCGCCGACGTTTAGAATAGTCTTTCCTTGTGCGTTGAAATAAGCGTCGTTTACCGCTGTGATCGTGCGTCGGTTCAAAAATTCCAAATTCACCGCGTCCTTGTTGTTGACGGGCGGCGCTAACTGCGTTACCCGCACGTTACCGACCATTAGGTTAGAGTTCGTATCCTTCGGTATGATTTTCGAGTCCACGTATACTTTGGTCGCAGCGTCTCTCGCACGAATCGGTTCCCTCAGAGACTGTATGCGATGGTCCCGTGCGTCGACGACAGCCCCGTTCTTCTTGTTCAGTGCCAGCTGTGTGAAACGCAAGCACGAGTAGTCTACGTACTGCTTGTTGACAGCGTCCCCGAGATCGACGGGAGCGCCGACGTTGACGAGCTTACGACCTTTCGCGTCTATTCCTCGCGTCGTCGTCGTCGTCGTCGTCGACGGATCGTCAGCTAACAGACAGTGGTCACGCACGAAGCGCAGTGGAACGGCATCGTTACCGTCCTGCGGTTCGCCCAAGTTGTGTATTTTTTTCCCCGCTACGTCGAAGTGCCCGTCCTCGGTCATCGTGATACCAATATCCTCCCGCAGACTGCGACGCGTCTCCCTTCGCGCTCTGAGAGCGCTCTGGTGTCTGCCGAACTTGTCAACGCTCATATCGTGAATGATGCGCCTCGTCCGTTGTGCACGGCATTTATACGTACTCGCGTAATAAATCGATTAGCTTTGATACGATCGTACCGTCTATGCATTTTATTCCGACAACGGAGAGTCCGTCGCTATGTTTTCCTTTTACGATCGTATTTAGAAATTCATCGTACACGTATACGCGTGCGCCTTTGAAGAAATAAATCTTTCCGTCGATGTATCGGAACGCGCTATCGACGGCTTCTGGTAAGCCGACAAAACGATCTTTAACGTATCCGTGTTTCTTGATCGTGAACGTGCACTCGTCTATTTCGCCGTAATACATATCGTTGTACAACAGAAGGGTTCGACCCGTGTACGTGTGTATCGCAGCGTTTATTTTCGTCATCGTGTGAACACCGAGCGTTGTGATTGAACGCGGATACCCGTTCACCGGCTGCAGACTGTGTATATCGAACATGTATACGTAGTTGTCTATGAATAGCTCCATTTCTTCGGTCCGCGGTCTCTGGTACATCGCCGAAACGTTGGTGAAAGTCAGCGGTAAGAACGTCAACCAATTGTCAACAGAAGCGGTGGACTCCCACCCGTTCGCTTCGACTCGAGATCCAATGTCCACAAAAAGTTATCGAACACAATATACAGGTGTCTGTTGATTATTAAAAATTGATTAACGTTCTTTAGCCGACATAAATCCGTCGTCGTCCGAACGGTGTCGTTCGTTGTCGTCGCCGTCGTCGTTGACGTCGTCGTTGACGTTGACGTCGTCGTCGTAGCGGGCGGCAGCGGCTTCCCGTACATGCGTTGAATGCCTTTTATATCATCGTCTCTCAGGTCGAACGGACCGTCCGAGCGTGGTACGTAGAACGGGTAGATGATCGAATCCCTCTCGAGGGAATGAGACAGTCCTAACGCGTGTCCGATTTCGTGCGTTAGCACCTGAAGAAAACTGGTCTGATCGTCCGGTATTTCGGTTGCATTCGTATAATTCCACGATTCGTAGTAGTCCATGCATATTTCGGTAGTGTTATACGGTAAATCGGGCGGGTAGTAAGCGTGAGCGAGTATACCTCCTCGTCCGTCCAAATCGTACCCGCAGATCGTGCACCTAGAAGTCAGACACCTGTGTTTAAAATATTTCATAGCAATGACCATGTCTGCGTTTATGTCGTTGGGTCGATATTCGAATTCCAGATTCGAATGTTTTTGCCATACAGCGAACGCCTGTCGCGACGCTTCTATAGCGCTGGCGCTACCGTGAAAGAACCGCCACTATAGACGTCTCTTGGCCCACGGTGTTCGTAAGGTGTACGACACGAAATCTTCGTTACCGCATCTCCGCGCACGCATCAAATTCATCGTTTCGTTGTTCAATTCTCCATTTACGGTTAAATTGTAATTCACTTGAAACGTGCAAAGGTAGGCGTCCATATCGATGGTGGCGTTGTCCGTGAGTCGTAAACTATCGTCGGGCACGTATCCGTATCGCACCAAGTAATCTATAGCGAAATCTACATCGTTAGCGTTAACGGACGGTGCGACAACGGCACTTGTGCACACGATAATAAACAGTAGCACGATATCCATGTTGTCACAACCAAACGTGGAATGTCCCCGGCGCGTATACGACGGTATTATTTATACTTTATCGGCTTTGCTGCTGCTGCTAATGACAGGTGATGATGTATATCGCTCTTGTTATACGATGATGTCGGCTTCGCGTAGTTCTTCCACTATAAAGACGATTTCGTTCGTGGGCTCACTGTTTCCGACACGCTGTGACACCATTAACAGTCGCAATCTGTCCACCAGTTCGTTCGGATCGTCCCAGTGCACGTAATCGATTTTGTCTTTTTTTCTCGTCAGCGTCATATACGATGTATCGATATTATTATTATGTCCATGTTCTGTACGTTTCGGCGGAAACAGTTGTGATATTATTCGTTTATAATTTACACCTCTGTTTGCGTTCACCTGTGAGTTCGCTAAATAATACTGCTTGTTCGCGTTGGTGTCACGCAGTATATCTTTGTACGCTTTCATATCCGAATCGTTGACAACGTTTTCTTTAGGATGCTTCATGAACACGAGTTCGTAGAGTCCTGGCGTACCTTTGCATCGTTTACCGTTGATAAGAATCGTATCGTCCGTTTCGATTTCGAACGCTGAATCACTGATCATCCATTTTCCGTTTTCGTGTCTTACACCGTACGTATAGTCCATCAGACGATCGCGTTCGGACGAAACGATCATACGCATGTACTTGTTCGCTAACGATTCACTGTCGTATTTGTCCTGAAAATATCTACGCGCTTCACGTCTTCCTTCCGGTATGTCTAATATTTTTTCAATGTTGAGACTAGGATCGCCCTCATCATCGTCATCACCCGATGTTTCGGCTATCACAGGCGTTTTCAGGAAACGTGGTGGCTTCGTTCGGGAACGAAATGGTGTTCCCACATCGATTTTACTAATTGCACCCGTCGGATCCTCTTCCTCCTCCTCTTCCTCTTCACGTTTCACCTTTTTCACTCTTATAGGTTTTTTATTTGTTGTTTTACGTTTTTTTCAAGCAACGCTTGCGAAATATTTTGTAACGGTTCCAGAATCGGTTTGTAACTTTTGGATAACGTTGCTTCTTCTTCACGAATCCCATGTTTTAACGCACGGTATTTCTTCCGTATGTCATCACTGATTGCGTCGATATCACGTGCTAGTCGTTTCTTCTTGTCGTCCATCTCGATAAACGGCAGAACGACAACTAAAGTCGTTGACAGCAGGACATGTGTATTTAGCTGAACGTATGACGAATTTTTTTTTGTTTAATCGTTAGGTGCGACTACTATGAAACGGTCAAAACCGACTCTGTACCTGCCGGTGTTGATAGAAGAATCCTTGTCCGCAATGAGAAAGCCGTAAAGATCTTTCCACGCTTCAGCGCACATGTTCTTAAACGTGTCATATTTCATGTCCGTGTTGACGCGATCGTTGTACGCATTTTTCAAGTTGCGATCGTCCTGTTTGAACAATACTATTAGATTGGCATTGTCACGAACCAACTGTTTTGGCACTTGACTGTACGTCTGACAAAGGTAAAACGCGTCCACACCGCTGTGTCGTCCCATAGAGAAGTACTTGCGTATGTTGTGTTGTCTTTCACAAGACACGTCGTCGAACACCATAATAGAATTGGGATCGACCTCGTCGGGAGGCGGTACCTCTTCGTTATCGTTGTAGGCATGATAACCCATTCCTTCGTTGGAAAGTCGTGTCATCAGGGTCTCCAGCATCTGATATTTGGGTTGAAATAGTGATTTAGAAAACACGTATAAGTTCGCGAATCTCAATCCGTTTACATCGAACAACAGGTTGAACATGACGTTTGCCTTCCCGCACGCGGAAGGTCCGCAGATGATCGAACGAAAGGTATCGGGCAGGAGACGTCCGTGTTTACGTTTTTTTCTGCCACAACCACCTCCACCTCCATCGCCGCACAATTTCGAATAGTCCACGTCCTTTATTTTTAGTCTGTGCGCTTGTTGCAATATTTTCATGTTGTCGTTCTGTGCACAGTCCATTTAATAGTCGCAATATATCGCATCAGTCGGCAGATATGTAACTGCATACACATGTGTCCGGACCCGTTTCACAGTTCGGATCCGACCAAACACATTCTTTGTAGTGATCGAATCCGGTGCCGGTTGGTACTATTTCGTCGAGTCGGAACCTCGTCACACTATTGGTAACCCGTTGCCAGTACTCGTACACTGTCAAGATCCTGCGCATGCGTTCAACGTCGTTTGCGGTCGTGTTCACGACGTACTCATCGTAACCAGGATGCGATACAATGTCTTTTACACTGTACACAGCGCGCATGTTGTCATCGTAACGCATCGATGTATACTGGTTCTATTTCCTCGAGTCGAATCGTTGTTATAGCAAGTTCTTCTTGTGTATCCACGAATCGTGTTTACCATCAAATCCTAACCACCTGACTTTCACGCGATCGCCTTTACGTTGTACGATCTTTTCTACCAAGTACACGTCACCAACGTTCGATTTACTGATTTCGTGTTCATAAAAACCGCCTTTCAACACTTGTCCTGTATGATCCTTTAGCGAATAAGTGACGGGTACGCTGCCGGTACGCACCGTGTGAACGAGTAATATCTCGTTTGTCCAATTTGGTGTGTATCCTTTGGCGAACGTCATTTTGTGTTTGCTTATACGCACACGATCGCCTACTTTGTACTTTGGTTGTTTATAATCGATGCTCCTCGCTGTGTTCTCGCGAATCCGTCGTAACACCGTACGTTCATTGGATTCGTTCACCTGTCGCGGTTTCATTCCAATCGTTCTGTGCACACTGTTGTTATACGTGCTGACTAGTTTCGGAAACATATCCAACCAACGGTAATGACCTTGTTCGCTGAACGCGCGATACATGTGCGTTTTCAACGTACGGTTGAAGCGTTCCACAATGGAAGCCTTTTTCTCACTGTACGTGGAATAGAGTGTGACACCATATCTGCTCAGCAATTTTTCTACGGTACTGTTGTAGTACTCTTTCCCGTTGTCCGTCTGCAGATATTTCATTTTATTAGCATGCAGAATCGGTTCCAGAGCTCGTGTGACCTCTACGCCAGTCTTCGTTTTCAATGGAACGGCGTACGCGTACTTGGTAAACGAGTTAATCATCGTCATAAGGTACTTGAATCCCGTGTTCGCATTTGCGTGCGGTATCATCTCTACCAGGTCTGCTTGGTACAAGTCGTGAAGTCCCTTCAACTCGACCGCACGTCTCGGAAAATTCCTTCTTACCGGTCTGTGCAACTCCGTCGCGATAGTCTTGCGAACGCTCTGGTGTATATTCTTCACAGCTCGTTTCATTCTCATGTTGTCGTGCGAACCGTGATTCACAATACGCTGGAATGTAGTAAACTGTCAGCTCAGTGCTGAAGGTAATTCTCATCGATGCCGTTCTGGTACGACCACCTTCCATCACGTGACTGTCACGTCGCCACCGCTCCACATCCACTTATATCATCTCGACCGAACGGAAGAACATCGCGTTCTTTTTGCGATTGCGCAAGTACGTTAAAACGTGAGCTAAACTGATTTTCATACGCCCATTACGCACGAGGCTCATACCGATGTAGTATCTCGTGAGCGCGTGTTGTTTCGCGTCCAACGCTCTTACAGTCTTAACAGAATTCATGTCTTTGAACATGACGCTACGTATAACGTTGTCGCGGTACTCGTGCATTTCCGCGACTATGACGTTATCGTTCTCAGGTAACCGCTCGCACATGTGTTTAGCTTTGAGTTCGGCGATTGGGCGTTGACTTCTCGACTCCGTATGCAGGTGTATCAGATAGGAGTTCAACAACCAAAATTCGTCCGCCATAGCGCCCGTGCAATGCTGCCACTGTTCGTACAAACGCCGGTCTTTCACCGCGTACCCTTGTTCATGCGAATACCGCAGACCAAAGTATTCGCAATACTTGCGTAGTGTAGGCAACGCCTCCTTCAGAAAAGCTACCGAAAATAATCCCTGCGCCTTGTTGTTCACCAACGCGAACTGTTTCCCTCTCGCTAGTGTCGGTAGGACGGCGGGCAGTGCAGATCAAAACTTACGTTGTAGCTAGGATCCAGTGCGTACTTTGGCGCTATCATCATCACGCTTCTGTATATTTCCATCGGTGTATGTATCGGAACAGTGCGCTCCGTAAGGACGATGCAACAAGAAGCGTGTGGTATCGAACTTCCGTAGGCGAGCATGTCCGTGTATACAGTCGCGTAGTTCATCTGCCCGTGTGAATCGTGTAAGCCGTGCACGCGTTGAACGGCGTTATACAGTTCAGGAATCGGACGGAAACGCTAAAGAAAATTCCATTCCTGACGTACGGTACACTTGAACATACCCTTTTCGTACACCACAAGTTCTATCGGTAAGTTGTTTTGTTCGCACTCTACGATAAATTGAAGCCACTGTGATTTGTTGTGTATACGATCGGATACTATCATCAACAGCACGATCGGCGGCAAATCACCGCTGCGTTTTTTTATGTGACGCCAACAACGGGCGTGATATCTGTCAACAGCGAACTTGTAACGTGTACAGTAGTTGCCACAAAATCGTCTTTTCTTCACAAAATACACGGAACATAAGTTGGACCTTATCGCGCTTCGTGAAGCTTTTGTTATTGTGAAATGTTTCCCATCATCGTATCGATATACGTCCATCGTGTCGATGATCTGCGATGTGAGTGATACGCTATTAGTCATGATCGTGATATTTATAGTGTATACGCGTATTGTTTGAGGAATTTTTTTATTTATAATTTTTTTTATTATGGGTGTCTTCACTCACACTTTTGGAGTGACTACTGTCGTTCAGTAGTAGTAGTAGTAGTAGTAGTAGTAGTAGTAGTAGTAGTAGTAGTAGTAGTAGTAGTAGTACTAACACCTAGTACTACTAGTACTACCCAAACGGGTATGTTTGTATATGAGTTTATGTCGGCTCTGGAAAGAGCCGTTTTTGCGTGCGTCGACTTCTACAAGTGTTCACGAACGAAATCGCATGTGGCCATTGACGCCTTATGGACTTGGACGGGATCATCACCCACCGCCCAATCCATATTTCGTATTTTACACTTGCAGCATCTTACAACATCACCATCGCCTTCGTAAATAAACCCGGCTTTGGCTAGGTCAAAATATTTTATGTTCACATTCGGAAATTTATGAACGTAAAATTTAATGTTACCTCGACGACTGATGTTATAAATGCTTTTTAATCGGCTTGCAAAAGAATATGTGTACACGTCCATATTTGAATCAAGAATGTTAGTTTGTCGCGTTGCATTTCACCTCCTCAGCGATAGCTGCGCGCGCATCCGTAGTGGGGATGGCTGTCGTCAATTGGTCGGTATGAAATAAAGCACAGTAATGGGAGCAGATAGCTGCGCACGCAGTTGGTAGTGGGGGATCGTTGACGACAATAGTTCGGTATCATGGTGGTGGGAGCGGATAGCTGCGCGCGCAGCCGTCATAGATAGTATAAGTAGATCGACGATCACTGCCAGCGTTCACCTTTGAGTCTTGCGCAGTCTAACTTTCACGTGTCGCATATAAAATAGTGCTAATTTCTAACATCGTATCAGTCTTCTATTGTTCTTCAAGCGAGCAAGTAATTGTTATAGTTTCGTGTTTTTGTTGTTGTTAATTTACTACAAATGAGGTCGTTTGCTGTTGATTTTAAACATTCGTTACGCGGCGCGTTGGTATCGTACGTTTACACGCCTGTCACGGATGACGAAGAATGCGTCAACGATGTCATAACCTTTTTTGATGAAATGCACGATACGTTACGTACGGACATTCTAAACGAACTGACACGTTGGCTTACTATAAAGTGGCATATAACGGTGAAAGCGAGATTTGTCAAGTACATCGTAAACGCTGACACGGACCAGGACGAAGAAGTGACGACTGAAGCTTATTTTCACGGACGATGTCATACGACACTGATCGCTGACCAAGATGTATTGCCCGATCGTTTAGAAGCTTCGTACGAAAAAATCATTGAATCGATTTATAAATTCACACTCGAGGGTAGCGGTTGGACCTTAGACCACATAATCTCCTTAGAACTCGTTCTCTCACGATACCAACCGCTAACCGCCTCCAGTTTCATCCGTACACCCCCTGAATTGTCTCGTACTAAATCTATCATCAACGTGAACAATACAGGCGATCAAATGTGTTTCGTATGGCCAGTGTTGGCCGCTCTGTTTCCACAACACTCACACAACGATTGCGTATCCAAATACAAGCCACATATCCACAGTATCATTACTTCTGGTGTAACTTATCCCACCCGACTATCCGACATTGTGAAGTTCGAACGGGACAATCCTAACGTTTCTATAAATGTTTTCGGTTATGAAGAAAATGAAATTTACCCTTTAAGAATAACTCCTTCCAGTGGCAGACGTCATCACGTTAATCTATTACTTGTTACCGCTGACGATCGAAAACATTACTGTTTAATAAAAAATACGAGTCGCTTATTCTCTTCACTAAGCAAACACGACGGGCGTTCTTTCTATTGCGATTACTGTCTGCATAGATTCTGCGAAGAACGACTCCTTACCGAACATATCCCCCACTGTTCACCGTACGGCGAACAGAAAATTCGTTTACCCGCGAAGGAGGAGGAGGAGAATGTGATGTGTTTCAGAAATTACACATACTGCCATAAGGTCTCTTTTGCGATATACGCAGATTTTGAATCATTTATCGTCCCTTGCCATCGCTGCGACGCTCCTCCGCACTCATCGTCCACCACAACGGAGTCGTTACATCTTCCTTCAGGTTTCTCCTACGTCATAGTCGACTACGAGCGTAATATTTTCAAACCCCAGGTCGTTTATCGCGGCGAGAACGTGGTAGACACCTTTCTCGATAGACTGGTCGCTGAAGAGCGAGAACTGTTCAGAACATCCGATCCGTTGTCCCTATGACTATGAGTGACCGCGATGTGTTATCTTTCGCAAATGCCCTCGTATGTCATCTCTGTGAAAAACCACTGACTGAGGTCGACAAAGTGCGCAACCATTGTCATCTGACACGACGATACCTGGGCGCAGTTCACAACATCTGTAACCTTAACTTCAAGACTCCACGACACATACCCGTCTTTTTCCATAACTTACGAGGTTACGATGCACATCACTTAGTACAAGGGTTGGGCAAATACGACAATCTCGCTTGTATCGCTACCACTAGCGAACGCTTCGTATCTGTCTCGTTGGGTGGTCTGCGTTTCGTAGACACGCTTCAATTTCTGAAGACGTTCTTGGACACACTTGTTGGAAACTTGCACGCGAGCGGCGCGGATTTCGATTTAACGAAGCAATGTTTCGAAGAACACTTCGAGCTACTCCTACGTAAGGGCGTGTACCCTTACGATTACATGACAGGTAGCGAGAAATTCGACGAAACACGTCTGCCCGCACGCGAACACTTTTTCAACAGGTTGAGTGAATCGCCAGTATCTGACGAAGATTACGCTCACGCGCAGAACGTGTGGCGTACTTTCGGAATCAGTACACTGGGCGAATATCACGATCTGTATCTTAAAACAGACGTGCTGCTACTGGCCGACGTCTTCGAGGCGTTCCGTGAGATGGCCATGCGGTACTACCAGATCGATCCGGTTCATCTTTACTCGCTTCCTGGTGTCGTTTGGCATGCGATGTTAAAGATGACCGGTATGCGACTGAAGCTGTTGACGGATATAGATCAGCATCTCTTTATCGAATCGGCGGTGGCGTTAGCATGGTACCCAACCGCCACGCCAAGGCCAACAACCCGCTAATTGTCGATCAGTAGGATGCTTCAAAGCCGACCTCTTTCATTTTGTACACGGACTGCAACAACCTTTAAGGTGCAGCCATGTCACAACCGCTCCCTTACGCCGACTTCAGATGGCTAGATCGTAACGAGATCAACTCACTGGACGTGTGTACCCTGTGCGATGACGGTGATATGGGCTACATACTCGAGGTCGACTTACGCTATCCACCCGAAATTCATGACCTCCATTCCGATTATCCACTGGCGCCCGTCCGTTCCTGTGGCCATCCTGACGTACTTTCACCGTACTCTCGACGACTCCACACACGACTGCACTATACAAAAGGGTATAGCGGATCGGAAACGCCTTCGTCGTCCGTTCCCAAGTTGGTGACAACTTTGGACGACAAGCAAAATTACGTTCTCCATTTTCGAAATTTAAAATTGTATCTGAGTCTCGGTCTAGAATTGAAAGCGATACATAGGGTGTTGAGTTTTAAACAGAGAGCGTGGATGAAACCGTTTATCGATTTCAACACGCAAAGAGAGCAGCAGCCACCAACAGTTTTGAAAAGGATTTTTTCAAACTGATGGTCAACGCCGTCTATGGCAAATCGCTGGAGAACGTGAGGAAACGAATAGACTTCCAACTAGTCTCTAACGAACGACGGCTGCAGAAAATTGTTTCCAATCCTCGGCTAAAGCGTATGATCAGCTACACCGATAACTTGGTCGGACTGGCCTTACGAAACAGGACGATATTCCTTTCCCGTCCGGTGTACGTCGGCTTCACAGTACTCGATGTCAGCAAATTGATAATGTACGATTTTCATTATCGGTACGCTGTCGCCAAGTACGGACGACGATTTACCTTACTAATGACTGACACGGACAGTTTGCTTTACAGCATACGGGCTGATGATGTGTACTCGGATATGAAAGAGGATCTCCACCTTTTCGACACGTCGGACTATCCCATGGATCATCCTTGTCATTACGACGACAACAAAAAGTCGTGGGGAAGTTCAAGACCAATGGAAAACCCATCAGGGAATTTGTCGGACTCAGGGCGAAATGTTTCTCGCTCTTGTTGTCCGACCGCACCGACAAAAAGGTGGCGAAAGGTGTGCCAAGGACGGCAATAAAAAAAAGGTTACGGCATCGATTGTACAGCGAGTGTCTTTTTGACAGACGTACGGTTTTCACCTCTGCTGAGTGTATACGAAGCAATCATCATAAGCTGTACACGCAACGTATAACAAAACTTTCCCTGTCTCCTTATGATGATAAGAGGTACGTACTGGACGACGGTGTAAGTACACTCGCGTACGGGCATTACAGGATACGTGCAATAACCAACGACGCTGCTGGTCCTAAGGCAAAAAAGAGAAAGTATGCGGACCAATAACTAACGGTAAGGATGATGTTCAGCATCACACACACACACACACACACACACGTGCATTATTATGCTAGCAAATTATTATACAACATCTTTCTTGTTACGTTTTACAGAATGAGCGGAAGTGATAATAAACTTTATAAAAGAGTATGTGAGGAGCAGCGGCGGGTTCGAAGGTAAATTACAACATTTTTCCATATTTAACGAGTACAAACAGAATATAACGTTCGACTGACTTATTGTTTATTTTTTATAGTTCACAAAGATTACGGCAGGCGTTGATGGGACCTTCAGTATCACAACACAACTCAAGTCGGTAAGTCCATTTTTATTAACAATCACTTGTACTAATGCGTTTACGTTCGGTATTCAAATTTTTTTTTTTTTCAGTGATGCTACCGGTTCAGCTGCTGCTACTGCTGTTGTTGCTGCTGCTGCTGCTGTTGCTGCTGCATCTCAGGAAGCCGGCACGAGTCGGTACGTTTGTTTTTTTTCATTAACGTTCACTTGTACTATTGCGTTTACATCTGGTATTAAAAGTGTACTTTTTTTCAGCAATGATGATGAGATGATGATGTATGGCGATGATGATAGTAATGACAGTGATACAACAGTACTTCTAGATGGAAGCAATAATGATGATGTAGATGAGCATCAACATGATGAAAATAATGATGTTGATGTAGGAGCATCAACAATTACCGGTCATCACATTTAATATGTAAGTCTTCTTCTTATGTGTACATACTTTCGTTTTTTTTTACATGATTTTATATTTTTACTTTTTCACCAGTGACATTCGTCCACAAGCGCAGCAGATAACCATTACAGCCACAATCGCCACCACCACAACCACAGGAACAACTACAACCACGTCCGCAGTGGATAAGCACCGCAAATCAACGGCAACCTCAACCACAATCCCCACAGCCTCAACAGCAGCCACAACCTCAGCAGCCTCAACCACAACCTCAGCAGCACATGCGACATGATCCTCGTTTACGGTCCCCTCCAGAAGACGCACCATGTGTGTTTTACGATATAGTTGATACGTCGGAACCGAGGATGCATAGTGAAGTCGCCACAATGAGATTACTTCTAAGAAGTAGGTTTCCGACGTGGCGATGGAGCCGTGGAGAGCTCTGCCACATACAGGGTATGTTAGGGCACACATCTTGTAGTGTGTGTCAAGAAAACTATATTGAGGGGCAGAGACTCCTCGGCTTAATGTGTGGTCATACTTACCACTATCTATGCATCATTAATTGGTTCCAAACCGTGGCATTGGAGGGGAAACCGCCGGGATGTCCACAATGTCGAATGTATGCATTCAGCAGGCCAATACATCCATTTTATGCACGCATGCATTTTTGAGGTATGTAACAGTACACATAAACATTATTCTAATCCACCCTACACCTATCAATTATGCATCACTAATATTGTTTTTGTTTCTGTTACAGATGGCCGTGCACATTATATATATGTAAAAAAAGTGATGATGTTTTTTCTGTAATTTAGTGTGTGTGTGTGTGTGTGTGTGTGTGTGTGTGTGTATGTGTGTGTATTTTGTATAATTACAATATATATATATGTATAATATATATATATATGTAAAAAAGTAATATATATATATTTTTTGATGTAATGTTTTTTTCTGTATATATATATATATTCTATCTGTAATGTTTTTTTTGTATATATATTGTATATAAAATATAATACCGTATATAATTTTTTGTTTAATTGTATACATTTGTATTATACTCATCTTTATATATATTGTATCTGAAATATAATTTTTTTTCATTTAATTATATATTGTTGTATTGTATTCATTTTTATATATTGTGTATGTATGTGTGTGTATTTGTAGTTTATTGTATAATTACAATATATATGTGTAATATTTATATGTCCATTTATATTGTATACTTTTGTATTATACTCATCTTTATATATTGTGTGTGTGTGTGTGTGTGTGTGTTTGACTAAAATATAAATATGTAAATTTTGATTTGCTTAGTTGTTTCTTTTCAACTATCCTTTTTCCTTCCATCATGCATGTTTTATAAGTGAAGTGTCAATCAGAACAATTGCACAAATGCGTGATATTCAATTTTGCACCGCAATAGCCAGTCAACAAGAGTTTCACACCGATGATGTGCGCATTTTTGTATTTTTACAATATATACTTACCACAAAAGCACACACACACACACACACACACACACACACATTCAAATTTACAGTTCACGAGTTGGCAACAATGCAACTCACATCACTCAGTCTCTTCACATCGACGATATCCGGACGGCAGCAGTGTAAATATCTGAACCCATACACTATAACACATGCACGAGTTGACAACGTGACCAACGCTATTACAGTTCTCGAGTTGGCAACAATGCAATTCACCTCTTCACATCGACGATATCAGGACAATGGTGGCAGTGTAAATATATCTGAAACCCGTACACTATAACACATGCACGAGCCGACAACGTGGCCGACGCTAAACCAGCACACATGCACAAGTTGACAACGTCGACGCTTTTCCAACATGGACACCCTTCCGGAAAACACAGTATATATCCAAACCCATACACTATAACACACGCACGAGGCGGCAACGTGGCCGAACCTTAACCACTCCTTACACAACCCGACAACACCGCCGCTTTCCCAACATGGCCGCCGCCGCCGACAAAATGGACGACGACCCCACCACTCCTGGCCGCCATCAAGCGCCGACCAGGCCGCGGCCAGGCCGCCGCCGGACGGCGAACGGCGAACGGCGAACAGCAAACGGCGGCCACGCCTACACCAATCAACGCACACATAACTCCACTTTAGCCTCGCCGCCGACAACATGGCCGACTACTTCGACACGCCCACCAAGGTCACGTGGGACACACCACTACCCCCCCCGGTCCATCAGCAACTATGCACACGACGACACACAGCACCGGATGTCTACCCCCACCACCACGATTTTTGAATTTCCCGCCATATGACGTCACTTCCGGGGTAGAACTGTCATTTCTCCCCTACTTAAGAAGTAAGGTTTACAAACTGCTTTAATCACTGATAATATTAATATTTCTACTCAATAGACTATAACACTTACTCCAGTGTACCGACTCTTTATTGTACCTCAGGGCGCCAGTAATAATAAACACAAATAAAAGTATATCAATCAACTTTTAATGATTCATTTGCATTTATATACTACAAATTTCTTTAACATGACTTGAATAGTTTTGCCTTACAATTTGAATATTATTTCGGGGCAATGAGTTCTTTTTAGACAAATTGAATCACTATATTTGATTACAAATATACACATATATATATATATTTATAAAACACTATTGAATCAAATGTTCATTTATTTGTTACCTGCGTGGAGAATCCTTTCGATGTGCGTAGTCCTTAAGGTGTTGCATGCCGGTGAGTCGTCAGCAGCTGTTTGTTGCGCGTTAATCCTGGTTATGAATGCACTAGTTCACTTTATCACAGATTTACACTACACTTGACATATTGGTGATACATACAATTATGTCGTATAATTATACACTCTGGTTTACAACGTATTCTTGAATTTACATTAAGTGCATCTAACACAGTTCGCGTCGAGTGCGTCTCGATTATCTCACACCGTCGTGAATTTAACCCGAACTAATTCGCTTTCTTCAGTGATTTCACCACAACATATCGTATTGATGAACATTTCTATGTAGTATTTACTTCTCGTTGTTCGTTACTACTCCGAACATTCACTCATTAACTTATTACTGTATATTAAACTTTATAAATTTAGCGTTAGCAATTATCGCGTTCCCGTACTTCTGTTTACTGCTGCGAATTTACTTTATTATTTAAATTACTAACAAAATATATATCTATATAGTTAACGCAAAACAGCGCACGCGAGTCTCTTCAGTGTAGTTTCGCCGATATAAAATAAGACTGCCTGATTTCTCTCCAAATTCATATTTTTATACTAGGCTTTGAATTTCCCTTACCAAGTCTCGATAGAAAACAATCCCATAGGTTCAGACTAGCGCTAAATACAAAATCGCCCAATCTCCTTAGCGAAAACCTCCCGCGCAACACGTGACGCTTCCTCTGATTTGCCGAACGTTTTTCTCGTCTCACGTGCTTAAAAAAACTAGCGTCACTATCTATCTCACTCTTACATCGCTCTCTCGAACGTAACGGTATCTATTGTTACATGCACTTAAAGTTTACAACATTGGCAAACACCCCTAATATCCTAGCGAATAATACATTTTATGATAGTTATGTCCCAAAACGTGACTTAGCCTAATATTACCTTCCTTATAGACGTCAGCCCCAACGCCGGCGTTGCTAACTTACCGCTATACTCTACAGCTTTTTTAGAAGTTAATTTCTTTCATGTAACGCCGCCTAACGGTACAGGCGTTTCACTACCTCCCCGCTTTCTAAAACATACACATTTCTTTGCGTTCAGCATAGTTTGATTTCGTAAAATTTGCGATTGCTCAATTTTTGCGTTACAGTGTACTAACACAAGTTAAATTTGAGTTAAATTGTGTTTCGATGTATTGGGCAATTTAATTGCCATTCTACAATGCAATTCCGAAGAAAATGAATTAACTTATGTGCAAAAAAAGATGTAAACTACTTTATCGTGGTAAAAATATTGTAGAAGGTTTATGGCTGCTGCGCATGGACAAGCGATTTACAAATGGTACAAAAGCTTCAAAGACTGTCGTCAATGAGTTCAAGATGATGACAGTCAGTTGAAGATTGTGGCTTTGTGTTCCCTGAATTTTCATCGCCAAATGCAACACTAGAAAAAGAGTAGTATTCGAGCATTTTACACACTTGTGTTACGCTGTTAGTAAAAAGTAGCTAGATTTCCAGAAGGACAATTTATGGAAATTGAATTCCGATAATTCATACAACAGAACGGATGTCATTGCTTATTCAAGAATTTAAAGCAAAAAGAAAATGTAGTAAAGAGATCAGTACTACTGTATCTGTCAGATATGCCTCAATGCGATCTTTTTCTATTCACATTAATGAAACCTACTACGAAAGGGCAAATTTTCCGACTAATGAAGGCGTAAAACAAAATTCGCTGAGTGAGCTAAAACAGCAACAAAAAGTGTATTAAAGGGGTTGAGGACTGAGAAAACGTTAGCATAATCATGTTATATCCGGCTGAGACTACTTTGAAGAGATTAATATAGGGTATGTAGACGAACGAATGTATAATTTTTCAAACAAACAAAAATTGCACACACTTTTTGAACAAACAAACAAACTTTTTGAATAACACTCCTCCCATATTAAAGATGGCAATACAAATGTAAATGAATGAAGGCATAAATTTTAGATGAAAAATAATTGCATCAACCTTTTGATCAAACCTCGTACATATCACTTCTGCCATATTGAAGAGAGCGATACAGATGTAGATGAATAAAAGCATGATTTTCCAAATTAAGAAAAATTGCACAAACTTTTGATCAAAGCTCGTACATAGAACTCCTGACATATTAAAGATGGCAATACGGATGTAAATGAATGAAGGCTTAATTTTTTAAGTGAACAAAAATTGCAATAACATTCTTATCAAACCTCGTACATATCACTTCTGCCATATTGAAAGAGTGATACAGATGTAGATAAATGAAGGCATAATTTTTCAAATAAAGAAAAACTGCACAAACTTTTGATCAAACTCCGTAGGCCTACTTATCACTCCTGCCATTTTTGGGGAATGTCACATTGTGAGTCTTAACAATATTGCACAAACTAATATTTTCATTGCCAAGGTCAATTTCTTGTGCATCTTCTCTGTTACTGTAATGGAATATGTCACGTAACTTGATGTTCAAGTCACCTCCTGAAACACGTATTGTAAAAGCACAGACATAAGTAAAATTCGTTTTTTAAGAAATGTGATTATATTTACTAATGGCAAATACAGTCGCACTGTGGCCATCCTAGGCATGAAATTAAATAATACTACGAGATGCATCCTATTCTGTCACTCTAAGTAAGAGCTCAGATGACTGGCAGATTGGCATAGTCACAGGAAGCCTGATTACAGGATCTCACTCATTTGATGGTACACAAACTCAAGGAATGTTGCAACTGAAGTCGATGGATGAATGAAATGTGGCTAACGAGTTCTAAAAATTTCAGTCTTATTCTCGTTTATAATAGTAGTTCTTGCAGGCATAATTTAGCGTCCATAAAACCTAAAACGTAATAATGTTTGCGCGTGTGAAGAACGGGGTATTTGAGCTAGTTCCGTATATTTCTGATGCACTCGCTGAGACATAAAATCAGGCGAATGTTTCATAGCCCGGCAATAAGCATTTCGCTAGTCTCGTGACTTGTAAAGCACCACTGAATAACAAACACAGCAAACGTAGCAGAATAGATTAATTAGAATCATACCTCACCGCACACGGGTAATTCGATTTACCTTTCAACGAATTTTTTTTTTTGAGGGATCATTCTAAAATCAGAAACCTAAATTATAAATCAACAAAAATTCAGCTTTTTAATTAAGAGTAGAAGTGAAGAGTTGACGTGAAAGTTAAGTGAAAGTGGAGATGGATAGAAAGTAATTAATGTAGTAATCGAATCTGGGAACGGTTCGAGACGACATCGAGTGACAATCAAGGATTGAAGTGTGCTCTGTATGTAATTAAATGCATGTATAGTTGTAACATTGCCTTGGGAAAATGATATTAGCTCAGCAGTGTAATAGGCTTCGTTTATTTCAATCACGTCGTATTGTGCTACGGAAATAATGAAATATTGAATAACAAATAATGTAACACTGTACTGAAACACGTACATTATAATTACATACATCTGGTCTAGAAATTAAGTATAGCTTTGCGACTACTCTATTAAATAAGTATAAACTAATTTACTGTTATCAGATATTTTGTTGAAGGTTTTTCACCATACTGCGTTGACCGCGACTTCCTCACTCAATTTTTTTTCATGCAATCACTTAAAAATGTACAGGACGATTCTAAGTTTTACAGTAATTTTTCATAGATGATCTACAAAGGTCAAATTAAGAAAAATATACAGGTTTTATATAAAAGTTATGACTTTATTATCGTGTTATATTTGTGGTTGAAGATACATTATTGGAAACAATTTATTCGAAGTATTTGTTTGATATAGATTCCAGTCTGTTAAGTGCAATATTTAGCGTTCAGATTAAGAAAACTAGGAAAAATCCTGATTTCCAGTGAGAATATTTACATTTATTGAATAGCAAAATATTGTAGTACAATTAATTCTGCTTGCAGTTATACTGGGGACGTGTTTGTCACATGATAAAGCATCAGCTCACTTCTCTCGTAATTTTAGCGAGTATTTCAGTAATTTGTATACGATAAGCACGATGTATAATTTCATACCTGAGATTTTTTCCTTTGGAGTTCGGTGAAATCGTTGGTTAATTCTAGTTGTCTTGGTACACCAGAACAACTCAACACGGGAACTGCAGTAACTATAAACAATAGCCCCGACGCTATTAAAAGTGCTCGAGAAACGTCAGTTCATCGTACTGAATGCTGTACTTAGAAAAACCAAACCACATCCAATACCCATTTTGAATAAATTATACCTAATAATCTGTTTATTCAAACACTTGTACATAACAAGTGTGCCGGTAATAAACCCTTTTGAGACATACGTTAATATAGGGTTTTTTATTCAGAATACACTCCTAGAATATTGCCGTACAATTTAGAATCATCTTCATCTTCTACAAGGATTAAGAACCAGGATATTCATCTTCTAGCACAGAGACAAGAGCTCCCCACACCTGTCTCTTCGGCTTATAATTCAATAGTTGTTTGGGGACGCGCCAGTCATCCATTCGGTGAAGATGTCCCAACCATTTTAGCCGACATTAGGCGATCCTATCTAGTATAACCATAATATTCAGTTTGTGCCGTGTATCGGCATTTCTTCTACGATCCAGACGAGTATACCTTGTCACGTGCCTGAGAAATCTCATTTAATCCGCTCTGAATACGGCTGACCTGGGATTTCTTTGAAACTTGGCATCAACCGATTTTAGTGAAACTTTGCATGACTTCCCATACTTTTAACCATAAGGTTTTGCCCATAAGGTTTACATAGAGAATCTTATTGTTTTTTGAGATTGATTCTACCAAAAATAGGGGGGCGGAAGACAAAAATGTGAGGGGGTCAAAATTGGGAAAAAATTCAAAAGAACATGTAGGGTATAAAATTAAAGGGAGATTCAACAAAAATCACAATATAGCATACAGTTTTGGAAATTAAAAAACGTTGGATCCCAGAGCCTAAAAAAGGGATCAAAAATTTGAAGAAATTGTAAAAATCCAACCATGTGTCAGGCTAAAACAAATTTTAACACAAATTCCAATGGTTGGAATTTTTAGTGATTATTGTGTGATTGTATTCTCGGCAGTTATTTTATTTAAAACTAGCAGCGTAATCGGGATTTTCAAAATTTTTTTGATAATTTAAAAGTTATCTAACATCGAAATTTATCTAACAATAAATGTCCTTCGTTCAAAATATTGAGCCAGTTCTGAATCTCAGGAGCTTACTAGTTGTAAAAACTAGTTATCGTTAGAATATATTCTACCATGACTGTACCGTCTTCTCAATTTGCCTGTCACTTTTCGGATTGCACTACTACCAGAATAGCTTCACTTTATAGAACTTTATACGTGTAGAATTTATTTATACTTCTAATTTAATTCTGGAGGTTCTAGATTATTAAAACTTAGAAAAATCTACAAGAATTCTATATACGTAAATGGCCACCTATTTATTCGCAAATACCAGAATAGTGATTTTAATTTTTTTTAAATTTCAGTTAATATATTCCATTTGCAATTAAATCTTACAAACGTACAAAATATTTGTATGTTATACAGATGTGAAAATTATATACAACTTTAAATGGTTTTATACTCATCAAAAAATAAAAAAATAGAAAAATTTTAACTCTAGTTAATCAATTTAGTTTAAGTTAGGAAGTATTAAGTACGATTACAATTGGTTTCGTATCTGTACATCGACGAGACGGACACGAGAATCTGCCTGTCCTTCAGAATCATACTCACTCTGAGTCTCTCTACGGTGTGATGGTTACCTCTATGGTGTTTAGTGATGCTTGTTATTTAACAATATACTTAATTATTGCCACGGTGCTGCGTAGCGAAACAATTCTTGCTAAAGTATGGCCATCAATTCTGTGAACACATGTCTATGGCGACGTCACTTATCTATATGTCTCGGTGTCTACTTTCAATAGACGTTTACCTTGGGCTATAATTTTTAATTCTGTTTAATTTTTTCTCCTTCTTCTTCTTCTTCTTCTTCTTCTTCTTCTTCTTCTTCTTCTTCTTCTTCTTCTTCTTCTTCTTCTTCTTCTTCTTCTTCTTCTTCTTCTTCTTCTTCTTCTTCTTCTTCTTCTCCTCCTCCTCCTCCTCCTCCTCCTCCTCCTCCTCCTCCTCCTCCTCCTCCTCCTCCTCTTTTTCTTCTTCTTCTTCTTCTTCGTTTCCTCCGTCCCTTCCTTCTATTTCCTCTTCTTGTTCTCCTCCTCCTAATGTTCTTCGTCCTCTCCTTCTTTCTCTGGCCTTTCTTCTTCTTCTGCTGCTACAGCTCTTTCTCTTTTCGTCATATATTTTTTCTTCTTCTTTATCGTTTCCTTTCTCCTCCACCTCTCCTCCTCTTTCTCCTTTCTTTCGTTTCTTTTTCTCTTATTTTTCCTTCCCCTACTTCTCCACCTCCTCCCGTACTACATTTCTTCTATTTCTTCTTTTTCTTTTTCTTCTTCTTATTCTTCTTCTTGATATTTTTATTTCTAAATGAGTGTTATGTATGTCTATGTCACTATTATTATTCTAAACTGTCTCTGCGTTTCTTCTTTGGTCCTTTCCCATGCTTACTGTTTATTCCTACAGTTGTTTATTCCTATCAGCTCTTACATTCATACTTTCGTTTATTCTGGAAATACATGTTGTTCTTCCATGTAGCTGTACAGATGTTCTTCTCAGGCGTGTTCCACCTACATTTTTGTCACAGTGAATCCTAGTAGCTCATAACACCAGTCTACAATGCGGATTCGCTTCTCATAAAAAGGTTGGCATCCGTGGGGAGAGTTTATGCGAACCCCTCCAAGTGAGTTTCGTATTTAAATTCTGGGGGGGGGGACAGAAAGCTAAACCACTGAATGTCAAAAGTGCTCCGTCTTTCCCATCCTGACTTTCGAGGTGCACCGATAAACCGATGTTCAGCTGCAATAGGAGGTGATGATGGACACATAATATGCATCCAACGTTTGGCAGTCGGACACCTAGGGTCTAATGAGGTCGGACGGTCAGTCTTGAACTGCTAGTGTACTTGGGAACTGCGTAGCAGGCGCTGACTATTTGATTAGGAAACGCATCTCCACTGAGGTCCTCGCAGACAGTGGAGAGCGGTCTTGTATCAACTGGTATATATTTTTACATGTGCGTTACTCCTCCGGAGAGAGAGGTTCTATTCTTCCTCGTGACGTTGCTAGTGAATCTTTTCAGTCCTTCCCTGGGAGGCCAAAGTGGTTTTTGCTAAAAGTTAGTTTTGTTAAATCCAGACGGGTTGATTGGATGGATGAAGTAAAAATTTTCAAAACAGTATTTTTTTGAAGGAAAAGTTGAAAAAAAAGGAAGAAGAGATTCAGGAATAGTGCAAGATAGCGACGGCAGATACTTTTTAATAACTATATGTAAGACCTACTACATAAAGTTTGGGAAGATGTGGATTCTGGACCACAGGTACAAGGGAAAAGATACTTTATAATATAATACTTTTCGATTTTCTAATGACATTGCAGTAGTAGTAGCTGCAAGTGAGCAGGTTCTTTGAAAATGCTGGAAAGAATGAAGAGTGGTAAAAAAGTATCTAAAGTATGCGATGGAAGAAATACGTCAAAATAGGGAACAATAATGAATGGAGAAACATCGCAGGATATTGAGGAATATACTTATTTAGGTCGTAAAATGACGAATAGAAAGAAATGCAATGGGGATTAAAGAAGCGGGAGGAAAATAGTAGGATTCTATGTAACTAAACGAAACGCCTTTTCACTGCAAATAATATCAGATGGGTGGCTAAGAAACGATTGTTAGATACATTTGCGGCTGTGTGTTGGCGTAAAGCGTAGACAACAGTGAATAAGGAAACTGTATTTGAACAATGGTATTACAGAATGTTTAAGGTCAGCTGCAGTGGAAAAATAACTAATAAAGATGTTTATCAGAGATTGGAGAGACTAACTTTATCAGGCTTAATATAAGAACGAGGAGATAAGATTTGTTGGTAGGTCATATTCATGAAAATTTGATCCAGACGGCTGTTTAAGAGAAGGCAGAAACAGAGAGAACCCAAGTTAGAGCTCCTTTCAGATCTAAAAAACAGACAATGGAATTCGTCAATTTTGGATGTGATATCGAATAGAAGAATAAAGCTGAAAATAGAGCTGATTGCAAGACTGCCCGCTAACCAATCAACGGATTGAACGCCCACAAAAAAAAGAGGAAAATGTAGTGACGATAACTACGTAAAGGAAGAATAAAAAAATAATAATATCCAATAAGAATAGAAACAACAGTGCCTGTAGGAAGTTACACAATGAACTTTCGAGACCAGACGTAATTGAAACGCCACGTTAACTATAACAAACACGTGAAATAAACTGTATTGTACGCATGCTTCGAAATCTTAATTAAAGTTGCAGCTGCAAAGAACAAAATATGCAAACTGCAGATGATTCAATATATGAAAGAAACAAAATCAACCTGGTTATTTTTAGTGTAATAATCAAGGGAGCCAGGTTTGGCCAGTAGTTAGAAGCAGAACCGCTTGAAGTAGATTTTGTGTAAAGATATTAATTTTGTTAATTTATTAACGTACCGAGTTTATATTCTGAATAAAATTCCTCCTAAATTAATGTCCCACATAGACTTTTTATAATTTTTAATCATTTTGATTGCTATTATTGGCCCTTGATGCCTCCAAACTTAAAAAAATGTTTACAGTGAAGACCACATTTGGATTTCGGTTAAAATTTCCTTTAGTCTGATAACCGGTATGGATTTTTACATTTTTTACTTCCATGTTCCATAAGGAAATGGAAGTATGGTGATGGCAAAAAAAATCGTGTTCGAGATTATTGCAGATTCTGACTGTACTACCCTCAAAACATGAAAAAAGTCATTTTTCGAAAAGTGTCTGTGTGTGTGTCTGTGTGTCTATCTGTGTCTGTAGATTTGTTTTCTATGGCAAACGATAACAGCCTCAAATTCAAACAGAATCAAATAATGTTTTGCATACAGTCCTGATTTATAGAGTACTCAAGACCTATTGTTTTTAGTGAAGATCGGTTAAGGGAAAGGGGTAGTTTACCAGCAACGTTTTTTTTATCAAGGGTAATTTTTTTTTTGGCAAACGATAACAGCCGCAAATTCAAACAGAATCAAATAATGTTTTGCATACAGCCCTAAATTGTAGAGTTCTCAAGACCTATTGTTTTTGGTGAAGATCGGTTAAGGGGAAGGGGTAGTTTACCTGCAACATTTTATGTTTTAACAAGGGTATTTTCTATGGCAAACGATAACAGCCGCAAATTCAAACAGAATCAAATAATTTTTTGCATGCAACTCGAATAGTAGAGTTCTCAAGACCTATTGTTTTTGGTGAAGATCGGTTAAGGGAAAGGGGTAGTTTACCTGCAACGGTTTTTTTTTTAATCAAGGGTATTTCCTATGGCAAACGATAACAGCCGCAAATTCAAACAGAATCAAATAATGTTTTGCATACAGCCCTGAATTGTAGAGTTCTCAAGACCTTTTGTTTTTGGTGAAGATCGGTTAAGGGAAAGGGGTAGTTTACCAGCCACATTTTATGTTTTAACAAGGGTAATTTTTTCTATGACGAACGATAACTGCCGTAAATTCAAACAGAATCAAATACTTTTTTGCACACCTTCCTACCTTCCTAAATTATAGAGTACTTAAGGTCTGTTGATTTTGGTAAAGATCGGTTAAGAGGAAAGGGTAGTTTACCTGCAACGTTTTATGTTTTAAAAGGATAATTTTATTTTTATGACGAATGATAACTGCCGCATATTCAAAGAGAATCAAACAATTTTTTGCATACTTTCCTAAATTGTAAAGATCTGATGGCCTATTGATTTTGGTGAAGATCGGTTAAGGGAAAGTAGTAGTTTACCAGCAACCTTTAATGTTTTAACAAGAGTAATTGTTTCTATGACGAACGATAACTGCCGCACATTCAAACAGAATCAAATAATGTTTTGCATGCATCCCTGTGTTATAGAGGACTCAAGACCTATTGATTTTGGTGAAGATCAGTTAAGAGAAAGGGGTAGTTTACCTGCAACGTTTTATGTGATAACAAGGTTAATTTTTTCTATGACGAACGATAACTGCCGTAAATTCAAACATAATCAAATAAGTTTTTGCGTACTTCCCTAAATTGTAGAGAACTCAAGGCCTGTTGATTTTGGTGAAGATCGGTTAAGGGAAAGGGGTAGTTTACCTGCAACGGTTTTTTTTTTAATCAAGGGTATTTCCTATGGCAAACGATAACAGCCGCAAATTCAAACAGAATCAAATAATGTTTTGCATACAGCCCTGAATTGTAGAGTTCTAAAGACCTTTTGTTTTTGGTGAAGATCGGTTAAGGGAAAGGGGTAGTTTACCAGCCACATTTTATGTTTTAACAAGGGTAATTTTTTCTATGACGAACGATAACTGCCGTAAATTCAAACAGAATCAAATACTTTTTTGCACACCTTCCTACCTTCCTAAATTATAGAGTACTTAAGGTCTGTTGATTTTGGTAAAGATCGGTTAAGAGGAAGGGTAGTTTACCTGCAACGTTTTATGTTTTAAAAGGATAATTTTATTTTTATGACGAATGATAACTGCCGCATATTCAAAGAGAATCAAACAATTTTTTGCATACTTTCCTAAATTGTAAAGATCTGATGGCCTATTGATTTTGGTGAAGATCGGTTAAGGGAAAGTAGTAGTTTACCAGCAACCTTTAATGTTTTAACAAGAGTAATTGTTTCTATGACGAACGATAACTGCCGCACATTCAAACAGAATCAAATAATGTTTTGCATGCATCCCTGTATTATAGAGGACTCAAGACCTATTGATTTTGGTGAAGATCAGTTAAGAGAAAGGGGTAGTTTACCTGCAACGTTTTATGTGATAACAAGGTTAATTTTTTCTATGACGAACGATAACTGCCGTAAATTCAAACATAATCAAATAAGTTTTTGCGTACTTCCCTAAATTGTAGAGAACTCAAGGCCTGTTGATTTTGGTGAAGATCGGTTAAGGGAAAGGGGTAGTTTACCTGCAACGGTTTTTTTTTTAATCAAGGGTATTTCCTATGGCAAACGATAACAGCCGCAAATTCAAACAGAATCAAATAATGTTTTGCATACAGCCCTGAATTGTAGAGTTCTAAAGACCTTTTGTTTTTGGTGAAGATCGGTTAAGGGAAAGGGGTAGTTTACCAGCCACATTTTATGTTTTAACAAGGGTAATTTTTTCTATGACGAACGATAACTGCCGTAAATTCAAACAGAATCAAATACTTTTTTGCACACCTTCCTACCTTCCTAAATTATAGAGTACTTAAGGTCTGTTGATTTTGGTAAAGATCGGTTAAGAGGAAAGGGTAGTTTACCTGCAACGTTTTATGTTTTAAAAGGATAATTTTATTTTTATGACGAATGATAACTGCCGCATATTCAAAGAGAATCAAACAATTTTTTGCATACTTTCCTAAATTGTAAAGATCTGATGGCCTATTGATTTTGGTGAAGATCGGTTAAGGGAAAGTAGTAGTTTACCAGCAACCTTTAATGTTTTAACAAGAGTAATTGTTTCTATGACGAACGATAACTGCCGCACATTCAAACAGAATCAAATAATGTTTTGCATGCATCCCTGTATTATAGAGGACTCAAGACCTATTGATTTTGGTGAAGATCAGTTAAGAGAAAGGGGTAGTTTACCTGCAACGTTTTATGTGATAACAAGGTTAATTTTTTCTATGACGAACGATAACTGCCGTAAATTCAAACATAATCAAATAAGTTTTTGCGTACTTCCCTAAATTGTAGAGAACTCAAGGCCTGTTGATTTTGGTGAAGATCGGTTAAGGGAAAGGGGTAGTTTACCAGCAACATTTTATGTTGTAACAAGAGAAATATTTTCATGACGAACGATAACTGCCATAAATTCAAACAGAATCAAATAATTTGTTACATATTGTAACAAAATCTTCTGTAATGGTTACAAAATAAAATTACGTGTGTTTACCAAAATAAAAAAATTTTGGTTGTTTTGAAAAAATATTTGTTTTAATGATTTTTTGTTGGTTGATTTATTAAATTATATTTCGTAATTGTTTTGTGTAAAAATTTAAATTTTATCTTTCTGTTTTTGAGTACTGTTTCAACTTGAAGTTTTATTAATTAACTTCCGCGTTAATTGGTTTATCTCCCGCACTAATCGATCGACGGTTCTTCTTCTTAATGGTGTATTCTCCTTCTACTCGGTATAGGCCGCCTTTCGGATAGTCCGTGATCTCAAATCTATTTTATTTTTATTTTATCTATTAATTTTATGAATAAATAGAAACCAATATGCAGAAATTCCAAATTTATTAACAATTGTTTATTATAGATCGAGTGTTAATCGATCATTCACAGTAGTATCGACTCTTTCTCAGGGCGGTCGATTAATTTTTACATCTGTATTTTATAATTATTAGGTTCTTTGAACGGTTATTTTATACAGTCAGAGAAGGGTAAGGTCAGGAAAGTATAACACTTACAAGTAAAAAGCTTAAGAATTAAAATTGACAAAGTTATTAGTAATATATAATGTTTATTAAATAAAAATTTAATACCATCGAAGTCTGGATGGCTATGTTGGTAAAGCTCGCTTTGGATTGTGGGAAGTCAAAGATGGCGGCTCCTGGACTGCATGTGTTAAACCGTATTCAGCTCGATGAAAATTTCTTCCAATAAATGGTGCCTTTTCAATGTTTCCTCGTCTCCGCAGTTGGGATTATTCCTTCTGGTGTTAGTAGAATGGTTCTGGTTCAGTGTCTTGTGATTCACTTCGATTAAATATGTGTGATAATGTTTAATTTGGAGCGGTCGTGGCGTAGTGGCTAGCGTGTGGCGCTGCTACGCTGTCGGCGCGGGTTTAATTCCCGCCGGGGGCCATCTGATTTAGATACGACCGTTCCCCTCGCAAGGAAATGGCAAACCAGCGAGAGGTATCCTGCTTAGTATAAACCTTCCTCAACTATGTCGTTCGGATCCGGCGTTAAACTGTAGGTCCCATATACCTGTGAGAGAATCAGAACCACACGCACCACGGGTATATGCGGGGAGGGTACAAACCAGTCGAAGACTGAAGGACTACGAATGTTTAATTTACTTTGTTCAATAAGGTCGAACTTTGCACTTTTCGTCTCGTTATGAAGAATTAGTTATTGTGTAGGTTTAAGTTATTATTTCACTCATTTATAGTTCCGTATTACTTTAGTTTACGTGTTGTATTAAATGTTCTCACTGAGTTTATGGTTTAAGTTCAAAATTTTGTCATTTACTATTTTTCACTGCAGGCTAGGCTTACCGACCGATCGCCATATTTGTCTGCTATATAGGTTAATATAGGCTAAAATCGCGATCAAGTGTCCTCGACAAGGTCCAATAATTAACTGTTCTCATTTCCTTCGTCTCCTGAATGTCTTAGCCAATTTAATATTAGTAATACATTGTTTTAAAATCTGTTTGGCTCCCGATACATGTAGAAAATTTACATTATATCACTGAATATATTTTTGCTATTATTTAATTTTATGAAATACTAAATACATAATCTTTTTCTTTAGTTCATTCTGTTTGATTTGATACCAAATTAGATAGTTTTACAAAGTTTTTTATCTAAAATGCTATATTTCTTTCATTTTGAAAAAATATGCTTCAATTTTCACTTCCTGTCCTTTCCCAAATGTTTGCCATTTTACATGTTATATTTATGATTGTACTAAATCTCAGATTGATATAAGATGTTTAGCTTTCCTTAATTTCTTGTAATTTTATTAATTGATTATCCTTTTAAATATTATTCAATAATTCATGACTCCCCACTCTGAATTTTCAGTTATTACATTTGCAATTTTAACAATAATTCTTCCTATCTTTTTACAGTATCTTTTTAAAGTTTAATTTACATTATATTATTCTGTAACTGATTTACCTTACATAAATTTCATCAGTTTAACTGGTTTACTGGACTTGATTCATCAATTATAATGTAGTTGAAATTTACCATTTGGCCTAGATTTTGGTCTGGTTCTACATACAAAGTTTTTTAATAATACAGCTTGTTTATACCCTTTCTGACCTTCTATTCTAATACAATGTTGATTAACAATTCCTTACTTTACTACAAGAACATTTAGTAGTGAATTTAAACTATTAATTCATAACAATTATTTGACATTAAAAAGTGGTATTTAATCTCAGACCATTTAGTCTTGATTAATCCTAGTAACTTATAATAAACATTTTATAATAAAAGAATGGTATCCACACTCAGACATTGCATTCTTGATTAAAACTATTAAACATAATAAACATTTTAGTATTGGAACATTACTCTCTAATTCAACCTTTAGGTATAGAGTTCATTTATTATCTAGAAACATAACACATTGGTTTCTTCATTTTTAAACCTTTCTTAAAATTACTGGTGTGCAGTCTTATCTGTTTTTATTTTATTTTAGGGATGTATCCATTGTCACTTTACTTATTCACCACCTGCTCTCGATTTATCTTACACATTTCATTGAATGTTATTAGATAAAGAGTGGCACTTTATTAGAAACATTAGTCTTTGCCCTTCATAATACTATTTTATTAAATAGTATTCATGACGTTAAATTAAAACTTTAAAGTTGTTTAGGTACACTTTTATTAAGTGTAAGCATTTAATGCACTTTCTTGAAGTTTATTTACTACAATAGAATAACTTGCACTTGTCTCCTGTTAATTCTTGATACTATCACTAATCAGTTTTATAGTTTGATATTATCAAGATATTTATTTATGGAAGATTTGTTTTTATTCATTATACAATAATTTTCCTGGGTGCACTTTTACTTATCACTCTAAACACTTTTGTTTACATTTGTTTTACATTATTTCTGTTTTTGGGTGTTATACTTTCATTTTGTGACATTTAATTTCCCTTGGGGTTTTGGTTTTCTCCTTACTGGGTCTCCTTTGGGTATGTGTTGTAGTCTTCTCCTCCTAATATCTTGTATCTTCAAACTCATTTCTGTTTATTAGGTATTTTAGTTTGTTCTGGGTATTTTCTTTATTTATTCTTCGTTTCTTCATTACCATATATATTATTATGTACGTTGGTTTGTTCGGGGTATCTTCCTTACTTACCTGGGTTTTTTCCTTAATTTATTTTAGTTTTTTGGGGTTTATTTTTCTTTACACATTTTTGTTGCATAGTGGTTTTTTCTTTATTTTTACTTTTTCAAGTTATGTTAGTATTTTATTATGATGCTTATTTGTTTTCATTTGGATTTTTCTTTGATAGTTATTTATTTATGATCATATTTTATTCGTTCTTAAGTGGATAATCTGTCATGCTACAATATGTGCCTGAGTTGTAGAAGACTAAAGGAATATTGATTTTGGTGAAGATAGGTTACGGGGAAAGGGCAGTTTACCTGAAACATTTTTTGTTGTAACAAGAGTAAAGTACTTAATTTTGATAAATAAAGAATCCTGATAAGAAGATCTTAACAATCCACTGTAGAAACGTAGATGAAATATCTATAAATGAAGAGGCTAGTTGAACGGGGTGGGGGTAATTTTCTATAAATGAAAATCATAGTTGAAGTGGGAGGGGATAATTTTTATATGTGTACTACGTTATCGGCAACAAAGTAGTGGTTTGTTGTTACAATTCCTTCCCGGGCTGTTTGGCCGTAGTCCAATGTTTTCTGTAAAACCAGACGTTTCGGCAGTGCCGTCGACTGCCATCATCAGTGAAAATCGAGTGCGATAACGTGTGGTGGTATACGTTAGTGACCACAGTACTGTGGTTAAGGCTGAAGCAATAAGTGGAAAGAAGTAGTTTCTATGGAAACATTCCATTTCGTAAATGATTTTAAATATAAATCTTAGAACATGGAAGTCATGTATGGTTCTCCATACCGATATTTCAAATTGTTAATCCCTTTTTTGACCTTGATGTTCTAAAGTTTTGAAATCCTCAAAAGTCAATAATATATTCAGGTTTTTTTTTCAGATATGACATGAATTTTTGCGATTTAAAAAAAATTTCTAACCCCTCAGATTTTTTGCCTCTCATCGATCTATTTTTGGGTTTAAATCTGTAGGGTAAAAGTATCGTTAAGCTTGCCGGGTTTTACGAAAGTCAGTTGATGCATTCAAAAGTTATCGTGAGACATACCCCCAAATAGTCACATAGGTGAATAGATAGCTAAATAAATACAAACGGTCGAGATAAAACTGAGGCTCGCTTCGCTCGTTCAGTAATAATAATAATAGCTATTTCCGACGAAATCGAACATGGTTACTGATTGTATTATCTGGTATAGTTACTAAACCCAGTAACTGTAGTTATTGTAGTTGGGGGAAGAAAAATTCCGCCAGGCTAATAATGTGAATTCACTTCATTATCGATCGTAACTGTGTATTACACGCTGTATGCTGTTGTTTACACTTATAACAACAGTGACATAGGGTTGTGTCACCGAGTTATAACAAATATGCAGCTGTTATAGTGGGCTGACATTTAACACACCAACTGCATAATTGCTTAACAAAAAACAGAAAAAGAAAAAGGAAAGTGTAAATAATTCTGTTACACTCTGTCGCGTGGAAACATTCGACGTACTCTTGTGTTGCGAATTCAATGACCTCGACAGCTGCTGTTATGCTCGTGAAGCGCGCGCGCGCACACACACACAGACATACACGTGTTTGTATGTATGTTTTGATAATGATAGAAATGAAATTTCAAATTATGTAACGAAAGGAGCTTCTGCTACACTGAGCAATTATTTTTTGATTCTGTTCGCTCTAGTGTTCTACATAGGCTATATGCCAGAGTGATTTTTGAAGCTTTATCATCCACTTTAAGTGCTTATTCTACACTTGTAGGTCAAAATAAAGGAGAAAATGTTACATCAAGTTGTTATCAAGTTACATTTTTAAGTCAAAGATTTTTTCATATATTTGTCTCAAATGTAAATAGTTACCTGCTTGCCAACACACTACACACAGCAATCGATACACGTCTGTAAGCGTACAGAATTATTCGGTACTTTCCCAATAACCGTACCTGCATTAAATTATGATATTTCAATTATGCGATAAACGGTATCGATATGCACTGAATAGAGATTATAATTTTAGTAAAATTATAGAAAGTGTGTTAAGTATTGATTGCTTTATGGTATTAAATTGTTTTCTGACGTAATCGCTATTAATTGTCATGTAATTTTTATGAAAGGTGTTTCTATCAATATTATAATTTAAACCTGTGCCTGTTATAGCAAAATTTGGTGTTGTTGGAGTAACATACTGTATAAACTAAAAGAATAGAGAACAACAAATACTGTAAAACCAATAAAGCAAATATTAATTTAATAATACTTGCTTTTTGTGTATATTACAAACAAACGACTCGAATTGAGGCGGGTTACTATTGTAATAAATTAATATAAAATAGATGTGTTTTGATGTAATAAGAGATTGTGTAGTATGTTAGACTCCGATGTAATCAAGCCCCACTGTTTGGACTAGCCAATTTGTAATAAAATAAGTAAGATTGATGTGTGTGTTCTTAAATTGGTGTGGCTCTCGACGTCTTACTGGCCTGAAACACTTCCTTAAGTTTCCCAGCTGGTCGAGTCCCAATGGTAGGAAGACCGGTCGAGTAGCGTAAAGTTGATGAAGGAATATATATGTTCAGCTTCGCCGAAAGTTTCAAAACAAAATTTATTGTTTTGAAGGAAATTTAAAAAAAAAATTATGTTTATAAAAAAAAATAATAATAATTATTAAAAATTTTTTTAATTTTCTTAATTAATTAATTAGGATCAATTAATTAATATAGGGCTGTGAAGTTTTAAACAGTGTAATGCTCTTCTGAAAATTTTTATTAAAGTTTTAGTATATTTTAAATAAGCTATCACCACTCATAAGACTGTCTTCAAACCAATCGATACTTGTTTACCTTTTTATTTTTTAGGTTATCTTCACTTACGGGTGGTAAACTCCTTGTAGATTATCAATTAGAATTATCTTATTGGTAATTAGTATTATTGAAGAAATAAATAACTATTAAGTATTGAAAAGTATTAATGTTTTATTAAGTAATAGCAATATTGACTCTTATCGATTAGTATCGATTCTCAGGATATCGAAAAAAGTTACAAGTATATGATATAAAAATTATATAGGGTTCTTTAAACAGCCAGTTATTACCAAAGTCAGAGAAATCGGGCTAATATTTAAAAAGTATAACGTTACAATCAAATTAATAGTTATTAATAAACACAGACATTGAATAATAATTTGTAAATATAATAATTGTTTTCACCAAACAGCTGAGTTGAACTAAAAGGAAGGCACTGGGATCGTCAAAGCAAATGGCCGCCGTCAAGTTGATCAAAATGTTGCTCGTTCCTGCAGTGTTCCAAATAATGTATTTTCTGGCAATATTCCTGTTCTTGTGGCTGCAAATCTCTTGTTAAATGTTGTGTAGTGATTGGTGTACTGTTTCTGAGTTGTATTTAGTGTATCCGTATAATTATTAGTTCAAACACTTTCCCCGATTCCGTCACTAATTTGGGTTAATGTATTATACAGTTTTCTAGTGTTTTGTGGTGTTTTTCGGAGTAGATTTATATTGTTCTGTGTTATGGAGTGTTACTTGATTGTTTCTGTTATAATATGATAGTTTTATAAGTATTTTACAAGTCACTCGCGATTTCACAATAACGCACTATACACTCGCTTTGTATGACTATTATAGGTTAGGTTATCCACGTTATCAAACGTATGTCATGTTAACCGTTCAAATACCAATAATTAACTAACTGTTTCCTTCAGTTTCAATTAAACTCTTAGCCCATATAATATTATCCTTAACATTGTTCAAAAATATTTTCACATCCTGTGTACACTTTACTATTTCACTATATGAATGCCTAAACTTTGGTTATTTGTCAATTTTATTCACTAGATGTGATTTAAATTAATCTTTCAGTTCATTCTGGTTATTTTCAGATTAAATAATGCCATTTTATAGTGTTTTCTGTCCAAAAAATAGTAATTTCACTTTCAGTTTGGTATACTCTGAAAAGTCAAAACATCAAAATTTACTTCCTGTCATTATATAAATTCAGCCATTTTATCAGTTATATTTAATATTAATAATCCTATATTGTATTAAAAGGTTCATATTCCCTTATTTTCTGGTAATTAATTGAATTAGTTGTATTCTGAAACATTATTCAGGAATATATGACTCCCATGTCCAAATTTCTGAGTTTAGTCATTTTCATTTTTATTTATAATTCTGAATATAATTTATTAAAATCTTCCTAAATGGTATGTGCAATTATATGGCTTGATCTCAAGTTTATTTTGTCTAAACCCCTTTTGTTTACTTGCATTTAAATGAGCAATTTCTCTGTTTTGATGAAGTTTGGTTTCCATTCTTTTGGCCTATGATTTTTTTACAATTTTTCTTATAAAATAATTTACAAACAATATATGATGTGTGATACCCTCTCTGACTTTTACAAATAGTATTATAAATTAAACATGTTTTCAAATTACACAAAAACAATTAGTATTGGTTACAATACAAATAATAGTTAAACAAAATAAAGAATATTTTTTTAAATAAATGGTTGTCTTCAAGTCAGACATTTTGCAACAAAATCCCCATTTCCAACATGGAAACATGGTTTATAAAAAAGGTTTTGTACTAACTAACATCTTAATTACTCTCTACTATTTACAAGTGGTAACTATTTTTATAGTTCTGATGTTAGTTGTTTCAGACCCAAACAAATGGCCTTATATCTAAAACATTTTTAAACATTCTTATACTATATACATAAAAACCTTATATTTATATTCTTATTTCTAACTATTATTATAAGTAGGATTCTACAGTTTTTATACCGTCTTTTATACATTGTCTTTGGGTAATTGCACCCTGTCATTAACAAATAAATAGTATTAACCGTTCAAAAAGCACTATGACATCTGTTTTTCTTTTTTCATGTAAAACAAAAATGTTATTTTAAACAGATTCATGACTTATGAACAACATATTGTCACAGTACACATTTTAAGTCATTGAAAAATGCATATTTCCTTGCATTCAATGTTTGTGATTGCCAAGAATGAAACACAAGGTTCATTTTTTATAATACCCAAAACTATCACTGGTTCACTTTGCACTTATATATTATGTTAATGCTAAATGGTCGTATAGTCTTATTAACATAATAAATTGGTTAGCGTTTTTTCAATGGAGATTTGTTCCATGGGTACTATATTATTGTTTCATCTTAGTTCACAGGCAACTTTTACTTTATACACTTCTCTCTCTTAAATTTATATACATGTGATTTTTATTTCGTTATACTTTTATTTTTAAATATTTATTTTGGGGATATAGGGATTTGGGTGTCTTTTATAAGAGCATGACATCTTCTTCAGGATGCTGCCTTCTTCTTCTTTCATCAGTCTTCTTTTCTCCTGCCTTCTGGGACTGGTATCTTCTCCATCTTCTTCTTGTTGCCATCAGGTTTCTTGGGATCTTCTCCATCTTCTTCTTTATTTCAGAAATACACCACCTGTGTTGTTTGATCTTGGCTTATTTTAGGGTTTCTCTTCTATTTATTCTTCCTCGTTGTGGGTTTGGTCATATTCAGTACTGCTTTATTATTTACTTTTTTACCTTCCTGGGTTATACCTTGAAAACCTTTGGTTATGAGACTGGTCTTGGATGACTCATCACTAGTAACTCCTTTTACTTGAACTTGGATTTTCTTTATAATAATGATTTCTTTCCACAGTTGCTATGAATTAATCTATTTATATTAAACTTAATGCTTTCTTCCAAATTTAAACATTATAACTTCATTATTCTAATGATCAATTGCCATTCAATATTATGCTCATATCTGTCATGTTACAGATTGCTCCCCTCCAGAAGTAATTATTTCAGGCATGTTTATGGATGAAATAATTTCTTATGATAATTTCATCATTTCCTATAATTCATTTTCTTCTCCATTTTTATATCGACTTTTTTATAATTAGAGTTTAATTAATTTTATATATATAATTATTTGTTTTACTACTGATCCTTTTCGGATAGTTAGTGTCTTCTGAGATATATTATTATTGTAATACATTTTCTTTCTATATCAACTTCGTGTTGTATCCTTGGGATATTAATTCCCTAACATTCCCTATCATGTGGGCTGGGGCAGATCAGAGGGGCACTGTACGCTACTTCTCTGCTGGCCATACACCACTTCTATAAATTGAGTACAGAGGCATATCCATCCCTGCTCAAAAAACATAATGCTGCTGGAATTATCTTCAGTCAGTCATCGAATAAATAAATAAAAAGTAGTCTCATTTTCGACTAATAAAAATATCTTTGGATTCTCCACTTCGTAGTCTCTCAGATTATCTCACATTTTCTATCTTAATAAATCTTCATAATCATTATTATACTCATTACATATATATTTTTTCAAAACTCTTAACTTGTCTGATATATTTAATTTAATTATGGTTGAAAACCTTTCTTTTAATAATTCTGGTTACTGTTTACAGTGTAACTCTCTTTCTTCTTCATCTGAATTCTCTTTTACTTTCTTCTGGCTATTCATAGTATTAGCATGGTCTTTATAAATAGTCTTTCGTATTCATTATTTGAATGGTCTTAATATATTATATTTAATTTTTTAACATTGTATCTTTACATTAGATATACAGGTTGCTATATTGATCATTTTATTTAAACATTTTGGTTCTTTCCTTTCTCTTAGAAAGTTATTAATCCGCCTTCGCATTCATTAGCATTAATTCATTTATATTATATTTCATGTGGTATTTCTTCTCTTTGCATTTCATATAGGTCTTATTATTATCATTGGTTCAAAATCATCTTCTCCATATGTTTGGTATGAGTTGTTCTTCTTTGCTCTTAATTAACTGTTTTCATTATCGTTTCATAGGTAATTAGTCTCTTTGCACCCAAATTTTTTCTTCTCTTGCATATTACACTTTTTTTGTTATTCTTCTCTACTCCTTCAAATGCTATTGTGAATATCTAGCATTTATTCTGGATTAACGTTAATTCTCTTTTCTGAATTAATCACTTTATTTTCTTCTCCATTCAATTATAATTGACACATAATTATTTTCTGGAACTTGGTTAGTTTTAATGTAAAATTCAAACTATTCTTTTTATTTAATTGAAAAATATTTCTCATAAATCCTTGTAATATGTTGATCTTATCTTGTTTCAAAGTACTGACGTTCTATCAACATTCAAATTCTGTTTAATTCATTTATTCCCAGAATTGTTTCATTCAGAATTGTTTATAGTACGGTGATCTTACTATTATTTCTGAATGTTTTGGTATTTCTCCAAATTCAAATTCTTCTTAATTATTTACCATAAAGTTTTCTCATAAACTTAGTTATAGTAAGTTGGTCTTACTTCATTTTTAAATTTTTCGTATATTAACTTCAAAATTCCTTTCTTCTTAATTCTTTCAAAATGTTTTGTTCTAAATTATCAGGTTGTAGTAAGAAGTACTTACTCAATTTTAAATTTTTATAATTATATTTCAATTCAAAAGTCTTTCTTTTTCTTTCTTCCATAAAGTTCGTTCCAAAATCATCAGGTTGTAGTAAGATGTACTTACTCAATTTTAAATTTTTGTTATTAAATTCAAAATTCCTTTCTTCTTAATTCTTTCATAAAGTTTGTTCAAAATTATCAGTGGTAGTAAGATGTTCTTACTAAATTTTAAATTTTTATAATTATATTTCAATTCAAAAGTCTTTCTTTTTCTTTCTTCCATAAAGTTTGTTCCAAAATTATTAGGTTGTAGTAAGATGTACTTACATTATTTTAGGATTTTTTTTTTAAAATATAATAAATTAAAAAATTCTTCTTCTTATAATTCTCCAGAATGTTCTTCTCAAAATATTAGGTTGTAAGATGTACTTACATTATTTTTGAATTTTTAAAAAATATAAATTCTAAATTCTAAAACTCACAACTCATTCTTCATAATATTTCTTCATAGAAGCTTGATTGTACACTCCTTTGATTTTTCCTGAAACGATTTCCCTCAACTCATATGTATTGTTATGCTTATCATTTACCACAACATATGGGCATATATTGTACTCTACACTGGCCCATATTATTTATACTTTTGTAAGTTGATCTTCTCTTTTTCTTTTCTCATAAATTTTCTTTTATATACCCAGGAAGATGGACGATTTTCTTTATGTCGTTCCATTGCTCATATTCTTATTTATTTATAATGTGCATTTTCTTAAATAGTCTTCGTTCATAAAAACCCAGTTTTGTTTCTATGTTTTATTATTCATATCATTTCCTTTCAATGATATTTATTTCGTCTTCTTCACCATTGTTTTTCGTCGTAGTCGGTTATCATGGTATCCGTCCCTTTTCTTGATGGTGTGTGGTATCTGTGTCAACCAGGGTCCATCATCTCAGTTGCTCTTATAAAATTTACCCTAGGGCGCGACACTCGGTTATTATTACTGTTATTATTTTTATTACTATATTTATCATGATAGTCTTTTCGGTTAGGTTGGTAAGGTCTGTCATCATTATTATTGGGATATGGATTTCTCTGACTGTATGGGACATTATTATGTTGGTATAAATTGTTTCTATTGTATGGATAGGGGTTGTTATTCCTAACGCCGTTAAAATTACTGTTAAACTGGTTATTACGCGGCGGGTTGTTATGGCCGTCGTAATTACTGGGCTGGTTCCCTCTATCATCATATTGTATACACCAATACTTCTCTGGTCCATGTTTTGTGTTACCTGACAAATATATGTGAGGATCTTCATCTGGGTTATCACTTATTATTTGTTTATCTGAAACACCATAAGTTGGTTTACCATCACATATCCACTCTGAAGGACTATATTTTAGTCTAACCGTACCCTGGAACTGTCCTAGATGGCACGCTAATGGAATACATTCTGGTGATTCATCTGTGTCATTATTACAGTCTGGTACGATATCACATTTCCATCTTTCTGAAATCCACTGTCCAGTCTTGCGCTGAAATTGATCTAGTCCACATGTTGTATTCTGTTTACTTCTGGTCGTTTCCCATTGGTAAACTACTGTCTTGTGGTAAATTATCTCTGAAATTACTTCGATTCTCCTTTTATAATTCATAGAATTCATGATGTCTTTGTCATAGGTAATTGGGATATTATCGCCATTAATTAACCCATGTTTCATCATCTCCAACTCTTCCTTCGTTTTTATTACATTTCTTGGATACATTTTCCTTTTCCTTGGTTTAATATCTTCCTGGTTTCGGTTAGTTTCAATTTCAGGTACTACCATTACTTGTTCCCGTTTTATATCATTTGGTATTTCTTCTAACTCTCTTTTGTTATCTCTTATTAATTCTTCCTCCCACAGTTTATTATTCTTGATGATAATTTCCACCCTTTTATTGTTATTCTCTATCATCTGTTTTAGAGTACTTGTTCTTACTTCTCTCCACTTTTTCGTGACCTCCTTTAGTGCTTCAGTCTTTCGTTTTATTTTTTCCTGTAGCTCTTCCCTTCTTTGTTGTCTTCTTAGTTTTGACTCCTCTTTCTTAATCTGTTTACGCTCCCTTCTTATTTCTTTTCTCCATCGTTTCATTTGTCCATTCAATGATGCCGCGATTAGTTGTACCCTTTTCTCGTTTGGTATTTCTTCTTTTTCTGGTTTGTTTTCATTTTTTATTCCTTCGGTTTTTTCCTTTCTTAATTCTTCGCTTTTTAATCCGTCCTCTCTCTTTTCCTTGATGTCCTCTTCCGGCTTCTTACTGATATTGTCCAGTTGGTCACCCAATTTTTTTTTCAATGATTGGTTGCTCTCCTCCTCTTCTCTTTTTAAACTGTCCTCTCTTATTTCTTTAATCCATTTTTGATGCTCCTCTTCCCTTTTTAATATGTTCTCTTTCATTTCCTTCATCCATTGTTGGAACATTTTCCTTATCTCAACCATTTCTTCTGGTGTAGGTTCTTTCATTTTGCTTGTTGTTGTCCCCTTTTCTCTGGCTTTGTAGCTGTTGCCTAGCTCCAACTAGTGATTGGGCAGAATGTATTGGCCTTCCAATCGCTAATTAAAGCCCCTAAAGTTGTGCGCCAATTTGTAATAAAATACTAATTTGAGTGTGTGTTGATGATAAGCTACTGTGGAGTATGTTAGACTCCGATGTAATCAAGCCCCACTGTTTGGACTAGCCAATTTGTAATAAAGTAAGTAAGATTGATGTGTGTGTTCTTAAATTGGTGTGGCTCTCGACGTCTTACTGGCCTGAAACACTTCCTTAAGTTTCCCAGCTGGTCGAGTCCCAATGGTAGGAAGACCGGTCGGGTAGCGTAAAGTTGATGAAGGAATATATATGTTCAGCTTCGCCGAAAGTTTCAAAACAAAATTTATTGTTTTGAAGGAAATTTAAAAAAAAAATTATGTTTATAAAAAAAAATAATAATAATTATTAAAAATTTTTTTAATTTTCTTAATTAATTAATTAGGATCAATTAATTAATATAGGGCTGTGAAGTTTTAAACAGTGTAATGCTCTTCTGAAAATTTTTATTAAAGTTTTAGTATATTTTAAATAAGCTATCACCACTCATAAGACTGTCTTCAAACCAATCGATACTTGTTTACCTTTTTATTTTTTAGGTTATCTTCACTTACGGGTGGTAAAGTCCTTGTAGATTATCAATGAGAATTATCTTATTGGTAATTAGTATTATTGAAGAAATAAAGAACTATTAAGTATTGAAAAGTATTAATGTTTTATTAAGTAATAGCAATATTGACTCTTATCGATTAGTATCGATTCTCAGGATATCGAAAAAAGTTACAAGTATATGATATAAAAATTATATAGGGTTCTTTAAACAGCCAGTTATTACCAAAGTCAGAGAAATCGGGCTAATATTTAAAAAGTATAACGTTACAATCAAATTAATAGTTATTAATAAACACAGACATTGAATAATAATTTGTAAATATAATAATTGTTTTCACCAAACAGCTGAGTTGAACTAAGAGGAAAGCACTGGGATCGTCAAAGCAAATGGCCGCCGTCAAGTTGATCAAAATGTTGCTCGTTCCTGCAGTGTTCCAAATAATGTATTTTCTGGCAATATTCCTGTTCTTGTGGCTGCAAATCTCTTGTTAAATGTTGTGTAGTGATTGGTGTACTGTTTCTGAGTTGTATTTAGTGTATCCGTATAATTATTAGTTCAAACACTTTCCCCGATTCCGTCACTAATTTGGGTTAATGTATTATACAGTTTTCTAGTGTTTTGTGGTGTTTTTCGGAGTAGATTTATATTGTTCTGTGTTATGGAGTGTTACTTGATTGTTTCTGTTATAATATGATAGTTTTATAAGTATTTTACAAGTCACTCGCGATTTCACAATAACGCACTATACACTCGCTTTGTATGACTATTATAGGTTAGGTTATCCACGTTATCAAACGTATGTCATGTTAACCGTTCAAATACCAATAATTAACTAACTGTTTCCTTCAGTTTCAATTAAACTCTTAGCCCATATAATATTATCCTTAACATTGTTCAAAAATATTTTCACATCCTGTGTACACTTTACTATTTCACTATATGAATGCCTAAACTTTGGTTATTTGTCAATTTTATTCACTAGATGTGATTTAAATTAATCTTTCAGTTCATTCTGGTTATTTTCAGATTAAATAATGCCATTTTATAGTGTTTTCTGTCCAAAAAATAGTAATTTCACTTTCAGTTTGGTATACTCTGAAAAGTCAAAACATCAAAATTTACTTCCTGTCATTATATAAATTCAGCCATTTTATCAGTTATATTTAATATTAATAATCCTATATTGTATTAAAAGGTTCATATTCCCTTATTTTCTGGTAATTAATTGAATTAGTTGTATTCTGAAACATTATTCAGGAATATATGACTCCCATGTCCAAATTTCTGAGTTTAGTCATTTTCATTTTTATTTATAATTCTGAATATAATTTATTAAAATCTTCCTAAATGGTATGTGCAATTATATGGCTTGATCTCAAGTTTATTTTGTCTAAACCCCTTTTGTTTACTTGCATTTAAATGAGCAATTTCTCTGTTTTGATGAAGTTTGGTTTCCATTCTTTTGGCCTATGATTTTTTTACAATTTTTCTTATAAAATAATTTACAAACAATATATGATGTGTGATACCCTCTCTGACTTTTACAAATAGTATTATAAATTAAACATGTTTTCAAATTACACAAAAACAATTAGTATTGGTTACAATACAAATAATAGTTAAACAAAATAAAGAATATTTTTTTAAATAAATGGTTGTCTTCAAGTCAGACATTTTGCAACAAAATCCCCATTTCCAACATGGAAACATGGTTTATAAAAAAGGTTTTGTACTAACTAACATCTTAATTACTCTTTACTATTTACAAGTGGTAACTATTTTTATAGTTCTGATGTTAGTTGTTTCAGACCCAAACAAATGGCCTTATATCTAAAACATTTTTAAACATTCTTATACTATATACATAAAAACCTTATATTTATATTCTTATTTCTAACTATTATTATAAGTAGGATTCTACAGTTTTTATACCGTCTTTTATACATTGTCTTTGGGTAATTGCACCCTGTCATTAACAAATAAATAGTATTAACCGTTCAAAAAGCACTATGACATCTGTTTTTCTTTTTTCATGTAAAACAAAAATGTTATTTTAAACAGATTCATGACTTATGAACAACATATTGTCACAGTACACATTTTAAGTCATTGAAAAATGCATATTTCCTTGCATTCAATGTTTGTGATTGCCAAGAATGAAACACAAGGTTCATTTTTTATAATACCCAAAACTATCACTGGTTCACTTTGCACTTATATATTATGTTAATGCTAAATGGTCGTATAGTCTTATTAACATAATAAATTGGTTAGCGTTTTTTCAATGGAGATTTGTTCCATGGGTACTATATTATTGTTTCATCTTAGTTCACAGGCAACTTTTACTTTATACACTTCTCTCTCTTAAATTTATATACATGTGATTTTTATTTCGTTATACTTTTATTTTTAAATATTTATTTTGGGGATATAGGGATTTGGGTGTCTTTTATAAGAGCATGACATCTTCTTCAGGATGCTGCCTTCTTCTTCTTTCATCAGTCTTCTTTTCTCCTGCCTTCTGGGACTGGTATCTTCTCCATCTTCTTCTTGTTGCCATCAGGTTTCTTGGGATCTTCTCCATCTTCTTCTTTATTTCAGAAATACACCACCTGTGTTGTTTGATCTTGGCTTATTTTAGGGTTTCTCTTCTATTTATTCTTCCTCGTTGTGGGTTTGGTCATATTCAGTACTGCTTTATTATTTACTTTTTTACCTTCCTGGGTTATACCTTGAAAACCTTTGGTTATGAGACTGGTCTTGGATGACTCATCACTAGTAACTCCTTTTACTTGAACTTGGATTTTCTTTATAATAATGATTTCTTTCCACAGTTGCTATGAATTAATCTATTTATATTAAACTTAATGCTTTCTTCCAAATTTAAACATTATAACTTCATTATTCTAATGATCAATTGCCATTCAATATTATGCTCATATCTGTCATGTTACAGATTGCTCCCCTCCAGAAGTAATTATTTCAGGCATGTTTATGGATGAAATAATTTCTTATGATAATTTCATCATTTCCTATAATTCATTTTCTTCTCCATTTTTATATCGACTTTTTTATAATTAGAGTTTAATTAATTTTATATATATAATTATTTGTTTTACTACTGATCCTTTTCGGATAGTTAGTGTCTTCTGAGATATATTATTATTGTAATACATTTTCTTTCTATATCAACTTCGTGTTGTATCCTTGGGATATTAATTCCCTAACATTCCCTATCATGTGGGCTGGGGCAGATCAGAGGGGCACTGTACGCTACTTCTCTGCTGGCCATACACCACTTCTATAAATTGAGTACAGAGGCATATCCATCCCTGCTCAAAAAACATAATGCTGCTGGAATTATCTTCAGTCAGTCATCGAATAAATAAATAAAAAGTAGTCTCATTTTCGACTAATAAAAATATCTTTGGATTCTCCACTTCGTAGTCTCTCAGATTATCTCACATTTTCTATCTTAATAAATCTTCATAATCATTATTATACTCATTACATATATATTTTTTCAAAACTCTTAACTTGTCTGATATATTTAATTTAATTATGGTTGAAAACCTTTCTTTTAATAATTCTGGTTACTGTTTACAGTGTAACTCTCTTTCTTCTTCATCTGAATTCTCTTTATACTTTCTTCTGGTTATTCATAGTATTAGCATGGTCTTTATAAATAGTCTTTCGTATTCATTATTTGAATGGTCTTAATATATTATATTTAATTTTTTAACATTGTATCTTTACATTAGATATACAGGTTGCTATATTGATCATTTTATTTAAACATTTTGGTTCTTTCCTTTCTCTTAGAAAGTTATTAATCCGCCTTCGCATTCATTAGCATTAATTCATTTATATTATATTTCATGTGGTATTTCTTCTCTTTGCATTTCATATAGGTCTTATTATTATCATTGGTTCAAAATCATCTTCTCCATATGTTTGGTATGAGTTGTTCTTCTTTGCTCTTAATTAACTGTTTTCATTATCGTTTCATAGGTAATTAGTCTCTTTGCACCCAAATTTTTTCTTCTCTTGCATATTACACTCTTTTTTGTTATTCTTCTCTACTCCTTCAAATGCTATTGTGAATATCTAGCATTTATTCTGGATTAACGTTAATTCTCTTTTCTGAATTAATCACTTTATTTTCTTCTCCATTCAATTATAATTGACACATAATTATTTTCTGGAACTTGGTTAGTTTTAATGTAAAAGTCAAACTATTCTTTTTATTTAATTGAAAAATATTTCTCATAAATCCTTGTAATATGTTGATCTTATCTTGTTTCAAAGTACTGACGTTCTATCAACATTCAAATTCTGTTTAATTCATTTATTCCCAGAATTGTTTCATTCAGAATTGTTTATAGTACGGTGATCTTACTATTATTTCTGAATGTTTTGGTATTTCTCCAAATTCAAATTCTTCTTAATTATTTACCATAAAGTTTTCTCATAAACTTAGTTATAGTAAGTTGGTCTTACTTCATTTTTAAATTTTTCGTATATTAACTTCAAAATTCCTTTCTTCTTAATTCTTCCAAAATGTTTTGTTCTAAATTATCAGGTTGTAGTAAGAAGTACTTACTCAATTTTAAATTTTTATAATTATATTTCAATTCAAAAGTCTTTCTTTTTCTTTCTTCCATAAAGTTCGTTCCAAAATCATCAGGTTGTAGTAAGATGTACTTACTCAATTTTAAATTTTTGTTATTAAATTCAAAATTCCTTTCTTCTTAATTCTTTCATAAAGTTTGTTCAAAATTATCAGTGGTAGTAAGATGTTCTTACTAAATTTTAAATTTTTATAATTATATTTCAATTCAAAAGTCTTTCTTTTTCTTTCTTCCATAAAGTTTGTTCCAAAATTATTAGGTTGTAGTAAGATGAACTTACATTATTTTAGGATTTTTTTTTAAATATAATAAATTAAAAAATTCTTCTTCTTATAATTCTCCAGAATGTTCTTCTCAAAATATTAGGTTGTAAGATGTACTTATATTATTTTTGAATTTTTAAAAAATATAAATTCTAAATTCTAAAACTCACAACTCATTCTTCATAATATTTCTTCATAGAAGCTTGATTGTACACTCCTTTGATTTTTCCTGAAACGATTTCCCTCAACTCATATGTATTGTTATGCTTATCATTTACCACAACATATGGGCATATATTGTACTCTACACTGGCCCATATTATTTATACTTTTGTAAGTTGATCTTCTCTTTTTCTTTTCTCATAAATTTTCTTTTATATACCCAGGAAGATGGACGATTTTCTTTATGTCGTTCCATTGCTCATATTCTTATTTATTTATAATGTGCATTTTCTTAAATAGTCTTCGTTCATAAAAACCCAGTTTTGTTTCTATGTTTTATTATTCATATCATTTCCTTTCAATGATATTTATTTCGTCTTCTTCACCATTGTTTTTCGTCGTAGTCGGTTATCATGGTATCCGTCCCTTTTCTTGATGGTGTGTGGTATCTGTGTCAACCAGGGTCCATCATCTCAGTTGCTCTTATAAAATTTACCCTAGGGCGCGACACTCGGTTATTATTACTGTTATTATTTTTATTACTATATTTATCATGATAGTCTTTTCGGTTAGGTTGGTAAGGTCTGTCATCATTATTATTGGGATATGGATTTCTCTGACTGTATGGGACATTATTATGTTGGTATAAATTGTTTCTATTGTATGGATAGGGGTTGTTATTCCTAACGCCGTTAAAATTACTGTTAAACTGGTTATTACGCGGCGGGTTGTTATGGCCGTCGTAATTACTGGGCTGGTTCCCTCTATCATCATATTGTATACACCAATACTTCTCTGGTCCATGTTTTGTGTTACCTGACAAATATATGTGAGGATCTTCATCTGGGTTATCACTTATTATTTGTTTATCTGAAACACCATAAGTTGGTTTACCATCACATATCCACTCTGAAGGACTATATTTTAGTCTAACCGTACCCTGGAACTGTCCTAGATGGCACGCTAATGGAATACATTCTGGTGATTCATCTGTGTCATTATTACAGTCTGGTACGATATCACATTTCCATCTTTCTGAAATCCACTGTCCAGTCTTGCGCTGAAATTGATCTAGTCCACATGTTGTATTCTGTTTACCTCTGGTCCTTTCCCATTGGTAAACTACTGTCTTGTGGTAAATTATCTCTGAAATTACTTCGATTCTCCTTTTATAATTCATAGAATTCATGATGTCTTTGTCATAGGTAATTGGGATATTATCGCCATCAATTAACCCATGTTTCATCATCTCCAACTCTTCCTTCGTTTTTATTACATTTCTTGGATACATTTTCCTTTTCCTTGGTTTAATATCTTCCTGGTTTCGGTTAGTTTCAATTTCAGGTACTACCATTACTTGTTCCCGTTTTATATCATTTGGTATTTCTTCTAACTCTCTTTTGTTATCTCTTATTAATTCTTCCTCCCACAGTTTATTATTCTTGATGATAATTTCCACCCTTTTATTGTTATTCTCTATCATCTGTTTTAGAGTACTTGTTCTTACTTCTCTCCACTTTTTCGTGACCTCCTTTAGTGCTTCAGTCTTTCGTTTTATTTTTTCCTGTAGCTCTTCCCTTCTTTGTTGTCTTCTTAGTTTTGACTCCTCTTTCTTAATCTGTTTACGCTCCCTTCTTATTTCTTTTCTCCATCGTTTCATTTGTCCATTCAATGATGCCGCGATTAGTTGTACCCTTTTCTCGTTTGGTATTTCTTCTTTTTCTGGTTTGTTTTCCTTTTTTATTCCTTCGGTTTTCTCCTTTCTTAATTCTTCGCTTTTTAATCCGTCCTCTCTCTTTTCCTTGATGTCCTCTTCCGGCTTCTTACTGATATTGTCCAGTTGGTCACCCAATTTTTTTTTCAATGATTGGTTGCTCTCCTCCTCTTCTCTTTTTAAACTGTCCTCTCTTATTTCTTTAATCCATTTTTGATGCTCCTCTTCCCTTTTTAATATGTTCTCTTTCATTTCCTTCATCCATTGTTGGAACATTTTCCTTATCTCAACCATTTCTTCTGGTGTAGGTTCTTTCATTTTGCTTGTTGTTGTCCCCTTTTCTCTGGCTTTGTAGCTTTTGCCTAGCTCCAACTAGTGATTGGGCAGAATGTATTGGCCTTCCAATCGCTAATTAAAGCCCCTAAAGTTGTGCGCCAATTTGTAATAAAATACTAATTTGAGTGTGTGTTGATGATAAGCTATTGTGGAGTATGTTAGACTCCGATGTAATCAAGCCCCACTGTTTGGACTAGCCAATTTGTAATAAAATAAGTAAGATTGATGTGTGTGTTCTTAAATTAGTGTGGCTCTCGACGTCTTACTGGCCTGAAACACTTCCTTAAGTTTCCCAGCTGGTCGAGTCCCAATGGTAGGAAGACCGGTCGAGTAGCGTAAAGTTGATGAAGGAATATATATGTTCAGCTTCGCCGAAAGTTTCAAAACAAAATTTATTGTTTTGAAGGAAATTTAAAAAAAAAATTATGTTTATAAAAAAAAATAATAATAATTATTAAAAATTTTTTTAATTTTCTTAATTAATTAATTAGGATCAATTAATTAATATAGGGCTGTGAAGTTTTAAACAGTGTAATGCTCTTCTGAAAATTTTTATTAAAGTTTTAGTATATTTTAAATAAGCTATCACCACTCATAAGACTGTCTTCAAACCAATCGATACTTGTTTACCTTTTTATTTTTTAGGTTATCTTCACTTACGGGTGGTAAAGTCCTTGTAGATTATCAATGAGAATTATCTTATTGGTAATTAGTATTATTGAAGAAATAAAGAACTATTAAGTATTGAAAAGTATTAATGTTTTATTAAGTAATAGCAATATTGACTCTTATCGATTAGTATCGATTCTCAGGATATCGAAAAAAGTTACAAGTATATGATATAAAAATTATATAGGGTTCTTTAAACAGCCAGTTATTACCAAAGTCAGAGAAATCGGGCTAATATTTAAAAAGTATAACGTTACAATCAAATTAATAGTTATTAATAAACACAGACATTGAATAATAATTTGTAAATATAATAATTGTTTTCACCAAACAGCTGAGTTGAACTAAAAGGAAGGCACTGGGATCGTCAAAGCAAATGGCCGCCGTCAAGTTGATCAAAATGTTGCTCGTTCCTGCAGTGTTCCAAATAATGTATTTTCTGGCAATATTCCTGTTCTTGTGGCTGCAAATCTCTTGTTAAATGTTGTGTAGTGATTGGTGTACTGTTTCTGAGTTGTATTTAGTGTATCCGTATAATTATTAGTTCAAACACTTTCCCCGATTCCGTCACTAATTTGGGTTAATGTATTATACAGTTTTCTAGTGTTTTGTGGTGTTTTTCGGAGTAGATTTATATTGTTCTGTGTTATGGAGTGTTACTTGATTGTTTCTGTTATAATATGATAGTTTTATAAGTATTTTACAAGTCACTCGCGATTTCACAATAACGCACTATACACTCGCTTTGTATGACTATTATAGGTTAGGTTATCCACGTTATCAAACGTATGTCATGTTAACCGTTCAAATACCAATAATTAACTAACTGTTTCCTTCAGTTTCAATTAAACTCTTAGCCCATATAATATTATCCTTAACATTGTTCAAAAATATTTTCACATCCTGTGTACACTTTACTATTTCACTATATGAATGCCTAAACTTTGGTTATTTGTCAATTTTATTCACTAGATGTGATTTAAATTAATCTTTCAGTTCATTCTGGTTATTTTCAGATTAAATAATGCCATTTTATAGTGTTTTCTGTCCAAAAAATAGTAATTTCACTTTCAGTTTGGTATACTCTGAAAAGTCAAAACATCAAAATTTACTTCCTGTCATTATATAAATTCAGCCATTTTATCAGTTATATTTAATATTAATAATCCTATATTGTATTAAAAGGTTCATATTCCCTTATTTTCTGGTAATTAATTGAATTAGTTGTATTCTGAAACATTATTCAGGAATATATGACTCCCATGTCCAAATTTCTGAGTTTAGTCATTTTCATTTTTATTTATAATTCTGAATATAATTTATTAAAATCTTCCTAAATGGTATGTGCAATTATATGGCTTGATCTCAAGTTTATTTTGTCTAAACCCCTTTTGTTTACTTGCATTTAAATGAGCAATTTCTCTGTTTTGATGAAGTTTGGTTTCCATTCTTTTGGCCTATGATTTTTTTACAATTTTTCTTATAAAATAATTTACAAACAATATATGATGTGTGATACCCTCTCTGACTTTTACAAATAGTATTATAAATTAAACATGTTTTCAAATTACACAAAAACAATTAGTATTGGTTACAATACAAATAATAGTTAAACAAAATAAAGAATATTTTTTTAAATAAATGGTTGTCTTCAAGTCAGACATTTTGCAACAAAATCCCCATTTCCAACATGGAAACATGGTTTATAAAAAAGGTTTTGTACTAACTAACATCTTAATTACTCTCTACTATTTACAAGTGGTAACTATTTTTATAGTTCTGATGTTAGTTGTTTCAGACCCAAACAAATGGCCTTATATCTAAAACATTTTTAAACATTCTTATACTATATACATAAAAACCTTATATTTATATTCTTATTTCTAACTATTATTATAAGTAGGATTCTACAGTTTTTATACCGTCTTTTATACATTGTCTTTGGGTAATTGCACCCTGTCATTAACAAATAAATAGTATTAACCGTTCAAAAAGCACTATGACATCTGTTTTTCTTTTTTCATGTAAAACAAAAATGTTATTTTAAACAGATTCATGACTTATGAACAACATATTGTCACAGTACACATTTTAAGTCATTGAAAAATGCATATTTCCTTGCATTCAATGTTTGTGATTGCCAAGAATGAAACACAAGGTTCATTTTTTATAATACCCAAAACTATCACTGGTTCACTTTGCACTTATATATTATGTTAATGCTAAATGGTCGTATAGTCTTATTAACATAATAAATTGGTTAGCGTTTTTTCAATGGAGATTTGTTCCATGGGTACTATATTATTGTTTCATCTTAGTTCACAGGCAACTTTTACTTTATACACTTCTCTCTCTTAAATTTATATACATGTGATTTTTATTTCGTTATACTTTTATTTTTAAATATTTATTTTGGGGATATAGGGATTTGGGTGTCTTTTATAAGAGCATGACATCTTCTTCAGGATGCTGCCTTCTTCTTCTTTCATCAGTCTTCTTTTCTCCTGCCTTCTGGGACTGGTATCTTCTCCATCTTCTTCTTGTTGCCATCAGGTTTCTTGGGATCTTCTCCATCTTCTTCTTTATTTCAGAAATACACCACCTGTGTTGTTTGATCTTGGCTTATTTTAGGGTTTCTCTTCTATTTATTCTTCCTCGTTGTGGGTTTGGTCATATTCAGTACTGCTTTATTATTTACTTTTTTACCTTCCTGGGTTATACCTTGAAAACCTTTGGTTATGAGACTGGTCTTGGATGACTCATCACTAGTAACTCCTTTTACTTGAACTTGGATTTTCTTTATAATAATGATTTCTTTCCACAGTTGCTATGAATTAATCTATTTATATTAAACTTAATGCTTTCTTCCAAATTTAAACATTATAACTTCATTATTCTAATGATCAATTGCCATTCAATATTATGCTCATATCTGTCATGTTACAGATTGCTCCCCTCCAGAAGTAATTATTTCAGGCATGTTTATGGATGAAATAATTTCTTATGATAATTTCATCATTTCCTATAATTCATTTTCTTCTCCATTTTTATATCGACTTTTTTATAATTAGAGTTTAATTAATTTTATATATATAATTATTTGTTTTACTACTGATCCTTTTCGGATAGTTAGTGTCTTCTGAGATATATTATTATTGTAATACATTTTCTTTCTATATCAACTTCGTGTTGTATCCTTGGGATATTAATTCCCTAACATTCCCTATCATGTGGGCTGGGGCAGATCAGAGGGGCACTGTACGCTACTTCTCTGCTGGCCATACACCACTTCTATAAATTGAGTACAGAGGCATATCCATCCCTGCTCAAAAAACATAATGCTGCTGGAATTATCTTCAGTCAGTCATCGAATAAATAAATAAAAAGTAGTCTCATTTTCGACTAATAAAAATATCTTTGGATTCTCCACTTCGTAGTCTCTCAGATTATCTCACATTTTCTATCTTAATAAATCTTCATAATCATTATTATACTCATTACATATATATTTTTTCAAAACTCTTAACTTGTCTGATATATTTAATTTAATTATGGTTGAAAACCTTTCTTTTAATAATTCTGGTTACTGTTTACAGTGTAACTCTCTTTCTTCTTCATCTGAATTCTCTTTTACTTTCTTCTGGCTATTCATAGTATTAGCATGGTCTTTATAAATAGTCTTTCGTATTCATTATTTGAATGGTCTTAATATATTATATTTAATTTTTTAACATTGTATCTTTACATTAGATATACAGGTTGCTATATTGATCATTTTATTTAAACATTTTGGTTCTTTCCTTTCTCTTAGAAAGTTATTAATCCGCCTTCGCATTCATTAGCATTAATTCATTTATATTATATTTCATGTGGTATTTCTTCTCTTTGCATTTCATATAGGTCTTATTATTATCATTGGTTCAAAATCATCTTCTCCATATGTTTGGTATGAGTTGTTCTTCTTTGCTCTTAATTAACTGTTTTCATTATCGTTTCATAGGTAATTAGTCTCTTTGCACCCAAATTTTTTCTTCTCTTGCATATTACACTTTTTTTGTTATTCTTCTCTACTCCTTCAAATGCTATTGTGAATATCTAGCATTTATTCTGGATTAACGTTAATTCTCTTTTCTGAATTAATCACTTTATTTTCTTCTCCATTCAATTATAATTGACACATAATTATTTTCTGGAACTTGGTTAGTTTTAATGTAAAATTCAAACTATTCTTTTTATTTAATTGAAAAATATTTCTCATAAATCCTTGTAATATGTTGATCTTATCTTGTTTCAAAGTACTGACGTTCTATCAACATTCAAATTCTGTTTAATTCATTTATTCCCAGAATTGTTTCATTCAGAATTGTTTATAGTACGGTGATCTTACTATTATTTCTGAATGTTTTGGTATTTCTCCAAATTCAAATTCTTCTTAATTATTTACCATAAAGTTTTCTCATAAACTTAGTTATAGTAAGTTGGTCTTACTTCATTTTTAAATTTTTCGTATATTAACTTCAAAATTCCTTTCTTCTTAATTCTTTCAAAATGTTTTGTTCTAAATTATCAGGTTGTAGTAAGAAGTACTTACTCAATTTTAAATTTTTATAATTATATTTCAATTCAAAAGTCTTTCTTTTTCTTTCTTCCATAAAGTTCGTTCCAAAATCATCAGGTTGTAGTAAGATGTACTTACTCAATTTTAAATTTTTGTTATTAAATTCAAAATTCCTTTCTTCTTAATTCTTTCATAAAGTTTGTTCAAAATTATCAGTGGTAGTAAGATGTTCTTACTAAATTTTAAATTTTTATAATTATATTTCAATTCAAAAGTCTTTCTTTTTCTTTCTTCCATAAAGTTTGTTCCAAAATTATTAGGTTGTAGTAAGATGAACTTACATTATTTTAGGATTTTTTTTTAAATATAATAAATTAAAAAATTCTTCTTCTTATAATTCTCCAGAATGTTCTTCTCAAAATATTAGGTTGTAAGATGTACTTATATTATTTTTGAATTTTTAAAAAATATAAATTCTAAATTCTAAAACTCACAACTCATTCTTCATAATATTTCTTCATAGAAGCTTGATTGTACACTCCTTTGATTTTTCCTGAAACGATTTCCCTCAACTCATATGTATTGTTATGCTTATCATTTACCACAACATATGGGCATATATTGTACTCTACACTGGCCCATATTATTTATACTTTTGTAAGTTGATCTTCTCTTTTTCTTTTCTCATAAATTTTCTTTTATATACCCAGGAAGATGGACGATTTTCTTTATGTCGTTCCATTGCTCATATTCTTATTTATTTATAATGTGCATTTTCTTAAATAGTCTTCGTTCATAAAAACCCAGTTTTGTTTCTATGTTTTATTATTCATATCATTTCCTTTCAATGATATTTATTTCGTCTTCTTCACCATTGTTTTTCGTCGTAGTCGGTTATCATGGTATCCGTCCCTTTTCTTGATGGTGTGTGGTATCTGTGTCAACCAGGGTCCATCATCTCAGTTGCTCTTATAAAATTTACCCTAGGGCGCGACACTCGGTTATTATTACTGTTATTATTTTTATTACTATATTTATCATGATAGTCTTTTCGGTTAGGTTGGTAAGGTCTGTCATCATTATTATTGGGATATGGATTTCTCTGACTGTATGGGACATTATTATGTTGGTATAAATTGTTTCTATTGTATGGATAGGGGTTGTTATTCCTAACGCCGTTAAAATTACTGTTAAACTGGTTATTACGCGGCGGGTTGTTATGGCCGTCGTAATTACTGGGCTGGTTCCCTCTATCATCATATTGTATACACCAATACTTCTCTGGTCCATGTTTTGTGTTACCTGACAAATATATGTGAGGATCTTCATCTGGGTTATCACTTATTATTTGTTTATCTGAAACACCATAAGTTGGTTTACCATCACATATCCACTCTGAAGGACTATATTTTAGTCTAACCGTACCCTGGAACTGTCCTAGATGGCACGCTAATGGAATACATTCTGGTGATTCATCTGTGTCATTATTACAGTCTGGTACGATATCACATTTCCATCTTTCTGAAATCCACTGTCCAGTCTTGCGCTGAAATTGATCTAGTCCACATGTTGTATTCTGTTTACTTCTGGTCCTTTCCCATTGGTAAACTACTGTCTTGTGGTAAATTATCTCTGAAATTACTTCGATTCTCCTTTTATAATTCATAGAATTCATGATGTCTTTGTCATAGGTAATTGGGATATTATCGCCATCAATTAACCCATGTTTCATCATCTCCAACTCTTCCTTCGTTTTTATTACATTTCTTGGATACATTTTTCCTTTTCCTTGGTTTAATATCTTCCTGGTTTCGGTTAGTTTCAATTTCAGGTACTACCATTACTTGTTCCCGTTTTATATCATTTGGTATTTCTTCTAACTCTCTTTTGTTATCTCTTATTAATTCTTCCTCCCACAGTTTATTATTCTTGATGATAATTTCCACCCTTTTATTGTTATTCTCTATCATCTGTTTTAGAGTACTTGTTCTTACTTCTCTCCACTTTTTCGTGACCTCCTTTAGTGCTTCAGTCTTTCGTTTTATTTTTTCCTGTAGCTCTTCCCTTCTTTGTTGTCTTCCTAGTTTGACTCCTCTTTCTTAATCTGTTTACGCTCCCTTCTTATTTCTTTTCTCCATCGTTTCATTTGTCCATTCAATGATGCCGCGATTAGTTGTACCCTTTTCTCGTTTGGTATTTCTTCTTTTTCTGGTTTGTTTTCATTTTTTATTCCTTCGGTTTTTTTCCTTTCTTAATTCTTCGCTTTTTAATCCGTCCTCTCTCTTTTCCTTGATGTCCTCTTCCGGCTTCTTACTGATATTGTCCAGTTGGTCACCCAATTTTTTTTTCAATGATTGGTTGCTCTCCTCCTCTTCTCTTTTTAAACTGTCCTCTCTTATTTCTTTAATCCATTTTTGATGCTCCTCTTCCCTTTTTAATATGTTCTCTTTCATTTCCTTCATCCATTGTTGGAACATTTTCCTTATCTCAACCATTTCTTCTGGTGTAGGTTCTTTCATTTTGCTTGTTGTTGTCCCCTTTTCTCTGGCTTTGTAGCTGTTGCCTAGCTCCAACTAGTGATTGGGCAGAATGTATTGGCCTTCCAATCGCTAATTAAAGCCCCTAAAGTTGTGCGCCAATTTGTAATAAAATACTAATTTGAGTGTGTGTTGATGATAAGCTACTGTGGAGTATGTTAGACTCCGATGTAATCAAGCCCCACTGTTTGGACTAGCCAATTGTAATAAAGTAAGTAAGATTGATGTGTGTGTTCTTAAATTGGTGTGGCTCTCGACGTCTTACTGGCCTGAAACACTTCCTTAAGTTTCCCAGCTGTGGAGTCCCAATGGTAGGAAGACCGGTCGGGTAGCGTAAAGTTGATGAAGGAATATATATGTTCAGCTTCGCCGAAAGTTTCAAACAAAATTTATTGTTTTGAAGGAAATTTAAAAAAAAAATTATGTTTATAAAAAAAATAATAATAATTATTAAAAATTTTTTTAATTTTCTTAATTAATTAATTAGGATCAATTAATTAATATAGGGCTGTGAAGTTTTAAACAGTGTAATGCTCTTCTGAAAATTTTTATTAAAGTTTTAGTATATTTTAAATAAGCTATCACCACTCATAAGACTGTCTTCAAACCAATCGATACTTGTTTACCTTTTTATTTTTTAGGTTATCTTCACTTACGGGTGGTAAAGTCCTTGTAGATTATCAATGAGAATTATCTTATTGGTAATTAGTATTATTGAAGAAATAAAGAACTATTAAGTATTGAAAAGTATTAATGTTTTATTAAGTAATAGCAATATTGACTCTTATCGATTAGTATCGATTCTCAGGATATCGAAAAAAGTTACAAGTATATGATATAAAAATTATATAGGGTTCTTTAAACAGCCAGTTATTACCAAAGTCAGAGAAATCGGGCTAATATTTAAAAAGTATAACGTTACAATCAAATTAATAGTTATTAATAAACACAGACATTGAATAATAATTTGTAAATATAATAATTGTTTTCACCAAACAGCTGAGTTGAACTAAAAGGAAGGCACTGGGATCGTCAAAGCAAATGGCCGCCGTCAAGTTGATCAAAATGTTGCTCGTTCCTGCAGTGTTCCAAATAATGTATTTTCTGGCAATATTCCTGTTCTTGTGGCTGCAAATCTCTTGTTAAATGTTGTGTAGTGATTGGTGTACTGTTTCTGAGTTGTATTTAGTGTATCCGTATAATTATTAGTTCAAACACTTTCCCCGATTCCGTCACTAATTTGGGTTAATGTATTATACAGTTTTCTAGTGTTTTGTGGTGTGTTTTTCGGAGTAGATTTATATTGTTCTGTGTTATGGAGTGTTACTTGATTGTTTCTGTTATAATATGATAGTTTTATAAGTATTTTACAAGTCACTCGCGATTTCACAATAACGCACTATACACTCGCTTTGTATGACTATTATAGGTTAGGTTATCCACGTTATCAAACGTATGTCATGTTAACCGTTCAAATACCAATAATTAACTAACTGTTTCCTTCAGTTTCAATTAAACTCTTAGCCCATATAATATTATCCTTAACATTGTTCAAAAATATTTTCACATCCTGTGTACACTTTACTATTTCACTATATGAATGCCTAAACTTTGGTTATTTGTCAATTTTATTCACTAGATGTGATTTAAATTAATCTTTCAGTTCATTCTGGTTATTTTCAGATTAAATAATGCCATTTTATAGTGTTTTCTGTCCAAAAAATAGTAATTTCACTTTCAGTTTGGTATACTCTGAAAAGTCAAAACATCAAAATTTACTTCCTGTCATTATATAAATTCAGCCATTTTATCAGTTATATTTAATATTAATAATCCTATATTGTATTAAAAGGTTCATATTCCCTTATTTTCTGGTAATTAATTGAATTAGTTGTATTCTGAAACATTATTCAGGAATATATGACTCCCATGTCCAAATTTCTGAGTTTAGTCATTTTCATTTTTATTTATAATTCTGAATATAATTTATTAAAATCTTCCTAAATGGTATGTGCAATTATATGGCTTGATCTCAAGTTTATTTTGTCTAAACCCCTTTTGTTTACTTGCATTTAAATGAGCAATTTCTCTGTTTTGATGAAGTTTGGTTTCATTCTTTTGGCCTATGATTTTTTTACAATTTTTCTTATAAAATAATTTACAAACAATATATGATGTGTGATACCCTCTCTGACTTTTACAAATAGTATTATAAATTAAACATGTTTTCAATTACACAAAAACAATTAGTATTGGTTACAATACAAATAATAGTTAAACAAAATAAAGAATATTTTTTTAAATAAATGGTTGTCTTCAAGTCAGACATTTTGCAACAAAATCCCCATTTCCAACATGGAACATGGTTTATAAAAAAGGTTTTGTACTAACTAACATCTTAATTACTCTTTACTATTTACAAGTGGTAACTATTTTTATAGTTCTGATGTTAGTTGTTTCAGACCCAAACAAATGGCCTTATATCTAAAAACATTTTTAAACATTCTTATACTATATACATAAAAACCTTATATTTATATTCTTATTTCTAACTATTATTATAAGTAGGATTCTACAGTTTTTATACCGTCTTTTATACATTGTCTTTGGGTAATTGCACCCTGTCATTAACAAATAAATAGTATTAACCGTTCAAAAAGCACTATGACATCTGTTTTTCTTTTTTCATGTAAAACAAAAATGTTATTTTAAACAGATTCATGACTTATGAACAACATATTGTCACAGTACACATTTTAAGTCATTGAAAAATGCATATTTCCTTGCATTCAATGTTTGTGATTGCCAAGAATGAAACACAAGGTTCATTTTTATAATACCCAAAACTATCACTGGTTCACTTTGCACTTATATATTATGTTAATGCTAAATGGTCGTATAGTCTTATTAACATAATAAATTGGTTAGCGTTTTTTCAATGGAGATTTGTTCCATCACAGGCAACTTTTACTTTATACACTTCTCTCTCTTAAATTTATATACATGTGATTTTTATTTCGTTATACTTTTATTTTTAAATATTTATTTTGGGGATATAGGGATTTGGGTGTCTTTTATAAGAGCATGACATCTTCTTCAGGATGCTGCCTTCTTCTTCTTTCATCAGTCTTCTTTTCTCCTGCCTTCTGGGACTGGTATCTTCTCCATCTTCTTCTTGTTGCCATCAGGTTTCTTGGGATCTTCTCCATCTTCTTCTTTATTTCAGAAATACACCACCTGTGTTGTTTGATCTTGGCTTATTTTAGGGTTTCTCTTCTATTTATTCTTCCTCGTTGTGGGTTTGGTCATATTCAGTACTGCTTTATTATTTACTTTTTTACCTTCCTGGGTTATACCTTGAAAACCTTTGGTTATGAGACTGGTCTTGGATGACTCATCACTAGTAACTCCTTTTACTTGAACTTGGATTTTCTTTATAATAATGATTTCTTTCCACAGTTGCTATGAATTAATCTATTTATATTAAACTTAATGCTTTCTTCCAAATTTAAACATTATAACTTCATTATTCTAATGATCAATTGCCATTCAATATTATGCTCATATCTGTCATGTTACAGATTGCTCCCCTCCAGAAGTAATTATTTCAGACATGTTTATGGATGAAATAATTTCTTATGATAATTTCATCATTTCCTATAATTCATTTTCTTCTCCATTTTTATATCGACTTTTTTATAATTAGAGTTTAATTAATTTTATATATATAATTATTTGTTTTACTACTGATCCTTTTCGGATAGTTAGTGTCTTCTGAGATATATTATTATTGTAATACATTTTCTTTCTATATCAACTTCGTGTTGTATCCTTGGGATATTAATTCCCTAACATTCCCTATCATGTGGGCTGGGGCAGATCAGAGGGGCACTGTACGCTACTTCTCTGCTGGCCATACACCACTTCTATAAATTGAGTACAGAGGCATATCCATCCCTGCTCAAAAAACATAATGCTGCTGGAATTATCTTCAGTCAGTCATCGAATAAATAAATAAAAAGTAGTCTCATTTTCGACTAATAAAAATATCTTTGGATTCTCCACTTCGTAGTCTCTCAGATTATCTCACATTTTCTATCTTAATAAATCTTCATAATCATTATTATACTCATTACATATATATTTTTTCAAAACTCTTAACTTGTCTGATATATTTAATTTAATTATGGTTGAAAACCTTTCTTTTAATAATTCTGGTTACTGTTTACAGTGTAACTCTCTTTCTTCTTCATCTGAATTCTCTTTATACTTTCTTCTGGTTATTCATAGTATTAGCATGGTCTTTATAAATAGTCTTTCGTATTCATTATTTGAATGGTCTTAATATATTATATTTAATTTTTTAACATTGTATCTTTACATTAGATATACAGGTTGCTATATTGATCATTTTATTTAAACATTTTGGTTCTTTCCTTTCTCTTAGAAAGTTATTAATCCGCCTTCGCATTCATTAGCATTAATTCATTTATATTATATTTCATGTGGTATTTCTTCTCTTTGCATTTCATATAGGTCTTATTATTATCATTGGTTCAAAATCATCTTCTCCATATGTTTGGTATGAGTTGTTCTTCTTTGCTCTTAATTAACTGTTTTCATTATCGTTTCATAGGTAATTAGTCTCTTTGCACCCAAATTTTTTCTTCTCTTGCATATTACACTCTTTTTTGTTATTCTTCTCTACTCCTTCAAATGCTATTGTGAATATCTAGCATTTATTCTGGATTAACGTTAATTCTCTTTTTTGAATTAATCACTTTATTTTCTTCTCCATTCAATTATAATTGACACATAATTATTTTCTGGAACTTGGTTAGTTTTAATGTAAAAGTCAAACTATTCTTTTTATTTAATTGAAAAATATTTCTCATAAATCCTTGTAATATGTTGATCTTATCTTGTTTCAAAGTACTGACGTTCTATCAACATTCAAATTCTGTTTAATTCATTTATTCCCAGAATTGTTTCATTCAGAATTGTTTATAGTACGGTGATCTTACTATTATTTCTGAATGTTTTGGTATTTCTCCAAATTCAAATTCTTCTTAATTATTTACCATAAAGTTTTCTCATAAACTTAGTTATAGTAAGTTGGTCTTACTTCATTTTTAAATTTTTCGTATATTAACTTCAAAATTCCTTTCTTCTTAATTCTTCCAAAATGTTTTGTTCTAAATTATCAGGTTGTAGTAAGAAGTACTTACTCAATTTTAAATTTTTATAATTATATTTCAATTCAAAAGTCTTTCTTTTTCTTTCTTCCATAAAGTTCGTTCCAAAATCATCAGGTTGTAGTAAGATGTACTTACTCAATTTTAAATTTTTGTTATTAAATTCAAAATTCCTTTCTTCTTAATTCTTTCATAAAGTTTGTTCAAAATTATCAGTGGTAGTAAGATGTTCTTACTAAATTTTAAATTTTTATAATTATATTTCAATTCAAAAGTCTTTCTTTTTCTTTCTTCCATAAAGTTTGTTCCAAAATTATTAGGTTGTAGTAAGATGAACTTACATTATTTTAGGATTTTTTTTTAAATATAATAAATTAAAAAATTCTTCTTCTTATAATTCTCCAGAATGTTCTTCTCAAAATATTAGGTTGTAAGATGTACTTATATTATTTTTGAATTTTTAAAAAATATAAATTCTAAATTCTAAAACTCACAACTCATTCTTCATAATATTTCTTCATAGAAGCTTGATTGTACACTCCTTTGATTTTTCCTGAAACGATTTCCCTCAACTCATATGTATTGTTATGCTTATCATTTACCACAACATATGGGCATATATTGTACTCTACACTGGCCCATATTATTTATACTTTTGTAAGTTGATCTTCTCTTTTTCTTTTCTCATAAATTTTCTTTTATATACCCAGGAAGATGGACGATTTTCTTTATGTCGTTCCATTGCTCATATTCTTATTTATTTATAATGTGCATTTTCTTAAATAGTCTTCGTTCATAAAAACCCAGTTTTGTTTCTATGTTTTATTATTCATATCATTTCCTTTCAATGATATTTATTTCGTCTTCTTCACCATTGTTTTTCGTCGTAGTCGGTTATCATGGTATCCGTCCCTTTTCTTGATGGTGTGTGGTATCTGTGTCAACCAGGGTCCATCATCTCAGTTGCTCTTATAAAATTTACCCTAGGGCGCGACACTCGGTTATTATTACTGTTATTATTTTTATTACTATATTTATCATGATAGTCTTTTCGGTTAGGTTGGTAAGGTCTGTCATCATTATTATTGGGATATGGATTTCTCTGACTGTATGGGACATTATTATGTTGGTATAAATTGTTTCTATTGTATGGATAGGGGTTGTTATTCCTAACGCCGTTAAAATTACTGTTAAACTGGTTATTACGCGGCGGGTTGTTATGGCCGTCGTAATTACTGGGCTGGTTCCCTCTATCATCATATTGTATACACCAATACTTCTCTGGTCCATGTTTTGTGTTACCTGACAAATATATGTGAGGATCTTCATCTGGGTTATCACTTATTATTTGTTTATCTGAAACACCATAAGTTGGTTTACCATCACATATCCACTCTGAAGGACTATATTTTAGTCTAACCGTACCCTGGAACTGTCCTAGATGGCACGCTAATGGAATACATTCTGGTGATTCATCTGTGTCATTATTACAGTCTGGTACGATATCACATTTCCATCTTTCTGAAATCCACTGTCCAGTCTTGCGCTGAAATTGATCTAGTCCACATGTTGTATTCTGTTTACCTCTGGTCCTTTCCCATTGGTAAACTACTGTCTTGTGGTAAATTATCTCTGAAATTACTTCGATTCTCCTTTTATAATTCATAGAATTCATGATGTCTTTGTCATAGGTAATTGGGATATTATCGCCATCAATTAACCCATGTTTCATCATCTCCAACTCTTCCTTCGTTTTTATTACATTTCTTGGATACATTTTCCTTTTCCTTGGTTTAATATCTTCCTGGTTTCGGTTAGTTTCAATTTCAGGTACTACCATTACTTGTTCCCGTTTTATATCATTTGGTATTTCTTCTAACTCTCTTTTGTTATCTCTTATTAATTCTTCCTCCCACAGTTTATTATTCTTGATGATAATTTCCACCCTTTTATTGTTATTCTCTATCATCTGTTTTAGAGTACTTGTTCTTACTTCTCTCCACTTTTTCGTGACCTCCTTTAGTGCTTCAGTCTTTCGTTTTATTTTTTCCTGTAGCTCTTCCCTTCTTTGTTGTCTTCTTAGTTTTGACTCCTCTTTCTTAATCTGTTTACGCTCCCTTCTTATTTCTTTTCTCCATCGTTTCATTTGTCCATTCAATGATGCCGCGATTAGTTGTACCCTTTTCTCGTTTGGTATTTCTTCTTTTTCTGGTTTGTTTTCCTTTTTTATTCCTTCGGTTTTCTCCTTTCTTAATTCTTCGCTTTTTAATCCGTCCTCTCTCTTTTCCTTGATGTCCTCTTCCGGCTTCTTACTGATATTGTCCAGTTGGTCACCCAATTTTTTTTTCAATGATTGGTTGCTCTCCTCCTCTTCTCTTTTTAAACTGTCCTCTCTTATTTCTTTAATCCATTTTTGATGCTCCTCTTCCCTTTTTAATATGTTCTCTTTCATTTCCTTCATCCATTGTTGGAACATTTTCCTTATCTCAACCATTTCTTCTGGTGTAGGTTCTTTCATTTTGCTTGTTGTTGTCCCCTTTTCTCTGGCTTTGTAGCTGTTGCCTAGCTCCAACTAGTGATTGGGCAGAATGTATTGGCCTTCCAATCGCTAATTAAAGCCCCTAAAGTTGTGCGCCAATTTGTAATAAAATACTAATTTGAGTGTGTGTTGATGATAAGCTATTGTGGAGTATGTTAGACTCCGATGTAATCAAGCCCCACTGTTTGGACTAGCCAATTTGTAATAAAATAAGTAAGATTGATGTGTGTGTTCTTAAATTGGTGTGGCTCTCGACGTCTTACTGGCCTGAAACACTTCCTTAAGTTTCCCAGCTGGTCGAGTCCCAATGGTAGGAAGACCGGTCGAGTAGCGTAAAGTTGATGAAGGAATATATATATGTTCAGCTTCGCCGAAAGTTTCAAAACAAAATTTATTGTTTTGAAGGAAATTTAAAAAAAAAATTATGTTTATAAAAAAAAATAATAATAATTATTAAAAATTTTTTTAATTTTCTTAATTAATTAATTAGGATCAATTAATTAATATAGGGCTGTGAAGTTTTAAACAGTGTAATGCTCTTCTGAAAATTTTTATTAAAGTTTTAGTATATTTTAAATAAGCTATCACCACTCATAAGACTGTCTTCAAACCAATCGATACTTGTTTACCTTTTTATTTTTTAGGTTATCTTCACTTACGGGTGGTAAAGTCCTTGTAGATTATCAATGAGAATTATCTTATTGGTAATTAGTATTATTGAAGAAATAAAGAACTATTAAGTATTGAAAAGTATTAATGTTTTATTAAGTAATAGCAATATTGACTCTTATCGATTAGTATCGATTCTCAGGATATCGAAAAAAGTTACAAGTATATGATATAAAAATTATATAGGGTTCTTTAAACAGCCAGTTATTACCAAAGTCAGAGAAATCGGGCTAATATTTAAAAAGTATAACGTTACAATCAAATTAATAGTTATTAATAAACACAGACATTGAATAATAATTTGTAAATATAATAATTGTTTTCACCAAACAGCTGAGTTGAACTAAAAGGAAGGCACTGGGATCGTCAAAGCAAATGGCCGCCGTCAAGTTGATCAAAATGTTGCTCGTTCCTGCAGTGTTCCAAATAATGTATTTTCTGGCAATATTCCTGTTCTTGTGGCTGCAAATCTCTTGTTAAATGTTGTGTAGTGATTGGTGTACTGTTTCTGAGTTGTATTTAGTGTATCCGTATAATTATTAGTTCAAACACTTTCCCCGATTCCGTCACTAATTTGGGTTAATGTATTATACAGTTTTCTAGTGTTTTGTGGTGTTTTTCGGAGTAGATTTATATTGTTCTGTGTTATGGAGTGTTACTTGATTGTTTCTGTTATAATATGATAGTTTTATAAGTATTTTACAAGTCACTCGCGATTTCACAATAACGCACTATACACTCGCTTTGTATGACTATTATAGGTTAGGTTATCCACGTTATCAAACGTATGTCATGTTAACCGTTCAAATACCAATAATTAACTAACTGTTTCCTTCAGTTTCAATTAAACTCTTAGCCCATATAATATTATCCTTAACATTGTTCAAAAATATTTTCACATCCTGTGTACACTTTACTATTTCACTATATGAATACCTAAACTTTGGTTATTTGTCAATTTTATTCACTAGATGTGATTTAAATTAATCTTTCAGTTCATTCTGGTTATTTTCAGATTAAATAATGCCATTTTATAGTGTTTTCTGTCCAAAAAATAGTAATTTCACTTTCAGTTTGGTATACTCTGAAAAGTCAAAACATCAAAATTTACTTCCTGTCATTATATAAATTCAGCCATTTTATCAGTTATATTTAATATTAATAATCCTATATTGTATTAAAAGGTTCATATTCCCTTATTTTCTGGTAATTAATTGAATTAGTTGTATTCTGAAACATTATTCAGGAATATATGACTCCCATGTCCAAATTTCTGAGTTTAGTCATTTTCATTTTTATTTATAATTCTGAATATAATTTATTAAAATCTTCCTAAATGGTATGTGCAATTATATGGCTTGATCTCAAGTTTATTTTGTCTAAACCCCTTTTGTTTACTTGCATTTAAATGAGCAATTTCTCTGTTTTGATGAAGTTTGGTTTCCATTCTTTTGGCCTATGATTTTTTTACAATTTTTCTTATAAAATAATTTACAAACAATATATGATGTGTGATACCCTCTCTGACTTTTACAAATAGTATTATAAATTAAACATGTTTTCAAATTACACAAAAACAATTAGTATTGGTTACAATACAAATAATAGTTAAACAAAATAAAGAATATTTTTTTAAATAAATGGTTGTCTTCAAGTCAGACATTTTGCAACAAAATCCCCATTTCCAACATGGAAACATGGTTTATAAAAAAGGTTTTGTACTAACTAACATCTTAATTACTCTCTACTATTTACAAGTGGTAACTATTTTTATAGTTCTGATGTTAGTTGTTTCAGACCCAAACAAATGGCCTTATATCTAAAACATTTTTAAACATTCTTATACTATATACATAAAAACCTTATATTTATATTCTTATTTCTAACTATTATTATAAGTAGGATTCTACAGTTTTTATACCGTCTTTTATACATTGTCTTTGGGTAATTGCACCCTGTCATTAACAAATAAATAGTATTAACCGTTCAAAAAGCACTATGACATCTGTTTTTCTTTTTTCATGTAAAACAAAAATGTTATTTTAAACAGATTCATGACTTATGAACAACATATTGTCACAGTACACATTTTAAGTCATTGAAAAATGCATATTTCCTTGCATTCAATGTTTGTGATTGCCAAGAATGAAACACAAGGTTCATTTTTTATAATACCCAAAACTATCACTGGTTCACTTTGCACTTATATATTATGTTAATGCTAAATGGTCGTATAGTCTTATTAACATAATAAATTGGTTAGCGTTTTTTCAATGGAGATTTGTTCCATGGGTACTATATTATTGTTTCATCTTAGTTCACAGGCAACTTTTACTTTATACACTTCTCTCTCTTAAATTTATATACATGTGATTTTTATTTCGTTATACTTTTATTTTTAAATATTTATTTTGGGGATATAGGGATTTGGGTGTCTTTTATAAGAGCATGACATCTTCTTCAGGATGCTGCCTTCTTCTTCTTTCATCAGTCTTCTTTTCTCCTGCCTTCTGGGACTGGTATCTTCTCCATCTTCTTCTTGTTGCCATCAGGTTTCTTGGGATCTTCTCCATCTTCTTCTTTATTTCAGAAATACACCACCTGTGTTGTTTGATCTTGGCTTATTTTAGGGTTTCTCTTCTATTTATTCTTCCTCGTTGTGGGTTTGGTCATATTCAGTACTGCTTTATTATTTACTTTTTTACCTTCCTGGGTTATACCTTGAAAACCTTTGGTTATGAGACTGGTCTTGGATGACTCATCACTAGTAACTCCTTTTACTTGAACTTGGATTTTCTTTATAATAATGATTTCTTTCCACAGTTGCTATGAATTAATCTATTTATATTAAACTTAATGCTTTCTTCCAAATTTAAACATTATAACTTCATTATTCTAATGATCAATTGCCATTCAATATTATGCTTATATCTGTCATGTTACACTATATATGTCTCACATTATGTGACAGACCTCGCTTTTCGTTTTAAACGATAGATTTTACACATTTCTTTTTGTCGGCGAAACTCATTTTGTGGTTTCCGCTTTTTGTCTGGTCCCGCACTATATTTTCACTGTTATCTGTATGTTTACTTAGGCCTATATTCTACTTTAACTATAGCAAGTTTGCATGAAAAAAGTACGTAATATTTTGTGCGCAAGCTTAGGTTCGTTAGATTACGTTTGAATACAGTTTCATAGACATAAAATAAATTCATTATGAACAACATTTTAAGTGTATATTCAGTATGTTTGTGAATGAATAAGAACAAACTTAATGTCATAACAATGTTTAGTTCTGGTTGCTTCAATTGCGTTAGTTGTACGCGTGTTGAGAATCTCATCAAATCTTACTCTGTTACAGCCATTGTATTTACTTATTAAACATTATGTTTTGCCACACCATGAGTTATGTTTCCGTTAAACAATCGTTAGGCTAGTAGCCTGGTCCAGTTTCAATGGAATTCATCCTACCATCGTTTAGGGTGTCTTCCCATACTTCTCTTCCTCCTTGGATGATAGTCAAGGGATCTTCTTGAAAATCTAGTTGAATCCATTCTCTCTACGTGTAACTGCCACCCCGTTTTGTACCGGGAGATTTTCTCATTTAAGCTTTCAGCTCCATTCTAATATGATCATTTCTGATAAGATCTCTCCTGGTACCTCAAGAACCTCATTTCCGCTCCTTGTAATCTAGATATATTTTTGGCCTTCCTAATCCAAGTCTCACTACCATACAGTAATTGAAGTATGGCCATTACATTATAATATTTAAATTGAGTCTCTTTCCTTGTTTTCTTCTTTAAGCGTTTAATGATAATCCACAAAGAGACTGGAAGAGGCTAATTTTGTTTTCAACCTCGTTGTCATCTTGAGATGTAACGCTGCACCCTAGATACTTGAAATCTGGCACCTGTTCTATTGGCAAGTCTTGTATGACAATTTTGTTCTAATATGGTTTGCCCAATAAAAAGCCATAACTTTTGTTTTAGATAAGGAAGTGGTTTGATTGTAATCTGTTAAAACGTAAGTAAGATAAGACAACGACCTTTGGAGGTCATTTTCATTCTCTTGGATGATCGTCTGCATATATTTAAATATTTAAATAAAATCCTTTTCCCAAGTGTAATCCTTTGGGAGCTTTCAATGACCATTTCCTTATGGTATTATATACATAGATGTTAAATAAAATAAGAGAAAAACTGCAGCTCCAACGCCTTGGGTTATTCCCAAGGGGCGTTGAAAATAGTGTTTATCCGTATCTGCGTTCCACTATATAAACTTTTAATAACCTTTATTAAATGAATAGAGTATCCTCTTCTCTGCATTATCCTCTATATTGTTGTTCTTTCCAACCTGTCAAATGCTTTTTCGAGGTCCACAAAAGCAAGATGTGTCTATCTATTAAATTCAATTACTTTTTCTACTATTTATTTTAGCATAAAGATATTATCAATTGTGGCCCTTCCCCTCCGAAACCCATTTTGTTGTTCTAATATCAGACTCTCAGCAATCCTTGATAACCTGTCATTTATTATTTTAGAATAAATTTTGTAAGTTGTGTTTTATAAACTGATTCCCCTAAATTCTTGGTATTACTTTTATCCCCTTCTCTGAAGGCTGATATAACATGGGCTTCTAATCAATCTTGAGGAATCCGTCGAGATAGCCAACACATATTAAATAAATGTAGAAGTCGTAATTTGAATGAGAAACTACTATATTTGATTAATTCTGTATTTATTCCATCAGAACCTGGCGATTTCTTACTTTTTGAGCACCCCAGAGCAGTTTCTAATTCTTCCATTGTTATTAAATCTACTGCTATATTCAAATCTGCTTCATCTTCGCTGATTTCGTCTTGAGCCTGGGTATCTATATCATTACACCATAGTTCTTTATAGTACTGAATCCAGCTTTTCTCACTTTAAACAATAAATCAAATAATTTAAACCAAAACATTCTTATCTGACGTCAATCTTTAAAACGTTACGTATTTTTCCATTACATTCAGCAATACACTCATTTATAATTAGTACACTTCTTCTTCTTCACTGCGTGACGTACCGATAGTATTTCGTACTCCAAACATCGAAAATTTAGTGTAGGTATAGTTTGTGGGAAAATATCAATTATTCAAAAATAATCCAAAACACTGAATTGTTGAACAGCTGTTAGTAATGCATTGCCAACTTATCAAACTAAAATTTCTTAAAATTTCTTAATCCAGTTTTACTCTTTAGACTAAAAATTGGGAAGTCATTGGTTGGACGTAACTTGATACTCCCTACATACGTACATAATATACTTCTTTTAACACTATAACTAGGTAAAATATTTTTCTTAGTTTGTTGTTCCAGCGGTTTATGCTGCAAGAACCACAAAACTTAACCTCCTTCTCTTGTCTTTAACTCTTCTTAGGAATTTCTTCCCAGTTCTTCTGTATTAACTTCTTCCCAAACTCATATTTATTATGTAAACTTCTCAACTTACATTTATTAACTTCTTTCCCTCATCCTTTGGCTTTTTACTCAATTTGCCTTTTAGTTGTTGATCGGCTGTTAGGAAGTTACAAGGAACAGGTGTTTTGAGTCAGAGCTTTCCACTAAAATTACTGACGCACAGATTCCCATGACAACGTCTCTGACTATTCTCGCTAATGGTAGATTCCTGTTATTTTACTTTTTATGCTAATATTACAGTAGAGGGAAAATGCCGGTTCAAAGCCACAAAGGAATGCCGCCTTTCTTAAAAAACAATAAAAAACACTAAAAAACATGATCTAAGAGATGACGCCGCCACCGCTGGACCCGCAGCATCACTATGGACCACAGCACCGCGAATTTCCGCGAATAAATTTTTTTATTTTTTTTATTTGGTTTTTTATTTTCTTAATTAAATTGATTTGCATATCAAGGGGGTGGGATGAGGTTCAATGGACCACCAGCATCCGTGAATATAATTTTTTATTTTTTTAAGAAAGCTGATTTGCATATCAGTGTGTGGTGTTGGGTGGGAGTTTTTTTTTATTTCATATCAGTGGGTGGTGATGGGTGGGTGTGGTTCCAACTCGATGCATTATAGTGTATATTAAAATATATGATCAGGTGTACCAACCTTTGCATGAGTTCAAATTTGTCGTGTGTTATAATGTATATTAAATCTATATGATCAGGTGTACCAACCTTTGTATTATTATTATAGTGTATAGATATTTTATATGAGCAGGTTTGTCAACATTTTCTGCGGCGGGGGGAGGGAAATTCAAATATGTGTTATATAGTGTATATATTAAAATATATGATCAGGGTTACCAATCTTACATTATTGTGTGTATAGAGCAGATCTGCCAACATTTTTTTCTCTTCTGTGGTGGGAAATTCAAACTATATGATCATAATTGTTACTCTCTCTCTCTCTCACATTTGAATGTAAGTAAAACTATCTCTCTCTCACTCTCTCTTGTTGTCAAACGTTATGTTCAAACCGTTTTCTCCCTCTCTCTTTCTCTTTCTCTCTATATCTCTCTCTCTCTCTCACTGTGTACATTGAGTAAATAATTTTAGTTCTCTCTCTCTCTCACTCGTTGTGTATGTCTCTCTCTCTCTCGTTGTCAAACGTTATGTTCAAACCGTTCTCCTCTCTCTGTGGTCATTACCGCGCATGTATATGAAATTAGAAAGTTTATATTTATTCGACAAATATTAACGCCCTCTCGCTCCTCGCTCTCTCTCTCTCTCTCTCTCTCTCTCTCTCTCTCTCTCTCTCTCTCTCTCTCACTCTCACTCGTTTCAACAAATAGTAACGTCCTCACTCCCTCTCTCTCTCTCTCTCTCTCTCTCTCACTCTCTCTCTCTCTCTCTCACTCGTTTCAACTGTACAAGCTCTCTCTCTCTTACCGTGTACATTGAGTAGTCGGTGTGATGAGTAAATAATTTTAGCTCTCTCTCTCGTTGTCAAACGTCGTCTTCATTTTTCAATGTATTAAATAATTAATTAATAGTTTTATAATGCAGTCAGTGTGATTGATCCTTGTTAGAAATATATATATTTGGCAAATATTAACTATGTATGTGTGTTATTGTCAATGAACTACTTACCTGTGTGCTGTTACAGATGACAAATCCATACGTTAACGGCGTAGCAATCTTCAATACACTCTTCTTCATGTGGTACAATACTTCTGTTTAGTGGGTACAGTTTACACACGCACATAGGTTCAGTGGTGTATAGCGAAATAAATTAAAATTATACACACATGAAAACGGTGGTTGAAATTCATACAAATCGTCTGATGTAACAGTTCACAAAAATAAATTAATTGTACACATGTTCAGAGGTGTAGAGTGAAATAAAGTAAAGTCATAATTTGTTTAAATGATTAAATATATTTTAAAATTCACAATTCATAATGAAATAAATACATTATAAAATTGAAAATTCACAATATAAAATTCACAATTCATAATTAAATAAATACATTATAAAATTGATATTTTTTCGAAAGTTTATATATAATTGTGTCGTACTTGTAGGAGAAGCAACCTGCAACATAACAATACAACAACATTAAAATCATGTTAAATATCACACACACACACACACACACACACACACACACACACACACACACACACACACACACACACACACACACACACACACACACACACACACACAGATATAGTTGGCAGAATCAACGCTTTACGCGAGTAACTTCTTAAATTATGTGTCATTCTCTCTCTGTCTCTCTCATAAGTTAATGTTCATTCATCAAAACTTTGTAAATTAGAATCTGCACTACACTCAAACACACACAGTGATAAAAAATTAGTAATGTAGGTTGTTACCTTAACGGGATACATGCAGAATTAGTGCTGTTACAAAATATATATATAGTAGGAAAGCCCACAGACTACTAGAAATAGTTATCGCCTGAAAAAAAGAAACCACACATTACGAACTAATATGTATAAACACAAATATCGTTACAATAATAATAATAATAATAATAATAATAATAATAATACATAAACTTACGTTTACTGCCGTCCGAACTGAAGTGTAAGGAGGCAGTAACTATAGATATCACAGTGAGAATTTTGTTGTTCTTTTTTTTGTTTTTAACAGGTGGTGTAACGGGGAATTTTAGCAGGTGGAGGAACAGAGTCGTCATCGTCGTCGGAACGTATCCGATAATGACCGTACGCAAGCGTATCACGGCCATTGTCTAGTATATAGCGCTTATCATCATACGGTGACAACGCTTGCTTATTTACACGCATCGTGTACAACGTATGATGATCGCTACGTAAACACAGCGCACTGACAGAAAACTGACAATGATCAGTGAGACACTTGCGATACATATCGTGTCGTAGACTCCTCTTAATAGCAACTCGAGGCACACCTTTACACACACGTTTTTGACACTCATTGCTGGGATCTTCGTGGGCCATAAGGAACGAATAACATTTCGCTCTGAGACCTACGAATTCTCTAATAGGACGACCACACGTTTCATCCTTGAACAGCCCGACAACCTTTTTGTTCTTAAGGCTGTAACAAGGATGAGACGTGGGGTAATCCGAGGTGTCAAAAACGTGCAAGTCCTTCTTCATATCTGCATACAAGTCTGATGTTTGAATAGTATACATCAGACTGTCTGTATCAGTCATTAACAATTTAACGTTGCGGCCGTACTTGGCGACAGCATAACGATAATGAAAGTCGTACATTATTGTTTTGCTAACGTCAAGCACCGTGAAGCCGACATACACGGGACGAGAAAGAACAATGGATTTTTTACGGAGTGAGAGCCCCACCAAATCGTTCGTATAACGAATCATACGTTTTAGCCTAGGTGTGGAAACTAGTTTTTGAAGCCGTCGTTCATCCGAGACTAGTTCAAAGTCTATATGTTTCCGTACGTTCTCCAGCGACTTACCGTATACGGCGTTGTTCATCAGTTTGAAAAGGTCTTTTTCAAAGCTGTTGACGGCTGCTTGCCTCTTGCGGGTGTTGAAATCGATAAACGGTTTCAACCAAGCGCTTTGCTTACAACACAACACCCTATGAGTCGCTTTCAGCTCTAAACCAAGACTTAAATACAATTTCAAATTTCGATAATGGAGAACGTAATTTTGTTTGTCCTCCAAAGTTGTTAACAACTTCTCTACGGATGACCCTGATTCGTTATACGATGATCTGTATATACTCTCGTGTAAACGTTTGGAAAAGGGAGAAAGGATATCGTGTGTTATGGGCTGGCGCACAGGTGCAAGCGGGTAGTCGGAATGCAGGTCGTGTAAGGTATTAGGATAGTGTAGGTCGACTTCGAGGATGTACCCGATGTCGGAATCATCACTCACATTACGTACGTCCAAGGACTCGATTTCGTTACGATCGAGCCATCGGAAGTCTGCGTAAGGGAGTGGTTGCGACATGGCTGCACCGTATAAATTGTTACAGTCTGTATACAGAATGAAGGAGGTCGGTTTCGAAACATCGTACTGATCTGGAATCAGAGGATTGTTAGCGACTGCATGACGGTTGGATATCATCGCGCAGCCTCCGCGGACCCCAGACTCGACGAACAGATGTAGATTTATTTCTTTCAACAGCTCTAATTCGACCCCGGTCATTTTTAGCATCGCGTTCCAAGCGAGTCTGGGAAGCGAGTAAAAATGACATGGGTCCAAGCAGTAATCGCATAAGGCCATGTCTCGAAAACTTTCAAAGACATCGGCCAGCAGCATTACGTCTGTCAACAAATACGAATCATGGTAATCTCCAAACGTACGCAGATTGAATGCACTCCACACGTTTTGCGCGTGCTCGTAATCTGCGCCCGAAATAGATAATTCCATCAACCGGTTATCAAAGTGTTCACGAGCGGGTAGACTTGTTTCGTTGAACCGATCAATACTGTCAATGTACTCGTATGGGTATACCCCCTTGCGTACGAGCAGATTGGTCTGTTCATCGAAACCCCGTCTAAGCATTTCCTCTCTAAGCAAAGGAAATTGGCTCCCGGACGCGGACAGATTGGTAACGAGTGTGTCTAGAGAGCGATTAAGAAATTGAAAGGAGTCTACGAAACGCAAGGGACCCAGGGAGAACGACACGTAACGCTCACTGGATGTCGCGATGCAGGATACGCGTTCGTCCTTATATTTCCCCAAACCCTGCATTAAATGGTGACAGTCGTAGCCACGAAGGTTGTGAAAGAAGACGGGGATATGACGAGGCATCTTGTAGCTCAGATTACAGCTATTATGGGCTGCTCCCAAGAATTTCCCCGTAAGATGGCAATGATTGCGTACCTTGTCATCGTCTGTCAAAGGGCGCTCACACAAATGACAAACGGTGGCGTTAGTGAACACAACATTGTCATCATCGGACGTAATTAATTATACGTTATGTCGTACCACCTTCATCATATCCTCGACGTCTTTCATCAACCACGAGAAGAACGTGTCTACAACGTTTTCACCCCGATAAACTTTAGCCTCTCTCCAAAGGCTGTGCGTGTGATCGACGGTAGCATAGGAGAAACCTGACGGGATATGCATCGCTTCGTATGATGTGGACGATACAGGAGGAGAAGTTATTTTCTGACGGGCACCGCTGCTATCGACGGAGTAGAATTCACCTAACTCGTGCACTGTCGTCGGGACGTTGTTACCAGGTGAACACGATTGAAGCGGAGTGATGAGGGACTCGAAGTCGGCGTAGACGGTGAAGGGTACTTTAAGACAGTGCGCGTAATTTTTAAAGGACATAAACTTCTCCTCCTCCGTGGGCATTTTGGTTTTCTGCTCGCCGTAAGGTGTGCAGTAGGGGAGATGATCGGACAGACCATGTTTGGTGGCGAAACGATGCAGGCAGTAGTCGCAGTAAAATGATTTACGAGCGTGTTTTGTTAGGGATGATAATAATCTACTCATGTTACTGATAAGACAGTAATGTTTTCGGCTATTTGTATCGGTCAGAAGCAAAAGATTAACGTGATGCGACCTGTCCTTATTCGAGGTAATTCTCAGAGGGTAAACCTCATTTTTTGATTCGTTTCTGATATTGTCTTCTATATCATAGCCGAAAACGTTTATAGAAATGTTAGGATTCTGTGCTTCAAATTTGGAAATGGACTTTAACGAAACAGGGTACTCGATACCGGACATATTTAAGGTGTTTATGAATGGGATGTAGTTTGAAGCACGGTCTCTATGTTGTTGTTGAGGGTGTATGTGGGCTAGAACAGACCACAGAAAACACATTTCATCGTGGGGGTTCTTGATGTTGACTACTGCCCTGGTGTGTGAGAGTTTTCGCGGGGTTGGAAGGTAGGAGGACGCTGCTAGAGGCTGGTACCGTCCAACAACCAGTTCCGGCTTCAGTACAGCATCCACCGACCATCCGCTCCCGTCACGGGTAAAATTAGATATGCTATTGAAGATTTTATCGTAGGATTCATCGAGTAGACAATTCAACTCGTCGCTGTCGTCCGCGAGCAACGTGCGACAACGTCCGTGGAAGACGGCGTCTTTCGTTACCTCTTTCTCCTCACCACTGTCACCAACTACCACGGTTTTGGTAAAACGTATCCTGCACGCAATATGCCACTTGATATTGCGTAAACGTGCCTGCTCTGCCTGAATATCCTCAGGCAATAAAGGACGTGCCTCAGTCATTACGAATACTATGTCATGATCCGACGCGTTGACGTTCACTGGAAGGTAGTCGAAAGTTGTGATGCACCCTCGGACACTACTGTTCCTCTCGATATAAAACCGAGTCACAACTGAAACAATAGAAACATGAGTATTATTAACCAATAGGAATGATAAATAACGTGTACACAAATTCATGTTTGTAGTAAATAAATAACACTCGTCGGGGTAATATGTCAGTTTATTACAAACCGTAAAGATGTCGGCTACTCCTGATTTTAGTATTGAAAGTGAAAGAATAAAATCATTCAAGTATTGGGAAGTGACGTTTATCAGCCCCGACGAGTTAGCGTTTGCGGGGTTCTACTTCTACCCTAGAAATTTCGATGTTTGTGGGCATAGTATGTCATTCGTAGACGATAGAGTTAAATGCTTTTGTTGTGGAATTGAATTAGTTGATTGGAAAGAAGGTGACAAACCTATGAAGGAACATGAAAAATTTTCATCTACATGTCAATTTCTAAACGATGTTAAGAGTGAGACTTTTCATACACACACCAATAGACATAGTATGACTCAAATGTTAATTCGCATCAGCAAGTTTGCACGCTACATAATTACAAAAATAATTTCTTAACTGTGATAATTGGTATTGAACTTTTTACCTTGTTCAGTCTGCTCCTCCCCACGTTCCTGCTGAAGGTTAGCCATGATCTTCAAGAGAGAGAATGAATGAATATTGAAAAAAAAGGTACTGTTATAACGCTAGTATTATGTTAGTGTATCTTAAAAGTTTTATATATCAATTTGTAGCACATGAACGTGTGGTAAGTAAGACGTTGTTGCAAGTGAGTGTCGATATGTATGCAACTGTACTAAAAAAGCTGTTATGTGCATGCGCAAATAATTCAAATGCACTTACGTAGATGATTTACATAATACATGTACGCTTAGACCAACTATTTGTTAGATCGAGAAAATTAAGTTTATTTTTTTACATGTTGTGTCGCACTGACCTGATATTTATAGATGACTTCCATACAGAAGCAGATAACAGATTTAAATAATAATTTCATGCTTACAATATACAACCAATGTACACAAACTTATAAAGCATCAAACTATATATCCTTCGTTGGGTTGTAATTATTATTAAACAGTAAAAATGCTTAGAATGAAAATATTTGCTATGATTTTAGTAACATATAACAGCGTCTTACATACCACTCGAATCTATATATACCGTTCTGTTTCAGATAATAATAGTTTGAATATAAAAAGACTGTGTATGAATACAAAGAAATATAAATTATTTGAGTGAAAGTGATTGTGAGTAGGAAAACAAACGAACCGGTAAACATTATGAATTTCCATATGATTACAACAACAGCTTAACTCAAGAACGCACGCTTAAAATTCAGCTATACCTAAAATATATCTTCAATTAGAAGTGTGATATAAAAAGTACAGTAAGATTATATTTCAGAAATTGTAATTTGAACACACACACACACACACACACACACACACACACACACACACACACACACACACACACACACACATACACATACATGTATTAAATCAATAAATAATGCACTTGATAAAATTATGCTGTACACTCACCAAACTAGTGTATGTTGACTACACAGGAACTTGTGTGTATACTGAGACGCACAATAATACAAGCAGTCTTTCAACTATTAAAACTGCTGAGATAGACTTATCAGCGCACGCGAGCAGTCAGTGTGAAACCGCTAAAATTCAGTTATACCTAAAAATATATATCTTCAATTAGAAGTGTAATATAAAAGGTACAGTAAGAATATATTTCAGAAAATTGATCACCCACCCACACACACACACACACACACACACACATACACATACACACACATGTATTAAATTCAACTATATATCTTCAATTTGAAGTGTAATATAAAAAATACAGTAAGAATATATTTCAGAAATTGTGATTTGAACATACACATACATGTATTAAATTCAGTAAATAATGTGTTAATGCAAATAATTTTTACGTTTAAATAAAATCTGTACATACAATAAAATTATGCTGTACACTCACCAAACTAGCGTATGTTGAATACACAGGAACTTGTGTATACAGAGACACACATTAATACAAGCAGTCTTTCAACTATTAAAAAAAAATGCTGTGATAGATTTATCAACGCACGCAAGCAGTCAGTGTGAAACCGATAAAATTCAGTTATACCTAAAAATATATATCTTCAATTAGAAGTGTAATATAAAAGGTACAGTAAGAATATAATTCAGAAAATTGTAATTTGATCACACACACACACACACACACACACACACACACACACACACACACACACACACACACACACACATGTATTAAATTCAAATATATATCTTCAATTAGAAGTGCGTTAAGAATAAAAGTACGTTAAGAATATATTCAGAAAATTGTAATTTGATCATACGCGCACGCTTACACACACATGTATTAAATTCAAATATATATCTTCAATTAGAAGTGTAATATAAAAAAAAAAAATACGGTAAGAATATATTTCATAAATTGTAATTTGAACATACACATACATGTATTAAATTCAATAAATAATGTTTTAATGCAAATAATTTTTACGTTTAAATAAAATCTGTACATACAATAAATTATGCTCACTCACCAAAACTAGCGTATGTTGACTACACACAGGAACTTGCGTATACTGAGATGCACAATAATACAAGCAGTCTTCCAACTATTAAAAATGTAGTGATAGATTTATCAGCGCACGCAAGCAAGTCAATGAGAAATTATCGCTAAATTTGTTGAGTATATATTGGTCTCTGGTGGTGGGGAAAGCCGGTGTTTGTTTTGGAAGTGAATACTTTCTAATCCATAATTACTTACGGTGGTGCCGCTAATGAGTGTCATGTGTCATATTAGAAAGTGAAAGGAGGATTTAACGAATACACACTGGTTTATTTCGGTATAACCCTCTGAACATACATGCAATTAGTTGTATAGTAATCAGAAATGTGTGTGAGAGAGAGAGAGACAATTTAATAGTTTGAATTTCATACCACAAGGTAAACTATATTTTTTAAGTCGTGGGTTGTTTCCGAAAATTATTATTTAAAACTGATAATTGTTTTATTAAAATCTTAGTGCTATATACTAGACAATGGCCGTGATACGTTTGCGTACGTGCCAAATTAATTGCCGACGGCGACGACGACTCTGCTCCCCCACCTGCTAAAATTCCACGTTACACCACCTGTTAAAAACAAAAACAACAAAAGAATTCTCACTGTGATATCGTTAGTTATTCTCTCTCCACTCTTCAGTTCGGCCGGCAGTAAACGTAAGTTTGTGTATTATTATCATTATTGTAACGATCTTTGTGTTTATAAATATTAGTTTGTAATGTGTGGTTTCTTTTTTTTATAGTATAATGGAAAACGCTGCTGTAATAATTGACTTTCACTGCTTTTATGATGACAACGGCAATTATATAGTAAAGGAGTTGTCGGTTATGGACGTAACACGTTTTGCATGCAGACATTGGATTTTCGCCCCGCCTGCTACAGTCGTTACGAATTCGAAATACACTAGAACCAGCTGTTGGTTAACGACAAACTATCATGGTCTGAGATGGGGTGAAGGAGAGACTCCGTACGACAATTTTGTTTCAGTGTTAACAACGTATACGAACATATATAAATATGTGTTTGTGAAGGGTCTTGAGAAAAAACGTTTTTTAGAATCGAAAATAATTCATCATCATATAATAAATCTTGATGACATTGGTTGCCCTAAAAACATACCATATCTATTTCCCGGTACGTTATGTCTTACACACTGCAATTCTTCTTCTACACAGTGTACAAATCATAATGTGTACGCACTTAGAGAGTGGATAATTAATGATTTTTCTGTTATACAAACATTTTTAATGTGGGTGTCTCATAGCATTGTTAATTTCGTTAGTAAACTTGTATATGGCTGCAGGCGATAACTATTTCTGTGGACTTTCCTAATATATATTGTAACGTGACAGATGTATGCATAATATTGAATGGCAATTGATCATTAGAATAATGAAGTCATAATGTTTAAATTTGGAAGAAAGCATTAAGTTTAATATAAATAGATTAATTCATAGCAACTGTGGAAAGAAATCATTATTATAAAGAAAATACAAGTTCAAATAAAAGGAGTTACTAGTGATGAGTCATCCAAGACCAGCCTCATAACCAAATGTTTTCAAGGTATAATCCAGGAAGGTAAAAAAGTAAATAACAAAGCAGTACTGAATATGACCAAACCCACAACGAGGAAGAATAAATACAAGAGAAACCCTAAAATAAGCCAAGATCAAACAATACAGGTGGTGTATTTCTGAAATAAAGAAGAAGATGGAGAAGATCCCAAGAAACCTGATGGCATCAAGAAGAAGATGGAGAAGATACCAGTCCCAGAAGGCAGGAGAAAAGAAGACTGATGAAAGAAGAAGAAGGCAGCATCCTGAAGAAGATGTCATGCTCTTATCAAAGACACCCAAATCCCTATATCCCCAAAATAAATATCTAAAAACAAAAGTATAACGAAATAAAAACCACATGTATATAAATTTAAGAGAGAGAAGTGTATAAAGTAAAAGTTGCCTGTGAACTAAGATGAAACAATAATATAGTACCCATGGAACAAATCTCCATTGAAAAAACGCTAACCAATTTATTATGTTAATAAGACTATACGACCATTTAGCATTAACATAATATATAAGTGCAAAGTGAACCAGTGATAGTTTTGGGTATTATAAAAAATGAACCTTGTGTTTCATTCTTGGCAATCACAAACATTGAATGCAATGAAATATGCAATTTTCAATGACTTGAAATGTGTACTGTGACAATATGTTGTTTATAAGACATAAATCTGTTTAAAATAACATTTTGTTTTATATGCAAAAAGAAAAACAGATTTCATAATACTTTTCGAACAATTCATACTATTTATTTATTAATGACAGGGGACAATTCCCCAAAGACAATGTGTAAAAGACGGTATAAAAACTGTAGAATCCTACTTATAATAATAGTTAGAAATAAGAATATAAATATAAGGTTTTTATGTATATAGTATAAGAATGTTTAAAAATGTTTTAGATATAAGGCCATTTGTTTGGGTCTGATACAACTAACATCAGAACTATAAAAATAGTTACTACTTGTAAATAGTAGAGAGTAATTAAGATGTTAGTTAGTAAAAACCTTTTTTGTAAACCATATTTCCATGTTAGAAATAAGGATTTTGTTGTAAAATGTCTGACTTGAAGACAACCATTTATTTAAAAAAAAATATTCTTTATTTGTTTAACTATTATTTGTATTGTAACCAATACTAATTGTTATTGTGTAATTTGAAAACATGTTTAATTTATAATACTATATGTAAAAGTCAGAGAGGGTATCACACATCATATATTGTTTGTAAAATATTTTGTAAGAAAAATTGTTAAAAAATCATAGGCCAAAAGAATGGAAACCAAACTTCATCAAAACAGAGAAATTGCTCATTTAAATGCAAATAAACAAAAGGGGTTTAGACAAAATAAACTTGAGATCAAGCCATATAATTGCACATACCATTTAGAAAGATTTTAATAAATTGTATTCAGAATTATAAATAAAAATGAAAATGACTAAACTCAGAAATTTAGACATGGGAGTCATATATTCCAGAATAATGTTTCGGAATACAACTGATTCAATTGATTACCAGAAAATCGGGGAATATAAACCTTTTAATACAATATAGGATTATTAATATTAAATATAACGGATAAAATGGATGAATTTTATATAATGACAGGAAGTAAATTTTGATGTTTTGACTTTTCAGAGAATAACAAAAATGAAAGTAAAATTACTAATTTTGGACAGAAAACACTATAAAACGGCATTATTTAATCTGAAAATAAGCTGAATGAACTGAAAGATTAATTTAAATAACATCTAGTGAATAAAATTGACAAATAACCAAAGTTTAGGCAATCATATAGTGAAATATTAAAGTGTGCACAGGATGTGAAAATATATTTGAACAATGTTAAGGATAATATTATATGGGCTAAGAGTTTAATTGAAACTGAAGGAAACAGTTAGTTGATTATTGGTATTCGAACGGTTAACATGACAAGAGTTTTGTGACGATCTAACCTATCTTACAACGGTAAAGTTAAGCGGTGAATAGTACGTTATTGTGAAATCGTGAGTGACGTCTAAAATACATCTAGAACTCTCATATTATAACAGAAACAATCAAGAAACAATACATAATACTGAACAATACATTTCTACTCCGAAAAACACCACAAAACACCAGAAAACTGTATAACACATTAACCAAGTATTAGTGTCGGTATCGGAAAAGTGTTTGAACTTATAATTACACGGATATACTAAATACAACCCAGAAACATTACACCAGTCACTACACAACATTTAACAAGAGATTTGCAGACACCAGAACAGGAATACTGCCAGAAAATACATTATTTGGAACGCAGCAGGAACGAGCGACATTTTGATCAACTTGACGGCAGCCATCTTTCTTTGACAATTCCAATGCCACTCCGTGCACATATCAGCTGTTGGTGAAAACAATTATTATATTTTCAAATTATTATTCAATGTCTGTATTTAGTAATAATTATTAATTTGTTGTAACGTTATACTTTTTAAATATTAGCACGATTTCTCTGACTTTGATAATAATTGGCTGTTTAAAGAACCCTGTATGATTTTTATATAATATAATTTGTAACTTTTTCGATATCCTGAGAATCGATATTATAATCGATAAGAGTCAATATTGCTATTAATTAATAAAACATTAATATTCTTCAACACTAAATAGTTCTTTATTTCATAAATATTACTAATTATCACTAATATAATTCTAATTAATAATCGATCAGGACTTTACCACCTATAAGTGAAGATAACCTAAAAAATAAAAAGGTAAACAAGTATCGTTTGGTTTGAAGACAATCTTATGAGTGGTGATAGTTTATTTAAAATATACCAAAACTTTAATAACAATTTTCAGAAGAGCATTACACTTTTTAAAACTTCACAGCCCTATATTAATTAATTGATTATAATTAATTAATTAATAAAATTAAAAATTTTTTTTTTAATTATTTTTTTTATAAACATAATTTTTTTAAAAATTTTCTTCAAAACAACAATTTTTGTTTTGAAACTTTCGGTGAAGCTGAACATATATTTCTTCATCAACATTACGCTACTCGACCGGTCTTGCTGCCATTGAGACTCGACCAGCTGGGAAACTTAAGGAAGTGTTTCAGGCCAGTAAGACGTCGAGAGCCACACCAATTACACACCAATTAAGAACAAAGACTCATTTATTTTATTTTATTACAATATATATTATGTAACAGCCATAATTCTGCATGTATGTACATGCAAAGCTTCAGGGGATGAAAAATTTCCTGATAACTACCACCACCACCATTACATTCCACTAGTCTTCTTTGTAGTCATTGTTTAGTTCCGCCTCGTTTGATACAGACGTCTTCACTTCTAATAATGTCGTTTATCACAAAATTCAATGCAGTTTCTGCTATTGAGTACAAACGGTGTGCAGAATTAACAGTGAACAAGCAGTATCCGATCGTTAACATGGTGCATGTGGACACAAGATATGGGAAGTCTGTGCTTGTAACGTTGGAAGATGGTGAGCTACGCTATCGTGTATATCTACCTAAGAGATATGCTTGCGTCTTTACAGATGAAGAGCTCCATCATATAAGCCCCAGCGACCTACATCTCGTGTTTCGAGGCATGAGGAGCCAAACAGTGCAGGTGGAAATAGTATCTCGTTAAGGTAACAACCTACATTCCTAATTTTTTTATCATTGTGTGTGCGTGTGTTTGAATGTAGTGCAGATTCTAATTTACAAAGTTTTGATGAATGGACATTAACTTATGAGAGAGAGAGAGAGAGAGAGAGAGAGAGAGAGAGAGAGAGAGAGAGAGAGAATGACACATAATTTAAGAAGTTACTCGCGTAAAGCGTTGATTCTGCCAACTATATCTGTGTGTGTGATATTTAACATGATTTTAATATTGTTGTATTGTTATGTTGCAGGTTGCTTCTCCTACAAGTACGACACAATTATATATAAACTTTCGAAAAAATATCAATTTTATAATGTATTTATTTATTTAATTATGAATTGTGAATTTTATATTGTGAATTTTAAAATATATTTAATCATTTAAACAAATTATGACTTTATTTTATTTCACTCTACACCTCTGAACATGTGTACAATTAATTTATTTTTGTGAACTGTTACATCAGAAGATTTGTATGAATTTCAACCCCCACCGTTTTCATGTGTGTATAATTTTAATTTATTTCGCTATACACCACTGAACCTATGTGTGTGTGTGTGTAAACTGCAACCTTAAAACAGAAGTATTGTACCACATGAAGAAGAGCGTATTGAAGATTGTTAAGCCGTTAACGTATGGATTTGTCATCTGTAACAACACACAGGTAAGTAGTTCATTGACAACAACACACATACATAGTTAATATTTGCCAAATATATATATTTCTAACAAGGATCAATCACACTGACTGCATTATAAAACTATTAATTAATTATTTAATACATTGAAAAATGAAGACGGCGTTTTGACAACGAGAGAGAGAGCTAAAATTATTTACTCATCACACCGACTACTCAATGTACACGGTAAGAGAGAGAGTGAGAGAGAGAGAGAGAGAGAGAGAGAGAGAGAGAGAGAGAGAGAGAGCGAGAGAGAGCGAGAGAGAGAGAGAGAGAGAGAGAGAGAGAGAGGGTGTTACTATTTGTTGACACAGTTGAAACGAGTGAGAGTGAGAGAGAGAGAGAGAGAGAGGGCGTTAATATTTGTCGAATAAATATAAACTTTCTAATTTCATATACATGCGCGGTAATGACCACAGAGAGAGGAGAACGGTTTGAACATAACGTTTGACAACGAGAGAGAGAGACATACACAACGAGTGAGAGAGAGAGAGAGAGAGAGAGAGAGAGAGAGAGAGAGAGAGAGAGAGAGAGAGAGAGAGAGAGAGAGAGAGCTAAAATTATTTACTCAATGTACACAGTGAGAGAGAGAGAGAGATATAGAGAGAAAGAGAAAGAGAGAGGGAGAAAACGGTTTGAACATAACGTTTGACAACAAGAGAGAGTGAGAGAGAGATAGTTTTACTTACATTCAAATGTGAGAGAGAGAGAGAGTAACAATTATGATCATATAGTTTGAATTTCCCACCACAGAAGAGAAAAAAATGTTGGCAGATCTGCTCTATACACACAATAATGTAAGATTGGTAACCCTGATCATATATTTTAATATATACACTATATAACACATATTTGAATTTCCCTCCCCCCGCCGCAGAAAATGTTGACAAACCTGCTCATATAAAATATCTATACACTATAATAATAATACAAAGGTTGGTACACCTGATCATATAGATTTAATATACATTATAACACACGACAAATTTGAACTCATGCAAAGGTTGGTACACCTGATCATATATTTTAATATACACTATAATGCATCGAGTTGGAACCACACCCACCCATCACCACCCACTGATATGAAATAAAAAAAAACTCCCACCCAACACCACCCACTGATATGCAAATCAGCTTTCTTAAAAAAATAAAAAATTATATTCACGGATGCTGGTGGTCCATTGAACCTCATCCCACCCCCTTGATATGCAAATCAATTTAATTAAGAAAATAAAAAACCAAATAAAAAAAATAAAAAAATTTATTCGCGGAAATTCGCGGTGCTGTGGTCCATAGTGATGCTGCGGGTCCAGCGGTGGCGGCGTCATCTCTTAGATCATGTTTTTTAGTGTTTTTTATTGTTTTTTAAGAAAGGCGGCATTCCTTTGTGGCTTTGAACCGGCATTTTCCCTCTACTTATTACGTTTATGGATTATACCAGATCAGGTGTACTAGAGCGTATATCTGGTCTTGAATTTTGGGCGTTCCACAGTTTTTGTGTTCTGAGTTTTCTCACTGTCTTACACACTAGAGATTCTTGGAGAAAGTCACAAGACTACAACGTTCAAGATACGACGACCTTAGTACAGCTCTAATCGTGACAAGTGCTTAGTTAGAACGGATAAACATTGCATAAATAACACAGTCAAGTCAGCGCTGTCAGTCAGTACTGTGACTTATATTAAGGAGAAATATAGATAAATCATTTCTGCTATTAATAAATACGTTACGACTGAACATCTGTTCCGAGTTTCTACGTGACAGAGCTAAGACGTCTGCCTCTCCCTTCACAACCTGTCACTCCCAACGAGTCACGTTCACTGACTTCATATCACTCCACCACGGCCAATGGGAATTCCACTGTCTGAGTCATGCTTTGACACACTTATTTTAGTAGAGCTCTTTGTTATTTCTTTTAATTCTCATTCCTGGACGCACTACTAAACCACTCTTCCTAAGGCAAAGCTGTCACCTTTCTTCTAATCGCGGAGTATTGTATTTATTTCTGTGTTCTTCTAGATGGAAAAAATAATTATCAATCAAGGACTGATTTTTGAGTTTTCGAGGATGAGATTACCGGTGGAAGTAGAAAGGTTACCACGTGACCGTTGCAGCCTTGCTACCTTATTCGCCTAATTAAATCGCTTTGACTATGATAACAATTCTACTATCGCAACTCAAGAAGTCTGACAAGATTGCAGTCTGTCACCGTTATTATTTAACGTTTACGTCGACGACTTATTAAGAGGTGAAACTTTACTCTGAATGGGAATCCGTTTCCATCCAAGAAGAATACAAAATAATGCTATATGCAGACGGTCACGCTGTTCTAGCTTCTTCAAAAACCGGCCTCTAAAGAGCTGTTCATCTTACCAATGATGTAGTAGAATCACAGAATTGTAAAGTATGCAGCACCAAAACAAGACCAATGTCATTTAAAGGAAACAAGCTGACTAGAAATTTGAATGAAAGGAAAAGTCTCTGTTAATTACGGAAATGATCGCGATACAGATATGAAACTGACAACTTTCACCAAGATATGAGACGCAATTCAGAGAATTGTAGGCCAACTTTGCAAAAGAGAGATACGGTCAAAATTGTATAGTACCATTCGCAGTGCTACCATCTTTGAAGTGACAGAGACGTTCGGGTCATGAAGAAAAGATGACCAACGAATTTAATTGGGAGATCTGAAATTTCTAAGGAAAAGAGGGAGAAAGGCTACATCGACCATATCCGTAATAATTGTGTAAGGCAAGAGAACTAGTAATATGTGCTCTAGAAGAGAAAATAAAGTAATGTATAAGAATATGGCCGGAACGTGTAAACCGAATGGAGAGTAAAGAAAAAACTGAAAATTATATACTTATTTAATAATTATAATCAGATCTCAAGGAACAATAAGTGAATCTGATAAAAACATAATCCGGTCTCAAGAAACAATAAGTGAATCTGCTAAAAATACAGTACAATATGAAAGAACATATCTAGTGGTGGCGCTCTCTTAGTAAACAATACATAGTGGTCGTAGAAAAATTAGTTAATCAAATCTGAAGGCCTGTTAGTTTCTTTTTAATTCTTCTTGCCACTTCGGGTAGATCGCTGACTGTGTTGTTTCGGTGTAAGCAAAGCTTGCCGAAGCAACTGCATGTTATACTTTTGATTTCATCGTCAACAGTTGAGGTTAAGGTATCGTTATGTATGGTCACACCTGGGGCGTCCAGAAGAGCTAGTAGAATACTTGGTTGTAGTATTTGGATAACTTAGTGTTGGTTGGTTGGGTGTAACCCACAGTTGAACTCCGTACGAAATGTAGGTTTTGGCCACGGTGTAATATAGAAGTAGTTAAGTCTCAACAAACAATTTTAATTTTCGTCAAAGGAGCCAATTTGTTAGAGTTTAACTTTGTTCTGTGGCTTTTTTGGTGTAATGTGCGCCTTCCAGGATAGGTTCTTATTTAGTATTAGATCCAGGTATTTGATCTCATGTTTTACTGAAAGCAGAACGTCCTTTATTTTTATTTCTGAGCACTCGGTATGACGAGTCGGGAAGGTGACTTAGTTTGAGTTTATCAGTTGTGTGTGACACTATGTACCTATATGGTTCTGAAGACAAATGTAAAGAATTTTTTGCATCGTTAACAAAAGTTACGATAAATCGTATCGACGGTCTGAAGGACGTCAGCTACGATTAGATACAAGAAGGGAGCAAGGACGCTTTATTGCTAGAGTTATCTTTCTCCTTATGTTTGTCTTTAGTTCCCATCTTCGGGTATTATTGTTCTCAGGTGTGAGAAATATCTGATGCCTTGCATACAGACTTCTCATGCAATTAACTTTGGCTGATTTTGTCTGACTTCTCGTTCTTATTTTATACACATTTATCGACAGTCCTATCCTTTTTGTACTTGTTTTCAGGTTTGAAAATTTATCCCTTGCAGTGATCTATGCAGTGACGTTAGCTATATCGTACTCACTTGTTGTAGAGTACTCCTGACGATCTACACTCGTTTTCCTTATTGCACATTCTAGTCCAAGGTTGAAAAAGGAGATGAGCTAGCCCGCCGCCCTGTTGGCGTAGATAAGGCTATTGCACACTGTAATTTAAAACGTAATATGGGATAAAAATGTGAGCTCTTACAAACAGGAAACTGGATAAAATCTTAACTATGAATTTAGATTAAATGAGAAGATAACACGTCGACAATTAGTTCATGAGGATAAAAGACGGACAGCAAAAGTATAAAGAAGGATTGCAATGATATGGTCAGTGACCGTCAGGTCAGAGGGCCGACGTTCGCTGATTTCTAAAGTGTAGTTTCGTTCTCGTTTCAGTAGTTTCGTTTCTTACCATATTCGTTTTTGTAAGAACAGCACTTCATCGCCAGTGTTCTGTTCTGTACAATTTCTATTTCCTATTACAGTGGGCGTAGCTAGATAGGCATTTAATTCTACCAAAGCACTGGCATTTTAGTTGAAATTTTAGGTGAAAAGTAAAACGGTCACCAACTCCAGCACGTGGTGGTTAGTGTTAAATATACACGATAGTAACAGATACCTTAGGTATACATCAAAACGTAGCATCCCTTAATGCTAACTTTGCAATTTAGTTTGTAATGCAACTAAAAAACTGTAGCAAATAATTTAATAAATAACACAAGTTCAAAGCTTAAATTTAGGTCATCCAAAGTCGTTAATGCTGAATCAACGAGATCTGGCTTTCTCAGGAGAAACCTACATTTCCACTTATATGAAGTCATCAATGTTATCTTTCCATGTCAACAAGTTTTTAACATTTTTTAAAACAAACTAATTCTATTGATGTGTTTTCTATTTTTCGGCAAGAAATTAACATTTGTTTCAAGAAATAACCCTAGATCTTTTGGATATCTTAAGAATTTTAATTCGGATGATGTTTTTGTAACATCTGTTCCTCTGGATACTCCACATTTCCTATCTAGAAATTTACTTAAGACTGGAACAACAATGACTTTATAAAACTATGTCTCTGCCCTATGTGTGCTTTCTTGTCTTAAGTATTGCAAGTCTTCTGATCAGTGTTTCATGATTTTTCATATACAATATCACAAGGAAAATAAGTAAAATTCGATAGAGGTAACACGAGAAGTGCGATTTGTTCGTTTTGACACTTTAAAATTTAATTTTTTGTATTTTAGGTATAATTTTAAGATTAATTTAATGAAAACAAAGTGAAGAACGTAGCACGTGTACCAGACGAGGCGAGGTTGGAGGTACAGGGCAAGAAAACACGGGAGGAGACAAAATATCCACCGGTAGTAGCGGTTAATATAGGAAAATTAAAAAGAGAAATAGCGAATAGAATTGGTAAAGTATCGGCGTCTACTTTTTAATAAGAAAAAAGGTTTTTTTTTTTTTCCGGCAGGGCAGGTGAAAATCTCTATAGACACACTGGAGCCCCGTAGCTCCAGGTAGTGTGGGACTCTAACCCACTAAAAACACCTCCCTTTGCAACAACTGAGCGAGCCCAACAAGTTGCTTTTCTTTAATATTACGTCACGGTTTATGGGGTAGAAGCCCACTGGCTGTTCCCCGGGTTGAGATTATTGTCTTTCTCTCTTTTAGAGTTTTACAGATTTAAATGCACTAGTGTGTCACCAAATCTTGGGGCTTCAATCTTTTAAGCCTTCTTAGCGTGTGCGGAGCTTCTTCCACCACGCAAAGCATTTCAGGATTTATATGAGTCTGAATTCTCATGTCATGGTTAACTGCATATTTTGTTACGATTTCACTGACATATTCTACTTTGAGATCTTTGTGCAGATTGTCATTCCTAATATACCAGGGGGCATCAACGATACTCCTAAGTACTTTGTTTTGAAAAGTTTGTATCATTTGAATGTTAGATTTCTTGGTGCATCCCCAGAGTTGTACACCATAAGTCCACACAGGTCTCAGCACTTGTTTATACAACAGCAATTTGTTTTCAACTGTTAGTTGTGAATTCCTACCTAACAGCCAGTACAATTTCCTGAATTTTATGTTGAGTTCCTCTTTCTTTTTTTTTTACATGCTCCCTCCATTTAAGTTTTGCGTCCAGAGTCATACCCAAATACTTAGCAGTGTTAGAGTATGGCACTTCTTGTTCATTGATGTAAATCCTTTGTATTTCTATTTTTCTGTTGGTAAAATTGGTGTGTATTGATTTCGTTTCATTGAGTTTGATCCTCCAGCGTCGAGTCCAATCCCATACCTCTGCGATTGAAGTTTGCAGTTTATTGGCCGCTGTCTCGGCATCATTACCTACCGCCAGAACAGCAGTATCATCCGCAAAAGTCGCAACGGTTGTTTCCTCACTGTTTGGTAAATCTCTCGTGTATAACAAATACAAAATTGGACCCAATACGCTCCCTTGGGGAACTCCCGCGGATATTTTCTTTAAAGTTGAATATTCATCCTCATGCTTCACCCTAAAGTATCTTTCTGAGATGTAAGACTTTAGTATCAGATAGAATTCCTCTGGGAGATCCCTATGTAACTTGTACTCAAGCCCATGATGCCAGACCTTATCAAAAGCTTGCGCTACATCCAGGAAGACGGCTGAGCAAATGTTCTTCCCTTCAAGAGCCTTTTCAATAACATGGGTGATTCTTTGTACCTGGTCAATAGTGGAGTGCTTTTCTCTGAATCCGAATTGATGATCCGGCAACAGGGTTCTTTCCTCTAACAAAGGCTTTAATCTCTTCAAAAACAGTTTTTCAAATAGTTTTGAGATCACCGGTAGCAGGGAGATTGGCCTGTAGGACTTTTTATCTGTTGGTGCTTTGTCAGGTTTTAGCATCATGATAACCTCAGCCACCTTCCACAGACTAGGCACATACTTCAGCCTGAAGGCAGCGTTGATCAAATGGAGTAGTTTTCTCATGGCTTTTCCAGGCAGTTCCTTTAGTATTTGGCCTGTTATCAGGTCAAAACCCGGGGATTTTTTTGCGCTTAGATTACTCTTAATTTCTTCTCTCAATTCCTGTAGCGTTACTTTCTGTATGTTTTTCCTATCTACTTTCGGCTCAAAGTTAGTGTTTTCCTCTGCTGTTTGTCTAGGTAACGGCTGAAAGATTTCCTCAAGGTGTCTGGCAAAGAGAACGGCTTTCTCCGCCGCACTTTTCGCCCATGTCCCGTCTTCCCGGCTGATGGGCGACTGGTGGGTTTTCGGCCTTTTCAGTCCTTTAGTACTCTTCCAAAGTGAATAGTCTGTATCCTTCTGAGCTGTTAGCTTGCTTAAATATTTTCCAATCCCCTCATTTTTAACCTTTTTTATCAGTTCCTTCAGCTCATTACAGAGCAAGTTCAAGGCTCTTTTATTTTCTGGTGTGCGAACTCGCTGCCAGGTTTTCCTGGCCTTATTCTTTTTCCTGACAAGTTCATTCACCTCTGGAGGAGGGCAGATTATTCTCTGTTTCAGTTTTCTGTTGATCTGGGGAGTGCTTTCCCATGCTGCTTTCTGAATATTAGTATTAAATCTCTTGACTTCTTCATCTAACTGGTAAATATCATTCAAAGGGACATGAAGGTCTATGCTTTCATCCAGTAGTTGCCTGAATAGGGTCCAATTCGTCTTGTTACTCGAAAGCTGGCACGGGTATGACCGAGAAATAACCTCATCATTTATTGTCATGACAACCGGTGAGTGGTCCGATGAGAGATCCTCACAGTTTTTAACATCTATGTACCTGCTGGATAATCCTTTAACAACGTAAAAGTCAATCAAATCAGGTAATTTGTTGCCATCTGCAGGCCAATAAGTTGGGGTAGCGCTTGAGTGAAAATCAAGTTTTACTTCAATCCCAGCTTTGTATAGTTCCCTGCCTTTGGTGGTCGATAACCTAGAACCCCAAAAGGTGTTTTTGGCGTTAAAATCACCTCCAACAATGAAGTGATTCCCCAGCATCTTGAATAACTCAACATAATCTTCTTTTTTCAGATTTTGCCTTGGTGGGCAGTATATTGCAGAAATTTTAAAGTTTCCTTTACCAAGCAGCTGCACTTTGACAGTTGCCACTTGAAACGAGTCCTCCTCTATTTTCAGGTCTTCATAATATTTGATAGTGCTTTTCAGCAATAAGGCCGTGCCTCCTCTGGCTCTATCCGCTGGATGAGCCGCATGATAGCAGCTATATCCTCTTATATTAACAATCGCATTTCTGGTAAGGTGGCTCTCCGAGATTAGGCAGATGTCAATGCTTTCCATATTTAGAAACAATTCAAGCTCCGTTATCCGTTGCAGAAGTCCATTTGCATTCCACGTTGCAATTCTTACGGTGTTATACATGTTTTTGGCTTAGAGGGGCAGCAGTTACTTGTGCGCCCACCTGCGCAATTTTTTTCGACAATTTGTTGTTTATTTGCTGTTGCTCAGCGAGTTTCTCGAGAATTTTGTCAGTAGAATCTTTTTGTTTTTCCATCGCCTTATTCAGGACGTCAAGTCTTTCAATGACCTCACTAAGCACTTGATCCATTTTCCCAGCGTTTCCTGCGGTCTTGAGTTGTTGTTGTTTCACTGCTCTTGCATAGCTGTTCGTCCCTGTATCCCTACCTCTCGCTGCTAGAGGAGCTTGTTTGCCCCTCGAAGTCACAGTAGGTAGATATAACGGGATTTTTTCCCCGGAAGCCATATTCCCGACACCACTAGTCTTTTGCTTAAGAAAAAAGGTGCCAAAGAAACGAAGATAAAAATTTGTGAATTCGTTCTGTTGGTGATGCTCATGCTTTGTTGTGAATCGTGGGTGGTGACAGATTGTTTGAAGAAGCGGTTGGAGGTTGTGTAAGATGTAAGGGGTTATGAAAATGGATAACATTAGGAGGAAGGCAGTTAGCTAAAGGCTTAGGATATACGCAGTATTGAAATTAGTAGGGTGCTGCAACTGTGATAGTGTGGAAACGAGAAGCACAGGAAGACGTGGACTGGAATAACGAATTGGCTGATAGAAGAAGGTTTCGCTGGTCTAAAGCTGAGACAGAAGCTGGAGACAGGCTGACATGGACAAAAATCATCGCTTCCACACCGAAGTTGTAGAGTAAGTTCCTCACATATTGTGTCAGTAGAACGTAGACATTTCTGACATATTCAGTCCTCGAGTAGTTTTCTGTAAGTGTACGTCCGAAGGATTGGGAACCTCTAAAATGGTGGAGGGAAGGGGGCATTTATTCAGGGCGCCATCATTATGGGGCACAGAATTCATAACCTAATACAGAGTTCCATGAAAACTTTGGTACGAAAATTCACTAAGCATGTACATATACTACACTGGGAAAACACGTCGTTCCGTCACGGGAATTGCGTCAACCAAGCACCAGACCCGACAGATAGCACAGAATAGTCGAGCATCAACTCGCGTCGTCGTCCCCTTTTCTGGATTAGATCACGAGACCTGTTCCGATTCATAAGTATTAGACAATCGTTTCTTCTTCCATTGTTTTTCAGAACCTCCTCATTATCACTCTGTCATGCCATTTTTTCTCCATTTTCTGCATAACCGCATCTGAGAAGCCTCTCAATCCTGTCTCTCTGCCCACATTCTCGTTTCACAGAACGACCCACACGTACGACTTCACCAATCTCTTTCTCTTGTTCTTTAGCCATGTCACATCTTCGCTTCGCTCCTCCAATCCTACATTAGTATACTCCTCAAAACACCTGTACTTTCCTACTGGTTCTGTTTATTCTTCCCTTCCCATGACTTCCATTTCCTTGCTGTTATTAATTTTTGTTGTTTTTTTCCCTACATTTATTTCGTCTCATTTTTATTTATCCCGTTTTCCTAAAGCAAAGTTTGGTAATATTTTAACTTTGCAGAGTTTTAGGTCGTTAGCTTAAATTACCAAGTCGTCGAATCTTATATAGTTTACCTTTTGTCCTCCCATACTTAACCCTTCGTCGTTCTCCAAAATGTCACTTCAAATGTTTTCAATATAGAATTTAAAAAGGATTGACGGCAGACAGCAGCTTTTCCTCATTCGTCTACTCACTTCTAGACAATTTGTAAGTCTAATACTGATTATATTTTTCAACGTTACTATACACAAAAACAATGTATTTCAATTAAGCGTAATGTATTTAAGATTTTATAGCGTTGTATACCCTTAGAAAACCATACTATTGATTCAAAAATTTTTAATGGAGGAGACATCATCCGATTAGTTTTGATTTCGCCAGTGATCTCAGTTTCGCAAAGTCGTATCAATGAAGTTAGTTACGCTAACTAAAATTTAATGGAATAATTCGTTTTGATGTTTCCAGTGATTGAACAAGTAAACAAGAAGAAATGTTACGTGTTTCTTATTTATTGTATACCACTGTTAACACCCAAACTGCTTGTTGCACGGACTTTGATAAATAAGTCCTTTGATTTCGATTTGCCTTGATGGTATTATTGTTACTGAGTATATGACATTTCAAACAATTTACAGGCATTGGACAAATGCAATGCACAGAGAAGGGCATTGAAAATGCTTCAATAAATCTAAAAAAAATATATATATTTATGTTCGAGCCTCCAGGTTGTCTAGTGGCTAACGCGGGCGATTGATGCGCTCGTGGTCCCGGGTTCAATTCCCGGCGGAGGCTCCATACGGCGTGCACTCAGCGTCGTGAGGCAAACTGAGTAGGCGCTGAGATAACAGCGCCGCCTCCTGGCCGTGAGTACCGCAACTAGCGCCTGGTGGCGCGTAATACTAGCCATACACCGTCACACCAAAAGCCGCGCGGTACGACTTGGTCCTTAACGGACTGTGGAGCGGAGGTTTATTTGTTTATATTTATGTTCATTCACAAATCAATGAATTCATTCTTCATTCACCAATCAATGAATTCATTCTTCATTTACCAATGTAAAGATTATAAGTTAAATGTAGTCGCATTCATAAGCGAAGTTTTATATGTGTACTATGTTATTGACAAGAAAGAAGTAGTTTCTATGGAAACTCACTGGTTCCCATTTTCGATCACGCACCAGCGATCGTTTTCAAATGTGCGACACGTCCTTATAAACATTTTCAATGTTAAAATTGAATAACATATTGTCGAAATATATTTTTGTATAATTAGTAGTACAGTCTACCCAGCAGGGTAATGATGATGTCTATGAGGATGTGAGGAAACAATTGTATGCAAGAAGTTTGTCAAGTTCCACTACAAACAAATACTGTATCAAATACACTTTATGGAACACACGGTCTGTCACAGCCTAATGAAGCCTGCCTACTAAACCACTGTGTTTGAAACGTTTCGTTCCACGCACTGCACCACTGTTAAATAGAGGCTCCTTGGCGAGACGTTGGAATGGGGTTTTACGTTTGTCGTTGTAACTTATGCTGTTGACTTATTTCTTCTATGACTGAAGGATTTGTAATATTATTTCGATGAAACTGAGCCAGATACCACAGAACGTTTGCTGTGGCTCTGATTACTTTACTTTAGAAGCGCTTCAATAAGAGTTGCTGATGGTTTACAACTGTATACCACAAGTACACGCAGGATTTAAGACAGTTCTGTAGACTATCAACTTATTTTCCAATGTCATCTGAGACTTCTTCTAATCAGTCAGTAGAGTTTTTGCACTGAAGCTGTTTTTTATTGCAGATCAAACTGTGTTGTCTTCATGAACTGTGTGTTTTTTTTGCCACATAAGTCGTCGGTAAGTATGCAGGTCCAGATAATGCACTTTGCTTACCTATGGCAGTCTACAGCCACAAAGAAATATATGGACAGTAGTTTGTCATTGTAAAAGTTGCATGAATTGATTTAGCTGCGTTGACTTATTTTTTTTTTTCTCAGAGATCTATTCCATCCAAATGCCTCTGCAGACGGAGTGAGAAATGTTAAATGAAAAGTTTTTAATTCTTTTTTCGTACCCTACGTCTTTTAACTATTCGATTGTATATTAATTTATTACTTCAACTTGGGAACTTAAGTTCCGTTTATACCATAAGTTCTTTCATTAATGTTTTGCCTTTTGCAGCAACACACATGCTTCGTTTTCAAATAATGTTGTTTTTCCGTAGTCGAAGTTTTTGTTTCTTCCTATAATAATTACAACGTGTGTAATTAAATAAATGTAAATAATGCTTGCTTGTGTAGATAATTTCATTTCATAATCAAACAAAACCTGAGCGCAACAGTGTGAATTGAAATGCAACAGATGAAAGTGACTCGTTCGTGTTGCGATATACTGTAGGCCTAAGTATGGGGCAAAACTGATGCTGAATGTGTGTCTAACTCGGCCAACCGTACCGGTCTCAGTGTGTAACATTACGTTACGCTATGGACACGCACCCTCCAGTCAGCTGTAGCACACATCATCTGATGTACCGTATGTGTAACTGGGCTTACCCCCCCCCCCCCACCACAATTTGGAACATACGTGCACGTCTTGTTTGGGGACTTTCCAGCAGCTTGTGATAGCATTAACAGGAAGTAATTAAATGGAGTTTTAAGGAACTTTGAAGTCCCTGAGAAGATGGTTAGACTAACTGAAATGAACGTGTGACCGTGTGACCGTGTTACTCAATGTGCGGTAAAGATCCAGGGTGATATTTCTGAAAGCTTCTTATCGAAAAACAAACTTAGGCAGGGAGACTCGCTAACCTGCTTATTATTTAATGCAGCTCAGGAAATGGTAGTCAGAAGAGCAGGCACTGACGTAAGCGAAAGACTCATAAATAAGTCAAACCAGTTACTAGCATATGCAGATGATATTGGTATTTTCGAGATGACAGTCATCTGCTCGAGTCCAGGTGGTATATCTTAATTTGAAAGCAGTATCAAAATATCTGGGCTTAAAAATTAATGCAGACAAGTCAAAATGTATAATTGTATCGGGATCACAAGCTCGGAAGAGTAGATATAGCCAGTACATCAACTTTGGGACTACAGATTTGAGATAGCGAAAACATTTACTTACCTGGGTTCATTTGCGACCAATGAAAATGTTATGGAGGAAGAAATCTAAAGAAAACTTCTTGTCGCTAACAGGGCTTACTTCACTTTAAAAAGGAAATCTGGGTCCAAATTGTTGCCAAGGACAACAAGGGACACTAGAGAAGACTCTGGTCGTTCCAGTACTATTGTATGCATCGGATAAATGGGTTCTGAGCAGAAGCACTGAGAATGCGTTGGAAACATTTGAGAGAAGAATACTGAGACGAATATAGGGACGAGTGAAGGAGAGAGGTGTCTGGAGGAAAAGAACTAATGAAGAGGACATACCATGCTACACGACACGAGTATTACCAAAAAATAAAGATAGGACAACTTAGAAGGGCAGGTCATGATGTTAGGATGGAAACGAAGGACCCAGTAAAGCGCGGGGTCCTGTATGACTCAGATGGCAAATGGAAACTGGGAAGACCAAAACTGACGTGGCAAGAAAGGGCAGAAAGGGCAGGAATCCACAATTGGAGGATTGTTGCATCTGACAGAGACTGTTGACGAGGTCTCCTTCAGTAGGCCAGGACCGCCCAGGGTTGTACCGCCCATGATGATGATAATGATGGCGATGATGGACACTCACGCTTTCCAGGGTACGGTTATTTGAATTCCACGTCAAATATAATTCTCAGTCGATTGATTTTAAACTGTCGTACAACGCAAGTAACATTTTGCTCATCATCGTCTTACCTCAAGTCCGTTGCGCTTTCTACCCGTGGTAAAGGAAAACACCACACCACCACCACCGCCACCTCCAGAGGGACATTACGTACAATAATGAGCTATACGGGTAATCTGTGCGTGCTGATATGTAGATATCGCATTGTTACTACGATTTGTTTTTCTCACCTAGTTTAAATCGACTCAACCTCCGTATCCAAAATGAAGAATGAACCTACCCCAGGTTGAGGTAATGAGGTAGCTACCTACCCCCGGTCTTAATACCTTTGTATAACTTTAATGTTACAAACAAAAATAACACTGTTGCACACCACTATAGATAAAAATTCCCAATTAGGGCTTTCAAGCTTTCATCGTCAGATTGGAAATAGATTATCTATAGTGGTATGCAACAGTGTTATTCTGTTTGTAATTATAACCACTAACACAACTTTATTAATTAAATTTAATGTTACAGTTTGATGCTCTCCTCTTCATTTTGTGTACACTCATAATCTTTCTTTTGTTCTTCTTGTCCTTTTAGTTCTTTTTGTACTTCATGTTCCTTAGGCTTCTCTGGTTTGTCCTTCTCTTTCTTTTCATTACCCTAGTTCCTATCATTCCTCTCGAATTTCTAGCGTTTTTCTTATTGTATCGTTTTTCTTCCTTATTGTCCCATTTGTTTTTATGTTCCTTATGTTCCTTTCACGTTTCATTCCTTCTTTTTGTTCTTCATAATCTTCACGATCATTACGTCCTCTGCTCTGTGCGTTCTTCGTGTTCTAGTTTTTTCTGTGCTTGTAGGCCTATACGTTACGGTTTCCGTCCTTCGTCACTATGACACCTCTGTCAGTTCTGTCCACGGTTCAGGTCCAACGAGGCTTCTAGTTCCTTCGACATTATACTTTCGGTCTTCACCAGTTGTGGATTTTTACACATTCACGGTAGATTCTCATTACAGTTCACTTTGTCGTTTGATAAAATAAAACAGAAGAAAATATGATGAATGCACCCAGAATTTTAGAAGCTTTGTAGTAAAACATGACACACATTAAAAAGGCCCTGTCGGTATACTATGACAAATTTTTCGTAATTATCTGAAATCTGTTGGAACTGTGTATTACGTTATTCTTTTTATTCTCGTAAACAATATTTTCATGGATTTTTTTGTGTCTATATTGTTGAAAATTGTCAATAATATACTCAAAATCAAATTGTATATAATACATACATGATTGTAGACACCAGACCTCGTCATATAGCTTTAAGGCGTTCTGAAAACGTAATTTATAGCCGTCAACCGTATCTGCTCGTTATACGCTATTTTCACATTTCATTCGCGCAGAAAACTTCTAACAAGGAGGGCGGCAGTGATTATTCCTATGCTGAAGGAAAGTCAATTTCAGGAACACTGACCACTGCCTGAATTCTTCCTAAACGCTAGCCGCTTCCAAAACGCTGCCTGAATCTAACCGCTCTAATAAAAGTAGGCTTACTCAGGTAGTTTTTAGTCATTAATTAATTAAATTTAATTTCTACCAGTGCCAGAGACAAGATGGTCAGGGCACTATACGTCCGAGGCCGCTCGTATATTCTCTACGCGCTAATCCACTACGACAAGCGTACGGCAACTAATTTCGGAGATTGTTTTGTAGTTACAGACCAGTAGCACGAGTGACACAGCAGCATTTACAACGAAAGTGGTCGACGTTGCATGTCTATGTTAAACGGTTACCAAGAGAAATTGGCGCTACTGTGTCCAACCTGTGAACAAATAAGCTTCAAAAGAGCATTTCAAAGCCTGTGTATAAATTTACTTGAAGATGGTAGTAAATTTTTTAATAATTTTCGGATGAATAGTGTAAGAAACTGTTTACAAAATTAGGCTACCGTTTCCACTTCTGCAGTGCACACTCAATGCCCATTAGCCAAACCGAGAGGTTTTCCGGTAAGTGTATTTTTAATTAAACATTTTCTGCATTTATTAAGTTGGTACTTATTATGGTGACTGTAGGCGGCAATCGAACTGTCAACAAGCATATCGCTGCTATTATAATATAAAAGTAACGTCTGCCTGGCGTTGTTGGGGGAGGCATAGTAGTCCAGTCAAATTAGATCAAAAAAGGGCAAATAAGGGAAATAATTTATAAAGTTTTGATACTTTACCATAATACTCGTTGGGGGTCTAGTAGTTGTACCCTCACCCTTACCCAGGGGAAGCGCGTCCCCCTCCATCACCCAAAAACATCACTTTTAGCGGGGGTTTTCAGTTTTTTCCATTTTTACGCAAAACCACTCGATTTGCGACAATAAGGTTTATTACAAAAAATGTTCCTCATAAAAATTCGACATAAAAAGATGTATGCACGTTTTGTGTATGAAGTACCTTTTTTGTGTAACAGATACCGGAAAAAGGGCGAAAATACGTAAGCATCTGATTTTGTCACGTTTTCTGTGTCTTTTGCAGCTAAATAAAAATAGCTTATGTAAATATATCCATATATATATATATATATATATATATATATTTAAAATATGTGGTGTATATATATAATTATATAAGAAATTATAATTATATATATATATATATATACATACAATTTTTTCCATATATTCGTACTTGAACAGGCAATCTGTTTGGTTCCTCAGATTTGTTCGATAAAGAGGCCGCCCTCATGACAAAGTTTGACGCTACTTTCCAAGAACTGTGCATTTTCATTGATACACTGGAGGAATGTCAATTTTCTTTTGAAAGATTTGATGCTGAAAATTGATGAATATCTACCAGAAAGTGTCTCAATGACAATGAAAACTGTCAAAAATAGATTATAAGATCAATGTGGTGATGAGTCCTATTCGCTAATATGAGGAAAAGCCCTTCACTTGCTTGCTTTCGTGGTAGCGTTCTGAAAATCGTGAACCAGTGGTACAACAAACGACCTGGCAATGAAAAAGACGAGCGTATGAGAATAGTGAAAGCAGCTGCAACCATTATCCGCGAAGATATTCGAATGACGCCTTACATTATGACTGAGTATCCAAACATCACCAGCTTCACTGAAAATGTTGAATCTGTGGTTCCTGAAACTCTACAGGTGGTTTTACACGGTGTGATTGGTGAAAAAGAGATCTTATCAACAATCTGCAATGAAAAAAATATACAGCCATTTCTCATGCAATCGTGTCAGCTACAAGGCCTCGCTCGTTGTTTTGCCCTTGCAACTCAGTCTTGCAATATACTTGTTTCGGAAAGTGGGATGCAGAATCGTTCTCGATATTGTCTCAAATATGGGTTTCTCTTCTAGCTGTAGCAGTGTCGCTTTATTTGAGTCTTCAGCTGTACAATCCTGGAAGCCAGCGGTTTCGAAGGAATCATTTTCACAGTTCTCTTTTGATAATGCGGACTTCAACATTGCAACAATGACGGGCAAAGGCACATTTCACGCAATGCATCGAATCAGATGTATAACTCCTGGTGATGCATTGGAAGATCAACAAGTAACCAAGCTATCTGCAATGCTTACCTCACAAGAAACTGCAAATGCCCAGAAAATTGAAATGTAAACGTTCAAAAGGCAAAATAGAGTTAGTATTGAAGGAGTTGCTGTTCGAAATGTCTACCCAGAAGGAACATTCAGAGAAGCAATTATTGCTGAAGACGATGCAGACGTCTACATTGTCCGCAAAGCAGTAGATGCCTCACAAGGGAACGGGAGAGTTGTCATTGTTGGCCAAGACGTTAATCTTATTGCTCTCCTTATAGCAATTGCCCCAGAAGGAAAGGATATCCTTATGATGAAGGAAAGTAGAGGGAATGTCAAAACAAGATTTTACAGCTCGAAAGATTTACAAAATTTTCCCATCATTCACAAGTGTAGGAAATCAATTCTGTTCCTTTACGCAATGAGTGGCAGTAACGCTACGTCAGCCTTCTTCGGAAAAGGAAAACTGCAGATAATTCAATTGTTCAACCGGTCCCAACATCTCCACGATATCCCCACTGTGTTCAATGATCCAACATCGACACGTGAGGTCACTGAACAAGCCGGCGAAAAATTCATTCACGCAGTGTACAACAGAATCCGGAAAACAGCTGGTTCATACAATTTGAACGATCACAGATTTCAATGTTTCGATGTTTCAGCTAGTAGGTCAGGCGAACAATGCTGTGATTCTTTCACGCTTGCCACCCACCGCTGATCCAGCACGCCTTAACTCACATCGTGTATATCCGCAAATTCAGATGTGGCTGGGGAATTCCTTGGACGCGAGGACCTGGGGATGGAAGCAACGGAATTCATCGCTCTCTCCAGTGTATATGACACAAGCTCCTGCTCCAGAAAGAATCCTAACTCTGATTTCATGTGGCTGCACTCAGGGTTGTGGAAGAAAGTGCAAGTGTGTTAAAGCAGACTTACGCTGCACGGCTATGTGTAAGAATTGTCGTGGCCAAAGCTGCAGTAATAGGGTGCCACATCGACTCGACTTGTGAGATGAGTTTCCTGATGATCCTTTGTAAATCAGTGATATTTTTTCTTCACTCTCACTATTATTTACTTTACCATGTCATCTAGTGAACATAATTTTATTATGAATAAATTTGTTTCCCTTGATATTTCACATAGCTTTACCTTTTAGACACTCACCAAGAATGGAATATTTGATAATATGGGGCAATACTATATATAACAATACTTATATATATAATTATATAATAATAATAATATTTTTGATACAATTGGTTAGTGATGTGGTTTAAACAAGAAACAATTGAAAGAAGGTATGTATGAACTTGAAAATAGGACAAAATCAGATGCTTACATATTTTCGTCCTTTTTCCGGCGTCTGTTACACAAAAACAGTACTTCATACATAAAACATGCATAGAATCTTTTTTATGTAAAATTGTATGAGAAACATTTTTTACAATGAAGCTTATTGTCGATAATCGAGTGGTTTTGCGTACAAATGGAAAAAACTGAAAAACCCCGCTAAAAAGTGTTGTTTTTGGGGGTGGAGGGGTGACGCGCAACCCCTAGAGGAGGGAACTTTTTTGTTTCCAACTGCTAGACCCCCAACGAGTATTATGACAAAGTATCAAAACTTTATAAATTATTTCCCCTATTTTTCTTAATTCGACTACACTATAGCGTCCCCACGCATGTCCCAAGTAAAAATACTACTTGCGTAGCGTATGGCTTACTAGTGATACCATTTAAACAATTGTTCGTTTACACGCGTACGCTGTGCATAATGCATAAAGCGTAAGAGCATAAAAGCGGCCTGAGGGTGGAAGTTTGCATGGAGTTCGCACAGATTCTTACGCAGCAGTTAGTAGACATTTTGGCCTCTTCAGCTGGAAAAGTTACAAAAATAGTACTAATCATATTTACCTACTTGTGTATCTCATGTTTTAATGTAGCCTGAGATACCTTGACCCTAAACCCTGTTAACTATATAAAGGGAGTAACTGCAATTACAATTGTACTATTTATACGCAATATTAAAAAATAATTTGTATTCATATAAACAACAATACTGTATAAGTAAAAAAGCTTAGTGTGACAAAACGAAGACTGATCAAAAAATTAATTAAGAAAATGTTAGACTTGCAGCGACGAGGAGAAGGAACAATAGAATTAAAGAATACAAAAGAATTGGATCAGAGAAATAATGAATACTCCGTACACTATATCAGGACAAATGAAATGGAGCAACAACGTATAAAGATCTGAGAAAGAAAGTCTGCTTTAACAGACTATAAAGGACTTACTAGAAACGAGAAAACTGATAGCCAAAAATGGATCTACACAGAAGAATTACAAATGGTGTGTCGAACAATACCAGTAGTAGAACAAAAAAAAAAAAAAAAAACTGGAAATTGATTATCAGAAATCAGGAAGAACATATATAAAGCCAACACAAAGGAGAAGAAAATATTTTTTTAACTGCATATCGAGTTTGAAAATTTGTGTCTTTATTTATGAAGTTGTTTGCAAAATGTAGAAGTTTTTGTTGCGTTAGTTTTGACTGGTTTTCTTAAACTACCCGAAAAATGCGCAAAAACTGCAAGCAAGAAATGAGGAAATTATATCACCAAATGGCCAGTACGTGGCCGTTATTGTCCGCTAAAACGTAATACAACACGTTGTTTCGTTACGTTCTGTTTCATTCAATTAGCGAAAATGCATTACATAATTATTGCAATTCAAAAATATATTTCCTGAAATGTATCGCTGTGTATTACTGAGACAATTTGTCTCCACTGGGATTGACCGGATCATCCAAATGGCGAGTGTCTACGTTCATTTTTACTCTTCTGTGTCTTTGATTTAAAAATTTGTTGATAACGGTACAAGACACTCTTTATGTTGTTTATATTGGAAATCGTATTTGTGAAAGAATAAAAGAATGTAACAATCTTGAAACAACGTTAATCAATTATGTATAATAGTATAAGTAACACAATGCAAAGAAGATTAATTAATTGTAATGGGCTTTATTTACAAGCACAAAAACCTACCAAAAAATACAAAAACGAAAATACATGCGACATTGCTCAGACCAGTGGTAACACTTACGAACCCTCTTAAATACGATAAGATTTGAAAGGAAAATACATGCGACATTGCTCAGACCAGTGGTAACACTTACGAACTATCTTAAATACGATTAGATTTGAAAGGAAAATACATGCGACATTGCTCAGACCAGTGGTAACACTTACGAACCCTCTTAAATACGATAAGATTTGAAAGGAAAATACATGCGACATTGCTCAGACCAGTGGTAACACTTACGAACTATCTTAAATACGATAAGATTTGAAAGGAAAGTACATGCGACATTGCTCAGACCAGTGGTAACACTGACGAACCCTCTTAAATACGATAAGATTTGAAAGGAAAATACATGCGACATTGCTCAGACCAGTGGTAACACTTACGAACCCTCTTAAACACGATAAGATTTGAAAGGAAAATACATGCGACATTGCTCAGACCAGTGGTAACACTGACGAACCCTCTTAAATACGATAAGATTTGAAAGGAAAATACATGCGACATTGCTCAGACCAGTGGTAACACTGACGAACCCTCTTAAATACGATAAGATTTGAAGGAAAATACATGCGACATTGCTCAGACCAGTGGTAACACTTACGAACCCTCTTAAATACGATAAGATTTGAAAGGAAAATACATGCGACATTGCTCAGACCAGTGGTAACACTGACGAACCCTCTTAAATACGATAAGATTTGAAAGGAAAATACATGCGACATTACTCAGACCAGTGGTAACACTTACGAACCCTCTTAAACACGATAAGATTTGAAAGGAAAATACATGCGACATTGCTCAGACCAGTGGTAACGCTTACGAACCCTCTTAAATACGATAAGATTTGAAAGGAAAATATATGAGTCAAAAAAATAAGAATGAACACTCCTAAGATATAAAGTTTCTAAGAAGATTACAAAGCGTAGAGTGGAAGATTTCAAAGAGGAAAGCTATATTTCGTATAACAAATCACAGCTCTTAGACGAAAAGGTAGGGCATATTCATTAAATGGGAGCATCAGAATAACATAACTGATACTTGGACCAAAAGTTGAGTATACCATAAAAAAGGTGGCTGGAAATATACATGTAGTGTAGGGAGTGACTTAGTATCACCAGCTGACTTAGCTCAAGATGACTCTTAAGAGCTGCGAAGATTCTTCTTGCCTCTAACTTACTATCATCGCCAAACCACCTAAGCTAATAACTAGGGAAGATCAGGAAAAGTCCTTGTTTTCCATTCACTGGATACGTCAACGAGAGGACTGGAACCATCTACTTACAAGGAGACTAACGCACTTCACCGCTGTGACATGTAAAAACAAAAATTGTTGATACAAGACATAACGTTGTCCAGCGGGGACCTCGAGGAGGTGACGTTTCGGTATCCAGACAGGCGGACTGGTGAGCCCAACTCCCCGAATCGAGCCGGGTACAGAGAGGCTCCTACTGTGCCGGTTACACTGACCCACAGGGTAGAACTACCGAAAGCTGGGCCCACTCTTCGCTCCGATTATATCAGCCTTGATACCGCAGAAAATTGGTTAACCCCGCAAGGCAGCGTGCGCCAGGGCGAATGTTTCGATGGAGAAGACAATAACGACAATAAGTGGTACAGCCCCAGGTCCCACAGCCCAGAGCTGTAGCCTCAGAACCATCCTGCGGGGTTCAGTCAGTCACACAGTGAGATACCCTGGACGGCCCTCCCCGACCTGAACAGGAGTACGCTGCGTGGACAGGCTGTGCTATTGGGGTTCACTGCGCTTGCTGTAAAAAGGCCCACCGGGACAGAAGTTGTAATCTGGCAGCTACTATCAGGGAAGAGCCAACCCTGGTTCCCATTCTGGCAAGACTCACACTTTGGCACGGTTTAATCAGCTCCAATCTGGCCGAAATACCTGTTGACCTCGGGCCAATGACGAAGCGGTGTGTGTCAGGTAGAGATTACGTAAGTCGGAAGCCTCTTCCGACTATGGTAGTATAGATCCCCTTCCTCTTGCACCACATGGGGTTAACACCAGACCTCCACCTGCGGGGGAGGGATTGATAATTCACAGCCGGAACTGAGGAGTATGTATGTCGAAAACTTTTGGTAAATGTGTAGTAATCACAGTGTAAATGGAGACGGATTGCCTTTGAGGTCAATACCTCATCGTTTAAGTCAGAACAAGTATTTACATATTTCATCCTCAAGAAGGAAGATTAATTATAACATTGCACTATAATCTGCCTCATAACATTCAGTTATTGGTGAAGGCTCGATTCGATTTTTTAAGAAAACTGTCAACGGACAACAGAGACTTGGTCCAAGAGGTTAAAAAAAAAGTAACCCTTCGATCCAAAGAAGCCAAGAATTGACAGTGGTAAAGTATAGCAGTACCACAGTACACTGGTACTGTGCAGATTAAATTTATTAATAGATGCATGGGGGCATTCTATATTTATAGATAAAGTACCTACTCATAGTCTCTCCTCCTCACTGCAGTGACTAGCAAATAATAATAATAATAACAACTACAATAACAATAATAATAATAATAAAATACAATTGTTATAATCATCATCATCATCATAAACGGTCTAAGAAACATAAAAATTCCTATGTATAATAGTTTAATCTTAGAGTAGTAGTTTGGAAAGATTAATATTATTCATTAATATTAACATTATATTGTAAAGTATATAAATCACCGAGTGATTGATTAAAATAAGTATACAGTTTACGTAATTATCATGTTCCAAATTAACTTTTGTTTTTTGTTTGTTTTATAACAATAATCAATATGGTCGCGAAAAATTCTATTTTTATTGTAAATATATTATTATGCATATTAATAAATATAATTTCTGCCGCAAGTAGTTGTATTATATTTTTATCGTTTCAAGTCACCTGACGTACACTTCACTGAAGACAACAGTATCATCACAGAGGTCTGTACATGAGTAAACAAATAAAGGAGATAATTCGATTTTAATGTAATCAAATTATATTTCATAGTATACATAATATAATACAATTACTACAAGAAACTTTCGAGTTACATATATAGAAAATTATTCTAATAATATTAGAGGTATTTCCTCTTGGAAATACAAAATTAGTTTGTCTGTCTCACACTTTACGTAATAATTTCTGTGACTGAAAATATCAACGCAAAATCTGTTTAAATTATCTTGATAAATTGTAATGCTTGTTTACTTAATCAACTGTTTTATTGGTTATTTCGAAACGTTTTAGGTATGAATGTTCTAAGTTATTAGAATTATTATCAGTAGTATTAAATGTTTTGAATAAATCGTATCGTTTTGTTTTTTATATTTATTATTTAATTAATATAAGGTTTTACAGTGTGTATTGTTTTTACATATTATGTGTGTGTATATATATATATTGTAGCATGACAGAAAATCCACTACATTTTAAGTCATATGAAATCCTAAAGTTTTATTACACCAACAAATGTTATAATAATATAGAATGACATTTAAATAAATCAAAGGAATGAACCACGATAAAATAAAAATCCTCATTACATTATATATAAAAACCACTGTTTAAAAAAACCAAAGAAAGTATCGAAGCAACTCATAGTATAATATCAGTAATTTACCCAGGAAGCTAAGAGCAGTAAACCAGTTATATAAGACCATATAAAGAAAAAAGAGACTCAATTAAAGAGTGGTGAATACCAAAATACCCCAAAAAACAAGAAGAGGGAAGAATAAAGTTTGTGAACAGGAAGAAAACAATACCCTGAAACCTGTAGAGAAGAGTAAAGTCAGTATCAGTGAATAAGTTAAATGCTCCAAACTAAACCTCAGTCGAGATAACACCAAGTACCTTGGTTTACCCAAGAATGAAGAAGGAAGACAAGAAAACCAGAAGAATGAAGACTAGAAGAGGGACAAGAATGAAGACTAGAAGAAGGACAAGAAGGAAGACCAGAAGGAAGATACGAAGAAGGACAAGAAAGAAGACAGGAGGAGAGGAAGAAATAGTATGAAAGAAACACCGTTGTAAAACCTATTATTATATAAACTACTATCAACCCCAAACCCACAAAAACTATGCAAAAGAAAGTATAACATACCCAAAATCCTATAAAAATGTAATTATTGAGAAAACTAAAGTGCTGTATAGCGTTATAAGAAGTGAACCGACTAAAGCTATTGTGTAATAAAGAAAATAAACTAGTCTTAACAGTCCATGATTACTAAAGGTCTGGTCTGAGATAATAAGACTCAAAATATCAGAACCAACAGTGAAAGTGAATTTGTGTAAGTGTTTTTTAGAAATGCAATAAACTTAAAGTTGGTGATACTATAACTTATCAGTATGCAATATCACAACTTTAATATCTAATAATAAACAGCATAATAAAATAATAAAATGGAAGATTTCCAGTATTTTATTATTTTAATGTAAATCTTTATTTACAAGACATTTGTAAAAAATGATAATAAATAGAGTATGGGAGTTCATGTTTACTGATGTAGGGGATCACAAATAATAATGGTTTAGACCAGAAAGGACTGGCATTAATATAGTATTAATAAGTGTAAAATGTTTAAATAGACTGTTTATTCACAGTCCTAAAATCAATGTGTTAGTAAAATGTATTTGTAAGAGTTATTAGAAAATAAGATTTATGTTGTGTGTTTTAAAAAAGAATTATGTTTGCTAAATAATAGCCTACATACCATTAATAATGTTCCAATAGGTATGCTATGCTAACTCAAAAATAGTTAAAAGATATATGTTCAAATCATGTCTGCAATATGTTCAATTGTGCAGATTGCTAAACAATGTTCATAATTAATTATTTTAATAACTGTAGTGTTAATTAACTACTACACCACACAATAAGTTATAAACCATGTTATTTTCATATAATAGTAATTATGTAAAGTCAGAGGAGGAGTTAAGTTTAAATTTATTTGAGAAAGACAGAAATATAAAATTCTAAAATCTAGGCCATTTGGTGAATTCACAGAAACAGTATAAACCAATATAATTCACTTATAAATCCTGTAAACTAGCAAGATTTATATAAGGTAACTCAATTAACCACTACTAGGAATGATCCTATGAGTTAAAATGATAATAAGGAAATATACCTTAACATATTGTAAATTTTCAAAATATATAAATCAATTAATTTTAAAGAGCAATGTCAAATTTACAGATTAACACAAAAAACCAGTTCAAAGGTTTAATTTATATGTACTTAAGGAAAGGAATAGGAATATGAATAATTAAAATTTATTATAATAGTATTAAGAATATTTAAAATGGAGGAAATTCGTATAAAGACGGAAATCCAATTTTGAGCCTATATTTCCAAAAAGTGAACAAAATTTGTTAATTTCCACAAAATGTCTACAGATATGGACTATAATACATCAATTTAAAGGGAATGAGATGATTAAACCAATAATAAGGTTCATAATTCATAAAAGTGATGAATAAAATAGATAAATTCCATATATAATGTAATATTTTATCATGTGTATGGGAAATCGAAATATGTTAACAATACTTTTTCAAAGATTAACTGGGCCAGATTTATGACCAAGTTAATTAGTCTTTTGTTGAATATCAAGCTGAATAGTTGTGTGACAAAACGTTCTTTAAATCGAGTCGAAAATGGTACTAGCGTTTAGCCATTAAAATAAGTGAAACGAGAGTTAGACGAATTAGACACTTTTTAAAACTAAAGCTATCAATACGTTCACGACAATAGTGAAAACAAACATCTAACTTCATGATACGAGTGACAGAAAACAGTAAAACATTATATTTAAACTAATTCACTCTACAAATCCTAACCATATCTTGAGAACTTTAACTCAAAGAAGTGAGCACATACAAAATAAACTAACCAACACAAGTTTACACAGAACACTTCGTCAGAATACACCAAATAACTTAACAGACATATTACACCAGTGCGGGAAGATTTCAGACATTCACGAAGTTAATTTTGTCGTGATTTCGGACATGCCGATTTTGCAGTGAACTCACCATATCTAGTAGCGGCCATTTTGAAAATTCAAGCCTGCCTTCTTTATCTTCCAGCAGTGACGTCATCGTCTGCATATTGGTTTGACAACATACATACACATTACTTATTGGAATTATTTAAATTTTATTGAATAATAATTATTGTATTTGTGTTAATTGTTAATGTTATACTTTCTCGTCACCCTTCTCTGACTATTAATTTTAATCGCTCAAAGAACCTGTCTTTTAATATATTAAATATCATAAATTTTGTTCTGTATGACACAATCGATAATTCCCGAGACAGAGTCGATAATTGCTCTCCATCGATAAAAAATCGATTATTTATTTAAATTGTCAATAAATCTTTATATTTCCATTATTTCTTATTTGTTACTTATTTCACAGGTTGATTTAAGAGTATTTATTAGGGCTGAAGGACTTAACTAAGAAGAAAATATTTTATTTAAACGAGATATTGGACCAGCCAGAAAAGTCACCAATCGATTGTTAACTGGAGTTAATCTATTTAACTCCAGACTTGGTTCAAATCTTCAAGAAGCGCTCGACGGTCAATAAATACCTGCCTGTTATTAAAATTTTTACAAGAATCTTATAAAACAGATTTATTTCTTATACACACCTCTTAATAAACATAAACAAAATCTTTTACTATTTGAAAATTCTATTTTTATAAAATTTTCTATCAACTTTTTATCTTTTGTAACGACCGGCATACAGGGTCTTGTTACAAAGTGGCGTCCAACTTAGAGGGCTTGATAAGATAAGCTTGGCAGCGATTAATTAATAGATACCAGAAAAATGAAAAGACGAGCTACTTCGAAAAAGAGGGCGGCAGAGGCCGAAAAAGAGGTTGACATGGGGGATAAGGAGGCAACACCCGTTGAAGATTCAGAAGTGTTAGTGGCCCGGGTGGAACCGAAACAACCCGTACCACCAGAGGAACAGCCCGAAGTAACCACGCAGACGGGGGAAGTCAATGTCCCAGAGAAGGAGAAACCATCACGAGCAGAGGATAGTAACATACAGGAAATGCTCAGACAAATGATGGGAGAAATCAAATCCATGAACAAGAAAATGGATTCCACTAACCAGAAAATGGATTCCACTAACAAGAAAATGGATGACAACAGCCAGTCTACCAAGGAAGATTTGGGGGGAATAAATAAAAGCATAGAAAACACTAACAAGAGGATTGAAGAAACCAGTAAGAATTTAGAAGAGAAAATGGAGGAAAATAACCAATCTATGAATAGGAAAATGGAAGACCTGAAAAAGGAAAACCAATCCTTGAGTAAGAAGATGGAAAAGAAAATGGAAGAAAATAATAAGAATTTAGAGGAGAAAATGGAAGAAACCAGTAGGAAAATAGAAAATGACAACCAACAATTACGGGAAGAATTGAGAGAGGACAATCAATTACTGAGAGAAGAATTAAGGGAAGTTAACCAAGAGAACATGAATAAGTTAGACGAGAGGATTGAGTTAGCCAAGGAGGAGATAAATAAAAGGTTAACAGAGACGAAGAAATCCATCGTAAAGAAGTTAGAACAGGAAGTCGTGGTGGTTAACCAGCAGATCAGAGAAGTAGACGAAAGATGTCGTCAAACAGAAAACGAAGTGCTGGAAGTCCGGGAAGTAATAACTAAGGAGATTACTCAGGTCCAAGAACAACAGAAAACAAGAATGGAGGAGACCAAGAAATTTGCCTTGGAAGAAGTAAATAAAGTGAGGACCCAAGTAACAGAAAGATGCGACGGCGTGGAAGCCGCTATGTCAAACATAACCGGACAGGTGCGTCAGAGCCAGGAGGAGATAGAGTTAATAAGGAACAGACCACCTGGATATCACAATTTCCCCATGTCAGAGAACAGAGAATGGCTCAATTTCCGGCAATACAAACGGAAGCCTATGGAGTTCTTGGCACGAATAGAGGAGTACCTCGAGAAACACCGAGGGAACCGATGGGTCCAGAACAGAGAAATCCTTGACGAGTCGTTTCGGGAGGTGAATGACCATTGGTGGATGGCCAACCGGAGCGACATCGACAATTATGAACAATTCAAGAGCCTGTTCAAGGCCAAGTACTGGTCAGAGACCACGCAAAATCTAATAAGAGATAATATATGCCATGGCCGCTACAAACCACAAGTCGGCAGTTCAATGACAGCTTATTTCCTCGGCAAGGTGTGTATGGCCAAGCACTTAGAACCACCCATACCGGAGGAGTGCCTAATAAATAAGTTGTCTTACAATTATGATGAGGAGATAATTCGTGCGAGGAGGGGCAGCCAGATAAAAACCATCCAGGCAATGACAGAACTCCTAGAAAATTATGAAAATGAAGACTACTACCGACAGAGTCGTAGAAGAAGTGATGGGCCCGAACCAAGGATGTACCAGAACAATAACCAGGGTACGAACCACATAAATACTGGGTACCAAGGAGGTCGGACATATCCGCGAAATAACGGTTCTAATAATGGAAATAATGTGAACAATACTAATTACAATGATAATAATAATACGGGTCCCAACCATCAAAACCCGAATCGACCCTCTAATGGTTATCAGGGTAACCGCAATCCCTACCCTAATAACGCAAATAGTCAGAGAAGCCCCAATTATGGTAATAGTCCTTACCCTAATAATACCAATCGTACGGGTCCCAATAATGGTAATTTTAATAATAATAGGTTTCCTCGCCCTAGAGTGAACTTCATACGTGCCACAGATGGAAGACAGCGAGGATTCAACCATAATCGACGAAACAGTTACCGCGGATACGAAGAAAGGCGGAGGAGCCTAGAACGGGACCAACCAAGGTACTATCCGGCGCGTAGGAGCAATAGTTTGGACAACGCTGAACGAAGGTCGCACCATGAACGACCGGAAGACCATAGGACAGATCGGCAAGTAACCACTCTGAGCATCCCAAATGAGGCATCGAATAATATGGCTCAAAGGAACAATGATGCCGAGCCTTTAAACGGGCACAGGCAGTAATAAATCGCCAGAACCCGTTACTGCTCCTAACTACTGGGTATAATAATAATAATGAGTGCAATTTTGAGAATAATCACAATCGTATCACAATCATCGGGTGCAACTACCTAAAGGACATCAGACAGGAGTTATTGGAAGAGGATAACAGGAGTCCCACCAATAACTTCAATAATGAAATTATACATGTCGACGCCAAGGTAGAAGGCATCCCAGCCAAATTCTAAAACATACGTAAGCTCACCTTACATAAAAATTATTTAAGAAAACTTTACGACAAGGATATAAGAAGAAGTTAGAATTTTAATTATCCAAATTCTAAAAACAAGTAAGCCCAACTTACCGACCAGTTATTGAAAAAAAATTTTATGGCTATAATATAATAAGAAGAATTTAAAATCCTAAAAATTCCAAAGGAAAAGTAAGTACATCTTACTACACTATTATTGATGAAACCATTTAGAAGAATATAACAAGAACAATTTTGAATGTAAAATCCTCTAAATTCTAAAAACAATGTAAGACAATTACATACAATTTATTTAAAAGAAACTATTTGGAAAGAAGAATAAAACAATAATAGAATTTGAAATAATCCGCAAAATTCAAAAATAAGGTAATACCACATTACATGAATAATTATTTGAAGAAAACTTTATAGCAGTAATATAAGAAGAAATTAGAATTTTGAAATAATCATAAAAATTCCAAAGACAAAGTAAGTACATCTTACTACACTATTATTAATGAAACCATTTAGAAGAATAATAGAAGAAGAAATTAGAATTTAAAATTATCCAAATTCTAAAAACAAGTAAGCCCAACTTACCGACCAGTTATTGAAGAAAAACTTTATGGCTATAATATAATAATAAAGAAGGAGAGAATTTAGAAATAAAACCATCTAAAGTCAAAAACAAGTAAGGACAGCTTACTAAATATTTATTTGAAGAGAAACATTTTGACAATAATACCAAGAGAGTTTAGAGAAATAAAACCAGCCAAAACACATGTAAGCACACCTTACATACAAATTATTTGAGAAAACTTTATGGAATAATATAAGAAGAGTGAATTTTGAATTATGTATAAATCAAGTTTCCCAAACCAAGTATAAGTACAACTTACCAACCAATTATAAATAAAACACTTTGGTGAGATAAACAGAAGAGATTTCATACCATATTTATGGTAAGCATAGAAAATAGTTACCATGGTAACAAAGGATCATAATGGGATGAAGAAAGGAAACAGATTTAGAATTAAAACAAATAATTCTGGACAGTATGATCATGTCTAAGTTCAATATGAAGAGGAAAAACCTTTCCATAAAATGATGCTAAAGGAAATAAAAAAGAAAAATTTCTTTAATACGATTTGAGTGATTGAATATAATAAAGTACAAAAACTTATTTGGAATTATGAGATAATGAAACTTTGAAGTGGTATGAGGAGAAATTATGACCTCCTTATGAAATTAATAAAAAACCATCATTCGAAAGTATAATAACAATGACAGGAATAATGTGAAAATAATGTCAAAGAATTATGTAATTAAACGAATTAATATAAAATGATTTATGAATTAAATATCAATTATGATAATGACAGTTATAAAAATTCTAGAAAATAGAACAAGTGGAATTTTAAGAACGAAGAAACAGTCTAAAAATGTCATAAAGATATGCTACTATAAACAATGCAGATTATAAAAAAAAAAAACCAGAAGGTAATAAAGAATTTATAACCAAAATATTTATATGATAAGAAAAGTTGAAAAATGTAATAACAGAAGAGCTTCCTACCATAATATCAAATGAAAGAAACATCCAGTTAATGAGTCAGAAGAACAACTAAGATAGGAATATTAAAATCTCTGAGAAATATAATAAGTAATAAGTGAAGTATCCCAAAGATATATTTTTTTAAATAGTAACAAATGTGTACTATTCTGAATAATTTTTTAATCTGTCTGAAGATAATTCCAGCAGGATTAATATGTTTTTTGAGCAGAGATGATTTGCCTCTGTACTCAAATATGTGTGAAGTATTGGACAGCAGAGGAAAGTAGCGTACAGTGCCTCTCTGAACTGAACCAGCTCACAAAGTAGGGAACGATAGGGAGGAAATATCCCAAGGAGAAATATGAAAATGAAATAATAAATATGAAACTCAGATGACTATTACTATCAAGGAAGATCAAGTGAGAATGATATAAACTCAAATATAAATAAGAAAATTTTAAAATGGAAGGAAGTCCAAAATAGTAACCAACCTAGAATAATTATCATAAGCAATTGTTTCAGACAAAGCAAATATAGTCTGAAAAAATTACTTCTGGAGAAGGGCATTTTACATATTATGTGTGTGTATATATATATTGTAGCATGACAGAAAATCCACTACATTTTAAGTCATATGAAATCATAAAGTTTTATTACACCAACAAATGTTATAATAATATAGAATGGCATTTAAATAAATCAAAGGAATGAACCACGATAAAATAAAAATCCTCATTACATTATATATAAAAACCACTGTTTAAAAAAAACCAAAGAAAGTATCGAAGCAACTCATAGTATAATATCAGTAATTTACCCAGGAAGCTAAGAGCAGTAAACCAGTTATATAAGACCATATCAAGAAAAAAGAGACTCAATTAAAGAGTGGTGAATACCAAAATACCCCAAAAAACAAGAAGAGGGAAGAATAAAGTTTGTGAACAGGAAGAAAACAATACCCTGAAACCTGTAGAGAAGAGTAAAGTCAGTATCAGTGAATAAGTTAAATGCTCCAAACTAAACCTCAGTCGAGATAACACCAAGTACCTTAGTTTACCCAAGAATGAAGAAGGAAGACAAGAAAACCAGAAGAATGAAGACTAGAAGAGGGACAAGAATGAAGACTAGAAGAAGGACAAGAAGGAAGACCAGAAGGAAGATACGAAGAAGGACAAGAAAGAAGACAGGAGGAGAGGAAGAAATAGTATGAAAGAAACACCGTTGTAAAACCTATTATTATATAAACTACTATCAACCCCAAACCCACAAAAACTATGCAAAAGAAAGTATAACATACCCAAAATCCTATAAAAATGTAATTATTGAGAAAACTAGAGTGCTGTATAGCGTTATAAGAAGTGAACCGACTAAAGCTATTGTGTAATAAAGAAAATAAACTAGTCTTAACAGTCCATGATTACTAAAGGTCTGGTCTGAGATAATAAGACTCAAAATATCAGAACCAACAGTGAAAGTGAATTTGTGTAAGTGTTTTTTAGAAATGCAATAAACTTAAAGTTGGTGATACTATAACTTATCAGTATGCAATATCACAACTTTAATATCTAATAATAAACAGCATAATAAAATAATAAAATGGAAGATTTCCAGTATTTTATTATTTTAATGTAAATCTTTATTTACAAGACATTTGTAAAAAATGATAATAAATAGAGTATGGGAGTTCATGTTTACTGATGTAGGGGATCACAAATAATAATGGTTTAGACCAGAAAGGACTGGCATTAATATAGTATTAATAAGTGTAAAATGTTTAAATAGACTATTTATTCACAGTCCTAAAATCAATGTGTTAGTAAAATGTATTTGTAAGAGTTATTAGAAAATAAGATTTATGTTGTGTGTTTTAAAAAAGAATTATGTTTGCTAAATAATAGCCTACATACCATTAATAATGTTCCAATAGGTATGCTATGCTAACTCAAAAATAGTTAAAAGATATATGTTCAAATCATGTCTGCAATATGTTCAATTGTGCAGATTGCTAAACAATGTTCATAATTAATTATTTTAATAACTGTAGTGTTAATTAACTACTACACCACACAATAAGTTATAAACCATGTTATTTTCATATAATAGTAATTATGTAAAGTCAGAGGAGGAGTTAAGTTTAAATTTATTTGAGAAAGACAGAAATATAAAATTCTAAAATCTAGGCCATTTGGTGAATTCACAGAAACAGTATAAACCAATATAATTCACTTATAAATCCTGTAAACTAGCAAGATTTATATAAGGTAACTCAATTAACCACTACTAGGAATGATCCTATGAGTTAAAATGATAATAAGGAAATATACCTTAACATATTGTAAATTTTCAAAATATATAAATCAATTAATTTTAAAGAGCAATGTCAAATTTACAGATTAACACAAAAAACCAGTTCAAAGGTTTAATTTATATGTACTTAAGGAAAGGAATAGGAATATGAATAATTAAAATTTATTATAATAGTATTAAGAATATTTAAAATGGAGGAAATTCGTATAAAGACGGAAATCCAATTTTGAGCCTATATTTCCAAAAAGTGAACAAAATTTGTTAATTTCCACAAAATGTCTACAGATATGGACTATAATACATCAATTTAAAGGGAATGAGATGATTAAACCAATAATAAGGTTCATAATTCATAAAAGTGATGAATAAAATAGATAAATTCCATATATAATGTAATATTTTATCATGTGTATGGGAAATCGAAATATGTTAACAATACTTTTTCAAAGATTAACTGGGCCAGATTTATGACCAAGTTAATTAGTCTTTTGTTGAATATCAAGCTGAATAGTTGTGTGACAAAACGTTCTTTAAATCGAGTCGAAAATGGTACTAGCGTTTAGCCATTAAAATAAGTGAAACGAGAGTTAGACGAATTAGACACTTTTTAAAACTAAAGCTATCAATACGTTCACGACAATAGTGAAAACAAACATCTAACTTCATAATACGAGTGACAGAAAACAGTAAAACATTATATTTAAACTAATTCACTCTACAAATCCTAACCATATCTTGAGAACTTTAACTCAAAGAAGTGAGCACATACAAAATAAACTAACCAACACAAGTTTACACAGAACACTTCGTCAGAATACACCAAATAACTTAACAGACATATTACACCAGTGCGGGAAGATTTCAGACATTCACGAAGTTAATTTTGTCGTGATTTCGGACATGCCGATTTTCGCTACTCACCATATCTAGTAGCGACCATTTTGAAAATTCAAGCCTGCCTTCTTTATCTTCCAGCAGTGACGTCATCGTCTGCATATTGGTTTGACAACATACATACACATTACTTATTGGAATTATTTAAATTTTATTGAATAATAATTATTGTATTTGTGTTAATTGTTAATGTTATACTTTCTCGTCACCCTTCTCTGACTATTAATTTTAATCGCTCAAAGAACCTGTCTTTTAATATATTAAATATCATAAATTTTGTTCTGTATGACACAATCGATAATTCCCGAGACAGAGTCGATAATTGCTCTCCATCGATAAAAAATCGATTATTTATTTAAATTGTCAATAAATCTTTATATTTCCATTATTTCTTATTTGTTACTTATTTCACAGGTTGATTTAAGAGTATTTATTAGGGCTGAAGGACTTAACTAAGAAGAAAATATTTTATTTAAACGAGATATTGGACCAGCCAGAAAAGTCACCAATCGATTGTTAACTGGAGTTAATCTATTTAACTCCAGACTTGGTTCAAATCTTCAAGAAGCGCTCGACGGTCAATAAATACCTGCCTGTTATTAAAATTTTTACAAGAATCTTATAAAACAGATTTATTTCTTATACACACCTCTTAATAAACATAAACAAAATCTTTTACTATTTGAAAATTCTATTTTTATAAAATTGTCTATCAACTTTTTATCTTTTGTAACGACCGGCATACAGGGTCTTGTTACAATATTTACATAAAATAATTTTTTCTTTGTAAGTAACTCTTGATGTTTCTTGCAGAATTTGTACATGCTTGTGTTATCAAATTATAAATACTTCTGCAAGTATACTTTGCTTACTTTTTATAGCTGTATTTATATCTAACGCACTTCATAGAATCAATATGTAAAAACGTACTTGTAGATTATTTATATAGACGACAGAGATAGATTCTATGGAATTTGCGTCAGATATAAATATAACGAAAAAATAAGCAAAATATACGTGCAGAAGTAATTATTATTTGATAAATTCTGATAAATGTATTATATATTTAGATTTTACCATATAACACTTGTGTCTGTTATAGACTGTACATTTGTAACTAATTTACGTTTTGATTTGTTGGCTAAGTTTTATATATTAACACGCAAACATGGGTGTTTAAATTAAGGATAATAAATAAATTACAGTCTTATCATACGTAGGTCCCTGGTCTACCCTATACAAAATGTATTGCAGTCGGGACATTGTAATATATATATTCCATTTACATTGTGAATGTTGCATGTAGTTTTAGGTTTTATTATATCAAAAACTATGTTATTTGCATTATAAGGTATTTTTATGTTTCTCCTTTAAATATTTTTATAATAAACAATCAGTCTATATGTACGCTTGAGCGCACCCGCCAAATTTAACAATCAATAGACGAATTATATTGTAATAATAACAATTAAAACACTGTTACTATGTAAAATATTGTTAACATTGACACTAATATTAAATCTTTCATTACTCAGGAACTGTAAGACATTTCGGAAACGAAAATAATTGATTGACATGACAGTTCTGTGCACCCAGAAGCGATGTGCGAAAAGAGAAAGAGCAAAAAAAGAAAGAGACACTTCCAGAAATCGAATCAAATATTCATCAGGTTTCGCGCCACATATAACTGTATAACTGTGTCACCCAGCAAAGAGAAATTATTGGAAATTCTGTTTAGAATATTGAATTGTTAGCGTCGTCGAAACTAAGACCGATCGACCGACCTGACTATTAACCTAGATACTCAACAAAGAGAAAACAAAAACGAAATGACTTCTAATGGTAATTTTACACCGGTCGCATGTTAGATACTTGGACAGTAGATGTTTACAGAAACGAAATACTGCCGCCGCTCGTGAAATAGGTCGTTTTCACTGTAGTGTGTTGCGTTAGTGCAAATTTAATTGGGTTTACATGTTATTCTTCATAACACCTCGGTAACTTCAAATTCCAACTTGAGATTGGAAAATTTATCGTTGCTATTAAAAGCCTTTATAAATTCTTCATATCAGAGTATATACAAGCTACGATCTAAAGACGCTGCAGCCCGTCTTTAAAAACATTTAAATCTGCTTGAAAAATAACATGAATCTACTTGTCATACGAGTGCCCCCTCCAGTAAAAGCGATAGACGTTCTGTGTCCAGGAAAAAATGAAGTCAGGTTCTTGAGCTTTATGTGGGAACCGTATATTAGATCCAAAAAAATCGCAGGTGAAACGTAAATACCCAGAACTGCTTTACTACATTCTTGGAAGAACATCTAAATTGTCTCTTGAAAACAAAAACCCTCCTACATAAATTCATTGTCAGATCTGTCTGGTCGTATGAAATCCCGCTGGAGTGTTGCGGCTGTCCCTCCAACACAAAGGTTATCCAAACTGCAATCAGATGTATTAAGATTCTTCTAGACTCTCCGTACTATGTCGATAATAAGACTATTCAGGAAAACGCACAAAACTCAGCAGTTGACGAGGAAATCAAAAGACGAGCATACAAATATTCAGCAAGTTCCGTTCACATAAAAATGACGTAACCAATTGGACATCCACACGAAGCCCCAATAAGACTAAAGAAGCGGTCTTCAGGACTTCAGATCTGCCCATCAGCCTTCTAATTCCCTAATGTATTAACTAAACGAGTACCAACACAGGATGGCTTCTTCTTTCAAATCGTATTTTGCTTTTAACAAATTACTTATTGCTTCTTTTGAACACCACATGAATATTATAACATAACAAAAATACACCTCAAAGGAAAAACAAATGTACCATCAAAATTCACGGTAAAATATGCATAAACGCAATCCTTTTAAGTAATCAAAACAAAAAGAGAAATAGTATAATAACTAAATAATTGGGAAAAAGAGAATGAAAACTCAGGGAGTAAATAATTTAATTACCGTGACAAACAATGACTGACGATGACCAAAATACCCAGAAGTGGAGATCAAATGACAAAAAAAATGTACATAGTAATTTATAAATAGAATTATAATACATAAATGTGTAAATCTAGAATGTAAGAAATAAGACATTGTGAATAAACCTATTTAACTATGAGGAGGTCTGCGCACCTCAGACAATTATTTTGTATCATGGAACTACAGAAAGTGAATGATATAAAATTTTACAAATATAATAAGATCAAAATATAATTATAAAAGTTGTATAGTGTGACAGTGCGTGAAAGTGAGAATAACAGTGAAATACGGTAAAAAGGAAAAAAATTATGTATAATGAAAGTGATGAAACATAATTATAATGAGCACTGAAGGGGATATATAATCTATATGAACCAGGTATATAACCCATATAGTGAAATCAAACAAAGTAAAAAGTTAAAAAATAGAAAACCTTACGTTAAAAGAAACTTATAACAATATAGTGACGAAGAAAACATAAAGATCAACAGAATCAAGAGAATTAGAAATTGTGAAACCGAACCTGTGACCCATAACATATCATAGCCAAGACCTTCACTGAAGTAATTAGTGTTTTGGTAAAAAGAAGGGATATTGTTGGAAAAAATCTAAAAAACAAGGCAGAACATAATAATATTACTGCTGAACGTTGATACAAATTAATGACCGATGAAAGATGAGATGATCCAGGAAAACCATTCAAAAAATTAGAAGAATAATGTTATAATCGAAGGTACAAAAATTCTGAAGTCAGGAGTGAAGAATTAAGCAATAAATGGACAAGAGAACTACCAGATTGGTGAGATTACTTCAATGCTAAGCCCGATATTTGAACTACATTACTACATTAATGATCGAGTTACAACTAAATAATATGACCAAAACAATATAAACACTATAAAAGTGAATGTTTATTTGTACACTTGTATACGATAGTTATTAGTATTAAAAATTCTCTTTTTATTGTTATTTTGTATGATCCAAAGAACCTACCATTATTCAAGACATTCACAACACATAATTACCAAATCTTATTCATAAATATTATATTTTATGTTATATTTATAACTTTACCATACTTTAACTATACTTTTACGTTAACCCTGAGATTCAGATTGTTCATGTTCTACAACCTAATGAGCCACCACTATTAGAAGAGGACTTTGAATGTCCATATGATTAATCAATGTCAAAATAAAAGGAGTAAAATAAAGAAATAATTGAGTTTGAGAAAAAACTAGAATAAGGAGTTTGACTATTTATTTTAACAAATAAAATTATAAAATCAAATAGTTAGGAAGATAACAGCCTTTCATTGCAATTGTATTTATTTTTACCAAAATTGGCACACAAAGGTGGGCTTAACAGGAATCTAAATAATTGTTCATAGAACAAATAAAAGAAAGTAGAGCGAGATCTTTTTAATTAGTACATAATACATAATATTTTTAATAGTATACGTAATGTGAACACATGTTGCTGAGAAGAAAAAGAAGTTGGAATTAATTGCCAATTATATTTATTTTTTCCACGACAAGTGATCGATTCCATGTCTATAGTATTTGTTCAGGACTTTGCGTGTAGTGAAGGAGCGCATTTAACAAAATGTGTGTTAACATTCGACATACACGACCAGACGACACAATCTAAATGTTACATGTAAATAATTTCTGCGCCAGAATATCCGTGTTTCGCACATACACAGTACACTGTTAAAAGTGTGTAATGACTGTTAAATGTCAAAGTAATTGCGTTGACTTCTCTTCGCTACATGTTCCTTCAAGCATTCACTCTGTTCTCGGTAATAGTTCAGTTAATCTACCTGACCACGAAATTTGCAATAACCGCATTTTTTCACTTCAGCGGGTACTAGTGTCGTAAACGGTGTGCAGTAACAAAAATAGGAATTTATAAGTCGTGAAAAATTTCGTGAACAACAGACTAATCAAGATAGACTGACAAACAAGCATAGATGGAGAGGTCAATTCTGATAGCCAGCAAAGTAAAAGCCATAACAGTCTGTAGGCCTAAAAATCGCGAAAGGAGACAAAGAAGAAGGTTAATTGAAGTGTTTCAACTGCCGTTATGTTGTGGTCAAAAGCGCGTCGAATGTCAATCAGCTGATAAGATTGACGTGTCTCCATCACTTTAGTCTGGTGTCAGCTGACTGAGTAACACCGACTCCTTTCACTCTTATCACAGAAAATCACAATACAATATAATCTCCTTACTTTGATTTCATTTCCTTCCTTCCTTATCGATTGCTCGTGCCAAGCATCGTCACTGACTACACAAATCTTTACATCTCATGCTTGCGTAACTTACGTATTTGTTATTATTTCAGCAAACCGTGTAGGCGGCCTTTTCGCCTTGAATTTACAGTGTACCATTAGTATCCCATCCTTTCTTATGATGTTTCCGAAATTATTCGCCTTTACTGTCGTGGTCAACTGGTCTTTGATTTGTAATTCTGCTAGTATAGACTGATTTTTTCATTCGAAGTCCACGTTATACTAAGTTTTCTTCTCCAACATGTCATTTAAAATCTGTATTCTGCTAAAGTGAGTTTTATTTCTTGTCTGGCATTCTGAGGCACAAATGAATGTACAAAGTACGAGACTATTCAGTCAGAATTTTATTGTAGCAAAAAATATATAGGGAGACTTCTACATACCCTTGTTATAAATTAATTTTGGCATCCCTGCTCTTTTTATAATTTCTTCTGTAGATTAGCATGTATTTATTGAGTCCCTAGATTGGTCCCTGAATCATTCCATTAATTTTATATTATTAACTTGGGTTACATCTTCGTGATTATTATTTTTAATCTGACTACTTTTTTCTTGTCTTTGTTAAAGTGTAACCCTACCTAGTTGCTGGCTTTCTCTACCCTATTCATTATTGACGCTGTTAGCTCGTTTTCGCTTTCGGCAATCAGTCTCGTCTCATCAACGTATCGTCTTTTTACCACTTTTTGCGATGACGCCTCCCTTTAGATGAACTCACATTATCTGATTAAGATTGTGGTTCTGACTTTACACGATTGCAGTTTGTTCATTAGACTAATAAGGCTATCATACTAATATTAAATTATGAATAAGAGCCATTTCTTGTTAATTAACTCTGAACCCTAAATATAGGTCCGACTTGATATAAAATGTACGTAATCCTGTATCTGACTTCCATACATATCGTATTTGTTTGTTACTACATTCAAAACGTTCAGGACGCAGGAAATATACATGAAATTTTATTTATAATTTTAGTTAGATTTTTAAGTGCATAAAGAAAACAATAAAATATTGTAAAGTCATCACCATCATTATGATAATCATCATCGTCGTCGTCGTCGTCGTCATGATGATTATGATGATGATGATGATGATGTTCTGCTTCTTTTTCGTAGTCTTCTTTGTTTCTTGTTTCTTCATGTATTAGGTGGCATCACTTGTTACTTGGTCTTCCAGGACATCGCGCCCACTTTGCCTTTCAAAACAATGCTTGCACGCGGAAGCTATCGTTCGCCACATTATCACATGGCACAACCACCTATTCGATATTCATCGATCTTCTAATTTATTGAGGAACTTTTTTTAGTTCTCTGAGGGTACCCTCATTAGTATTCTGTTTCCTCGTGTACATCCTTTCACGTAACGCACGAACTCCATTTCGGATGCTTGGATCCCATTTATATATATGTGCGCATTTATCCTATTCTCAGACCCATATAACATAATAGGAACTACCGTGACTCTACAAAACTTCACCTGGTTCTCTCATATTGGTTTCCTGCTAAATTTATGGCATCACAGGCTGAGTTAAACTTGGCACCCGAGTCTCTATCGTTCCCGTAGGTAATACTAAATTCTATACATTTGTTCGGTTGTTGTATCGTTTATCACTGTTCTCCATCTGTCATGGCCATGGCAACTCGATATCTCCAAACTGAAGGATCAAGGAAGCTTTTGTAGGAGTTACTATTCATCAGCCGGGGGGCCCTGTTTTAGGGCTGTGTAGACTTGCTCTTGCCCTTCTTTCTCTGAGACAAGCACCCTTCTAAGGTAGTTAGACACCCCATGCTTCTAAGCCAAACTTCTTCATGTTTTTGGCAGTACTACTTGAACAACTTATGAACTCGTACAGACAAAAGCGCGACATTAAATAATGTGTGATAATGTGGTGAAGGAAGGGAAGATGGAAAGTTGATAAACGTGTAGATAGCTTGTACTAGAAAAAGCGATTTAACTTAATTTTCTCGTTCTCAACAAAAACAAACACCGCATATCCAGACATACCGGTTTAACGATCACAATAATTATTTTAAGTGTAAGTAATGTTTTTTCTAGACTGCGTTTCACTTGTACCAGAGCTGCATCATTAGGGGATTAACTACTCCCTCTCCCGCAATTCATCTGACGACAGTGGTTTCCTCTGACTGGTGAAAAGCAAAATTCTTGTAACTGAAATTACAGTTTATAATTACCGTGATAAATAGTACAAAAGTTTATTGTACTTAGCAACATATAATTCAGCATAAATCGTTTAACTCTCTCAAAGCAACAGACGTTTTCAAATGTCTACTGGAGTTATTTTAGGACGCTTGAACCCGATTTTCCATGCGACTTTGACACCAGTATTTCATTTTACGTGGGTTAGCGCAGATTTTATCATCACCAACTTCAACAAGGATTAAGCCAAAAACGGTGTCTTCCGGTCCCAAGCAGATCGACTAGAGCTCGTCGCGCCAACAATTCTTCGGACGTTCCACACCTCTCTATCATTTCGGCTTATAATTCAATAGTTGTTTGAAGTTACGGCAGTCGTCCGTAGCCAATAGCCGATATGTTGGGCAATCCTGACTAGTATTCTCATATATTTAGTTCCTGCCGCATATCCGCAATCCTTCTACGACCCTGCCACGTGCCTGAAAAATCTCATTTCGGTCACTTGAAAAAGACCGGGGTTAGGATTTAGTTCAAAGCCCAGGTTTGTTTCCTTTTATTTTAGTTGACGAATGAATGAAGTTTTTATTATTATGTCATTAAAAAAGACTGCAAGATGGTGAAATAATATTTAATTTTAAGCAAAATTAAATAAAAATCATAAATAAGTAAATCCCTCAAAATTGTAATACAATAATAATATTCTATTCATTCCAAATGATGCTAAAAATGGAGGTAAATTAAAATAAACGAAGACAAAACGGTTCATCTGGTCTATATACTTAGAAATAATAAATACTCTCAGTACATATTAACAATACATTAATAGCACAATAAGAAATACCTAGAGATTTGCATGGACATTCTAAAGGAAATAAAACAAATTGATCTTAGGTTTAAAGATTTTAATGGTTAGTTGATCAATAGTCTCGTTTATCGACATAAAATAAGATATTTCTGAACAGGATTATCATCAAACCGACGTGTGGCCAGGGGCTACTCAAGTTGACGCGATTGCACCGCTTCCCTAGCTTCAGTGGAGTTTCGTTTCCCTGCGGGGACAATAATGAGTCTGTGTGCGAGTTAGTAGGTGTAGCCTGCTACCAGCCAGGGGGGGGGAATTAGACTATGTTTAATTCAGAGTGAGTGTTCGCCGAGGTTGGGTCCTGGCACAGATGGGTGCTGAGTGCTTATGGGGGGATGGTTGTTGCATAACATTGGACGGTATTGGTAAAGACGACGGGTGGTTTTGCGGGGTACGTGATCGAAATGCGTCCATCAGGTGTGTCGTATTTCACGGCGAAGGCATAGATTCTTCAGGCAGGAGACCAAAGAATCCGGGTATCGCTTCCAGCAGGAGGCAAAGGAGCTTTCTGTGCCTTGCGAAGACAGCTCTGCTCTTGGCCGCATTATTGGAGATTCTTCGTTTGTCCGCCCATTCAACGTATTGTAACGCAACAGAAATGCAGTCATCCATGTTACATAAATAGTATATTAACAAAATAATAAGTAAATCAATATTTAGTTCCCATAATAAAACAGAGGTCTAATAAATACATTTATAATTCTAGATAAAAATAGATAAGGATGCAAGGTAGAAATAACAATAATAAACAAACCTGTAAATTAGACAATAGTTCGAGATCCATGTTCAGTGAAAAGTAAATAAATATTATACTGATGAGAATTGTAAGAAAAAAACTAGTACAGAAAATGTCAAAGTAAATGACAATGAAATTAGACAAAAACGAGACAATAATTTACCTTATAGCAATAGTAAATAAGGATTATGAATTAAATGATATTAGTTTGTAACGATGAATGTTATGTTGAAGTTATTTTATGTTGTGCAAATTACTTGTGGAGTTAATGGAAAGTAATGAAGCAAAATGTATTATTCAATTACTGTTATAGAAGGATGTATGAAGCAGTTAGTTAGTGTTAATGGATCTCAATTTTCTAATATGTGATCCGTAGATCAAGATAAAATTGTTATTAGTTATGAAAAGAATAATTGTTTATGTAAATGTTAATAGTTAAGATTTGATTATATGTATGAACTTATGTAAAAGGGCTATAGTTGTTCACCAGTAATAAACAAAGGTAGGTCCATATACAATAAAAGGCCTAACAGCCAATAACACTATATAACCACTCATAACATAAAGGTTAGGTACGGAAGTTAATAATAATTAATGAATACGGTTCAAATAGCTAGGAAAAAACATTTGATAAGTAATGATATATAATAAACCACCTCAATTTAAACAAATTATGATAATGCCACAATGCCATGATATCGATTGATAACGTTTGATATCGAAAATATAAAAGAAACAGACTAAGATCAAAAAACCAGCAGAATATATGTAGAAATTAGTAAACAAGCTATAGATAAAGTTATATTCCGTTATGATGGAAGATTAATAAGGAATGGACGAAAAATATATGAAATAAACACTATATACAAAACATTGAGAAGGAAGAAAAATAATGTGTTGCTAAGGACGACAGGAATGAAGAAGTTGTTGATTTTCAATTATTGCCTTTTATGATCTGAACGTGATGAGATTAAAAAACCCAAGAAATGTTTAATGTAATTGGAATATTCTAAATTATTTTGATACTCTTATAATACACAAAATTCTAATGATAATCTTCTTGACTTATGCCAGCAAAGTTCAACCAAATGAGATCATAGTACAGTATCACAATAAAAAAGAAATAACTGGGTTCTACAAGGAAGGACTTGAATTGTCCTATACCAGAAAAGAATTAATGATATATTAAGACCAATACAAAGAGTTAACTGTATCACAACAAATAATATACACCACACTGGAACTCATAACCTTTTAAATACACGAAACATCACTAATTACTTCAAACGATAGAAGAACGTATTTGGATCCAGAATTTGCAGAAGGACCACCAGCCTGGCTGTAAATAAATCCAGGGAGCTGTATTTCCGAGGTGAACAGGACAAAAATTCCACTTTATTAAACCGAAGAAAGGAATTTCTAACGACATATCCATTCTGAGCGTCGAGATTAACAACCAACTGCCTACTTGAATTACTTCGTTCTAGTCTGGTAAATTATTATTGTATTAATCATATTAACAACACAACACTTCAAATTTGTAAATCTTGCATTCTTATTTATGTATTTTTAATCTTCCCCACAGTTACAAGAACCTTCACACCCTGAATTAAGTTAATTATAAAAAAAAACACATTATATAACCGAATATAAAATAAAGTATTGGACTGAACAATAATCGATTCACGCAATCTATAGCCTTTATGTATGCTAATTGGAACATATCTTATTTAATGTTGAAGGAGTGAATAAATAAAGAAACCTTGTACAGTTGCAAAATCTTGTCATTTGGGGTATTATTTAATGAGTTGGGAATCAAAAGTAACTGACTAAGTATATAATAATTGGTTAACGTAAACAGTGAATTAACCTATAAGTTTCGTTGCCCCGGAACTGCAGCGCTTATTGCGGAATTCTCCGACACCAAAGAGAAGAGCGTAAAAATATAAAATTTACATAATTGTCTTCGAGGTATACTAGGGTTGAGCGAAATTATAGAATAAAACATTAATTATTTAAGTTTCAAGCACACTAACACTGGTATTTTTCTTAGAGAGATAAGCTAATATTAGTTAATAAAATTACTATATTCACCAACTCCAAATATCTCAGATATCTAAATAATTGAATTAAATTAAAACGACCGAAGAGAGGAGAGACAGAGAAGCATACCCGTTCCTAGTAACTAATAGGTTTACATTGCGTGACACATTAGTAGACGCAAGACGTCGTTTAGTAACAAATTGACACCGGCAACGTTGGGGCTGAAAGAACGAGAACACCGCAACCGTAAGAGCCGAGGGTTTAGTAACAAATTGACGAACTCAACAGTGGGGCTTAACCCAGTAATACCCATTAAGTAACAGTATGCATCTAGCTGATCCTGGCATCAAATTGAGGCTACTTTAGCGCTACGATGTGTAGCATACGCTGACGTGTCGTTCAAGAACATAGGCAGTCGGAATTCAGGTAACTTGGGCACCTGAGTACGATTTAGAACGCTGTCCTAAGGTACTCATACGATAATGGTATTGCGAAGAAACATTTCTATCCGCTCTCACGCGGAACTTCCTGTTCCGAAAAAAGATAGCGATAAAATGAGCGTATCAGTCCGGAAGCAGGATTTCCCTGAATTTGTGTAGTAGGCCAGAATGCCAAACATGATCGCTTTATCGAGATCTATAAAGACGGCAACAGTCTGTTCCCGTGAGCAGCTAGTTTCGGGAACTGTCTCCACGAAGCGCATCAACTGGCGCATCGAGGAGTGCCCCGCTCGAAAAAGCTGAATTGTTTGGGAACCAGAACGTCGAACCGCTTTAAGTGATCCAATACTCGTCGCCGTACCAATCATTCGAAACTGTGTCCACGAAGCGCACCAACTGGCGCATCGAGGAGTGCCCCGCTCGGAAAAGCTGAATTGTTTGGGAACCAGAACGTCGAACCGCTTTAAGTGATCCAATACTCGTCGCCGTACCAATCATTCGAAACTGTGTCCACGAAGCGCACCAACTGGCGCATCGAGGAGTGCCCCACTCGAAAAAGCTGAATTGTTTGGGAACCAGAACGTCGAACCGCTTTAAGTGATCCAGTACTCGTCGCCGTACCAATCATTCGAAAACTTTAGACGTTGTTGACTGAAGACTGATAGGTCGGACATTACCGACGAGTTTAAGATTTTTTCGGGATCATCGTCGGCATTTCAGAAAAAAGTAAGTGATCGAAAGCTGTATTAATAGGTCGACCAGAAAGCAAAGGTCTCTGTCCACAAGTCTATGTAGGGCGACGTTTGTATCACTGTAGGGCTCTTCCGGGATCGAAGTGTTGAAAGCTGTTCTGAAACCTCCTCCACCGAGGTGAGTTCAGGTTCGGCGGTGGTCGGACTGCCGAAGTAATCCTCAATTCCGTCTTCTAACTCCTCCTCGGATTCCGAATCATTGGCTTGGCGCTCTAAACACTCGTCCAAGAACTCTGATTTCTCCTCCAATTTGGCAAGAGGTTATTACCTAATCCAATGATGGTCGAGAGCTGAGGACGGCGTCTTTTCCTGGTCAACGCAGTGAACGTTCTGGAAATGGAACATATCTTCCGGTCTACCATCTGGCATATTGGCGACCGTAAAATCGGAGCTGTTTAGTCGGAACTCTTGAATTTAACGACATAGTTTGCCAGCTGCGCGATTGAAGCTGGCTGGCCTTGTTGGCCCGGCCGGATCTCGCGCTTGCTGCCGCTGTCTCTGAAGTAACTTTTTTTTCTGAAGCGAAAAGACGGATATCCTCGGGAATCAGGTAAGAGTTGGAAATGAGATTATGTTTTATACCCGCGAGTACTATTTTATGGATGAGACTACGGCCTCTCATCAAACGCGGTAACTGCCTCGTCGATGTGGTTGACAATGTCTAGGGGAAACCTTCGAAGAAGGCTGGCCCGTATCGATTTCGTTTGGCTACACGCCGAGCTTCTCTCCTAGTCCTGGGTGGCCACTTGTACCTGTTGGATGACAGGTTCGTCTTGATAGTGTGTCGTATGTCTTAGTTCGTAGGCGACTACCCTAATCGGAGTATTTGCAGTTCAGATCACCAGCAAGGATTTCGATGAGTGTAAGGTTTGACGTCTAGAACTTCGATCGCTGCCAGTTTGCACGCAGTTTGCTGCAGTTTGCAACCACTGCAAAACTGTTAGTTGGGCTACCTCACTCTGTTGTGTTTTCAGATGAGTTTCGTTGATGAGAAGTACGTCGGGCTTGTGACGGGCTAGGAACTCATGGAGTTCCTCAAGACAGTACAGAAGACCATTGGATATTCACCCCACAATGTTTGTTCCCACTTGAGCAGAAATACCCTCAACAGGGACAGGGTGTTCCCTTTTGTTCCCTTTATGGAGTCTAAGAGAATTCATTCCTTGATACGGTACCCTAGTGGGCTTAACGTCAGAAGCCCTGTCGAGGCCAAGAATTACAAGTTTGATATGTGTGAGCTTTTCATTCGTGAATGTATAAAATTGAAGACCATTTGCCTGTAAAAATAAATACACGGCCAAGTACTCTTCACCCATACCGCAACAGAGAGTGTGTTCCTCCCACGAAGAGGCTTCGTCGTGGCCGTCAGGACTTATCAAATATGTTCTTGATGAAGATAGGCGAAGGACGAGTAGACCGTGGGATTCCTAGAGGGTCAGCGGGGAGCAGAGTTCCATCCGCTTCCGTTTTTAGCAGATCTTCCGGGAATGGGCCCAAGCGTGTGGTCGGATAGGGTGCAATTCGGGCTAGCGTTGTCCCCAGGGTGGAACACTGGTTGGACTTGAGGACGACTGCTCCGCGACTCGACCGAGATAGTCAGAATCTGTAGATGAAGCATTGGAGTAGTCCTAAGTAAGGCATATGGGGATATAGCCCGCTTGTACGGATTGGCTGACGACTCTGCACCAAAGCGAAAATGGCCGTCAGCACTAGGAAGAGATCTACCATTGAACTACTTGTTACCTAGCTTCGAGCGGGCTGGCCATTAAGACCAAGCAGCAAAGCAGTAAGAAGCATTAAGAGAAATAAATTGCTCTGGCGTGCCCAAATCGAAGAACATTTCCATCCGACGGGAGCGTCAATAAAAACCACAGCACAACACTACATCTCCTCTAGGGCTGGAGACACTTCAACGCAGTGCGGACGACACACTAGCCAGGAATTAGTCAGCACAACATATAGAAGAACAGAACTAAATTTTATGCGTTGGAGATCACGGCGACCGGCTAGTCCATAATACGTTTGGAGCTTAGCAGTGACGCTACCTGTTAGCCTTCTATTTTCGCTAATGGCTTCCCCGTCATTCAGTTTCTCTCCTTTAGCATCGTTCTTCAACCTTTCTAACCTGGACTCCACTCATTCTGGATATGACCGATACGCTACAATTTTATTACTTGTACATCACCATATCATTACATATCGAAACACTTTGAGGTTTGCATAAAGATCTGGAAAACTCAAACTAAGTTGCAAATTTTAGCTTCATGAAACGTAAAGTGTTTGCTTGAATGTGTCAGGAGGTTCAGTTAGTTAGTGGATACCAACACATGAAGTACACATTTTAATAGGTATCATATGTGGCAGTATTTGTCACATAGAGTATACGTACACACACACACACACACACGCACGCACGCACATGCCCATAAAATTTGTCTGTTTCTATTCAGCCTCACGTTGACTCTTCGTTTTTTGTCGCAACGCTTCGTGAAATTTATCTCGAAGCTTACAGGCTGATTTCTCCTCGATATCCTTGGACGAAGTGATTTTTGGCAGAAACGATCCTGTATTTACACTGCCGCGGCGTTGGACAGCGCGTTCCTTAGACCATAAATGTAGCGTAGTACAGGGCTGTTAAATGTAGGTTCATCCGAATATCATTCATACACGGACTTCGAGGAGGAGTCACCCTGTAGATGGTATGGATCTTTTAAAACGTCTTGGTAAACCATTTTGGAGAAAAAACTAAATTCAGTGAGAGAGTCGTCGACTTGTTAACAGTATTCATATCAGCGCGCCATATCATCAACATCATCATGATCAGGAATGCTAAAACCCTAGGCGGGCCCAAGCCTGCCGAAGGATACCTCACAAACCCCTCTCTGTCCAATGCAACCATCCTCCAATTGCGGATTCCTGCTCTTTCTGCATCCTGCTGCGCTCCATCTCGTCACCTCAGTTTTTCTTTTCCCACTTTTCTTTTGCCATATGGGTCATATAGAAAGAAGTGCTTTACAGGGTCCTGGAGTTCCATCCTGACAACAAGACCTATCTTTATCTTTCTGATTGTGGTCAGGTCGTGTAGCAGGTTATGTAACAACTCTTCATTAGTTATTCTTCACCAGACTCCTCCCTCCTTCACTCGTCCCTATATTCGTCTCAGTACTTTCCTCTCAAATGTTCCCAGCGCATTCTCACTGCTTCTGCTCAGAGCCCATGTCCCCGATGCATACAATACGATGGGACAACCAGTGTCTTGTCAATGATATATTTTGTCTTGTCTTCATTTATTTCTAGGTCCAGGCATTTTGATACTGCGTCCAAATTAAGAAATACCTCCTACACTCGAACATATGACCGTCCCAGAATAGCAGTTACATCTGCATATGCTAGTAACTGACTCAGTTGATTTATGAGTGCTCCGCTTACGTCAATATCTGCTTCCTAATTACCATATCCATGGCTGCATTAAATAAAAGCAGGACAGCGAGTCTTCCTACCTAAGACAGTGCGCGTGTGCGCGCGTGTGTGTGCGTGTGCGTGTGTGTGCGTGTGCGTGTGTGAACAGGAATATATGAAACATTCCTTAATGCTAAAAATTAAAAATTCGAAATTTCTGAAAATTTTCACGATCCGTTTCCTTAATTAGAAACAACTACTTATTGTTAAAAATCACAGAGTTATTGTAATAAAACACGAGGGTAGTAATTTGTCTGGCGTATCACGTGCAGTCGTCTGGCCACGAAGGCGAAACAAAAACTGAAAGAAAACGTTGCTATTGTTACGATACGAGAAAAACGCCAGACGTGACTTCGGCGGCGAAGATCAGGTGTAGGTCAACGACGCTGAATTTCCGCATCAAAAAGTGTTTGCCGGGAAAATGTTGACAGTTTGCTGAAAACCTGTTGCCCCGATATAACGCTACAGTAATGACAGTCATAGAAAGTTCACGGCGTTCTTACTTACGACAAATATGTACTACTCTTTTTAGCTTCACACGGTTTCCTTTTTATTCCTTACCCAGAGAATCTAAGTATTTCTACCGACAAACCAAGGTGACAGCAAGGTAAGGTTTATTCAGATGATACATGCTTGCTGTCTCACAACATGCTTGCAGAAGCGTCAGTAACAGGAAACTCAGAAAGTTGCTTTAAACCACTAAAAACAAACACAAACGAAACAAAACAGCTTCATCTAAACACTCGAAATGCTGAACCAATCTGCAAATTAATGAGCTCATTGAGACTGACACAGAATTTGTTTAATTTCTGTTTATCCGATAGATAACGCTGGAGCACCAACTGCGATATTGAGCAGAAGACACGAAAAACCATAATGTTCTTTGGAATACTACAATATATTTGGAAGTCAAAATTATATTCCAGTTAAACTAAAATTCGTATTTTCGACTGCACGTAGAAATTAATGTTTTCGACTAAATGGGTCCTCTTATACCTGTGATACCTGCCACTAAAACTATAACCAAGAAAAAGTTGTTGTTTTCTTCAAGGTCTCAGACACTTCCATGTATCTCTTGGACTAGTTTAACTATACTGACGATGTTGTTTGTGTGTAACTGTTGTTCAGGATAATGGTCTATTATCTGCATGACAGCCGCAACTGCAGAGCAGATAAAAATATGTGCCTGAGTTCAGTAATTACTGCAGTTTCTATACGTCCTTGTGCCATCCTCATTAATCTTCATTCCTACGAGGTGGCGTGTTCGAATTCTTGCTACTACGGTGAAAGCCCTTCTGTCAGCATTAATTTCAGTGATTTCATATTATATCTCTGGTTTTTGTGGAATTAATGTAAATTTTCCCAGGGCGGCGTATCACCAAGAGGTACCGTGTTAGTTTTTCTGATCAAGTTGCCTGGCCTTTTTTGCTGACTTGTGTATTTCTTTATTATACTGCATTCCTACATGACCAGGAATCCACTGCGAAGTGTAGCTTTTACCTACCTTAATTTCAATTGGTTTAAGAGCTCATGGACACCCCGTGTAAACTTTGTGTTACTAATATGATTGCCTCTAGAGCTGACCTTGAGTCACCCTTAAATTGTTAACCCCTCTAACTGTTGAGTTGGTGTTAAGTTTAAGTAAGCTTTGAGTATCTTAGTTATTCCACGAAGTTCGTTGGAAAAATTGGAAGCAACCCATCCAGAACATACTTACAACGTGAAAACAACATATACCTAAAACAAAGAAATACATCACTACAAAGAACCACAAATAAACGTGGTATGTTTGAAATAGAATATTGTAAATATAATAGAGTATACGTGGGCCAAACAGGAAACAGATACGATTACTTATTGACACTTTCAATCAAAAGTTCTTCTTAAGCCAACTATATATAAAAGCAACTTAACATTACATGGCATCAACACAAAATACCCGTATCCAGATTTAGACAATGTTAATTTATTGAATCAATAACAACAGATAAGAAAACGGACGAATTACAGAAACTTTATATTTACACAAAGTCATGAAAACAATATACTAACACCTGAACAGACACAAGTAAACGACAAACACAACATAAAATGTGATGCAGTAATAAATTAACAACACACAAACACACACACCACACAAACAGAGAACAAGTATACCAAAGAAGTAAGAAATTCTTTTGCTACCAATGTCCAAAAGCGCTCTATAAAAATAGAAAAGTATTCTTACAAATAGCTGTTTCCTATCAATACAATAATAATAAAATAGTTTAAATTTTGTTTATGGATAAAATAAATGTATTCACCTTAAGTGATTGAATTGAAGAGTGCAGGGCAAAGGGGACAGAATTGTTTTACAGAATGAAAAAGGTAGGACTCTCCAAGCAAATTAATTATGAAATAGAGAAAAGATATAATTGAAAAGAGATGGCTTTAAACAGAGGCCAAAGCAGATTACATAACACAATACTATAAAGAAGACGTAGAAGAAAAATAAGTAGAAGAAGTAATAGTTAAAAAGAAAAAAAAACAGAAGAAAAAGGATAATAATAAGAAGAAGAAGAAGGAGGAGGAGGAGGAGGAGGAGGAGGAGAAGAAGAAGCTTACTTATCAACTCCTATCGCCCTTTGCTGAAAATTAGCGCAATAGTAGAGGTTGATGTGGATGTAATTGACAACAAGGTTCCCTGAGAACTATGTAATTAAATGCTTCTTCTTCTTTTCTTCACCCCCTCCTCGCAATGTGCAGGTTGGTGAACCTGCAACTTATTTCTCCGTTGTCGTTGTCGTCGTCCTTTACGGCTTAAGCTAACAGCTTGTTCCAGTCTCAATTCAGTTCGCCCAACCATCGTATACGGAACCGCCTTCCCACACTTATCTTACCCCCTGGACAATAGGTCTTTTCTTGGAAATCTAGTTGAATCCATTGTCTTCACCTGTAACTGCCACTCAGTTTTCTACCGGAAGATTTTACCATTTAAGATTTCAGCTATGCCAAGTTTCATTCCAATATGATCGTTTCTGATAACATCTCTCCTGGTAAAACCCTTTGGAGTCCTCAAGAACCTGATTTCTGCCCCTTGTATGGTAGATATATCTTTTGCCTTTCTAATCCAAGTTTAACTACAATTTAGTAGTTGAGGTACGGCCAGTACATTATAATATTTCAATTCCGTCTCATTTCTAGTTTTCTTCTTTAAGCGTGTAAGCAACTGGAAGAGACTAATTTTTATTTCAGCCTCTGTATCATCCTGATATAACTTACCACTTCTTTCTTTCAAGAGCTAATCTCCTTACATCATTATATTTTCTTTCTTTCTTGATCTCGGCTGTATACTATTGTCTTGGTCTTCCTCTAATGCTACTTGCCTCCGTCATTCTCTCAAGCAAGAAAACAAGCCATTATAAATGACCAACTATAGTACGCCGCCTTTCCGTAACTGTTTGAGAAGCGTCCTCCTTTCGCTTACTCTTGTCGTATCTTCCTAATTCGAGATTTCAACTGTCCAATGTTCAGCTATTCTCCACAACCGCATCTCAAAGACCTTAGGCTTCTTATTGGTTTTAGACCTTAAACAGTGGCACGCTCTCGCAGGTCTCTTCACCTCAAGGATTCGCTGTACGATTTTCGGGGGTCCTGTGTCCTCCATTTTTTGGACACGGTCACATCTCACAACTGGTAAGAAAACGGAAGGATATTCTCCTTCAATATCAGTCATTAGAGGATCAACCACTTCTATCTCTTGTCTTACATCTTCATCTGGAATTCGTCTCTTCGAGGCATTCTCAATATTGTTATAAACACACCACTTTGCTTCCATTACTTACTGCGATTCGTCATGTGTCCGCTGCGTACATTAGACTAACTTTTGTACGATTTTACAGACGTTAAATTGTCTTGTCTTTAAAAATGTGTGGCTCTAAAGAATCCCATAAGAGTATAGTTTTTGAAATACATGAAATCAATGCACGTGAATACATTTCATGTGCTTTGATTTGCCAGAGACAATAACTTGAAACTATGGTTCATGACAAAACCAATGAAATCTGCGTTTGCAATTAAAAACCGAGCGAAGGTGTCGTCAATATGTCAACAAAGACGCCCAATGGCTAGTCGGTGAGGTGACGATGGGAAAAGATTCAAAATAAAAGAAACCTTCAAATTTAAGCGAAGTATTAAGTGTCAATGTTCAACCAAAGCGATACTACGTGGTGAATAATATAAGATAGAATATAGTAGAATATGTATTTTCTCCCTTTTTTGCGAGATTATTATTGTTTCTATTGTTGATTTTGTTTTGAATAGAAAATTATCTATTGCAACGGTACAACCATTAACGGTACTGTGCATTGCCAAAATAAATTAAATAAATAATAAAAATAAATAAATATGGATCAATAAACATGATTCAGATTGCATAAGCTGTATCGTAGTTAAAAATAGGGAGCGCAGAATTCATGCATGGACACGCATTCCTGGCACACCTGTCGCTAGCGTTGTGTACGCGCGTATTTTGTTTGTGTGTGTGAAGCCTGTCCGTTCCTGAAATGTAACCAACCCTTTTCAAGTTGGATAGTTTTTGTTTTATTTTAATTATAAGGAAAATATGTACGATATGGTAAAACAAAAGACACCAAATTGTATAGAAATTAAAGATGAACAAAGGGTTAAGACCGTGCCAATGTGACGAAAAGTGCAATTACTATACGTAAAAAGTGAATAGCTCTTTTTATAGTTACAATAAAGAAGTGTAATTTGTGTATAATAAACATATAAAAATTAGCGATCGATTGAACATCGAGTGGTGTGACACAGACTTCGTAATTCGCGAAGATAGGCGAAAATAGTGAATTGAACCAGAGTGGGGGAAAAGTCGCTTCGACAAAATCTGACAAGTTGAAAATTGTTCAGACCTGAGCTTTTGCACGACCTGACTATAAATACCAGGTCGCGCTAATAAAGCTTCTTCTTCTCGATTCAACCATTGCCACAGGAGGCTATGTCAGTCGACGACGCTATTTTAAATCTATAGTAACAGTCACAGGACAAACTGGAAGTCCAACCAGAGCAGCAGAGCACATACGATGAGGTATATGGACACACCTGCAGCATATGATGTGAGGCGAGACGACTATTAAACAGCACATGCAGTGGAATCCGACCAGAGGACCAGGAGGACACGGAAGACACGACAAGAGGACCAGGAGGACACGGAGGACACGGACTGAGGACCAAAGGAGGACGTACGGATGATTAACCACGTCAAACGAGGTGATGAAAAACCATTGTAATTACAGACATTTGAAAGACATTAATTAAAGTTAGAATGAAAGCCATTCAACCTGTATTAAAATAACTAATTTTACATAAATGTAAAAGCAGAGTGAAATTTAGAATAATATCTCTTGTATAAAATTTAGTAATTGAGATTAACATAAATGATAAGAGAAATATTTGATTTTTGAGTTAACGTAATTAATAAAGTCTTTGTTGATAAAGGAGAATGCATATGCAGTAGAAAGTTTTAAAACCAATTAATATTAAAGAAATTGGAATACAAGTAAATTCATTATTGAAGTAAATTAATCAGCAATTGCAAAAAGATGACCACACAATGAGTAAGCCGAGAGCAATAATGTTTAATTAATTAAAATTAGATAATAAGATTTATGTATAACCTGTTGTATGTAATTTGTTAGCTATAAGTTGTGTACGAAAGAGTCGTACAAACGATTTAATAATGAGTACTATTTCAATATACGAAATGAAAGATTTTGTTTAATAAAAAAATAAATAATGGAAAAATTTTAAACTTAAATAACGCATCATCTTCTTATTACGATTACACCCATGAATTCAATACATTGTATAATTTGTTATGTTATACTATATTACACTTTAATTTTTTCTTTAGCCAAGACCATGGAGTAATTAGTTTAAGGGTGACTTTAAATATTGGTGCTGGAAAAACTTTGTCAATTTATGTTTGTTTGTCCCCCGTGTTATTTAATTTATGTAGTAATGATCTCACTAGGAACCATAGAAAAATACGACATGTAGGATAGAAATTTCCAATCACACAGCCTGAATACTTTTTTCTACGCTGACGATCGCATTATTATTGAGGAGAATGAAAATGACCTTCAGAGCTTGGATCTGAATATTTCAGCAGTTAAAACCAACTTTCTACCTCACATAAGTTCTTGGATCAAGTGGCTGATGGAGCGGGTATTATTTCCACATTAAAACGGTTTCACAGTAAACCTAATAAATTTAAACATATGCTATATGTAGACAATCCATAGAACTTAAAATACAAAACTAGAAAAGACACTAAGCTTAAGTTTTATAAGACTATGGCTGTAGCGGAGGGGCTGTATGGGAGTGAAACATGGGTACCTAGAGAGACATTGGTAATATACAGAGAGACAGAGGGAAGCTTACATCAGTAGAAATGAAATTTCTCAGGTTAGTCACAGGGTACACGCTACGAGACAGAATAAGAATGCTCAGATAAGGCGAGAATTACAAAAAAATTTTAAATTACAGGATAGAATTACGGAATACAAGGCCAATTGGTGTAAGCATTTGGGAAGAATGCAACAAGTTCGCCTTCCCAAACTTGTCTTGAATTATAAACCCACAGGGTATCGTCGTCTGGGGCGTCCGAGGACGAGAACCATCGTTGTGTGGTTTCCGGAACAGGTAGTGCAGCCTAATCCGTGAAGTGGAGATGATGATGATGATGATTAAAACTGTTAACGTCGGTAATCAAAGAAACTATTACCAATCGTAATTAACTTTTTGTCTCGCATCAGTATGATTACGTTGTTGTTGACATATTTCTGTACATCATTAAACAATGGCTACACCGGCAGCAGAAAGACGACGATAGGACGAGTCGGCTCCATTGAAGGTAATATGTTGCTGTTGATTAGTACCAATTGTGACAACGCCGCGTCAGCGTGGACTGAAAACTATAATCTCATCTTATCAACGGTGTAATCTGATTGGGACACAGAAACAGTGTCGGGAAGTGTCGCGGTTTTAAGAACACGCTATTACATAAAAGGCTTCCGACTGTCACCGTTTTGGCCGAAATGGTATTAAACGGATAAGAGTGTGTTAATCCGAGTAGAAAAACACATAATCTCTCCCCTGCGACTTTTTCTTCTCATCGTCTGGCCCGTGCCCGTACTACAGACTCAAAGGCCTTACAAACTGACTGAAGTGGGCATGCTCCCAAAACACCCCTGGACAAAAAAAAATATTCAGAGTACGATGATCAACCGACCCTCCTAAAAATTCAGTATATGGTTCTCACCAAGTCCCAGACTTTTTTTTTCCTTTACTATCGTCCACGATTCATTTCCATACAAAGCAAATTTCTAACAAATTCTTTCTCACCTTTAAGCTGAAATATTTTGAAGTGAACACGTTTTTTCTCTTATTGAATACATGTTTAGTCTGGCAAATTCTACTTACGATTCGCTCATGACTTTACTTCCTAAACAGTTTAATCATTGCACTTCTTGTAAGACATTATTTCTGAAATTTCATTTTAATTCTAGTTTCTTCATTCCTACCGAGGACCAGGATTTTCTTAAATCTTTATGTTATATTCTTCTTGCATTATTTTATCCATTATGGTAGGAATTCTCTACTTTTCTCTCGATAATCACAGCTGCAAGGATGCTGTAATAAAAGAACACAGGGTTTCCAAACAATAGAGGTGATCCAACAGAATGACTTGACGACTTCGGTATGTGGCCACCCAACAGTCCGAAAAAGGTTTCAAGCGGAAGAAACAAAACAGATTGAAATGTATCATCTGTTATAAGAGATAATTAGCTATTTTTCATAATTAATTGTTCACTATAACAATTTGGATATTACCTGGTGGTATGAGCATATGGTTAATGCATCGCGACTCTACTTGTGAAATTAAGTCACATTCTCAATAAAAAGCCTGGATATGACTATATGGCGTACCATACAATGGTTCCACAGCACGACACCTCTACACTCTTAAAAGCAGACGGAGGGTAAATGTCTACAATACACCCCCATTACCTTACATTAGATCTCAAACTTCTTCGACGTACTCAAAATTCATTATTAACTTCAAACGGATTCGTTTCTTCTGTTAAAATCTCAACCATTTATTGAAACATTCGCGGCCACTGTTTGTACACAATGTTTTTCCTCTGGTTGTGAGACTCGTTTTCTTTCATTCACAACACTGTAACATTCATTGACTTACAGCAGATTACCAAATAACACGTGTTTGGTATAGCGAACGGCTAGGAAGGCTGACTGTGCGGACATTTTAAATGTAAATTTCTGGATCTTGTTGGCTAACTTGGAGTCGGTCAGACGTTGGCCTTCAAAAGTGCACAGATTGCTCTAGTTTGTGTACGTGTACATTACACTCGCGCACACAACAATCTACAAGCGAAACTGTTGAACTGCTTAAAGTCACTGACATTTATTTATCATTTACGATAGGTTAATATTCAGAATATTGGAATATTCGATTTGGGAAACGATACAACAGACCTTGTGAACACGTTTAACTACATGGGAAGTAAGTTGAATCTAAATAGTTATCTATCTTAATCTGGAGATCAAGAGAAAAATCTTCAATGGGGACCGAGAATTATGGACGGTCAAAGATGTTATTAGATCCAAATCATTTCTGAGATCGACAAAACTAACCATGTTTGTTATATGACCAGTTATCGCATGTGGATGTTAAGATGTTAAAACATGGTTGCTAATCAAGGGAATGAAAGAAATGCTGTCTGCATTTAAAAGGTGCAGAGGACCTCTCCCCCCACTCCCTCCCATCGTACTCTCTCTCTTAGGTTAGCAGCCCACTGACACTGACACTAAGCGATCTCAGCTTTACCACTGAGGAGGCCATATCATAGGATAGGAGCAAGGTCTTATGTTCACAAAAACAATTGTTTTCAACGAAAAAAAAGTTATGTTTATTGTTCAACACATACATTGAAATACATTGAGTTTGTTTGTAATATATTTATCTTTTACGTATGTTTTGTCGTTACCCTAATAATTAAATTGACTGACTCGTTCCAACGTTATGCGACTAATTTTATTTAATAGGTTCCTAAAAGTTAAACGTCATAATTTCATTGTCAGAAATGGCTACAATATATTCTGCTTGTTCTAATTTATCTTGAGTGTCTTCGAAAATCAGCAGATCGTCTGCAAACAGAGTAAAGTTTATACTAGTCGACTTTGAGGTCACGAAGTGCCTCCTTCTTCTTTTCGTAATTTATTTCTAGACATATTCAACAAAGTGGGTGACATGCTGTAGCCTTGTTTCATACCATAGTTCGTGGTGATCGATCAAAATTTCTGTTTTAACCTGTATTTTTTTTTTTTATTGTGTACAATTCTTATAACACTTATGAAGTTTTTCGGGTGTAATTGTACTTCTCTAATAGTACCATCTAAAGGTTTCTCAAAGTGAATAAAAGCTGTATGCGTCTCCTAGTTAAAGTCACGATCTTTCTTAATTATTTCAATTAATTTAAAATATACCTTATCTGATCCGTCAGATCTTACCTTATCAGCCCAGATGATATGTGACTGTCAGGCAGTGCGCACTGTCTTCGTTAGCTGTGTGTGTACGGTGTTTTAATTATGTCATTTTTAACAGTTGTGTTTGTTTTATTCGTTAGTGTGTGTATGTGTTTTTAATAATTTCAACGACAGTCCTATATTAGGAAGAAGATGTTTTACCTGATGATGGGAATTTAATTCCCGAAACATGTAGTGGGATATTAAACTACAAGATCGCTGACGGATCAGATAAGGTATATTTTAAAGTAATTGAATTTTATAAGCGATCTGGAGACCATTTATATGATGAATCTTAATTATTTATTTACTTGTAAATACATTGTTACTTCATGGCCTGCCTTTCAAATACTCATTCCGTTCTTCTAACATTAACATTCGCTAATGGTTTGCAATTGTTGTTGTTTGTATACCATTTGTATACTGTGTGCACAGTGACGTGGCGTGGGTACATAACAGCTGTTGCCGGTTGTGATAGGCCTAAAACTTAGCCTAAAATTAATTCGAATTTTTCCTAATACCAAGTGTTCTTTCTAGAGTCAAAATATTCTTTTTAGAGCTAAAATACCATTTAGAGTATTTTCTATCTTCCGCCGGCAGAAGAAGAGGACCCCGGTTCAACGGCATCTGACTCCATTATACTTAAACAGAATAAATGAGGACGAAAATAATCGAATTAATAATAATAATAAAGACAAACAGAGAAACACATAACTAAACGAACAAAATACAAATAGGTAGGTATGCCTAGTTGGTTCCGAAACGAACATATAGCTGCTAAGTGAGCGTTTTGCCGCTTTATACAACGACAACACATTGGGTGGACGAATGTCTCCCGCTCCCGTTTTTACAGTGACAACTACTACGAGGTCAATGACCACACGCAGTAAAACATTGCCGATGTCTGAGCCGGCAACACAAGACGGTGCAAGTGCACAGCAGTTGGAAAGCAATGCTATGCTGTTCTTCACGTTTCTTCGAGTGTACTAATATTGTTCTGATTTTAAAATATTCAATAACTAAACTACTTATTCTGTGATATAATTAATATTATTTTCATTTATTTCCAGGACTGTTGTCGCCGGCAACAGCGGATACATGGACGCCACGCTACTGTGTGTCCACCATCTTATGCCTCTATAATTATTGAAGTCACTTCTGTTTCCTTCCTGAAGTTCGTTATTATCGAGGTTGCTTGAGTTGAAAGCGTATTTCGCATAAATGAACATATATTCTTAATGATTTAAAGTCATATAAATTTAATGATTTGTTGGCGACATATCTGATATGTTTATAATGTATGTCATTTCGTCGTCTTAGTATTTTAACATAATTCACAAGACCACTTTGCCACAAAATTTAAAGTCTAGTCTGACACAATGAAGAAAGTCGTGGAAAACGGAGAGTTTAATGATCAATTCTGCACAACACAGTGGCACCTTCTATCCAGATGGAAACCGCAGAAAGACGAACATCTCGCTTTCCAAAGGAACTGATCCTCGACCGCAGTGAATCTGATACACGTATGTCTCCGGCGCGAAACTATGTCAGTAGGCTTTGAAGCTATGCATATTTTCAATATCACGATAGTATTGTTGTTAATAATAATGCTGGTATTTATATTTTCTATTTCTTTGCTTGTTTATGAACATTCAAATAGAAAAGCAACAGTTTCTACATTTACAAACGGTCCTGCCTTGCTGACAGTGAGAGTAAGCTTCATCTACTAACAGATTCAACAAGGTAGATAAATAGACTTAGTTCTTATTAATTTCTTCTTCTTCTTCTTCTGGGGATGGTAGCCTTCTATAGACTCTCGTACGATACCCTCTCTATCGTCGATCTTCTTCACGCTAATCCCGCCGTTCCGTCGTTTCTGTTATGTCCCTACTTACCTCTGTTGTGGTATAACTCTATCTCCTATTTATCACAAAAAAGGAGAACACTAACTTTTGCGTTCCAGCGGTTACCTGTTTACTAAATTTGTGACCTACAAACTCCGTTACACGTTTTCTTATATCAGCTACTCACGTTTTCGATCTGACCCAACTTCTATTGGTTACACTTCCAAGTTCGGCGAGAAATATAGGCCTTCAGCGTTTGCCGTTGTCTTTGACGTTTCGTCCATATTTTTATCGAGCAGGTTCAATTTGTGTATCGCAGCACCGGAAGAGCGCATTAAACAAACGCCTTATTTCTTATCTCTTGAGGAATGTTCTTTTTAATATAAAGAGTGGTTGAAAACGTACCTCTCGGCTGCAGAGTTACGTACGGAAATCAGACTTGTTTGTGGTGTTGTTAACATTGAATCTTCTTCCATAACGTATTATGCGTTTTCAACAGTTCTTTCCATTAACTATACAGTCACCATGATTGTTCTGTAAAGTGTGTGTTCGGAAATAATGAGTTTTACCAAAAGAGTAACATGTATCTATTGTCTTATTGAATATTTCAACAATAATTATAAAATGTTGTTTTTAAAATTAATACAGGCCTATCTTTTATTATTAATTTTTAATTTATATATACTATTTTATTTGTTTTATTTCATCTAGACAACATTGTACATTTTGGGTTGCGTGACTTTTCGACGACCACTCGATATAACAGTTATCTCCGTCGTTTTTTTTCCCCCAATGTGTGCATAGATAGGTTAATTTGAAATTACTACAATAGAGAATAGAGACTATATCTGGAGGTAGGAAAATTTTATTCATTAACACATTAAAATTTACTATTGTCTTATTACTTAATAATATAAAATTGTTTATTAATGAATTGTCTTTCACTAAATGAGTCTATTGGCTTGTTTTACATTTAAGTTACTTGTCCGTAGAATTCCAAATGTTACGTAGACACCAGGCACTCCGCTCTCGCTGCTCCTCCGCATGTCGACCGAATATCACTAACGCTGAATATCCACGTCTCGGCACACACGCACAGCGATATGGGACTGTTATTGTTCATAATTTGAATAATCTTAATCTCAGGGATCAAAACTGGGTATAAATAGATCGTGTATTAGGCTTACACAATTCCGGCTTCTTGAAGTGTTCTCGCGTTAACACTCAGAATACCACGATAGGTATTCTGCCCCTAACGGAAATCTTCCACTCTTCGCGAAAAAGTAGGTACTAGAATATGATCTATTTAATTATTTGAGTTCTATATTGTGGCAATGGTTACGAAGAACTCGTACCGTCAACCCACTACAAAGTCTTCTGGAAATCGACTAGTCCTGACACGAAAATCTAGTGACAGCGAGTACGTCTTTCTATGGCAGACTTTGGAACTGACTGAACGGTCCGTTCTCTGTAAGAGACCGTCTCAAATAAATTTCAGACCTTCTGATTGGTGGAAAATCTAGCAACGTCATAGATATGCGCACTGATAGACCGAACTCAAGTTAAAACTCTGTCCGATTCTGCAAAGGCCTGTCTAGATTTAATCTACAAATTTTATTACTTTCTAGGAGATAACGAAATAAATGAAGGATTAATTTCACTAAAAAAAACATATATAACTTATAGTTGTGAAGAATCGACTATATGGAAAATGTAGCTTATAACCATGAGAATACCCTGTCCATGTTTCAAAAATGAAATGTCAATTATCAACGAAGTTATTAAATAAAATGTAAATCACCCGCGCACTCGCGCACTTACACACAATTATTTGTTGACATAAAAGAGTATAAAATTATGCACATTTTGACATACATACTTTTTAAACATAGCTTGGTTCAAAACTTATGACTACTTTACAAAGAAAACATAAAAATCAATTTTTAACACGTCTATGGCCGTCAGAAAATGTGTTACAGCATTAGTATTCCAATTATATGAAACTTACATCCAGTTCTGTTGCAATATATATGTATATACAATTATTTAAATTATAATTAAAGATCGAATAGAAAAGTCTCTGATTTTGAATGTTACATATAAACTGTTACTTTAACTTTGGAGTTGCTTGACGATATACGCAGGTTATAGATCTTTCTATTCTATGTGATTCATGCAAATCTCTTTTCATTGGAAAAATAAAGAAATATAAGAAAAAATAAAGAAATTAAAAAAAAATCTCGTGGGAATAATATAGCTACATACTGGTTGAATTTATAAGTGTCGCCAAATATCTTACACTGTGTCTAGCAGAGTCTGGATCCGGATGAGGGAGAAAGGCGGGCAGAAAACAAAAATGCTAGTTCAAAAATGTTGAGTGGGACTGGTCTACCCAATTTTTCGCCACTTGTTTAGAGTATACCAGAGTCTTATTGTGTATAAAAGAATTACATTGTTTGTATTTATAGTTATATTAACAATGCTCGTGTGTTAGCAAGTGGAAAGCAAGTTATGTGAGAGGCGTGAATGCGTCCGTTGTAACTTTAAGGTCTGTGTCCTAATGTAATTCATGAGCTCCGTATTTTTACAGTTTGTCTAGTAGCAGAAGATATTTGGCGAGCGTAACACTTTGAATTGAGAAGGTGAGTACTGTCATTTTCATACTCTCACTAATATAAAAGCCCATGTTGGTTATGAGAGTTTGGTAGTGTGGCAGGTGAAACAAATAAACGTCTACCATGCACCGAGTACTCCAAAATGGAATGTTATATTAATAACAACGAAACTTGAAAAACTACGAGGGAACCACACCCACGGCCCTCAGTTGCGTTACACACAGCCGACTTGATTTCAGGTTAGGTCGTTACAGTTTTGTAATTGCAATAACCACGCGGCCAACCGTAGTGCACTGCCCCAGTAACTGATCACTATTAAACTGTTTGTGATCAACCCGCTTACTAAATCATGCTCGAAGATGAGGTCTAGAAGTCTACGTCTGGAGTACAGACTTAGGGATATTGGGAGCCAATTATCCGAATAAATAAATATTCGGATGAAATGACAGCAATAAAGATAGATTAATTGGGAAGAAACCGTGGCCTAACAAAATGTGATTAAATAAGATGTGAAAAAATTGCGATGTTCTTCCATATAAGTGCTGCTCTAATCAAGTTATTGCAGAACTTGCATACTGTAATGACATCAAAGGTCAAAGTGGAGAATAAACTTTTAGAAAATTTTTCTGTCGCTGCACTTTAAGACGCGTTTATTCTTTACCGCCAACTCTATTTACAGTGTAGGTCACGAAAGCGTTGGAACAATTGAAAATGAAAGTAGTCTAATGGGAATGAAATTAAGTAGGAAAAATTACGTCATCCCACTGTACTATGTGGACGATCGGGTGCAACTAACTGGAAATAAACATGACTTGGAATACTTGAATAGGAAGATCAAAGAAAAATATGTCATTATGAAAACGGTGTTGGCCGGACTGTTAGGCCGTTGTCTCATAGTAAATATACCAGGCGTTTCAGCCTCACCAACGCCTAATTATTCCTAATTATTAATCAACAACTAATTAACAAATAGTGGGAAAAGGCAAAAAAGTGAGGGAAAGAGTTGATAAATAAGATTTAGAGAAGGATGGCAGGAGAGTTTCTAAACAGAATTCAAAGGTGACGGAAGAAGATGGTGCGTGTAAAAGCTCAAAGAACCCACAGAATGGACGTCATAACAAAGTGTAAGAAAGATTATGTTAAATATTTAAAATTTTCAATTGGGATTACTCTCTTGTAGAAATACAAATAAATATAACGTAATACAAAAAGCATAGAATACAAATATTTCTTACAGAATAATAATGTAATAAAAATGTAAATGAAACATAAATTACACAAGCCTGCATGGTTCTGTTTTGTAATTTTTGATGATTGATTCCTATGTATGTTTGTGCGCTGAATCCAAAAATGACCTTAGTTTTTTCCATCACGTCAGAATTTTTTGCAAATCGCAATTTGCCAAATGTAGTAGGCCTATATGTCGAAAATATCACAAATATGAGACTTAATGACAGAGTGAAATAGGTTTGTTTCGTATAAAACGTATTATTTTGCGGCTTATAATAGACATAATATAATAGAATATAGAAATACAGAAAATAAAAAACTCACGATTTTAGTCGTTGTGTCGACGTCTTTTTGGACCAGCCATGCTCTGTTTCAGGCTTTTCCGTGCATGTGTTCTTCTGGGATCATCTCGGTGCAACATCCAGCAATAGTCCGCCATCATTGTAGTATTCCATCTTCCTTGGTAACGCTTTTCCATTTCTTTGATGTCATGATGAAATCTCTCACCCATCTCTTCACTAACAGCACCTAGATTCTCAGGAATGTAGTCCAAATGTGAATGTAGGAAATGAACCTTCAAACTCATGGAACAGCCTAAATTTTGGTACTTCTGCAGCATAGTCTCAACGATAGACTTGAAATTCGGATCCTTCTTGTTGCCGAGAAACTTGGTTACTACGTCTTTAAAGGCGACCCAGGCTTCTTTTTCAGCAATTTCCATTTCTTTTTCAAAATTTCCATCTTTGCAAAGTTTTCTAATGTCCGGACCCGTAAAGACACCCTCTTTTAGTTTTGCGGTTGAAAAGGCTGGAAATTTGTTACAAATGTACTGGAAACATTTACCATCTTTTGGTAAGGCTTTCACAAATTGCTTCATCAAGCCTAATTTAATATGTAGAGGTGGAAGGAGAACTTTCGTCGACTCGATGAGAGGTTTTTGGAGCACATTTTTTACTCCAGGTTCCAATGAAGCTCGTTGTGGCCAATCTTTCTGTTTCCAATGATTTTCCCTGTCTCTGCTATCCCACTCACATAAAAAACAAGGAAACTTTGTGTACCCACCTTGCTGTCCAAGGATCATCGATATTACTTTGAGATCACCACACATGATCCACTTATGATCGTCGTACTTAATTTTCTGGAGAACAAATTTTAAATTGTCGTACCGTTCTTTTAAGTGTACAGAATGCCCTATGGGTATTGATGCATACCTGTTTCCGTTGTGAAGCAGGACAACTTTAAGGCTTCGTTTCAACGAATCGATGAATAGTCTCCAATCAGTGCTTTCGTACGGAATGTTGAATGTCTTAAACAGTCCAAACACATCATTGCAGAATACTAAGTCTCCTTCTTCCGAAAAGTATGGAATAAAATCTTTTTCTCTGTACCTGAACCAGGAAACCGAAGCGCCAGCTGCGAGCAAATTCTTATCTTTAAGCCGTGAACCAAGCAATTCTGAAGCCTCTTTGGTCAGATGTAAGTCGCGAATCAAATCGTTCAGTTCAGTTTGTGTAAATGGTTGTGGAGCAGAATTGCCAGGTTCGTACTCCTCTTCGTTATCTTCGGTTTCTTCACTTGATTCAATTTCTGAACCATCAACTTCAGGTAAATGTTCTGGTTGCATAGGCACTGGTACGTCTGGACCATGAGGGACAGGACGTAAAGCCGATGGCAGATTTGGATAGACGTTCTTTTTATTCTTTACACTGAAACCGTGAATACCGGTTGAACAAAAGTAACAATCATCACTATGATTTTGTGGCTCTCGCCAAACCATCGGAACGCCAAATCTGAAAGCATGTTGTTCACCCTTTGACCACGTCTCAGTCCTTCAACACACGTATAGCAAACATAGTGGGATGCCCAAGTTTTGTCTTGATCAGGGCCGTAACTAGGCGTTGGCGAGATGTGCCCCCGCCAAGGGCGCAGGTACAAAGAGGGCGCAAAATTGACCATGAAAAATATCTTTTTTTAGAGTTAGATTGGTACAATTTGTCAAGCAAATAAAAACTTCATCATAAGTCACCAGAAAAAAGGAAGAGGGTTATCACAAGAAATATTGCAAAAGCTAAACAATGACGGCTTGGATATTCAGAACTGTCGTGGTCAAGGCTTTGACAACGGCTCAAACATGGCAGGAAAATATGAAGGCGTTCAAGCGCACATATCCCAACTAAACGACCTTGCTAAATTTGTGCCTTGTGCAGCACACAGTCTTAACCTCGTTGGCGTGCACGCCGCGGAAGTGTCAATTATGATGACAAGTTTTTTTGGAAATGTGTTGGAGTTTTTCAACTTCTTTAGTAGCTCTACCTTAAGGTGGGAGGCTTTGATTGGTTGTCTCAAAACTACCCTTAAGAGACATTGTGATACAAGATGGTCTTCCAGGCGTCAAGCTGTGACAGCTCTTAAGAAGAACTTATCATCTGTACACAAAGTTTTACAAAACATGGCTGATAAAGACAACGACTGGAACGCTGACACACTGTCTGGTGCTATGAAACTTCTTAGACAAATTGATTACGAATTTGTGTGCCTTTTAGAGATGTGGTCTGATGTTTTGATAAGTTTGGACTGCACCAACAAGTCACTGCAAGGAAAGGGCACAACTCTTGACGTAGCATCAAGTTTGCTCTCAGGTTTGGCAAAAAAAGTTGAAGACCTACGTAAAGAAGGAATTAAAAAATACACAGAAAAAGCCAAAGCTATTTGTGATTCCATGGCCATCCAAAGCAGTTTTGCTGTTAAGAGGCTGAGGAAAGTCAAGAGGATGGCTGGGGAGACGGCTGAAGATGAAGCACACTTGTTGAGTTCTGATAAATCATTTGAGATAGAATGTTACACTGTATTTGATAGAATTGTAAGTGAAATGGAAAAAAGGGCACACATTTACCACACAGTTTCATCAGACTTCAGTTTTTTGTCAGGAAAGTCCTTAAGTGAACGCTCTGTTTCTTTTCTTGAAAAGTGTGCAGCTGATCTTGGTGCGATATATAGCAGATACATTGATAGAGTTGAGCTAGTTAACGAAGTAGCTGCTTTCAAGTTTCATGCAAAAGAGCTGGTGAAGAACATTTACAAGGCTTCCCATTTGGATATTCTGAAAGTTATTTCAAACTATGGATTAAGAGATGCTTATCCAAACATCGAAATAGCATTGAGGATATTTTTGACAATGCCCATCAGTGTGGCGTCTTGCGAGCGTACTTTCAGCAAGCTGAAGATAATCAAAAACTACTTACGGTCAAGTATGTGTGAAAACAGATTGACAAACTTAGCTATCCTGTCCATAGAATATGAGATTGCTTCAAAACTTGATTTTAGTGAAATAATTAGTGAGTTTGCCTTGCTGAAAGCAAGAAAGGTAAAGTTTTAGTTCCATGGCTTTTCTGCTGTATACTGTATGTAACAATTTGTAAAAGCAATATATTTGTTTACTGAAGAGTTTCAATTTGTTATTTACCAGCCCCCAGAGCCAAAAAAATGGTACCTGCAGTTACAACAACAGAATGTTGTAAGTGCAAGTCCTGAAGTCCTGTGTAAAAAAAAATCGAGATAAATTATAGAACTAAAGCACCGACTAAAGTTATGAATTTTTTTTACTGTTGTATGAAATTTACTATTACAAAAATACCGAATACAATGTGAGAACGTATTTCCTGGTCGCAATTTGCGTCAAAGCTTGCTTAAGGGGGCTGCATGGTGTATCACGTGATGAGACATCCACGAATTCACGAATCACAGAGCTTTTTTTTTTTTTTTTTTTTAGTAATCGAGCGACATAGGGCTTGGGGGGGATCGGCACCACTGTTTTGGGGGCGCAGCCCCTGGTCTTGATCTCCTAGTTTTACACCGAAATACGCGAGGAGATACACTTGCCGCACGAACGATGTTATGTCTTTTTTGCCTTGACACCATTAAACTCACCACAAATGTAACAAAAGGAATCTGCAGACTTTTTACAGCCTCTTGACGCCATTTCGAACACTGTATGTTTGCTTTTTAGCGTAGGATATGTATGTTTTGATCGCGGAGGATACGTACCAACGGTTGCTCCAACACTGACAGTTGAGATGTACAACACCACAGAGTACGAATAATATAGTACAACACCAATGTAACTAGAATATAAGGTAGGCCACTCCGGCCAATTACGCTCCCATTGGTTGATTCGCTGTGACGTGGACTGGTGGAAGAAATGAATACACGACAGAACGTACCAGTGACAAAACGTACCACCCGACAAAACGTACCGTCTAACCGGCCGGCTACCTGCGACGGGTCTGCTAATTACATCAGAATATTTTGGATGCGACAAAACGTACTCCGCAACTTGTATCGTTCACTTATAGTGTATCTAATAGTCAGTTAAGTGCTGTTAGTCAGTAACAAGTGTAAACAATTTATTTATATAAAAATGATATAAATGTAAACTTCAGTCCCTCACGGTTCTGATTCCCATCACACTTTATCCAGGCTTTGGACTGGCAAAATCATTTTGGCGTGTTTAAAATCAGCTGTGGTTAAGCTCTCGTCATTTTTGGATTTTTTTAATTTATATATTTTTTTATTTATTTTTTTTTAATGGTTTTTTGTATTTTTAAGTTTCATTCCAAGTTCTGCGAATATGAAAGAGCTCTCAAGCAGGATCTTAGGTTTCCATTTGCTTCATACCGCTTCATTATTCTTTCAAGTCGTCCGTCATACTTGATGTCCTTTTTCCTTCTTTTTGAACCTTCAATGTTCAGTTCGTACTTCATAAAAGCGCAGTTGGTCTTCTCTCCTTCTCCTTTCAAACACATCACCACGTCTTTTATTCTAGGGTTTGGCCTTTCTAAGAGCGTGTTCAAACGGTTGTTCCACCCTTCGACAGAATTTGTTGTCCGATGACGCCTTTGGTAACAGCTCCACAATTTTATTGGAAACTCCGGGTTCTCCAACCAATTTTCAACAAAGTAATCAAAAAACAGACTTAGCTTGGGAGTGAATCCCGATCCAGCCGTCCTGCACTTCCTCTGGTTTTAAGAAAGCCAGTGCTGCACACATGCGGATATGGAGTCGGATATCTTTATTTTCACGGTACTCAGTTGAGAGTCCTAGTTCTTGTACTTTGCGCCAAAGGCATTTTGCATATGAAAAAAGCATCCTCTTATATGTGCTGAAGGCAGTACTTCTCGAATAGCAGACACAGCCGCCATTTCGAAATCCACGTTCACTGTTTCTGGATTCCACTCTGGAACAGCTTTACGGATCAATTGAAACAATCGAATGTAGGTTTCCTTCTTCTAGTTGGGCAAGAGGGCAAAAACAATAGGATTTACGTTAGTTTCTTCATCCGTGCTTTCAAAATCTGCATGAATACTGTATATCTGTGTAAACTGTTTACTAGAGCACTTAAATGTACCATCCAAGAAAAAGTTTTTGAAGCATTATAAACTGTCTTTGCCTTTTTCACCGCTAAAAACTATAATTCTATCTTCTTCGCCATCATCGGCCAGCAGAAAAGAAGTTCCGTCGAACATTTTCAGCGTTTCTTCATCGAGAACCACTTCTTTGCAGTTGCTCGGCTCTTGGGTGTTGCCTTGCGCCTTACATCTCTGCCGCTGTAAGGTTCTTCTGATAGACTGTTCACGCGGCATTTCAGCAACAAAGTTATACCCTGTAAAAAATAGAATTAGAATATCCCTTATAAATAGAATACCCCTTTAGAAATAGAAAGTTATACCCCTTAGAATTAGAATAGAAACAATAAATTATCAATTTGTAAACTTTAATAACGCTTACCTCTATCGTGGAGATCGCCCAAAGTGTCTGTGTGAATTTTAGTTAGTGGTGTTTCTTCTTCCCGCGCCCTCTTCTTGCCGCTTTGCGTGCGTTTAATAACTTCTAACTGAGCATCGTTCGGAGGTCCACACACATGATTGGCTAAAGGCCCACTGACAACTTCACCTCCTCTTGATTTCATAATTACACAACACTTTTCACTTTGTTGCCTTTGACAAATCCAAGTTATCGTATCGTCCTTCCCCTGCCGTTTCTTCCTATAACTATACCCCTCGAAGTGCAAACACAACCCGCCTTTATTAGTCGTAGTCAGCTCCATTCCAAAAAATGTTAAAACCCGCACAGTGTGAATGTTATGGTAGTAATAAGGTTACTTCGCGGCCGTCCGTGCCCCATGCCAAACTTGACAAATACAGGTCAACGACTCGAGGGGTATTTAACAGTTACGCGGAAGCCGTTTGAATTTGACAAACACAGGTAACAGGTACGTTTTGTCGCGGTGTAAATTATTTAGGAATTACAAGGAGACACTTTGCAGATAGATATCGACCTAAGTGGTACGTTATGTCGCGAAAAGTCAAGTGGTACGTTTTGTCGCTGGTACGTTCTGTCGGGACACCGGAAGAAATACGCGCGAGTCTTGATTTACCATGCAATCTTACCTGAGACAATGTCCTACTTAGCATCTCTCTGCTGTTTACACGAAATATTAACAATAATTGTAATGAGCTATTCATATAGAAAAAGGATTAAACAACAAGATTCAATGGTTTGCGGCAAAAAATAATGGTAAAATCTATTTCTACATTTAATAGAAATAAGCAAGTCTGTCCACATATAACATTGACAAAATGGCACAAGATGTAAAATTAAGTCGGAAAGGAGGCGATATTATATATATATATATATATATATATATATATATATATATATATATCATTTTTTATTATTCGTTAATTTTATATTAATAGAATTATTTCGATTGTTATTAATTTACTTAGAAACCTCTGATGATACTGATATTTTTCAGTGAAACGTGCGTCAGGTGTTAAAAAGAATATACGAAATTATACTACTTGCAGAAGAAACAAATTGAAAACATCACAAATTATATATATATATATAATATGCCTGCGTGGGTGGGTGCGCGTACGTGCACACGCGTGCGCGCATGAGTGCGTGTATAAACATTTCTATGTAGTATAATATATTTGAAACAAGCTTCCAATTATTATAATTATAATCAATGTTATAATCATTTTCTTTATCTACATTTTCATTGTTATTTCATTGTTACTATTTTCAGTTAAAAACTGAAGCTAGTACGTTTAGTTGTAAACATAAATACTTTTATCAACGAAATGAAAATGGTTATTTAGTTGATACATACCTTCATAGGTGACTTAAATTTTTGAAGACGAAGCTACCCAGAGCCGACTCTTTGTTGCTGCATACTTTTCAAGTGACTTGAGTTTGAGCTGTTTGTTCAGATGGCGGATTCTGATGAATGTTCTTGTCCTGACGTACAGACAAATGACTTTCTCGTCCACCTCTGGAAATTTAGATTTGAGTAAGGTGGCCAAATAAGAGATAACTTTCACTTGTTTTGATAGTGTACGTCCGTGGAAAGAAGTAAAAACTATCTCAAACTGAATCAGTTTTTGTAACCACTCGTCTGACGGATGGGTAAGCCCCCCCTTTGATATAATCGATACCCAGTCATGACTATGTTCCCCGGAAAGACACAATGTTTCGCCTCTCACACTTAGACTTTCATCAATGAAGCGGCACTTGAATGCGATGTACCCGGCCAGATATTTTAAGGCATCTTGAGGAACATCGTTGTCACTTGCAGACGGGGCCAAGTCCTCTGTTTTTAACAACTCTGCTTCGTCGGTGTCATTATTCGGAGAACTTGGTATTAACGTATGTTCAACTATGTCTATGCATAGTTCATTGGTAACAAACTGGATGAAATCCTCGTCAGAGTCATACACACTTTTTCGGAAAACATATTTTTTGCTTACATTTTGAAGGCAGCAGATTAAGAATCTTCAGTTACTTCAAACATAATGTATTCCTTGCCATCATCACGTTTCTGTTCCTACAGAAGTAAAAATGGACGGGCAAAACAGAAATATAAGTTTCCGTGCAAAATATGCGCGATCATAATTCCTTGAATGCCAAGGTCGCTGGATATAACGGTTTGCGGTAAAACAATAATAAGAAAATGTATAAATACAACCGCACTGCATAGAAACCGGTCGCGGATGTGTGGTAAACAATATGTATGACAGTTGGCGGTCCGCCCACACGCACCCACAGCCCAACTAATTTAACGTACGGCTGGTTGTTCCAATAACGGATTGGTACCGCGGATATTCATTGCGTGCACGCTGTCCAGTACTTTAAACGTGACCGAATCTAACAAATGTTTGTCATTCGAGCAATTAACTAACTTTTCATTTTCCATCTTGCATTTTTTGTTTACATAATAGAACGGTGCAACATGTCAACACTACCTGGCTGCGAAAATTCTTTGAGCAGGGAACAGGACAGTAGACAGTTACTTTAAGGAGTAAAACTTAACCACAAACGAGGATAAAATTCTATAATGTAGTGTATGTTTCTGCGTTTCTTTATGGGAGTCAAAATTGGACGCTAACTAAATACTTAAGAAAAAAGACCGAAAACCACAACTGAAGTAGCGGGCTATACGAGAAACGAAAGGAAGAGAAACGGTGAAAACGCGTGAAGCAGTGCCGGCTCGTACAGGAAGTCCAAAGGGGTACAACCCTTCTATTAAATTTGTACTTAAAATGTAATATACCACTACGATGTGTAAGCAAAGATGTCTTATGTGAGTTATATTTTTTGGAAGGCTGATAGCCGATCATTCAACTGTTTTCGCCACGGTCTCATCACTAGACAGTATCGAAGTAGACACTGTAGTACTCGATATAGACTGCGAACATCATGCGGCAAAAGGAGAAAGAGATAATGTACGATTTAAATAAGAATACCAACGGAGGAGCCAGCCCACGTGAGTCACACATCGAGTCTGCTACTAAAATAGTACGTCAATTTCGTTTTGGAGGTTTTTATCTTGTCAATCATGTAATACAGGTTAGACTGCAACGTAGAGGTTAAATTGCTAATGAACTTCTACAGTTTATGCGCTTAGGTTATGTGTAGTTATATCTGTGTTTATTTTGTATTTATATATGTGAATTCCACGTTGTAGTATTTACTCTGTGTACGCCTGGGTAGATCATTTTATAAAAAAAAAAGGCTGTGTAGTCCGTAAATAATACCAGTGGTTTTATCATCTCAAACTACCTTAATTACGAAAATAACTAGAACTAAAACAATTAGTAGTACCCCCAACATCCAATTTACAAAACTACAAAACTATGCATCGAAAAAATCTATTCTATTTTACTATAAAAATAGATCTCTTTCTGCTAGTGTTTGAATAAAAGAACAGACACAGAAGCTTACAGCTGTCGTCATCGACGCAGTCCTCAGTATTTGTCATATTATTGGTGGAAGCTACTCAGAGAGCCAGTCTGACTTCACCGTTCTTGAGGTAAACCAGCCGACAATCGGAGATGCGCCTAATATCGGATACTCTTGATTCTCGTCCAGCAGGTGCTGCACCGTGTGGCAATCGGCTTGGAAAAGTCCTCTTAGCAAGGTAAAAGCTTCAGTGTGTTTTAACATGATAATGTTTTTAAGCTGGGGGTCATTCCATAAAAATGTAACGTCATCGAAAAATGTAACGCTTCCACACTTTCGATTCCCCACAGTCTAGAAATCTTCGGTCTCTGTCGTTTTAACATGATAATGTTTGTTATATAGTAAATATATTTGTTATATAGCAAATATTTGTTATATGCACATTATACGTTTCAAAAGCCTAAAAACATTATCATGCTTCGATGTTTCGGTTTCGTCGAAATTTCTTTAATTTTTTGAACAGTGTGTTATAGACTGCGTGCGAATAATTAATTAAGAAAAGTCCTTTGCGTTTCTTTGCTTTTTTTTTTAACCTTTTCTCGTCAGATTTATTCACATCGAAGGTAAAGTGAAACTTTATCTAACTAGTATTTGACTGAAATACAGTATAGTGCAACCTTTTAGTATGCCAGTGGTTTACCGCTCCTGGGTGTTGTTTTGAGGTTAAGACTGCTTTCCCGCCCGGTGACTTTCCGTCCCAACATCCGATACGTAGACATGCCAAATAGCGAATATCCGATATTACGCACGATTCACAACAGAGTTCTAATAATTTTGTTTTAGATGTTTCAGGAAAAAAATGGAGCAAAGAGAAAATGCAGAAGACTCTTGAAGCTATTAAAAATCATGAAATGTGTTATTTTAAAGCTTCAAAAACGTTTTAACTACCGAGTTCGGCGTCAGAAAATTGCGTAACCATAAAACGAAAACTGATCAGGACATGTTTTCAGTTCCTTTATGAAGAATCCCAACTGTCCGTTTGATCCTGAAAACGAACTAGTAAAGTATTGTGTCTAGTGTTTATATATAGTTTTTCTATAGTTGGTTTAACTTCGTAGGTAATGGTGGTTTATTAATTTTTTGACCGTTCACGCTTGTCAATGAAGGAATCTTGGGAAGGCTTAAGTTAGTATTTAATGTTTAACTCGCGCCTGAATACGCCACAGATTGTTCAGTCGGCGAAACGTTGTGTAGTGAAGTCTAACGATGTCCGACCCAACCCTTCCGGTAATGTTCACGTACCATCGAAAGTTACGTTAAGCAAGAAACTGTTTAACATTCAAATTTTTGAGTTTCTGTGGAACAAATTACTACACTACAAATATCGTAAGCCAAGATGGACATCCTGCACGCTGAATAAACATTCGAAGTCTGCCACTTCCTAGTCGCGCTAAAATGACATAATTTCAAATAACTACGATAATAATTTGAACTGCCCCTCAACCACCATCAGACAGCTAGCAGTGTTTACACAAAGCGATTCCGTTCTCTCAAGATGGCTATAACGATTGCAATTGAAAATGTTTGTATCGCACTATTAATAAGCCTAATTATTTAATTAAAATTATCTGAATACCGGGACTTTGTTTTTTTTTTACCGGCACGCTACTTTTAAAATTTTTGATATTTCATGTTTACTTTATCCTCCCAGTCGATGCGCCACTGTAATTATTGATTCATACATTGTGCTTGTTAATTATAATAACACAGCAATTGTACGTCTGTAGGTCTATAGAAATGTTCTTTATTTTTCTTTGTCATTGCACGAAGCATGTTGGCTACATATCCTCCCCCATTCGTAGCTTGTGGTTATTAAATATGATACCACGACAACAACCGTACGCCTGTAGATCTACAGAAATGTTCTTATTTTTCTCTGTCAATACGCGGAGCATGTTTGCTGATATCAACAAGATATCTATAATATAACGCGGTAGGTAGTGTGTCAGTCATCGGTATAGGAGACCAGAATTCATTACCATAGTAACAAGTAAATAAACAAATGATATTTACCGGCATCGAATGTATACCTTTATCCGTTCCTATAGTTTTAATGTTTTTACTATGCGATTGTATTGATATGTTTTGTAATTTTGTATACAGATACGTCTATATATTTTGTAATTGTCCTATATTTCTGTATATGGTTTAATTGTAAAATTTATGTTTATACGTATTTCTGATGATCCAATGAATAAGTAATGATTTTGTTCAAAGTAATTATTTATTCCAAGAGTTATTTTTGCACCCAGTGACCCTGACCTTTCCTTTACATTAAGACGAAAACAGTTTCCATTTAGACTTGCTTTTGCTATGGCCATCAACAAAAGCCAAGGACAAACACTGGATTCAGTTGGTATGTATTTGCCATCTCCAGTATTCAGTCATGGACAACTTTATGTTGCATTTTCAAGAACTCCTTTCAGCAAGTCAAGGTAAAAGTCTTAGAACCTGACCAACAAGACAACTTAAAGAAAGAGCACAGAGTTTACACCAAAAATGTGGTCTACAAAGAAGTTTTCGCCCAATAATTAAACTTCATAGCCAGCCGTGGTTTTACCAATATGTGCCAATAAAAATGCTCGCCACCCGGGCGTAGAACGGGTACTTCAGCTAGTATAATTATATATATATATATATATATATATATACTCCCCCTTCAACAAGAAGCTTGATTTGCATTCTGCATATGATTGAAGCGCCTCATATAGTTGGGTTCACACAAAATTGGGTAGATATTGAGTTTTCAGTAGAATGTAAATAAAATCCATGCTGTACCCTCTAATGACTGCACTAACTAGTGTCGTCAGGGGCCAGAGTCACAATGAAACGTCCGGAGTCTTGCGAATTAAGCTCAGACCATTGGCTTCATGAAAACTTCAGCCGTTCTATTATTTACAAATCGACATAAAATGGAAATAAATATTTACGTATATGTTTTGTATGTTCTGTAAACATCGATTATTATACTACTAGTAGTATATTATCGATTATATATACTAGTAGTAACCAGGAGTTCTCAAACCATCCCACGACTGATATACGAGGTTTGGTCAAACGTTTATGCAATTTTATTTTATTCATTTTTTAACTTTGTGCCTATGTGTATATATTTATATTGTCAATGTAATCTCCACTTTGACATACAATATACAATATTTATATTGTCTCTGGAAATCAATTTTTTGTATAGGTTTCAGCTCAGGCAGCGATTTTTGTTTTATGGCTTCAACAGTCGTGAAACGTTGGCTTTCATGACTTGTTTTAATTCTTGGGAAGAGAGAAATATCAAATGGGGACACATCTGGCGACTCCTGCGCATTACGATGTTTTTTGCTTAAAGTTCCTGAACAAGAAATGACGTGTGCTAGTGCATTATCTGGGTTTAATGTCAATACATTATCATCATTCCATAAATCTGGCCGTTTTCTTCGGAAGGCCGTTTTTTTCAGGCGAGTGGTGTAAAATGTCCGTACTGTATAGTCGGCCTACTCTTTGTTGACGCTATTTAGCACCCACTGATAAAATTCCGTATAGCACAATACAACGATATATTTTATCTGTCACGATCTGCAACTCATTCACCACACGTCTTTGAAGCTTTGTGCCACAGCTGAACGCTCGTTCGTGTACATCAGAATCACCAAAAACTTGTGCAACACTTTCACCAAGCTAAAGCAATTTATCTCGTCCTTTGAGAAAATTTAATGCAGGTTTATCAATCTTCCACAGCAAAATGTTAAATAAATCGCCTAACATATGCTGAAACATAACTTAGTCAGTTAGCTGTCAAATCTAAAGTAAGCATCCAATCTGGCAAAATAATTAGACAACTGTCACAAAACACTTAGATATTACGTCTAAACAGTTTATTAATCGGACACTTCTAGCGCGGAAAATTTATAAATTGCACGATTTTTTTTTTTAATCAAACCTTGAAAGTCAAATGTGGATACAAGGAAAATAACTCTTGTGAGATACTCTTCTGATGGCCGAATAGTAACTGGAATGTTTAACTCGTTTTTATGGAGTAGCAGTATGATCGAGAAAGCAAAGCTATAGTTTACGAAAACAATCACTGAAATTATAATAGTGTACGGAGGGGAAACGCGAGCTGTAAACACACAGCATCCAAAGAAGCTGCTATCGACAGAAATGGAAAACCGAAGAAGTGCGGCAAGGAACTTCAGTGTTAGACGGCTAAGGAATAATACAGTTAGGAACCTAACGTACAGTAGAAGACACGGTTGAATGGAAGCCAGATGGAAGAAGGAGTAGAGAAAAGCCCAGGAAGATTGAGGCTGCACAGGAATAAATGTGGTCTTCAACTAGAGTATGCTGAACACATGGGTAAATTACGAAACACGTTCAAGGGGAAGTAGATTGAGAGTTTTGTACTTTGGAAATTACTTACGTAAGTTTAATACATTACGTAAGACGCTTAGTGTGTTGAAATTTGTTTAAATATGTAAACAATGTAAATGACTGTGTGTCCTGCCAGGAAAACCGACAGCACTGAGGAAAATTTTCAAAATAAAGAAAATTCAGTTTTATAAAATATTTTTCTTTACTTATCATGCATATGTGTTGTGGTAAGAAATAATCTCCAACCTGCACTTTTTAAGAATTTTATATTTTAATTTCAGAAAAAAAACTTATATTTAAGAGGCGACGAGGGTATAAAGGAGTTTCTTTACTTAACAGTCGACTTACTAGGTTGTTCTTTTACAAAATGGGCGTAAAGTGAGTATCCCCTGGACTCAAATTTAATTTCTATAAACTTATATCTGTTTTTATGATAGATAAGTCATTTGTTTAAAGCCAAAAGATGTGTGCAGTGAGGAAGGAATTACCTACCTACAAAAGAATGGTGGAACTACACACATAAAGGAAAAGAGAACGAGCAGTCAAATATTATAGCAGTGGTTTCCAACTTAAAAGGGCCGGAGGGCCACAATTAAACTCAGCGGGCTGTATCGTAAGCGATCAATTTTCGACAAGTAACGTAAAAAATAAAAAAGGCACTATTTAATTGTAAACAAATTAAAAAAAAGATAATTTGCACATTTAACATATCTTACTCCATATCTTTTATGGTGCAGTGTTTATTATGTCTATATAATACTTAAGATGTCAGAAAGATACTAAACGTGGTATACTTAGATAAAATCTTCAGTGTGAAAGCTGAAGTCGTTCTGCAACCACAGAACCACTCAGTCGTTCTGAATTGTTTCTAATCTCGGTAGGTGAAGCAGAAAACGATCTACGAGGCGACTTCTGCTGTGGTTTACGAGTAAATTTATTATGGACAACACAGTTTGTTAGGTACATATATTTCCAGAACATCGCCGTCATTTTCTGTCCAAACTCCAAACCTTTTCAGATTTGAGAACCGTTCACGAGGTAGCGGCTTCAAGAAATATAGCCCCTTTTGTTGCGTGGTGTGTAGAAAGTTATCAGCTTGTAGGCTAAGTTACACAATTCTAATCAAATCTCAGTTGTTCTTCAGTGACGGTACCAAGAGCATTATTATATAGCGAGACACGATTTTTCAGCATTTCAGATTATTTAAATCCTATGTTAAACTCGTTTCTATGATTTCTGCATGAAATTATGGGGAAAAAATCGTATTTCGTCATTTTTAAACTCTTTTGTTATTTGCCAACAGCTTTGCAAAATGAGCCAATTCGTGTTTTCCCCAAAGAACTTTTGAAAATTTATAATGTAATTTTAAAGTAATTAACGTAAAGTTATTTTTATTAAGTAAATAGAGTAATTCTAAATATTGGTTTCCCGAGATAAGGCCGCGGGCCGCAAAAAAAAGTTGTCGCATGCGACTCACGGGCGGACAGTTAGAAACCACGGAGATACAGTATGCGCGCCACCTGTTTGCTAATTTACTAACTTCTCGTCGTCGACAGCAACGTGAAAGCCTCCTTCTTTATCGGTCAGCGATTGTTCGCCATTTACAATCAGATGTCTTAGTCTCACAGCGTGCCTAAAATGAAAGCCATTACACATGCCACTGCCGGATTTAAGCATAGGCTGCAGCCTAGGGGCCCGGCACCATAAACAATAAGAAAAAGAAAAGAACAGTCCACTTGCATAAAAATTATTTGGTTCGTGTTTCAGATAACAGTAGAAGTTATCAGAGGAAAAGGTGGTTATAAGCCATGCTTAGGGTAGAGAGGGTGTGACTGGGACGCATTTAAATTTTAAATTCATCTCAAACTACACTCATTGCACTGAGACTTTTTAACTTATATTTTGGAAGAAATATCACGAATCCCTTACGGTTCGATTAAGACCCCCTTTTTATAATTTCAACTACTGCAACACATGTAAATAAATATATTTCTAAAAAGTGTCGAACGCGAACTTTAGCCCCCCCCCCATAGGTGAAGCAAAGTCCGCATATGGTGGGCAAAAGTTTTCAATTAAATTAATTTGAATAAATTAACTTCTTTAAACAACTTTATTAATGATTTTGTTATTCTATTAACATATTTGAACAATTTTTTAATCTATCAACTGTATTAGCAAATTATAACTAAAAAGTTGAAAGAATTATAGTCATTTTGACAATAATATAGCCAAAATTATTATTGGCTACAATAAAATGTAAAAGTATTACAGTGTTGCGATGACATATTACAGTAGAACGAATGTAATTATTATGGTAGAAAATATAGTAATATATAGTATTATGTGGTAGAAAATGTAGATAATATAGGAGAAAACTGTAATTATATATTACAGTAGAAAATATGTTATGAACTAATAAAGATATGGGGTATGGTTTATAATGCGAACTTTCGCCCCACACGCTACTTTTCACTATTTGATCAGTGCTGTTATCTATTAGTATAGTTGACTATTGTAGCTCCTAGTTTTAAAAAGATGAATTTGGACTCTTTATACTGACCTATAACTTAAAGAGTCTACTCATTAATTTATAGGCATTATAATGTTTCTCGAATATCAAAATATTGCATAAAAACTAGTATGCAATTTTTCCTACATTTTTATTCTGTTTAGGGTATTTTGAGTGTAATACAAAAATGATTGCAGTCTTATTATTATTTTTGTAGATACCAGAATGCAGTGGCGTAGGCCTTTGGCGCCCGGGGCAAGGAGATCGTCGGCTGCCTCGCCTTCACAATTAAAAGTGGACAAAAGAGCACAAATGAAGGCCCATCCAGTGAACAAAGTACTTAATAAATGCAAATGTGTAGATTTTTGTACGAAAGCACGTCCAACAAATGTCTTAAGAATATTTGTTAAGTCAAAATTAAGAAAATACATATTATAATATTACCGGTATTCAGATTCTGTACATTTATTAGTAACAAATGTAGACTATAAAAAATGTAGTAATATAAAAAATTTATAACGTAAAAATGTTCTAATAAACATGCAAATTCCTTGTAGGTCTAAAGAGTATCGTCAAAACAATATCACAATGCAACATAAAGTTAAACAAAGAACTACATTAAAAGTCATAAAATAAATCACTTACCATTAGAGGTTAATGGTTTCGTCTTCTATTGATAAACACTTAATATCTATTTTTAATATTTAATAAATATTTAAAATGTAACTTTCCTGGTCTTAATTGCTGCAAAGTCGGTTATTAAATCACTGTAATCCAAAGACGATGCTATGTCGTTTTCAGTTTAAAGTATCGCTAGATTTGATACCCTGTCTTGAGATATTGTTGATCGTAGGTACGATTTAAGTTTACTAAACGATCCTTCACAAGAAGATACAGACACTGGTAAAGTAAAAAAAAATTTAAAGTGTTTCGTAGGCTTCTAATCCCATTGAAGAAATGTATTATATCAACCCCTGAGGTGTAAAGTCCAATTGTTCTCTGTTAACTTTATCCCTTTTTAATAAAAATATGACGTCTTTTAAGTCACTGAACAATTCTTCACGGAACAATTTGTGGATACAGTTTTACAAGTACTGTGCACTTAATATTGATTTGGGACAGGTGTTCCTTAAAATGTCCCCATCATTTATGTACGCCTCAAATTTACAGAGGAACCCAAAGCGTTTTTCTAACTCTTTTATGTTAGAAAAACGGCTTGAAATTTTAACTGACAGTTTGACCAAAATTTTTATTAGATAAGGTCGCATTTCTTGACACACGGTTAATGCAGAATCGTGTGCATACTCCCTTGGCATCGTGCGCTTCCTTCTTATCCTTTTAGTGATACTGACACCCCATTCAATACTTACTTACCTGCTCTGCCTTAGTAGTGACATTGTCACACAGCTCATTCCGCCAAATTTTTAATTTGTCCGTTAGCGTCTCCAAAAGTGTCAATGCTTGAATAATAAAGCTTACTACTTTGGTGTGCAAGATTTTCTGGATTTTGCCCAAAGAAGAAAGAATATCTATCCATAAAAAGAGCAAGGTCATAAGATTAAAGTTTTATATCGCATTCACATCGCATCTTCACAAAGGAAAAGGAAAGCATGACGGATTTAATGGGTTAATGACCAGGTGCGGAAAGGACAAGATTCACGGTATATCGAGAATATTACAAGTAGGAACCTGGAATGTAAGAGGGCTCGGTAATAAAGAGACTGAACTTGATAATGAGCTAGCTAATAAAAAAGTTGATGTATCTGTAGTCACAGAGACGAAGAAGAAATTAAGTGGAACGAAAGAATTGGAAAATTATGTCATGGTTTATAGTGGTGTTCCCCAGTATAAAAGGGCGGCTTGTGGGGTTGCAATCCTCCTGCATAACCAATGGAAATCAAAAATAGTAAGCTACAGTTACATATCGGAGCGAATGGTTACATTGAGGATGAAAACAGAGAGAGGTCACTTAACAGTAGTCGGGGTCTATGCACCCGAAGAAGGGAAGTACGATGAAACTCTCTTATTTTATGAGTCACTTCAGAAGGTATTGAATACATATATAAGAACTGATTATGTGATTGTGGCTGGAGACTTGAACGCTAGGGTTGGTTCAACTCCAATACCAGGAGTTTTAGGCTGTTTTGGAGAAGATGTGATAAATAGAAATGGGCAAGAACTAAGGCAGTTCGCATCTTTTAATAAACTTAAAATAACGAACACCTTTTTAAGGAAAAAGGACATCTATAAATATACATGGATGGCTAGAGGCTATCGCTCACTAATTGATTACGTTATAGTCAATGAAAAGATGAAGAACTTAATACAGGACGCAAGGGTTTACAGGAGACCAGAAATAGGCTCAGATCATTACCTAGTTATATCAGAAATAAAACTTCTACGAAGGTGGAAAAAATTTACAACAAAGACTATCAACTCAGAGGAAGTATATAAGGTTTATCTGCTCCAAGACGACGGTATAAAATATCTGTACCAACAAAGATTGGGAGCATATTTAGCAAATATCAATACAGAAAATGATATTAATAGGGAATGGGAAAATATACGAGTGTGTATAGAGAAGAGTGCACATGAGGTAATAGGTCGGAGGAAGAAATTTAGGAAAAGAAAAGGATTGAAAATTTGGACGGAAGAACCTGAACAGGCTATAAAAGATAAAAAGATAGCGTATCATAAATACTTACAAACGCCAAGTGTACAAAATGAGGAAACTTATAAGTCAAAAAGAAATACCACAAAAGCTATAGCCAGGAAAGCCCATCAACAATACTGGGATATATTTGTAAGCAACATAGAACATGACCTGCATGGACGGCAGCAAGTAGCCTATAAAATCATTAAACATCTAAATTCTCAGGAAAGAGACACAGCTAGACTAAACGTGATCGAAGATGAAGAATGGAAAAGGCACTACCAAGAACTATGTGTCAAGCAGAAGCAAACAGAGACGAAGGAAGCGACATAAGTGCTTGCGTGGATATGATTACTTTAGATGAGATGCAACAGGCACTAAGAGTCTCTAAAAATATGAAAGCAAGTGGACTGGATAAGATAAACATGGAATTGCTAAAACACGGAGGGCCTCTTTTTGAACTGCGATTTCTTCATTTGATTAATGAATGTTGGAGAGCAAATGATGTGCCATCAGCATGGAACAAAGCGGAGCTAATATCCCTTTTTAAGAAGGGTGACAGACATAGGTGTAATAACTATAGGGAAATCAGTCTACTTAACTCAGCTTATAAGGTCTATTCACGGATAATCAACAATAGACTGAAAATTATTACTAACGCATTGCTATGTGAAGAACAGTCAGGTTTTAGAAAGAGACGCTCTTGCATTGACAATGTTTTTATAATACAACAACTGATTGAAAAAACTGAGTTCAATCTTGAAACGCACATAGCATTTATAGATTTTAAGAAGGCGTTTGACAAAGTAAATAGACAAAAGCTGTGGGAAATTATGAATATAAGAGGGTACCCTCGACACTTGATCCAGGCATTGAAAGGACTATATAAACGAGCAGAAATAGTGATAAATACTGGACGAAGTATAAGCACAGAGCTAGTAACAACACAGGGTGTGCGACAGGGTTGTAGCATATCTCCAACTTTGTTTAATATATACGTAGATCACATAATCAGGATATGGAAGGAAGAAGTCCGTGGAGGTTGTCACCGGACAAAAGGCTTGCCGCATGACAACTGGCGCCAATCGTACACTCTAGTTATTTTGGTGGCCCTAAAAAGGGCCGAGTGGCGAGAAAGCTGATGTTGGTTGTGCCGCGCTAAGATGTACGGCGGCTGCGCCTGCTGTTCGTGGCGTACGACAGTCCTCCTCTTCTTTCGGCACCGGTTGTAGAGTCGGCTGCCGGTCCAGCGAAATCCATCGCTGGCGCGGAACGGGAGTGCGAAGACGCAAGAACGGCGGCGGTTCTATTCTTCGGCCGTTCCTTCCGGCTGACTCCGCCTCGATGTCGTCCGAGAGAGGAGAGGAGATGAAGTGCGTCCGATGGCGTGGCGATAAAGTGTGTTCAAAATTCCAAGTCCAAGTCCAAGTTGAACGGAGCAGCAGCTAGTCGTGCTCCGGTGGTCGCAGCGTCCGGGTGATACCCGATGACTGCATGTTGCCTCCTTGTTATCTTGACCAGCGATCTCGCGCTGTCTGAGGAATGGGACCTCCATCAAATTTATTTTGGAGGGATGGGATGTTATTAATTTTCTTGGACCCTGGGACCTCGAAGAGACCCGCGACGGCAGAATGGGGGAGGCCTCGAAGACTTTTCGCTTGAGTAGTAGGAATTACCCTCCCACAACGGGTAGGGCGCCTCTAACCGCTCAAGAAAAGTCACCGAGGGCTGCCAAGCGGCAATATCGGCGCACGGGAGAGAGCGTAGGAGGAGGCAGCGTCCACCAGAGGTGGCACTAAGCGCACCTAGGGCAAGCGCAGACCCCCCCCCTAGTCTGTCGCCGAGCGCCAGCACGGACAAGAGAAAGAAGGAAGGAGTAGGAATGTGAAAATACTCAAGGTCGGGGGATTGGACAGACGTTCTGTGAACTGCTTGTGGAGGGTCGTCGAGCAATGCTCGGGGGCGTCTGTGTCATCTAGGTGGTGGGCCGACATCTGTGCTTAGTCAACGGATATGGGGATGGGACGAGACATAGGCTCGGGTGAATAGTTTGAGGGCAAGGGACCGAACGAATTCGGTGAGTGAAGGAACCTTCAACCCTCGCCTGATGGCATCATTTCTGACAAACCAGGGAGAGTTGGTGATGTAGCGGAGGGTTCGGGATTGGAAAGCTTCCAAACGGGCGACAACGGGTGGGCTGAGTAGTACCCAAAAGGCGGGGGCTGCGTAAGTCAGGATTGCCCTAAGAAAGAGCAAGTAGATGGTGAGTTTAGTGCGCACAGGCACTGAACCCCGATGAGAGAGAAAGGGAAATAGTTTGGCTCTGACGCCTCTGGCGCACTGGAGACTCAGGGAGACGTGAGATGCAAAGATTAGGCGTCGGTCAAGAGTAACGCCCAAGTACATTACAGTCGGTTTCCATTCGATTGGGCTCCCTTCGAGGGAGAGGGGCTGGCATCGGGAAGTTAATTTATGAGAAAAGGCGATCGCCTCGGATTTCTCCGCATTGATCGCCATCCTCCACTTCCTGAGCCAGTCCGGAAGTACGGCGAGCTGACGTTGCACCAGGCCAGCTGCGAAATCAAGACTCGCTGAGCTAGCGTGGTACATGGCGTCATCCGCATAGAGCGAGAGAGTGACTCCAGGCTGAACAGGCAGATCGTTCTTGTACACGAGGTACAGAACGGGGCCAAGGACAGATCCTTGAGGTACGCCTGCGGCGACTGGTCGGACGGATGAGTACGACCCATCGACGCATACCCTAAAGATGCGATCGCACAAGTACGATCGGAGAAAATGAACGAAAGAGGCAGGGAGAGGGGAGTGGGCCAGTTTGTAGAGATGTGTTCAAAATTTTCTGCCGGCTCGGGTTTTATGCACTAACCGGGATCGCTGGTTGGCTCGCTCCGAGCACGTTTTGGATTGGCTCGCTGTGTCCATCGCTGGTACCGGAGAGCAGATGTTCGCATACCTCTGCCGTCACAATGTATTAAAATAAACAGCAACACCACTTTAAATCACTTGACGTCCGCCCAGACTTCGGACTCAGCTCTTGATCAGAACGGACCTCTCCTGGACTGCTCTCTCTGGACTGAAGATTTCGCTGTTTTCAGCTGCTGCCCTGCTGCCTTCGACTACGAGGACAGACGAACAACAGCTGCCCCGCTTAATGGATATCAGGCCTTAGAAGACTTCAACTCATCTGGCTGGTGAACTGAGTAGCCAGCACTCACAGCTGAGTCCGTCGGACCTTCTAAGGGCCACCAGCCGAGCGACCCTTTTCAGGACCACCAGCTTGCCGCTGAAGAGGAAGCACTTAGCCTGCCAGAGCTTAAGGTTGCGCAGCGCATCTTGCCCGCTGACGCTCAGGCTCTTAGGTAGCGCTGCCTAGGACGATCCTTGCGAGCCCCCACCGGTGGTAAGCGAGCTTGGATATCGCCTAGGTAAAGAGGCCGGTGGACACTGCTCTTGGTAAGGAGAGGTATCTAACGAAGCCGGTCATTAGCCCAGCTCGTAGAAAGCACCCGCTTGCGATCCGGCTCGGGCCGGACCCTAGGTCCCTGGTTACCGCCGGAGGCAGCCTGGCTGCCTCTGGTCGGCGAACCTCCCGCTCGTTGGCGGAAATGCCCGGTTCGGGCGCGTCAACCAGCACGCAGTCGCTCGCCTCCTCCATACCCCACACGAGCGATTCGCCGTGTTCTCCAGCTATGGATGCGGACCAAGTCGTAGATCCCCGGACGGTTCCGCTGCCCGGTGACGAGACCGACGCTTTCGTGGCGGTTGGGCCACAGGGGCGCCCGGTTAAGAAACCGAGGCGGAATCGGTCCTCCTCAACCTCTTCCTCGGCGTCCGCCATGGAAGTTGTCCCCGCCGATGGCGAATCCGGCTCGGGGCCGACTGTGCCCGGCGCTGCCCAAGCACCGCCGGCCACTCGTCGCATCCCGCCCGTGTTCGTTCATGGCGTGAACAACGTCACCGGTTTTTACCGGCGACTGATAGTGGCTCCCGGATTTCCCCGGCCAACGTTGACTTGAAGCTCCTTGGGGGCGATACCATCAAGATCGTTGTCCGAGGAATGGCCGAGTACCGCAGCGTCATGGCGTTCGTTGAATCCGCCAACCTGCAGTTCCACACCTTTACCCCGAAACACGTGAAGCCTCTGTCCTTTGTGCTCAGAGGCTTAGACGTGGAATCTCCCCTCGAGGAAATCCTCGATGAGCTGCGCGATCTGGGGTATACGGTTCGCGCGGTACATCGGGTATTTGCTCCCGCCGGACCGAGGCGTCCAATTCCCCTGGTCCGCATCATGGCCGAGAACAGCGAGGCAGGCGCAAGCCTACTCTCTCTTACGCGGCTTTTTGGTTTCCGCGTGAAAGTGGAAAGAAGCCGCGCTCCCGGGGCTCTGCCTCAGTGCTACAGGTGCCAACGCTTCGGGCACCACTCAGAGACTTGTTCTAACGCTCCGGCGTGCGTGAGGTGTTCTTTACCTCACCCCAGTAAACACTGTGATGCACCTGCTTTTAAAAGGTGCATCAACTGCAGCGGAAGTCACCCCGCCAACTACCGGGCATGTCCGGTGTTTCAGCGGGAGCTCGAGCGGCGAAAGCCGAAAGGGCGCCTGCCACCACCGAGGCATCCGGAAGCTGGTTCTAGACCTGCAACCGAGCAGCCAGGCTCTTCGCCTCCTGCTACGGCTGCCGTGTCTTTCGCCGCAGTTGCTAACAAGCAACGTAAACGCAGCAAAGGCCCGAAGCAAACTCCTGCAGCTCAGGCAACTCCAACTCAGGCTCCTTCACAGGCCCCTGTCCCACCTATGGCGAAAAAGCGCCGAAACCTCGTGACATCTAAAAGTGAGACCACCCAGCCAACAGACAACATCTCGGTTGTGGAGCCTGAGAATTCTCAACCCTCCCCACCACCGGAGAATCCTGCCCCTGCTTTAGAAGCAGCCTCGCCTGACCTCCCGCCCCCGCGGTATCCTAATGCAGGCAAAAAGAAGCGGCATCGTAAGCCCCGTGGCGCTCGCTCCCGGGCTCCTGCCAACCCAGCCGCACAGTCCAGACAGCCTACGCAACGCGTGATGACCGACGTTATCGCATCTGTCCCTCTTCCTAGCACCTCCGCTAGAGGCGCTACACCTGGCCCCAAGACACCCCTGGCTTCCACCAATCCCCCGATTGACAAGCCTCGGCGCTCTTATGTGCAGTCTCCGGGCATTCTGCCTCAAAAACCGTACCAGACGACTACCAGGTCGTCAAAGACTTCCTTGCGGAATTTGACCTCCGCAAAGTTGCCCAGATCTTCAGGTCCATCCGCTCCCGCTTGGAGACTGCCGATACAACCGAGAGATTCATGCTCTTGGTGGAAGCCGCCACTTGTGTAGGTCTTCTATGAGTCGGGTCTTCAAACGAGATCTCTCAATTCTTTCCTGGAACGCCAACGGGTTGTCCAACAAGATCCAGGAACTCCAAGAATTACTGGCCCGACTCAAACCCGATGTAGTCCTTCTCAATGAGACCCACTTGACCCCTGCGAGTCGGTTACGACTGGCCAACTATGTGTGCTATCGAAACGACAGACCGGGCACTGCTGGTGGCGGTACTGCCGTCGCGGTGAGGCTCAATCTCGAGCATCACCGAGTCGTCTTGCCTGCAATGACTCACCTCGAAGGCACCGCTGTGGAGTTGTTAAACACTCTACGCGGCGTACAGATGGTCGCGGCGTATAAACCGCCGCAAAAAGAGCTCCTTCACCCCGATCTAGCTGTCGCGTTCGATGCACACAGTAGGGTCATCATGGCCGGCGACCTGAACTGTAACATCGCGATTGGAACAGTCACTTGACTGCCCCAAACGGGAAACGTTTACGCAGGTTTGCCGATTCTCGCAGGATAACAGTGATTGGGCCTACCCAACCTACGTTCTACCCCTCACAAAGCCATGTGGCTCCCGATGTCTTGGACATAGCGGTGATCCAAAGAATTGACTGTCCGGTCCATGTGTCCGCGCTAACGGAACTATCATCCGATCATCTCCCCATCTTGATACACGTTGCTACCCAGCACGTCGTACGCAGAGATGTCAGGAAGGTGGTAGAATGGGACCGCTATGGCCCGGCGTTAAGTCGCCGATTGCCAGAGGCGGGACCACTCGAAACCGTCCGCCAAGTCGACGAGGCAGTTGCCGCGTTTGACGAGGCTGTCGTATCTGCGATCGACGCGTCTTCCAGGATGAAGCCTGGCGTCACGCCCCACTGGCAGCGGATCCCAGAGCTCTCGCTTGCGAGAGAAATCGCCTCCGGAGACGCTGGCAGCGGACCCGTGATCCGGCCGACAAGGCAGCATACAACCGGGCGACCGGCATTTTACGTCGTGAAATGCAGGCCTACAGGAGACGCTGTTGGGAACTCGCCGTGGCCCAAGCAGGGGACGGATCGGACGAAAGTAGCCCTTACCGGATACCTTCGGCATTGGTAGGGAAGAGGCGCCGACCTCGCATCCCAGCCATTGCTGGACCTTTCGGTCAAATCCTGGCTCGCCCGGAGGCGAAGGCCGAGTACTTGGGCGCGTGTTTTGAGCGACAGTTCGCACCTAACCCGCCCATGGACTGGGACGAAGAAGTCGAGAACGAAGTGGAAGACTTTCTGTCTCTTCCGATCACTGCGGAGCCCGAACCCATTACTAGAGAAGAGGTCACGGATCGGCTCGTCGAACTCGTACCGAGAAAAGCTCCTGGCCCGGACGGCGTCTCGAACGCCGCTCTTACTCGACTCCCGGAACAAGGAGTACTTTTCTTGGTTGCGCTGTTCAACGCGTGTCTAAGACTGGCCTATTTTCCCCAGAAATGGCGTAAGGCGACGGTCATAGTGATCCCGACGCAGGGAAAGGATGCTTCCCGTCCCGGCAACCTCCGGCCCATTAGTCTACTGTCAGCCATGTCAAAGGTTCTCGAACGTCTCGTACAACGGAGAGTACTAGACCATCTACGAAATTTCGATGTACTGGCCCCGAACAGTTCGGCTTCCGTGTGGGGCATTCCACCACTCATCAGCTGATGAGACTGGTGGAATACATCACGGGCGCCGGGTGTCGGAAAGAGCAGACTGTCGCCTGTTTCCTAGATGTGGAAAAGGCCTTTGATAGTGTCTGGCATGACGGGCTCTTGTTCAAGCTCCGGGAAATCCAGCTCCCAGATTGCTACCTTCGCTTGATTGCTAGCTTTCTGACGGAGAGGACTTCTGCGTGCGAATAGACGACCATGTCTCTTCCGAGAGACGCATTACTGCCGGGGTACCTCAAGGTAGCGTGCTAGGGCCTCTCCTGTTCTCCGTGCATGTCAACGACGCACCCAGAGAGCCTGGAGTCCAGATGGCTCTGTTTGCCGACGACACGGCGGTCTATACCGCCGATCGGAACGCTGACAGAGCTATCCCACGACTTCAGCGCGCACTCGATGCATATTCGACGTGGACGGAAAGCTGGAAAGTTGCCGTCAACGAAACCAAGAGCTCCGCGGTGCTATTCACAAAGCGCCGGAAAGAACCACGAGGCCGAGTGAGACTCGGTAGAACGTACTTGCCCTGGTCGAGAGAAGTTAAGTACCTCGGTGTCCACCTAGATCGTCGGCTTACCTGGCGTGCCCACACTGAGACGATGCAAAGCAAAGCGTCCGCTCGTCTCGCGCAACTGTTTCCGATACTTGTCAACAAGGCTATAACCCGCAAGCTGGGTAAGCTGATCGTCAACGCGTATCTGTTGCCGATCATTACTTATGCTATTCCCGTCTGGGGCTACCTCGCAACCGTTCATAAAAAAAGGTTGCAAAGCGTTCTCGATAGAGGTCTTCGGCTAGCGGCCAAGGTCCCCTATCGGTTTTCTTCTCGTCTTTTGAGAAGAGGACTCGGTGCCCGCTCCTTGGAAGACACCGCAAGGCGACTTGCACGTAAACTTTACGTCCGAGCTGCGAGGACCCAGACAAACCCACTCACAGCTGGCCTTGGCGAGTACCGAACACGTCCAGGTGATTCTTGGAAACGGCCTCGACAAATACTGTACTAGTCGACCTAGGACGAGCATGTCGTTGTAGCGACCATTAAATAAATTAAATAAATAATATTCCGTCTGGACATGACCACTAGGCAGGAGCCCCTACCGGAGGCTCAGTACTAGGAACCCATTGGGTCGTCTCACGACGCACAACCCAACAGCTCTGACGGCCAACTTTAAATCACTTCTGCTCCAGATCTCGGATGAAGAGGGCAGAAGTCCGGGACTTCCTATCTGGTTATTTTTCTCGCCCTCCCGTTCGACAGAGACGAACTCGTTTCGTCTGTCTGCCGACTAAACCGCCGTCGCGCCCCCGGTCCTGACCGGATCGGGGCCGCTGCATTACAATATCTCCCGGCCTCAGGCGTTGACCTCGTGCTCGAGCTGTTCAACTCTTGTCTCCGGCTACAGTACTTTCCCCGCCTGTGGAAAACTGCCAACATCGTAATGATTCCTAAACCACGCATGCTTCCTGAAAGCTATCGGCCAATATCTCTCTTGCCAGTTATCTCGAAGGTGTTCGAGCGGCTCCTGCTGGCCCGCATCTCGCCGTTGTTGGATAATTTTATCCGCAACGAACAGTTCGGGTTTCGCAGAGAGCACTCGACCACGCTTCAACTAGTTCGCGTGGTAACGCAACTCTCTGACGCCACCAACAGGCGAGCGGCTACGGCCGCCGCACTGCTGGACGTGAGCAAGGCCTTCGATAAACTCTGGCACGAAGGTCTTCTCTTCAAACTTGCCAACTCCCCCTTAACATCGTCCATAGTGTTTTTCCTCCGGTCGTATCTCAGCGATCGAACCTTCAGGGTAAGCGTCGACGGAACCTGCTCTGCAGTTCGTCCCGTTGCCGCCGGCGTACCTCAGGGATCTGTCCTCGGCCCCGTTCTGTACCTTGTGTACACGAACGACCTGCCTGTCTTGCCCGGTGTCACGTCTTTGTTCGCTGACGATGCAATGTATCATTACAGCTCTGTCCCCGCGTGTTGCGAGCACACAGTTGCAGCGTCAGTTGGACCAGCTTCCGGACTGGCTACGGAAATGTCGGGGGACGATCAATACGGAGAAATCCGAGGCGATCTGTTTCACTCGTAAGTCTATCTCCCGATGCCAGCCCCTCTCCGTGCAAGGGAGCCCTATCGCCTACAAAGAGTCGGTGAAGTATCTAGGCGTTCGGCTCGACCGGCGTCTTTGCTTCAACGCCCACGTGACCGAAACCCTCTCCAAGGCTCGCGGCGTCCCAAACTTTACCCATACCTCGCGTGCCGCAGCCCCCTGGCGCTGCGCACGAAAGTTACCTTCTATCTGTTGTTTCTCCGGTCTGTATTGACCTATGCGGCACCTGTTTGGTGGTCACTTGTCTCTGCCACCAACAGGCGTAGGCTGGAAAGTTTCCAATCCAGAACCCTCCGTTCCTTGTCGGGATCTCCTTGGTTTGTTAGAAACAGTGTAATTCGAGGAGGTCTACGAGTTCCTACTTTCTCAGCCTTTGTCTGGTCATTAGCTGCGACTTTCTTTGCCGCAGCTGAGACCTCTTCCTTTCCTTACCTCAGGACCATCAGCACCACGCAACCACCTCCCCCTGTCCGGGTCAAACGCCCTCGGACGATTCTCGATGACCCGCCATAACTTTAAGTAAGCTACTTAAAGCCAATTTTGCATACTCACTATCTGACCTTGCCCCAGAAATTACCTGCAAAGCTGTTCCTTCCTCCCTTCCTAGTATGCCGACCGCGCTGAATGCCGCTGCTACGCGCTATCACTGGCACCGAGGCTCTCCGCCTCGCGGGGAGCGACCGACGCCTCACTGCGTCTGCACACGGGACTGGGAACGGGTGACATCTGTCACCTGAACCCGTTCATGCGGCAGTGCCCACTGATTGCTGAAATTTTAAAATAAATAAAAATTTAAAAACCTTTCTCCCCCGCCTTCTCAATTAACTGGTTGGCGGTTGTCCATTCCTGTTTTTTAGGCACCAGTCGAATGAACCAGAACTACGTACATCCACAGGCAGCCATTGGGCTCGACCCAGATGCTGCAGTCATGCACCGGGAACAAAGACGCCCCGCTACTACAGTGCTACATGCTACTCTCGGATGAACAGGACTGCTCTCTCTACTCTGGACGCCGCTTCAGCTTCTTGCTGCATCGCCCACCTCGCCGCTGAACGAGGAATCAAGCCTTTCTTCTTGAAGAAAGAAGAGTCAGGAGCCAGCTGTTACCAGTGAATTGAGTAGCTGGTAGAAGCAGCAGCTGGCCGAAGTTGCCCTTTTTAGGACCACCTGCGCCGGAAATCACCTTGACCGGACAGGATAGAAGAGGAGTGCTCTGGGCTCTGGCGAGTGCCGCACATCAGTGTGTAAATCCTAACCTGCTCGCGACTGTTAGGTAGCGCTGCCCCGGACGATCCTTGCAAGCCCCCACCAGTGGTAAGCGAGCTTGGATATCGCCGGGGTAAAGGGACCAGGGGACACCAGTCTTGGTAAGGACTGGTATTCAACGAAGCTGGTCGTTAGCCCAGCTCCTCCCGCATCGTCGTGAGCAGGGAAGTCGCGCGGGTAAACCGGCTTCGGCCGGACCCGAGATCCCTGGCGTCTGGCGGCGACTGCCTAGCACGGGCAACGGCTCGAGTGCCGAGTCGCTCGGACCTGCCTTGCCCCATCTGGGCGACTCGCCTGAATCGCCTCGGGCGATGGAGACGGATGATCCTCTCCCCAACCCAATACCCCCTCTCCCGGTGGACGAGTCGGGCGAATTCGCGACCGTTGGTCGGCGTAGATGCCCGGCTAAGAAACCGAAGAGGACCCATTCCACCGGATCCGCATTCTCTCGGACCTCGGCCATGGACATCGGACCTTCTCAGGGCCAACAGGCTGCGGTTCCGACTACTTCGGTAACAGCTCCGGCTGCTGCCGCTGTTGGTCGCGCGCCGCCCCTGTTCGTCCATGGAGTGTCGATGTCGCCGCCTTCTGCAGGCGGCTGATCGCGGCCCACGGCCTGTCGGCCGACAAGCTTGATCTGAAGCTGCTTGGCGGTGATACGGTCAAGATTGTCGTCCGCCAGCTCGAGGACCATCGCTTGGTCGAGGCCTTTCTGCAGGCGCACAGCCTGCAATACCACAGCTTTTCTCCCAAGCGAGTCAAGCCCTTGTCAGTAATTCTGCGTGGGCTTGACGCGCATACTGATCCACAGGAGATCCTTTTGGAACTCCGAGAACTCGGGTACCCGGTGCAGGCAATTTTTCGCCTGCACACCAACTCAGAAACCCGAGTACCTCTCCCGCTCGTCCGTCTCCAGCTCGAGAAGGGCGAGGCCGCAGACAAGATCTTCCAACTGACGCGGCTTCCAGTCAGGGTGGAATCCAGTCGTCCCCCGGGGAAGCTCGCGCAGTGCCACCGGTGCCAGAGGTTCGGTCATCATACCGACGTCTGTCGCAGTGCCCCGGCCTGTTTACGTTGTTCTATGGGACATTCCACGCAGGCCTGCAGTGTGTCAGACAAGTCCCATTTTCGCTGCATAAATTGTGGCCAAGGCCATGCAGCCAATAATAATAACTGCCCGGTCTACAAGGCGGAGCTCCTGCGGAAGCAAAAGACGCAGGGGCCCCTCCCGAAGCCACGGCAGCCAGTTTTGCAGCCCCAACCTCAGAGGCAGCCTAAAACACAGGCTAGGCCGCAACCGAAGGCACAACCGGCACGGCGCGCGCCCTCTCCGGCTCCACCTCCAGCCCCTACAAAGGCACAGAAACGAACCGCGTCTCCTTCTGTAGCAGAGACAAGCCCTGTAGCCGCCATCTCGGTTATGGAGCCGGAGAATCAACCCTCCACCTCCGCGGAACCTCCAACTCCCGCCTCTGAACCAGAGGTAGCCTCGCCACCACTGCCACCTCCGCGAGCAGGCATCACAAAAAACAAAACCAAAGGGATAACCACACCGGGTGCTCGGCCCCGAGCTCCTGCATGACCACAGCCCAAGAAAAGTCCTGCTTCCCGGTATAAGTCCAACGAAGCGCAACAGCGTACTTTTCCTGTCGCTAATTCAAAACCGTCTGCCCCTGGTCCTGTGGCTTCCACCACGACCCGATTTGCCGTACAACCTGGTCGCTCTTATGCGGCCTCAGTTTCCAGGCAAACCGCCCAGTCCGTCATATCCGATGACGCACAGTTCGTCCGCGACTTTCTGTCTGGCTACGACCTCAAGAAAGTCGCATCCACCTTCAGGTCCATCAGAGACCGCCTGGAAACTGCTGACCCAACTGAGAGATTCATGCTCTTGGTGGAAGCCTGCGAAGTCATAGGTCTTCTATGAACCGAGCCCTTAGACGTGATCTCTCGCTCATAGCCTGGAATGCTAACAACATCGGTTCCAAGCATTCCGACCTTCTAGAATTCCTGGCTCAGTTCAAACCCGACGTACTTCTCCTCTCTGAAACCCACCTGACCCCGGCGAACCGGTTTCGATTATCAAATTACGTGATCTATCACGATGACCGAGTTGGCCGACGAGGAGGCGGCACGGCGATCGCGGTGAGGACCTCCATAGGTCACCGCAGCTAACCAACCTAAAGGCAACCGCCATTGAGGTCCACGGAGCTCTTGGCGGCGTCCTCGTGGTTTCAGCATATAAGCCCCCACAAGCTGAACTCCTTGTCGGCGACCTGGACGTCATCTTCGATTCCCACCGAAGGGTAATTTTGGCCGGCGATCTGAATTGCAAGCATCGCGTTTGGAATAGTCGCCTGACTACTCCGAACGGGAGGCGCTTGCTCAGTTTTGTTGAATCGCGCCGGGCGATGGTATTTGGTCCAGCGCAACCCACGTTCTTTCCGTCACGGCCTAACGCGGCTCCCGATGTTCTGGATATCGCGGTGACCCAAGGAGTTGTCTGTCCGGTCGAGGTACTCTCACTTACGGAGTTGACATCCGACCACAACCCTATCTTGGTCCACGTCGCTACCCAGCACGCCTATGCACGTTCTGACCAGAAGAAGGTTATCGATTGGGATCGCTACGGCCCGGTCTTGTGCCAGCGGCCCCACTCGATTCCGTTCGCCTCCTAGACGAAGCAGTAGCGGGAATCGAAGAGGCAATCATCTCGGCTATAGGCGTGTCTTCACGTACGCGAGCTGGTTTCACGCCTGACTACCAACGCATCCCTGAGGAAGTCTCTCTTCTCGCTCGCAAGAGGAATTACTTCCGGAAACGATGGCAGAGGACCCGTGATCCAGCCGATAAGGCAGCATACAATCGGCTCACCGGACGACTGCGCGGCAGTCTGAAGGCGTTCCGACGTAGCTGTTGGGAACTCGCTGTGGCCCGAACGGGGGATGTGGACCCGCAAAGTCACCCGTATAGAATACCTACCGCATTGACGGGACGGAGGCGACGACCTCCACTCCCCGCCATTGTTGGACCGTTCGGACGACTCCTGGGTCGCCCGGAGGAGAAGGCCGAGTACTTGGGCTTGTGTTTCGTGCGACAGTTCGCTCCCAACCCGCCCATGGACTGGGACTTCGACGAACAAGTCGAGATGGCTGTGGAAGACTTTCTGTCTCTTCCGATCACGGCGGAGCCCGAACCCATCTCTTTGGAAGAGGTCTCAGATCGGCTCGCTGAACTTCAGCCAAGAAAAGCTCCAGGCCCGGACGGTGTTACGAACACCGCTCTACGACTTCTTCCCGAGCCTGGAGTTCAATTCTTGACTGATTTGTTCAACGCGTGTCTCAGACTGGCCTACTTTCCCAAGAAATGGCGAAAGGCGACGGTTATCGTGATCCCGAAGCAGGGAAAGGATACCACCCGCTCTGAAACCCTCCGGCCTATCAGCCTACTCTCCGCTACGTCCAAGGTTTTTGAGCGCCTCGTGCAGCGTCGTGTACGAGAACATCTAACCAACTTTGACGTGCTGGTCCCCGAACAGTTCGGCTTTCGTGTGGGGCATTTGACCACTCATCAACTGATGAGAATGGTGGAAAGCGTCACGGAAGCCGGGTGTCGGAGAGAACGGACCGTTGGCTGTTTCTTCGATGTTGAAAAAGCCTTCGACAGCGTATGGCATGATGGCCTATTATGCAAGCTTAGGGAAGTCCAGCTCCCGGACTGCTACCTCCATCTGGTTGCTAGCTTTCTGACGGAGAGGACCTTCTGCGTGAGAGTTGGAGATTCATGGAATATGAAAACACCTTAGCAGTGAGTACATTTCTTTTTAGTTTTCACATTGTTTCAGGCTCCCTGTATTTTCAGACTTATGTTTGAAAGTGCATTTCAAGACCAAAACTGCCACAAAGACTCTGCATACAGGAGGTTATTGCAGTGAGCTACAACAGTGTCAGAGAATGTTCATTGTTTCCATGCCACTATAGTATTGTTACAACAATGGATGATGACACTAACTGCTGCTGCTTTTGTTGTTATGGCTGGAGCATACTATCGGGTTTTAGAGAAACATGACCATCCTTCTTGATGGGTTCATAGTTTTTTGGCTAAACTAGCTAGTGAGGGTGCCTATAATTTGCTAATAAGAGACTTGCAACTTTAAAGTGTGGTTTCAAAAATGTATTGCATGAAATCGATTTAATGCACTTGAAATTTTGTCTACAGCATCACTTCTACTATTTCAATTTTTGTATTTACTGTTCATTGTGTCCCATAGCACAGTTTATTTTTCATATAACTGAAGTAGTTGAATAACTTCACTCCACAACTTTAGTTTATAACAAATCTTACATCAATGAACTACGAGGGATATTTTTTTCAATCTAAGAGATGCCACCCACATGAGACAAACATGTGATATTGGAATGGAGATACCCAGCGCATGCGCATTGGACTATTCCCTACCACACACCAATAGGTGCACTCCCCACTTTCAGTCATTGTTGAGTAACAAGCGTGATAACCTGTCTAATGTAATCGAATCGCCCGCCAAGTGTGAAGGGCGTGCCGTAATTTGCTTTCTTCTTGCTGAAGGGCGTAATGCAGAAGAAATTCATCGTCGAATGAGTAATGTTTATGGCGACAATTTTATGAGTGATGGTTGTGTACGAGAATGGTGCAGAAAGTTTAAAGAAGGATGAACTGAGATCCATGATGAGGGCGGACAAGGGAGGAAATCTGTAGCGACGGAAGAAATTGTTGAAAAAGTGAATCAAGTGGTTCGCAAAAAGCGCAGATTTACAATTTCTGAGCTGTATGTCAAATTTCCTGAAATCTCAAGGTCAGTTCTGTATGACATTGTAAGCGTGAAGCTTGGCTACAGAAAAATTTGTGCACAGTGGGTGCCGAAAATGCTCGCTGACAACCGAAAATAAGACTCAGCGAATGGGCGCAGCCTTAGAATTTTTGCAATGCTATCACAAGAAAGGGCAGGGTTTTCTGGACAAGATTGTGACGGGAGGTGAGACATGGGTGCAATATGAAAATGTCGAGACGAAAGAGCAGGCCAAACAGTGGAAGCATAGTGTCCCCAGGCAGACCGGTAAAGTTCAAGCCAACGTTTTGCAACAAAAAACTTATGGCTACTGTGTTTTGGGACCGAACAGGCGTATTATTGACTGATTTAATGAACGGTGGTCGACCATCACTTCAGCCTCGTACTGTGACACTCTTCAGCGACTACAAAGAGCAATACAGAACAAGAGAAGAGGAATGTTGTCATCGGGTATTGTCTTTCTTCATGACAACGCTTGCCCTCACACTGCAGCACAGACACAGGATCAGGATCCCCTCCGGAAGTTCAAATGGGAGGTGTTTAAACATCCGCCGTATAGCCCGGATTTAGCGCCGAGCGACTTTCATCTTTTCACCCAAATGAAGCTGTGGTTAGCACGGCGGAGGTTTGAGTGACGATGAGCTGAAGGCCAATGTGAACGGTTGGTTAAGTGACCAGGCGGCAGCTTTCTTTGATGAGGGCATAGGAAAACTCGTGCCACGTTATGATAAGTGCCTAAATCGAAATGGCAATTATGTAGAAAAGTAGCTGAGAGATGTACAAATATTTTGTATACAATACATTTTTTATAATTATTCTCATTTTTTCTCCTACTTTAACGGAGGTTGAAAAAAAATAGCCCTCGTATAAGTACAAACCACAGACAGTATAAAGAAGACACCAATCATAACTCCAAATCAAAAGATTTTAAAAAGACAGCCTGCGCTCTAGTGAGATTACTGAGAACTAGTTACTTGCAACATGTTGCCACATCACATACCATTTCCATCGTGTTGGCAACAACATTGTGCAACAGTGTTGTGCTACAAAGTCCCCAAGATTTTCCTGGCATTTCCTGGACCAGCAAAATTGCCACCTCGAATTCCCCAGAAAAGTCTTACAATTTTAAACAGAACAAAGGTTTTTGTAAACGTTTTCACAAAAAGTCTACTGTAAACAAATTAAAAACTTATATTATTGAAGTTTTCCTTCAAATGATTAAATATCAAAATTGTTAAATTGATAAAGCTGCAAACATTCAGTCAAAGGAGTTGTTCATTGTGGCCATTTGTTGAATGTAGAATTCAGCTAGGCGAATCCATGTTAGCCGGGCACGTTTTATAACATCAGGATTATTCTTAACAGGAGCTCCATATTCTATTATGCGTGTCTCAACTCTTCTTATCTGCCAATACGAGCGGAATAAACTAACGACTTCATTCAACCCCAAAGGAAAAAGTCTGCTGGCATGAGATCAGGAGATCGAAGTGGCCACTTTACTGATTCGTTTCAACCAATCCATCGCTTACCGAATATATTATTTAAATGGTTCATCAAATCACGACAGTAGAGAGCAGATGCACCGTCATTCAAAAACCACATCTGCACTATATCTGCAAGTGGAATATCTTTCAAGAGTTCCATCAGATGCGTTTGCAAAAAATGTAAGTATTGTCTTGGTAAGAAAAAAGGGCCTAAAAGAGTATCACCAAGAAGACCGCACCACATATTAAATGAAAAAGTACATGTCTTGGGGGCAGTCTCATGGGTTTTCGTCTGCCCAAGTGTAGGTGTTTTGAAAGTTTACAATGCCATTTCTTGTAAATTGTAACACTTTTCTGGCGCATTTTCGTCTGTTTGCTTTAATTAAAGTAAAATTTCTCAAATTTGTACTTACTTTTAATAGACATTATACACATCAGTTTTCTCATAATTAAATTCTCTTCAATGTTAGTTAGAAATGTTTATTTGTTTATTAGCAAATTAACGAAGTAATATTATCCCAAACCTAAAAATGTGTGTTTTTCGACTCCAATTTTTTGTTTTACCCAGTGTTTCTTAAAAACTAATTAAGACAGAGGTCTGGGACCTCTTTTATTCAATTTTATAATATATTTTATTCGATCAAAAAATATAAGAAACCACCAAATTTACCCTTCACTTTGTACCCCACGAATGTCAGTATGGCGTCATTTTACCATGGGAGCAGAAATCAGGGCGAACTGGTTCGCGAGCCATAACTCGCTAACGAACCGTTTTCTGACCTACGTTTATATGAACTTTTTTTCTTATTTTTAGCTATAGAATCAGATACCGAGAGATTGCCATGCAATTTTGAATCACCCTATATAACATTTAAAGACAAATTTTTTATAATATAGATGGGGTCTGTATAAAAATGTTAGTATTTTCATATCTGTTGGGGCATGGAGAGAGGAGAACATATTCAATGTTTTTGTAGAGGATTGTGTCCTGGCTTATGCTACCGATGGAAGTCCTGTACTCTATGCGAGTCCAGAGGGTTAAAGGAAAATAAATAAAATATGGTACGTTCATCTTTAAGAAACTACATTATTAACGTACCGGTACCAGAAACTGGTCTATTATAGCACCAGTAAGCAATGAAATGATATTATACAAAAAAAACATCACTGAATACTCTAGTATAACAAATCCACAGTCAAATTTTGTGTCCACTTGAAAGCTTGTATAAATCCAATTTTTGCTGGCATCTTTCAAACTTTTCAAATTCTTCTTATAGTAAAAAATATTTATTACGGAACAATTACGTTTCATTTCACGTTGTACACAAGAGCTAAGTATCAATGGCAGCATGTCGCTAATGATGCTCAACATAGTGATAGACATGTAAAGGAAATCACCTTTTGCCACGGTGACACTGATGATGAGCTGTGTGTATAGCACAGCAATTATAAATATGTAGAACCCAATGTAGACTGAGTAAAAATCTTGTGTAGCCTTCAAAACCTCACAGATTGACCAATGAGTTGTTTGTAATTTCTTATAGTAATTGCGTTTCTCTGTCAAAAAATTGCTATACCCCCAGGAGTATACACCCGCATTATTGCTCCACACGATATTTCTGTTACTGAGCCTGTCAAATATATAACATGCTCGGCGCAAAAGCCTCAGTCTTTGACATATCATATAATTTATCACAACAAAGTTCATGTTTAATATTAATGCACTCATCGGAAACAACACAGCATACCCTTTACCATAAAAAAGTAAAATTTCATAATCCAAACTATAAAATGTGTTGTTTGTATCATAATTGGCAACAGTTTGTTTGGCCAGAATAGTCTCCATCTGCGTGTATATCACTGGCAGATAAATAAGTATTCTTATAGCTACAAATGCAAAGCACAAGATCGTATCCCGAAAGTGCGGTACCTTGACTCCAAGTGATTCAAGGGATGTATCAACATGGGCGATAGTTTCCAAAATATACTTATGAACACATGGCCGCAAAATAAGCTTCAAACGATACTGTACTAAAACAACTGCGCGTACTACATACGTAACAAAACGTATAATACCAACATGATTTATTCTCAAGGTGTGCACTTTTACAAGTACAGACATTACAGTTACTGAAACACTAATAATAAGTACCGCCCAACTATACACTTTGAGTACTGTTTGCACTACAGTCTGGTTAACAGCAACTATACAGATTCCCCAGATTGCTGAAATCACTGTTATAGGTTTTGCTGAATTATAAATATTCCTTCCCATTTCTCTGACTTAAAATTTCTTCATAATTTAAAACCACTCACAGTGTTATAGACGCAAAAGATAATGCCCAGCTATGGTTTGCTGACATACTGTTTCCATAACAACCTCAAAACGTGTTTGTTCTTGTTATTGATCGTATGTATTACTATATGAAAAATATATTTCTTTCATATTATTATGGACCCACGTATTGTACTTATATTAAAAACATGTGTCAAAAGCTATATACGCTGTTTGCCTGTCAAACACATGCTCTGCTGTCTATATATTTACGCAATTAGTAACAGTTTAGTCAGTGTTATTGGTAAACATCTGCTTACATAATAATTATTTACATTAACAGTTTTGTACAGTTAACAGTTAGTATATTTTCCTTTTCCTTAAGTGCACATGCGCGCGCGTGCACACACACACACACACACACACACACACACGTGTGTGCATAGTAATCAGAGCAGTGTAGCAACTATATGTCGCGAAATGCTCCTCAAAACTTTTGAATCCAAAATTCTGCTCCCATAATTATTGGAATCTAAATTATTTTTAAAAAAAATCTGAATCCAAAAATCTGTCTAAAAAAAAAGCAATTGCAAAAATATGTTCACAAAAATGAAACCAGACTCTGATCCAATTCCCAAATCATATTAAGAATAAGGTAAAATTTCTGGAACCAAAAATCAATAACATAAAAGAACAGTTTAAAAAAAATATCATTATGTACTGCTGAATATCAACCTGTAACCAATTATTGTTTATACAAAAAATACATACTATTATACAGATTTTTTCAATCAGTTACTTTACTCAAAAAAAAGAAGAGATTCTGTAAGTTTTCTTCATAAACCACTAGAGTATAAAACAATCATACACCATTTTGTCAATCTTCTTTCAGATCGAATTGTAGCTAAAAATCTTCAGGCATTATATGAAATTCTTCAACTAGCTACTGCAGCAATACAACAATGATTACACAATTTCACTAACTCTTCGAAAGGCACTGATTTAAAATGCTCATATACCATTTCCACTGCTTCTAGTAAAATGGATTCCATTTGAATTAGTTCTTGAATCTTCACATATCCTAAACAATTGACCATCACAGCATCGTAGTTGCATAACACAATGATCCTACAATTGCAACTGTTCTTCAGGAGGCACAGGTTTAAAATGCTCTTGCACCATTTCATTTGTTACTGCTTCTAATGTTGGTGGATTCCATTTTGGACTTTGATCTTTATCTTTAAGTAATGCTCTTACACCTGAAAACAAATATAACAGTATAGTATCTAATATTATCCTGTAGCCTAATAAAAAAATTACAGTGAAAAAATTTGTTAGATAAATCAACACTACGCAGATGTTAATTGTAAACATCATCGTTTTTGTCACTAAGAACACAAAGCTGTTTACAATTTTAATACATGTTTGATTTTTATCAGCATAAAACTTTCTACCAACATAATACAATGAGGCAGCCACAGAGGCACGACTAAGACTAATAAAACATAAGCCAGTATACAACCAAGGTTCCAAATTATATCGATTCTGACACTACAACATTATTAGCCACCATTAAAATGATGGACAAATGTACAAGTGAAACTATCGACAATGAGAAAAGATTGGATGACACCTTGTGACTTAATACCGACTGGAATTCAGTTCATCGTTGTACAATACCACAGCTAATCAGACACCACCAGTAGAATAAGTTAGCTGGTAGGAAATAGAAACACACAATTGATCGCCCATGGCAATACAAGTGTACAATCATCCTTGAGAAAAATTAGTCTATCTCAGTATTAGGAGAGGGAGATGGAGGGAGGGAGGGAGGGGGGGGGGGGAGAGAGAGAGAGAGAGAGAGAGAGAGAGAGAGAGAGAGAGAGAGAGAGAGAGAGAGAGAGAGAGAGAGAGAGAGATCTACTAAACTGTGGAAATCCCTTTAGAAAAAAATTCAAAGCATGACTCAATCTGAAAACAGGATACATCGTATATATAAATATTGTGACGTGAAAATTCCCTTCACATAAAAATAATCTAATCAAATAAAACTTGAAATACAAAACCATAAAAGACTAGGAACTTAGACAAGAGAATCTTATTTTTATACCTGAGTAGTAGGTAAAATAAGATTATTATTGATTTGGAGGATGAAAGTACCAGAAATCTTTACCAGAACAGAATAAATCAGTGCATTGCAGTAATACCTACTAGTGAAGATATAGAGGTGGAATGGAGTAATATCAAGAAAATAATAATACAGGCAGCTAAGGAAGCAGTAGGCTGCAAAAGAAGTGTTGACGAAGGAGGGGTCTGAGAATTTGGACAGAAGAAATAGATACTGCAGTAAAATGATAGCTTTAGAAGATATATATCACATCCAACAGAAGAGTCAAAAGAAGCATACCAGAGAATAAGAAATGAAACAAAGAGAATTATTAAACAAGCCCATCAAGACTCGTGGGAACGCTTCATAGCCACTATGGAACAAGATTTATATGGTAGACAGACTATGGCATATAAAGTGATGAAAATATTGAATAGCTCTGAAAGAGAAAAGATTTGTGTTAATACGATTGAGGAAAATTAATGGACAAACTATAATAGAAAGTTATATTAACACTGAAAATGTTTATAAGGACGTTTTGCACATTTGCGGCCGATCGCTGGTGTGGTGCGTGATCAAAAATGGGAACCGGTGAGTTTCCATAGAAACTACTTCTTGTTGTCAATAACATAGAAAATTTTGATTTTTTATGAATGAAACTACATTTAACTTATAATCTGTACATTGGTAAATGAAGAAAAATAAATATATATATTTTTTAGATTTATTGAAGCATTTTCAATGCTCTTATCTGTGCATTGCATTTGTGCAATGCCTGTAAATTTTTTGACATGGCAATATAAAATGATAAGGAATGTCAGGGGCAGTTGGTGGTTGAAAAATTTGGGAGTTGCAGTTGGATTGGATGGTACTAAATTGTTTTACTCTCTGAATAGAAAATGTTCAAGTCTCCTCCCCTCCAAACAATACACAAGGAAAGCAAAATAATGCAATTTTAGTGTCACACCCACATAACCACAAATATTTGTTGTATAAATCTTTTTTAAAATTTGTGATTAAGTATTCTGTTACATGATTTTATACTTTTATTAAAATTTAGGCCTACCTACTCTCTTAATTTCAATTTTTCACTCAATAGGACGTAAACTGATCAGGGTTTTTGTTAAGTTTTTGGCATAATTCACTGTGTCCTTCCAGTTAAATATAATAAATATTTTATACTATACACCTTAATCATTTATATGCAATATTATTTACATTTAGTGATGAATTGGTCTGACACTAACAATGAACTTCACAAAAAATTCAACCGACTCGCTTTTCTAACGAACTCAACTAACATAACAACATAATCTTACAAATTCCAAACTGGCCCACCACGTATTACTTACCAACAAACTGGTGGTGCCGTGACACACGAGTGGGGTTTGCAGTCCCTAATCACACCAAGCGAACCTATATCGTTGTAATAGGAACACCCAAGTCTAGCCAGCCAGAGCACTACTCCATTGTATTTCCCCATACACAAAGCACGTCACAGTCGGTCCATGCATACACTGTGGCAAGGGCGTGTACGGTTTTTAGTAATTGCTCTGTGCTTTTCAAACGGCAAGTGATTAATTATGATTATTTAGCTTGAAAGCACTATTATTAGTTATTGTTTTATTCATAGGGCTATAATTTAAATTACAATTTGGGATTTAATGGGAGTTGTGTAAACATGCAACCAAAGCACGGGCCACCACTGAGGAATATATAAGTAAGCCTAGTGGAAAAAGTCTAGATAAGTTAACTTAGAACTCCAACAAGCAATGAATGGAATGAAAAGTAGAAAGGACTTAATGGAATAAATGCGAAGTTAATAAAATATGGTGGCACATTATTGCATTTACAAATTTTCCATTTGCTAAACAACATTTGGATGGAAAACAAAATTCCAAAAGAATGGAGGTGGGCAACAGTGATTTTGTTATATAAAAAAGGAAAAAGAACAGATGAAAATAATTACAGAGGAATAAGCTTGCTGGACTCAACGTACAAAATATATACAAGAATTCTCAGTCAAAGATTAAGAGTCATTACAGATGCATTACTTCTTGAAGAGCAAACGGGTTTTAGGTCAACTGAGGATGCTTTGTTTGTATTAACAGATAATAGAGAAAAGGCAGGAGTATAACCAGGAAACACATATCACTTTTGTTGATCTGGAAAAAGCATTTGATAATGTAGACCATCAAAAGTTATGCAATATTATGGATAGAAGAAGATAGAAGAAGCACCACAGATACACCCGAAATGTTTTTTTGTAAACTACAAGAGGTAGTAGATGTGCGTTGTTTAAATTTTAAAACAGGAAACCCGTTACTGTTAATTTTGTTCATTGTTCACATCCGATAAAATTTTTTAAATCATACAGAAAAATAAGAGTTTATTGTTGTCTTGATTGTTCATCTCTTCTTTCACAGCACTATCACTTTACTAAAAATGAACTTTATCTTGTGAAAAACTTACTTTTTTCGTTGGACGCGTTTCGGCTTAGTATCCGCCTTCTTCAGCTTTTAGTCAGACTGCCATCATTTCGTAACGGTTTTTGTGTGGAAGGTGTAGTGGGGGTGGTGTGTGGAGGAAGGGGATTGGCGCAGGGATTCAACTTGATGTTTGTTTTTTGTAAAATTGTGTCAAAAAGTGTATGTGATTTATATTGTAATTGATCGTTGAGTATGTTGTTTGGTTGTGTTGTGTGGTGTTTATATATTTCGTATTGTTCAGTTGTGTTGAGTTTTCGGCCTTTAGGTAAGTAATGTAAAATTTCGAGATTGGTGTCTATGTTGGTGTAACTATGGTTTTCTGTGTGTATATGTGTGGCAAATGCGGAGTGTATATTGTTGTTGGTTAGAGCTTTTAAATGTTCAGAATAACGGGAACATTTAAAAGCTCTAACCAACAACAATATACACTCCGCATTTGCCACACACATACACACAGAAAACCATAGTTACACCAACATAGACACCAATCTCAAAATTTTACATTACTTACCTAAAGGCCGAAAACTCAACACAACTGAACAATACGAAATATATAAACACCACACAACACAACCAAACAACATACTCAACGATCAATTACAATATAAATCACATACACTTTTTGACACAATTTTACAAAAAACAAACATCAAGTTGAATCCCTGCGCCAATCCCCTTCCTCCACACACCACCCCCACTACACCTTCCACACAAAAACCGTTACGAAATGATGGCAGTCTGACTAAAAGCTGAAGAAGGCGGATACTAAGCCGAAACGTGTCCGACGAAAAAAGTAAGTTTTTCACAAGATAAAGTTCATTTTTAGTAAAGAGTTTATTGTCGGTTGAATATTCGCATTTGAAAAAATTGTCTAAACGATTCCATTTACGGTAGAAAAGAAATCGTTTCTATATGACCGCATGACTCAAAGAAAGCCACGCTATAGTACCTAAACATCGCGTCCGTCAGTGAACGTCATGATGTATTTCTTTTTCTCAGGAGATGATTTTCTTTCTACTACTGTACTGGTTTTTAATCCTGTTACTCCGTCGAGTCACGGCCTTGCTTTATTCCCTTTATTTTCTTTTCATTTCCTTTTATTTACGCTGTTTGTTGCCGCCACTACGTTATCGATTTTCAGTTGAATTTTGAAAATATTTGAAATTATATGGACGTATCTATAGCTATTTCATAAATTCTTTAGTTATTCTTTTTTTCTTCGTTTAGTTGTTACAGTTAGTCTTTGCTGGAAGTATTAATCATGAATCAGTACAGAACGAAAAAAAGCGTTAAGTTTATCGTCAGAAAAATATGAGGCCCTAGCTGTATGTACCAGACGTTAAAGACTGCATAAAACAAGGATAAAGACTGGTTTTCTCAAAGCAGTATTATGGCTAAAACAAAAGGGAGAGAGAACATTTTTTAAACTATTGTAATATCAATGACTTTATGCATACGCTATTTGGCAAGTCTTTGAATAGTGAAAAAAAAACAAGTTAAGTCGTTTTCGAAAACAGAGCAGTCTTGATGAGCATTCTGGAACTCAGAGACCATAATCTTCCATAACCGGTTCATCCGAAATTCTAAATTAAGTATACGGCTTCTTCCGTTTCTGTTAGTGAAGTAATCAAACCAACTACTTTAATAGTCTCATATGCCATAATTTCTAATTAGTGTCTATGATCCTCTAAAGCCCTGCTGACGTTCTCCCCTCTTCACGTATGTTTGTCTGCAGATTCGATAAATACTCGTAACAGTAAATCCAGAGATTCATCTCAATATCTCTGCATGTACATGTGTTATGTACTCCACATCTCACGAATGAGACATCTTAATGATGGATCTGAGCAGTTAAGAAAGAAAGTATTTACTGGTCGTAATAAGACTCGCTTGTTTCCCAACGCCTTTCTAAAATATAGTGCTCGGATAAAAACTAATGTTTTTCTTTGTGATTGGACTCAAGCTTAAACCGCACAGTCAAGTTATTCCAAACACACTGACTAGAACATAGTCGTGCTAAATAAATATTTGCTAGCACATAAAATTATTTCATTTTTACATGACTGCTAAAAAGGAGTGTTATGTTTTCAGTGGTAGGGTATGTATGTATGTATGTATGTTTGTTCCACTATAACTTTTTAACGGCTTTACCGATTTTGATGTTCGATGGCTCGATGGATTCCTTACTTCACCAGAAGTGTCATAGGCTATATATCACCATGAGTTGACTTCCGGTTTTGACCGGAAGTGAATACAAGTGATCGGTTCTAAGGATTCTTTTTTGTTCGTTTATTGGTCCATCAGGTGGCGCTAGTGGAAGGTATTCTGTAAAGTTCACTCCAGATAGTGCTCGCGATTTAAGACCACGCTCACTAATACTATGTTTAGCGCGCTATTGTGTGAGAGTATAGATGTGCAATCCGTGAGAAACAGAGAACAGCTGATCTGAAAGTATATCTATCTATCTATATATATATATATATATATATATATATATTGGTTTGCTATATATATTTCTCTCTGCGAAATATGGTGAACCTGAAATACATGAAATGACGGATCAACAATATGCCGCAGCAGTAAACTTAATGAATTTTCAGCAGCGCCAATTGTTCAAAATGATTTCAGACAGATTGCTTCCAAGTGAAAATAATACTGAGCCATTACGTGTGTTCGTTACTGGAGGAGCAGGCACCGGCAAAACCTTTACTCTGAAAATTATTGTAGAACAGATTCGTCGTCTTTCTCATTTACATGCAAGCAGAGCTGTTATGGTAGCAGCACCCACAGGTGTCACTGCAAGATTGATTGGAGGTAGCACTTTGCACTCTACTTTTGACCTTCCTATCGAAAAAGGCAAGGTGACAGCTCTTCGCCCTATTACTGATGAGCGTCTTCAAAGGGAATGGCTAAGGTGGAAGCATATTAATTGGCTAATCATTGACGAAATCTCAATGGTACCCTATACTACCCTAAGAAATATTCACTTAAGGTTGCAACAGCTTAAAATGAATGATGGCTCTCTTCGGGGGTATCAATATTATTTTGTTTGGCGATCTAATGCAGTTGCCACCTGTATCAAAAGCAGTTGGTGGTACCTACTGCTTCAAGCAGCCTCATTAATTATCAGCTGAAATTAATTTGTGGACACTGTTTAGTTTCTGTCAATTACCTCAAAATATGCGGCAAGCTAATGACACTACTTTTATAGACATTCTAAATAATTTACGAGTCGGCCAAATCACCATGCAGCAGATGAATTTGCTGATGGCGAGTGTCTGCGTATTTTCCCAACCAAAAAACAGGTAGAAGAATATAATGCTATGATGACTGAAAAGTTGAAAACATCATCTAAAGTTTACGATATTGCAGTGGTGGATGTGTCTGTCGAAGCTAAGAATTACGGACAAAAGTTAAAGAAAGACTTCATACCAACGGATCCAAACAAAACTGGAGGTATTCCAAACTCTTTAGTAATCGGAGTCGGATCTAGGGTAATGTTGCGAAAAAACATTAATGTTAATCATGGTCTGGTCAACGGAGCAATCTACATCATTAGAAGAATTGAGTGGCCTGCACTACGTCGAGATCAGCTTCAACCTGGTGAGCTTCCACAAGCCGTATTTGTAGAATTTGATGACAGATCAATTAGGGTAAATACTGCTGGTATTGGAGTAAAGATAGATCCCACCACTGTTGAATATGATGCTTTGCGAGGCCAGGGCAAAGTAGAACGACGTATGCTGCCATTAATATTGTGTTGGGCTGTAACAGTACATAAACTCCAAGGCACTATTTTAGACAAAGCAGTCATTGATTGGAGTAGTAATATTTTTGCCAATGGTCAGGACTACGTCGCACTAAGTCGTGTGAAAACATTAGAGGGATTAGCAATAAGTTGTCTGGATCCACGAAAATTGTTGCATGAACCGCACGATAAAAACTCACTTGAGAAATTAAATCGACTCAGAAATCTGTAAACCAAGCTTTTCCTTTATCATTTCTAATAAATGAAATTATTTAGTTAATTATATAATTTATAAAACAATTTATCGAAATGTTTGTATTATACTAGTTATATAATAGTATATAAAATAAAGTTATACTATATTTATAAGTTTATAAGTTCATATGCTAATTATACTATGTACATAATAAAGTTTCTAAATAAAACTATGTAAAAATTGAAATTTTTTTTGCACTTCACACATACGCACGCACACACTGCACGTTCCCATTATACTCTTTTTAAACACAAAAAGGAATAAAATAAAAAAAATAATTTAAAAAATTAAAAAACACGACTGCCAAAAAAAATAAATGAATAAATAAAAAATAAATTGATAAAAACACTAAATAAAAAAAACTAAATAAAAATAATATTTAGTAAAAATCACAAAATCTAAATAAAGTCGATTTAAAAAGCCAAAAACAAGGTATTGAAATTCAGCTCTGATCAGATTTAACAAAAATGTTATGAATGATTAAACGCATAGTAATTTTATTAGATTTAAATTACTTTTCGATGTTAAATATATATCAATGCATCATATGAAGACTACAATTATAAAAAATATTGCTGATAAAATTTTGCTCTTCAATTTTAATTTTCAATGCAGTCGGGGGCTGTTTCTAAATAGATTTGTTCTTTTCATTAAACAGCCCCCGACTGCATTGAAAATTAAAATTGAAGAGCAAAATTTTATCAGCAATATTTTTTATAATTGTAGTCTTCATATGATGCATTGATATATATTCAACATCGAAAAGTAATTTAAATCTAATAAAATTACTATGCGTTTAATCATTCATAACATTTTTGTTAAATCTGATCAGAGCTGAATTTCAATACCTTGTTTTTGGCTTTTTAAATCGACTTTATTTAGATTTTGTGATTTTTACTAAATATTATTTTTATTTAGTTTTTTATTTAGTGTTTTTATCAATTTATTTTTTATTTATTCATTTATTTTTTTGGCAGTTGTGTTTTTTAATTTTTTAAATTATTTTATTTATTTTATAATAAACTGGTCATCATAGAAAAACAACAAACAAAACCCCTGCAATAAGCTGCCTACTCGTAGGTGATCGAACTTGGCAACACGGCACCCGCTTTCACCGCCGGAAGGCCCGCTTACACACGGTCCAGCGCACACACACCCTTGCATGAATATCACTCTGTATAAAATCGGCATCTCAATGTATGTTTGCAGCAGTTGTAGATTTTGATAACCACGATCAAGAGCTTCAAAACAAGACCAAGTCTGCCTTTGTACAACTATCCTGTACCGAGAAAAAGTTGTTTCACAAAACTGATAACTTTTTTTTTGGATCACAAAACAATTTTGTAATTTAAGTAGTGCATTGAAAACACTTGTGCCCATACTGTATAAAAATTTAGTTATGATCGGACAAGGGTTTATAATTTATATAATTTCAAAGAGAGCGGTTTCTTAAAAAACACAAAAAAACATGGACTTTTTTTATTCTAACCGCGAAAAAAATTTTAAATCAACCTTCAAAAAATATGTTTCTTACACAGATCAACGCAAAATTAAATGCGCAAAAATTTGATGTAACTAGTTTTTAAGTAGACCTACAGGTTCACTTGTAATTAACGCTTAAACTCGAGTATCCGTAATAAAAAATCCGACAGTAGTTCATTATTTCGTTGCTGTTGACCAAAATTATTTTGTTTCTTCTATTGCTTATGTAATTGTATATTTGATGTCGGAAGAAAATGATCTGAAAAAATGTCAAACCCCCTCCAGACTCTTGCATCTTCAACTTGTGATACTAGCTTCTTATTAACTATTATAAAATCTATAATTGAACTAGAACCTCTCGCCAACCATGTATATTTATGAATATCATTTTTCCTAAAAAATCCATTAGTTATCTTTAGATCATTGTATGTCACTTATTCCCGCAGTCTTTCACCGGTTTTGTTTAATGTTGGCTCTCCATGCGGCCCTATACATTTTGGAATGCGACTTTATTAACATTTAAGTTGCCAACAAGTATTACACTATAGTTCTTATCATACTTGTCAATTATTTTTTGTAGTGTTTGAAAGAATAAAGTTGTTTCCTCCTCTTTCCCCTCTTCTGGAGCATAAACACTTATTACGATAATATATCCTCTTTCATACTTAAGCTTCAGGGTTATTATTCTTTCACACACAAAATCAGTCTTTAACCCTTCTTTCCCACTTTTTATCCACATATGTAGGATAAAAATACTACATACTTGCCCTAAATTTTTCGTCCACACCACTATAAACCATTGCATAATTCCCTGCATATGCAGAACCTCTTAACTCCTTTTTTGTTTCAGTTAACACTGCTATATTAACATTTTTTTCTTCAAATACTTTTGCTATTAACAATTCTTTGCCACTGATCCCTCTAACATTCCATGTAGCTACTTTTCCGCAATCCATTTATTCAAATCCTTATCCTTTGCCAGGGTCCTACTGCCACAATTTCCAGGCTGCCACTTCCTCCAAGGCTGCTTTGTGTACTACAAGTATTATAAAGTTTTACATGAATAGGTTACTGGCCTGTTCCACAACTGCCTACCAGGACAACCAGAGACTCTTCTGTCAGGGTTACCTGGTTACCTTAGCCGAAAGGCCCCTGTTTTGGGGCGCAGAAGATTCACCCTTACCCTTCTCTTTCTGAGATAGGATTTAGTGGCTTTGTATCAGTTATTCTGATATTGAACGTTTAGATCCCAGTACTCACCTATCGGAAACAGTGACCACTCTAAGATGCTAAGCCACCCAAAATTAAGAAATTAAAACGAAAAAAGGAAGACATACTAGCCCTCGATTACTCTAATAGCGCCGGGGTCAGAAAAGAACAAGAGTCAGTCAAGAGAGACTAGACAGAAAAGACTAAAGGAAGGGATCTCACCAAGACAAGTTGAAGCAAAGTAAGAATCTAGCTAGGGCACATCGAGATTGCCACACCCATATCCACAAGATGTGGACCCCTGATGGAAGAATTGTTTTTATCTACAAATTTAAGAAGTGCACATTGTGTGTAATGCAACATATTCAGCATAACAGATGAAAGTTAGCCAGATTTAGATAAATTAAATCTTTAGTTTCCTAAAGATTACTCCTTTTTTTATATTTTAACATACAAGCAATAATGCCAGATGGAGACTAAAAGACCAACAGCAAGCTTGTCAACCGAGAAAGCATGGAAAAATTAAACACGAGCTGAATTAGATTCCATGGTATAACACATTTCCTTGGCTAAGAGGATGTGCTGACAGAAACAAAATGTCTTATTATATACCCTCGTTTACCTCAAAAGTTTACTGTTCCCATTACAAAATTTACCCTACACTACTGAAACTGGTACAAGTTCTTTTCTTAATACATATTGAATTATCATTAACCAATTAATTAAATTATTAATTAAGATTCATACAACTTACTTGAGACATGTTGTGGCCACTAACATGTCTCAAGTTACACAAATCTTCATAATGCTAATTATATACCAGTACTTATATAGCTGTGTTACTAATACCAATATACTTACAACTGTCCAATACGATGTTTAACTCAAATCATTTGAAAATGTTAATATAGGTAAATTTCAGGTAAAACCTTTTTTTTAGTTAACTAAAACTCAAACTATCTGTAATTAAGAACATTAAAATTAACCAACTTTCCTTGTTTTATATGTACATATGTAAATGTGTATATGTAAAGTTCGTATATTTACCTTCATAAAAATCAGCAGACGATCTTCCTTCTAGAGCAGCTTTAGCTAATCCAAATTCCATTTGTAAACTTTCTTTTAGACTTAAATGTTCTCCTTTCTCTAGTTCTACTTTTGAAATTTTCAGTGAAATTGGTGACATTTTCTTTAGCATATTTAATGTATTCTGTGACCACGTGGACCCTTCCTTCTTTAACCTCTCAAAAATTTCTTCAACAGTTGGAGCTGAAAAGCATTCATTTATAATTCCCAACTGGGGTGCTAGACTAAATTCTTGATTGTTTATGCTCTTTGCGTGTTTTGTTAAAATCTCTTCAACAGGTTGATTCCTGTTACACTGTGTCAAATCGGCCAACAACTGTGGAATGTCTTTGCTATCAACAAAATGTGTTGCAATCCCAAGCTTTGCAACATCAACTCCCCTTAATCGATGACCAGTCAGAGCAAGGAACAGACCTAGTTTACCACCAAGCCTTGGTAAGAAATAGCTTCCACCGACATCAGGAAACAGACCAATTGCTGTTTCAGGCATTGCGAACAGTGTGCGTTCAGTGGCAACCCTATACTTTCCATGAACTGATAAACCAACTCCTCCACCCATCGTAATTCCATCAATGATTGCAATATATGGCTTTTTGTACGTACCAACCATATAATCCATTGAATACTCTTGGCGGAAAAAGTCAACTCCTACTTTGCAATCACTTAGTGATCCACTAGTTATATACACCACATCACCTCCAGCACAGAATGCTTTCTCCCCACCACCACGAACAATAACAAATTGTATTTCATTTTTGCTCTCCCATTCTTTTAGTTTTTGCTTTATTTTAGTTGCCATTGGTAGATTCAAAGCGTTCAGCGCTTTTGGTCTGTTTAGTGTCAAAATGCCTTTGCTGTTGATTACTTCGGCTATGACTACATCATCTGCTTGACTCATTAATTTACTACTAGAAAATCTTCTCACTGCTAATTCCGTCTGGGAGGCTCTGCTGATTAAAGTGACTGAAGGTCGCCACAACCGCATCTGAAATCATACATTAAATACAATTGCATATGCACCACCATAATTTGCATGTCACATTAAAAAGTAGTAAAAACACATGCATGTATATATGAACACAATACTTGTATAATATTAAAGAACTAAGGTTTTATACGTAAAATTTTATGACCTATGCAGGGGGTATGGTTATCTGTCTGTTAAGGTTCTAACCTATTATCTTATTATTATCTTATTTTGTGTAATAATATCTTTACATTGTAAAACCCACACTAATTATCAGTAAATAACAACAAACACAATGAATATAGTGCAGTAGCTCTGAGTCACAGCTTATCAGTAACTTGTCCCCATTCCACATACTATGTTTGATTATCATATGGTGTAAATCTCTCTGTCTCTCTCCCTCATTAATTAGCTCTCAGCTAGTGAAACCATTTACAGGTTATAAAAATTTTTTTGGAAAATTATAGTTCAAACTGAATTGATTTAATTTATGTTTTTTTACATACAGTGTTTGATTTTAGTTCATAATGAATCCAATAAGCGATACTGTGTGCAATTTATTAGCAATGCTTAATAAATTAACTTTGTCTGATGTGGAAGGGACGTTATATGTTGTGGAAGTCTGGAACTGATACTTAATATTGAGAAATAAACAGAATTATTACCTTTATGCAGTCACAATCTAGGAGCTTAACTTAACGTATGCAATGAGGAAACTAATGTTGTCATTACATTATATTTTTTTAGATATTATCTACTTACATATAAATAAGAATTTAGTACACTGTGCACTATGTGTTCAAAGCACACAAAGGGTTGGTTTACAAATGCACAAAAACAGTCCCTGTCCCCCTCCCTCTGTAACAGTACGGGAAAGCCTGATGTCGGATTTATGGTACGAATGGTATCAAATTATTGTATTTCATTATTTTGCACACACATACATGGGTAGGACTATTTCCCTTTGTAAAAAGACAACGACGCAGATTTCAGCAAAGCAGAACGATTCCAAGGTCAGGAGCGGACGTGTGAAACAGAACGCATACAATGGCTGCATAAGTGAACACAGACTCTCAATATAAATTTCTCATTGGTCCATAATGTTGGACGTCATGAAAAATATAATAATGACGTAACCACAATGATGAGAAACAGGGCGTTAGCCGTTCGAAACAAAAGAACAATGACGTGATGCACTCACACATACGAAAAAATGTACATTGCATCCGCCCAGTCTTCATACTACAGCCGAGGCGACAACACCTTGTAAAAGGTCGTCCGGCAACTACTAATAGCAAAAGTGTAAAGTTCAACAAAATGTAACAGTAATTTCAATTAGTGATCAAAATGTAAAAAAACAGAGTTTAAATTCAGTGTAGCAATCAACAGAAATCTAATCAATATGCAGTAAAACTACGAAATATACAGGCCGGCGAAGAGGAGATTCCAAAAGGGTTACGCCACTTCAGAAACAGGAAAGTGCACTAATCCCTTTATTAATTACAATAAGCAATTGAGCTCTGTGCCGTACTGGGTTCGGCATGAAGGCGATGTGTTTTTCAAACGAGCGGCTTTGACGTCACGCGCGGCCACGGCATCTCGTCGCCGTTAGGCTATGCACACTGTTGTTGTATAGCGACGATATTCAGTTGGCGCGTCCAGCTGTTTTTGTGCATTCCTGCATCAGAGAGGTTTCTTGGTTAGACAGACACATCGAATCTGTCTCATTTTTATTTGAACCCTCAACGAGATCATCTGCTCTCGGCTGACGGCACTCATCAGTTCAGGACTTCGTCGACTTTCTCTATGAGTGGCTGAATAAAGTTCTGCTCCAGGTGCTCGAACAAGGGCGAGATGGGTGTCGGGTGTGACGACCAACTGTCCACCCTCCTGGCAGAGACGATCCTTTAGCCATGATATGCCGTCAGTCGAGATCTACCGTTCAGACACATTTATGACGCTACGCTGCCCCAGGACCTCTTAGTACAACCGAGACACTACTGATCAGCCACAGTATTGCTTAAGTGCACCGGACGATCCAGGTGGGACCATTCTAATTATTTAATTCTATCTCAACGACACTGTGAATGCACGGAAGCTCCCAGAAGCTCACTCATGAAGTTTTAACCGTTAAACTTTTGTACAAACTCTCATGTTCAGTTCTGTGACTGCATGTGTGAACATTACAGAATTAAACCTAATGAAATCTATTATATCTGCTTATAATGTGTAAGAAAATTACACACACATGCATATCCGCAGTCTGCTCTAAGTTCTACCTTTTTTAATCCAATTAAAGCTATTCGAGAGTTAGTTATTTTGTGCTTTCATGTCGTGCGGTCATGGCAGAATTCTAGTCACACAAAAGGGGGCTGTCTGATGTTTTCAAGTTGTGAAACTATTTTCATGGTCACATATTCTTATTGCTTGTTATGATTAAAGTGAGGGTTGATCATTATTATTTTGAGTCTCGGGTTTGGTTGGGGGCACTTACATTTTCTGGTGCTAATTACCATGGCATATTAATGCTTCATAACTGTGATTTATCAGATTACCTTGTTAATTATATTAATACATATATATATGGTTGTGCATTCATTTATTCTAGTTGAAATGGGTTTTATGAGGGGTTTGGTACAGAAATGAGGGATGTTGTGTCATTTATGTTGTGTATGTGCTTGTGTGTGTAATCTTTATATATTTTGTTGGGGGAATATGTTATAAATTAAAAGATCATAAATGTGCTTACTAAGTTACTAAAAGGCTAGCCTATTTGAAGTCATTTCTATACAACACTCATGGATTAGTGATTTTCTATTTTGTGGATAATTTCTTGCAACCATTAACTTGAATATAACATGGTAGGATTTATGCAATTTATGTTAAGATTTCAATTCACTCACATTTTATGCCGTTAAGAATATTAATTGATATATATAATCCTGCAGTTAATTTGATCTTGTTCAATCTATAACTTGTCATCTCATGTAAGAGTTGCATGCTTAATAAAGTATACGCTTGTTGGTTAATAGACTTTTTCATTTGCAAGTCCTGTCATTCACCTGGGGGGACATGTCTGTAATTGTAATGAGGCCTTGCACACTTTTGCTTCCTCTAGGTTCACCACCTAGTTCTAAATATTATGTTTCTCCCCTTTACAAAATAAAATAAAATAAAATAAAAAAAAAATTCAAAAAAAAATTACACAAAAAAAAACTTATAAAATAAAAGGGGGGTTTCAAATGGTAGATCAGAGCGTGGTTATGATTCTATGGATGGAGTAGATATTATTTCTGCCTTATTTTTTGAAATTTGGAAGTTTTAGAATCTGGGGACTTGCATTTATTTTCTTAAATAATACTTGGTGTGGCTACAGGCATGTGAGCTGGTGTTGGGACTTGCAAATTATTTCAAATGTGGTTTAATCTGAATCCAAGTGTTGAAAGAAAAGTTAATGGTAATGTAACGATTTAATACAATGAATAATCAGAATAATAACATATTTTATAAAATGAATAAGGGGTTGATGAAGTTTAAAATGATTTAATATGTGTTCGTGTTTAAGTAATTATTTTGTGATGTTGAGTGTAAGGTAGGTTTTGGAAGGGGGTTATAAGCATGTGAGTGATGGTTTTTAAAATGAATGTGAGCTGATGGATTTATTTGGGCATACCCTGGAGCTTAGACAGATTTTGAACGTGATGAGAGCCGTCAGTACTTGTTGATTTTGATTGCGATTTGTTTCATGGAATAGACAACGTGTTTTATAGCACCCCCGTTATATAGTATTTGTTTATTGAGGGCGTTGCATTGCGGTATCGTGGATTCTGAATGCGGTTATGGTCCGACCAGATGTCATGGACTTGATAGTTATATATTTTCGATTATATTGAATTTTATGTGTACTTTGTGGATTGTATATAGTGAGTCAGTTTTGTTGTTTTGTGTCGTGTTCTCTTCTGGGCATTTTGCATGGCTGTTTCTCTGCCTTTATGACACCCATCTCGTCGCATCGCTAGAGCACTCTGGGGCGCCTCAAAGGAAGAATAGTACTTGGGTTTTTTCCGGATTCTTTGATTATGTTTTGTAGGTTAAGTTTGTGTTAGGTGTTTCATTGGGATTTACGTTTTATTGTTGTGTTTGAGTATTGTGCAACTCTGGCGACGGTATGTTACCAGGAATTGCCCCACCCCATTTCAGGGATACTCCAGAAACTTTCGGTGTTGGATGGAGTAGATGAGGAGAGGTTGTTGGTCTTCTTGGACCTGGTCCTGCAGTTGGCAGATTTCCCGGGTGTGTCCGATGAGGAGGTCTTGTCCCTTATATGCCCGTATTGCCGGGGTTCATTGGCCGGTCTGGTCACCAACACTCTGCGTCGGGGCTGCAGTGTTGACACCTTCCATGGGGAAGTGTTGGATTTCTTCATACCCCATCGACGACGTTTCCAGCTTAAATTAGATTTATTCTATCGCCTACAGGCCAACGGAGAGGCATTGGGGGACTTCGTGCATGATGTAAGGAAAGCTGCCCGTATATTAAGGTTGGGGTTGCCCGAGACGGAGTAATACAAGTAATACGAGAAGGTCTGAATCCCCAAGAGAGATCCCGGCTAGTTTTCGCAGATCCTCCACGTTGTTTTGCGGACCTGGACCGGTGGTGTGCACATGCCAGGAAGGTCCAGGAGAATAATGAGTCCCGGGAAAGAGCTGCTAAAGATGTCCAGTACTCCAGTGGTTCATTAGGAAGAGCTAAAAAGGACAAACATGGTGGTTGGTGGAGAACACAAGAAACTGTAAGAAAAACTGAATATTCCGGAAGTAATGGAGGCTACAAGGGGGTGGCAAGTGTGAAGACGGTAACAACAGTTACAGCAGAGAAAGGAAAGAAGTACGAATTTAACAGGGGAAGAAGAAATCATGTTAGTAAACAAACATCGGCAAGTAGGGAGCCTGTAGTTAGGCGTTATTCTTATTTGGAGAAAAGTGAGAGTTTAAAGGTTCCAGAGGAATTACCAGTGTGTAATAGAGTAGTGAATGAAGAAGATGAAGCAGAATAAGAAAAGCGGAATAACTTCTGTGGATCAATACAAGAGCATAAGAACACGTCAGTTAATACGGAATTAGAGGACTCAGAGAGGACGTCATGGTTGAATCCGGATGCCGCAGAATTTGTTCCGGTATTGTTCGTGAGGGATCCAGATCCTGTGACATCATCATCGTCTACGCAGGGATATGAGAAGTCACTTGATGGTGTAGCTTTACCATCGCCAGTAGAAATTAATTTAGTCATTGCACATGAACCTGGACAGTTGGATTCCAGGGTTGAAAATGTTGAGGATGTTGTACTTGCTGAGAGTGGTGAAGGAGAGGAATCGGAGGAAGAGTCAGAAGAGCGGTCTGCGGATGCTGCACAAGGAAGTATAGTTATAGGTGTTAGTGAGACTCAAGAGTCTGAGTTTGCAGATGGACAAGGGGATGTCCAGGCTGCAAGTGTTTCTGAGGTTGCGGATGGACAAGGGGATGTTCATGCCGCAAGTGTGGTAGAAGTAGACGAGGTAGAAGTTGAGGAGAAATTTGGTGGCAGCGTTGTGGAGTGTGTGAGTGAGAATGATGTAGCGTGTGAAGATGTGCAGACGCCTTCTGTAAGTAGTGTTGAAGATTCCAAAGAGCGGAAGGAAGTTTCAGGTGGACCAGGTGAGCAACTAGAGGAGGATGAAGATGTGCAGTGTTCAGATGGTGGTAGTGGACATGATGGCGATGATGATGAAAATTTAGATTATGATGATGAACGTGTTGATGTCAATGAGATCGGAGAAGAGGTTAGTGAAGAAGTTTGTGAAGGAGCTGGTGAAGATGCGGTTGAAGATGGATCAGAGGAGCAACTGGAAGATGCTGAGGATGTGCAGTGTCGTGATGGTGATTTGGATTATGTGAACGAAGAAGGGGAAATTGTAGAAGAGAAGAAAGAAGTAGAAAAGGAAGAAATTGTAGCAGAGGAGTTAGACGACAAGGATAATCCAAAGCGAAGTGAAAGTAGCGAGGTAAGTTGCCTTGATTCTGATTCAGAGGAAACCAATCAGTACAGCTCAACAAGAGATAATCTCTCAGAGAGTTGTGTCCGAAAGGAACGAATACCGAAAGTCCATCACAGAAAGGTGAGAATAAGCGGGTAACGGGTAGCGGGTAGATGTTCTTCACAGTCCCAGTGGTGTTCATCTATTTCAGGGTTGCGCCCCTGCCCACGCGAGCCTTGGTTTCTTCCATTCATTCTTATTTCCGGAGGGAGCCATGTCCTTACCCTTACTCCTAGCTATTGACCCTTTAATGATCCTTGCCCTTTTCATCTTCCTAATTTTCCTACCCCTCCCCTTAAAAAAAAAAAAAAAAAAAAAAAAAAAAAATTATCAATAAGGAGTTAGAGAACCTTGCCGAGAGTGCACCTGGAGATCGTCGTTTCCCCTGTTTTGGAAGGTTATCATGGAGAAAGTTAGAGAGTTGGAGAGTACCCTTAGATTGTCATGGTCTTGGAGATCGTCAGTTTCCCCTGTTCTAAAAGTACGATGGAGAAGTTATGTGCTGTTGTTTCCTTGGTCATAGTGGTTGATTTTGATTTTGGTTAGTGTAGGGTCGGTCCATGCCGCATTCCCCGGTTGATTTCCCTGGTGTGTCAGTTTTGGATTAAGTGTGGTTTGTTTAGACGGTGGAAAAGTAAACCCCCCCTGCTAGTTACGCTGCATTTGAAAAGGTAAGAGAAGGGATTGATGTTCGCGTGCCCTCTGCGTGGTCTTCTCTGCCTTGTGAATCGGGTCCGCCCACCCTAGTGTGGGGAGGTGGGCCAGTCATGTGTCAAGGATTGATGATGCCTTGTTTGCTGAACATGGCTGGTCGGTCCACGAGGTGGACGGTTCTCGAAGGGTACTCGCATATCAAGGTTAGTAGCACCTTGTTGGCCTTCGGGCGTGAATATGTGAGTACCAAGAGAGTTAGGAGGTGGTCACCGGAGAGGGTGACGTGTTGGGGCGGTCCCGAGAGTTTGGCATGGAGGAGAGGACTCGCGTGGGGGATGGTCGCAGTGTGGTAGAGATTTGCAGTCCTGGGAAAGGGGGGAATAAGGTCAATGGTCCTGGGTGGAAAAGTTTTGTTCTGTGATAGCAGTCTGTGGTCCTGGGTCTCTGTTGTTGGGTTTAGGAGGCCTTGGTGGTCAGTTCTCAGTGCTGGGTCCGGTGATTCTTCTCTTTCTCCTGTTCTGTTCTGTTCCTTATATCTGCATGCAGGACGCACACTTACATCTTCTCTTTCAGACACACACTGACAGACTTACACCCCTTCCTTCTGCCTCTTTCGTTTTCCTGAGCAACTGAACTCACCAAGTGCGATTTAGAATCTGGGATTTTCCACGATTCCCGCAGCCGTCGTGCTTGAGTACTGCTTTGATTTGGGTCAACCATGTTGCCCTTTTGGGGTGAGGGTGTGCCGTACTGGGTTTGGCATGTAGGCGATGTGTTTTTAAAACGAGCGGCTTTGACGTCACGCGCGGCCACGGCATCTCGTCGCCGTTAGGCTATGCACACTGTTGTTGTATAGCGACGATATTCAGTTGGTGCGTCCAGCTGTTTTTGTGCATTCCTGCATCAGAGAGGTTTCTTGGTTAGACAGACACATCGAATCTGTCTCATTTTTATTTGAACGCTCAACGAGATCATCCGCTCTCGGCTGACGGCACTCATCAGTTCAGGACTTCGTCGACTTTCTCTATGAGTGGCTGAATAAAGTTCTGCTCCAGGTGCTCGAATAAGGGCGAGATGGGTGTCGGGTGTGACGACCAACTGTCCACCCTCCTGGCAGAGACGATCCTTTAGCCATGATATGCCGTCAGTCGAGATCTACCGTTCAGACACACTTATGACGCTACGCTGCCCCAGGACCTCTTAGTACAACCGAGACACTACTGATCAGCCACAGTATTGCTTAAGTGCACCGGACGATCCAGGTGGGACCATTCTAATTATTTAATTCTATCTCAACGACACTGTGAATGCACGGAAGCTCCCAGAAGCTCACTCATGAAGTTTTAACCGTTAAACTTTTGCACAAACTCTCATGTTCAGTTCTGTGACTGCATGTGTGAACATTACAGAATTAAACCTAATGAAATCTATTATATCTGCTTATAATGTGTAAGAAAATTACACACACACGCATATCCGCAGTCTGCTCTAAGTTCTACCTTTTTTAATCCAATTAAAGCTATCCGAGAGTTAGTTATTTTGTGCTTTCATGTCATGCGGTCATGGCAGAATTCTAGTCACGCAAAAGGGGGCTGTCTGATGTTTTCAAGTTGTGAAACTATTTTCATGGTCACATATTCTTATTGCTTGTTATGATTAAAGTGAGGGTTGATCATTATTATTTTGAGTCTCGGGTTTGGTTGGGGGCACTTACATTTTCTGGTGCTAATTACCATGGCATATTAATGCTTCGTAACTGTGATTTATCGGATTACCTTGTTAATTATATTTATACATATATATATGGTTGTGCATTCATTTATTCTAGTTGAAATGGGTTTTATGAGGGGTTTGGTACAGAAATGAGGGATGTTGTGTCATTTATGTTGTGTATGTGCTTGTGTGTGTAATCTTTATATATTTTGTTGGGGGAATATGTTATAAATTAAAAGATCATAAATGTGCTTACTAAGTTACTAAAAGGCTAGCCTATTTAAAGTCATTTCTATACAACACTCATGGATTAGTGATTTTCTATTTTGTGGATAATTTCTTGCAACCATTAACTTGAATATAATGTGGTAGGATTTATGCAATTTATGTTAACATTCAATTCACTCACATTTTATGCCATTAAGAATATTAATTGATATATATAATCCTGCAGTTAATTTGATCTTGTTCAATCTATAACTTGTCATCTCATGTAAGAGTTGCATGCTTAATAAAGTATACGCTTGTTGGTTAATAGACTTTTTCATTTGCAAGTCCTGTCATTCACCTGGGGGGACATGTCTGTAATTGTAATGAGGGCTTGCACACTTTTGCTTCCTCTAGGTTCACCACCTAGTTCTAAATATTATGTTTCTCCCCTTTACAAAAAAAAATAAAATTAAATTAAAAAAAAATTCAAAAAAAAATTACACAAAAAAAACTTATAAAATAAAAGGGGGGTAACATGCATAAGTCAATTTAATTACAATTGTATCTACTTAAAAGAAAAAAATGAGTGTGTGTGTGTGTATGTGTCTGAGTAAATATAGAGCCGGCTATTAACTAGGCGAGACGCCATGAGGCATTGGTTTGTGTTCTTTGTTTAATTGTTTTATAAAAGTAATCTGAAAATTTAAATGATCAATTTAGCAGAGCTGCAGCTTATTTTAAAGTCTTTTGGGAAATAAAATTAAATATCTAGGGTAACTAAAGAAGAATTATTAATTGTGTAAAGAGGCGGAAGTATGAACGCCATTTTGTTTTATGGAATATGTCAGTAGCCATTTTGATGTTTTGAAAGAGAAATTATGCAAATTATGAAATAATAAAAACAACCGTTTCTTTGACCACAAATGTCATTAGAGTACATTATTTCTGGTAACCGTTCAGTCTCAGCCTTGCTTATAAGAATCCTGGACCCGAATAACAGCAAATACATAAAGTTGGCAACAACAACATGGCGCCTGAATTAATGTGTCAACAAAGAATAGTTAACCTAGCTCAACCGGTAAGTAACCAAGGAATACATAATATTTATTATTTGTATGTGTAAGTTTGTTAACAAATGGCGCCCGAACAGGGACATTATATAAATAAAGTTTATATAAATAAGCCGGCAAAGAGACGGAACGGTTATTAGATTAAGGTGTGACATGATAAGCAAGAGATTAGGTTATGTTATGTAGAGTGTACGGTAGATATACAGTAATATTTTAAATATATATTTGAAACTTGACAATGGCAAACAGTAGTGAAATAAATATTACTGAATCGCAAATTACGAGCGAAGGCGATCAATCAACACCAATCGTAAATAAAAGAACAGAAGAGAACGAGATTGTAAAAATTATGCAAACACTTTTTGAAATACAAAATAATAAATTTGATGAGAAATTTAACGAACTGAAAGAACAAAATAGCGATTTAAAAAATGACATTAATGAAATCAAGAAACAGAATTGTAATTTTGATGAGAGAGTTAACGAGATAGAGATACGTTGTAACAACATTCAGAAACAGACAATAGAGACAGTTAATGAGAAATTTGAGAGTAAAATAAATAGTTTATACAACAAAATTGATAAAATCAATGAGACAGTTCAAAACCAAATAGAAACACAAAAGATAGAAACAGAGAATAAATGTTTAACCATAGTTAACGAGCAGATAGAAAGTAGAACCGAATGTGAAGTCAATAAACAGGTAGAAATTAAGAATAATGTTTTACAAAATAAGTTAGAGAAATTTGAATCAAATGTAACAGACATAACCAAACATATTGAAACCATAGACCAAACAGTATCTAAACATGAGAATAATGCTAGTAATAGAATGAGCATGTTACAAAATAATATTAAAGAGATAGATGACTTAGCTGTACAAAACAACAATAATATAAATGTTAAATGTGATGTGATTGAAAATGATTTAATGAGAGTGAAGAATGAGTTACGGGGGGAAATTCAGAGAAAATTTACTGGTGTTACAGAAAGAATAATCGTGACTAGGGACATGTACAATGAAATAGAATTAGAGAATTTTAATCATGAAAACAGAGTAATACATCCTATGAGATTTTTAAACCAGATACAAGAGTACCATCATTTCAGTAACCAAAATTGGGAAATACAACTCACGAAAATAGTCAAATGTTTTAAGGGTAATTCGATAGTATGGGCGGAAGCGCACAGATTGGAATGGGACAATTTTGAAACTTTCGAGAGGGCATTCAAGGGTAAATTTTGGCCAGAAGAAGAACAAGAGAGTCTAAGAAGTCGTATTATGGGAGTGGGTAACTTCGTAGGACATAATAATATAACGATGTATGTGACAAAGCTGTATAACGAGGCAAAATACCTCGAACCGCCTATACTGTTCAAATCATTCGTCAGATATGTGAGCAAACATCTACCGAGGGAAGCACAGATTACCTTAATGACGAAAGAGATAGAGAATCTAAGCGAACTGGAGCGAATTTTAGACATTTTACAGAGCATTAGGGATCGTGAAACAGTTAGACGACCTATACAGAGTAACCACAGTAATAATAATACAGAATTTAACCGACCTAGAAATAATTACCAGGGGAATAATGGTAATAATAATAATAATAATAATCATGTACATAGAAATAATTTCCAGCAATCAGGTGAGTGGAGTTGTTCTAGGTGCGGGAGAGAAAATTACGCCTACAGACAACAGTGTTTCAGGTGTAAACTACCAAAAGAAAAGCAGAGGAGGAGAGAACCCACGAAACAGTATACACCAACAGACAGAGGAGGACCAAGTACCAGCGGAACGTCGAACGACAAAGAAGGACGGCCGAATGGTCAACAACCACAGAATATGAACGACACTGGACGACAGCCGGAAAACTAAAACCAACAGTGGTAGCCAGGACCCGACCACTGTTCAGAGAAGCGCATGAGGTCCAACCAGTAGAAGACATCCCAAGTAATGTCATCAAAACGGACATAGTAGCTGACTTGTTGGAGGAGGAAAATAATACTACAACGGAGGTGAGAACTGAGACTGACGGAAATCCAGGTAACTATAGAGAGTAAGCATTTTAGAACACTGGTTGACACCGGAAGTGAAATTTCAGTTATAGCAGAAAATATTTTGAGTGAATTGAGAGAATTTAACAAAAATATTCCAGTTTTGCCAGTAGCAAGGGTTACGGTGATAGGAGTCACTGCAGTACGAAGCAAGCGTGTGACTAAACAGATACATTTGAACTTTTTGATAAATGGTATAGATTTTGATAATACATTTTTGGTAGTTAAGGGGTTGAGTTTGGATATTATATTAGGTAACGATTTTTTACAGAGGAATAGAGCGGTGATAAATTTTAAAGAGAAAGTGATAGAATTAGATGCGGGTGACCGGTCTGTGAGAGTTAATTTTGAAAGGGTGACAGATAGGGTTAGAACAACTGGTGTAAACTTATTACAGAAGCGAGTAGATGAGAATAATAGCGATACTAAGATTAATTGGTGTAGAGAGGCGGAGTATATTAATGATGATGATAGCAAAATGAGTAATATTAATGATGCAGTGTGGGAGATAAGGGCAGATAAATTTTGTAGTGAAGGGTCCGGTGTAGGGAGTGGCCAGCGTGCGGCGTTATGGCAGGTGATAGAGCAGTTTAAGGGAGTGTTTGCCGATGTACCAGGTAGGGCAAAAGATTATGAATGTATGTTACAGATAAGGGAACACACACCATTCATGCAACGGAGTTATCCTGTGCCTTACTCCAAAAGACGAGCGGTGCAAGAGGAGTTAGATAAAATGCTGGAAGGAGAAATTATAGAGAGATCAGTATCGCACTACTCGAATCCATTGGTGGTGGTAATAAAGAAGGACGGCAGAGTCAGGTTGTGTTTAGATGCGAGACGAATAAACCAGATCATAATACCCGACCGAGAGTCACCAGAAGCGATTAATGAAATATTCCAGAAATTCAGCGGCGTGAAATACATGACATCGCTGGACCCTTACTGCAGGATATTGGCAGGTACCATTAGCTGAGGTGAGTAGGAAGTACACTGCATTTTTATTTAATGGAAAAAATTACCAGTTTCAGCGACTACCATTTGAATTAAATACCAGTGTGGCGAGTTTCATCAAGTGTTTAGATAAAATTTTGAGGCCTAAGGATTTGGATTTCCTGACAGTTTATGTTAACGATATTTTGATTGCATCCAGGACTTTCGAGGACCATTTAGAACATTTAAGGTACGTATTGACAAAATTGAAGACAGGAGGACTTACTGTGAATTGGGACAAGTCTAAATTTTTACAAACGGAGATTAATTTTTTAGGTTTTATCATTACGTCGGAAGGGATTTCAGCAAACCCGGACAAAGTCGAATCTATCATGCGCTTCCCTGAACCAAGGAACATAAAGCAACTTCAGAGTTTTCTCGGGCTGTGCAATTTCTACAGAAAATTTCAAAGGAACTACGCACACGTAACAGCAAGGTTAAGTGCAGTACTTCAAAGGAATAGACAATGGACATGGGGTGACGCAGAGAGCGGACCTTTTGAAGAAATCAAAAGGAAATTTAGTGAGATGATTATGATGAACCATCCGGATTTTTAAAAAGTGTTCTATTTACAGACAGACACCAGTAATGTAGCAGTCGGCGCAGAGCTTTATCAAGAGGATGAGGAGAAGGAACACCTCACTATAGCCTTCGCGAGTAGATCACTGCTGTCCGCCGAGAAGAACTATACAACGACGGAAAAAGAACTACTAAGTATTGTATTCGCCATAGGAAAATTCAAGACTTACATCTTGGGAAACAAGACAATCATACGAACGGATCATAAGGCGTTATCCTTCCTGAACACTTGCAAGCTTGCTCACAGCCGTCTAACCAGATGGGTGCTGGTTTTACAGGAGTATGACTTCCAGTGGGAATACATCAAAGGGACAGAGAACAAGGTGCCCGACACTCTTTCCAGAGTAGATTGTGTGGACAACAAAACAGGTAGGGACTTGAAGGAAATTGAAATTTTTAAAATAAGTAGGGAGGATAAGATCTTTGGAGAAGAGTTAAAGGACATCAGAACCATGCAGAGAGCAGATGGTAAGTCGGGGAAGATAATAAACAGTTTAGAAACGGAATTGCAGGAATCAGAATATAGTCAGTTTTTCCAAATATACAAAGGACTGTTGTTTAAAAGGGTAGTAGGGGGTGAGCGTGATTGGAGGTTAGTAGTACCAGAAGGGCTGGAAGAGAAGATTATTTGGGATTGTCATTTTAGATACGGCCATTTTGGGGCGAAAAAGTGTGTCAATGTGTTAAAGGAATCATGTGTTTTCAGGAATATGGAGAGACGAGTGAGAAAATTGCTGAGGAGTTGTGATTTGTGTCAGAAGTCGAAGGTAATAAACTACAGGGTTGAAGGTGAGTTGAATTTTATAAGGGTAGAGAGACCATTTGATTTAGTTGCGGTAGACTTGTTTGGACCATTGCCGAAGGATAGAGGCGGAGTAGTGTATATTTTTGTACTGCTCGACACTTTTTGAAATATGTGAAATTGTATAGCGTAAAGAGAGCTACCAGCAAGGTATTGAGTGAGAAGGTGACTAGAGATTATATGATTCAAGTGGGTAAGCCGAAGGTGATTTTGTCAGACCATGGGCCACAGTTCATCAGTGGGAAATGGCGCCAGACCTTAGGATGGGAAGGAATCCTCACGAAGCATACGGCTGTGTACCATCCCCAGTCAAACCAGGCTGAGCGTGTAATGAGAGAGATAGGCAGGATCTTTAGAGCCTATTGTCACGCTAAACACAGCGAGTGGCCGTTGTATATAAAAAGGATAGAAAATTGGCTGAACAGTACCACCCACGAGTCCACCGGCTATACACCTCATGAGTTGGTAAAGGGAACACGCCCCCCAAGAATTTTGGAGCAGCTATTTGAGTATCCAACGGAGAGTGAGCGGACGGATGTGAGTATTAAGATCCGGTTGGCTAACGATTTAATTTGTTAAGCAAGGGTGAACGGAGAAAACGTAGACACGACGCAAAAGGGAAGTGGGTAAAATATGAAATTGGACAGTTGGTATTAGTAAGGAGGCACGACTTATCAAGCGCTCAGGACAAGGAAATTAAGAAGTTCTTCCTGCTCTATGACGGACCTTATGAGGTAGTAGAAATCAAGATGAAAAATTAATATGTGTTGCAGGACACGGAGACTAAGGAGTTAGTAGGAACACACAATGCAACCAATGTAAAGTTATATTGGTCATCTTAGGATTTGGATAATGGGTTGTATATTAGAGTATAAATGAGTTTAATTTGATGTTTATGTTTCCAGGAGGGACACTCCCCCATTTTCGGGCGATCACAGATTCACCACCTCTGATCGTGGTTTTTGGAATTTGGAGGCAGACCATGGTTGGCAGTAGCCTCAGCAGCAGGGTGAAACTAACGGTGGTCTGGCTCCACAAAAAGGTGTGAGTAGAAATTTTAACGTTCAAGAACGGGGAGGGGGACCCAGAGTTCGTGGAAAGATAAATTAGTCATAAAAAAAAAAAAAAAAATATGTGTTCCACGAACTAAAGTAGTTTCGTTGAGAGATTGTGACACGAAATGCTTAAAATTATTGTAACTTAAAGGGTTAAATTTTTTCAGTGCTTGTTTTCCTTCAGAAAACAAGAGAGTGTATTTTACCGTAATGTAACTTATAAGATGATCCACTGTTATAATTCCTATTTTGTCATGAAAGAAAATGTCAGTGAAAGTGAAGGGGTTTGAACTTGTGTCTATGTGAAAATTTTTTAATAATTAAAGAACTTGTTTTTGAGCAAGGTTAAAAGGTGTTTTTTATAGTTGTTTGGTGTTAGAAAAAAATGTAAGTCAAGAATGGACTGTAAGGACAGCCTGTGTAGGAGGAGCTAAGTTAGATGTAATTGGGCTAGAGCAGTAGTGGCATGTGCTACTGTAGCTAGCGAAGTGGGTTGATGAGTAACACACAAACCGTTGCCATCATCGGAGGCCTCAAGAAGGCGTACATACGCTGTACAATTTTAATATAATTTTACATTACATATGATTCTTAACAGTGCAGTGTATAACAATGATGTAGTGTAAGACATGCTAATGAAGTTGATTTCCCCGCCTTTTCGGGCGATTACTGCCTTACCAGCACTAATCGTGGTTTTGGACGGCAGCCAGCTGTGGGCAGCAATTGTAACACTGACCATAGTTGGTTGTCTTTGAAAATTGGTGAACTTTGAAATTAACGGGGGGCCATTTAGGGGAAATCCCCGGAACTATGGAACAGCGGCTGCCACTTTGTTCGAGTAGGAACAAGCAAAAAGGTGGTAGACCTGCATTAAGGGCATGTAATTATATAATTTTTAGATATTATGATATCTTGTTATTTTCTTAATGTGACGCTGAAGCAAGGACAAGGAGATGACAAAATTCCTCCACCAGTTCAGTCCTTGTGAAGGCACCTGGGCGCTACAGTCCAGTGGGGGTACAATAGTGTGTGTGGTCAGGAGGTCGTTACGGGGGTAGCGACGGTAAAAATAATGCTAACGAGTTAGAAAAGATGAAGATAACAATGGTTTTGAACAAAATAAATGATTTCGTTCTGTTGTAAAGAAATATAAGAATGAAGAAAAATAAGTAAAGAAAATATAAAGAGTTTTGAAGTTGTTTGCCATGATAGATATATGTTTCAATGTTATATGAAGTAAAATAGTAGAGTTAGTGGTTGTTGCTTAGAAAAGTAAAATTTGTTTTCTGCTTAGGATAAGAATATATTTTCATGTGGTAAAGAGAGTAAATATGATTGACTGGAGTCAGAAAGTTGTATTAAATGCAGGAGTGTTAAAAAGAGAAGGGGTTTTCTATCCTAAATCTTGTTATTTGTTGTTTGAGAATTTTAGCTTTAAGCAAACCAATGCCTCAAAACACAAACCAATGCATCTAAAGGGAAACATATCAGTTGCGGATATGGAGATAGATAAGGCCACTATTGTAAAATTTTGTATTGCATGTTTCAGAGTTTTGTGTTGTTGTGACAGCGGTCCTGAGCTGGCCGGTGTGTCAGAGCAGGAACGTTAAGTGCCTCATGGCCTTATGGTGTTGGGATCTCTCCTGAGAAGTCCAGTAAGGTCACACAGGTGCGATCAGCATCATTGGACCAAGGGTAAGTGATTAGAATTTTTTATATTAACACTACAGGGGATCGTGGTGACATATCTGAACTGATCCTTTTGGAAAAGTGTGAATGAGTCAATGAAAGTTTTCATGCTTGGACATAAAACCTTTCATTGAGGGGGTTTTGTAACAGTACGGGAAAGCCTGATGTCGGATTTATGGTACGAATGGTATCAAATTATTGTATTTCATTATTTTACACACACATACATGGGTAGGACTATTTCCCTTTGTAAAAAGACAACGACGCAGATTTCAGCAAAGCAGAACGATTCCAAGGTCAGGAGCGGACGTGTGAAACAGAACGCATACAATGGCTGCATAAGTGAACACAGACTCTCAATATAAATTTCTCATTGGTCCATAATGTTGGACGTCATGAAAAATATAATAATGACGTAACCACAATGACGAGAAACAGGGCGTTAGCCGTTCAAAACAAAAGAACAATGACGTGATGCACTCACACATACGAAAAAATGTACATTGTATCCGCCCAGTCTTCATACTACAGCCGAGGCGACAACACCTTGTAAAAGGTCGTCCGGCAACTACTAATAGCAAAAAGTGTAAAGTTCAACAAAATGTAACAGTAATTTCAATTAGTGATCAAAATGTAAAAAACAGAGTTTAAATTCAGTGTAGCAATCAACAGAAATCTAATCAATATGCAGTAAAACTACAAAATATACAGGCCGGCGAAGAGGAGACTCCAAAAGGGTTACGCCACTTCAGAAACAGGAAAGTGCACTAATCCCTTTATTAATTACAATAAGCAATTGAGCTCAACATGCATAAGTAAATTTAATTACAATTGTATCTACTTAAAAGAAAAAATGAGTGTGTGTGTGTGTGTGTGTGTGTGTGTGTATGTGTCTGAGTAAATATAGAGCCGGCTATTAACTAGGCGAGACGCCATGAGGCGTTGGTTTGTGTTCTTTGTTTAATTGTTTTATAAAAGTAATCTGAAAATTTAAATGATCAATTTAGCAGAGCTGCAGCTTATTTTAAAGTCTTTTGGGAAATAAAATTAAATATCTAGGGTAACTAAAGAAGAATTATTAATTGTGTAAAGAGGCGGAAGTATGAATGCCATTTTGTTTTATGGAATATGTCAGTAGCCATTTTGATGTTTTGAAAGAGAAATTATGCAAATTATGAAATAATAAAAACAACCGTTTCTTTGACCACAAATGTCGTTAGAGCACATTATTTCTGGTAACCGTTCAGTCTCAGCCTTGCTTATAAGAATCCTGGACTCGAATAACAGCAAATACGTAAAGTTGGCAACACCAACATGGCGCCTGAATTAATGTGTCAACAAAGAATAGTTAACCTAGCTCAACCGGTAAGTAACCAAGGAATACATAATATTTATTATTTGTATGTGTAAGTTTGTTAACACCTCGAACACATTTACTAACTCATTATAAGAACAAGTCACATGCCACCACTGCTTTTGTGGCTACTAATCTTGAGAAAAGATTAATATCTAAATGAGTCTTCGCAAATGCTACCTATACACAAGACAGTGTAAAAACAAAAGAGGAGACAACAGCATAAAAACAGTAACATCTTACATACGTGATACTGTGATACTAGCCAAATCCAACCAAGACCTCCAATGGATTATGGGTGCTACTAAGTCAGAAAGTGATAAATGGGAACTGAAAATTAATACTGATATAACTAAATTTATGGTTAAATACAATGGTTGTAGGACCAGGTCAATTTTACCTAGATAATGAATGCGTAGAAAGAGTAACACACTTCAAATATCTCGCCTGCTGGATCAACCAATCCTTGGATCCCAATGAGAGGATCAAAATAAGAATCAAAATGGGTCAGTCTGTGTTTCTCAAACTAAAGTCACTTTCACTAACAGAACACTAAGCCCAGAGACATGTTAGATGCTCAGAGACATGTCTATGATAACTGTCTGATAACAGAGATAACTGTCTCAGAGACATTTGTTAGATGCTATGTGTGGTCATCCACCTATACGCAAAACTAAAACAAAATACTATAGATCATATTAATGCTTTTGAAATGTGCCTCTACAGAGGCTTGTTAAGAATTTCTTAGGCAAGCCATACTACAAATGACACCACTTAACAGAATGGGACATGAGCCCCAATTACTTATGACTATCAAAAGAAGAAAATTTTTATACTTGGAATATATATGCGAAGAGGGCCCCACAATGCCCTACTAAGGCTCATTCCAAATGAAAAAATTTAAGGTAAAAAATGGATTGGTCAGAAAAAACTGTCTTGGCTCCATACCCTCCAATGATGGTCAGGCCCGGTGCTGGATTAAGGGGGGGGCTAAAGCCCCAGGCCCCGCTTGTCGGGGGGCCCCATGCCTGACCATTCATAATAAGATCTGTGAAATAAAATAATGGTACACAGTTTCAGTATCTATTTAATCAGTATAAAATATGTGAGTCAAAATACAATTTAAAAATATTTTGTTTATTATATTTATTAAATGATTGTCTGAAAAGTATTATGCAGAACACGAAATTTTCATATATGGGCCCCTGCTCTTGAATAGCCCCAGGCCCCCCATAGCATTAATCCGGCCATGGTCAGGTCTAACTACTGAAAACCTACAGCACTCAGCATAAGAACGTTGAAAAATATAGAGACATAATTGAAATAGAAGTTATCAATGGCTAGTAGAGGGAGGGGGATGGGTGGATGAGTAGGAGGGGGAGTAGGGGGGAGTAGGAGGGGGAAGACGAAGATAAAAAAATGATATACATAATCTGAATCTGATTTATGTTATTTACAATACTAATGTTCACACCTTTCTGCACAAGTTTAAATGACCCATATTACTGTATGGTTAACATACCCAAATATCATGTTACTGCATACAGTACAGTTGAAAGTTTAGTATTTCATCCTGCTTAAACAGTGCTGCACAACTCAGTTAGCAATCCATCGACATGTGCATTGATATCACTAGCATTTACATACTGTACTTTCATACTGAATGCGGAACAGGCAGCACCTTGCCTATGCCGTGTTGTGAAGAAGATGATGATGATGATGACTTCAATACTCTGATACAACAGGAAGCAACAACAGACATATAAAAAAAAAAAGAATGTAATAAGCTCTAACGGCCAGATTTGTTACTACTATTAAAATCAACTGGGTTATTAGGCTGTCCTATGTATCATGTCCTATGTAATAACTCCCATATATTTTGGCCATGCCCATGACGGACATCATCAATGGCATGGAAACAGAGAAATATGGTATGTCCATGTAGGACTTTGTCTCAGCTTAGTCCTACATGGGTATAGTACTACATGGCTACGTTAACACAGAATCCGGAAAGGGGAAGCATAGCAGCACTGGCAATGCCAGTTGCGTGGGGATTCAATACATTCCCCTAAGCTGCTTGGAGTTTCTCCAGTCAAAATAAAATTCATGCGTGGCTAGAAAATATACTCGTCCAAAAATTAACGTTAGAGCATTATAATACTTAAACTGTACACCTATCGTATCAAAATTATTATTCTACACCCTTTTCAAAAATTACTAAATTACTTTCACCATAAACATAAACAATATAACCAATAAACTTGTAACGTCACAGAACATTCCATAAAGGAAATCATTTACATAGCAAATTATCATAAGAGGAAAGTGAGGTGAACAGTATCGAACCCAAGTAGTTCTAAAAAATTGTGTAATTTTGTCTAATAATTATTACTACTGACATGAAAAAACGACCAAACTATGACTATGACACAAACCCCATATATATTATTAAAGTGTATAACAGTGAAAAAACCATAAGATACTATGAGAGAGACAAATAATATCAGGATCAACCAAAATGAAGTCATTAATTATTAAGTCTGAATAGAGTATAAAGAACTATTTATTGTGAATGAATGGACATGATCCATTATTATATTATGTAATGTAAATAAAATAAATGTATTAAATGACTTAAATACATTATTAGAAAGAATCTAAGTTAAAATAAAAATTATATAATTGTTATGACAAAAAATATTAATGTGTTGGATTTGAGACCAAACACTCAGATTTCATGTAAAAATTAATTATTATCAAATTGAAATAAAAACTATATGTAATTGTCAAGCAGACAAAAGTGAACAATTTATCTTAAACAAAGAAAGCTGTCAAATGAATAAAAATCAGTCAAAATAGCCAAAAACAGTATTAACTAAAAACATGTGGTAGGCATATAATATTGTATGATTTATGGATTTAATGTTGCCAAAATGCAACCAAATTGCATTAGAAAGTTGAAATATAATATAAAGCGACTATACTAATATATTTGACTAACTTTAACATTGTAATAGTCGAGTTAGCAAAATATTTACCTATACCATGTATGGCTGGATCCAATCAACCAGTACAAAAAATAGTCATATCTGGCTAAATATTTACAAAATGTTGACAAAAATAAAATAGAATGGTACAATACTTCAGTATACCATAAAAACGGACAGACTCAGTTAAAAATAAGATCAATTATGAAAGAATTTAACTTATAAGAGTGAGATTTGTCACACTATGAAAAAGGACATCTCAAGACCAACCAATATGATGCTATGTTATCCTGTAATAAAGATAATATGTGTAAAGAGTAACCAGGTATCACAAAAGACAGACAATATAATAAACTCTGAGTGTACACTAGTGAAATACTACATATGTTAAAGAAAGAGACTAATTATTGTGTTATAACATTGACAACAACCTAGGCCATGGGCATGGGCCATGTAAAATTGAAATTATCTATGTATTATATATGTTAAAATTTGTTTGTTTTGTTATAGGAAGATAGTAATGTTATGTGTTCATGTTATGGAAGAAACATAATACTTTCACAACAATTTTTTGTTATAAAAATTGAATTTCAATGACAACAACCCAAGGTGAGAGTTGTATATTGTGTTACTTATTAGAGTTAATTTATTAAAAACCAATCATAATTAGTATCACTAGAATCAGTTGAAAACAGAGAATCTAAATGTAATAATGGCATACAAATTGTGAGTACTAATGTAAAACTGTTTGATAAATCCCAGAGTAATTTTTGAAATATCCTTAGTGTGAAGAATAAGAAATTTGTTCTAAAAGCTTCGACGGAAATTAAATTTGTTCCATGACGTTCCATTTCGTTTATTCTCGAACAATCTAGAAGGAATTTTTACACAAATATACCGGAAGTTCATGATCTCAATCAGCCTGACTTAGTATAAAAGAGAGACCAAATTCGACCCAAAAAACACTTGAAGCTTGAACTCCAGAACAGATGCATCACCCACGACACTGATCAACGCAGCTAAGGCGAAACAGAGAGGCGAGAAATCGACACAAGACCCGAAGAAAGGCTTTTCCCGTACAGTGACAAACAGACTGACTTAACCTCTACAAGAATCTATGCCAATGTGTTGCTGAAATAGAGCAGCAACACAGCAAATTTTAATAGAAATCACGCAGCCAGAACGTCAACGGCCCAGGAGGGACCGAAATTTTAAATAGAGAACCAATTCTGCTGTGTTCGCATAGACAAACTGACTTGACAATAACTCCCTTAACGTAAACAAACAAACACAAAGCCTTTCTCGATACTGCAAGGGTATCAGCGCTGTGACGGCCAATTTGGTAACCAACGCGGAGCAGCTGATTTGTAACGGCGGGGTTTGAACGAAAATCTACTGCCAAACTGTTTCACAAAAAGTGCGGAAATTGTAAATGATCGCAATTTTGACTTAAAATAGATTCAGTGCACACATGAAGAGGCGAGATTGAAAAACTACCTGAGAGGAGTGTCCAGTGCGAGATTAATTAACCATTGGAACGTGAGTTACCAAAATTAAAGTCATTTTTTACCTGGTTACATTTTGTCACACAGTTGTACTACACATGCCACACACACCTTCAAATCACTTAATTTTTCTTGTAAGGCATCTTATTGATATGTCTTGGTAGTTCAAAGGAGTCACGTCCTGAGAGTAAAGATTTTTTCACGTATTAAACTCATGCTTTTCAACTGAGTAAAAAATTGAAAATACTAGCCGATACTTGATTGGATAAATAAAATTGTCAATAATAATAATAATAACTTGTGAATTTTTTCTTTTATAACTCTGCAATTTTATGATTTTTTTATGAATGTTAGTCCTTCAGACGATTTGTTTGTTTTTGAAGAATCATTAAACTTACCTTATTTTTTCAAGCTAAACTGACTTGTTTATATTTTTTCATAGAAGTAAGATTTAAAAATTTTAATTTCTTTAATAATCACATTTCTTTCTTGGAACAAACGATTCCAAGTGGCGCCCACAAAAAACATAGTATTAAGTTGTGTTACAGGACTACATCACCGCAGAGGATCCAGTCAACAGTAAGTAACAAAAAGTGCGCGGAGGTAACGCCCGACATCATACAACACTTTTACTGTATACTATCTTATTTCTTTTTGTTATAAATTGGCAGCCCAACTAGTGAGGCTTGAAAAAACGGAACAAGCCCGGCAACTACCAACAGATCAAAATGCCGCAACCTAAGGGAAAAAAGGTGAAGAAGACTGTGGAACCCGAGTTAAGTGTGGAAGACGGAGAGGCAGTACAAATGGAGGAAACGGAATTAGAACCGCCTACACTAGAAATGGAAAGACCGGTACAAACGGCAGATGAAATAGAGGAACAAACGGGAGAAGAACCCATACAAATGGTAGAACATACAGAGAAACCCGAACCAGAAAAAATAACAGGGAGTGTTGACGCGAATATATTAATGATGATGCTCCAAAAAATGGAAGAAACAAACAAAAATTCAAATGAGAAGATGTTCCAAACGCTGAACGAAAATACTAAAAAAAGTAATGAGCAAATGTTCCAAAGGATGGAAGAAAATATGAACAGAAATATAGAATCCCTGAATAAAAACAGACAGGAAGATAAGGAGGAGAGTAATAAAAAGAGACGGGAAGATAAGGAGGAAATAATAAAATCCCTGAAGGAGGATAATAATAAAAACATAGAATCTTTAAGGGAGAATATAACCGAGAAAATAAATGTCAATGGGAAAAAGCTCGAGCTATTTCAGGAGGAGAATAAAAAATGTATAGAGTCCCTGAAAAAAGAAATTAGCATAAAGTACGAAACAGTAAACAAAAAGATCGATGATAATAAAATCGAAAGTGACAGGAAGGTCGAGAATATGGAGAAACAGTTGGAAAGGTTACAGGAGGGGAACAATACACGTTTCGAAAATATAGAGGAACAAACAGTAGAGACCAAACAAGATGTTAGAAATCTCGAAAACATGGTAAGGCAGAACCAAGACGCCATCATGCAGGAGGTGGGAGAAGTCCAGAAAGACGTTAGCGAGAGGATGCAGAGAACATATGACATCGCTAACAGGCTGGACGAGCAAATAAAAACTAACAAAAATAGCATACAGGAAATAGACCAGAGAGAGAAAAACCTGCAGGAAAGATTAGAGGCGCTGAGAGACACACCTATATTAAATACTCATACGTGTCATGGTGAAAACAGGGAAGTAATCAACTTCCAAAACTCTCGTCGAAACCCAATAGAATTTTTAGAAAGAATGGAAGAGTTTATTGGGAGAAATAGAGAAACAAGGTGGGACAGGATAAGGGAGATGCTAGACGAGACGTTTAAAAACACTAGAGATAACTGGTGGATAGCGGTGCGACCCGAAATCACGATTTTAGCCGAGTTTAAAAGCCAGTTCAAGGAAAAGTATTGGTCGGAGACTGCACAAAACAGGGTAAGGATGGACATATTCTATGGCAAATACGACGCGTCCAATGGACAGTCCCCGACGTCTTATTTCCTAGGAAAGGTATGTTTGGCACGAAGGTTGATACCGCCAATCCCGGAGGAATGTTTGGTAAGGCAGTTAGCTGGACATTACAGCTATGGTATCAAAGATGCCCAATTGTACCAACAACTCGGTAAAATATCCGATCTGGCCAAATTATTGGAAAATTGTGAATCCACTGGAAGGTTCCAGGATTACCAACCCCCCAATCGTAAGGTAGAATACAATAACAACAATAACGGACCAAACCGGAATGGAGGTGGAAACGGTAATAACCTGAACATAAATAGTCAGAATAATAATACCCCACCAAATGGCCGAAGTGATAACACTCAGGGTCCAAATAACTGCAACTATCCGGGACCAAACAGAGGTAATTACACCGGGAATAATTACGGTAGAAACTACCACCAGGGAAATAGTTACCGCGGGAATAACTATAGGGGAAATAACTACGGTCAACGTAATCATTATCGTAACGGGGGCGACCAAGGAGGAGGCGATAGGAGAAATCAAGAATATAGGCCCCAGATAAATTATACAATGGCCAATAACCGACGGCCATATCCACCCAATGTACCCACTTACATGTTTTACCCACAACAGGCGCCAGGTAGCCAGGGTAACACGACGAATAGCCAACCTATTAATGGTAATCCCGAGGTCAGGCAGGAAACACAGACGGGTCAGCAACCCAATGTTCCGGGAGACCGGGCCAATGAGACCGTGGCTCATTTAAACTAAACGCGGCAGTGGAAAAGGAAAACCGCCCTTCACTGAACCAATATTATGGGGTGACTAGTTACGAACATAGACAGGACAAAGACGGGACTATGATATTAAGAATAAATAATTATCTTAAGGATATTAGAGAGGAGTTATTAGAAGAGAGTGACAATATCGTTAAAAACCAAAACAAAGGGAAAAATGATATCGTACAAATCAAGGCAAATATCAAAGGCATAGAAGCAATATTACTCATTGACACGGGGTCAAATGTATCGCTTATCGATAGTGTAGAGTTAGAGAGGATCAAACAAAACAGTAATTTACCCATACCCACTCTGCCTATAAATAACATCATTCTAGTCGGAGCAACGGGGAGGCAAAACAAATCAATAAAGAAACAGGTGTCATTAGAGATGACTAGTAATGGGGTAACGATACCAATAGGGTTATTAGTGGCGAATAATTTACCCATGAGTATCCTAATAGGCTGCGATATACATAGGCCATATAATGCAGTAATAGATTTGGAAGGTAAGGTGATAACTTTAAAAACTAACGAGGGAATTTGGACCAATAATTTAATCGATGTCCAAGGAGATGGTACAAACAACACACCTTATCAAGCGATAGTGAACCATTATTATTGTGCCGATCGACCAATAAACATGCCTTTATATCAGGAGGAAAACCCAGAGTTGTGGTTAGAAAAATTAGAAGAAATACGGGATTTCCAAAGGACGAAAGCAAGGGGCCTGATCAGCGAAACACAGGCGGAACAATTAATCAAGGTATACAACAAATATAAACACATATTCTCAAACGCTCCAGGTAAAGCCAGAGATTATCAATGCACCATAAAATTCAAAACTCCGGTGGAATTTAACAGGAAATCGTACCCGATCGCCTACTCGCTAAAGAACGAAGTCAGGGAAGAATTGAACAGGATGATAGAGGACGATATAATCGAGTATAGTCATTCGCCCTTTACCAGCCCAATCATAGCTGTGCCAAAAAAGAACGGAAAGGTACGTATATGTCTCGATGCTAGGGAGATCAACAAGATGATTGTTAACGACCGCACATCACCTGGGGAGATAGAGGAGATATTGAAAAAGTTTCACGGAACAAAGTATATAAGCTCATGGGATACCGTATGCGGCTACTGGCAGGTAGAACTCCACCCTGATAGTAGGAAATATATGGCGTTCATATTCGAGGGCAGAAACTATCAGTTTAAGCGGTTACCCTTTGGCTTAATAAATTCTGTGGCGGTGTTTGTAAAGATAATGGACAGAATATTGGGGCAGGAAGTACTGAAGTTTACGACAGTATACGTCGACGACCTACTAGTGACTTCAGCGAATTGGGACGACCATTGTAATAGGGTTGAACAGGTGTTAGAGAAACTATCAGAGAATAATATCACCCTCAAATTAGACAAGTCCCAATTCATTGCGAATGAGGTGAAATTTTTAGGCTTTAATTTAACAGAACAAGGGATTACTCCATCCAAAGAGAAGGTAGAGACCATACAGAAATTCCCCACCCCAAAGAATAGGAAACAGCTGCAGTCATTTTTAGGAATCTGTAACTATTACAGAAAGTTTCGGTCCAATTACTCAGAACTAACTGCCAGGTTCCAAAAGCAGTTATCAGCTAAAGACAAATGGACTTGGGGACCAGAGTAAGATGGAGTGCTCAATCTCATAAAGGAAAAGTTTTTAGAAACAGTAATGTTGCATCATCCAGACTTTACAAAACCATTTTTTCTAAACTGCGATGCCAGTAACGTGAGTTTAGGTGCAGCCCTATATCAGGAAGATCAGGATGGTAACCATTTAGTAATTAGCTTTGCTAGCCGCGTGCTGAACAGTTGCGAACGAAACTACAATACTACCGAAAAAGAATTGTTGAGTGTAGTTTTCGCATGCGGTAAATTTAGGACATATATATTAGGGTACCCCATAACAGTTAGAAGCGACCACAAATTTATATCATTTTTAAAGCATTGTAAACTGAACCACGGAAGGCTGACGAGATGGGTTTTGGCCTTGCAAGAGTATAATATCACATGGGAATATATACCCGGCAAACAGAACGTAGCAGCCGACGTCCTATCTCGCGTCAATATACCAGACCAAACCTTTGACGGCGAAAAGGAACAATTAGCAAAAGTATACCATATTATTAAGAGCAGGGAAGGTTTAAAAGATATTTTAAACGATATAAAGTCACAACAAGAGGCCGATCCAAAATTAGGAGATATTAGAAAACGGGTACAGGAAGGCGATGAGGTCATAAATAGATATTACTGTATACACAACGACATTTTGTTTATAAGGAATACCCCGCACCAAGAGAATTGGAAATTAGTAATTCCACCAGCGATAGAAAGACCGCTAATAATTGACTATCACGACAGGTACGGACATATGGGTGCCCTCAAAGTAAGGAAGGCATTGGAAGAGCAAACATACATCAAAGGGATGAATAAGAAGGTGCAACTGGCGATACGGTCGTGCGATATTTGTCAAAAAGTAAAGTGTGATAACGAGAGAAAAGAAGGGGTCATGATACCCATAACATCCACCGAAAAATTGGAAAAGGTATTTCTCGATATCTGTGGACCATTTCCACGCAGCGGTGGGAGACACCGATATAAATTTATCGTAATCATCTTCGACCATTTTAGCAAATATACCAAGCTATACCCAATAACTAGGGCAACGACCAGGAAGATAATAGACATCATAATAGAACGATATATAATGGAGGTAGGCCGACCGTATTCTATAATTACGGACCACGGTACCCAGTTTAGGGGAAAACTTTGGAAGGAAAACATGGGAGAACATGGAATAAAAACGTACAAGACGTCTGTATATCACCCGAATAGTAACCCAGCCGAGAGAATGTTAAGGGAAGTAGGACGGTTACTGAGAACATACTGCCATAACGAGCAGAAAAGATGGCATCAACCGAGGATTTTCTCAATTTCTCACATCACAATACCATCGAGGTGTCGCCATACACAGTTATGTTCGAAAGACCCCCACCACGAGAGATAAAAGAGATTATTAGTTTTCCCGACGAACCCGCATACCAATTTGAAAGAACCAAATTGTATAACAAGGTGTTAGAAAAAACGGAACAGCAGCGGAAAAAATATGTCAAATCACAGCCCAAGGCAATATGAATATGAGGTAGGAGAAAAGGTGTTAGTTAAAAATAGAGAATTGCCCAGTGCCATACAAGGCATAACGAGGAAATTGCTACTCTTATATACAGGACCTTTCACGATCACCAGAGACAATAAAAACAATACCTATGAGGTAACTGACATGGTTAGTAACAAAGTAAAAGGTACGTATAACCAAACATCATTGAAAAAGTACCATGATTAAAAATCACAAGTCAAATACTCAATCAGTGAGCAAGTACCATGACCAAAAACCCAAGTCAAATACAGCATCATTGAGAAGGTACCTGAACTAAAAAAAATGTTAACGTGAATTTTCTAGCTTACCCATAATTAGAAAGGAGGTAGAGATTATTAAATAAATATAAATATTATTATATAATTATTATTATTAATAAATATTACGAGATGGACACATTCCACCATAGGCAAGATTTATTTCCAATAGCCATGTCAACGTATATTTACCAACTTACCCGTACTTAGAGAAGGAGAGAGATTATTATTAATAAATATTACGAGATGGACACATTCCACCGTAGGCAAGATTTATTTCCAATAGCCAAGTCAACGTATATTTACCAGCTTACCCGTACTTAGAGAAGGAGAGAGATTATTATTAATAAATATTACGAGACGGACACCTAGTAAAGGAGGAAAAAAGGAGGAATACTGTCATATATTTGATACTAAATGGAAATGATAAATGAAAAAAAAAGGAGAACAGTGTGTTACATAAGGAGGTAATGATGAATATAAATATAGCTATTAACATTGAATAATTTTAAACGATAATTTTACCTGCGGAGAACGATATATTAATATAATTGTGAATTAATCAGAAGAGTTTAAGAAAGGGAATTTATGTGTAGGAGCCTATGACCTTTGAATATTTTTTTTTTATTATTATTATTATTTGTTGCGAAGGTGCAATTATTATTTTCTGCACAGGGATGTGTTGACTCTGATTTCAGTAGTTATAGATAGGGAAGGGCAGAGAATGTATGCCATAGCGAGCCACTCTGACTCCCAACCCTCTATGAAAGTTAGGGAACTGATAGGGAATTATATCAAAGATTAATTAATTAACATCAAGGTAAAAAGGAAAGGAATAGGTGATACGACAAAGAACGAACTAGGAATCTTGAGTTGGATTAATATATTAAAGGAGTAGTACAGGAATTTAATTATAAGATAAAAGAATGAAATATAAAGAAGCTAATAAAAGGTTAATATAGAGATGATAATTTCATCAAAACCAAAGATATGTTTTTCAAAAATTATCAATTTTAACGGAGAGGCATATGTAACGTCACAGAACGTTCCATAAAGGAAATCATTTACATAGCAATTTATCATAAGAGGAAAGTGAGGTGAACAGTATTGAACCCAAGTAGTCCTAAAAAATTGTGTAATTTTGTCTAATAATTATTACTACTGACATGAAAAAACGACCAAACTATGACTATGACACAAACCCCATATATATTATTAAAGTGTATAACAGTGAAAAAACCATAAGATACTATGAGAGAGACAAATAATATCAGGATCAACCAAAATGAAGTCATTAATTATTAAGTCTGAATAGAGTATAAAGAACTATTTATTGTGAATGAATGGACATGATCCATTATTATATTATGTAATGTAAATAAAATAAATGTATTAAATGACTTAAATACATTATTAGAAAGAATCTAAGTTAAAATAAAAATTATATAATTGTTATGACAAAAAATATTAATGTGTTGGATTTGAGACCAAACACTCAGATTTCATGTAAAAATTAATTATTATCGAATTGAAATAAAAACTATATGTAATTGTCAAGCAGACAAAAGTGAACAATTTATCTTAAACAAAGAAAGCTGTCAAATGAATAAAAATCAGTCAAAATAGCCAAAAACAGTATTAACTAAAAACATGTGGTAGGCATATAATATTGTATGATTTATGGATTTAATGTTGCCAAAATGCAACCAAATTACATTAGAAAGTTGAAATATAATATAAAGCGACTATACTAATATATTTGACTAACTTTAACATTGTAATAGTCGAGTTAGCAAAATATTTACCTATACCATGTATGGCTGGATCCAATCAACCAGTACAAAAAATAGTCATATCTGGCTAAATATTTACAAAATGTTGACAAACATAAAATAGAATGGTACAATACTTCAGTATACCATAAAAACGGACAGACTCAGTTAAAAATAAGATCAATTATGAAAGAATTTAACTTATAAGAGTGAGATTTGTCACACTATGAAAAAGGACATCTCAAGACCAACCAATATGATGCTATGTTATCCTGTAATAAAGATAATATGTGTAAAGAGTAACCAGGTATCACAAAAGACAGACAATATAATAAACTCTGAGTGTACACTAGTGAAATACTACATATGTTAAAGAAAGAGACTAATTATTGTGTTATAACATTAACAACAACCTAGGCCATGGGCATGGGCCATGTAAAATTGAAATTATCTATGTATTATATATGTTAAAATTTGTTTGTTTTGTTATAGGAAGATAGTAATGTTATGTGTTCATGTTATGGAAGAAACATAATACTTTCACAACAATTTTTTGTTATAAAAATTGAATTTCAATGACAACAACCCAAGGTGAGAGTTGTATATTGTGTTACTTATTAGAGTTAATTTATGTAAAAACCAATCATAATTAGTATCACTAGAATCAGTTGAAAACAGAGAATCTAAATGTAATAATGGCATACAAATTGTGAGTACTAATGTAAAACTGTTTGATAAATCCCAGAGTAATTTTTGAAATATCCTTAGTGTGAAGAATAAGAAATTTGTTCTAAAAGCTTCGACGGAAATTAAATTTGTTCCATGACGTTCCATTTCGTTTATTCTCGAACAATCTAGAAGGAATTTTTACACAAATATACCGGAAGTTCATGATCTCAATCAGCCTGACTTAGTATAAAAGAGAGACCAAATTCGACCCAAAAAACACTTGAAGCTTGAACTCCAGAACAGATGCATCACCCACGACACTGATCAACACAGCTAAGGCGAAACCGAGAGGCGAGAAATCGACACAAGACCCGAAGAAAGGCTTTTCCCATACAGTGACAAACAGACTGACTTAACCTCTACAAGAATCTATGCCAATGTGTTGCTGAAATAGAGCAGCAACACGGCAAATTTTAATAGAAATCACGCAGCCAGAACGTCAACGGCCCAGGAGGGACCGAAATTTTAAATAGAGAACCAATTCTGCTGTGTTCGCATAGACAAACTGACTTGACAATAACTCCCTTAACGTAAACAAACAAACACAAAGCCTTTCTCGATACTGCAAGGGTATCAGCGCTGTGACGGCCAATTTGGTAACCAACGCGGAGCAGCTGATTTGTAACGGCGGGGTTTGAACGAAAATCTACTGCCAAACTGTTTCACAAAAAGTGCGGAAATTGTAAATGATCGCAATTTTGACTTAAAATAGATTCAGTGCACACATGAAGAGGCGAGATTGAAAAACTACCTGAGAGGAGTGTCCAGTGCGAGATTAATTAACCATTGGAACGTGAGTTACCAAAATTAAAGTCATTTTTTACCTGGTTACATTTTGTCACACAGTTGTACTACACATGCCACACACACCTTCAAATCACTTAATTTTTCTTGTAAGGCATCTTATTGATATGTCTTGGTAGTTCAAAGGAGTCACGTCCTGAGAGTAAAGATTTTTTCACGTATTAAACTCATGCTTTTCAACTGAGTAAAAAATTGAAAATACTAGCCGATACTTGATTGGATAAATAAAATTGTCAATAATAATAATAATAATAACTTGTGAATTTTTTCTTTTATAACTCTGCAATTTTATGATTTTTTTATGAATGTTAGTCCTTCAGACGATTTGTTTGTTTTTGAAGAATCATTAAACTTACCTTATTTTTTCAAGCTAAACTGACTTGTTTATATTTTTTCATAGAAGTAAGATTTAAAAATTTTAATTTCTTTAATAATCACATTTCTTTCTTGGAACAAACGATTCCAAGTGGCGCCCACAAAAAACATAGTATTAAGTTGTGTTACAGGACTACATCACCGCAGATGATCCAGTCAACAGTAAGTAACGAAAAGTGCGCGGAGGTAACGCCCGACAGCATACAACACGAACAACACTTTTACACTTATTTTTCTATTTGTTATAACTTCAAAATTTCAATTAGGTATTGATCTGTAAAACATAACTAGTCATGTTTCCGTTGTTGATATACATAAATAGATCACTGTTACTTCAGTTTGGAGCTTAATATGTCAATAAGGCTATTCAATGTTTAATTATTTTTGTGTACTCTTCATATATGTATAAAGTTATGTTACTTTTGCTAATGATTTTTTTTGAATTACAACATGAAACGTTAGATGGTAGAGAAAGGTTTTGCTATTACAAACAGGTATATATAGTAGTACTATAAACGAGTGAAATTATCAGGAACAAGTGGATTTAATTTCTATTCAATTAGCAAGTTTCTAACGTGATATTGTGTATATCACGTTATAAACAGACTTGAGGAAGTTCATAATATATGTTAACTGATCAAAGTTAAAGTTAGTGTCCAAAAAAACTAAGTTAAAGTTATAGTTAATGGTTATAAAAACTAACTGATTAAAGTTCAAATAAAATTAACTGATTAAAAGTTAAAACATTTTTGGTTTGCTTTTTTGTTTTATTTTTATTGAATACTTTGGTTTTTGAAGTAATTAAAATCGGATTAAAATATGTAATTAATGAGTTTATAGACAACTTTAATTATTTTTTACAGTTATCACTGCATTATTCAATTTAGTATTTAATCTACAAATAAGTGTTCCATTGTCGGAAATAGTTAATTACTTATTACTGACAGATACTTGAGCACATTATAACAACAAAATCTAATTTTTTTAGACATTTTTGTAGGCAACTTAAAACACAATATAGACACGTAATAAGGCTTCATGCAATAGGTTCTCTTCTTAAACCAGTTATAAGGTAAAACTTTTACGTTTTTACTCATAAAAACTTTGTGTTCCGAGTCAGTAGTGAAATAATTATATTTAAATAATAAATTAATGACACTTTGCTTTTTACGTTTTTTGTAGCTCTCAGTTTGTATATAATGCCCATATACTAATTATTGTGTGTTATTCGTTAATATTAAAGACAGACTTATCATGACCAATTCGTGGTTGTGAATTAAATTACCATTTAATAAATAATGGAAGTAATGGAAAAAATCTTACCTTGATGAAATTTTTAAAGCATATCTTGAGAAGTTGCATTCAAGTGTCTTTCAAACAATTAACGGTAAAACAATGACTTTGTCTTATTTCTTAAAACTGAATAAATACATGATTAAATATCACCGCGAGAAATAAATTAAACACACATGCTAATTTGTACCGAAAAAACATAACATTGTAAATGATTAGTAGAAAAAATAGTCGTATTTACTTTACTCAACACAAATTTTATGTCGTGAAAGCACTGAAGGTTTCATATTAAGTGGCATTCTATTCTAATCCTTCAACTCCAGACATTTCACATTCATCTGATAATTTACTAAAGCATTCACTGTTATCGTCTGTATCAGTGGAGTGTCAGAAGATTCTTCTCCCCCAACCAATATTATAATCTTCTCTATCTTGTCTTACATCAGAGCATCAGTTTCCCAGTATTTAGCTTCCCCACTTTTTACATGCTGTATAGCTTTCTTCCGGTCACTTTCTGAAATAGAACATTTTCGGTGAGGTTTTTAATATCACCTGCTTTTTGATCGACATTGAGTTTTGCTACTTGCCCTTAACCATGTTCCACACATTCAATGGCATTCAGGTTGCAGTGGTATGGAGGTAATCTTATCACTTCATGCCCTTTTTCTTTAAAACCTCTATCTACTTTCTATGTTGGTGATGGCTTTCAAAAATGAACTATTTCCAATAAATCGCTTTTCATCATATCTTCTGAAAAACTGACTCCAATTTTTCTTAGACACTCCTGGATTTCCGCTTTTCGAGGAGCTGTAGTCGGTGGTTTGTTTTCTTGTACACTGTAGTATGGTGCATTGTCCATAACAACTAAAGACTTTTCTGGAAGGTTTGGCAACAGTGTTTCCTTAACCCACCAGGAAAAATTTTCGAAGTTCATCTCGTGGTTGTAGTCTCCACTTGTAGTTTGAGACTTGAACATAAGTAAGGCTTCAGGAATGAAACCTTTCTCCCAACCTGCATGAACAATGATCCAGCATTGTCCAGTACTATTATTTTTTAAAACTCCACTAGTTGTAGGATCCTGCCAACACTTGTTCACTGTGTATGTGGAATGGACGAATGTCTCGTTGAGAAAATAACAGGTCGTTTAGTGTCACAGGTGTCATTCCTTCTATTCATTCGCAGGTATGTTGCTCGCCATGCAACTATTTTGTTTCTATCCATCAATATACTTCTTTTATTTGTACATTTTTTAAATCAGAATCCAAGTTTATGTATAATTCTGCATAAAGTTTCCTTGCCTCCCTTAAAATTTATGTCACTTTTTAATTCAGAAAGAAGCGATTGTAACATAGGAACCTGCTTTTTAATAGTATAAAAATACTATCATATTTCTAGTATCATAATAGTATTTATACCATCGTATATCTGTATCGTACTGCACATAAAACAAAATCATCTAAAAACATTTTCCTTGTACTCTGCTGACGTGTCTTTCGAGGAGTGCTCAGTTTTCTACCAGTCAATTTTGACACTTTTACCTCTTTCCATATCTTACAAATTGTGCTCTCTGACTTTCCTGTTGCAGCTGCTGCTAGCTTTGTCGTGCTGTTTATTGGGTACTTACACACAATCATTGTTCTTTTCTTCACAAAAAAATTCAATAACTCGTCCAACTATTTGGCATGCTTGACTGCGAATTGTAGGCCTTTCTTTCTTACTTGTCATCTTTCAATTCTAGAGTTAATGAATTTTAATTTAGGAGTTGATTATAAACTGTTATTTAACTCTTGTATTGTCACATTCTACGCTGTTCTAACTTTTATATGCCGAGTGTGGTGTTAAAAGTCTGGAAATTACACTATATAAACAGTTCAAGTTTAAATACTTCTATCGGGTTTACACGCACAAATATTAATTACAGGCCTAATGCAAAATCGACACTCACAATACTCATAGTTAATAAACATAAATTCAAGTGACAAACTCTGTAACACGAACAGTCACGAATATTAGCCTGTAACGCAAATCGACGCCATGATATTGCGTTAACATACACACCTGGAAAACATACATTCAGATGATAGACTTCTGAGTATGACGTAGACTGCTTGGTGGGATGAGACACGCTTGCGCCTTTATCTCTGAACTCCCTTAGTTCACATTTTTTCCGCATGGTTTGTTGATGTTGTTTAGTAGTATGTTCTTCTTCCCTGCCACTGATGATGGCTGTTGAGGGCACAGTCAAAACATCTGACAGTTACTACGTTGAACATGATGTACCATAGCCTAACAGCTTTGTTGGTTTTAATAGTAGTGATGTTATTAATAAAGTAAAAAGAACAGCTGCTTCAATGTAATTCTTGGAAGCCAGAAAATTGGAAAGACAAGGATAAGGATTGGAAATATTTAAAAACTCTTTACTGACAGTAGTAGAAGAAAACTCAAAGCAGTAGAAATGGACGTGTTTAGGCAAATATTGGAAATATCTCAAAGAGAATGAAGACATGAGATAACACATGAAAGTGGATGTTTTTCTAATCACTCATACTGACGGATAACAGCTGGTACAGTATCTGAATGGAGGATATAAAACTGCTAAAGAAGATCATGAAGTGTGTCCTAAACGGTCAGAATAGAAACTTACAAAATCTGGTGAGAAGGTGTAACAAAGCCAACATGATCATAATAGAAGGTTATTAATAATCTACTAACAGTTAATCAAGATTCTACTATAATGGTTTTTAGATTGTTCTACAACAGCAAATGATCAAAAAGCATCAAATAACAACTTACAGATATAAAAGAAACTATTAGAGTAACAATGTATGTATTAATCAAGATAAAAACAAACAATAATTACATAACACACACACACACACACACACCCTCCAGTATAGACTGAAGACTGAAAGTACAGTAGTTACAAGAGCTTAAATGAATAACTCAACAGTAGTGTTATGATCCAACAAGTGAGTTTGAGATAAAGCAAGTGAGTTTGAGAAGGAGACGGCTTGGCCGCAATACTCTCTATATAATATAAAAACAACCCACAAACAATTAGCTTTCACAAAGAGGGTCTATTATATAGAATGTTCCAACTAGAAAGGGCACTATTTCAGAAGGTGTTTCTACAGCTAAAAAATAAGACAAAAATGTCATATAAACATTAGTCCAGAAACACTTTGTAACTTACAGCCAGGTAAAAATACTGCCCATAATTCTGTTCCAAAGATAATCAACGTAAACATGTTTATTTATATTTAAAAGTTACTTTGAATATGAATTTGTTATACTTATATAAATATTAAAAATGCTGTATGACTCCAAATAAAAGCAAAATTAAGTCTAAAACAGACAATCTTGTCCTTCAAACCCTTGAAATATATTTTTTTTTGTTTAAATTGAATTTTATATTTTATTCTATGTTCCAATTCAATTCAGTCAGATCTGTATAAAACTGACTAACTGGTTTCTGCTTCAGCATATTTGATAACAACAGAGACAAAAATCATAAAATTGTTACCAAATTCATGTCTTGCCTTTTCCAGGTTTTACAATTGAAAAAAATAAATAAATAAATAAAAGAGGCCAGTGTTTCCCAGTTTGTTGTTGTATGAAACTAGCAGACAACTGTAACTTTTAAAAGTTGTACTCAAACTAGAATTTTCAAGAATTAAGATTTGATAATTATAAATATAATACTACTGACTCAGAACACTAATTTTTTATAGGTAAAAATACAAAATTTTTAAAAACCGGTAAATAGGCCTATGTAAAAATAAAAATTGAAAATGTTCAATTTTCAATTTTTTAAAATCAAAATCAAACACAAAAATCAGGCCGCACAAATAACACAAAACATTGCACAAAGGATATACATAAAAGAATCCATAAAACAATTATAGAAGAAAAAAGATGCTCTCAACCTTAAAGCACTCACGTTACACCTACACATCGCCAACATATACGGACACACTTTCATGACCGAATTAAACAAATACAAAAAACAAATACAAAACATACGGACAAAACATGAGAGAAAAATAAAAAACCTCACACCAACCAGCACAAACATAATTCCCTTACTCAAATTCTACCCTTGTATAGTAAACCTCATGAACATCACAATCACAAAAAAATGAACAAACACTACTTGATAAAGGCCTAAAACACAACCTACATTACAAAAAAAAAAAAAAACAAAACACTAACAAAACTCATAGTTGGTACTGAAACAAATATACAAAACACAGCACCAGAACATCAAGACATGCTAAGACATAACGTAAACAATATAATAGGAGCACATAAGGCATCAAACAACAAGAACCACACCTCAGAAATACACACGACCATCAAACTGAGAGAAAAGGCACACAAACATAACATCACATTTGTAAAAGCAGCAAAGGCAACACGACTGGAATATTTTCCACTGACGACCTGCACAATAAAGTACAAAACTTCATGAAACAAAACAGCATTACAGAACTAAAACATGACCGACTGACAGATATCAAAATACAATAAAACAACTAGTCAACAAAAACAAACACATAATGACAAATAAACAAAAGCCCTACCTGAAACAAATCCGACCATCACCCCCTACCCTCCAGCAACTTCCCAAAATCCACAAAGAAGAAATCCCAATCCAACCCATTATCAACTACCGGAATGCACCTGCATATAAACATGCAAAACATTTAGACAAAATCAGACATAACACACAACTAGACAACAACATTGCAGTAAAAAACAATAGAGACCTTGTAACAAAAATAAAAGACATACACATTCCCCATGCCACACTAGCCTCTTTTGACATTAAAAACCTATACACAAACATTCTTATCTCAGAACAATCACCATCCTACAAAACAAACTCAAACAGAACAACACACCAGCAGAACTAATCACAGAAATAAAATAGACTCTTACCATAATCACAAAACAAAACTACTTCACATATAACAGTAAATTTTACACAAAGAATGATGGACTACCCACGGGCTCGCTCATATCCAGCATATTGGTAGAAGTCTTTCTACAACACTTAGAAAAAACAAGAATCCTCACAAACAATGACAGATACTCACATACTATATTGGCACAGATACATTGATGACATCATAATTCTATACTAGGGGAACAAAAGACAATGGAACAACTACTAACCCATATAAACAAAATACACAAAAACATATTTCATTGCTGAATACGAGGACAACAATAGTATAAACTTCCTAGACCTCACCCTCACAAAATTTTAACACAGATACACATTCAATATATACAGAAAACCCACTACAACTGACACACTAATACACAACTCCTCCAATTACCCAATACAACACAAACTTTCAGAACCATGACACACAGACTAACAACATCCCACTAGATGGAAAAGAAAGCAAGATGAACTAAACATGATAAAATATCTAGCAGAAACCAACAGATACATCAGAACAATAGTCAATAAACTCCTATACAAAACAAAGACAGAAAACAAGTTCATAACACTAACATACATCAATAATCACACTGAAAAATAGCCCACAAATTTAAAAAAGCATGATACAGAACTGCATACAGAACTACAAACAGAACACACACTGTCAAAAAACACACACAAAGAACAAAACAAATTTGATTTACCTGGTGTTTACAAACTAAATTGCTCAGGATGTAACAAATTCTACATAGGCCAGACAGGCCGTAGCTTCAAACAGAAATACATTGAACATACCAAGGCACTACACTCCACTACCGAATCCACCTGTGCAAACCACCTCATTGAAGGAAACCACACATACACAAACATAAACAGCAATATGGATATTCCACACGTACACACAAAAGGCCGAAAACTAGACACTCTTGAACAACTAGAAATGTACAAACACACAAAAACACAAAAAAACGACATTCTAAACGAACAGACACAATTCAAATCACACATACTATTTGAACATCACACACACACACACACACACACACACACACACACACACACACACACACACACAACATCGATCTTTCAAACGACATCGCCATCACCAAGAACAAGATGGATAGCACTCCTAGTGGTAGCCTCTGATGAAGCTTGCAATAAGCGAAAACTAGTTCAGGCCAGAAAGTACAAATTTTTCATTTTTACCAATAACAAATTAGTGTTCTGAGTGAGTAGTATTATATTTATAATTAGTTAATCAATAAACACGTCATGGACAACAAAATCCAAGAGTTAAAATTTGATACAAAAATTAAATTAATTAACCTTTTCGCTGCTGTGATTGAATATATTTGACATTTGTAAATAACAACACTATGGCTGCGGTCAGATATATTTGATTTGAAATTTGCACCTTCATTCCTATAACCATATGAACTTGATCTGTCAAGTTTGTGCTGTAATCTTTTGTCTAATATTTTGTCACCGGACAAAAGGCTTGCCGCATGACAAATGGCGCCAATCGTACACTCTAGTGGTTTTGGTGGCCCTAAAAAGGACCGTGTGGCGAGAAGGCTGAAGTTGGTTGTGCCGCGCTAAGATGTTCGGCGGCTGTGCCCGCTGTTCGTGGCGTACTACAGTCCTCCTCTTCTTTCAGCATCGGTTGTAGAGTCAGCTGCTGGCCCAGCGAAATCCATCGCTGGCGCGGAACTGTAGGGCGAAGACGCAAGAACGCTGGTTCTATTCTTCGGCCGTTCCTTCCGGCTGACTCCACGTCGATGTCATCCGAGAGAGGAGAGGAGATGAAGTGTGTCCGATGGCGTGGCGATGAAGAGTACGCAAAAATTTTCTGCCGGCCCGGGTTTTATGCACTAACCAGGATCACTGATTGGCTCGCTACGAGCACGTAGTTGGTCACGTCTCGGCTGCTGATCCCTGATTGGCTCGCTGTGTCCGCCACTGGTAACGGAGAGCAGATGTTCAAATATTTCAGTATTCAAAAGTAACAAAAGTAGGTTGCATGGTTTTGTTGTCATTGGGATTCTTGTTGTTTTTCTTATTTTTGATTTATTTTACTATTGTTATTTTGTGTTATTTTTGTAAAGCAACTAGCCAACTAGTTTTGTTATTTTAGTTAGCCAATTAGTTATTTCACCCAATTTAGTGTTTAGTGTGTACTTAAATTATTTTGTTTACTATTTTTGTTAGAAGTATTTAGTATACTAAGTTGTTCCAGTTTACTGTATATGTATAATACTTTTAATATCTTTTTTAAAGTCTAAAGTTGAATTTTTTGAATATTTCTGATTGTATTTTCCTTTTTAAAAAAGAAATTTTCAATATTATTTATTTATCATAGTGTGATGCTCTTCTGATTGACAGAGATCGATGATTGTGATGAACATGAACCAAATGATAGTCTACACTATACAGAGTATTCTGAATTCTTGTGAATTCTAGACACAAACAACAAATAAATCTGACAAGCCATAATACTGAGATACTATTGTGTTACATTTAACTTAACTCGAACATTAATATATTAATTATAACCTATCAAACTATATAAAAACAGAAAATGTCCAGAAGTACAGTATGTAAATATTAAAAATATATGTAAATAGTTATTATAGTCATTGTCTGCATCAATATGAAAATTTGAGCCATTTCTTTGTAGGCAGAATCTGTGAGCAAATGTTCTGAAGAAGTAGTGAATCATTCTTTATATATTATGTATTCACTATAATTTTGCTTGAACATAAATTTGGCCATATGTTTAACAAGGTGATACTACCTATCTCATCAGTTACCTATCATCTCTTTTTACTACCATTCAATACTTTGCATGTTGAAGAAGTATCAATGTTATCTGGTTTACCAAAACTGTAAAAACGCTGAATAGCAAAATATTAACATCCCTCTAATTACATGCCACTGTACAAGAGTAGGGTGCATGTACAAAGTGCTAAACAATTGGGTGAAACACCATTTCGAGACTGTTTTTGGTCAAGTGTCAGCATCTAGTGCAAACGTTTGCCAACCACAGATGTTCATGTAAGATACTGCGCACACATTCTGTTGATATACAAACAGCCTCAGCTATCTCATTTACTTTCATTCTATGGTCTAACAAAACATTTTTATGGATTTTTGCTATTTTTCCTGGTGTAGTCAGTTCACTAGGACATCCAACACATGGATTGTCAGTTGTGCTTGTCTGACCAATTTAAATTCAGCAAACCCAGCGCTTAACCATTGTATTCAATGGAGAAGAGTCCCCCCCAACACTGAATATTTTTTATACCGGTACCAGTTAAGCCTTTCAAAAAAAAAAAAAAAACAGGATGAATTTCTTGTCTATCCAATAATGTTCAAGGCACTTATAGCGGTGGACTGTGCCACTTATAATAAACAACTAATTGAGTTGAAATCAGCGAATCTACTCCTACAAAGGATGAAATACAACATGGTCATAGTAGTGCTATCTCTGTGTCAGGCCCAGAACTTTTCACCCTACCCTCATATGTTTCCTAACAGATAAACTCCAGCAAGTTCCAAAACTCAATGTATCCAACTTCTCATCATTCAGTGACCAGTTCAATATCTTTTCTGACAGTTAATTCAACAGAGTTTTCTTTCAAACTTTAAATGATAGATTATATTTTAATATGAGTACAACTGAAGGTGATGCAATAAAAACTATGAAATATGATACATTTCATAATACAAATCCCCAAATGAAACAAAATCAGTATAGGTACGTCTTTGTAACAGGGTGCCATAATTTTCATTGTTAAGTTTATATGCATAACCCCAACGAAATACAAAATTATTAGAACAAAATTACTTGTCAGTGTCAATGTACCGGTACATCAAATTAGGATAATTAAATAATAATGGATGATAATTATGAAACATTCAAGATAATAAATAAGTCATGAATTAACAAAATAATCCAAAGTTTGGCCAGTTACACAAGCTGCCCCCCTAGTATTAATAGAAAAGCCAGTGTGGCCCCTGTTATCAAACCAGTAGTCATTATATTTTTAGAAACATCTAAATAGAATATTTTACTAACTGCAATATATGACGTTTATTTTTTCTCTGAAAAGTGTTAATCTTTGCGATTTTTTTTTTATTACTACTACAACACAGTGTAGTATACATGCCTTTTCGTATACCGGTATATTAATTTAATAACAGTGCCTAATGACTTTACTCAAGAGAGACAAACAGTAAATAAACACCAGAAGAGGCATTATAACTTCAAAAGGCAGGCTTATTCAAGATGAACAAGTACCGGTCAGTGCAACTGCTACTACACATTAAATTTTATTTTTACAAGAACGTTACGTCAACATGTTTTCAAAAATACACTTTTCGGCGCTACTTTATTGTACTTACTGAACGCATTCTACTTTGTAAAGGCTAGGCTTCTCTGATTCATGAATATCAGAATTTAATATGATGCTTTCTGGTTACAAAAGTTTTAATAAATCAGCTAACCTTGCTTTTCCAGACAAGACAAGGAGGTACTTTAGATTCGATGTATACAAATATCAGTACTACACGGTAATCTGTCTGATAACAAAGTAATTAACGTACCATAGTAACTTACCATCGTGATAGTGTATGTTAGCCACAAAAATTCACAAGAACTGACGCACACTTTTAAACGTACACCCTACACTGGACAGTATATCACAAATGCTGTGTGATGTCAGCTACATGGTCGTAAACAAAAACGCTTTATCTATGGTTGTAAAAACAATCCATTCTTCCTTTCCACTCCCAAACCGTATTCAAAGACAAAATCACCATCACCTGTTATTTTCGAACAGCTGATTTTGAGGGTCAGCTGATAAGTCCTTAATCAACTTGTTATAACCGTTATAACATAGAACTGGAAAACTGGAAACAGAAAGGATGGGAGCTCATGTTTGAAATGATACAGTGGCAGTTTACATTGCTGTAAATAATAAGTATTTGTGTGATATCGGTGTTGTTAAAACCATTAAAAATGTCGAGTGTGTGTATCTGTAAACAGATTGTGAACCGTTCAAATTTACGGTCGTTAAGAAAAATTTCAACTAGTGTAATATTGAAAAGTGGTAATGCTCAAACTGAGGAAAAAGTAACCCATTTTGGTTACCAGACAGTAAAGGAAAGTGAAAAAGCCGAAAAGGTACGTGAAGTATTTGAATCCGTTGCCAGTTCGTATGATAAAATGAACGATGCGATGAGTTTTGGTATTCACAGAATATGGAAAGACATGTTTATTCATAGATTAAGTCCAATGCATGGGACCCAACTGTTAGATGTCGCTGGAGGTACTGGAGACATAGCGTTTAGATTTTTGAAGTATTTAAAAAATTTACCAGTAACAGATCCAGAGAAAGCAGCGACCAGTAGAGTTATAGTTTCTGATATAAATCAAGCAATGCTAGATGCAGGTAAACAGCGTGCTGAAAGGTTAGGATTTACGGGATCACAGATTGACTGGGTACAAGCGGATGCAGAAAATCTACCTATAGAAAGTAACACTTACACTGCATACACAGTAGCATTTGGTATTAGGAATATGACGCACATAGACAAAGTTTTGGATGAAGCATACCGTGTGTTGAAACCTGGGGGACGATTTATGTGTTTGGAATTCAGTCATGTTAACAACGAAGGGTTAAAGTGGTTATACGATCAATATTCATTTCAAATGATACCTGTTATTGGACAAGTTGTGGCCAGTGACTGGAAATCTTATCAGTACCTTGTTGAAAGCATTAGAAAATTTCCCAATCAAGAAGACTTTAAAGACATGATACAGTCAGCGGGATTCAGTTGTGTGACTTATGAAAACCTTACTTTTGGTGTTGTTGCAATACATTCTGGATTCAAACTGTAATTCAGTGAAGTGTTAAAAAATATAATAGTTTTAAGGTCTTTTATGTAGTGCTGTTTTTCTCATCCAGCAAGTTTCATTTCTATAGCCTAAGTACTTGTACAGATTCCTGTTTTTAAATACTTTGTTACTGATCACCACTGGTTTATGTGTACAGTAATATTGATGGCTGAAACCATAAAAAAAAGTACGAGATGCAGAGGGGAACGCCAATGTGGAGAAAGTCATTCTGAGATATGAGAAGCGAGTTGTTGTTGACAGCTTCAGTGAGGCCAATGTATGAGTATGACATATGTTAATAAAACTTGCATACTGTTAAGAGTATGTATAAAGTGTCAGCATGAATCTCTCTCTCTCTCTCTCTCTCTCTCTCTCTCTCTCTCTCTCTCTCTCTCTCTCTCTCTCTCTCTCTCTCTCTCTCTCTCTCTCTCTCTCACACACATAATACTCATACGGTCAGGCCAGCTGTAACAAATGAACTTTTATTATTTTAGACGTAATAAATAATTATCACAGTCGAAAGCATAGACCATGACCATTACTCCTGAATTCACACTTGATTATTTAATGTGATGTTTATTGTACACAAAGAAAATTGCTGAAAATAAGGTCATATTCTCGTGTGTGTTGTTACATAAACAGAAATAATTGTTTGAAATAAGCAAATTCAAAGCAATGCAAATTTTTAATATTTGTTTACTTGCAGAAATGTATTTTATTTTCTAAACATCCTTTAATTGTGACCGAAACAAAATAATTAAATTTTTAATATGAAATATTCAATATTACGCCAATATCTGTTTCATTTTATTAACACTACCCCACATGCCACGCACACAATACAGTAGGCCTATATGTTTTACATCATAGTTGAACTAATATTCTATCGTTATTTTGTACAGTTGTTTTTTATATATACAGTATATAGTAATATATATATACTTTCACTTATGAACTTACTATTGTCACTTCCCAAACGTTTCAAGATGTTGTTTCTCTTCTTCAGTGGGTTGAGTACTAACTGTCGATTACAGAATAACCGTTACGGAATGGAGTGTGTGGTGGGGGTTGATGGTGGGAAGGGGTTGGCGCTGAGGTTCGAATTATGTGTGTGGATCAGTGTGTCAAATAGTGTATGTGATTTGTAATGTATCTGTTCATTTAATATGTTGTTTGGTTGTAGTGTGTGATATCTGTATATTTCAAATTGTTCAGCTGTGTTTAGTTTTCTACTTTTTGGTAAGTAGTGTAATATTTCCATGTTGTGTTCTATGTTTGTGTAGCTGTGGTTTTCGTTATGTAAATGTGTGGCAAATGTGGAATGTATGTAGTTTGTGGTGAGGGCTTTTAAATGTTCAGAAAACCTGGAAGAAAAAGATCTTCCCGTCTGGCCGATGTAGAATTGTTGACAATCATTGCAATTTAATTTGTAAACCCCTGTTTTGCTGTATGTGTCAATGTCTTTGTTAGTATTGTTTATGTGTTTTCTAATGGTGTTGTTGGTTCTGTAAGCTACTTTATAATTTTGTTTCCTAAATGTGTTTGCAATTTTATGTGTATTGGAATTGTAGTATGTAAGTGTTATGTATTTACTGGGTTGTGTGCTGTTGGTCAGATGTGTTTTACTTTTTGTGTTGAGGATTCGTTTATGTAGTTTATTTATTAATTCAGGGTTGTATCCGTTTTTGACTGCTATGTATTTAATTGTGTTTAATTCATCTTGGTGGTCATGTGTGTTTAGGGGTATTGACGTGAGCCTATGGAGCATGTAGTTGAATGATGAATTAAACACAATTAAATACATAGCAGTCAAAAACGGATACAACCCTGAATTAATAAATAAACTACATAAACGAATCCTCAACACAAAAAGTAAAACACATCTGACCAACAGCACACAACCCAGTAAATACATAACACTTACATACTACAATTCCAATACACATAAAATTGCAAACACATTTAGGAAACAAAATTATAAAGTAGCTTACAGAACCAACAACACCATTAGAAAACACATAAACAATACTAACAAAGACATTGACACATACAGCAAAACAGGGGTTTACAAATTAAATTGCAATGATTGTCAACAATTCTACATCGGCCAGACGGGAAGATCTTTTTCTTCCAGGTTTTCTGAACATTTAAAAGCCCTCACCACAAACTACATACATTCCACATTTGCCACACATTTACATAACGAAAACCACAGCTACACAAACATAGAACACAACATGGAAATATTACACTACTTACCAAAAAGTAGAAAACTAAACACAGCTGAACAATTTGAAATATACAGATAACACACTACAACCAAACAACATATTAAATGAACAGATACATTACAAATCACATACACTATTTGACACACTGATCCACACACATAATTCGAACCTCAGCGCCAACCCCTTCCCACCATCAACCCCCACCACACACTCCATTCCGTAACGGTTATTCTGTAATCGACAGTTAGTACTCAACCCACTGAAGAAGAGAAACAACATCTTGAAACGTTTGGGAAGTGACAATAGTAAGTTCATAAGTGAAAGTGTATATATATTATTAAATTAATAAGTGAACGAAGAGGATGCAACAACAAGATAATACAGTATATAGTTATAATTTTTTTATTATTAGTACTTGTATCAGTAAAGCTAATGCAGGATGTTATTGAAAATCCTGAAACGTGGTGAAGAATGTACAAAAAAAAAAAAGCCCTTGGCCTTTTTTTAAGAATTCAAAGGAGACTAATTTGACTGGTGAAGTTTCTGTTTTCTCTAAAGGGTAGCAGTAAACTTAGGGTCTTGGCGTCTCCTTTACATAGTGTTAAACTTATCTTTGGGCTAATCTGGGATTTAGTATTTTCTGAGCTCTTAAACTGACCTCCTAATTATTCTCCACCATTTGCAATATGCAATATGTAAGAGTTGATATCAGAGGGTGTTGCAATAACACACTCAAAAACATTTTAATTGGTGGTTTTATTCCTTCAACTGCGTTCTTTTAATTGTAAAATATTTAAGAAAAAGTATATCCCGTAATTGATTGTGAATAATTTTTCTGTCTTAGCTAGTCAACCTTGTTACAAGTAACCATGTGTCCATTTCACAAAAAAGTCACGTTAACAAATAGGTGCTAACATGCGTAAAGTTATGTAAAATTATGTAATGATAGAACTTAAGTAACAATACAAGTGAATTAACTACAAAATTACATTAATGACTAAAATGAATCACTGTAAAATAACATTCCAATTAGTAATAAATAGAAATAGTAATAGAAAAACAAAAATTGGGGTGTCATGTAACAATTAACAATGAGACTGAAACACAACAGATATGTGGGCATCGCTTTCACTTGATAAGTTTTGCATAACAGATGATTCTTCATTTCCCTTCTGCTGCTCAGAATTTCAAAGTCGACTTGCTATTGGGGAAACTGGTTTCTGGACACATGCTGTTAGCTGTCAGTACTACTGTACCTTCAAACTATGCAGAAATAGTAAATGGAGGTTCTGTAATTTTCCTTTTTTGAATTTCTCTTGCTCTTATTCACTTTATTGCCATCAAAAGTAAATCAGTAATTACTATCCTAGTAAAGTACACCAAAATGTTTCTTTTTTGTATAAAATATTTCATTACTATCAGCCTTGTAATTTTATTACTTCCAACATGTAATTTGTATATAATATACAGTTATACAAGAAAAAATTATCAGTTTGTTGGGATGACATAGTATAAATGTCTTTTAGCAGGTGCCTTGGAAAGTGACATCATGCTCAATGTACTGTGACTCTTGCAATAAAATTGTCTGACATGACTATTTTTAGTGAAACAAATGAAGTGTTTACATGCACGTGTACGTGCATTATGTTATCTACTTTGTCATATAAATAACCAGTTAACAAACAACATATAGGCTACAAGACTGGCCAGAACAAACAACCAACAGATATCAGCAATTCAGATAGACTTGATATTTTTTGTTACAGTTATTATCCAGAGCGGTCGTGGCGTAGTGGCTAGCGTGTGGCGCTGCTACGCTGTCGGCGCAGGTTCAATTCCCGCCGGGGGCCATCTGATTTAGATACGACCGTTCCCCCTCGCAAGGCAATGGCAAACCAGCGAGACGTATCCTGCTTAACTAAATATCACTAACGTTTGACCTAGCAGTATCCTGCTTAGTATAAACCTTCCCCAACTATGCCGTTCGGATCCGGCGTTAAACTGTAGGTCCCATATACCTGTGAGAGTACCACACGCACCACGGGTATATGCGGGGAGGGTACAGACCAGTCGAAAGACTGAAGGACTATGAATTATTATCCACTAAATAGAAAAATAACTTTATACAGCCAATAAAATTCCAGTGAAATCATCACTGTCTGCTACTGACAGGGTAGTTTGCCTCAATTGGAGAAAATTCTGTGCCAAGTTGGGTATAAGTTATGATTCGACTGTCGTCACTCTTGCTTGGCAGAAAAAGAAGACAGGAGGATTGAGCTGACAAACTGAACAAGTAACTGTAAAGAAAACAATGTAATTATTCGTTCTAAATACATTTGAAACTGTTCTGTTATTAGTATGACAATGGTGACCCTGTACAAGACAAAGTGCATCTAATAAACCAATAATTAGAAAACTTTTTGTTAAATCATCTCTCACACGGTGGTTTTGCTATATTTTTCCATCCTAGTAGTAAACATCCACAAGATGTTATCACACCATTAATTTATTGCTACTTCAGTACAGCTGGTTTTTTGGTATTGCTCGCCACCACCTTCAGCCAACTGTTTGAATGTTAGATCAATTCATTGTTTAAATGTAACTGTATCTCAGTGTTATTTTAATTAAAATATTCAGTCTGATTTTGTTACCAGGTTTTGTAATTGCAGCTTTGTCGTAGGTTATTTTGCTGAATCACTGTTTCCTTTGTACTGCATGAGTCATTTTGTTAACTCTTAAAAAAAACACTACAAATAATACGTCCCTAGTTCTGGGCGACATCTGTTAACTCTCTAACATTTACAAATTCTATAATAAATTATTTTTATGTTTTTAATTGTAAATAAAGAAGTACTCACCATACATCCGGTGTAAACATGTGGTTTTATTAACAGCATTATTTTTATATCTAGGGTCCAGGGCTTCGTTAAGCGAAAGGCAGAGGTAGTCGGGTTTTCAAAATAACCATTTACACGCAACATGTAGTTAAACAACTTGTGATTTATTTTTATTTGCAATATTTAAATGTTATGAAACAAATGGAGTCATCTCTCATCTAAAACAATTAGCAAAATGGCGGGTTCATGACTTCTGCGTCTTTACCATACTTTAACATCGGTATAACATTTGCTTTTTTCTTGGTTTTAATCTTTCACGCAAATATGTTTTTAAAACTGCAGTATTCAATTCAAATTTACTGATTACGTTATACTCATTTAAAAAATATATGTATAACACGAACCAACGCCTCAGGTTATTACTTTTAAATGCCGGCAACCATTTACTTTCACTCTCTCATTCGTACATCTCATACATTGATTGTTATCACATATCTGATTAATAAAATTTCTGAGCTCATATTAATATTTACAATTCTGAATTTTTTAGACTTCCCTGAATTGTAGTGGTGATGGCGTTCCTCAGACGTTTACCATGATTGGCAGCGGATGTTCGGCCGAACTTTGTGATCTGTCTGTTTTCTTTTTGGTTTCACTGAATTTTGCTTACTTCATTTTTAAAACTGTGCACTGACTTTAATTGTATGTTTTGATTACATTTTTACAAAGTTTTTATCACCTCTGCTGGCAATAATTGACCAGCACACAATTGAACGTGTGTACGCTCTGAGTTGATAATGCAGACTGAGAACAGGTCATACGCAAAATCTGCATATGTAGTAGTATTATGACGTCACCGTCTTTTGTTTCTACGGTCAACGCCCTGCTTTATATGTTATTTTGATACGTCATTATCATTTTTTAATGACAACACGTATTGCGGACCAATGAAAAATTTATATTGAGAGTCTGTGTTAGTTACTACAGCCATCGAATGCATTCTATTCCGCACGTAAGCCTGTGACCTTGGAATCATTCTGCTCTGTTGAATATGCGTTGTTTCTTTGGACATGGGTAAAACTGACCTAACCATGTTTGACATTCATAAATACAAAAAAATACAATACAAAATCCTTACATCCCACAATTATGAAATCAGGCTGTTCGTACTGTTACAAAACCCCCTCAATGAAAGGTTTTATGTCGAAACATAAAAACTTTCATTGACTCATTCACACGTTTCTAAAAGGATCAGTTCAGATATGTCGCCACAACCCCCTGTAGTGTTAATATAAAGGAAATACAATCACTTACCCTTGGTCCCATGATGATGATCGTACCATCTGACCTTACTGGACTTCTCAGGAGAGATCCCAACACCATAAGGCCATTAGGCACTTAACGCTCCTGCTCTGACGCACCGGCCAGCTCAGGACCGCGGTCACAACACCACAAAACTCTGAAACATGCAATACAAAATTTTAAAATAGTGACCTTATCTATCTCCATATCCGCAACTGATATGTCTCCTCTTAGATGCATTGGTTTGTGTTTTGAGGCGTTGGTTTGCTTAATCTAAAATTCTCAAACAACAAATAACAAGATTTAGGATAGAAGATCCCCTTCTCCTTTTAACATTCCTGCATTTAGTAAAACTCCCTGACTCCAGTCAATCATATTCATTCTCTTTACTCCAAGAAAATGTATTCTTATCTTAAACATAACACAAATCATGATTTTACAAGCAACAACCACTATCTCTATTAACTTACTTCATATAAAATCAACATATATACCTATTATGGCAAATACTTCAAAACTCTTTATATTTTCTTTACTCAACTTCTTTACAGTTATTTTTCTTTACAACAGAATCATCATTATAGACTTGATAACCAACACCAATATCACTATTATATCTTTAAAATCTAATATTGTGTTATCGTTACTACCCCTGTAGCAACCTCCCAGCCTATTGTACCATCAACATAATAAAACACAATAAAACATTGTACATCATAAAACATTAAACACTAACATTGAACAATTCACATGTAAATAACTTGTATAAAATTTGATAAGACATTATTTTTATCAACTCTATTCAACTTTTATTTATTTAACATTATTTGTTATATCCTTAGATTCTATAAAAAAATTTCAAACTTATCATTTACCTTTCAGTTACATTACCTTCCTGCTATGAATTTTCCTTTTCTAACCCTTTTATCCTTATTAGTTTGGGTGACTCTCTATTATTCACTATTTTCTATATCTTATTTTGGCATTTGTCTATCTAACCTTACTACCCCCTTTCTTCTACTAACACCCATATTTATATATTATGACACCAATATCTCAATAACAACCCCCTTCACTAATCCCATTTAAATCCTCTGGCATCGCTCGTCTTTTGTACTAGGATGTGTGTTCCCTACCTGGCCATATCCATTCCTAACCATTTGCCCTCCACCAAATATCGGCAAACACTCTAACCCAAAATTGCTCCGCCTGCCACAACGCTGCACGCTGGTCTCTTGCCACGTCGCACGCTGATCACTCCTTACACCGGATCCTTACTACAAAATACCATCATCAACAAATATAATTACCATTCACATTACTCACCTCTCTACATATAATCATTAACTACTGTGTCCCTAAAATATCTAACACCTCTTTATATATTATCAGTATCTCAACATTCTTATTTTCACTAACTCCCATTAACTCTATTTAACTAACTCCCATGCCTCTATTTATCATTATTACCAAAACTCTTACAACATTTCATCTTAATATACCACTAGAAAATTCATCACTTACCTTACAATAACAGTGCATCTCAATATCCATATATATTACCTGTTTAATCATTTATTATCCATTAAAATCTAAATCTCATAATTATTTCAATTCCTTATCAAACTTCCTCCAATTATTTAAAATTCTACAGTACATGGTTTACATAAAAATACATAAAATACATAATATCAAAAATACACAAATACATTGACATTAACACACACAAAATATACAATCCAAATTACCAATTAATCGTTTACCACAAATCAGTTCATAAACAGTCCATTTCAAAAAACACTGTCACATATTTAAATGTTCATAAACACAATAAAATAATTAACCTCCATCGTCAAACAATAATCTTATCTTCTATCTATATACATTGCTTATTATTGAATCTCTTATATTATAAGAAAACGCGATTCGGGGTTCTTATTTAAACTGATTATGTTTATTTGTTTATAGTAATTATATTAAAATAATGTTTAAATTCCGTTTAAAGGCCACACGGTTGGTCTAACCTATTTGTAATAAAATGAAAACGTGTGTGGTTACAAGTAACTTGAAATAAAATAAAAGTGTTGTTGTTGTTTAAACTTATTAAATTCGTGGTCAAAATATTAAAAGTCTCGTTAAAACAAAGTTTAACTATGTGTGAAGTGTTCTTTGGAGGTAATTCAATGTTGAGAATGATTGTTTCTAATTGAAGGTTACTAATGTGGTAAAGTAATTTAAAATAAAACATTCAAAGTTACTCACAGTGTTTACAATGGTTTAATTATACTTGTTTTAAAAAAATTCCCTTGTATTAAATAAATAAAATAGTGAAGTTGATTATACTTAAGTGCTAGATTAATTTAAGTTAAAACATGAAGTATAGCAGTTGGTTGCTTGGTAATAGTTCTCGTCTGGTTGAAACTGGTAGTAAAACTTCTTCTCCAGATTGCAGGTAGTCTGAGTATGTCACGTCTTGTAAAGTCTGGACAATATCATAAACAAACATATGCTTTTACGTACCTGATTGTGTTTACTAGAAGTTCACTAAACTGTCAACTCAGCTTACAATCACCAACTCCCTTTGGTTGCAAGGTTATGTTACCTTGTTTATTAATTAGTGGGCGCCACACGGATTTATTTAGGGAAAATCCCGTGTAAAACCCACGCACAAAAATTACTGGATGATTAGAAAATTTAAAATGGTTGAGTACCACCTTTTGGCAATGCTATTCCAATATGTTAAACACAACAGAAGGTTGTTTAAGCTTATTAAAAGAAAATATTCAATTATCCTATAGAAATAAATCAAAATCAGGTGATGCTGTTAATAATGGGTTTATTTACACCCTTGTAGTGAATTCAAGAAAAAATAAACATAAAGTAAACATACAAAGTTGTACAATTAAAAATCAGTTATTATATGCCTTATACGGCTTGCTCAGAACATGAATTATAAATCTGGTTAAGTCCAGATACTATTTATTTTTTAATATTAAAATTATGATTATCTCAGTTGTACAAAGTTGTACAATTAAAAGTCAGTTATTATATGCCTTATACGGCTTGCTCAGAACATGAATTATAAATCTGGTTAAGTCCAGATACTATTTATTTTTTAATATTAAAATTATTATAATCTCAGTAGTGAATTCTTTGAGACACGAAAGAAAACAATTATGCCTACACAATATCCAATAATCCTTTTGATATAAAATTGATCAACAAAGTTTTGGGTTACTTTTGCAAAGTAATTAAAAAAAAAGATCTGTTGAAAGATCGTGCGTTTCATCAACGCTTGCTTTTTTAGTGACAATATTTATCAAGTGAGAACCCTTACAACTAACATATAGCTTAATTACTAATAACAAATTTGTATAATAAATCGAGACGTGGTGTAATCTTAAATAATGTTTTTGTGTTTTGCGTCAGTACAGGTTATGGTTGCAAAAAATACAGGTTATTGCACTCAGATCAAGATTAATAATGATTGCACTTTTACCTTCTGAGTTTTAATTATTTAATTAAAACTTGTTAATCACTTAAGTAATCGGATTATAATGATTACTGGGTTTCGGCACTAATTCGCACAAGAACAGAATAATGCGATCCTCTTCTGATTAAAATGGATCGTGAATAATAACAATAAATTATTTTCTGTTCGATATTCCCGCACAAAATTAAAATGAAACTGCACTTAATCACTGTTGTTGGTTGTGGATGAACTCGAAGTAATCATTTCTTGTTGTTAAACTATTGGTTCCGATGTACTATGTAACTGACGCTAAGCGTTATTAAAAAACGTGGAGATGACGGGCACACGTCTGTGCTGCTTGCTAGTTAGTAAAGGTCTGTCTCAAAATTCGCAGTTTTGTCTATATACCCCTCTCTTTGATCGCCGCTAGGTAAAAATGTTGATTACTAACTAATTTTCTGATTGGCTTTGGCCGGTGAGTCGGCGTGACGTGTCACTTTTTGACAGTTGATAACGGCTTTTCCTAACCGTCGAATGTCGTGGTGGTAACTAGTTGTCGTTCCTGTTAGTATTTATAAACAGTTTCTCGATGTACATTTTTCGAATGATGCTAACATTTCTCCCGCACTAAATACAGTTGCGATTGGGTTAATATTATTATCAAATTAAAGATTGTTCTTTTTCCTTTAATTTGATATCACTCGTTCTCGAATTACTTTCACTTTGACCGACATTGTTATAAAACCAACGTTCGGGTACATTATTCTTACTGTCGTCTGCTCTTTATGAGTCGCCGATTTTACACTTTTGGTTAACCTTGCTTGTATTCACATAACATTTTATTAATCGAATGTTTATGCGCGAACACCATTAATGCTGTACTGACGTTTTTTGCTGAACATTACTTGTACACCTTAACTCTATACATTGTAATAAATGATCCTACTGACTATGACATTTCGTTTCACGCTAATTTGTTTTAAGCTACTATTTAACAATTAAAATTATGATTAAACCTATTGTTTTAATAACATTTTTTGTTATGTCAAGGCATAACTATAGTTCTGTGCATTTTAGTTTACACTTGTGATAATCCTCGATAGCCGTTTTACTGACTAATGTTTGGTCTAAGCTTGCTAAGGCATATCGCCTACATTGAAAGTTGGCCCTAATAATGCCTATTGGTTCTCAATTCGGTAAATCGTGGAGACATCTTATTTGTATAAGATTCTCTTTTATAAATAGTTCTCTTTTCTAACAGGTATATTTGATGTTGGAATACATCTTAGTTCTCACTATGTAGCCATTGTTAACATTGGTTTTGGCATTCATAATCTACTGGTCATTGCCACATTTATTATCAGCAAAATGCTGATTTTGCTTTCACAGTATTTAACTGCTCATTAGTTCATTTTTTGTTTACAAATGATATTCGGTTTACATCAACTATTTACTGAATTGACAGCTGAATGTAAATTTATTCTGTCCATTAGTTCGTTTTAGTCTCAGTCTAGTTGTAGTGTCAAACAGCCCTTGGGTTACTGTTTCATGTGGCACTTCTGCTTCATTCTTCTTTCTTGGTTATTTCTACTATTATATACCTATTTACATGGTTGGTCTGTTTTTATAAAATCTGATAACATACACGTAGGTTAGGTGACATCTTGTGATGTTACATATACACCCTCTTTAAAATTGATCATTTGAAAAAATTTATTTTTTGTAAAATTATCAATTCATGTCAGTTTCTTAGTATACCTCAAATAAAAAAATTGTCTCTTGTACTCTTTGATTTTTTTAAACATATTATTGGTGTATTACTCTAGGTTGGCTTTTTATATAATGGTACAATTCTTAATTTACTAGTATTTTCAAGCTGCTTACTCTCTAAGTCATTTAGCTATAATTGATCTTGTTTCTCAAGTTAACTATTCCCTGTCTTATTCACATTCTACTTTCTCATCACATATCCTTGCATTCGTGATTATCTTAATGGTTATTATAATTTATACCTCACAGATTCTTTCATAATATTCCTTGATACAATAAAACAATATAATTCCCTAACTATTGTAGAGGTTTCGGAATCAGGGTGGCTCACTATGGCTAACATCCTCTGCCGTTCCTCACTACACATTCTCAGATTCAGAGGCATTACTCTTCTCTGTCTGAGTAAAAAATAAACATTGCACCTGGCAATAGTTGCACTATCACAACTCAAAAAAATATCACATATCGTTCATATTCAATAATATAATATATTCACTATAATATTCAAGGTATCAGAGGTTTTCATTTAGATCACATTTCCATCTTTATACTTGCTAACATACTTTCTTTCTTACAGGTAATTACTTCTTTTAGACTTGATGTTTTTTAGCTATGCTTTTATCAGCTATATAGTTACTTATGTACTAGTTAACAATTTGTTGTGGTTCATTTAAATATTCTTAAGATTATACACTTGTTTTGATGCTTATAGTACTTATGCATTTGGTTTGTTCTATCTAGAGTCTACAATATATTTCTGTTTTCACCATGGTTCATTAAATCTTTCTTAACGAGTTATATTCATCCTGAATTATCAGGGCTTACATTGTTTGTATACTAAATGGGTTTTTTGTTTGTTTGTTTGATGTTCTCTGACATATTCTGGTGATGTATAATTTTTGATAATTGACAAACATTTTTCTTTCCTTTCATTCCATTATAACAATAGTTATTTTTACAATTAACACTCTTTGTTATTTTTCTTCTCTACTCCTTCAAGTGATGGTGGTTTTCACTTATTCTGGATGATTTTATATACTATATACTATGCTGTAATTACAATTTCATTTGACAATATAATAACATACTGATATCTAATTTCATAGACATTCTTGGGGTTTACATGGTTTGTTTCACAAATATTATTTTTTCTTTCCTTACATTCCATAATAATGTCCTTCTTTTATTTTACACACTTTGTTATACTGCCTCTCTACTCCTTCAAAGGTTAGTTGGGTGAACCTTTATTCTGGACGATTTAATTTAACATTTGAGTTTTATGAGAGGTATACAATAATCATTTTATAAACATTAAGTTATATAGAATATCCATCTGGATACATATTTTTTCTCTAGGTATAGTACAGTAGTTGTATTTTCTTATTAAATCATTTGATTGACTTTATATAATTTTCTATCCCTTGGGGTGATAGATCTGGTAAAATTTCATCAGTAACAAATGGTTTGGCTTACCTCTTAAATCTACACACTTTTGTAACTTGACAAGGCAAATTGACTAGTTATAGTTAATTAGTTACCTTCAACCTTTTGTAGTTTAACAATAAATGAGTTTGTTTATAGTAGTGGTTTTTTAAATATACATATTTTATCTTTTATACCATAAACGTTTGGGTGAGGAATGTCGCTTATTATTACATATTATCCCTCCTTAATATTAATCATTTCTTACTCGTCGATATTCATGGGGTTATTTGTGCTCTTCCACTCTATTGGGTCTATAATTGGGGATGATTCCGTTATACAGGTGTCCTTTCTCATAGCAGTTTTTTAGTATTACATCTTTGGAACATTCGGTATTTTGTAACCACTTATCTTCCTTAATTTCCTTTAACTATAATACTTTTTTAACGATGTTTGATTGTATGTCCCTCTAACTTTTTTATTTACTGTGTTGGTGAGTTCATAGGTATTGTTTTCATTGTCCTTGGTAATCACATAGGGACCTACATATAACAACAATAATTTCTTTGTTATGCCCTCCATTGTGCTGGGCAGTTCTCTATTTCTTAATAGTACTTGTTCTCCTACTTTATATTTAATTATTCGGGCTGGTGCTTGCCGTTTATACTTTCTCCTACGTTGTTCTAACTTTTCTATGATCTTATTATGGTATTGGACTTTATCAAATTGATATTCGGGACTTGGTGGGAATTTAATAAGGTCACTGATCTCTCTGGGTGGAGGCTTTTCAAACATGGCATTGTATGGGGTTGTATCAATTGATTGGTGATATGCTAGATTGATAAAATCCTCTGCAGCTGAGACATACTCACTCCACTGTCTTTGTTGAGTTGCACAATAAGTTCTAAGTATTCGTCCCACTTCCCTTAATACTCTTTCCGAAGGGTTACTACTGGGATGGTACACTACAGTTTTGTATGTTTTTATTCCACATTCCATCAGTGTGTCCTTCCACCTCCGTCCTTTAAATTGTGTACCGTGGTCGGTGATCAAGGTTTTCGGACAACCTACCTCGGGTAAATAATTATGTATTATTAAGTTGAGTATCTTTTGGGTAGTTGCTCGATTCATAGGGTATAGTTTTATATACTTAGTGTAATGGTCTAAGATAATCAATAAGTACTTGTACTGGTGGCGACCTCCGCTCCTAGGAAATGGGCCGCAGATGTCTACAAAAACTTTTTCTAGTTTCCCCGAAGATGTTATGGGTATCATCTGTCCCTCCTTCCTTTCATTCGTGCATTTTACCATCTGACAAACTTGACAGGTTCTGATGCACTGCCTCACTCTTCTATTCATATCTTTTATATACATATGTTCTTCTAACGCCTTGATTACCTTGACAGCACCCATGTGCCCATAGCGGATATGGTAATCTATGATTATTTCTTTCTCTAAGGTTTTAGGTACACATAATTTCCAACCGTGATCGTGATACTTAGTTTTAATGAATAATATATTATCAATTACACAGTAATACGGAGTTATTTTTCCATCCTTATCATCCAACCTCTGGAATATTTGTGCCAGTTTACCGTCTTGTCGTTGATGTGACTTTATTTCTTTGATAATGCCTTCCAATTCTGTCCGGCTTTTTAATATGCTATACACTTTTGCTAGTGTCTCCTTTTCGCCTTCATAAGTCTGATTTGTAAGGTTTACCCGTGATAGTACGTCGGCGGCTATATTCTTTCTGCCAGGGACATATTCCCAATTAATGTTATATTCTTGTAGGACCAAAGTCCACCTTGCTAACCGTCCATGACTTAATTTGCAGCTCTTCAAAAAGGATATGGACTTGTGATCTGTTCTAACAGTAACCGAGTATCCTAATATGTATGTGCGGAATTTATTACATGCGAATACTACACTCAGGAGTTCTTTTTCAGTGACATTGTAGTTTCTTTCACATTTGTTTAAGGTACGGCTTGCGAAGCTTATTACCAGGTGGTTTCCTTCGTCGTCTTCTTGGTATAATGTGGAGCCTAAACTGATGTCACTGGCATCACAATTCAAATAAAAAGGTTTATCAAAATCTGGATGGTGCAAAATTACTGTTTCTAGAAATTTCGTTTTGATCCTTTGAAATATACCTTCCTGTGCTGGACCCCATGTCCATCTATCCTTCGAGGACAATTGCGGAGACAATTTGGTAGTTAGTTCCGAATAATTACTTTGAAATTTTCGATAGTAATTGCACAATCCTAAAAAAGATTGTAATTGTTTTTTGTTCTTGGGGGTGGGGAACTTTTGAATAGCTTCGATTTTTTCTGTCGAAGGAGTTATCCCTAATTCGGTGAGCTGAAAACCTAAAAACTGTACTTCTCTTGCAATAAGTTGGGATTTCTCCAATTTTAGAGTAATATGATTCTCTGATAGTTTGTTCAAGACGTGTTCTACTCTCTGACAATGTTCTTCCCAATTGGTGGACGTTATGAGCAGGTCGTCCACATAGACGGTCGTGAATTTCAGTGCTTCCTGTCCTAACACCTGATCCATACATTGTATAAAAATGGCTACTGAATTTATTAGCCCGAACGGCAACCTCTTAAAATGATAGTTGCGTCCCTCAAATATAAAAGCGACATATTTTCGACTGTTGGGATGCAGCTCGACCTGCCAGTACCCGCAGACCGTATCCCACGAGCTTATGTATTGTACACCATGGAACTTCTTTAGAATTTCTTCAATTTCGCCTGGAGATGTTCGGTTATTGACTAGGTGTTTGTTTATTTCTCGTGCGTCTAAACAAAGTCTTACCTTACCGTTCTTTTTCTTAATAGCCATTATAGGGCTGGTATAAGGGGACTGACTGGGTTCTATTATGTCATCCTCTATTAACTGATTGATTTCGGACCGAACAGCCTCCTTAAGGGAATACGCAATGGGGTAAGATTTGCGATTAAAATTTACTGGTTCCTTGAAATGCAATACACATTGATAATTTTTAACTTTTCCTGGTAGGTCTGAGAATACGTGTCTATATTTATTATATATTGTTATTAATTTATTTAGTTGGCCTGAACTTGGCGATTTATTTCTATCAGTCGATTGGAATTGTCTTATTTCTCTGATTTTTTCTGCCCATAGATCATTGTTATCATTACTGTACTCCCGCTCGTGCCTAAATACTTGGTTTCTAGGGTTGGTCGTTCGCTGTATATGGAATATCGTTCTTTCATGGGGAACTTCTCGGTTTCCTACAATGTCTGCAATCCAATCCGCGTCAGTCGTTTTCAGAGTTAATTTATCTGAACTTAAATCAATTATGGCGGAGTGTTTACGTAGAAGGTCGCAGCCGATCAAGCTACGGAATGGTAGACCTGTTGCTACTAGAAAAATCATTGGAATGGTTACACCTTGGCTGGTTACTTCCAACCTAACTTGCCTTTTTACTGATTTATTTTGTCGTCCCGTAGCCCCTATCAGGATGATGTTCGTAACAGGTAACGTCGGTATGCTGACTCTGCTCTCCTCCTGAATACGATTGAGCTCGGTGCTATCCATTAGGGAAACGTTGGCCCCGGTGTCGACCATTAACATGACAGCTACTTTGTTAATGGTGGCCGTCACGTACACTATATCGTGGGTGTGTTGCTGGTGATCGGTTACTACTTCCTCTAGCAATTCCTGTCGTATATTTTTCAAGTAATGGTTAAATAAGATAGTGATTTTATTCGTATTGTTGCCGTAATCAAACCCAATAGAGTGGTTCAGCGAAGGGCTTATGTTACCATAATTTTTCACTGCCGCGAGGAGTTTAAAGAGCTTGTACTCTCCTCGTTGCGTCGGTCTTGATCATTCCTACTGCTCCCATCATCCATCATGGTACGTCCTCCTTGCTGGACGGGTTCCTGGTCTGGAACAAAATGTACATGCGGTCGGTAGTCGCTATTGCGGTCGTCACCCTCAATGCTACTACTCCTCCATCGTCCTCCTCTCATGCTTCCTCTGTCTCCACTGTAGCTGTCTCTACGTTGGTATCGTCGCCTTCTATCGGAGTCGTAATTAGCTTGTACATAATTTGCTCGTCGATATTGCGACGGTTGGTTATTCCCGCCTTGGTTTGGTGGTCGATCAGTGTTGTTATTAAAATTGGGTCGCCGGTTATTGTTATTATTATTGTTATTCGGGTTATTTGGCCTATTATTATTGTTATTGTTATTAGCGTTATTATAATTTTGGTTTGTCTGACCATTATTATTAAAATTATTTCGAGAATTTCGAGGGTAGTTATTATTATTATTGTTCGTATTGCCGCCTGTGGTATTAAACTGGTCATTTCATCGACGACTCCTACGGTAATACACCTCGTGCTCCTGATCTTCGAGCAGCGCTGACATAGCTGCTATTGTCTTAATCTGTCCCCACTGACGTGCTTTTGCGACACCCTCTTCAAAGTGATAAGACAATTTTGTGACAAGACATTCCTCCGGTATCTTTGTTTCTAGGTTTCTTGCGAGACATACTTGACCTAAGAAATATGAAGTCATGGTCCCTCCTCGGTTCGCATCGTATCTTCCGTGGCATATATGGTCTCGTACGATGTTTTGCGTCGCCTCGGACCAATATTTTGCGCGGAATTGAGTTTTAAATTCATCGTAGCTGTGAACCTCGTGGCGTGTTGCGGTCCACCAATTGTCGTAGATTTCTTTAAAGTATTCGTCGATCAAACTTTTTATGTTATTCCACCTAGTTTCTCTAATCCGCGCCAAGTGTTCCTCCACACGCGCTAAAAATTCAATGGGATTACGTCGATAATTTCTAAAATTGATAGCGTCGCGGTTATCAGTCGGTAGTAAGTACTGACCTGGTATCGGGCGGTTGCGGATAATCTCAATCTCCTCCCGCATTTGCACTATTTCCTGCTGTCTAAGTTCTTCAATCCTCTCTCGATTTGCGACAGTTAAATTCCTCACTGCATCTACAGAGGTACTCACTTCTTCACAGCGCTCACCTACGTCTAACCTTACCCTTTTAATCTCCTCTTGATTTGTCCTTTTTAAAGACTCTATCCTTGCTTCGGTCACCTCCTCCATGGTATTGAATCTCCCGTCGACCTCTTCTCTGGTTCGCTGCAAGTCCTGGTCGTGTTGTTCACACCTTTTATTTACTTCGACGATTTCCTCCCTTACAACGGCAATCTCCACGTCTATTCTTGTGTTTATTTTATGATTGCCTTCTTCCATCCTCCTGCTAATTTCGATCAAGGTGGTGTTCAATTCTTCTCTAATGGCCTGGCTGTTATCGTCGATTTTATCGTTCAGCGCGTCCATAGACTTATGAGTATTGTCTATCCTTTTATTTAGGTCTTCCTTCAGCGATTCCACATTTTTACTAAGCGATTCCAGATTTCTATTTAAGTCCCGATGGTCCTCCCTTATTGACTCTATACTTCTGCTTAACACCTCGACATTCCTTTGATTTTCTTCCCGGGAGGTTTCCATATTTTTATTTATTGATTCTATGTCCCTTTTGGAATTTTCATTAATTTTTGTGAAATTGTTGTTAACCTGTCCGAATTGTTCCATCATCATTCTCATCATGTGATCCCATCTCATCTCTTCAGTCGGCTTGTTTGGTTGTGGGAGTTCTTCAGGCCGTCTGGGTTGGTTGTCGACGGTTACTTCTATCTCTGGTTCTATGTGAGGTGTTTCGTGGGTACTAGTTTCGACATTATTGATTGTAATAACTTCCATCTCATCTGTGGGTTGCTCTTCGTATGTATCTACATCCCGTTGCATTTCTCCTACCCTACCTGCCTTATATCTTGTATCGTACTGGTGGGTGTGCGGCATGTTAGTTTTTTCGTGTCTACCGGGCTAATATAAAATATAAAAAAAATATTTATTTAATATTTTTTAAGCCACACTAGTTGGTGCGCCAATTTATAAGAAAACGCGATTCGGGGTTCTTATTTAAACTGATTATGTTTATTTGTTTATAGTAATTATATTAAAATAATGTTTAAATTCCGTTTAAAGGCCACACGGTTGGTCTAACCTATTTGTAATAAAATGAAAACGTGTGTGGTTACAAGTAACTTGAAATAAAATAAAAGTGTTGTTGTTGTTTAAACTTATTAAATTCGTGGTCAAAATATTAAAAGTCTCGTTAAAACAAAGTTTAACTATGTGTGAAGTGTTCTTTGGAGGTAATTCAATGTTGAGAATGATTGTTTCTAATTGAAGGTTACTAATGTGGTAAAGTAATTTAAAATAAAACATTCAAAGTTACTCACAGTGTTTACAATGGTTTAATTATACTTGTTTTAAAAAAATTCCCTTGTATTAAATAAATAAAATAGTGAAGTTGATTATACTTAAGTGCTAGATTAATTTAAGTTAAAACATGAAGTATAGCAGTTGGTTGCTTGGTAATAGTTCTCGTCTGGTTGAAACTGGTAGTAAAACTTCTTCTCCAGATTGCAGGTAGTCTGAGTATGTCACGTCTTGTAAAGTCTGGACAATATCATAAACAAACATATGCTTTTACGTACCTGATTGTGTTTACTAGAAGTTCACTAAACTGTCAACTCAGCTTACAATCACCAACTCCCTTTGGTTGCAAGGTTATGTTACCTTGTTTATTAATTAGTGGGCGCCACACGGATTTATTTAGGGAAAATCCCGTGTAAAACCCACGCACAAAAATTACTGGATGATTAGAAAATTTAAAATGGTTGAGTACCACCTTTTGGCAATGCTATTCCAATATGTTAAACACAACAGAAGGTTGTTTAAGCTTATTAAAAGAAAATATTCAATTATCCTATAGAAATAAATCAAAATCAGGTGATGCTGTTAATAATGGGTTTATTTACACCCTTGTAGTGAATTCAAGAAAAAATAAACATAAAGTAAACATACAAAGTTGTACAATTAAAAATCAGTTATTATATGCCTTATACGGCTTGCTCAGAACATGAATTATAAATCTGGTTAAGTCCAGATACTATTTATTTTTTAATATTAAAATTATGATTATCTCAGTTGTACAAAGTTGTACAATTAAAAGTCAGTTATTATATGCCTTATATGGCTTGCTCAGAACATGAATTATAAATCTGGTTAAGTCCAGATACTATTTATTTTTTAATATTAAAATTATTATAATCTCAGTAGTGAATTCTTTGAGACACGAAAGAAAACAATTATGCCTACACAATATCCAATAATCCTTTTGATATAAAATTGATCAACAAAGTTTTGGGTTACTTTTGCAAAGTAATTAAAAAAAAACGATCTGTTGAAAGATCGTGCGTTTCATCAACGCTTGCTTTTTTAGTGACAATATTTATCAAGTGAGAACCCTTACAACTAACATATAGCTTAATTACTAATAACAAATTTGTATAATAAATCGAGACGTGGTGTAATCTTAAATAATGTTTTTGTGTTTTGCGTCAGTACAGGTTATGGTTGCAAAAAATACAGGTTATTGCACTCAGATCAAGATTAATAATGATTGCACTTTTACCTTCTGAGTTTTAATTATTTAATTAAAACTTGTTAATCACTTAAGTAATCGGATTATAATGATTACTGGGTTTCGGCACTAATTCGCACAAGAACAGAATAATGCGATCCTCTTCTGATTAAAATGGATCGTGAATAATAACAATAAATTATTTTCTGTTCGATATTCCCGCACAAAATTAAAATGAAACTGCACTTAATCACTGTTGTTGGTTGTGGATGAACTCGAAGTAATCATTTCTTGTTGTTAAACTATTGGTTCCGATGTACTATGTAACTGACGCTAAGCGTTATTAAAAAACGTGGAGATGACGGGCACACGTCTGTGCTGCTTGCTAGTTAGTAAAGGTCTGTCTCAAAATTCGCAGTTTTGTCTTTATATACCCCTCTCTTTGATCGCCGCTAGGTAAAAATGTTGATTACTAACTAATTTTCTGATTGGCTTTGGCCGGTGAGTCGGCGTGACGTGTCACTTTTTGACAGTTGATAACGGCTTTTCCTAACCGTCGAATGTCGTGGTGGTAACTAGTTGTCGTTCCTGTTAGTATTTATAAACAGTTTCTCGATGTACATTTTTCGAATGATGCTAACATTTCTCCCGCACTAAATACAGTTGCGATTGGGTTAATATTATTATCAAATTAAAGATTGTTCTTTTTCCTTTAATTTGATATCACTCGTTCTCGAATTACTTTCACTTTGACCGACATTGTTATAAAACCAACGTTCGGGTACATTATTCTTACTGTCGTCTGCTCTTTATGAGTCGCCGATTTTACACTTTTGGTTAACCTTGCTTGTATTCACATAACATTTTATTAATCGAATGTTTATGCGCGAACACCATTAATGCTGTACTGACGTTTTTTGCTGAACATTACTTGTACACCTTAACTCTATACATTGTAATAAATGATCCTACTGACTATGACATTTCGTTTCACGCTAATTTGTTTTAAGCTACTATTTAACAATTAAAATTATGATTAAACCTATTGTTTTAATAACATTTTTTGTTATGTCAAGGCATAACTATAGTTCTGTGCATTTTAGTTTACACTTGTGATAATCCTCGATAGCCGTTTTACTGACTAATGTTTGGTCTAAGCTTGCTAAGGCATATCGCCTACATTGAAAGTTGGCCCTAATAATGCCTATTGGTTCTCAATTCGGTAAATCGTGGAGACATCTTATTTGTATAAGATTCTCTTTTATAAATAGTTCTCTTTTCTAACAGGTATATTTGATGTTGGAATACATCTTAGTTCTCACTATGTAGCCATTGTTAACATTGGTTTTGGCATTCATAATCTACTGGTCATTGTCACATTTATTATCAGCAAAATGCTGATTTTGCTTTCACAGTATTTTACTGCTCATTAGTTCATTTTTTGTTTACAAATGATATTCGGTTTATATCAACTATTTACTGAATTGACAGCTGAATGTAAATTTATTCTGTCCATTAGTTCGTTTTAGTCTCAGTCTAGTTGTAGTGTCAAACAGCCCTTGGGTTACTGTTTCATGTGGCACTTCTGCTTCATTCTTCTTTCTTGGTTATTTCTACTATTATATACCTATTTACATGGTTGGTCTGTTTTTATAAAATCTGATAACATACACTTAGGTTAGGTGACATCTTGTGATGTTACAATATTAACATCATAAATGCATATACCATTCAAATTTTCATCATTTTCCGCAAACTCATATAATCTGTCATGATTGGTCATTGTCCTGTCACCTTCTGTATTATTAGTCATAATTAGGTAATTTATAAAGTCATTATTTCCCTTATCTCCTACTACTTCAGTTTCATTACAAGGTAAGTATTTACTTTTATTATACATCATCTCTCCTCCTAACTTTTCCATAAATTCTTCATAAGTTCTACTCATTTTAAAAATCTCTATTTCTTTCTTTCTCTCACAATATTTCTCCCAACAACACCACGCTACACTCTCTCTCTCTATATTTGCATAGGGCACTACTACTTCATAAAAACACCCCCTGGCCTCACCAGGTACAACTAAGGGATCATTTGTAGACCACATGTCTCCCACATAAATTCTAGAGGAACCTTCGTCCTCAAACAACAATTTTGAAGTCTTTACTCCACTCCTACCACTGGTAAAATTTGCCCTCTGCCCACTATATTCACTTAAACTCTCCTTACCCCCTCTTTCACTCTCATCAACAACTATCTCCTCACCATTAACCTCTACTCTCATTAAAATCTCATTATCACTACCAACATCCACACAATCATTTTCTAATATTATATTTTTATTTTTATTATCATAATTTTCTCCCCCACTTACCTTGTCTTTGTTTATATCTAATTTGTCTACTCCCCTCTTATTTTCTAACTCTATCTCGTCTAACCGTGTCTCTATTTCACTTATTCTTTTATCAAAATTACAGCTTTGTTTTTTAATTTCTTTTTTGATATCATTAAATTGTTCATCAAACTGGTTTAATTTATCATTAAAATTGTCTAATTTTGTATCGAACTTGATACTCTGTTCGTTAAAAAGTAATTTCATCATTCTTATTATATCGTTCTCCTCAACTCTTTTTGTTGGGGCTGGTGTTGAGTGGATACTGTCACCCATTATTTCTAATTCTGTTTTACTTGTTTCGTTATTATTTGCCATTTTGATCGTATTAACAATAACTTTTATTTTTAGTAGTTGTTCTGTATTTTATTCAGACAATAACATAACCTATACTGTTACCCTATGTTGCTTCTGTGTTACGTATATTTCGCTACCCATCTGCCTCTGCTCTTTGGCTTATTTATATAATGTAACTTTTTATATAAAGTCCCTGTTCGGGTGCCATCTGTTAACTCTTAAAAAAACACTACAAATAATACGTCCCTAGTTCTGGGCGACATCTGTTAACTCTCGAACATTTACAAATTCTATAATAAATTATTTTTATGTTTTTAATTGTAAATAAAGAAGTACTCACTATACATCCGGTGTAAACATGTGGTTTTATTAACAGCATTATTTTTATCTCTAGGGTCCAGGGCTTCGTTAAGCGAAAGGCAGAGGTAGTCGGGTTTTCGAAATAACCATTTACACAACATGTAGTTAAACAACTTGTGATTTATTTTATTTGCAATATATCATCTACATACCTGTGCCAGTATATAATTTTGTTAGTGTATTTGTTGTTGTTTATTATGTGGTTCTGTTCTATGTTGTGTATATATATTTCTGCTTGTATTTGTTGTTGTTTATTATGTGGTTCTGTTAATATAATAAACAACAACAAATGCACTAACAAAATTATATACTGGCACAGGTATGTAGATGATATATTACTTTTATTCAAAGGCAACACAAGACAAGTTCAAAACTTCCACAAATACATAAACACTATACACCACAAATTAAAATTTACACTGGAAATTGAACAAAACAATAGTATAAATTTTCTAGACCTAACAATTAACAAAACTAACAATACACACATGTACAAAATATACAGGAAACCAACCACAACTGACATGGTTATACACAACACATCAAACCACCCAACACAACATAAACATGCGGCCTTCAACCATATGCTCCATAGACTAACTAAAATACCCTTAAATAAACAAGATTACACCGACGAACTCAACACAATAAAATACATAGCAATCAAAAGTGGTTACAACCCTAATTTAATAACCACACTACACAAACGCATCAAAAACAAAAACAACAAAACACAAAATACCATCAACACTCAACACAAAAAATACATCACACTCACATACCACAACTCCTACACACACAAAATCGCCAACACATTCAGAAAACACAAATACAAAATAGCATACAGAACAACCAATACCATCAAAAAACACATCAATAATACAAACACAGACATAGACAAATATAACAAAACAGGTGTTTACAAATTAAATTGTAATGACTGCAATAGTTTCTACATCGGCCAGACAGGAAGATCTTTTTCATCCCGATATTCTGAACACTTAAAAGCTCTAACCAACAACAATATACACTCCGCATTTGCCACACACATACACACAGAAAACCACAGTTACACCAACGTAGACACTAATCTTGAAATTTTACATTACTTACCTAAAGGTCGAAAACTCAACAAAACTGAACAATACGAAATATATAAACACCACACAACACAACCAAACAACATACTTAACGATCAATTACAATATAAATCACATACACTTTTTGACACAATTTTACAAAAAACAAACATCAAGTTGAATCCCCGTGCCAATCCCCTTCCTCCACACACCACCCCCACTACACCTTCCACACAACAACCGTTACGAAATGATGGCAGTCTGACTAAAAGCTGAAGAAGGCGGATACGTACGCCGAAACGCGTCCGACGAAAAAAATAGTTTTCACAAGAAAAAGTTCATTTTTAGATAAGTGATAGTGCTGTGAAAGAAGAGATGAACAATCAAGACAACTCATTTAAAAAATATATGTATAACACGAACCAACGCCTCAGGTTATTACTTTGAAATGCCGGCAACCATTTACTTTCACTCTCTCATTCGTACATTTCAATTGATTGTTATCACATATCTGATTAATAAAATTTCTGAGCTCATATTAATATTAGAATTCTGAATTTTTTAGACTTCCCTGAATTGTAGTGGTGATGGCGTTCCTCAGACGTTTTCCATGATTGGCGGCGGATGTTCAGCCGAACTTTGTGATCTGTCTGTTTTCTTTTTGGTTTCACTGAATTTTGCTTACTTCATTTTTAAAACTGTGCACTGACTTTAATTGTATGTTTTGATTACATTTTTACAAAGTTTTTATCTCCTCTGCTGGCAATAATTGACCAGCACACAATTGAATGTGTGTACGCTCTGAGTTGATAATGCAGACTGAGAACAGGTCATACGCAAAATCTGCGTATGTAGTAGTATTATGACGTCACCGTCTTTTGTTTCTACGGCCAACGCCCTGCTTTATACGTTATTGTTGATACGTCATTATCGTTTTTTAATGACGACACGTATTGCGGACCAATGAAAAATTTATATTGAGAGTCTGTGTTAGTTACTACCGCCATCGAATGCATTCTATTCCGCACGTAAGCCTGTGACCTTGGAATCATTCTGCTCTGTTGAATATGCGTTGTTTCTTTGGACATGGGTAAAACTGACCTAACCATGTTTGACATTCATAAATACAAAAAAATACAATACAAAATCCTTACATCCCACAATTATGAAATCAGGCTGTTCGTACTGTTACAATTTCAGTGTCTCCACCGGAATGATGAATTTCGGATTTTTTATAAGCTCTGATTGGTCAGTTTATTTTAATTCGTTTATTTACGGTAGACTTCGTCAAAACAGACGCTTCCAACGGCGTCAGTCTTTGGGAACAAGATTAAGAAATCGTGGCTTACATACCCACGCGAAAGGGCACAGCATAATACAATTATTCTTAAAAGTCCAATATCTTCCTTATAATTGTACTGATGACATTGTGATTACCCTCATTGTTCATGATTTTTAAAGACGATTAATTTGAACCCCCTCATCATATATTTCTGATTAGGGATAGCTGACTTCGCACTTAGTATTTATACTTAGTGTCCATTAAGCCATTAATTATTAATATTGTATTGTTTTTATTCCATTTGCTATGGTAATATCTCGTTCTTATACTACTGTACAATTTTCACTTAAAACTATGCCTTAATATTAACACTATGTCCGTTTTCATAGATTCGAACTTAAACCTATTGTTATACATTTTTGTTTTTCTTATTCCCTAGCAATAATAATATTTAATTGAATTCTAACATTGCATAATTAAACATCAATGGGTTAAGTCACTACTGACAGTGTTCTTTTTCCCTACCTTATTGGTTTAGTGCTTTAATTATCATTTATTAATTAGGCTTGTCATGCCTATATGGAGTTACCTTGTTGTATGTTTGGTATCCTACACATATTATTCGCATTATGCTCTAATTGATAATTAAAATAGTCACAATGATCTTATTGTTATTGTGATGCAGTTCATTCTGCATTTGATTCTGTTATTATCTAGGTTTAGTGGCTGTAAACTTTACTTGCAGCTAACTGTTACAATGGTTTAGTTGTAATTACGTTTATATAAATTATTTAGATAGTTATTTTGGTTGCATTTGCTCATCTGAACAGTATTCTGTCTGACATCAGGTCATTAGTTGAGTTACTATCTTTGTATAATGTGTTTATAACATGATTTTGGTTGCATAATGTCTCTTTGCCATTACAAGCATATTGTCATATTTGTATTACATAAATATAGCTTTTATATTCAGTTATACTATTAGCTACCGTGTACAAAACATTCCTTACATGATCTATTTACTTCCTAGCTCCTTACATTTTGTTTTAATATTGTTTTGATTTAGTTTTCATCAAGTTTTACTGAAAACTGGATGCCCAGATTAGGTTATGTTATAGGTTCAGTAAGCAGTAAGGTGTTGTTGATGGCTGTGTATTTCTACATTAGTCTATTCGACTGGTTTTCATTCCATGTTTGTACATTGGTTATTGATTATTAATATTTCACATTTAGTTTACTCCTGTATTGTCTTATTTGTTGTTAATTGGTGGGTTTGTATTAACATCATTCCCACTGTACAATTGGTCATTCATTATTTTGGGACCTATTCTTCTGTTTATTCTATAACTACACATCATTTAGCTATCATAAACTTATCTTGTCCTTATTCAGTTTGCTTGTGACTCTTTATTTACAATATTTAGTCCTTATTTATAATAATGTGTTTCACATAGACAATGAATCAGGGGCGTATATTCTAGGCTAGCTAGGCTAGCTGCGAAGCCCAAAGATTAAAGCACAAAAAAATCTATTAGGAAGTTGCATAAAATTGTTCATTTTATCGAAGTCAGACGTGTTTCCCTCACGTGTTTACTTCTGTTTCGTAGTAGCGTAATTACTAATTATAGACAATACAACTTTGCATATAACGGCGCCTGAATCGCTGCATATTGCTTTACTCAGGCTTCGCAAGTAACTTGCGAAGCCTTGCTCGTCACGATTCAATGGCGTTGCTATGACAACGGTGAGGGACTTGGTGGGGGCAGTGACGTTTATCGTAGGCTAGGCTTCGCTCCTTGGAGAGCTAGACAACAGTGTGAGACAGTACGCCGTGTGGCACGCAAAGCAGTGATTCATTTTAAAATTAATTATAATTTTGTGAATGATATTTTGTGCTGTGCGGTTTGAATAATAAATTAAGATGAGTGATATAGTTAATAAACTATTGACAAAGACACAATTTGCTCAGCTTCCGTATGAGGATAAGCTTCAAATTGTAAAGATAGGTAGGCCTCAGCATCCCTTCTAGAACTTAAAAGTGAACATAAAGAAAAGAACAGAGTGTATACTAGATGTTTTAGTGAGGCCAACTACAAAAAATACCCTTGGTTAACTGGATCGAGTACAACTAATAAATTGTACTGCTGGGCGTGTTTGCTTTTTTGCACCGATACAAGTCCTTGGAATAAGACAGGATTTAGTAATTTAAATTATTTGGTAACGGCTTGTGATAAACATCAAAAATCACTTACTCATATACGAGCATTCAATACGTTACAGACATTCGGTTTTCAAAGAATCGATCATTCCCTTAATTTACAGAAAAAGATTGCTGACAGTCTACATAATGAAAAAGTAAAGGAAAATAGAATTATTTTAAGAAGATTGATTGACGCAGTAATATTCCTAGGGAAGCAAGAATGTCCATTTAGGGGCCACAATGAGTCTAGCGATTCAACAAATAAAGGCATGTACATAGAACTTTTTGAATTTTTATCAACGTATGAGCAAACAATAGCGAACCATTTAAAAACCGCAACAATTTTTAGAGGGACGTCACCGGTAATACAAAATGATTTAATTGACGCAGTAGGTAGCGTAATTACAGACAAAATCAAATCAGAAATATCTAATGCAACGTTCGTTGCAATATTACTTGACGAGACAACTGACGTAACCAATAAAAGTCAATTATCAACAGTTTTACGATTTGTCGATAATGAAGGAAACTGTCAGGAACGATTTTTGCACTTCACTGATGTCAGTTTAGACCGAAGATTGTTCCAACATGTCACCAAGGTTGTGGATGATTTAGAATGTTCAAAAAAACTTATAGCCCAAACTTTCGATGGAGCAGCTGTTATGGCCGGCCATGTGTCTGGACTTCAAACCTTGGTGAAAAATAAGTACCCATCAGCAACTTTTATTCATTGCTGTAGTCACAGGCTGAATTTGGTTTTGTCAAAGTCTACAAATTTTGTAGCAGAATGTAAACGGTTTTTCATCACTTTATCAGGAATACCTAGCTTTTTTTCACATTCTACAGTCCGCACAACTGCTCTAAAAAACTTTATGGAGAAGAAACTACCGAGAGTGGCACCAACAAGGTGGAATTTCTCATCAAGGATTGTAAATACTGTCAAAGAATATAGAAGGCCTCTTATCATGTTCTTTTCATCAATAGAAGATGAACCCGGTGACTGAACAGGTGAAGAAGTGAATACTGCTTCAGGCTTTGTTTGTTTTTTACATAAATTCGACACTAGATTTCTTCTTCTTAGTTTCAGCAAAATATTTGCAATTTCTGATGTTCTTTTTGACATAATGCAAAAAAAATGTTTGGACATTTCTTACTGCATGAACAAAGTCAATGAATTCTATGATACTCTGCAGAAAATTGGAGATGAGGATTTTGATCTTGTATGGACGAAGCTACAAGTAATTCTGAATATGAAGATAAAGAATATGAACCAAGACACAAAAGACAGAGAAATGATGACCGTTCCAAATGGCAGCGTATTTTTAACGAAATTCTGGACACAGTGATGTCCCAGATAAAATTCAGATTTGAGTCCCAAAAGGATCTTAAATTCGTGTCTTTATTGGATTCAAACAATTTTGATACATTTTGTAAAAGTTTCCCACAAAATCTGATGACAGAACTTAAAGAACCATATAGTTCATACTTTGACATTGTTCGCCTCAAAAATGAACTAAATGTGCTTTATACTCTAGATGAGTATAAGAAAAAATCAGTGAATGAGATTACTATTTATATGAAACTCAATAATTTGGACATAGTGTTTAGTGAAGTGTACAAACTAGCAGAATTAACATTGACATTTCCATCTACAACTGCAACTGTTGAAAGAAGTTTCTCCGTTCTAAAGAGGATTAAGACTTACCTCAGAGCCACACAAGGACAAGTCCGGTTAAGCAACTTGGCTGTTATATCTATTGAGAAAAACATTCTTCTTAATATGAAAAAGTGGTCAGAAGAAACATTTTATGAAAGTGTAATCCTGAAATTCACACAAAAGGAGAGAAGAATGGAGTTCTTGTTCAAATAAGTCTACACAGAGCCGTCGTCGAAGTAAGTCAAACTTTCTTCAGTATAATTATATATTATTTCCTCATGATGTAATGATATAGTTCTTGCTTTTTGTAATCTTTTATTTGTTTCACTACCGCCGTCCGGCCCTAGTGGCTTCTGCGGAACAAATGTATGCTATAAATGAATAAATGAAATACTGAAGTTCTTTGCTTGCTTTTGTCTTTCTAATGATGCCATTTCATAATTATTGTTGAAGTATCAGTCATTATTATATAAGTTAGAATGCATTGGCATGGTGTCACAACAACACATCACTTCAAAAAGCTTGAAATATGAACGAGGGGGACCCCCTCCAGTGCATTTTCTTCAATTCTAAGGTGAGCTAGCCCAGGTCTCGAACTCAGCATACGCCACTGCAATGAATGTATTCATTAAATGAGTTGTGGTCAGTGTTGACTTTACCGTACAGCTTAGGGATTTATATCATGTAATTAATTAACATTTCTTTTTTCTTCTTAATACAATTATTCTTTCAAAGGTTTATGTTAGTTTGTTATACTTCAATTTCCTTCCCTTTGTTCTTGTGTTTGATCTGGATATCTACCTTCTTCTTTCTTCACTGATCTCCTTCTCACTATTGTTCATTTTCATACATGATGTGGTTTTCACTTGTCTTCTTCACATTGTTTCTTCCTTCTTCTTTCTTGAAGTTGTCATTGTTGTATTCTTCTCCCTGATTCTTCTTTCTTCTTTTGTTGTCTGGTGTCCTTCTCACTGATCTATTGGGTAAAGTATGTCAGTCGTCTCGTCTTTATTCTTCTTTTCTTCTTTATTGGTGCATTTACTAGTGAATTCCTTTCAAAGATGCTTCACTTATTTAAACTTATGGTACTTTCTTCTTCTGTCTTCATGGTGGTATCCTAGACCTTTTAATGTATTTTTACTAGTGGTGGCCTTTAAATTAATTTTCAGTATGTAGGTGGATGTGGTGTTATATGTACTATTACATATTGCCTCCTTATTAGAATTGATCATTTCTGATATCTTTGTTTTATGATTGAAGAAATTATCAATTTTTTATTTCACTCTTAAGTCACATATAATGTTTTCATATTTTGTATTTACTCTTACACTTGTCTTCAGTTCACTATATTTTCTACATCTCCTCCTTCTTCATAATCTTGGAATCTTGTTTAATTATATTCTTAGCTGTCGTGTTTTTTCCCTTAAATATTTAATTTCCCTAACATTTTTTCCCTAACTTAGTAGCTGGAATCGATTCGGGTGGGCTCTATGGCTTACCTAACTCCGTCGTTCATAACTACACTCTTTCTGAGATCAGGGGTACCTCATCCCTGCCCAGTTAAATGATTGCTGGAACTTTTCTACAGTCAATTCATTAAATAATAATACTCATAAGCAGTCTCTTTCGACTAATAATAATAAACACTCTTGGGGTTATTCACTTTCTTGCCTTTTATATTTTATTATACATTCTCTTCTGGATTCCTTCTTCACTTCTGCAGATCTTCATTAGCTAAGGTTGTTGACAAATAGCATGTGTAAATATTCTTCATTTTTTCTCTTCTCCTTATCGTGACAAAATTGTTTTTCATATTGATTGGTTCTTTCTTCTTTTTCTTGGTCAATTCTCCTTCTCACTATCTTCTCTACATAATATTCTCATTAATGGTCTTCTTTTCTCCTTTAGCAAATGTCATATTTGTTAACATTTTATTTTGGATAGTACACAATTTTTCTCAAAGTGATAGTAAACATTGTTCAAAATAACTTAAGTGCGTTCACTAGTTGCTTGTTTTGGTTATGGTTTAGTTATTAGATACTAGTCTTTCTTTTTCTCGTTTTACATACAATATTCATTTGACAAACATTTTTCGTTCAATATTTAATACAATATTTGATTAATAAAATTTCTTCTTTTATATACAATATTCATTTAATAAATATTTTTCTCTTTCTTCTTTCCATAAGAATATCCTTCTTCCATGTTACTCTCTTTGGTTTTCTTCCTCTCTACTCCTTCAAAGGTTAGTTGGGTGAACCTTTATTCTGGATGGTTATATTTCTTCAATGAAGCTTGATTATAGACTCCCTTGGTTCTATTGGTATGTGTGTCCATAATTTCGTATGTGTTGTTTTGATTATCCTTTATGATAGTATAGGGTCCAGTATATAGCAGTAGGAACTTTTTCACAATTCCTTCAATGGTACTGGGGAGCTCTCGATTTTTTAGCAATACTAGTTCTCCTATTTTATACTTGATTATTTTGGTTGTTGTTTCTTATATTTTTCTCGCATTTTCTCTGCTCGTTCGACGGTCTTGTTATAAAATTTTACTTGGTCAAAAGTGTAATCATCGCATGGGGGAAATTCTATCAATTCTATAATGTCTCTAGGTCTTCTCTCAAACATAGCTGTAAATGGGGTTGTATCTATTGCTTGGTGGTACGCCAGGTTAATAAAATCCTCCGCAGCTGGTAAATACTCTTCCCACTTTCTTTGTTGTTGGTGACAGTATGTTCTCAGGATTCTTCCTACTTCTCGGAGAACTCGTTCAGCGGGGTTGCTGCTAGGGTGGTACACTGAGGTTTTGAAGGTTTTCACTCCCTTATTTAGCAGTGTTTCCCTCCATATTCTTCCCTTGAACTGGGTCCCATGTTCAGTGACTATCGACCCTGGCACTCCTACTTCTGTCAAGTATTTGCATATAATTATACTCAACAGATTTTTCGTGGTGGCTCTGTTGATTGGATACAATTTTGTATATTTAGTGTAGTGGTCGAAGATAATGACAATGAACTTGTATTGTCTTCTTCCCCCACTCCTAGGTAACGGGCCGCAAATGTCAACAAATACTTTTTCTAGTTTCTTGGACAGTGGCGGCGATAAGGCCCCCGCAGACCCCGCGGCGCGGGGGGGCCCCGACCCTCATGGGGGCCCCAGTTGGCCCAGTCATGGGACATAACTTGTAACATGAAAAATAAGCGTAAACGAGTTGTAAAACGCTTCTTTGTTGAATTATCAGTTGACCATAGAATTGACGACCCAGTGAAATCATTTGAAGTAAAAGTTTTCAATGCAACACTAGATATTGTAATAGCTCAGCTACAAATGAGATTTGAAGGATTGCATTGTATTGATGATAGGTTTTCATTCCTGACGCCTCAGAATTTAGTAAACTTCTCACAAGAGACAATAGTGGAGAAAAGTAAGGCTCTGGTAAATGTGTATCCTGGTGACCTTTCCACATCACTGCCTGACCAAGTAATATCCTTCAAAGCTCTGATGGCCAAAGAAATTGTACACAAGAAAAGAATTAGAGAAATGATGAATTTACCGGTTGAAGAAAACAGCTGCCTTATGAGTTGCCTCCCAGACTTAACTACAGCTTTGCAGCTTTATTTAACCATACCTGTCACAACAGCTACAGCGGAAAGAAGCTTTTCAAAACTTAAATTAATTAAATTAAGTCATACTTAAGAAGTACCATGGCCCAAACTCGGTTGAGTGACTTGGCACTGTTAAGCATTGAGCATGTGAGATACAGAAAACTAATATCAACGAAGTGGTTGAAAAGTTCTTAGCTATTAAAAAAAGAAGACTAGGCTTAGGAAAACAGTGAACTTTGGTTGATCCTCATCTGTAAATATTGTACATTACTTGAGTTCGAATGTTATTGAATTGGATTAGACTTAAGGAGAACTTGTATAGAGTATATTCAAGAATTTTACAAATTCAGTTACAAACTAATTTAAATGTTTGAAAAAAGCTAGAATGTTACTTTGATATTCGTTTTTAAATAATAAATGTTTACCACTCTGTGTGCGGTACTGTTCCATAGTCTGAATTTAGATCTTTGACGTAAAAATAAATCATTCTTTTTATTTTGGTTTTTTTATAGTTTGTATAGAACTTTGTCTATTTAGCAAACAATGAATTTTAAGAGTTTGTACACGTGTAAAACGTCCTTTGCAAATTGCAAACGCTTTGTGATAGACGAGAAAGTATTCACAAACCACTGTTGTGAAACACACGTAAATAGAAACTCATTTGAGTGTTTTCCCTATTACATATACAAAATTTAACCATTTTTATAGGGCCCCCTAATTAGTTTCGCGGGGGGCCCCCGTTTCGTTAGCGCCGCCACTGTGTGTTGACATGCTGTTAATTCAAGGAGTTAAGGGGAGACTAAAAGCAGTGGAAGAAGACATTGTGAAGCAGTCAATATGGTACACAAGTTGATCTAAATATGCCATAGTTGAGTTTGACTATGTAACATAAAATTTATGTGCCCTAAAATACCGAATATAACAATTATTTTGAACCAATACTTTTATGTCCTATTTATAACAGTTCAGAAATTTTTCTAATGATAATATAAAATTATCTGACTTGCACACAAAAACTTAAGTTTTTGTGTTTACATGATAGCTAACAAAATTGTTCTTTATCATTCTATGTGAAATCTGGTAGATCTGAATAAGTTGCATATATGATCATTTAATTATTGCCGATTTGTTTCCCTAGAAAAGGAAAGCATAACAAACCCAAGTGTACAAAATTGTGTCTTGTTTCCTTACTTAATGGTTGCAGCTTTCTATCATTTCCCTGACTCTGACATTGAACAGTGATTCCTAGCAAGATCAATATTGTTATAGAAACACAAACATCTCTTGAACTAAAAGAGATGAAAAATTTAATTCAAAAAAGAGTTTACATGATAGAAATTGCTATTTTTTGTTTTATATAATTTTCAATATAAAGTCTGAAGTTAGTGTATGAATTTGTGAAAAATATATTTTTAGATTTGACTGTAGCATAAATCTAAGACCTTGAACCCTTACCATAAATTACCTACGTTGAGACTGAAGTCAAAATGTCTAACGTATGTATGTTAAATATGCCCAAGAGTTATCACCAATTTTTCTGTCTCTTGTAATTAAATAACTACTATAGCTAGATTAAAAAGAAGTCCAATTTCAGGACATTATATGGGGTGGGGAGCTGTAAAATGTCTGAAACTTAAAATCATAAAAGCATAATCTAAAATCAGTTGAAAAGACTAACTGTAAATAATCTGTTTTGAGGTTATGAAGGATTAACATATTAATTATTAATTGTTATGCAGTAATAATTAATACAGTAGAACTCCATTTAACTGAACTCCAGTTATCCGAATCACCAATTATCCGAATCGTTATCAGGAAATATAAAACAATGCAATTTCTAAAAAAAATGTTATTCAAATTACAGTTGCCCTACTAACAAAAACACATCGTAAGCAAATGAAATACATATAAGACTGTATTAGCTATGCATCATAGTTTATGATGTTTGTTCATCATAGATTATGATATTTGAACATGTTGGTTCAAACCTTTCTTTAAGCGAGGATATTGCTGTGTCAAGCATGACAAAGAAGAAATTAACTTTGAACGATGTTCTCCCAGCCTGAACAGGTTCATCTTCAATCTCATAGGAGAATTCCCTTTTTGTTTTCTTGAATGGACTTGGGTTTCTTTTTCAAACTCAGCAGCAACACCGATTTTTTCCACAAGTTCTTTTGCATCTGTGATGACGTTATTGAGGCCTTCATCAGATCTCATCTTTTCTAGAAATCTCTGTACACTTTTAACAAGATCCATTGAGCTTTGCAGATCAGATGTGACTTTTTGCAAGGCCTTAATCACCATGTTTATTTTAAACAGGATCTCATGTCAAGTTACTAAACAACACAGAAACTTGAAACTTTGCAGTTTTTTTGCGATTCCTAAAGCAGTGTTCCTGACAAATGCATCGAGTTTCTGGTCTTGAGAGGCTTTATACACGGCATCGTATATTTCCTCAATATGATATCTCAGAGGCAATAAAGCATCAATCCTACTCTCTCACCGAGTATTGCTGAGAGGTTTCACTGTAAGAGTTGATGCGTGTTTCACCAAAATACTCCATCGGTGAGTTGAACTTGAGAAGAAGTTAAAGATTGCTTGAATAATACTAAAACAATCAACTGCAATAGGGCAAGAGAGGGCGGCATCGTTAACCACTAGATTAAGTGAGTGGTTTCCACATGGCACAAAAATGCCCGAGAATTCGAATCAAGTATCCTTTTCTGAACTCCAACATGCTTTCCTTTCATGTTGGAGCAATTATCATATCCCTGGCCTCTCATGTTCTTTAAAGGGATGTTCCGTGTAGATAGCTCATTGAGTAAAATTTCTGTGAGGCCTTCACCTGTAGAATCCGTGATAGGTATGAAACCTAAAAAATGTTATTTAATTGACACTTCCTCATTTTCTACAAATTTAACAAATCTCACCACCAAAGTCATTTGCTCAGTGTGGCTTACATCAGGTGTACAGACCAGTATTATGGAATAATATGTTGCTTGTTTTAGCTCATTTAAAATACGGTCTTGGATCTTAGTGGACAAGAGGCTAATAAACACATTTTGTATCTTTTTGCTTAAATAGTGAACATGTGTCTCTTCAGAAGTAACTCTTCTCACATGTTCAGCCATGACAACATTGAATTTGGCAATGTATTCTACAAGTTTCAAAAAATTGCCATTGTTACGCTTGAAAAGAGTCTCTTTTGTTCCTCAAAAGGCCAATCCTTGAGTCCCTAAAAATTGGACAATACAAAGTAAGCATTTCAGAACTTGGTTCCAATGTTCTGTTTCAGCTCGGATAATTCTTTCATTTTCTTTGACAATCGTTTTATCCAAACGTAAACGCAAGGACAGTTCACGGCAAGATTGACAATTTTTGATGTGATTAGGAGACTTCTCATGACTGGTCAAAATCTTTGTCAAGTTTTGCCAATCTGAATATCCTTGGTCTCCAGCAAGAGATGAATTTGCATATCCAAAGACTTTGCAGGCAAAACGAAATACTGCATTTTTTAGTATTGAGTATAGTAACCAAATCCTGTGGACTTGTCCCCCATTGCAAAGTTTCCTTGTGTAATGATGTGAAGAAAACATCCTACCTTTAGCATCAGGGGGGGATATCTATGTCAGTGACTTGCACAGGTCCTCGCTCAACAAGTAGTTTTCGTACCTCATCTGTGATTTTTGATGGCCACTCTCCACAGTCAGTTGATAGTGCCGATGACGTGCCTCTGGTCAGTTCCTGCAATAAAAATTAAGCTGTAGGGTACAGGCTACTTGTTGACTTGTCACATATATGATTCAACACAATATATGTTGATATAACTTCTTAGATAAAAATTCGTCATGGCCTAGCAGTTTTCCTTTTCCTTTAAAACATGGGTCATTAAAAATGGCACTCTAATGTTTATTGAGTGAATGCTTTGAACAATTAATTAGACTATCTTTAATATACAACAAACACTACATATATTTCTCATATATAGTACAGCAGGTAGCAGTGGCGTGTAGTGAGTAAAATATCTGGTGAAGCAGCAGTTATAAAAATTCGAAATTAGGAACGATAAAAATTACGCCAAATAAATAAAATTAAAGTTGGTAACCTTTATTCTTAATAAGGAAACTAAAACAAATTTACAATTAAAAATTTATTAAAATATTTTGAGATTTGTCTTTGTCAGTTATTAGAAAGGAAAGTAAACAGGCGACAGATGATTTATTTTCTTTTGTAGTAAATAGCGAAGAAAAATCTATAGCCAAAATATTTTAATACATTTTTAATTGTAAGTTTGTCTTATGTTCTTGTATGTTCTTCGTATCCCCTAGAAGAAAAAGGAGTATTTATCAGGCTTTAGGCTTTTAACTATGCACGGGGCCATTTTTGCTGATCACAAACAAGATACATGAATATTGCAGCAACAGTAAACTACAGTCGTATAAAAACAGATTTAATGCACTGTGTGGAGTACAATGACTTGCAGTGTGACAGTAGCAGACCGCAGTTTGTTTACATTTCTTGTGATCGGGACGCTCGGCTATGTTCGGCTTTCTTCGCCGCTAGCCCAAGCTAGCTTCCCCTGTCATAAATAGCATGCTTTGGAAAAATAACAATTAGAGGACAATTTCTTTAGGCTTAGGCACATACAAAAATTAGACCGTAACAAAAGAAAACAAAATAAAAAGTGTATTATCATTTTCCTTATACTCTACTTATATATTACTGTGGTGTAAATCAAATCAACTTACAATTTCAATGGTTTGTTGACTTGTTGATGGTCCAGTCACAGCCTCTGATATTGACAACTCATCATCATCGGTTTCGGTTACAGTTTTATCGTCCTATTTCGTTAAGGAAGTTGAAGCCGAAAAATCCTCTGCAAAGGTTTTGATTGCTTTTCATCTTCTTTCGAATGCTGTAATTTCCTTTTGCGGTTAAATGACCCAGATGGTTTTTTACTACTGGACATCATTTTAATTTTCAAAACAACTACAAGAATACAGGAAACTCACAACTCAAGCCTATTACCTGTTAACAGGCAACAGCATACAGGTAACCTCATTCACACGACTGATTCGAACTACTCCGTCGACGCACTAGTTCGGGAATTGCGTTTCGAGCTAATAGTGGACGAGTTCATTCCCACACCCATGCATGAATCACGGACGAGTTCATTTTACCCAAAGAGGGGTATCGTCTGCTCTGGATCCCAAGCGTGAAGTTGGCCTCCTTTTTTACTTAAAGTTATGAATGAATTATTATTATACCCAATACTTTTGAATTATGTTTTATGTTGTATTTTTAACTGTGCATATGATTTATCTTATCTATGTTTTCTTGTCTTTACTGAAACTATTTCTGCACCTTCTGGGTCTATATAGTTTGAGACCGTGGCGGGCGCCTTCGACGCCCCCCCTTGCCAGGCACCCTACACGGCCGCGTACTTCGCTTACATCAAGGACCGGCCCTGTCTGTGGACATTAATTGCTCAATAACCATATTGAAAAAATAGCCCACAAATTCAAAAAAGCAGGATGCAAGATCTCATACAAAACTACAAACAAAACAGAACACACACACAAAGCACAAGACAAATTAGATCTACCTGGCGTTTACAAACTAAGGTGCTCATTGCAACATATTCTAGGCTGGACGTAGCTTCAAACAAAGATACACTGAACACACAAAGGCACTACACTCCACTACCGAATCTACCTTTGCAAACCACCTCATTGAAGCAAACCACACATACAAAAACATCGACATTAACATGGATATTCTACACGTACACATAAAAGGCTGAAAATTAGACACTCTTGAATAAGTGAAATATACAAACACAGAAAAACACATAAAAATGACATCCTAATCAATCAGACACAATTCAAATCACATGCATTATTCAAACATATCACAACCCACACACACAACATCGATCCTTCATAAGCCGATGCCATCGCCAAGAACAAGATGGACAGCGCTCCCAGATGCAGCTTCTGACAAAGCTTATAATGAGCAAAAACTGGATCAGGCTCTAAGGTAAAACTTTTAAGTTTTTACTCATAAAAAACTTTGTGCTCTGAGTTGGTAGTGATTTAATTATATTTAGTTAATCAATGGACACACCATGGACAATAAAATCCAAGATCATTTTTTTTCAGTTAAAACAAGAAATTATTTCAAAAATAGTCTTTGCTTCCATTACAATCATTTTAAACTACTACAGAACTAATCTGTTTGTCACTTTTTTATGTTGCAGGTGTGCAATGAAATGTTTTGAAAAAATTATGCATAATGATAGGAAGGCAATCTTAAAAAATCAACAGTTTTTGATTCCAAAGATATACAAGATGTTTACCTGACAGGATTAATAACAGCATTACCAGTTAAAAGAAGAAGACCTCGTAAGGAAAACTCATATTTAAATAAAACATCAACATTTAATTATTTTGTAATAGTAGCTGAGAAACGTATTTGGGTATGTAGAAATGCATATGTTAGATTACATGGTATTACTGTTATATGGGTTCGTAGACTAAACAACTTTTGCTAGCTGATGTAACTCCACGATATCGACGTGGTAAAAATGATGGCCAAAAAAAAGTCCCCCCTGAATGATTTATGAAAATAAGGGATCATATTGAGTTATTTCCTGTTAAAAATAGTCATTATTCTGAAAAAGTAACTGAAAAAAATACTTAGATGCTAACCTAAATATAAAAAAAATGTATGAACTATTTCAAGATAAATATCCAAATTCTCCTATTAAATACAGTTTCTACAGAAAATATTACAAAGACCATTTTAATTATTTATTTGGAAGACCACAGATTGACACATGTGAGAAATGTGAGGAACTAATAGTAAAGATATGGAGTCTTTATTAAATGACACCGCAAAGCGAGTTGCAGTGAATTAATATGAATTAATGAATTACGAATTAATTATACATAAAAGGCAAGCTAAGAAGTTTTATGCAACAGTTAAAAGTATCCAAGAAAAGCAAATTTGACAAAACCATTCTGGGTATTTCATTTGATTATAGGCCTATTTCAAACTTATCTCTTCCAGTTATTCCAGTACAGGAGCTATTTTATTACAACCAACTTACTGTTAATACATTTGGAATTCATAATTTTCATGATGATTCATCAATGTTTATTTATATCATCAAGGTATTACTGGGAAGGGCAATAATGAAGTGTGTTCATTTATATGGGACTATATTAAAAATTATGTAGATAATTGTGTTCAACATCTTTATATGTTTTCGGATGGAGCATGTGGGAAAAGAAAAACAATGCCATGGTTAGATTCTGTTCAGCTCTTTGTGAAACTGGTAGATTTAAAACTGTGACTCATTACTGTCCATTCCAATTACACTCTTTGATACCATGTGACCGTGACTTTGCATGTGCTAAGAGATTAATCTACCGCAATAATAGAATAATTCATTCAAACATTATTGTGAATTATTAATTTCTTCAGCAACAAACAGGGAGTTTAGGGTAACAAGGGTTACATCAGAAATGTTTTTTAATTTTAAAATTTGGTGGCCCCAGCATTATAAGAACATGCAATTTCCATTGAGACACAACTAGAAATGTACCAAGAAATGGAAAGGTCAGTTTTTCAGTGACAAACTTCAAAGAATTTTGCTATTCAGCGGAACACTGTATTGGTGCGGTGGACGTATATTTACAGACAAAACATAACGTCCTCAGTTCCCGGAAGAGATCGAGCGACCGAGCTGTCACTCACACGTCACAGTTGTGAGAGTCAGCTCATAAAAAAAATATCCCTTTAAAAAAAATATCCCTTTGATATCTGCTGAAGTCCCAGATAAACAAAAAATAAACTCAATAATTTGAGCAAATTGATAGGCTTTTCTCCTAAAGAATTAAAATATTTGAAATTTTCCATCCATATCTGTGACAACTCCTTATACTCAAAATTTTTAGTTTCACTAATGTTGTATATGTAAAAATTTATTAACTTATTTATGTATTTATTTATTAACTTTAGAAACATCATGAAATAGTCATCAGTATTGCACTATCCTTATGCAGTTGATACTGCAGCTCTTGATAAATGCAGCTGAACTTTCAACATCATTTCGCAGTAATTTGTTATCTAATAAGCCAACTTATTTAAACTTAGTTACTTCATTAAATGTATTTTCTTGACAAGTCTTTTTAAATAATATATATTTCTGGAATATTTGCTTTCCCTTTGTGATGCACTGAGAACTACAATTGCAAATAGAACAACTAAGTTTATCTGTAACACTAATCTACACAAAAAATCTATGTGTTATTCAAGTTAAAACAAATAACGTTGAAAACTCAATTAGGTCTAATTAGGAATTAAAGTTAAATGTGCCAGAAACGAGGACAAAATCACATTTTGACCGAATTGTGCCCGGACGGGCGGGCATGGCTTCAAATCAATCTCAGTCCAGGGCAAACAAGGACATATTCTAGCCCTAGTTTCAGGGTTCAGCAGACGACTGGTTTTTGTCATACCTCTTACACAGAGAACAATGTGTGAGGATTGAAAATGTTTCCCATTTACAGTGGGGAACTGGAAGTAAGAAAGAATGTATACCAAGGTTCATTTCTTGGACTAGTTTCAATTGATTATTTATTACCTTTGCTTTGGTAACTTCAATGAGACACTCACTGCTTTTTCGTATGTCTCAAAATACCTAAATGTATGTACCTAAATACAACTGTGGAACCAAATCTAAAAACTTAAAATTTTTATTGCTAGAAAATAAAATTTTTCTACATGTTCAAAAAACAAAATATGTATTATTTGATTTAAAAGAACAGAGGTCTTTTCCAGTTCCTGTAAAATTTCATACTCACCAATGTAATAGAGTAACAGATTGTGGTTGTGCCAATTAGAACAAGTGGATACATATAAATATTAGGCATTACAGTGCACACAAACATAGAAAACTCACATAAATAATATAATATGAAAATTAGGAGCCTTTTGAGAAAATGTATTTCTTAAAAACATGCATCCACAGAGGGATGCTGAAAATGTGTATTTCGCTTGAGTTCATTAAAATTAGCATATGTAATTGGTTGTTGGGACAAAACATGCGTACCATATTTGAATCCTCTATTAACCTTAAAAAAACACTATCTTCAAATTTGACTAGGAAAAAATGTAAGGCATAATTCATTTCCGTTGTTTTCAAAAATTAATTATTTACCTTTAAGACATTTTTATGTATATAAAGTACTTCAAAAAATATTAATAGACGTGGTGATTATGAAAAATTGAACGTTGAACAATTAAAGTGTAAAAATAAAAATCTTGATACACTTAGTTAAAAAGGAAATGTACATACTGGTAAAATAAGTTTATTTGTGTTTTGTATTCTAGATTCTATAATTGTTTGCCTTTTGATATAAAAAATGTTTTTGTCTAAAACAGTGTTTTTGAACATTTCAAATCATGGCTAATAAATAAAAAGCGAGTTAAATACCTTTATCATCCTGCATACTGTTAAAAAAATAATTTAAAGACGCTGATATTCTATCATGAACAAAAGGAACTTTCTTGTTTTTTCATTTTATTTGCAGTACGTATGCCTAGGTTTAGGTTTAATTGTTATAGAAGTAGCTGTGATTTGTTTATAACTGAAAGTTGTCGTAACTGCAAAATATTGTGTTAATCATTTCATATTGCTAATAATATATAATAAATATAATTTTTTATGTAAACTAAGATTAAAAAGGATTACTTCAGCTGGGATTAATTTTGAAATCTTAAGGATCTATTTTCTAGTATACTTCAGTATTTAGTGTAGTTTGTATAAGGTTTCAGTGACTTCACAATGAGTATGTGTAAAAATTCGTGGTGATAACAGCTAACTGGGATTACAAAAAAATTATAATAATGACCATAAGAAACCTTAACTTGTCACTGCTCACAGTATGTGATGAGCAGGCGTTTGCAGTGCTGTGAAGGTAATTAATATTGTAAGCTTCAATGACAGGAATAAAGATATTAATATAGTACGAAAAACTTTTTTATTTATATGTTAAAATGGTTGTTATTGTAAATTTAAATAATTAATTGTAAGTTCCAACTAGTAACTGAAATATTCACAGTGACCATGAATATTAGTGATTGAATAAAATAGCACAACTAGCAGAAACATTACTGAGTTTGAAAAATGGTCAGTGTTTTACTGTCCTGAACAGTGTCTAGGTGATTTTTGTGACTAAGGCTGGTGACTAGTCAGTAAAAGATGAACTAAACTCTAGGCTGCCATTCGTTGTCAGTATATAAAAATTTTGCTGCTTCAGAGGAAATTAGTATTTTCTCTGTGAGGATGCACATTCTAGTGATCAGCCATGGGTAGTCTAATTCTTCAGCTCCTGGTCTCTTGAAGGTAATTAAGTGTACACTGTTAGTGACCCAACGATGCATCTTTCCTTCAAAAGGATTGTTAGCATCTTGAAGAATGTGTTGTTTCTTGAACACAGCATTTTTAATGCTTGAGAACTTTGTTTCAGAGGACATGTCAGTGAGTTGTCAAGACTTCCTTAAATTAATTGAATGAAATTAAGAAGTAGGCCTACTTAAACCTGTTATGCCAGCACCAAGTACAAAATTTTGAAAAGTTAAAATTATAACATCATTCTTACTTTTTACTCTTTGTGTCGCATATGTGTGCAATTCTGTTTTTTGTGTTAATAGAGTTGAGTGTTTTTTAAGTAAGTGGTTATAGGCAGAGAAATTTTAATTTTTAATTTATAAAACTATTTAAAAAACCATCAAGTAACTATACACAAAAAATGTATTCTTCATGTAACATATGTTCAGTTGGCACTGACTAGGAAGATCAAAAGAAAAAAGTGATGATGTGTTGAAAATAAGATTGTATGGATGGTGAAAGGTTGTACTAGGATAGAGCATACAAGATAAGCTGGGAGTCAGTAGTGCCGTGGACGACATCAGAGACTACTGGCAGAGCTGGTAAGCAAATGCGGGAAAAGTGGCAGCAGGATGTATTCCACATGTGGCCCTGTGATATAAGTATAAGCCTGGAGGAAAGAGAAGTGTTAGAAGATGCAGGAAGAGATAGGAGATGGATTTGGAGTTATAATGGGCATTGTGCATGAACACTGGACCCCATAAGAAGATGACCTACAGCAGAATTTCTTTATTGAGAATTGATTGTGACATGCTGTAGGAATTATACAAACTCCCTCTAAGTGATAATACTGAAAACCTGTTGAAAGTAAATTAACTCACTTGTAATATAAAGGTGTCAACTGACAGTATTAAAAATGCTGTTATCTAAAGCAAAATACCTAGGTGTGAAATTAGTCTACAGTGACTACAGATTATTAATTAGGGACTGAGCTATCAACGGTTTTTGTAATGCTGTATTAAGGGGACACAGAAAGCAAAAAAAATTTTTTATTCAAATTTTAATTTTAAGCCCATTTAAAAGCTGAGGTTTTTCTGAATGCACTGATGTGCAACACTTGTTATTTTTAACAAAAATTCACAAAAAAATGTGTTTTTGAAAAATATATTACACCTTTTCACAGCTGCCATCAATTTAAACTTCCATATTCAAACACGCATAACTTTTAAATAACTCCACCAAATTTCATAATTCTTTTTTCAAACCCTACTACATTTCATGCGCAAAGGTTGGTAGCACTCAGCTGTTCAACTGCTTTCAGTTCGCAATTGTAATAAATTGTCTCCATAGAATCACTCAAAACTCAACTTTCATATGTTTTCCGTTTTATCTGGATTACCGAAAGTATGGTTTTTCAATACATAAGGATCATTTCTATGACTCTGACATTGAACAGTGAGTCATAGCAAGATCAGTTGTTATAGAAACACAAAAATCTCTTGAACTAAAAGAGATGAAAAATTTAATTCAAAAAAGAGTTTACATGATAGAAATTGTTATTTTTTTTTATATAAATTTTCTATATAAAGTCTGAAGTTAGTTTATGAATTTGTGAAAAATATATTTTTAGATTTGACTGTAGCATAAATCTAAGACCTTGAACCCTTACCATAAATTACCTACGTTGAGACTGAAGCCTAAAGTTGTAACAATCCACTCAGTTGTCAGACTAAAGGGAATTTAACACAGATCTAATTTTAAAAAATTTGTAGCATTTATAGTATGACTTCCAAATTAAAATTGTGACTTTACTAAACAAAAATAGGGTAAACAGAATTGTTGAAATTTTTATGATAAATGAAAAATTATTTAATATCAAAATTTATCCAAGAAATAATGTACTCTATAAAAAATGATAATTCTAAATAATAAAAATGATAATTTTAAATGATAAGTTCTGCAGCTCAATGACCTTTCTAGTAACTTTTCTTGTGATTGAGAAGTCTGCTTGGAGTAATGTTCTGCAAATATTTTTCAGTGCACAAGAATCTGTGGACATGAATTGCTCAATAACCATATTGAAAAAATAGCCCACAAATTCAAAAAAGCAAGATGCAGAATCTCATACAAAACTACAAACAAAACAGAACACACACTATCAAAACACACACACAAAGCACAAAACAAATTTGATCTACCTGGTGTTTACAAACTAAATTGCTCAGATTGCAACAAATTCTAGGCTGGACGTAGCTTCAAACAAAGATACACTGAACACACAAAGGCACTACACTCCACTACCGAATCTACCTTTGCAAACCACCTCATTGAAGCAAACCACACATACAAAAACATCGACATTAACATGGATATTCTACACATACACATAAAAGGCTGAAAATTAGACACTCTTGAATAAGTGAAATATACAAACACAGAAAAACACATAAAAATTACATCCAAATCAAACAGACACAATTCAAATCACACGCATTATTCGAACATATCACAACCCACACACACAACATCGATCCTTCATAAGTCGACCCCATCGCCAAGAACAAGACGGACAGCGCTCCCAGATGCAGCTTCTGACAAAGCTTAAAATGAGCAAAAATTGGATCGGGCTATAAGGTAAAACTTTTACGTTTTTACCCACAAAAAACTTTGTGTTCCAAGTTGGTAGTGATTTAATTATATTTAATTAATCAATGGACACACCATGGACAATGAAATCCAAGAACATTTTTTTTGTTTCAGTTAAAACATGAAATTATTTCAAAAATAGTCTTTGCTTCCATTACAATCATTTTAAACTACTACAGAACTAATCTGTTTGTCACTTTTTTATGTTGCAGGTGTGCAATGAAATGTTTTGAAAAAATTATGCATAATGATAGGAAGGCAATCTTAAAAAAAATCAACAGTTTTTGATTCCAAAAATATACAAGATGTTTACCTGACAGGATTAATAACAGCATTACCAGTTAAAAGAAGAAGGAAGTAAGGAAAACTCTGATTTAAATAAAACATCAACATTTAATTATTTTGTAATAGTAGCTGAGAAACGTATTTGGGTATGTAGAAATGCATATGTAAGTTTGCATGGTATTACTGTTATGTGGGTTCTTAGACTAAACAACTTTTGCTAGCTGATGTAACTCCATGATATCGACGTGGTAAAAATGATGGCCAAAAAGTTCCCCCTGAATGGTTTATGAAAATAAGGGATCATATTGAGTTATTTCCTGTTAACGATAGTCATTATTCTGAAAAAAATAACTGAAAAAAATACTTAGATGCTAACCTAAATATAAAAATTATGTATGAACTATTTCAAAAAAAATATCCAAATTCTTCTATTAAATACAGTTCTACAGAAAATATTACAAAGACCATTTTAATTATTCATTTGGAAGACCACAGATTGACACATGTGAGAAATGTGAGGAACTAATAGTAAATATATGGAGTCTTTATTAAATGACACCGCAAAGCGAGTTGCAGTGAATTAATATGAATTAATGAATTATGAATTAATTATACATAAAAGGCGAGCTAAGAAGTTTTATGCAACAGTTAAAAGTATCCAAGAAAAGCAAATTTGACAAAACCGTTCTGGGTATTTCATTTGATTATAGGCCTATTTCAAACTTATCTCTTCCAGTTATTCCAGTACAGGAGCTATTTTATTACAACCAACTTACTGTTAATACATTTGGAATTCATAATTTTCATGATGATTCATCAATGTTTATTTATATCATCAAGGTATTACTGGGAAGGGCAATAATGAAGTGTGTTCATTTATATGGGACTATATTAAAAATTATGTAGATAATTGTGTTCAACATCTTTATATGTTTTCGGATGGAGCATGTGGGAAAAGAAAAACAATTCCATGGTTAGATTCTGTTCAGCTCTTTGTGAAACTGGTAGATTTAAAACTGTGACTCATTACTGTCCATTCCAATTACACTCTTTGATACCATGTGACCGTGACTTTGCATGTGCTAAGAGATTAATCTACCGCAATAATAGAATAATTCATTCAAACAATATTGTGAATTATTAATTTCTTCAGCAACAAACAGGCAGTTTATAGTAACAAGGGTTACATCAGAAATGATTTTACTTCCATGTTCCTTAAAGAAATGGAAGTATGGTGATGGCAAAAAAAATCGTGTTCGAGATTATTGCAGATTCTGATTGTACTACATTCAAAACACGAAAAAAAGTCATTTTTCGAAAAGTGTCTGTGTGTGTGTCTGTGTGTCTGTAGATTTTTGTCTATGGCAAACGATAACAGCCGCAAATTCAAACAGAATCAAATAATGTTTTGCATACAGCCCTGAATTGTAGAGTTCTCAAGACCTATTGTTTTTGGTGAAGATCGGTTAAGGATAAGGGGTACTTTACCTGCAACATTTTATGTTTTAACAAGGGTATTTTCTTTGGCAAACGATAACATCCGCAAATTGAAACAGAATCAAATAATGTTTTGCATACCTTCCTGATTTACAGATGTCTCTTGATTTTGGTGAAGATCGGTTAAGGAAAAGGGGTAGTTTCCCTGCAACATTTTATGTTTTAACAATGGTAATTTTTTCTATGACAAACGATAACTGCCGCACATTCAAACAAAATCAAATATTATTTTGCATACATTCATCAATTATAGAAGACTGAAGGCCTATTGATTTTGGTGAAGATCGGTTAAGAGACAGGCGTAGTTTACCGGCAACATTTTATGTTTTAACAAGCTTAATTTTTTCTATCTCGAACGATAACTGCTGTAAATGCAAAGTGAATCAAATAATTTTTTGCATGCAACCCTGAATTGTAGTGGAATGAAGGTCTTTTGATTTTGGTGAGGATCGGTTACGGGGAAAGGGCAGTTTACCAGAAATATATTTTGTTGAAACAAGAGTAAAGTACTTAATTTTGATAAATAAGGTATCCTGATAAGAATATCTTAATAATCCACTGTAGAAACATAGATGAAATATCTATAAATGAAGAGGTTAGTTGAACGGGGTGGGGGTAATTTTCTAAAAATGAAAATTATAGTTGGAGGGGGAGGGGATAATTTTTATGTGTACTATGTTATCGGCAACAAAGCAGTAGTTTGTTGTTAAAATTCCTTCCTGGGCTGTTTGGCCGTAGTCCAATGTTTTCTGCAAAACCAGATGTTTCCGCAGTGCCGTCGACTGCCATCATCAGTGAAAATCGAGTGCGATAACTTGTGGTGGTATACGTTAGTGACCACAGTACTGTGGTTAAGGGTGAAGCAGTAAGTGGAAAATAGTAGTTTCTATAGAAACATTTCATTTCGTAAATGATTTTAAATATAAATCTTAGAACATGGAAGTCATGTATGGTTCTCCGAAGTTAAATGTGCCAGAAACGAGGACAAAATCACATCTTGACCGAATTGTGCCCAGACGGCCAGTCATGGCCTCAAATCAAGCAGAGTCCAGGGCAAACAAGGACATATTGTAGCCCTAGTTACAGGGTTCAGCAGACGACTGGTTTTCGTCATACCTCTTAAACAGAGAACAATGTGTGAGGATTGAAAATGTTTCCCATTTACAGTGGGGAACTGGAAGTAAGAAAAAGTGTATCATAAGTGGTTCAGTTCTTGGGCTAGTTTCAATTTATTATTTATTACCTTTGCTTTGGTAACTTCAATGAGACACTCACTGCTTTTTCGTATGTCTCAAAATACCTAAATGCTATGCATACAACTGTGGAACCAAATCTAAAAACTTAAAATTTTTATTGCAAGAAAATAAAATTTTTCTACATGTTCAAAAAACAAAATATGTATTATTTGATTTAAAAGAACAGAGGTCTTTACCAGTTCCTGTAAAATTTCATACTCACCAATTTAATATAGTAACAGATTGTGGTTGTGCCAGTTAGAACAAGTGGATACATATAAATATTAGGCATTACAGTTCAAATCACATGGAAAACTCACATAAATAATACAATATGACAATTAGGAGCCTCTTGAGAAAATGTATTTCTTAAAAACCATGCATCCACAGAGGGATGCTGCAAATGTGTATTTCGCTTCAGTTCATTCAAATTAGCATATGTAATTGGTTGTTGGGGCAAAACATGCATACCGTACCATATTTGAATCCTCTATTAACTTTAGAAAAACATTATATTAAAATTCGGTAGGAAAAAATGTAAGGCATAATTCATTTCCGTTGTTTTCAAAAATTAACTATTTACCTTTAAGACATTTTTATGTATATAAAATACTTAAAATAAATTTTATTAGACGTGGTGATTATGAAAAAAGAACGTTGAACAATTAAAGTGTAAAAATAAAACTCTTGATACATTTAGTTAAAAAGGAAATGTACGTACTAATATAATAAGTTTATTTGTGTTTTGTATTCTAGATTCTATAATTGTTTGCCTTTTGATATAAAAAATGTTTTATATAAAACAGTGTTTTTAAACATTTGAAATCATGGCTAATAAATAAAAAGCGAGTTGAATACCTTTATCATCCTGCATACTGTTAAAAAAATAATTTAATGACACTGATATGCATCATGAACAAAAGGAACTTTCTTGTTTTTTCATTTTATTTGCAGTACATATGCCTAGGTTTAGGTTTAATTATTATAGAAGTAGCTGTGATTTGTTTATAACTGAAAGTTGTTGTAACTGCAAAATATTGTGTTAATCATTTCATATTGCTAATAATATATAATAAATATAATTTTTTATGTAAACTAAGATTAAAAAGGATTACTTCAGCTGGGATTAATTTTGAAATGTTAAGGATCTATTTTCTAGTATACTTCAGTATTTAGTGTAGTTTGTATAAGGTTTCAGTGACTTCACAATGAGTATGTGTAAAAATTGGTGGCGATAACTAACTGGGCTTACAAAAAATATAATAATGACCTTAAGAAACCTTAACTTGTCACTGCTCACAGCCTGTGATGAGCAGGCGTTTGCAGTGCTCTGAAGGTAATTAATATTGTAAGCTTTAATAACAGAAAAAAAGATATTAATACAGTACGAAAAACTTTTTTTATTTATATGTTAAAATAGTTGTTATTGTAAATTTAATTAATTAGTTGTAAGTTCCAACTAGTAACTGAAATATTCACAGTGACCATGAATATTAGTGATTGAATAAATTAGCACAACTAGCAGAAAAAATTACTAAGTTTGGCAAATGGTCATTTTTTTAATGTCCTGACCAGTGTCTAGGTGATTTTTGTGACCAAGGATGATGACTAGTCAGTAAAAGATGAACTGAACTGTAGGCTACCATTCGTAGCCAATTCATAAAATGTTGCTGTTTAAGAGGAATTTAGTATTTTCTCTGTGAGGATGCATGTTCTAGTGGTCAGCAATGGGTAGTCTAATTCTTCAGCTCCTGGTCTCTTGAAGGTAATAAAGTGTACACTGTTAGTGACCCAATGATGCATCTTTCCTTCAGTTATCTAGAATTGAAATGAATAAAGGATAACTGTATCTGCAGTCTCCGTAGTAAGGCAGTTACTATCTTTTCCTTTGTTTATGATCTGTGCGTGGGTGGTGAACGATTCACCATCACTGTTCGAACATCTCCACACGAGTTAATGGTTAGTCAACAAATCGTTGCCATGATCGAGTATCGATAACCAACGATGTTCGTGCAATAATGATTTCTTGCGAAGATCCATTACATACGGGGGGGGGGGTACAAGACACTTTTTCCAAACAATTTATATACAGTAGAACTCGCGAATAACGAACTAGTTTATAACAAGGACTCGGATGTAACGAGCAAAAGTACGAGATTTGTTTGGTTTTGTAGCTTAGTAAAGATAAGTAAACTCGCTTTTAACGGGTAGGAACGCATTTGAGATTTGGTTGTAACGAGGATATAACTTGGTTTTATCGCAGGCTTGTTCATGGGTTAAGGTCCTATCAAAAGTTAATTACAATACAGCATTATAAACATTCATTTAAAATCATTAACGCAATTTAGTGAAACTAATAATGTAAGTGATGAATTCGTGGAATATTTAAATAAATTATAAAACTGCTTTGAATGACGAGTCTCTGGAACGTCGATTCAACCTTCAGACTTGTAGGGCCAGGATTTTCTGTAGGGGTTTCTCCCTTAGCTGATATGCTCCAGATATTTGTAGGGCGCCAGAGACTCTCCCTTCACCCTCTCTCGTCTGCTACATAACACACACACACATTGTATGCCATGTACCCAGCAGCTGCGCGAGATACGTGTATCTTTACGAGGATGTGAGAGTAGGATTTGTTGGCAGAGCTGAATTCGATTTCTCGAACCCCCGACTCGTTTGTCAGGAATCAGTGGGCATTTCTCAGAGTTTTGTTACTGTATAGACATCAGCAGTTTATACAGCCCCCAAGACCCTATACCAAACATTAGCTGCCAATATGTTTGGAAAATTGAAAGAGGAGAACGAGAAATGGGGTCTAAACGTAAACACTAATAAACAGAATATCTGAAAATAGGAGACATGCAAGAAGAAGATCCAGATCTGTAAATCCATAGAATCGGAAAGTGTGGTGAATTGGAATAACTTATTTAGGAATCATTATTTCAGAAGATGGAACAACAAAAAATGACATGAAAAATAGGATACAACAGGGAAAAAGTGTTATTCGTTTGCTAAACTCGTTACTTTGGTCGAACAAAATTAAACTTCAAACTAAACTGACAATCTACACAACTATTGTCGACCCCATTTTAACTTATGGGTGCGAATGGTGGCAACTTTCAAATGAAGAGAAAGAGATGATAGAAACTGTGGAAATGGACTTCTTAAGAAGAGCGTGTAATATTTCTAGAATGCAACGTGTTAGAAACGAAGATATAAGAAGGAAAACAGGGTGCGTATTTACAACAGCAGGAAGAATAGAATCCAGACAGTTGTTATGGTATGGTCATGTACAGTAAGAGGATGGAGGAGAAGCGATGGCCAAAGAAAGCATTGACTTACACACCACAAAACAGGAGAAGAAAAGAAGACTGACAACACTGGAGAACAGAAATTAGGAAAAGCACGAGAGATCGAGCTATTGAAGATCATGACTGGAAGGATAGGGAGAAATGGCGATCGAAATGCGGGGTGCGGCGTAGACTGTGGGACCCCCGCTAATAATAATAATATAAAACTGTTTTGATATCTACAGATACAAAATTACTAAGCAAACAAAAATAATTGATTTTTTAAGGTTAATTAAGTTCTGTGTATGAAATATAATTTTGACGACTCCATTTAGAACGAAGAACAAAAAGAGAAATAAATTAGAGTGATTTTTCTTGTAATTTAAAAATAAAAATATTGTACATGTGGCATGGAAAGTTTTGCGTTTTTGCCAGATAGCCGGCTGATTTTTGGTAAGTTTATACAACACAGTTACTTTTACTATATTTCGCGAATGCACTATACGTTAGTATTCAGAAAAGAATGTTAGCGTCTAAAAAATGTTTAAAGTCTTATTTTAACACACGTCGTTTTATTTCTTTTAAAACCTAAAACGTTTCCTCATACTACAATGAAGCATCCTTGCTGGTCCGACTAAGACAGAGTACAAAGTTTTAACCCTCCCCCCTCCATTTATACAGCTAGCCGTGGCCACCAAAGGAACAAACAAGTCCATAATTTACAACAGTCCTCCCCATCCAATAACCCCTAAAAATTATAATAAATTACTGAAGAAATTGAAACGTCAGATACAAAAGATATATTTACGCACAATTTGATTTCGCCATTTTTACAAACACAAGTTTCATTATAACGATTCTCTCACATACCTGAAACAGGATTTCAAACTCCCGGAATCTTGTAGCTGTCGTCTCTGTTAAAGATGTTTATATTTTTGTATTGCCTCTCTTATCATCCGTGGAGTTATAAATCTTCCTTATAATCGACCTACTTGCAAACAACCATATTAGAAATATATGTGCAAATGTGTGTGTGTGCGCGCGCGCGCGTATGTATGTGGATACGTTCGCATACCTGTTAGCAAGTGTTAATAACAAGCGTTAGTCTATCAGAAAAACACAAATAAGAAAAAGTTGCTCAGAAGGTTGCAAAAATTATTTGTTGTTCACGCAAAAATTAGTTATTTATTGAGGTCTAACGTCAGTCAGTGCTATAATTAAAAACCATTTTGTCATTGGTATTAAAAATCCAAGCGTTGATAACAAGTATTAGCTTATCAGGAGAACTGAAATTAAGAGAAAATTGCTCAGAGGCGATAAATAGTATTTCATTAAGTTCTGCGTTGTGCCTTCACACGAGGCCACCATGGTGGCGCCACCGTGGCCGCGCCACCACGTGAAAACGTAAGTTCAAATGAGCTCTTTCACACGAGGCCGCACCACCAGTTTTGGCAGCGCCACCAGCCGACTGCGAGTCGACATGCTGCGATTTTTCAAGCCACCAGGTTGTTCCCTTCTATCTTACCAGCTCCTTCACACGAGGAGCGACCAGACGTAGCCACCAAGTCAACACAGAATGAGGATCGCCAAAAAAACCATCGATGTTTAACATCGAGCAGACTACATCGATGTTTTCAAGCCGATATTGGAAACTGCACTTTTATTGTCACTATTTTTGACAAAATGTTTCCATAATTTACTTTTGGGTGGCATAATTAACGGGTGGATAATTATCAACGATGACGATGATATTAAATATGCAAATATAAACTATTTGAATTATATTGTAACACTATCACAATTAAAAGAGAAACTAGAATTAAAAATAACTGTAAAAGACAAAACTAAATCTGAATGAAAACCAAATACTACTAACGTAAAGGGTAAACCGTTATTCCGTATGTTTGCAAGCTAACTTTGAAACTGTTAAAACATATGTAACGGTCTCCTATGAAACGGTTTTGTTCTATTTTTAGTTTTACCACGTAGCTCCATGTACATGGTACTTGCTATCTACCAACTAGCCAACTACCTAGGATCTACCATTAACATCTAAAATAAAAATTTGTCGATGTAAAATAAACAAAATTTAACAATAATTCTAAGTTTTTATTACAAATTTGTTAAAAATGTTCAAAGGAAAAATACAGAAACGAAACCATCGATTGTAAAACATCAAACATCGAATGTTAAGCATTGATGTTTTTCGACCATCGGCTATCGATGCTCATCCCTAGTCAACAATTAATTGCCGTTCACAGTTCCTTGAGGAGCATTTGTTGTCACTCTCCCCTGTTGTTTGTATTTTATTTATTTTTTTTATTATTATTTTATTATTATTCTATAGTTATTTTGTTTGTATTTTGCATTTTATTTTGTATTTTTGTAACCAGTCTCAAATATTTTACAAGGCGAGAACGTTGTTCCGATTCTGAGAAGGTCTTACACGTTTTATACTGAAAAATTTATATGTGAAATACAATCGAGACCAGCGCTGTGGGATCTGACGTAAAACGAATATTATATGACGACATGTTAGTGTCCATACCAGTCAGACTCCTTTAAATGTAAAACCAGTTCGTCAAAAGATGCTATAGATATTCTTGTATAGTTAAAAAAATTTTCCTTGTGCTTTTGAAGATCATTGAACAAAAGGCAAAATATCCCTTTAGAAGATCGGTCCTGTAAGAGTGGGTGAATCCAAAAATGTCTTATTCACTTGCGCTGTTTTCGCGACTTTATGTAAGTGTACACAAAAAATTGAGGCTGCTATTTCTTCCAACTCCATTTCAAGACTGAAGCTCTCTTGATCGCTTTCTTGGTGGCAGGAACAAAAAGATCACGCCACCCGTGGTGGCGCCACCAGCATCTGTGGTGGCGCCACCATGGTGGCCTCCTGTGAAGGCGGCCTAGTGCTATAATTAAAACGATTAATTAAAACGTTTGACAGCAGAATTGATAAGAAGCTTTAGTTTATCAGGAGAACAGAAGATAAGGAGAAGTTGCTTGGAAGGTAGCAACGATTTAATCAGTGGCGAAGCATGACAAAATAATTTTGGTAGACATAAAAAAACCAGCCAAAAGTAACCTCTTACTAAGATTATTGACGTTCTTAATGAACCAGTAAAACTGTGGTAAATAGAGTTAATACTACGTCTATCAGATAATAGTTAAGTGACTGTCTGAAACACACGCGGTTTTATATAATTTATCCTAAATATAAAAAAAACCTATCGTATTGTTATTGGTGTCGTTTATGAATCTTAATTAGAAAATATTGCCAAAAAAAAAACATAAATTTTATTCACATTTTGTAATGATGACAAATCTGGATTACTGCAGGCATTAAACAAACGGTTCATATTTTCTTGTAAATGAGAAAACGACACACCGTGTCTCTTTTTTATTTTATTTTTAGTTATAGAATCAGCTCCCGAGAGATTGCCGTGAAATTTTGAATCACTCTGTATATGTTCTTTCATGAAAGACTCTTCCGTTGCTAGTAAATTTAAAGTTTCTAAATAATTGCCCTCAATGAGAGATTGCTCATTTTCCTTATGCCTACTAAAAGCTAACTCTTGTCTCCCTAAATAACAAACAACATCTACCAAACGGCCTAGTATCCTTCGATTTCGTGCTACATTTTCATTGTGCTGTAATGCTTGAATTCTAGGTGTTTCGGAAAAACAATTTCAATTCTGTTTGTGAAACATCTCAGAATTTTTCACTTGAATTCTGGGATGAAAACACTTGTCTTCTCTGATTTATGGGATGAGAACTAAACCGTCTGTTGGAGGCATTTGAGAGTAGGTAAAATTTTGTGGCTACCGACATACCGTCGCTGTCACTACCGCTATCGTGAATCATGGTTACACTACATGTATTTAAAAATTTAAGTAACAGCTACAATAATAATAACGAGAAACACCTACTTGCGGGGACCGTCTGCCCTGGTGTAGCTCCCCTTCGTTTCGGCCGACGCCTCCGAGCGATCGAGCTTCTTGTTCCCGCCAGCGCGCCTCTACGTTCCTGCGGGCGATGCCCTAAGGGACCATGGAGTCGCGCCCCCGGCGTGGCATTTGGCTGGAGCATGAAAATCAGCGATGGCCGCACGACGTACAAGCTTTCATGTACTCGTGGACCGTACCTTAACACCTTGTGCCGAGCAAACGGCCGCGCTGAACTGTTTGCACCTGGCGTTCAACAGACACAGGCCTAGACAACGCGCAGAAATCAGAGACAGAGACCCGTGCGTCCGCTGTTTGTCTAATAACGAGAAATTCGTTCTTGACAAACGTATTCTGTACAACTGTTGCTCACAGTGATATGTCTAGTGTTCCCTATTCTCATGAATCAGACATTATTTTATCCTCGGTATGCACACATGTCATACACGTGTGATGTGCTATGTGCGATCATCTGTGTGAGTATTCCGCGATATGCACGTACCCTCATGCACACCAACAATGTACGTATAAACAATACTCACGCGGTGGTGTGATAAAGATATACGCGGCGCAAGCTTCAATAATGAAGCATATATAAAAATATTTCCATACTTGGCATCGCAAAAATGTTAAACAAGTCGCAACGACCAGACAAACGAACCAAATTAAATAAAATCAGTAACTGGTATTGTGTAACATTCTGGTAACGAGCCAGAATTCAGTTCACTAAGGCATTTACTGTTTCGGGAAAAATGAACGGTAAATAATGGGCGTTGGAAAGAACAATATCGATATGGAGAACCGTACATGACTTCCATGTTCTAAGATTTATATTTAAAATCATTTTCGAAATGAAATATTTCCATAGAAACTACTTCTTTCTTCAGCCTTAACCACAGTAATGTGGTCACGAACGTATAGGCCTACCACGTAACATATATCAGTGCACTCGATTTTTACTGTTGATGACAGTAGATGGCACTGCCGAAACGTCTGGTTTTGCAGAAAACACTGGACCACGGCCAAACAGCCCGGAAGGAATTTTATCAACAAACTACTTCTTTGTTGCCGATAACGTAGTACACACATAAAAAAGTATCTCCTCTCCCTTCTACTATCATTTTCATTTATAGAAAATTACCCCCTCCCCCTCAACTAACGTTTTCATTTACAGATATTTCATCTACCTTTCTACCGTGGATTATTATGACCTTCTTTTCAGGATACTTTATTTATAAAAATTGAGCACTTTACTCTTGTTAAAACATAAAACGTTGCTGGTAGACTACTCCTTCCCCTTGACTGATCTTCACCAAAATCAATAGACCTTGAGTCCTCTACAACTCATGCACATATGCAAAAAATGATTTGATTCTGTTTGAATTTTCGGCAGTAGTAGTATAAAAGTGGGGGTTAGAAAACACTTCCGGGTTCCAGTTGAAAACACTACCGGGTTCCAGTTCATGACGTCATAGAGGCACTGGCAGCTGGTGTCCGAGCTGTCCATGTGACGTCACTGTTTTGTGTGTGTGTGTGTATGTGTGACTGAAACACTTCCGTGTTCCAGTTCATGACATCACACAGAGGCTCAAGTCGCTGGCGTCCGGATGGCTAAAACCTGTTTCAAGGCGTCACGGAGGCCGTGGTTTCTGCATGTCCAAAATTTGGTAGCCGAAAACAATGTGTAGCGGATGGGGGTACCCGGAATTCGGCGGTTGCCCGGACGCGCAGAGGCTATGTCATCGGGTACCGTTACTCGAAATTTTGGGGGTATCGGGTACCGTTACCCGAAATGTTTAAATCAACGGATGGGGGTACCCGAAATTTGTGGGTACGCCCACATGACGCATGTATAAAACACTGGTTATGACGAAATAGGAGGCTGGGTGGATATGCTAGCTGGTTCGACGATTACGTGATGTCTGAAATTTGACACCCGAAATGTTTAGAACAACGGATGGGGGTACCCCGAAATTTTTGATGTTCAATATTTGACAACCGAAATGTTTAAAACAACGGATGGGGGGGTACCTGAAATCTCTTGGTGTCCGAAAGTTAACACCCGAAATGTTTAAATCAACGGATGGGGGGTACCCGACATGACGCATGTGCTCGACTGCGAGGCGAGAAAGTTTGTTTCCGCAAAAAATAAATTATAGCCCCTCCGGGATTTGAACCCGGGACCTCCGGTACTCCAAACCGGCATGCATCCACTACACCAAGGGGCCGTTGTCGTTTAACTGTAATTATTTTTGTACTTATACTTCTCGTCTCTTACTTGCAACTATGAGGTGGACGAGTGATATCTACTGTTGTCCTATGTGTAAAACCATAAAAGCACAATATAAGTTTATTTATTATTAAAAATAAATAAACATTTTTTTATACTTTTATTTTTTACCTCTCATCCTCTTCCTAGCGGCCAGAGGCGAATGAGAGACCGCTACGCTTTTTTTAACGTAGTTTCCCCAACTTTACAGATTCGTAAAGCAGGCCTACTCCACGTTATCTATCGCTGTACTATTAACTAATACAGTGGTAGATAATGATAAGATACACTATGCAATGCTAAGTCAATGTATAAAAGCAGTACATATATTTTTTATTTATTTACTTTTTTTTATTTTTTTTTATTTTTTTATCGGGTGTATATGTTGTTCATACATGATGCGTATTCACATTTGCTGTACCGTAATGAGTAATTTTCACACCCATACTGGTTCTTGACGAGTTTACAGGTATATCTACCGTGCCAGTGACCCGTCTCGAACTACCAGAACTACGTTTATGAGTATTTCTACCGCGACAGTGACGTAGTCAAGGTTAACACTCACGCACACACTACGGTACCTAATTCTACGTTTATGGACATTTCTGTCACGTAGCATTCACACTAACACCATGATGAAAACATGTTCACAACCGACTATATTTTATTTCGTTGCCGCAACCATTCTGCATAAAACAAAGCTTTGCGCAATGCACAGTGTAAGGGGGGAGTGGTAACGGGTTGACGATGAGGAACAGGACATTGTATGATGGGTACAAAGGATCTAGGAACTACAGGTGCTTGAATATCGTTTAAGTCAATCACCTCATCATGGTGATACAACTGTCGTAAGAAATTTGCCTTCTCAAACCCTTTTGTATAGACAACAGAACTGTCTGAAAAAAAGTCTGCAACGATGCGTACCATATTCTTGTACGGCACATTACCATCGTTCCACCGAATTCTGTGATAATGTGTTTCCAACCAGTCATTGAGTTTTTGAAATTTCAGGTGCAGTCGTGCACGTTCGTATGGTGGAGCGAACAACACGATAACAAAACGTCCGGTTGTTATATCAACTGCAACGAACTCTTTGATTACATATTCATTTTTGTCACCACGAAACGCTTCAAACTCGGCAATAACCGTCCTATTCAAGTTCATTTTTCCGAGTGACACTTGTTCGCATCGAATACGTTAATTTTTTCAAATTCCCCCTCTACTTTTCCTTCCAATACCAGTTCATCGTAAAGACGATCAAATGTTAGCTGTTGGTCATGACGACTGCTTTCCAATCGAAAAAACGAGGGGAAAAAGAAGGATGGTGGTACATAACACCCCTTGGCTACTACCTGATTAATGTGCGACTTGAAGTGATCTTGATCATAAAACAAGCGAACAAGATATTTCTTTAATACTGTCAATAAACAACCAAAACGGATCCACTCGGGTTCTGTGAAAACAAATTTTTCGGTCTTACTACCTTTAATCCGAACAAACGTTTTCCCAAAGTTACGACTGATCATCACACTCTTCTTCTTTTCACGGTTTTCACCTTCTTCGTACAATAACATACTGGATAGTAACTGTTCACGAAAGATCAACAAGTAATTCCACTCAGAAAAGTCAAGTAATATACGTTTCTTTTTTCCGTTTGTAAACAAAACACCCGGTTCATAGTTGAGTTCGTTAAACAGTCCGACGGTAACGAACTTAGTGTAACAGTTAATAGGATATGCAAGAGATAAGTAAACGTTATACTCACAATGCCTGCTGCTGCTGCTGCCGCCGCTACCACAGTCACCTTCCATCGTTGAGACGGACTGATCTTGTTACAAGCTAGAGATCGCTAATACCTATCTTTATAAACTGGTAGAGGGGAGAACAAGTTTTTTATGACAAACGATGAACAGTATTCGACAACGCTGTGTACTGTACTATCCTATCGTGAATAATCAAAGCGTAAGCGGTAGTTTTATCTGGAAAATTGTTACTGGATTCAAATTCTAAACGCACATCAACGGCAGACGACTTGATTGGTTCTTCTTGTCTGGAACAATCGATGACAAACAACGGTGCTTTCGTTATAAATTCATTAGGTGTCAAAAGAGGCGTTCTGTTGCGACGGTCGTAGTATGATGTTTGAAAACGTGTATACATGTCGTAGAACAGTGCGTAACGTTTTTTTTCGATATCCTGGTTCAGGTTATCGTACGGATAGTATTTATCGTTCAGAAATAGCTTGACATTCGTTAAATTGCAGTGATCAAATTCCGACGCGTTTTTCGCTATATTGTTCTTTCTGTCCGTCTGAAATATCAGTATCACATACCGTGGTTTTTCCAACTGTGACGATGTCTTCAAGGTCCACGAATGTCGATTTGTCGTCGGTAGAACGGGATACTCGTGCAATTCCCAACTGCGGAACGGCATCACCAGTTCATGATCCTCCTCGATATGCTCCAATAGCGGTTCACATTCTTTTTATTTTTACGACGTCGACCGCTTCCTATTGCTGATTTTGCTTTCATGGCCGCTGCAACTGCTGTCGCATAAGCTCGTTCGCTGATACCCGAATCCAAAGCCTTTACCCGTCCCCACGCTTTTTCCGCGAGTTTACGATCTGCAATACGTCTACTTTCGTTGTCTTTGTATTGAGCGTAAGCGATGTCGTGTTCGCGACAGGCTTCGTCTAGTTGATTGATTCCACGATCACCACGCGCTAATCTTTCTTCGAGTTTCGTGTCCACAGAATCTGTAACCCGGCAGATGTAATTCGACAGGTAGTGCGTCCACCGCTCGATTGATAACTGACGAAACAACGGACGGTACAACGTTTTTAAGCACGTTTCCGACGCCCCACCCCTTTTTCCTCTTAACGTTGTTGTACATCGTAAACCGATCTCCAGTCTTTCTCTTCTGTGTTTTTATCGTATTCATCTATTAACCTTTTTATTTCCTTCGTGTCGAGTGTCCACTCGTCTTCTGAACTACGTGGCTTAGACAATTTCAATAAGTAGTAATCCAGTTGATACTGAAATGTTTTAACGACTTTATACATCTCGCTCTTTACGTATCGTCTCACGTCATTTAATTGTTGTAAGTTAACAGCATCGCTCTCCGCAAAACCATCCGCTACGTCTGTTATTCTCTTTTCCGCCGCTTTGAAAACACCATCTTCGCCCAAGCTAACGGTGTTCTGCAACATGTATTTTACGTTAACCGCGTCATCTCCAAAAATCGGTGAACTCACTCCCGACAACCAGCTCTGCCCAAACAAATAGCTGTTCGATACTTTTTTAATGACGTTCGAGTCTACATAGGTTTTGTTAACCGCATCGGTCGCTTGTTCTGGACTTCGAACGTTGATTACCCATCGATCTCGTGCATCGATGACCTCACCTCTCTCTTGACTCGAGTGTTGTATACAGTTGTCATCAACGTAATATTTGTTGACTACGTCTTTAACGTCTACAGGAGTATCAACATTTTTCAATCTACACCCTTTAACGTCCACGCTTTTACGTTCATCATCGAGTAGCAGACAATGTGTTTGCATATAAGTCAGAGATACAGCATCCTTTGCTGCATCCGGTTCGTTCAGATTGCGGATCTTTTTGTTTTCAACATCTATATGCCCATCATTCGTAATCTTAAATCCTACAGTATCGCGTAATTGTCTTTTTGTTTCTCGTCGCACGCTCACGGCGCTTTGATGTCTCCCGAACTTGTCCACAACCATTGTACGACTGCACGCTACAAATGATGTGCTAACCGTTTTAAGTAACGACACTGTGGTGACCATCGCGTGTGTAACACAATCGGATCGTCACCCTCTTTCCAACGAAAGATTTCTATACCGCAAAATGAACATCGAACCCTGTCAATTTCATTTGTGTAATGAAAGCCTGCGGCAACCATAGCGGTTGGACTGATGAAATGCACAGGCCATGATGTAAAGGTTTTCAGTCTCTCGTTTTCGACTTCAAAGTCAGGTGTCAAATCTAACCCGCACATGTTGACAGTGTTGACGTCAATGAGTTGTTACACCGACGTTCATAAAATTTATACGATAATGTTGGCTTCACGTAATTCCTCCACAACGGAGATGATTTCGTTGTCGTGTCCGGTGTGACCGGCGCGTTTTGAACTTACCAGCAGTCTTAACCCTTCAACCAGTTCGTTGGAATCGTTCCAGTGTACGTAATCGATACCACGTCCGCTGCGCGGTGGGAACAATCGGGCGATTATCTCTCTGTACTTTACACCTTTGTTTGTATTTATTTTAGCACCGGGTAAATGATAATGTTTATGTGCGTTAGTGTCCGACAGTATAGATTTGTACGCTGCTAAATCGTTTTCATCGTAGACGCTCTTGTTGGGTTCTTTCATAAACATAAGTTCGTAGAGACCCGGTGTACCCCTGTATCGTTTTCCAGCTATGTAGAAGCTGTCGTCTTGATTGATCTCCAACACCGAATTTCCCACCATCCATTTGTCTGCAACGTTACGGATACCGTACGTATGATCCATCTTTTTTTCTCGATCATCAGATAAAGCGAGTAGTAAGTATTTCCTCGCGAGCGGACCTTCGACAGACTGTTCAACGTATTCTTGTGCTTCGTGTCGACCTTCGGGTGTTGCTAAAAACTCTTCAAGAGTCACGTTCGATGTTTCGACATCAGGAGTTTGTGCCAACACTTCCGTTCTAAGGAATCGAGGTTGTGATGGTGGTGGTGTCATCTCGACAGCTGTCTTCATATCTTCATCTTCAACATTTATTTTTTTAATTTTATCACCGGAGACATTCAACTTTTCCGAAATCTGGGTTAACGGTTCCAAAAGAGGTTTGTACTTTCTCGTTAACGCTTCATCGCTCTCTCTGATGTCATGTTTCAACGCGCGATACTTTTGTCTTATGTTATCGCTAATTGCATCGATTTCATGTGTCAATTGCTTGTCATCCATCTTGACACTGATGACTTTCTCGCACAAACTATTCTATTTATGTATAAAACGATCGAAACCCACTCTGTATCTACCCGCGTTTATCGGTGAGTCCTTGTTGATGACTATGAATCCGTAACGATCCTTCCACGCTTCGGCGCACATCGCTTTGAACTCTTCGTATTTCATATCTGTGTTAACGTGATCGTTGTAAACGTGACGTAAATTGAGATCATCTTGTCTGAACAATACTAAGAAATTGGTATTATCACGCACCAGTTGCTTTGGCACCAGACTGTACGTCTGACAAAGGTACAAAGTGTCCACACCGCTATGCCGTCCCATAGCGAAATATTTTCGTATGTTATTCTGCCGTTCACATACCACATCATCGAACAACATGATTGAATTAGGTACAATTTCGTGCGGAGGTGGTACTTCATCGTTTTCACTGTATGTGAAGTACGTCATTCCTTCGTCAGCGAGAGCATTAAAAACGTCTTCCAACATACGATATTTTGGTTGAAATAACGATTTGGAGAACACGTACAGGTTCTGAAATCGCAGTCCGTTTGAATCGAATAACATGTTAAAGGCAACGTTTGACTTCCCGCTGCATGACCCGCCGCACACGATACATCGAACTGTGTTTGGAAACAGTGGACTGTGTTTATTATATGCAACTTCACCGTTGTACTTAGCAGAGTCTACGTTCTTAACATTTAACTTTAACGATTGTTGTTCAATCTTCATCTTAACTCGTTTACGTTCGGTTAAATACTGTGGTAATGTTATTATATCAGATCTTTTTTATGTATCCACGAATCGTGTTTACCGTCAAAGCCGAGCCAGCGCACTTGCACGCGATCACCTTTACGTTGTAATATTTTCTCAACGAGATACACATCACCAACGCTGGTTTTACTCAATTCTTGTTCATAAAACCCACCTTCCACAACGTCACCCGTGTGATCTTTCAACAAGTACGTAACCGGTACGGTTGGCTGAACTCTGTGCACTGTATATATCTCGTTCGTCCAGTTTGGTGTATAACCTTTAGCGAATGTGATTTTGTATTTACTGATACGCACTCGATCGCCTATTTTAAACTTATGTTTCTTGCTCACTTTCCGCTGTACGGTATTTTTTCTTATTCGTTCCAACACAATTTGCTCGTTGCTCTTGTCGACTTGTCGCGGCTTCATCTCTATAGTTCTATGCACTCTGTCGTTGTATTCCATCACCAGTTTAGGCAAAAGCGACAACCACCGATAATGGCCTTGCTCGCTGAACGCGCGGTACATGTTCGTTTTCAACGTACGATTAAATCGCTCTACGATGGACGCTTTCTTCTCGCTATACGTTGAATAGTGTTTGACGTTGAATCTCTTTAGTAAAGCTTGCACGGTAGTGTTAAAGTACTCTTTCCCCTTATCCGTTTGCAGGTATTTCATTTTATTTTTTACAATTATTGGTTCGAGAGCATGTGCTACTTCAACACCCGATTTAGTTTTTAAGGGAATCGCATATGCATACTTGCTAAATGCGTTTATTACCGTCATTAGATATTTGTACCCCTTGTTCAACTTGGCATGCGGTATCATTTCCACCAAATCCGCTTGGTACAGATCGTGTAACCCCTTCACCTCCACCGCACGTCTGGGAAAGTTCCTTCTCACCGGTCTGTGCAATTCCTTTGCAATAGTTTTGCGTACGTTTTCCATATCGCCACCCGAAACGCGAATCGCAAAATTTTGGTACGAGATATACCGTTACGTTTTCACTGAACTTCACCGACTTCATCGTCGTTACTGACAGTGTGTTGCTCCTGCAAGCGAGCCTTATATCAACGTATATCGAACGCATAATTTATAACGGATTTTCTCGCTTGCTGAATTATCTCGCGTCTGGGTTGACAGAGTTTATAATGACCGTACGCCAGTGTTGTTTCACCGTCATCCAAGACATATCGTTTGTCATCGTACGGTGACAGCGATAATTTTGTAAGCTTTCTTGTGTATATGTTATGTTTTTCGCTTTGGATAGTCTGCGCCGTAGTATAAGTTTGAGAAGTGGTCTTTACACATTGTTTATAAAGTTGATGTTTCAACTGTGTAGCTATCGCGGAACGTGGCACACCTTTCGCTACCTTTTTCTCTTTATCGTTTGCCGTAACGAATGAATAACATTTTGCGCGCAACCCGACAAATTCAAGTATCGGTATTCCATTTGTTTCGTCTTTAAAAGTACCCAACTTTTTCTTGTTTGTTTCACTATAGCACGGATGTGTCTTAGGGTACTCCGACGTGTCAAAGAGTTCGAGATGCTCCTCCATGTCTTTGTACACATCGTCGGTGCGAATGTCGTACAACAGAGAGTCAGTGTCCGTCATACATAGACGTGCACGTGACCCGTACGTATTCATCGTGAATCCGTAATGGAACCGATACATGATCAGCTTACTAACATCCAATACACTGAACCCAACGTACAAAGGTCGGTTCAGTGTAATGGACGTTTTTTTCATCGTGAGACCTACCAGGTCCTCGTTATAGATGAAAAAATGTTGTAGCCTGGGGTTAGCGGTTAGTTTGTGAAGTTTCTTCTCGTTTGGAACTAACTTGAAATCGATTCGCTTCCGTACGTTTTCCAACGATTTTCCGTACGGCGCGTTATTCATTAACTTAAAAAAGTCTTTTTCAAAGGTGTTTCTGGCTTCCTTTCGTCGCTCCGTATTAAAATCGATGAAAGGTTTCAACCATACGCACTGTGTGAATGCTAACACACGGTGAATCGCTTTCAACTCCATTCCTAGTTCGAGGTAGAGTTTCAATGTTCTGTAATGAACAATGTATTTTGTCTTGTCCTCGAGGGACGTTATCAGTTTCTCTACCTTACCGTTACTACACACAAAGTCTTTTAACAGCTTCATGCGATAGGAGTACGGTGAAAGCATACTGTCCGTAATAGTACACTTTTCGGGTGCTAAAGGGTAGTCACTGTGTAAGTCGTGTAGGTAATGTGGATACCCCAGATCGACTTCTAGGATATAACCGGTGTCATCATCGTCACGTAACGTGTGCACGTTCAACGTATCGATCTCTGTACGTTCCAACCATCGAAAACCGGACAGTGGTAAAGGCTGTGTCATAGCCGTTCCGTACAGGTTGGTACAATCGAGGTAGAGTAAATAGTTATGCGGCTTGCTTGCGTCATAATCGGGAATGTACGGGTTGTTGGCCTTGGCGTACCGATTAGAAATTGCTGCTAAGCCGCCACGGATACCTCCTTCGATGTACAGGTGTACGTCTATATCGCGGAGTAACTCTAACCTAACTCCTGTCATTTTCAGCATCGCGTTCCACGCTAAACCGGCGGTGGTAAAAACGTTACACGGATCGAGTTCGTAGTACTGCAGGCTCATGTTTCGAAAGTTTTCAAATACATCTGCAAGCAGTAGTACATCCGTTTTTAAATAAAGGTCATGATAATCACCGAACGTTTGCATGTCGAAAGCCGACCAAACCGCTCGAGCGTGCGCGTAATCTTCTTCGTTTATATCCGACTCTGTCAACCCGTTGTAAAAATGTACGCGGTCCGGTAACTGCCTCTCGTCAAATTTTGAATCGTCCGTAACGTATTCGTAAGGGTACACACCTTTACGCAACAGTAAATTAACATTACGCGTGTAAAATTGATTAAGGATTTTAAATTTATCCGCGGATAAGTTGGAGACGAGTTTTTCAAGTGACGCGTTCATGAACCGCAGAGAATCGAGAAACCGGAGCTGTCCGAGTGTAACGGAGATGTAACGTTCGCTTGTAGTAGCGATACACGTTATTTCATCTTCCTTGTCCTTTCCGAAACCTTGCATCAAATGATGCGAGTCATAGCCACTTAAATTATGGAAAAAAACCGGAACGTGTGTTGGTATTTTGTAATTTATATTACACGCATTGTGAGCAGCGCCTAAATAGTTACCCGTTATGTGGCAATGGTTTCGAACCGTGTCGTCCGTTAACGCCTTCTTGCACAGATGACAGTGCGTAGCGTTTCGGAATGACCGTTCATCGGCCGCTGTCATTTGGATTGGTTTATTAAACTTTCTATCGAGTCGTTGAACGTCGGCTAAAAGCACACGAAGGAACGTGTCCACCACGTCTTTACCGCGGTATATTACAGGTTCCTTGACGGCGTTTCCCATCCAGTCAACTATCACATAGCAGAAACTGGCTGGTATATGATGTGCCACGTTTTTACCGGTGGCCGGAACAATAAACGATTCGAAGTCAGCGTATACCGTATAAGGTACGCGGTGACAAAGTGAAAAGTTTTTAAAATACATCCACTTTTCGTTCTCGTCAGGAAGTTTTACTTTCTGTACTCCGTGCTGAGAACAGTTACGTTCGTGTTCTTCAACTCGTTTTCGTGCCGCGTTAGTATCTTTATTGTCCGAAAATCTGTGTAGACAGTAGTTGCAGTACACTGATACGGCGCGATGTTTTGTCAACGACGAAAGCATACGCGAAAGGTTCCGTATGAGGCAGTAGTGAGTAGTGTTCAAGTCGGACAGTAGCAGTAGGTTTAAGTGGTACTTTCTACCGCGATGTTCCGTGATACGTAAAGGATATACCTCGTCTTCGTAGCCAAAAACGTTAACGGATATGTTTTCGTTTAATTTTTCAAAACGTTTTATCTTATTGACTGCGACGGGATAAGGTATGTCCTTCATGTTTATTTCTTCTTCGTACGGAAGGTAATGGCTAACGCGATGCGGGTTACACGCGATCGGGTGTATACCGGCGAGCACAGACCACAAGAAACACTTTTCATCTTCTAAATTTTTCACATTAATAATTCCTTTCTTACTGTGTGACAATTTCGATGGTGTAGGTAGAAAGCTCGACCCCACAAGAGGATTGTATTTTGTAATATTTAGTTCCACCGACTCGGCACCGTTTTCGACCCACCTGCTTCCGTCACGCGTGAATTTGTCAACGGATTCCATTATTTTCTCGCTAGCTATCGAATACTGTTCATCGATATCGTCATACTGTGACTTAAGTTCTGTACGCGATCTGAATACCGCATTACAATAAATATTTTCGGTGTTTATTAATTTTTTAAAAGATACACGAACTGCTAAATACCATTTTATATAATTATTTAATGCTACGGCTTCGCTACAAATCTTATCAACAATCGTGCGTTTGTAATCTAATAACACTGTTTGTGTGTTTAGTGTATTGTCAAGTATCATAAATTTTATAGTAATTACATTACCATTGATAGCACGGTGTTCGCTGTTGCTGCCGCTGCTGCTGCTGCTGTCGGTCATTGTGAAAGGAGTGAGGCCGGCTTCGCGTCGTCGGTTCCCTATATAGACAGTCCGGTAACCGGTGACGCTGTCGCCGCGCGCCCTTGACCGATCGGCCTCGCGAGGAGCAGCGGTGCGGGGTAGGTAGTCGTCCGGTCGTGACCGACGACGCGCGTTGCGGTGGGTGGGGTGGGGTGGGGGTGCGGTGTAGGAAGCCGACGTCCGTGACCGATGCGGTGCGGGGTAAAGGTGTGGGATGGCGGTGCGGGGTAGGGAGCTAGGTTGCAGCCGGTGTCCGTGACCGAGAGGTAGGCGAGGTGCGGGGTACAGGATGCCGGCGACCTTGACCGAAGCGCGCTCGTTGAGTCGCCTCGCGCGGGATGTAGGGTGCGGGGTACGGGGGACCTTGACCGAAAGCAGATGGTGGCCCGAGACGACGCGGGGTGGGGTGCGGGGTGACCGTGACCGACGGACTCGAGTGGGGTGCGGGGTGGGGGTAAACCCGGTCGTTGCGGAGCGACAGACAAAGTAATTGAACAAAATATGTAGGCGAGGTGCGGGGTGGTGGTGATGCTCTGGGTGCGGTGTGGGGGTGCGGGGTATAATGTCATCGTCCGGTCGTGACCGAAAGCAGATGGTGGCCCGAGACGACGCGGGGTGGGGTAGGAAGCAAAATTATAGCCGTTACCGTTGCGGTGGAGGTGCGGGGTGCGGGGTAGGGTGTCGTCGTCCGGTCGTGACCGAAGGAGATGACGCTTTAGAAGGAAGGAACGTGGTCGGGGGAAACAGAATAAATACGCCAGTGTTTCCCTGTGCAGTCATCAGTACTCGCCATGGAAGGAATCGTTGCGAACGCGAAGACAGTTGAAAATTTTTTACCAAAAAGAGACTTGTCAAGTCTTTCTTTAGGAGTAAAGTATCATATAATTCACATGAAATTTGTGAAAACGAAATTCGGGGAGTCAGTTGTGGTAGATTTGGAAGATACCGGAGCCTGTCCTCAGCCGGAGGATAAACTGTTCTATGTATACCTACCTAAAAGATGGTGTGACGTATTTACAGAGGAGCAATTGAAAGCTGTGAAGCCTTGTGTGTTATCACTATGCGTAACCTCACACACTCCGCTGGCGAACGAGAAAGTGAGCGTGCAGTTGGATATTGATTATGTGAGTATGATATTTCAGTACCACTAATAATTACTTATACAGAAGTGGTTATGTATTAATTTTTTTCTCTTTTTTTCCAGACCAAATAAACGAGAACAGGATTGATTTATTATAATAATAATAGTATTATAATAACATTAATAGTAAAATGTTTTTAAATGATGAAGTAGACTTCTCTATTTTTTTTGTCGTTTTTTAATGTTAACTGTTCATTTTCAGAGAAAGAACAAGGTGTTGCTTGGATCTAATATTGTAGAAAAACTTTTGAACAGAGAAATAAATGGTAATAATAGATTATATTGTCAATGCGACATGATTAAATTCGATTATAATTTTAGAAATAATCGTAAGACACTGAGTAGATGGATATCAATACGAAACGAAAAGAATATTTACAAAATGAAAGTATTTATTCGTAATGAGTTTTTCAAACTCTTCAAAACATCAATTAGTTATTGTAACAACCATAATATTGAATATCTTCAAATAAAAGATTTGCTAATTGCTAAAACAAAGCTGGTTAATCAGATATACTATATGATGTATAATTTTACTGGTACAGCGTATACCTCGCTGGTAAAAAATATGAGTGGTCAAGGCATGACTCTAGCGGATGTCCGCTTCGTAACCGTTGTCGCGTCTGTTGTTATCTAAGATATCAAAATGACTTTAATTCAGAATACATGTTTTTTTAATACCACACTAACTATCATTTGATGTGTCTACATTCTTTTGTATTTGATCAAGTATTATTAATTGTAGGAAATTATATTCTGTTTTTAATTATTAAAAAACGTATGTGGTTTATAACATAAAAAGTTGAGATAAACAATCATTAAAGTGTTAATTAAATTTTATGTGTAATTAAATTTTTTTAAAGATTTCTCTCATAGTTACAGAAACCTTGTTTCGATGTTATGTGTTTGTGCGAATGCGAGGGAGATGTATGTCGTTCACCACCATATGGTGACCACTGTAACATTCTGAGTGCTTGTGAGTGGAGAGAATTTACACTCTGAAGAACAATTGTTTTAAAAAATTATTTTGACGAAAAAAATGTAATTGGTTAAGGCATAATTCCACTGGATGTGCGCTTTATAAGCGTGTTACTTCTGTTATTATCTAAAATACTAAAAAGAGTTGAATTCAAGGTTTTGGTGTACCATTTTACACATGTAGCTAACACCATATTAATTATCATTTGATGTGTGTCTACATTTAGTATGTTATTATTAACATATTACACATCAACATTGTAATATTGTAATTTATTAATTATTATTATTATTATTGTTAGACATATAAGGCTTGTTTTGGTTGTAGTAAATGTAATTATTATTTTGTTAATTGTGTGTGTGTGTGTGTGTGTGTGTGTGTGTGTGTGTGTGTGTGTACATATATAGAGGAGAGAGAGAGAGAGAGAGAGAGAGAGAGAGAGAGAGAGAGAGAGAGAGAGAGAGAGAGAGAACCTTCAAGGCTGCAAAAGAGAGAGAAAGCGAGAGAGAGAAAAGATTATTTTGTATAATTATGTATATATATATATATATATATATATATATATATATATAGCCTATATAGATAAAGTGTCTATTTTGTTTAGTTATGTATATAGAGAGAGCGCGTATGTTTTGCTCAATTATAATTGTCTTGTGAATATAGAACGTGTCTATGTAGAGAGAGAAAAAACTTATAGCTTATGATTTGATTGTAAAAGCTTTCGATATTATTAAAACTTTTATATATAAACCATAACCTATGTTATTTTTATTATTATACCCCTTATACAAAACAATTATTCCTATCATACTTGAATAAGCGCAATAGCAGTAGAGATGTATGTCTCTCACATGGAATGTAACAGCAAAGAAACCGGTTTTTATAGTAGAGAAAGAGCGCTGCAACTTTCAACAGGTTGCCTGATGCAGCTCAACGTCAACCCCACACACACACACACACACACACACACACACACACAGCTTTATAAAACACGGACGCCAGCTATCAGTTCCTCTTTGAATACATTAACTGAACGTGGCAGTGTTTCACACACACACACCGCTTGTACCAGCTTAGATGCTGTTTGACTGGTTTACAGGCGAATCGTCACAGGAGTAAATATATTTATTCAGTTAACAATTTTAGTAACGCATAATAAGAATATATGTTTTCTTTGAAATCGATGCATCTGTTTTATATTAACACAATATAAACATTATAATAATACAATATCCGGTTTTGAGTACCGGAGGAACCGCGTCGGGATGTCATTAATCACCAAATTTCGGAACCCGTCAGGTACCTATTGCCCCAAATTTTAACCGATCAATTTCGCGTAACGGTACCTCCCCCCCCGCCCAGAGTTTAGACATACAAAACTTGTTTTAGGGTGTACCCCCCCCCCATCCGTTGATTTAAACATTTCGGGTGTTAAAATTCGGACACCAAAAATTTCGGGTAACCCCATCCGTTGATTTAAACATTTCAGACATCACGCCCTCTACGTCGTCGTCACGTGGGCGTACCCACAAATTTCGGGTACCCCCATCCGTTGTTTTAATCATTTAGGGTACCAAAATTCTGACATTAAAAATTTCGAGAGAGAACGATTATTTTGTTACATCAAAATAAACCAGAACGCGGAAGTGTTTTAACATTCGGACACCAGCTGCCTCTGTGTGATGTCATGAACTGGAACCCGGTTAGGGCGTACCCACAAATTTCGGGTACCCCCATCCGTTGATTTAAACATTTCGGGTAACGGTACCCGATACCCCCAAAATTTCGAGTAACGGTACCCGATGACATAGCCTCTGCGCGTCCGGGCAACCGCCGAATTCCGGGTACCCCCATCCGCTACACATTGTTTTCGGCTACCAAATTTTGGACATGCAGAAACCACGGCCTCCGTGACGTCTTGAAACAGGTTTTAGCCATCCGGACGCCAGCGACTTGAGCCTCTGTGTGATGTCATGAACTGGAACACGGAAGTGTTTCAGTCACACATACACACACACACAAAACAGTGACGTCACATGGACAGCTCGGACACCAGCTGCCAGTGCCTCTATGACGTCATGAACTGGAACCCGGTAGTGTTTTCAACTGGAACCCGGAAGTGTTTTCTAACCCCCACTTTTATACTACTGGCAGTTATCGTTCGCCGTAGAAAAAATTATACTCGCAGACACACATTTTCTGAAAATGGCTTTTCTTCATGTTTTGAGGGTAGTTCAATAAGAATCAGGCCTTATCTCGAACACGATTCTTTTTGTCATCATCGTACTTTCATTTCCTTATGGGACATGCAAGTAAAAAAACTGTATTCTCTTCTGAACGACATAGAAATTACGACAAATTATGCTTGTGTAAAGTATGCAAAACAACACACTTTACATTTTTGTTTTGATTTTAAACATTTATTTATTCAAATAATTTTAATACGTTTTTAAACAGATTTAGGAAGTGTGTAATTACAATATAATTTTTCTGTGTGGTATTTTAAGCATGAGATTAAGAAACTAGTCAATGTTATTTGCGTTGTAAGGAAGATTTAGTGAAAGTTGTGAGAGCAGGAGTACTGCAACGGCAAATCATACAAATACAAAACAATTTTTAAATTTGTATTTTGAAAGGGAGATAAAACAGCCTTAGCGTAAAAGGATTTCCACCAAAAACGAGGAGTGAGGTGATCCCTAGGTACACCGGTATATTTAATTAGTTTGCCGTTTATACATTTGATAGGTTTGACGGCCGGCGTCGGCACCCAGAGACCTCCCCAAACCTGCCAACCATGTGTCGTTACAGCGTTGTATATAACGTTTGACTCAAGGCACAAGCGTGTAGAGGGAGTTTCTGTTAAACCGCAGTTTACGTCCATAATACCATTTAAATTGTTCATTCACGAAGACTATGTCGTTACAATAATATTTTGCCACGTAATTATCATTTAAAAGTGTGAGAATATTATGTTAGTTTTAAAATAGCCTACAAAGTTTCGATACGAACGCCTTACATGTTCCTAGGGGACGTCCATTAATTACGTGAGCTCAAAATGGGGGGGGAGGGGTCCGGCAAAATCTCACCAAATCTCATTTAAAGGGAGGGGGGCCAATGAAAATCTCACGTCAACTTTTTAATTCAGAGAATATACATTATTATAACGCACCTTAAACGTAGTTATCATTTTCACCTCTAATTTCACAGAAAAAATGTAGTACATAGAAAGTATGCTTTAGGTATTTTTAGTGGTATGAAGCAAAAACATGAACATATCAAATAAATTTAATTATTTAAAAATTATAGGGTAAACCTCACGTGAGGGGGAGGGGGGTCCCACCACATCTCAACAAATCTCACCAAGGGGGGAGGGGGTCCAAATTTAAAAAAAAACCTCACGTAATTAATGGACGTCCCCCTACATGAACCTAGAGTTGTAGGTAGTTCGAATTTCAGCCACCAGGTAGCAGCATGATACTGGCAACCAAAGACCACAGCAGCGCAGCGCCGCACGAGTGATTAGATAGGCTTCAATAGCTGCTGCTGTAAATTGTTACAGTGTTACAAACATGTGAAGGCTGTGTGTTCAGGGGCGAACCTAAAGTAATATTAAAACTAGTTTGGTATTGATAGATGGAACTGTTGAGTAAACAACTGACTGCTATGTGCCTCTTAACAAATTGCCGAGCTCAAAACTATAAACAGTAACCGTAGCAACGCACATTGTTGCCAAGATGTCCAAAAACAGTGTGGAACGAAGTCTATGTAACTAAATCTGTTCGTTAAGAGTGCTGTGTTTTCGGTTTCACTTTGTGATTATTCGTGGGATATGTTAGTTTAATACTTAAATAGTTGTGTTGCACATACAAATTTATTGTTAACTAATTTCTAATTACTTTACGAATTTATGACTAATTAAATGAGTGTAGTGAAAACGTGTGAATCAATTATTAACTAAATAAACGTAAAACAAATTTAAATAACAGTATAAGTATTTATTTAAAGTATAAATAAATATAAATTTACTTAATTTTTGGCAATTTACGGAACTTTGTGCGTGTGATTTTTATTTTAAAACAATTTGTTTGAATATATACATTTTTAAATTTCGAATTCTTTAAAATACATAACAGCTTTAACCAATACGTGTTTATTTTCAAATAGAAGGTATGTCTGAAAGTGAGGAAGCTGGCTGAAAGTTACGGTCATAAAGCCATCCGGTTGCCTCCATATCACTGTCACTTTAACGCCATAGAACTAACATGGGCCACGGTTAAAAAATACGTTGCCACAAATAATAGAAAATACACAGTGACTGAAGTCGAAAAATTAACAAATGAAGCCATGCAAATGATTACTGGGGAAGATTGGAAGAAGGTAGTCGAATACACCAAGTCAGTTATTGAAGACGTGTGGAAAAATGAAAGTATAGTGGTACAGCATGTGAAAGATTTGATAATTTCTGTGAATTGTTCGAGTCACAGTGAATCAGTTGAATCTGAAGACAGTGATTCTACATTAAGCGAAGTTCACCCATTATAAACGTAAGTTTTTATTTTGTTTAATGTTAAAAGTAATGTTAAATATAAAATTGCAATATAAATGTATTTAATTCAATTTTTAACTAAAAAAAATTAACAACCGAAATATTATAGTTCAATATTACAGTTTCTATCAATTATAAATTATTATTTTACTATATATAGGCAGTTTCATTTACGAAGCATTCGCAAATATTTATGTTTGCTTAATACCAAATTACCTGTATTTATTAAGTTAACGGTATAATAATAGAGTAATTATTTATCACGTTTTTCGAGTAAACATTTATGATATTAAATTCATACCAAAATATTAAGTAAGATCTCAAATTACCAGAGTTGGACTTAACTGGAATTTGCGTAACACGATTCACATCATCTCACTAAAAAAGTTTTTACACGATTGTGAACAGTTTAGAGTGAAGATAAATTACAACTGGCAGTGCACCGACTGAATCAGATATGTCCAGAATATAATCTTAAAATTTTCTTTGCATAAGACGAAAGTTATGGCTTTCCAAGGCAAGTATCCAGTTAGGTCGAAAATAATTGTCAACAATAATCCAATCGAACAAGTATCAAATTTTACATTCTTGGGCTGCGACAAAAGCTACAATTATGACGATGACGTGGGAAATAAAATAAATAAGTTCCAGGCAATATGTGGCACAATAAATAGAATATTAAATAACAAAACACGAAAAGACACAAGGATAAAATTTCATCCAGTACTGTGGTTAACTGGTGAAGAACCGTGCCAGTTACTCGAGTCGTTTTACACTGAAGATGGTCATTCAAATTTCAACTGTTTCCTTACTTTAATTAATCTTTACACAGTGTTCCTTTCAACAAGATTGAAATTAAGGGACATATAGAAATAAAAACCAAACAAATTCTTGCTTACGCTGATGATGTAACCGTTATAAGTAGAAACAAAAACTCATTGAAAGAAGCTGTAATTAATATAGATAGCCAGGTAACGGATAGAGGACTGGAAATAAATTATAATAAAATCAACTACATGGAAATAACAAGAACATCACGTAATAGACAATCTCTGCAATGCCAGCATCATAAATTTGAGCACACAAATGAATTTTCTTACCTAGGCTCACAAATAAATTACACTAACACCACAAGCAACGATATTAAATAAGACAAGCCAAATGTGTGATGACGTGACAATAGCTAGATCAGGACAACGGATGGTAGAGGTTTACAAAGAGCAAAATCGTTTGATTTTTGATCCTCTGGAATGGGAATGATTGTAAATATTAAATTGTAAATATCAAAAAACTAAATAAATACTGATTTATACACCAGAAAGGAGGTGAAATCTGTTTAATTTATATATAGAAGATAATTAATTTTACGCGGTTAATAAGTTCAGATACCTGGGTAACATTGTAGATAATGTAGGGCGCATTAACACGAGAATACAAATAGGAAATAGGGCATATTATGCCAACAGTAGACTATTAAGAAGCAAACTTATTAGTCAAACACAAAAATGAAATTATATGATACTTATCGGACCGGTTGTTAGTTGCGGAGGTGAGACGTGGTCTTTACCAAAAATGGAACAAGAAACACTAAGAAGGTTTGTAGCCTTGTACTACGTACTTATGGCCTGGTGAAGGAGGATGACGAGTGGAGAATAAGAAATAACCAGGAGATAGATGAACTATTTGAAGCACAAGGTCATTGTAAGATTCGTAAAGGCTCAACCAATACAATGGCTAGGTCATCTAGAGCGGATGGATGATCAACATATGCCAACGAAAATCCTGAGGGCACAGGTGTATAAAAGCAGAAATAGGGGTTGACGTAGGATAAGATGGTTGGATGATGTCCTGGAAGATCTCAGAAGAATGGATGTGATGCGTTACGCTAAGATGGCAACGGAAGAAGACATTGGACAAGATTGGTGTCGGAAGCCAGCGCTCGCGTTGTACTGTAGTGCTGAAGAAGAAGAATAACAACAACAACAACAACGACAACAACAACAACAAGAAAAGAAGACCACAAACAATGATATTGAGGCAAGAATCCTTAGCGGTAACCGAGGTCTTAGGGTTATGTAATGGTCTAAACTATGCACTATAGTGTACAGTCAGGTAGTCTGAAACAGTGATAATCGCTAATCAACGACCTAGCCGGATTTTGTGAGGCTGGTTATTTAGACGATTCCGTGAAACACTTCTCCGTATCATAGTTACGTTTGCTTTAAGTGTGAATTTTCTGACAAAGGCCTTCCTTTGTAAACCTGAACATATAGATCTATTAGGTGTTCTAATAAGTTATTCTACAGGTAATGTACACTGTACGTCTTCCATACATTCTTTTAACAATATGAAATTATATTATTATAACCGATTAATAATTAATAATAGTAATCCTATCGTAATTACAGTATATTATTTTTTATAATATTGGTATACTTATTTTATTACGCGTGACAGGAGTGTGATGTTACAGAATAAAAATTACTCAATTTATTTTTCTGTTTTCTTCTATGAAACCAAACCTTCGATTTTCGACAATTTAAATTCCTAGTATTTCTGTAAATTTAAACTAGGACCCCTGTTAAATTATTCTATAATTTCTTTATAAGATGGCAGTGATGGGTTATTGATATTGCGCCTACCAGAAGGACGGACTTCTTCCATCACTTTTTTTTTGTAACGCGACGTTTCGTCTGCGCAACAAATCTGTGGCCGTTTGCAGGCAAAAAACAAAGACTGAAACATCGGAAATAAAAAATAAAACAGTACTCTATCTCACAACCGACAGAGTCAAAAGATACTAAAGTACTTACATAACAAACAGAAAATAAATAAATAAAACTTACAAACTATAACACACACCAGGGGCGGATCCAAAAGTTAATGTCGGAAGGGGCAACCGGTGTTCGGGGTTTTTTGTAAACATAAGTCATAAAAGCACAATGTATTGTCTACTTATACATATTAAAATCACGTATAGACGTAAACTGTATTACCTTTCTTTATTATCTAATACAAGTGTTACACAAAGAGTGCAGTAATATGTTTGCCCTTCAAAATGTTACTCTTCAGTAAATTTACACTCATTTTGTAGATCACGGTAATAACTTAATTGGTTATTACCTTCAAACCTATTTTTACAAAAAATAAAATATGACATACTTAATAGCTATAGAATGGAATGGAATGAATCATAATAAGTTCTATTTAATAAAAGAAGAAATATCGTTTTTTTATAACAATATTATATTAAAATTTTACAGATACAAAATACTATTAAATGGACGGTGAACATATTTTAAAAAATAATAAAAATCAAATACAGTGACCGCCGCTTAATGTGATCACAGTTATTGGTACCGATTTATTCCTCTGCCGTCTAGTGCGTTCAATATTCTTACCACTTGTTAGAATCAGCCACTTAATAGAATCAAAGTCATTGGCGGCTACTGTATATATGTAGAAAATACATTTTTAAATATTTTAACATTATAAGATATCACGGATAAAATAAAGTTACAGCGCTGTGCTTGTGTGAACAGCCACTTGGTTAGTTTATTACCATCCTACTAAAAATTCACTGTGTGAAAATAGGGCCATTGTTTACCAAGTAAAATTCTCGGGGGGGAGCAATTGCCCCCATTGCCCCCTCATTGGATCCGCCCCTGACACACACACACACACACACTGAATAAACACACAAAACTCAGACGAATACTCATGCAGTTGACCTTGAAGCGTGCGTGTTCATGTGAGTTTTGTGAGTGTATTCAGTGTGTGTGTGCGTGCGCGCGCGAGTGTGTGTGATGTATTCTAGATTCCATAGTTGGTAAGTTTTATTTGTTTATTTTCTGTTTGTTATGTAAGTACTTTAGTATCTTTTGCTCTCTGTCTGTGTCACAGAGTACTGTTTTATTTTTATTTGTAATGATTTAGTGCTTGTTTTCTGCTTGAAAACGACTACAAATTTCTTGCGTAGGCGAAACGTCGCAAAAAAAAATCAGTGATCGAAGAAGTCCGTCCTTCTAATAGGCGTAATATAAATTATTCTGTACTTTACGAATTTCTGTTGGCTTCCCAATTTTGCTGAGCTACTGTTTTTTTACACGGGTGCGTCACGTGTTCTCGAATTCTCGTTGAGAGTTTTCTAAGCTTGTTCTTAAACAGACATGTTCTTTACTTTCGTTCACATGTTCCTGTAGGCCTACACGTCCCCTACCGGGCTTCTTGAAAACTGGTATCTCGCGCTGTGTCAGATCTCGGTGTGATTTACATAGTTGCCTTGTAATATAGATCATTTAATTTCAACGCAACCGAGGTACTGTTATTTGAGACGCTGTTTAGTTATGCGGTAACCTGTGTCCAGACAGTTGTAAATATGAATAATGAAGTCAAAATTACAGGGAATTTACAAGGGACGTAACGTCGTTCCGCCAGCTTCACCCTATTATTTAAATCTGACATTTACAAACAAGTTTAAATGACGTCAACACAAGATCACTGTCGCTTCATAATGGTTAGATGCTTGAACAGTTACAAAGAAAAAAACTCGAATGGGCTGAAACAAATAAATTGAAATGGATGACTAGAGAAGAAGTCAAGTCCTTATGAAATATGAAAAAATAAGAAATAAAGGAATCAGAGAAGGACAGAGAATGATACAGATCTGACGAGATCTATGGAGTGTTTATAGTAATATTTAGTAGTAATAATATTAATAGTAATAGGCCTATTTTCTAATATTACCTGTGAACTATGAACTTGCATAACTAAACAAGTAACAGTATTTCATTATTACACAGTGCATGATATGCAACACTGTTTAGTATGTTACGAATATGTCTTTCACAATTGGAGACACGTAAATTTAAGCTATATCGTTTACAAGAATACAAAACTACTTGGCGTCCATTCCGCAGGTATTTCCATAGTGTTATTTCACAACAGATAATGACAAACAGAAGTCCTTGTTGCTTTGAAAAGTGTACAAGTAGAAACTTACTTTTGAATTTGTAGCTCTTCAAATCCATAGAAATTATTCAACGGCCTATAAAAAAAAAGAAATGACTACAGTTCTTGGAAAACCTCTACATGAAATACTCTACTGGATAGATTTCAAGGATGCATTTCATACAATGCGCGTCTTGTCAGTATAAGAAGTCCTAAAGAAGAACAGTGGACAGCAGACAAAGTCTTCTTATGTAAATACTTAACGTAAATATTGAATAAATAAAGTCCTCCATTCGCTGACAGAGTGCTTTCAACACTGACTGCAAGTAGTAATTGATAAGCATGAAAAGTTGCTCAATATATTCGTCATATTGTCATGTGATATTATAAGGGACAGCTGGTTTAATGTATAAACGGGTAGTTTATTCAACGGAAGGTTTTATAGTTCGAATAATTCTCGGAATATTTTCTGTACAAAATCGCTTACAAAACTACTAACAAAACAGAACACACACTATCAAAACACACACACAAAGCACAAAACAAATTCGATCTTCCTGGTGTTTACAAACTAAATTGCTCAGATTGCAACAAATTCTATATAGGCCAGACAGGACGTAGCTTCAAACAAAGATACATTGAACACACAAAGGCACTCCACTCCACTACAGAATCCACCTTTGCAAACCACCTCATTGAAGCAAACCACACATACAAAAACATCGACAATAACATGAACATTCTACACGTACACACAAAAGGCCGAAAACTAGACACTCTAGAACAATATTGGAAATATACAAACACACGAAAACAAATAAAAACGACATCCTAAACGAACAGACGCAATTCAAATCACACGCATTATTCGAACATATCACACCTCGCACACACAACAGCGATCTTTCGAAAATCGATTTCGTCGCCAACAACAAGACGGACAGTACTACCAGCGGCAACCTCTGAAGAAGCTTTTTAAAAGTGAAAACCGGTTCAGGTTGTAAGGTAAAGCTTTTACGTTTTTACCCATAAAAGTTTTATGTTCCGAGTCGTAGTGAAATAATTATATTTAATATATTTTACTCTTTTTCTTGTTTTATATGGACTTAAAAGCCTAGATATTTATTAAAGTAGGTCCATATTATTTTAAAAGTAAATTAAAATATGAAACGCTTTGAATCGGCGCACCTCGACACTACCGTTGGTCTGAACGCCGGCGCACCTCGACCATCCTAATTGGGATAATCCCTACATTCTGTTGACCATGGCGCACCTCGACAACACCCTGAAATTGTGTACAATCAAAACGAAGTAACTGTAACGAAGAAACTGTGAAATGCAAGGAGCTGAGTACGAGGTTAACAAATCGATACAATGTCTCGCTGATCATCGATCGCTAACGCATACCTGTGCTGTGCGTAGCAGGAATGAATGGAAAAACGATTAAGATCTAGCGTAATCTCGAGCTCCAGACGGTCATTTGAGACGGTTCTCGAAACACTTAGAGCCTTCCCTTTAAATAGACGAACTAGAATGAACACCCGCTTCAACATGGTCTTCTTGCGAACAGTTTAAACGTTCGCCAAACAGAAGCCTCTCACAGGACAGCTGTAGTGATCTCAGGGCTCAAAGACAGTCGTATCTGAGCTGATAATCTGAATTTTAATCTTGCTTCGTCTGAGGATGTGCAGATTCCTATGTTAGTTGTAGGATTTACTTATGAAGCGGAAAAATGGCAAATATATGTTTACACAAGTTCTAAAGCTTTTACGGGCGGCTTCAACATTGTTGAAATTATTATCAGCCGGGCCGTGATCCACAGTTGTCATTATTGACAAAGGTTTTTGCCCCACCATCGGAGGCCATGGTCAGTGTCTGGTGTCCCCCAATTCATCTCAGAGGTGAGGTTTCTTCAAACATGGTTCATGAATCGAAGGGGAACAGAAAATCTCCTATTGAATCGGATCTGGGATGCTGTGACATGCCATCCTTATAAGATAGCAGTTGATGCTGATTGGTTGGTGATGCTTTCTAGCTTAGATCGTGCTGGTACAACGGTTTATAAAAGTGGGCCTTCTCGGGCAAAACGCATAGTTTCTACCTCATCTCTGAGGTAAATTGGAGGACAACTTACCAATCTAGACACTGACCATGACCTCCGATGGTGGGGTCGAAACATTTGTCAATAACGACAACTGTGGGAAACGGCCTAACAGGCCGGCTGATAATAATTTCAATTTTTCTTTTCGTCCTTCTAAGGACCACATGCCAATTTCAATTCTTTATTCTTCGTTCTTTCCTTGTTCTCCAATATTCTTTCATCTTTTACTGTGTCTCTTCTTCCTGTCTTCAGTCCACTTTGAACCTGCGTTTTCTCTCTCCTACCTTGGACTCCTTTCATTTTTAACACTTTTGCCCGAAAAACGTCTCTTTCAGTTGCTTCTTTTGCGTGTATATTATTTTTTTCTAAATGCTTTTAGACTTCTTTTATGCAACTTGATGTTGACTTCTTCTCCCACATATATTTAAAGATCTGCTTTTTAAACCTATTGTCATCCATTCTATATAAATTGTCCAAAAAATAATAGTCTTCTTTTTCTCATTGTTTCTGTCATATTTTCTATACTTTGATATAATTCATCATTAGGCCTACTTCTTAATTTCCAACCTTCTGAAGTTTTTCGTGGGCCTAATATTTTCCTAATAATTCGTCTTTCCAATATTTCTAGTTTGTTTGAATTAGAATTCAATGATAGACATTCACTTGCATATAGGTATTCTGGCTTCACTACTGTACTGTAATGCCTTATTTTCGCATTTTTAGATATGTACTTTTTATTGTAAATGTCTTTAGTTATACCACATACCGTCTTATGAATCCTTTCTTCTATAGAAGATTTTTCTAAACCATTCTCTTGAATTATTTCTCCTAGATACTTACATTTTCGAATCCTCTCTATTCGACCAATATCTGTTACCAGGAATTTTGGCGCATTTGTAATGTTCGTGAGAAAATTGTTTTGTTCTGCAGAAATTCTTAAGCCTGTTCTACTGGCTATTAAAATATTCCTCTAAAAAATTAACTAGCATAAGATGCCAGATGTTCAGAAAGTATAGCAAAGTCATCTGCGAATGCCAAACAGTTTATTTCAATACGTTTGTTTCTTCTTCCCAACATGATTGGTCATATTTTGCATTCCTTTAATTTTTTATTAAAAATTCTCACTACTTTCTCCAGGACACAGTTGAAAAGAATTGGGGATAAACCACCACCCTGTCTTACATCTGTATTTATTTTGAACGCTTGAGATATTTCTCTCATGAATTTTATTTTTGAGACTGTGTCCGTAAGGGTTTCATGGATTAGATTTACCAATTTCGATTTAACACCAAATTCTCGGATTATTTTATCTATAGTTTCTCTATCAACAGTATCAAAGGCCTTTTTGAAATCAACAAATGTTACTACAATCTCCTTTGAATTCAGTAGCATGTGACGGATTATTGACTTCAGAGTGAATATTTGTTGTGGACAGGATCTGCCCTTTCTAAAGCCACTCTGATATTCGCCCAAATGGCTATCCAATGTTTTTTCTACTCTGTTCAATAGAATCTTTGAAAATATTTTATACGCAACTGGAAGTAAAGCTATTCCTCTGTAGTTGTTAAACCTCTTACTTATCACCCTTCTTATGCAGCGGATGTATTAAAGCCACCTTCCATTCTTCTGGGATTTTTTCTGTTTTCCAAATTTCTTCAAAAATTAATTGTAGATCGTTTTGATCTTTGTTAGAGACCATTTCAAAAGTTCAGCTGATTTGGAGTCTTCTCCACTAGCTTTATTGTTTTTCAAAGTTTTAATTACTTCTTTAATTTCTTTACAGTCAGAAATGTATCTTCGTCTACATTTTTATAAATGTCTGACAGTTCTAACCTCTGAATCGGTTCCAGGCAATTTAAAAGTTGATCAAAATATCAAGGCTGTTTTTTTATTGGATTTTTAAAGACACAAAGCAACTACTTTATAACATGTGATACTAAATCTAGTGTTTGTATTGGATTAACAAATTTTAAACAGTGTGAAATATTGACTCAGGCCACGATAACCTATGGAATAGACGTTTAAATACCCTTCCCGTCATAAGACTGAAACTATCTACTGAAAAGTTTACCAGTGTTGATATTCACGTCTAATGGGTGTGTAGAGAGAGGACCCTCCATGCGTCTTTAGTCGCACGCCAGCTGACTACATTATTACCTTTATAGTATTAGACAATTGTTTTCTACTTAGAAGGTCGTAAACATAGTATGTTGCTATGACAACAGATCTGCGTTGCATGATGTATAAAGTTAAATCTTGATCATTCATTTTATCAATACACAATATAGGCCTGTTACCACGTATTCCCATATATTAATAATATTAAAAAACACTTTACTGAAACATAGGGTCTATAGATTCATCAGGCAAATTAAAATTTCAACATTTTAAAGCCGTACGATTGCCATCGTAGTGGATAGATTATTCTGTTATTCGTTGGTGGAACGTATTAGGTACCTGTAATCGTATTAAGAGTATATTTGCGCACACGTGCACGCACGCAAAACCACAGAATTTCTACAGTTCATTTTCTTGCCGTAACAAATTAACAAATGTGTAAAGATATAGTATTACTCAAATGTAGCCTGATTTAATACAGGCACTAAGCTTTATGCTCATCATTAGCAATGTTTGCTTGTGTTAAAAAGGAACCTTGCGTCAAACTTAATAAGCTGCCAAGTTAAATGACTAGCTCTCTCTCCCCCTAGATTCCCCCTCACACACTCGCTCTCTTTCCCTCTCTCCCTCAATATCGCTCTTTGTTATCAGTGTCATGGCTGCTTCTTCGGCCCTCTAGCTCCTTCTGTCCTCAGCAATCTCTACATCACCAAATACATTGAACATTCCACATCTTCAACAACCTGCATAAATACTCAGATCCCTAAATCCCTACCTTCTTGCACTGCACCACCATCTATCTGTCTGTCTGTTTGTCTCTCTCACTCTCTCTTTCTGTTATAAGTATCCTGAATGTAGTATTCGGATATTCCTCCAACTCCTCCTGTCCTGAGCCAATATCTTCATCTCGCAACGCCTTCAGTACCCCACATCCTCAACAATCTGTCATGGATACTCCGATCTCTATCCTCCTGAACTGCACTCTCCAACAATCCAAGTTCTCTAGTCTTCCCGTTAAAGCTCTTCACAATCATCACGTTTATTCCATTATTTCCAGAACCCGTGGTACGTTTTACAGTAACAATATATAATTATTGAACGTGTCCTGTACAATTATATAATTCTACTGATAACACCCTGCCCTCGTGGCCCTATGCATGTATACATCCTTCTCAGTGGAATCCTAGATAATATGTTAGCTACATCCATCTTAATTATTTCACAAAATACTAATAATCCAAAGCCTCCAGATCAGTTCCCTCATAAGTTCCGTAATCCGTTAAAATCCATTCTTCCTTACCTTCCCAAATTAGGGCGCACACACACACACACACACACACAGCTTACACTTACATACACTATACTGTTATTATGTATAAAAAATGCATTTACATACCGTATGTTGCATCCCACTGGAGCTAGATGTGTCAGTTAACTTCATTGTCCACTTGCGCACATATTTTGCAGATATCACGCCATGTGCAGAGAGGTACAGGTGTCCTTTCACTTGTTAAGAACGTGCGAAAGGCCAGCTGTTACCTCAGGGGACAGGACGTTCACCATCAAACCAAAGCGTCATCGTGCAAAGGGGACGAACCCAACTACTGCAAACAGCTTAGTTTTCAAGACACTTTGTAGACACCTTCTCGTCTCCCGGGTGGTAAACAGGTGCACACAATCTTCTAATCTATAGATTATGTGCCACCCTACCACAGGACAAGAGAAGGGCGCAGAGACTTGTAGTTTCTTCTTACGTGGTACAGCAGTCCCTCCTTCGCGACAACTGAAGTTATGAGGGCGAAGTTCAAAAACATTTCGTAAAGTTAGGTATATTGCAAAGACATTCAGAAGGCCGTTTACAAGAAAGCACATGTCTTACAAGAAGTGAGAGAAGCAATATACTTCCTTTACTGAGAATTTATTAGTACGGTATAAAACAAAACATTTACGCACTGTGCGTGTGTGTACATGCATCCATATATAAGACACGATGCATTCATTATTACCACTGTGCACATTATACAGGTTAAATATACTATAAATTACTCACATTACTGTCATTCATAAACCACTGTACATTATATGCAATGTACGTTCAATATCTATACAATGCACTATATTCATTATGCCTGAACATAATGTTAGTTACTTACCACTTGAGCCTGACGACATTGGCGGTAGAAGTGCTGATAAACGTCTTTCGTCTGACATATTTTGCAGATATCACGTCATGTCCAGTGAGCAACAGAAGTACCTTTACGAGTTAAGAACGCGTGAAAGCACAACTGTTACTTCAGGGGACAGGACGTTTGCCATGAAACCAAATGCATCGTAGTAGTACTTGGACTTACCAATCTACTGTAAATAGCTAAGTTTAGAGACACCACCTAGCGTCCTGCAGTAACGGCCCACACAATCTCTTCTAATCTAAAGATTGTGTGCGCAGTTACTACAGGACGAGAGGAGGCCGAAGACTTGTAGTTCTTTTCAATGTGGTGCAACAGCTCCTCCTTCAGGTTCATCGACCACTGAAAATTTAAGTTATGTGCGTGACGCTGAAAACTTTTCCAAAAGTTATATGACATTATGTGACATTCAAATGTCCGTTAATAAATAAAACCACATAGCCTACCTTACAAGGTATGTGACCAACATTATAGTTATTTTATTGAGACATTATTTGTAATGAGTATTATTACTGTGTCAACTAAAATTAAAAGAAAAATTAAAATTACGCACTTTAAGTGTGTGTGTTCCACAGCGGTGTCAGTCGCCTGTCCGTAACTTTAAACTGCTATTCAGTGTATAATTAAATCATAAACAGAAAATAAACGTGTTGTACATTGCTGTATACCCAACTTCCGATTAGAGCTCTCAAGAGTAACAACAAACAATGGTAGTATATCTTTTATGAATTTGCTAACTGCTATAATTTTTATTGTTCGACTAAGCTTTTCGTCATCACTGACATCTTCAGGTCTTAAACAACACCTGTTTGTTTACAACAGGTCTTTGTTGTTTAAGACCTGAAGATGTCAGTGATGACGAAAAGCTTAGTCGAACATTAAAAATTATAGCAGTTAGCAAATTCATAAAAGAAATAATAAGGATGACTGCTAATTTAAACAATACGAAGAATGGTAGTATAGTCGTGTAAAACAGTTTTATTTTCTGCTTGTATATATTACGTCCACTAACACAAGTTTATTATTTGTATCAGCTAACAAATTATACGGAAATATGTATACAATGCACATGAACACTTTTGTCTAAGATGTTCATATTAAAAAACCTGTTTATTTTTAAAACCTCGAATGTTAATTACATTTCAAATTAATTACTTTTGTTTTTCTGTAGTTTTTCACTTCACCATTAGAGGATTTCTGTCCATTTATTTCCAACTTAAACACTTCAGTGTTTAATTATACAGCCACATTTCGTCAGGCCAACACATATTTCTACATTTAATAACGCACGTTATTAAACCATTTATTATTTGCTTCAAATGTTTAATGAATTAAAATAGCGTACATTGTTATGAATTCCGTAATTTATAATCTACTTTTGGTGACAAATACTTCTACATATTTAAAACAGTGTGTAACATATAATCCCAATTTAATAATAGCATGCCATAGCTTCGTATTACATGCATAATTTGAAACCTTAGAAACTTTATTCGCATGTGAGCTTAAAGAATGTTTGCTCGGCCGGTTTAAAAATCCCGCACAGTAAATTAATTTAAATGCATACATTCAAACGTCAAATTTTATTCTATTAAATGCCTTAAAAACTCTAATTTATGTCTCGCAGCTTGACACCTAATTACTTAAGAAAACTGTATCTAAATATTGCTAGAAATGTAACTCATCTTCCCTTTAAAAAAGTTATATTCTATCTTTAGAACTCATAATTTATTATAACAATATAACTCAAAACGCAATAACATGTTATTGCTAGTACAAAAAAAAACATAAGAATGCATTAAACACAAAACCAGTTGTTTAAGAGCACTATATATAATATTCAGGAAAGTGAAACCGTTTATAATAAACTAAATAAAAAATTATAAACTAATAAGACACAGAAACTTATAGAAATTAACGTACATGTTATTAGTGTGTAAGAATTATTTTAAAGTAATACTGAATGTCAACAGAATCTGTTTATTAATTTTGTATTTACAAGGAACAGTAATTTATTTATTTATGTAAACAGAACTATTAATTTATTTTATTTGTATTAAAAAACTGTCTGTTAATTTTGTTGTGCTCATATAAACTGTAGTAAACTCTGTGCAGACTAAATTTAAGAAAAACTTTAATTAAAGCCAACATTTCTATATCTAAGATATCGACTTATTTATTCTATGCGACCTTGTACATCGCAATATGTGTATATATATATATATATATATACATACCATACACATAGATTATTACATTTGTATACATTATACATGTTATAAACATACGGTTACTGCGTAGAGAAAATGCATATACAATGTATGTTACGTCCGACTGGTGTCAGATGTGTCAGTTGACTTCATTCTCTCCTTGTGTACACATTTTACAGATATCTCGCCATGTCCAGAGAGGAACAGCTGCTCCTTCACATGTTAAGAACGTGCGAAAGGCCAGCTGTTACCTCAGGGGACAGGACGTTTACCACCAAACCAAAGCGTCATCGTGCAAAGGAGACGAACCCAACTACTATAAACAGCTCGGTTTTGAAGACACTTTGTAGACACCTTCTCATCTCCCGTGGTAAACAGGTGCACACAATCTCTTTTAATCTATAGATTATGTGCCACCCTACCACAGGACAAGAGAAGGGCGCGGAGACTTGTAGTTTCTTCTTACGTGGTACAGCAGTCCCTTCTTCGCGACCACTGAAATTATGAGGGTGACCCTCAATAACATTTCGAAAAATTAGGTAAGAAAGCACATGACTTACAGGAGAAATTATTAGTACGGTATAAAACAAAAAAATTACGTACCGTGTGTGTGTGTGTGCGCGCGCGCGTGCGTGTGCGTGTACATGCAATACATATAGGGCTACAAGACACGATGCATTCATTATTACCACTGTGCACAGTATACAAGTTAAATATACAATAAATTACACACATTACAGTCATTCTTAAGCCATTGTACATTATATACATTGTACGTTTAATACTTATACAATGCACTACATTCCTTATGCCTGTGCATAATGTAAGTTACTTACCACTGGAGCCTGACGACATTGACGGTAGAAGTGCTGATAAACGTCCTTCGACTGACATATTTTGGAGATGTCACGTCATGTCCAGTGAGCAACAGAGGTGCCTTTACCAGTTAAGAACGCGTGAAAGCACAACTGTTACTTCAGGGGAAAGGACGTTTGCCATGAAACCAAGGCATCCTAGTAGTACTTGGACTTACCAAACCACTGTAAATAGCTTCGTTTGGAGACACTTCATAGACATCACCTAGCGTCCTGCAGTAACGGCGCAACATTCTCTTCTAATCTAAACATTGTGTGCGCAGTTACTACAGGACGAGAGGAGGCCGAAGACTTGTAGTTCTTTTCAATGTGGTGCAACAGTTCCTCCTTCAGGTTCATCGACCACTGAAAATTTAAGTTATGTGCGTGACGCTGAAAAACTTTTCCAAAAGTTATATGAAATTATGTGACATTCAAATGTCCGTTAATAAATAAAACCACATAGCCTACCTTACAAGGTATGTGAACAAACATTATAGTTATTTTATTGAAACATTATTTGTAATGTATATTAGTACTGTGTCAACTAAAATTTAAAAAAAATTAGAATTACGCACTTTAAGTGTGTGTGTCTCAGACGTTCCTTAGAGAATCTGTGCTACAACACAGGCACGCGCGTGCGCAACACTTATCTTTACATAACGTATGCATACAGTCACACTCACACAAAATACATACATACCTTCACACACACGATTGAATTCAATCAAATCAACACTATTTGTAAATGTAAAACGGTGTGACGCAAAATATGAAATGTCTGAAAATTATTGCTTTTACACGTTGACGAAATTATCATGTGCACGAACGTTCTTCCTGGTGACATTTGAAGATCTCATAGTCTGAAGACACTTGGGTCGCTAAACCTAATTTCCACTTAGCTGCGCGGAGCTGCTATAATTGTGTAAAAACATACAGCCCACTCCGGTAGCTAAGAGGACAAGAGGTTGAGCCACTTGAATCTCCTACGAGTTGTAGTCTACTTCCATATTCTTACGAATATCTTTTTCTCTTCACAAACATAGCTCCCTGCCTTCATTGTTCACTGTTGGAAGCATTGCGTTATCTCGCAGGATCTGCAATGGCGGGGAACCGCATTTTAACTGGGCCCTTAAAATGTTGAAATTCTAATATCCTTTTAATTTTCATATAGATATTTGAACAAATACTTCATGCTTTAGAATTCCTACATTTTCAGAATAATTGTAGAATGTATTTTTATACTGTTAAATAAACAAACGTTTCTTTGTATGTATCCTTAACTTCTTCCTATTTTCCTATTTTACTTAACCTGTACCTAATTTACTCTTAGCTACGCGGAGGTGCTATAATTGTGTTAAAAAGTACATCCCACTCCGGTAGCTAAGAGGAATTTTCCATTAACGAGAATAGGCAGAGAACTTCCCGTGGGAATGAAGGTACCTGCAAGTTTGGTTTACATTTACGGAAATCTGGAACCCAAAACGCCTATCCCTTTTTACCTTCCTATCTACCAGTCAACAACAAATTGAAAAATGGAAAAAAGGCAAGAGATGACGGAAAAGAGATAATAAATAAGAGTTACACAAGGAAGGAAGGGGAGTTCTAGAAGAGAATACAAAGGTGACAAAATAACAAGGTGTGTATTACTGCTAACAAAATGGACGCCACAACAAAGTGTCAGAAAGATTATGTTAAATATTTAAAAAATTCTAAAGAGGGTCACTCAATTGTTGAAATACAAATAAATACAATATAATACAAATAGGCCTATTATATATCATTGAAACACAAATGCCTCTTGCCAAAATTAAATATTGAATTATGTATGAGTACTTACATGTTAGTTAATAAACAAAATGTTATAAAAATATTGAGTGACAAAAGAAATAATGGTAGAATTACGTTTAATAAATGTATATTAATCTGTTCAAAATTTTACGTATTTTATTGTTATTTATAAAAGTCAATTTCTCTTTCTAAATCTAATTCATAAAAATTTAATGTTATTCACTACTAAGTGTAGTTGAGATTAATATTTATAATACGTCCTTTCAAATGACAAGCGAATTTATTTGGAACACCCAAACCTCCATCCTTCTTACCTTGTGATGATTTCGTAGCCTGAAGACAATAGAGTCGCTATACATACTTTCCTGTTAGCTACGCTGAGGGTCCATAATTGTGTTAAAAATTACAGGCCACTCTGGTAGCTAAAAGGACAAGTGGTTGAGCCACTTACACGTCATCCGAATTTGTCTCCAGAAGCTCTGTCGCTTCAGTGTTGCGTAACCTCGTGGGGGATGCAATGCTGGGGCTATATACACTCACACTCACACACAAAAAATACATACACTTTCACACACATATACACACAATTAATTCTAATTAAATTAACTGTATTTGGAAATGCCGAATGGTGTGAAGCAAAATGTGTTATGCCCCTAGCTTACTCCTTTTGTAATACGTTGACAAACTATTATGAGCACGAACATTCTTTCTGGTAACATGTGATGATTTTGTAATCTGAAGACAATCGAGTCGCTATACCTAATTTCCACTTAGCTACGCGGATGTGCTATAACTGTGTTAAAAAAATACAGCCCACTCCGGTACCTAAGAAGACAAGAGGTTGAACGACTTACACCTCATAGACTTACGGTCTACTTATGTTTCGCTTACCACCATCTTTGTCTCCAGAAACTCCGTCGTTCAGTGTTGCGCATCTTCGCGGGAGCTGCAATGCTAGGGATCCACAGTTCAAGGAGGTAGCCTTTACTATTTTGAATTTCGAAGTTTAGTAACACGCTATTCGGATTTCATATAATTATTTCAATTTTTTTGTCCTATACTCACTATTTTTCCACAATAACTCTTAAATGTTTGAAAATTTTAAATAATGTTAATAGAGTTTAAAATTTCCGGCTGTTACCCCGTGGTCGACTGATTGTTTGTGACGTCATTTTATTTTTACGCTAGCCGTTTCGTCCACGCAGTTGGAACTGCTTTCGCCTCGAATTGGGTTAGATTCGGCCCACCATCCCTTGTCGAACTATTTTTAATTTTTACTACAGAGGAAGGCCAAAACGTCAAGTGTTTTAATTAAAATTACATCAGGAACAATCAGACTACCACGGCCCAATAACCCGGAAATTTTAAACTGTATAAATATTGACTCAGGCCGTGATAACCTACGTAATAGACTTTTAAATAATCTTTACGCCATAAGGTGAAACAATCTGCTGAAACGATTACCAGTGTTGATATTCATGGCTAATGGATGTGTTGAGAAAGGACCCTCCATGGTCTTTAGTCGCACGCAGGCTGACTACATTATTCTTTGCCTGTTACCGTTATAGTAATCGAAAATTATTTTCTACTCAGGTCAAAAACATAGTACATTATTCTGTTCCCATACCAGTTACCATTATAATTCTATAAAATGACTTTGTACTTAGAAGGTCAGAAACACAGACTATTATTTTGCCAAATAGATCTTCGTTGAAGGATATATAAAGTTAAATCTTGCAAATCAATACACTACACACACACACACACAATATAATATCACATGTGTGTATATATACAAGTTTGGTGTGCGGAATACTGTCATACGCTTTCTTAAGGTCAACATATATGCAGTGCACTTCCTGGTTTACAGCAGTTTTCTTTTCTATGATTTGCGTCAAGCAAAATAAGTGATCTATGTTGATCTCCCCGCCCGAAAACCAGCTTGTTCCTCTGCTTCCATGTCCGAGTATTGATGTTCAATTTTTTTCTTCAGAAGTTTTCCATACACTCTACTGATTGAACTCGTCACCGCAATTCCACGGTAATTGTCGCATTCAGTTGTTTTACCTATTTTGTGAATGGTCGATACAAAAGATGCTTTCCATTCTTGCGGTATTTGTTTATCATTTATGCATCTATGGAATAGTTTCGTAAGATGTTCATATAATTTTGTTGTGCCATATTTGAGCAGTTCCGCTGGGATGTTGCCAGGTCCGGGGGCTTTATCATTTTTCAGATGTCGACATATTTCCTTTATCCCTTCCATGGTTAACCTTACAGGTAAGGAAGTCGTTCTAATGCTGTCGTATTCATAATCGGTGTTATTTTGAAATTCCGGTCTGCTTACTCTTAGGAGGTTACTAAAATATTTGTCCCATTTTTGTAATGATATTGGCGATATTAAATCTTTCTTTTTTCCCGTCTTATCGACTTTAGGAATTTCCAACTTTCAGTGCATTGCCTGCGTCCTATATAAGTATTCAGTCGGGTGCAATTCTTAAAGTTTCATTTTAACTTTGCGTTATCATTCTTCGCACCGCTGCTTGTGCCTCCTTGTATGTTATTTTGTCCTCAACTGTTTTGGTTGTTAGAAATTTTTCGTATTTTTCTTTCTTGTTTATGATTAGTAATTCTACTTCTTTATTCCACCAGTAAGGCGCTGTCTTTCTTTCTTTCTTTTTCATAACATCCCAATGCTTCCTTTGCGGCTTCGTCTATGCAATTTTGAATGTGCATATTGTGTCCTTCAACACTACTAAATTGCTTGTTTTCCAGTTTTCAGTCCAACCGAGTTCCATATAACGCCCTAACGCTGTCATGGTCTAGGCTATTTAAGTTATGTATTACTTCTTTTTCCGACCTTTGCTGGTTTTCTGTTTTTGTACACTCTTTGTTACTTTCTTTTCTTCTCGGAAATGCGATTATCGTTTTGAGGAGATAGTGATCCGGACCACATTTTGCCTCCCTATAGACCCGTACATCTTGAACTTTCATTTTTGTTTTTTCTTTTATTAGCATAATCAATGATCGATTTTAGTTGCCTAAAGTTTTGGGTCCAGGTGTACATATGAATTTTGTGTGTGGATAAAATTCATTTAATATTCGCAGTTCATTTTACTCACAAACTTTTATTAGTTTCTTCCCATTTTCATTTAGAAAGTTTTCGCCGTGCTTCCCTACCATTTTACTCTGCTCTTGTTTGCCGACTCTACTGTTTAGATCACCAAGTAATATGATTTCTGTAGAGCTGCCGATTGTGGATATTACCTGGTGCAGTTGTTCAAAAAAGCGGTCTTTGAGCTCTATTAGCGCGTTTTCTGTTATTGCGTTATTACCAAGAATGGTTATTCGATATCCGTAGATGGTCAAGTTCATTTTTATAATTCTCTAGTTTACTGCTTCCCAGTTAGTTATGAATCTTCTTAGGTTTTTGTGTATATGATTAGAGTTGCTCTCTCTTTTCTTTTGCTACCCCAATATAAAAATGGTCATAGTATCCAAGGTTTTCAGAGCCGGTCCCTTTTTTCTGTTTCTGCCCTTTTTATGTCTATAGCTGTAAATGTCTATGTTTATAGCTATTTTAAATGTAAATGCTTATTCAATTAACCACAAAGTTTCATGATCTCTACTTCGTTTATGAAAACCTTTTGCTTTAAAAATAGCTCTTACGCTGAATCTTTCGAGGGGGGGTGACTTGATTCTTACTTACGAGAGAATCATTTTAAAAACACGTAGGCAATATAAAGTCTTGCCTACCAACAATGTTGGGTAGGTTTTCAAAAACATGATGTTCACAATGCCTTACACTCTAGTAAATAATATTATGAGTTATTTAGTGTTTAAATTTGAAAATTTTGTCCTAAATAATTTTAAAATTTTACCATATACAATGTTCTAAGTCTACCATGCGAAACTAAGCTAAAGTGGAGAGAAAAATTAAGCGTATCATGATATTAAAACATAATTTTACAGCATGAAATCTTAAAACGAAGGAAATTATAATTTCAGTTTTAGACCGTCAAAATCTGAAAATAAACTTCTTAAAATGATTTTAATGCAAAGTAATTTACAAAGTAATTATAGTTTCCTTAAAGGACATATTATATGCTAATAAACAGATTATTTAAATTTTTGTTTTGATTATTTGATCCTTTTTTCCCATTTTTTGCTGATAATTTTTCCACCTGAAAAATAAACAAATACTTTCAAATATATTACAATGGATATTCTAATTGCATATGTAATGTAGTAGTGTTAAAAGCACATGATAGCACATAAAGACACTGTATGAATAAGTAGAGATTGCAGGCTTGAACATTATGAATCAGTTGATAGGGAACATTATTAACAATGTTAGTTTTAAGTATTTTTAGGATTCAGAACAATTTTAGTTCTGTGAAATTGTGCGAAACGATGCTTGGGCAAGTGTGGAGTGCGCGCGTGCGAGGGTACGTAAATAGGATTTACAAGGTATTCATAGAAAGACATTCATGTAAACAACTTTCATGATATGGGAAATCTGTGGATGAGACCTATATTGCAATGTTCGTAATAAAAAGACTTTAATGATGACAATAGTTATTTAAAAATCAGTAACAAATGTATGCATATTTTAAAATAAAAATGTTTTATTACTATGATTTCGGTCGTAAAAATTGTTAGGTTTTTTGAACAAGAATTGTTCTGTTCGGAAGCCTTCTTGAACAAGAATATTGGTTATCTGTAGAAAAATCATGAGTATGCGTTACCGAAGAAGCAATCAGATTACTAGAATTCAGACAGGTAAAGCGAATTATCGTCAGGTCAGATACGGGGAATTATCCTAAAGCGAACAGATCAGTTTCTCTTGGGAATCGATAAAGTTTAAGCGCCGCGTGGTAGTTAATGACGAACGGTCTGCTAGTCGCAACTAACACAAGTTCAAATTTCCTTGGGTCACTACAAATAATAATGTTGTAAGTGCTATTCCGTGTAAGTGCAAGATACTCGAATAGGATACATAAGCAGTTTAAGCTTACTGGATAAAAACGTGTACGCATAATACACCAATTTAGCAGTAATAGCATGTGTTCGTGGAAGTACGATATATAACTGTACTAGTGAAAAACATCTACACGCCCGCACGCGACCCTGAGGCCGGACAGAGTATATCAACCCTCGTACTCATCCAGATACAGAATCATCCAGGATCAACCTGGCGTCTGAAGGATCTGCAGTCCACATTAAAGGGAAGTGAACCTATATTATTTATGTACAACAAAACAAAGAAATTATTTAAAAGAAAGTTTTTATATTCTATCAGACCAATATAAAATAATTATAGTAAATAAGACAAAAAGAACTTTTATATATTAACTTGTTTCATTGGATAGAAAAAATTTTAGTTCTGTTACAAAGGTCAACAGGGATAGATTAATTATTTTTATATACTGTATTCAAAGCTCAGTAGATTGTTATAAAGGAATAACATCATTAATAAATCCACTTCATTCTGATACACTACATCTCACTTACTTATTCTATTCGACACCTGTACATCGCAATATGCTTATGACTTCTCATGATTATTAAAAACGTTTATTAATAAACGGTTTTTGCATTATTGAAACGTTTCTCGGTATTTCACTTAATTTAAACACAGAGCAATATTTTCTGACCCCTCCCTTATCGGGGACTGAATCCCTGTTTGCCCCAGAACTGCTACGACAACCATTTCAAAATTTATGCCTTTTCTCGTTTTAATTGTATTGATGTATCCCATGTTAGGTTGTTTCCCGAGTGTTATTCAGCTTACACACAACACACACACACACACACGTGTGTGTGGTTGGGGGGGGGGGGTCAAAGCACAGAGACTAAGCTGGTTTGTGGATGTAAGCAGATGAGGAGTGATTTTCCTTTTAACAAATTTATGAAATTATAGTCTCTAGGAGTGGGTTCACAAGGTGCGCGCGGCGGTCAATGGGTCCTTTACTAGGGTTTATAGAAGGTGCCCGCGGCCGTCAGTTTTGGTCGCTCTAAACCAGATGTGAAAAGGAAAGATGGAAACTGATTTATAATTTCTTATGCTGTTACTTTCGTGGTTGTATATAAACTAATAAAGCTGAATATAGTATATGCGTTGTGGTTAGATTCAAGTACAGTATTAGCAACCTGGCGTAGGAAGTGATAATATGGAATTATTCAAAGCTATAAGTTAAACAGATACTTTTGTTACAATACCTTTAGTATATTGTTAGTCTGAATCGTACAGTAGAAAAAACTATAAAAATATGTAATACAGAACCCCACACAGTACAATACTTCTATTACCACTACAATACAAAACTTAAATACTAAATATTGCAGGAAGCTTTACTCTTTATAATGTACGAGTATATAATAATAATTTTTTTTGCAAATTCTAACCTAGTGATTTTTTTGTTTCTAACTCAGATTTGATATTACTTAAAAATTTTTGTCTCTTAACAAACTTCAAATTTAATATTTTTCTTATTGTCTTTGTGTTTATACCGACATACGTAGTAATTTGTATGTCTTTCAGTACTTCTAGAAAAGCAAAAACATTGGGATGTGAGGCACTGAATATGTTTGCTAGCGTTGAATGCTAGTGTGGAACGCTTCACATTTTTTGGGACAGGCACTGTTACCCTCAGTAACAAACGGTTGTGTAGGCCTCAAACGTGAATGTTTACGTATATTAGTAAAAAGCCTACTTTTTTTAGGAAATATAACTCAACAGCAGTTAAACGATAAGACAAAAATATTTAGATGCAAAAGGCGTAGGTTTATACTGTTCAAGTAGCGTGGACGTGAAACATCCAAGCGTCTTTTGTTGTTCATGTATTTCAGTTTAATTAAAATTTTAATGTTTGACGATCTCGTATGAGGGGTATATAGCCTATGTCTGAAGATAGAACGATCGTTCCGAAACGCGTGACAAAGCTACTAGAAGAAGTCACAAGACAGAACTGAAATAAGAGAATATATTAAGTAAATAAAATGTTGCCTCGCGCGCACCTTGTATACACCCCAAGGGTTGGCTCGCGCGCACCTTGTATACACCCCAAGGGTTGGCTCCGCGTGCACCTTGTATACATCCCAAGAGTTGCCTCGCGCGCACCTTGTATACACCCCAAGGGTTGGCTCCGCGTGCACCTTGTATACATCCCAAGAGTTGCCTAGCGCACACCTTGTATACACCCCAAGGATTGGCTCCGTGTGCACTTTGTATACATCCCAAGGGTTGCCTCGCGCGCACCTTGTATACATCCCAAGGGTTGCCTCGCGCGCACCTTGTATACTCCCAAGGGTTGGCTCCGCGCACCTTGTATACACCCCAAGGGTTGGCTCCGCGTGCACCTTGTATACACCCCAAGGGTTGGCTCGCGCGTACCTTGTATACATCCCAAGTGTTGGCTCCGCGTTCACCTTGTATACATCCCAAGGGTTGCCTCGCGCGCACCTTGTATACACCCCAAGGGTTGGCTCCGCGTGCACCTTGTATACATCCCAAGGGTTGCCTCGCGCGCACCTTGTATACACCCCAAGGGTTGGCTCCGCGTGCACCTTGTATACATCCCAAGGGTTGCCTCGCGCACACCTTGTATACACCCCAAGGGTTGGCTCCGCGTGCACTTTGTATACATCCCAAGGGTTGCCTCGCGCGCACCTTGTATACACCCCAAATGTTGCCTCGCGCGCACCTTGTATACATCCCAAGGGTTGGCTCCGCGTGCACCTTGTATAGACCTTTTCGACGTTGTAAAGTGTTCCATCAAAATCCCTTGACCGCCGCGCGCACCTTGTATAAAACCAGTGTGCCGTGTTTTGGGAAAAAACACGGCGTGTCTATAAGGGGCTTTATATTAATATATTTGTCAGCCGTTTTCGTTCTCGCTAACGCGTAAATAAGCGTCGTTAACATGTACGATTGCGTGTCCTACGGGATGTCAACGCACTCTAGTGACTAATTAGCGTATTCAGCTTTCTCAGCGTAAGGACTGGTCAGTCTGGTTAACCGGCGGCGTATAAACAGCTATCTGCCTGGCGGAGAGAGTCGTTTTGATTATTGTGAATTACTATCTTCCATGCATACTTAAGCTCTAAGCGATCTCCCGGTAAGTCTGTTGAATATATTTTGTTCATTTTAGTATAAATGATTTATATTTAACACAAAATTAAAGTGGATGCGTGTTGATAATGTTTTAAATGTTGCCACGTGGTGGACAGGTTAAGGGCTGATTGTTCAAGTGGTTTCAAATATTAATACACACTAAAATACTGTATTTTATAAGCTACATAATCATTTTAATTATACAAAAGGGGCGTAAAGAAAGTTATTCTGTTATTTTATGGCGAAATTTACAAAATTGTCTATGAGCACGTGCTGCTGTATTGCGCATACCTGTTTGAGTTTGTTAAAGTGGGCATACCCTCGTTATTTTGTGATTTACTATATGTACATTTATGCTTTGTTATTTAATTAATTCTATAATTATGTAGCGTTGAGGCCTTAAGTGTGTCAGAGTGTTTTAAATGAGAAACTAGTTGTGAAAATGTTAGAACCAGTTAGGGTGAACGGCTGGAGTTTGGTATGCTGGGGCATGCTTTTATTATGAATTGAAGGCCAGTGAATTAATTATTATTACGCATGTATAGGGTTCCTGACCTAGTTGGAAGCTTGATTCGCTCCATTTGGAGGCCGTACATCTGCCACCATGCCTTAAATAAAAATAAAAATAACACCGAGCTCTCGTGATTCTGGCCGCCAGGGAGGAACTGCCGTTCAGCATGTCGCAGTAGCCCCGAGACATCTTCTGGACGAAAGCAGGTGACATTTATGCCTTTAAAACACACTAGGTCGTTGAAGTAGACTCCATGTGCTGTGCCCTTCACCCGTAAAAAACAAATTCACTCAAATTCAGTTAACTATTGTGCTCACGTCCGTCGGGACATAAGTTGATTACGAAATTTATCTGTTTAACTCATTATGTAATTACGCCTCAAAAGAATTGTGAACCCGGGGGCAGGCAATGTGTCTGTCCGTCATTAATTTTATTCTTTTACCGTATAGGTTGCTGTTGTGATACTGGGGGGCAAGTCAGAATTTTAGCAGATTTATGTGGGTACGGTATATATATGCTGGGGCTTAACCGGCGGGTTGAGTCCCTATAATATGTGGGTATTTTTTGATATATATATATTTTATAATATAAAAAGGGGTTGGGTTTTTTAAGGGGTTTTAAGGGTTCCGTTGTTCTGTAACCTGATGCCGTCACCTGTTGATGCAGTTGCCTGCATGCCTTGGAGATGTTGTTATGTGTTGGATCTGGTGCGGACACATGTCTGCGCCCGGGGCGATTCAGCCCTCTGTGAATTCTTTTATATTTGTTGTAAAGCTTAAATCATAGATTCTGCAATTTTATAAAATTATTCCGGCTCTTTAATAATTAAATCCATGATGGTCCTTTTTTAAATGCCATAGTCAGTTCAGGATCTCTTAAGTTTTTAATATAAAATTATTATTCTAGTTTCTCACTATTCCATTTCATAATTGTAAAATTATAATGTCCGCCTCAGTTTATAGTTTATTTACTGGTGATTATGTTCCACTTGAATTTTCTTGAAAATTCTGTATTCTCATAAAGCATAAAGAAAGTGAAAGTCTACTATTTTATAGACCATACAGACACGTTAATCTTGTGAGGGTAGTTACTATCAGGGGACAAGCCCAAAATTTTTAATTATAAATTTGTAATTGGAGAGAGTGTACAGCCTGCTGTGCCAGTTGAGATTGCCAAATTCTAGTCCTTATAATTAGTACAGTTTTTGAATTCGATGATGCTCTTGTGGGTTAATGGGTTGTTTTTTATGAGAATTCATATAAGGCTGTCTGCCGGGTTGAACCTGTTATCTGTTATCTGTAATGTATATGTATTTGTGTATCTATGTCCGATTATGTGTTGCATGTCAAGGGTTTTAAAGGAGTATTATATTATTTATATGTCATGTTTATACAATTCCTATGATGATTGATGTTATGTGCCTTTCTTAAATTATATGAATATATATACACTGTTGAATTATGTTAGTAAATTTTGAATTATTATGAATATGAAAAATACTTGGAAAATCAATTCTAATTATATGAAGATATATACCAATGTTGAATTATATTAATAAATTTTGAATTACTATGAATATGAAAATACTTCGAAAATTAACTCTAATTATATGAAGATATATACCAATGTAAAATTATATTAATAATTTTTGAATTACTGTGAATATGAAAATACTTGAGAAAGGGATTATATTTATATGAAGAAGTATTAGAGGTAGAATTGTATTAATAAACTTTAAATTGAAATTCACATGCACATGTATAGAATATGAAGTATGACTATAATAAAAAATTGTTATTGTTGTTCAACAGCAGAGTTTAATTGCAAGTCCCGTCTCACTGGACCCAGCGCATTTTTGCTTCTCTAGGCCTTCTGCCTAGTTTTAAATATCTAGTGGCCCCTCTTAAAAAAAAAAAAAATTATTTTATAAAGCATAAAAAATTTTTTTTTTAAAGCGGGGTTACACCAGCAAGACGCGCTACGGAATAGAGCCTACTAACAGACAAACGTAACCATAAGATTTTAAACTGTTTTCTTTAAAAAAGAAATGTCAGTATCCAGAAGGACATGAAAATACAATTATCTTCAATTAAAGACAAGAAAATAAAATAACTTCAGAGTATATTGACCAAGAAGAACAGGTCAGGCTGCTGGCCTGTGTTTGTACCGTGGCAATGTGTATTTCGTGAAGTCGTAAAAATAACAATGCCTATAAATATATAAAATAAATGTGGCACGAGATCACATTAAAATTGCAATGCTGGCCAACAGGGGCGTATTTACGGAGTCACTCCTTTTTAAATATGCAAACTGCATTAGTGTATACTTTTGAAAATGAAATATGACAATCAATTCAGTCAATAAGTATCTTGTAAAATATATTTCAATAACGCCTATTTTTATTGTGTTATTACAGCTTACTTGGGACTGATTCAGGATGATATCACACGTTTTTCAGATAGTAAAAAACTTTAAAGATAGTAATGTTGATTAGTCTTAACTTATTTTCCCCTTGTATGAAGGCAACTCGACTCCGGATCCCTCCCCGAAACCAAATTATAGATACACCACTACTGGCCACCAAGCCTTCACTAGTAAAACTCATTAAAAATCGTACTGCATTTTAAACATTAAAATGGGTAAAATTGGTAATATTAAAGAGTAAGAAATAGGCGTAGGCAACACATGTTCCAGGAGCTGTGACGGACAATATTATTATATATAGGCCTAGGCCTAAGGCACTTATGCAATGTGATTCTGTCAATGACAACGGCCAATGAAACGTAAAGGGTGACAACAAAATCCGAACTTCTTCAGATATTGGATCATGCAGTCTTAAGATGTTTTGTTAGATTCATTAAAAAAATTGATATAAAAATAGCTCTCAAGTTTGGAGGATCTGTCCGTTTGAAAATGTGTGTTAACATTATATGATAAACCGTCTGGATTCTTATTTCATCACAATAGTCGAGTGTTTGAGAGACACCTCGTGATCCTCTTGAGCGCGAGGACAGTTTTTGTACACACTCTCGAGTCGTTGCTCTTATAGTGCAATATTATGTCAACAAGAGGTTCTATACTTTTATAACAAAGACACCGCTTGCACTTAAGACAGTCTGGATGTGATTGACTGGAGAGAGGAAATTTTTCATATTGGTATTTTTTTTTTCAGCTATCAGCGTGCCTCCCTATTGCTATATTCTATTGCTATATTAAGGGGACACGGAAAGCAAAAAAAAATTATTTATTTAAATTTTCGTCTTTAGCGCCAATTAAAAGCTGAGGTTTTCTGAATGCACTGATGAGCGACACTTGTTATTTTTAACAAAAATTCGCATCAAAATGTGTTTTTGAAAAATATATTACACCTTTTCATTGCTGCCATCAATTTATACTTCCATATTCAGACACGCATAACTTTTGAATCACTCCACCAAATTTCATAATTCTTTTTTCAAAACTTACTACATTTCATGCGGAAAGGTTGGCAGCACTCAGCTGTTCAACTGCATTCAGCTGGAAATTGTAATAAAGTGTCCCCATAGAAACACTTAAAACTCAACTTTCATATGTTTTCCGTTTTTTCTGGATTGTTATTTTGAATGTTCACCCTCTTCATTCACAGCACTTAATGAATATTAATTGCTACACTTTCACATGTGAAACTTACTTTGTTTATGTTCCTCGTACGACGTTTCAGCGTGATGTTCGCCTTCCTCAGCGGGGTATGATACAGAATGTCCAGAACTTGTAACGGTTTTTTTCTAGTTGGTAAATTTTGGGGGGGCGTGGAGGTGGAAGGGCGCGCGGAAGTTGGCGCGGGATTCCGAATTATTGTATGTTTTGTGTATAATTGTGTCAAAGTGTGCGTGTGATTTAAAGGGTAATTGGTCGTTAAGTGTGTTGTTTGGTTGTATTGTGTAGTGTTTGTATATTTCGTATTGTTCTGGTGTGTTAAGTTTTTGACTTTTAGGTAAGTAGTGTAGGATCTCAAGATTATTTTCTATGTTGGTGTAGCTGTGGTTTTTTTTGTCTGTATGTGTGTGCCGAACGCGGAGTGTATGTTGTTGCTGGATAAAGCTTTTAGGTGTTCAGAAAATCTTGAAGAAAAAGATCTTCCCGTCTAGCCTATATAGAAACTATTACAATCGTTGCAGTTTAATTTGTATACCCCTGTTTTGTTGTATATGTCTATGTCCGTGTTTGTATCATTGATGTGTTTTTTGATGGTATTGTTGGTTCTGTAGGCTATTTTGTAATTTTGTAACTCATATACTACAACTCCAACACACACAAAATCGCCAACACATTCAGGAAACACAATAAATAGCCTACACAATTATACACAAAACATACAATAATTCGGAATCCCGCACCAACTCCCTTCCACCTCCACACCCCCCCACACAACCTACCAACTAGAAAAAAAAGTTTGGGTGCATGTATCAGTAAGTGTGAACAAGCGGAAGAAGTGAAACTTCTTTAGGTTATATCCATTATTTTTTGTTTATCCATTATTATTATTATTATTATGTTTAACTGTATACTTAAAATTTAATAGGATGGGAGAGGTATCAGTATAAGAAAAATTTTCATTTTTAGTAAATTAAAAATATTTTATTATATACATTTACAGAAATTATTATTATTATTATTATTATTATTATTATTATTATTATTATTATTATTATTATTATTATTATTAATCTATTTCGTTAATATTTAGTGATATTTCATCATACACTTTTGTAACCAAAGGCTTATGGTAACTAAAATAAGAAATGTATGTTTTACATTCAATATTATCCAGAAACCTTGTGAATAGTGCGTTAATTGTCATATTCGATTTTGTCGTAGATATTTTTTTATCATTTTGTATAGACAGGTTTATATTATCTTTTAAAAATTCAACCTGTTTTATAGATTTGTCTAATGCAAAATTGACATTGAAATCTCCACTTAAAATCATAGGTATTTTATGATAATATTTACGAAGTATGGCGGCACCTTGTGATGTATACGATAATAATGAACAATGAAGAAAATCAATAATATCATCTAATGTTTTATTAGGAGAAATATACACTGCTACAATCACAACTTTTTGCCCATTTTCCATTTTACATTCAGCCATACACAAATCGCCAACTGTAGATGCCATTGAACCATAGACATCAGATTGAGTAACGGAAAAATCCATGGATGGAGTTATAAAGTTAATAATATCGTCAGAATTTTGAAATATCCCGACACCTCCCGCTCTAATATTTGGTCGTTTATATTTCAGAATGCAGTTGAAATTAAGAACAGATACGTGATCTTCATTGGCTAGCCAAGTTTCTGATAAAACTATGACATTTGAATTTTTCACAACTATACCTTTTAGATCAACAGCATGAGCTGTAAGACTTTCGCAATTAAAAGTGAATAATGATAAACATTTTCTGTTACTGATGAATTTAACTAAATTTTCATTTATAGTTTCTAATTTGTTTAGTGAAAGTCGTTTAAATTCCCCTTGCAAATCAATTGTTGATGATGATCGTCTTCGGCCATGGTAGAATATCTTCTCGTTGTTCTGTGTCGTAATATGTAATCCTTCAATACACGTCACACGTGATAAAGCAACGTATAATAATGATTGATAATGACGTCGATCGTATTCATACACAATTTTTAACATATATGTCATTAAATTATGTAGGACTAGGTAGATTATTTTTTACATATCGTTAACTTAAAATATTCGTAACAATAATTATATATAACTGTACATTTCCTCATTTTGGTATACTACTAAAAACATATACACACACATGCATATAACGCATAATGCATAACGCGTAACGCGTAACGAACATATTTCCTACCGTGCCCAAAGAAGTTTCATGCATATAACGCATAACGCATAACGCGTAACGCGTAACGAACATTTTTCCTACCGTGCCCAAAGAAATTTCATTCATATAACGCATAACATGTAACGCGTAATAAAAACTTTTCCTACCGTGCTAAAAGAAGTTTCACTTCAAAAACAGTTACAAGTTCCCGACATTCTGTATCATACCTCGCCGAGAAAGGCGAACATCACGCTGAAACGTCGTACGAGGAAAATAAACAAAGTAAGTTTCACATGTGAAAGTGTAGCAATTAATATTCATTTTCTGGATTACCAAAAGTATGGTTTCTCAATTCATAAGGAACATTTTCTCAGTAACCACTGAACCAATCATTGTGAAATTATCACACAATTTTTACAGTATGTGAATATATACAGTGAGTTCTTTCTGTCATGGTAAATGCAAATTTACATATTACAAAAAATAGTTTTCATAAAAATTTATCAACTTTCAAAAGTTAAATGGGAAAATTATTTCATTTTCTTTGACACATTTTTTAAACAAATAAATCAGATCTTGTGAAAAGGCAAGAAACACAAAAACTGCACACAGAAACTGCTGTGAAAATTTCAGACAGATTGGTTTAGTAGTTTTTTAGAAAATGTTACTTATGTTAACATGGTGGAAGATAGGGATTCCGTGTCCACTTAACCAATAACTGATTGTACCATAAATCCAAATTGACACCGTGGATACAGAAAATTACTGATAGAATATTGGAGAAACTTTCCTGCTTGGTGATTTTTCATTGGTAATTTAACTTTTGTAATTGCAAGAATTAGCTGCAATAACAAATCGTTTACTTTTATTTACTAAAAGTAACAATAATTCAATAATTATAAGTAAGTGTACTTTTCACGTGTAAGGTTTGTTGTCAAATAGTAGTTTCTGAACCTGGAGGACTATTATAGACTGTCACAGCAATTAATGATGTGAGGTTAGTTCAGATTACAATCTGAATTAGGCTATGTAATTAATATACAGTTTTATCATGCTATGTACAAACTGTGGGAACGTTATTCTAATTATTCTTGAAATAATTTTCATTTATGAACTAAATATACCGGTATATAATGATTTTAATTGCTTCACCTAATATATATAATTATACATAGGGCTGGGCTGTTGCTCAACATAATTTGACATTACAAGGTGTTTAGTTATACAAATAAATGCTGTCATCTGATAGACTGAAGCACGAGATATGCCGTACATGACAAGTTCTTGCTCATTTTTTGAAATAAAATAGGATGTACTTAGGAATTATGATTTTGACTTGTGAGACATTGATTAAATTTCTTTAAAATTTTACTTTAAATATAATTACAACTACACTATGCACACATCACAATTTTTTATAAAACCTATAACTATAAATAGATTCAGTTTTTTAAAACAAGAAACAGTTATTGAATTGAATTTATTTATGTAATGTTTATGAATGCTCCACAATGCGGAATGTTTCATTGTAAGTGATCTTATTTTATATGTTTATAAAATTTAAATAAATCCACTTTTAATTTGTTTAAGTATATTTATTGATATAAATCAATAAATTTATGATGCCAATATACTTGATTGGTTTGAGAGGATGAAAATGAACTTAAGATGGTATGGGCGTGTTAAGAGGAAGAGTGAGGTTATGTTGTCAAGATTGATAAAAGAACTGGAGGTATAGGGATGATGTTCAATAAGATAACCAAGAGCAATATTAAGGTAGGAATTGGTAAAAGTGTTGATTAAAGTGGAGCGTGTAATGTGGTGGCATTTAGTTCAGAGTTCAGGGGAGACAAGATAATGGAGAGGCATAGTGAACATGGCAATATCTGGAATGGAATTCAGAAAATTTCTGTTACAGAAAATACAATTTTTTTACTTTGTATAATAATATATTACCTATAATTTTTAATATCTGCATTTTGTTAACAGTATATACTAGCAAAATTGTCATACATAAGGGATAGTAAAGATTGCATTTTTTTCTTTGGGTAGGCATATGTTGTTTTTGATAAGTTTCAGTATATGCTTTTAATTAAAAAGAAACAAAAAAATGCTAAGAATGACTGCAGTTTATTCTATTTCTCTGTACATGTGAATGAGTCCAAATGTATTGGAAGAATTTTTAGGGTCAGTTATCATAATTACACAAAAGTTCAGTACCACTGAAATTATAGTAGGCTTAACATGACTGGTAAGTAAATGCAATTATACTCTATAACAATAGTAAGTAGATTTGCTTATAACTATATTATCTAAAAGTTCATAATATTGAACTTAAAACATCGTGTATGAATTATGCGAATAAGGTGAACTAGCATTACATTAATACATTACTGTTATACAATTCTGTTTGTGTGCGCACACGAGCATGCGTGCGTGCGTGCGTGCGTGCGTGCGTGCGTGCGTGCGTGCGTGCGTGCGCGCGCGTGCGTGTGTGTGTGTGTGTGTGTGTGTGTGTGTGTGTGTGTGTGTGTGTGTGTGTGTGTGTGTGTGTGTGTGTGTGTGTGTGTGTGTGTGTGTGTGTGTGTGTGTGTGTGTGTGTGTGTGTGTGTGTGTGTGTGTGTGTGTGTGTGTGTGTGTGTGTGTGTGTGTGTGTGTGTGTGTGTGTGTGTGTGTGTGTGTGTGTGTGTTCACAACACTGTGTACATGTAAAATTTAGTTGTATCACAAAACTCAAAGTACTGCTTGTTCATGTCTATGTGACTGGATTCTCTTTTCTTAATCTCGTTATTCAGTTTTCATTTGGAACATCTGGATTGCTTTTACAGTAGCCTTTCTTCCCATTTCAACAGTTTCTTCAGAACCATGTAAATCAAGGTCTCTGCATAAGTACCAAGTACCATATTACAATGTCAAAAAATACCCCTGCAAAAGTGAGTGCTGAAAGAAAATAGAATTTTTTAATATAATGGTAGACTTATTATGTAAGAAAAACGCCCTCTCTTACACGGCTGAAACTTTCTTCTAAAAATCTCCTCACCCGTCTCTGGGATTGCACCCCTCCTGTACTTGTGGTATACTGAATACTGAAATAATATGTATTTATATAATACATGGATTTGAAAATTCTTTTATCTTAATATATACTGTATTATCAGTTTTGAAGGTAAGTTTTTAATATTTGGCAAACAGACAAGTAGATTACTATACAAAGGAAAAACTGAAGACCTTAGCAGTAAAGGAATGTAAAGGAAGATATCATAAGAAACATGTTGGATAACATTGTTCTGAATGTACCATATTATTTATATCTATAGAGCAATGATTTTTAAGAATGCTCTGGTAAATATTAAGAAGTCAGAATGGCTGGAACAAGCAACCAGATTGAAGGAGATATCTTAATTCAAATAATGATTGATCCTGATCTATTTAAAATTTCTTTTCCCAATTTCTGGTACTTTCTCTCCATTTGGAAAGCCTGTCAACTGTATCAGATAAAACAAACCTGTTCAACCGTTTTGTCTGCATCTTATTACATCTCATCTAAAAAACACACCCGTATCATTACTTACATTATTATGTAAGTAATGAGAAGGCATTACTTCCTTGAAAAGAAATTGGAATTTATTTTTCACAATAATATTAAATTAAAACCTGAATAAATGAATTAAAAGTAACTAAACATTTAGCACAACAGTCTGTTGTGGTGTTTAACATGTCTGGTAGTCTTTATGTATGAAGGGAGGGGTGGACAAACTTGCTGCATAGTCGCCAGTTGTAAGTTGTGATTCTGACCTTTTCTGGCATGAGGCAAGCAATTATTTGCCCTCCTGCAGTGACCAAACCAGCACATCTGTCATAGAATGAGGCCTTAGAATAAAATTGTAAAGCAGAAGTCGCCATCCCTACAACCATCATCATCATCTTCTTCATTTAATTTTATTGTCTTCTCATAATAGGATCATCATTTGAACATGGAATCTGTTGTAAATTTGTAGAGGCAATGAGCAAAATAATTAACAATTAAATCTAAATTTTCATCGATTTTCCAGTATTTTCCAACTGTACTGGTTTATTTTTGAAGTATTTTATAGGAATGGGGTTACTGACTATACCACTAAATATAGCCTACAATTAGTTTGTAAGCAGTTCTCCTATCGACTAGAATGTGTGCAACCACTGTCTTGTTTCCTTTCTGTGGGCCCTATTATTAACTTGATCATAAGAAAATTTTCAACTTTCAAAATTGAAACACACACACACACACACACACACACAAAGTAGTCTAGGTAACAGGTGGCTTCATGCATGTTTCATACAGTTCATTATCGAATTTCGATGATGTGTTTCACTATAAGTGCTCCGCCAAAAGTGGAAATGTGTGGTTCTTGTTCCTGTAGGAGTTACGAAGACGTGATGTTCGTGTGCCCAGTGCACAGACTGGTGATGCAAACGTGTTCAAGACAACTGCGATCACCTGGTACTTGCCATTTACGGACGTTCTCCTTCACGGCAGAAAGTTTCCTCTGCCATGTGTTCCACATCTGCTGCCAAACTTTAATAATGGTGGTTGTGGCAGCTAGTTTCTCGTCGTCAGATCGTAAGGAATTTGCAACGACTCGAGCTGTCCGCAGCGTCAGCTTCTTCGTTACTTTCAATACTTACATACCGGGATACCAAACAAAAGTAAAATATGAAACGAGGGCTTCTATAGCATAGCATAACGCCATTATCTGCTGTAATAATGGATCCACTGTGCCCGGATTACCAAGGCACTTACAAAATTCTGTGAAACCGTCCAGATAACAAATTTCCTGTATACCGCGTACAGTTTGGCGGTGTATACACTTGTCCGTTTAGTCAGCGTCCAGGAGTAGAAGGCGCCATCGATGACAAACGTATTACTCACTCTGCTCTCCGTCTTCAACCCATCATTGTACTCAGTGGTATGTTCCTTGACGTATTCCACAAAAAATGATCTAAACAGGAGTTTCAGTTTAGTTGGGTGGCACAATGTCTTGCTTCTACTGGCGACATACAAACGGCAATTTCGTTTGTGATGCAACCAGGGAGGCACTTTACACGGAACGTAAGCTTGGACCATCGGCGCAACAATGTGCGCTATTTCGAGCGCACGAATGGTGGTCTGGTGAACGTCGAATGGTGGTCGTATACTCTATCAAGTCTGGTGTTCGCCAAGAACACGTGGTTTTTGTGGTTGGGTAGTGCTAATATTTTTGCCACGTAGGTCAGCAAGGGCATTTGACGTCGCAGATCTAAGCACGTCATTCCTGCTCTACAATATAGGCCTAAGCTTTGTGCAGGAATAGTGTAGAACGCCCCTGCGGCATAGCGCACCCCAGCGTTATGGTTGGAATTCAGCTTTTTCAAGTACGACCTAATGGCTGAAAAGTACACCACGCATCCGTAATCCATTTTGGATAACACTAGCACGGCGTACAAGCGAAACAAAATTTCTCTATCTGCTCCCCAGGTCATATGGGAGATTCACCTGATTGCGTTTAAAGAAGATTTGCACCTCTCAGCCAGGTCATCCACATGTGCATTCCAGGTTAGATATCTGTCGAAAGATAGGTTCAGAAATTTAATGATACAGTCTGTGGTTACGTAGGGTCCGGGTGCCTCCCACGCTTTCGACAGAAGTGGGCAGAAATCGCCTTCGTTGCCGAAAAGGAAACGCCTGTGTTGTTAGCATTTACTACCGACGTGTCTATAGCGTTTCGCATGTTATGCTTTACCATCGTCGTTCCTTTGGCCCAGTGGAACAGTGCAAGATCATCAGCAAACAAGCACTTCCCAATTGGCGACCCTATTCCACAAAGATCCCGTTGATGACGATATTAAAAAGCGTGCCGCTCAACGGGTATCCTGAGGTACTCCACTTTCCAACTCTTGAGGGGCCGACAGTGATTGTCCGGCCCGTATATGGGAACTCGTGTCTGTGAGAAAGCTGAAGATATATTTAAGCAGTTCACCTCTGAACTGAAAACCACATAGTTTTTGAATGCTGTTAAATCTTCACGTTTCGTTGAACTCTTTCTTCAAATCGAAGAATATTGTAACCATATGTTTGTTTTTGATGAAGCTATTCTTAACTGCATTCTCCAGATAAACCAGTTAAACAGTAGTAGAATGGTCTAACCGTATACCAGGTGATCCGGATGTCTGTTTACCATCCTCTCAAATAACTTTCCTAGTCAGAACGTCAACGATTCTGGACGATATTTTCCAGCTTTCAAGAAATCCTTTCCGGACTTCAGAAGCCGAATGACAGTCGCCTCCTTCCATGGACTTGGATATTCCGCTTGCGCCCATATGACGTTTTAGAGTGCCAGTCATGTAGCCGTAGCTACCCGCCATTAGACATATGGTGCTGTAAGGAATGTCGTCCGGACCCGGCGCAGTGTCGCCGCCAGTCCGGACAGCGGACTGTGATTCCCTCATCGTGAACGTTATAGCTCCTGTACCCTTCACTTTTGAAGTCAAAGTCGTGTTCGAATTCTTCTTTCCTTGCGAAAAAAATTCAGAGGATAACTTTCTGTACTACTGACATGTAGCCTATATCTAGCAACCAAGATGTCAGCAATTTCATCAGAGTTGCAAATCAATTCACCATCCTGCTCTGGCTTGTGACTGGCTTAAAGACTGATGTGCCAGCAATTGCTCTGAAATAGTTTGTGGTCTGGATAAGTAGTCCATCAGGATGTTCTGATTTAGGAGGTTTGATTAAAAAGTTCGGGCAATTTTGCAATTTCGACCGCTACGAGTGTTGTCCGATTAAAAAACATTTTTATGTGATGCTGGTACACACGTTAGTGACATCGTCTAAAATTTTAGCCCCATTTAATGCGTAGTTAAATTTTATCATCCTTACGTGTAATAGGCGATTTTTTGGCATTATACAAAGCAAAATTGAAGAACATAGATTAAACTTTTTACAAACTGTGAGATAAACTGCTATGTCCTGATAAATGTGTTTAGATGGTTTCTGGCAAGACTGCTGTGCGTGAACAAGCGGTTTACAAGGTTCAAAGACTGCCGTACATGAATTTTGTGTTTCACGAAATTTCATCGCTAGGCGCTGTGGTTATTAAAGAGTACTATTCGGACATTTTACGCTATTTGTATGAAGCTATTCGTAGAAAACGGTCTGATTTACTGAATAATAATGTATGAAAATTGCACCCCAATAGCACGTCCGGACGCATCTCATTGTTAAGAAATTTGCCAGGCTGGGCAAAAGAAAACGTCACGTCATAATGATTACACGGTAACTGCCGTATTCACCAGATGAGACGTGTCCCAACACGAGCTTTCCTCCTCCCAATAGTGATAATTTCTACGAAAGGACGACGTTTCGCGACCGTTGAAGACGTAAAACGAAAATCCCTTATCGAGCTCAAGGCTGCACCGAAAAGTGCATTCTTGAAATATTCTGAAGGCTGCAAAACGGTTCACTTAAACGTTTTACATTCAACTGAGACTACTTTGAAGCGGCAGTATAAGTGTCCATGAATGAAGACATCATTTTTAAAATAAACAAGATCTTCATGAACGTTTTGATAAAAACCTCGTAAATTACGCATTACGTACAGTAAAAGATCCTGATAAATAGAACTCAATACTGTACATTTAAACACTTTTGTTACAGTATGTTTCTTGATGCATAAATAATTTATAAATATTAAATTAATTATACTGTAAATTGTAATCACAGTTGTCGTTATATCAGGGGTCCATATCTTGTTTGGTAAACCCGATGTGCCCTAGTTGGATTCTCACTTTGCTTCAATTTGAGCGTGAGATCCCTTATTTTAATCTTTCCTGTCTAGTTTCTCTTGACTGACTCCTGTTCATTCCGACCCCGACGCTATTAGAGTACTTGAGGGCTTTCTTTTTTCATTGTTTATTTATCTCTATTTTTTCTAATTTATTAATTACGTATAAATCATGCGACAGACAAAACATTTGGATATAGTACCTCACGTGGCAGATCAGATACTCTGGAAAATCCACCTTCCGACATGTTTTTAAACATCGCATTTCTGAACATAAGAAGGCGATTTTAACCGATACAGCCAATACAGGTTTTGCAGATCATTGCTTACAACACAATCACTTCATAGACACAAAAAATATAACACTACTCCACAACATACCAAAAGATAAAAATATGGATTTGTTAGAAATTCTAGAAATTAAAAAAGCAATAAAAAATAACAAAAATTTAACTAATGAACAAACTGAATTCTCTGTATCCCTTTTACTAAAAGATGTTATTTAGTTTAGTTAATTTTATATTTTGCATTCAGATTATATTTAGTTTTTACAGACACTTGACCTTCCCTTAGCTCCTGCAACCCCTCCATCGTCACACCCCACACATGTTCCAATACACACCCTAAACAGATGTCCACTACCACCCTTACATCCTCTGTTTAGTGTTGACTCATCTCTTTGACAATGGCTTAAGAAGTCGGAACAGCTGTGAGAGTTAAATAAAAATTGTGAAACATACCAAGTGTTTATATATTTTTAAAAATCTTTGTATTAATATGTTTCACCAAGTGCCCAACGAGTCATCAAATAATATATATATAAAAGTACTGGTCTATAAGTATAGTCAGTTACAGTATATCCAATTTCAAAAATACAGAATAGTTATTACAAACATCTCTGAGCAAGAAAAGGCAACAATTCTTTTTCAGAATTTTAGACTTCACTCATTTCATGATTTCAACAAAGAGATTTACTGATTTATTTAACTGTAATATCAGTTAAGTTAATTTAAAGCCATGGACTTTTATTTTCGTCAACTTATCTCTTGACACTGAAACGTTATACTGTCCATAAGATACGCAGGCTCAGCCAACTCCCAGTGTGTACCGAAAAAAATCTATGGGACCAGGGGGAATATCACAAATTACGAGGTAAGCATAGTTTACGTTCCTAGTTGTTCTACCTTTATAATATATGTTTCTTTCAAATTATCTTAATTAATAAATATTGTAGCTTACATTAACATATAAGGCTGTACAAGATAATGGTTAAACTTAAAAAAACTCGCCACAGTGGACTATGCATGGCCAGGGTCTTGGCTTCATTCCACTGTACTCCCAGCCCCGGCAGAGAGCACCTCTCATTGTCCTCCCAAGTCACTCCTCTCCGGCCCCTGTGTCTTCTCCCAGCAATTCTTGTCTCATACAGTTGTTTTGGAAGTCTATACCCTTCTATCTATGAACGTGTTCAAACCAGCACAACTGTGTTTTCTTAATTTGGTCTTTAAAGGTACTGTCTTAAGACACACTCTCATAATATTGCTTCTGATTCGATTTCTGCTTCTCTTTCCTTCAACCTTTCTGAGGTATCTCATCTCCATAGCTTGTAGAGAGTTTAGATGCTTCTCAGTTAGAGCCCAGGTTTCATCCCCACAAGTAAGAATTGGCACATACGTGTTTTTGAAAATGGTCATCTTAACCTTCTTCGAAATTTCTGCCTTATCAATGAACGCGATCTTTAGTGCACGGACAAGTCTCGAGCCACTGCTTATTCTTGGATTAATTTCCGAATTGATTTTACCATGTGATCTTATTATAGAGCCTAAATATTTGAAATCTTGGACATGTTCCAGATGCTTCCCTTTGAAGTAATCCGGTGGTGAACGGGTCTTTGGCAACAGTCATTGTCTTCGTCTTTGCCAAACTTACTTTCAATCCTCTTCTTTCCAGCTTCTCCACCCAAACATTCCCTTGGAGTCCCTCTTCTGTACCGTAAGGCAATAGCTCTTCATCTGCAAACGCAATAGCCCCCGCTCGAATCGGCCGAAGCCTCCAATTCCCAACATGGAATCCTCTAATTCTGGCCTTGCAGCTTTGTATTACATCATCCATTAGTATTATGAAAAGTAGTGGACAAAGAACATCACCTTGGCGGATTCCTGCCGAAGTTGAAAACTCCTGTGATTTTAAATTGGATGTTCTTACAAAAATTTTACATCTATTGTAGAAGCTTCAAATTCTTGTAATTAGAACTTCATACAACAAACAATAATTATTTTACACATTACGTTATTATTAATTCTTGTTTTACATTTAACATAATTGTGTTACATCAATATATTGTCTCTTATATGAATTTCGATGTTAGTGTTCAGAGTTTAGTTATTTTCTATTCAGAAAGTTTAGGTAATACTGCAGGAATCTCTGAACACAGATAATACAAAAATTTCTTTTAACAAACATCTTACCTTCATTTGTGAAAATTACACAAATTGATTGATTCTGTGAGACCTAAATGTACCCAGTTAACATTATTACGACCAATACGCATTCTTCACATGAACGACTTCTATCACAAATTGTACCGAGTAAGCTATCGTGCTGACAATACGAAACGTGGTAATAAAATCGTTTTAACGATTAAGAAAAAGTTACTTGCATTTATATTCTGCTGCCATAAATGTAAAGCTTGACGGTTCGCGATAAGACACGTCAGCTGTGACAGCTATAACCAGATAGAAATATTCTTTTCGTATTAAAAATTAAACGAAAACATTTCAATTTTAGCGTTAACCACACACTTCGTGTTGTGATTCAGTTATCTAGAATTGAAGTTAATAACGGATAACTGTACCTGTAGTCTCCGTAATAAGGCAGTTACTATCTTTTCCATTGTTTTAGGATCTTTGCGTGGGTGGTGAACGATTCACCATCACTGTTCGAACATCTCCACACGAGTTAATGGTTAACCAACAAATCGTTGCCATGATCGAGTATCGATAACCAACGATGTGCGTGCAATAATGATTTCTTGCGAAGATCCATTACATACATGGAGGGTGGGTACAAGACACTTTTTCCCAACAAATTATATACAGTGGAACTCGCGAAAAACGAACTAGCTTATAACAAAAACTCGGATGTAACGAGCGAAAGTAAGAGATTTGTTTGGTTTTGTATCTTAGTAAAGATAATTAAACTCGCTTTTAACGGGTAGGAACGCATTAGAGATTTGGTTATAACGAGGATGTAACCTGGTTTTATCATGGCCTAACCTTGGCCATAGTTTTAACCTGGCTTGTTCATGGGTTAAGGTCCTATCAAAAGTTAGTTACAATACAGCATTATAAACATTCGTTTAAAATTATTAACGCAATTTAGTGAAACTAATAATGTAAGTGATGAATTCGTGGAATATTTAAAAAAATTATAAAACTGCTTTGAATGGCGTGTCTCTGGAACGTCGATTCAACCTTCAGACTTGTAGGGCCAGGATTTTCTGTAGGGGTTTTCTCCCTTAGCTGATACGCTCCAGATATTTGTAGGGCGCCAGAGTCTCTCCCTTCACCCTCTCTCGTCTGCTGCATACTGGTATAACACACACACACACACACATTGTATGACATGTACCCAGCAGCTGCGCGTGATACGTGTATCTCTACGAGTATGTGAGAGTAGGATTTGTTGGCAGAGCTGAATTCGATTTCTCGAACCCCCGACTCGTTTGTCAGGAATCAGTGGGCATTTCTCAGAGTTTTGTTACTGTATAGACATCAGCAGTCTACACAGCCCCCAAGACCGTGTACCAACCTTTAGCTGCCAATATGTTTGGAAAATTGAAAGGGTGTACGAGAAATGGGGTCTAGCATAAACACTACTAAAACAGAATATCTGAAAATTGGAGACATGCAAGAAGAAGACCCAGATCTGCAAATCCATAGCATCGGAAAGTGTAGCGAATTCGAATAACTTATTTAGGACTCATTATTTCAGAAGATGGTAACAAAAAATGACATAAAAAATAGGATACAACAGGGAAAAAGGCTATTCGTTTGCTAAAAACTCGTTACTTTGGTCGAACAAAATTAATCTTCAAACTAAACTGACAATCTACACAACTGTTGTCGACCCCATTTTAACTTATGGGTGCGAATGGTGGCAACTTTCAGATAAAGAGAAAAAGATGATAGAAACTGTGGAAATGGACTTCTTAAGAAGAGCGTGTAATATTTCTAGAATGCCACATATTAGAAACGAAGATATAAGAAGGAAAATAGGGTGCGTATTTACAACAGCAGGAAGAATAGAATCCAGACCGTTGCTATGGTATGGTCACGTAATGAGGATGGAGAAGAAGCGACGCCCAAAGAAAGCATTGACTTACACACCACAAAACAGGAGAAGAAAAGGAAGACTGACAACACTGGTGAACAGAAATTAGGAAAAGCACGAGAGATCGAGCTATTGAAGATGATGACTGGAAGCATAGGGAGAAATGGCGATCGAAATGCGGGATGCGGCGTAGACGTAGGACCCCCGCTAATAATAATAATATAAAACTGAATTGATATCTAGAGATACAAAATTACTAAACAAACAAAAATAGATGATTTTTTAAGGTTAGTTAAGTTCTGTATGCGAAATATAATTTTGACGACTCCATTTAGAACGAAGAACAAAAAGACAAATAAATTAGAGTGATTTTTCTTGTAATTTAAAAGTAAATATTGTACATGTGGCATGGAAAGTTTTGCGTGTTTGCCAGATAGCCGGCTGATTTTTGGTAAGTTTATACAACATAGTTACTTTTACTATATTTCGCGAATGCACTATACGTTAGTATTCAGAAAAGAATTTTAGCGTCTAAATAATGCTTAAAGTTTAAATTTTTAATGACGAGCACGCTTGTCATTAGTTACGTGAACGCTACATTACGGCAGACTGTCGAACTAAAGCATCATGTACCATACTCTACTGGCATCCAATAAATGCAAATTGTTCCATTTTTGTGAAAATAACAAAATGATATGACGTTAACAGTATGTTCAGTCCTTTGTTAGTGCAAAGATATTAAAACATAGTGAATGACAAGAAAAAAATGTATTATGGTAAACAGTTACTTAACAAATTGTATTAAGTAAGGCTGACCTAAACAAACTCGCGTAGGGTTAATCGGCAAGCGTCTACATGACCCTCTAATGTATTGCAACTCCTGTACTGTATGTCAAATACAGAATGTAACATTTAAATTTTTGGAAAGCTGTCTCGCCCGAGCGAGGCAGCTACTAATAGATGTGGGCTAAACTGTTATTTTAAAATACTAGGTATGAAAATACCGTTCCAAAAAAAAACAGGTACAAATACCTGTTATTATATACTATATATACATAACCTATATTATCCTTTGTAAGTAACTCGTTTTGAGTTTCCTGCAGGTCTCCTTTGTATTATCTTCAAATAAATACACTGCAAGTAGGTTTATTTTCACCTAGATAAACCTATTAATAAACCTACTTGCAGTGTATTTATTTGAAGATATTATATAACCTATACTATATAATTTGTTATAAGAAATATTGAAACTAAAAGTATTAACAGTGTTACTTTACACTGTGACTTTTTAAACTTTTACAATTTAAAAGAAAATAAGGAACAAGAGAATTTATAGGCCTATCTCCCTTTGGGAATACCAGTTTAAGTTTTCACTAGGAGTACAACTAACATTGGTTAGACTTTAGACAAATCAATTGCGAAACTCGGGGCAATGACAATAATTTAGAGTACATGTAATACCACAACAAATAATGTGATAAAAACATCAGAAACATATAATAAAAACATAACACTAAGCCACAAGAGTGATTGAGAATAAACAAAATTTTACAAATAAAAATAATAAAAACAACTTTAATAAAATAAATATAAATAAATAAGTAAAAACTTATAAATAATAAACAACAACAAAAGTAAATTAAATGCATTAAATACCTCGATAATCTTCAGATTCATTCACTAATGTACACAGAATATACAAGTTATGAAATGTCACACCTATTTACATTACAATCTGCTTCACTTAACACATTATAAATAAAATTAAACAATTGAATTGTTTTTAAAATACTTGGATTTCAGTTATTCAAACACTATTTTATATTTGCATTCAAAAATATCAACTGTAGCATTTTCCTTGATGATAATCGTGTTCGTGTTCTTCGTTCAGATATTTAAGGAACGAACTCCCATTAAATTAAAATTCCGTGAAGTTAAAATCCCATTAATAAAAAGTATAATATAGCTTTTCAACATCAGCCACTCTATAGGTTATAACGCAATATAATTAAATACAACTATTTCACTAACGACTCGGAACACAAAGTTTTTTATGAGTAAAAACATAAAGTTTTACCTTACAACCTGAACCGGTTTTAGTTACAAGTTGGTGACTAGTATAATATATAATTTATTAGCATATAATCTGTATTATATATCTGCATATCACACGAGAATAAATGTAACATCAGGATGAATTTGTTCCTTTATTAAAAACAGCTTCGTCTCTTTGCGCAGAATCGAAATATCGAAATACCCTTGATACTACCTGTTCCTAAAATACTAGGTATTGCAAAAATACTACTGTTCCTCTGATACGCTTAGTATTTTGTGTATCGGTGATACCACTAGTATTTGAAATACCTAGTATTTGAAATACTGGTTGTTCCTTGCGTACCAGCGATATTTTTGTACGCCTAGTATTTGGCCTTGGCGTATTCGTTTACGTGATACTTGCGTACTTTTTGTGTGTGTGTGTCTGTATAGGAGCTAGAGGGCGTGCCTCGACTTGGAACAGCGAGGGCGGCGTGTCTCGACTCGGAACAGCGTCGCCGCGAATAACAGGTATTTCAACTTTTCAGTCACTGTTACATCCGTTCCACAAAAATATCGTTCCAAAATACCTGTTACAGGTATATCGGCCCACTTCTAGCTACTAATCTTTCTCAACTAAAAAATTTAATGAAGAAAGTTGTGTTAGTGCTTAAAATCACAAACAGAATTATCACTGTTGCACACCACTATAGAAAAATTATTCTGCTTAGCGCTTTCAAGCTTCACAGCTCATCGTCTAAGCTTGAAAGCGCTAATCGGAATAATTTTTACTTCTATGTTCCATAAGGAAATGGAAGTATGGTGATGGCAAAAAAAAATCGTGTTAGAGATTATTGCAGATTCTGATTGTACTACACTCAAAACATGAAAAAAAGCCATTTTTCGAAAAGTGTCTGTGCGTCTGTCTGTCTATCTTTAGATTTTTTCTATGGCAAACAATAACAGCCGCAAATTCGAACAGAATCAAATAATTTTTGCATACAGCCCTGATTTGTAGAGTACCCAAAACCTATTGTTTTTGGTGAAGATCGGTTAAGGGAAAGGGGTAGTTTACCTGCAACGTTTTTTTTTTAGTCAAGGGTAATTTTTTTCTATGGCAAACGATAACAGGCGCAAATTCAAATTCAAACAGAATCAAATAATGTTTTGCATACAGCCCTAAATTGTAGAGTTCTCAAGACCAATTGTTTTTGGTGAAGATCGGTAATGGAAAGGGGTAGTTTACTGGCAACGTTTTATGTTTTAACAAGGGTATATTATATGGCAAACGATAACAGCCGCAAATTCAAACATAATCAAATAATTTTTTGCATGCAACTCTAAATAGTAGAATTCTCGAGACCTATTATTTTTGGTGAAGATCGGTTAAGGGAAAAGGGTAGTTTACCAGCAACGTTTTTTTATCAAGGGTAATTTTTGTATATGGCAAACGAGAACAGGCGCAAATTCAAACAGAATCAAATAATGTTTTGCATGCAGCCCTGAATTGTAGAGTTCTCAATACCTATTGTTTTTGGTGAAGATCGGTTAAGGGAAAGGGGTAGTTTACCAGCAACATTTTATGTTTTAAAAGGGCAATTTCTATGGCAAACGATAACAGCCGCAAATTCGAACAGAATCAAATAAATATTTGCATACAGCCCTGATTTGTAGAGAACTCAAGACCTATCGTTTTTGGTGAAGATCGGTTAAGGGAAAGGGGTAGTTTACCTTTACCTGCAACGTTTTTTTTATCAAGGGTATTTGTCTATGGCAAACGATAACAGCCGCAAATTCAAACAGAATCAAATAATGTTTTGCATGGAGCCCTGAATTGTAGAGTTCTCAAGACCTGTTGTTTTTGGTGAACATCAGTTAGAGAAAAGGGTAGTTTACCTGAAACGTTGTATGTTTTAAAAGGGTAATTTTATTTTTATGACGAATGATAACTGCCGCATATTCAAAGAGAATCAAATAATTTTTTGTATACTTTCCTGAAGTTTTAAGTACTCAAGGTCTGTTGATTTTGGTGAAGATCGGTTAAGGAAAAGGGATAGTTTACCTGCAACGTATTATGTTTTAACAATGGTACTTTTATTATGACGAACGATAACTGCCGTAAATTTAAAAAGAATCAAATAATTTTTTGCATGCTTTCCTGGATTGTAAAGAACTGAAGGCCTTTCGATTTTGGTGAAGATCGGTGAAGGGAAAGGGGTAGTTTACCAGCCACTTTTAATGTTTTAACAAGAGTAATTGTTTATATGACGAACGATAAATGCCGCACTTTCAAACAGAATCAAATAATGTTTTGCATGCATCCTGAAATGTAGAGCACTCAAGACCTATTGATTTTGATGAAGATCGGTTACGGAAAAGGGGTAGTTTACCTGCAACATTTTATGTTGTAACAAGAGAAGTTTTTCTATGACGAACGATAACTGCCGTAAATTCAAACAGAATCGAATAATGTTTTGCATGCATTCCTGAATTGTAGAGGACTCAAGAACTGTTGATTTTGGTGAAGATCGATTAAGGGGAAGGGGTAGTTTACCAGCAACATTTTATGTTTTAACAAGGGTAAAGTACTTAATTTTGATAAATAAAGTATCCTGAAAAGCAGATCATAATAGTCCACTGTAGAAACGTAGATGAAATATCTGAACATGAAGAGATGAGGGTAATTTTCTATAAATGAAATTGATTGTTGATGGGGGAGGGGATAATTTTTATTTATATGTCATGTGTACTACGTTATCAGAAACAAAGAAGTAGTTTGTTGTTAAAATTCCTTCCGGGGCTGTTTGACGTGGTGCAATGTTTTCTACAAAACCAAACGTTTCGGCAGTACTATCGACTGTCATCATCAGTGAAAATCTCAGCAGTCTTCCTGCTGCCTATACTCACACAAACTTTACATCTCATAAGAATTATTCTGCTTTATTTAAAAGTTCCCATCCTCATTTTTGACACAGGCTTCGGACTGCCACTGGCTGAGTTAGAAGCTTTTCTTAATAAATTACTTTTTTTCATAAAGGTTATAATTGTTATATTATCTTGAGGTTACAGTACATTGTTACATCATATATTTTTTTTATTATTACATCTAACAATTTTTTAATGTATGATATTTTTTGAAACATCGCACACCAAGCAAAGTGCAACAACGCACTTTTTGCATCTAACTCGTGTCACTTTTCTTTGTGAATGAGATGTGCAGATCACGCATGACTTTGTGGTATTTCTTTTTTTTCTGTTCGTGGAAGAAATGCTGGGTAATGTCCATTTTTGTGTTGTAGTCGAAATGGAGATGCCTCTTCTCTTGTTTTTCTTCCAGCCTTTTTTTTTTTTTTTTTTTTTATAATATGCCGTGAAATTTATCCAGCAACTGGTGGATAAGTTCTAACTGGAATTTAGCAAGAGCCAATTTTTTTTTTTGTATTTCAAACATTGTTTTTGCATTTAGCACATACAAGTTCATCACATGGAAAACAAATTTTGTATCACTTTATTGTGTTTGTTTGCACTGTACCAAAATTTGCATCATGTCCGTTTTGTCCACAGCACCAATTGATTTATTATAGTCAATCACACATGTGGGTTTTATTTTTTATTTTTATTATTATTTTTTTTTGACCTGTTGTATGTTCTTTTTTATCATTTTCCGTCATCTCTTGTCTATGCACAGTAAAAAGTATCCAGATATCTTTGTTGTCCATCCATTTCAGTGCAAAAAGTGTTCCAGATGACTTTAACTGTATTTCACTTTTTTCAATTCCAAAGACATTGGCAGGACGTTTTTTCTATTTTTTCTCACTGTACCAACGGAATTTTAGTCAATCAATCACCAAATCAAATCACTTTGTCAATTTCTCATTGAGCCATATATTCTGATTGTCTCAATGGGAAGACATAGAGCCTGTGGAATTTTATTGCTTTTTGGCATGTTCATTGCTGATGCCAGGAGTAAACAAATTAGAAAAAGGATAAATATTGGGCAAAGCATTTGTTATTGCTAATGCCAATATTTCCCCAAATTAGGGCCAGGTACCGATTTAAACTCATACTGTGTCTGTTACTTTTTTGTGACAATTCGACCCCTTCTCAAGATAGCCTTGTAAAAATACGGCTTATAGTGGAACACGCAAGAAAAAAATTTAGAGAAGCCTTAAATTCATTTGAATATTTAATAATAGATGAATGTTTGTTGCTATTCAATGGTCGGCCCTGATTCAAGCAGTTATACCAAAAAAAGTAGCTTTTTCGGAATTAAAATACAGATTTGTTCTTTGTAATGGAGAAAGCAATTAAATTATTGTTTACCTAGTCTAAAACACTGACCGGGGAAAATTAGGTGGTGTTGTAGTAAGTTTGTTACTGCCATATTTGAACAAGGGTCACACCATTTATCTCGATAATTGGTATTTGATTCCAGAATTTTTCTTATACTGTTGTCATTTTTGCAGTAACAAACTTGTAATAGTTATTTATTTCTGTGCAAATGACAGAAATAAATTGTAAGGGGGAAAATATTTTTAAACATTTTAATTGAGTAGCCCTGTTTTCAAAACTAATTTGTAGTACGCCAACTGATTTATCAAAAGGGTGACGTTTTGTCCCAGGACTGTTGGCTGACCAAGCATATGTTCTTTTTTGCTTTTGAAAAGATTTATTACCTCTTCATCATCTTCTTCTCCTTTGATGCCTCATTTTATGATGAAGCTGGATGTGGTGTTGAAAGATAATGAGAAGTCCCAGGAGCATCCGTATTTTCATCCGAGAAAATGTTGTCTTCCTCTTCACTACCCTTCATCAATAATTCCATAACCTCCTTCTTGGATAAATAATTCCTTGCCATTATAAAAGCAATACTCACACCTACTGTTTGCTAAAGAGAAGCACAAACAACACTGAATAGATGTCTGACAGAGAGAAAGTAATGGTTCGGAGCAGGCAAAGTTGAAAACAATAGCTGTGATAGCAAATTTGAAACAAAAATGCATATACACTCTGTCGAGTGTATACCACTCTGTGGAGTGTATACCAAAGCAAAACGTGCATAGAAAGGCCAACAGATGGCAGTAATGGCAAACATAAATATATGCCGAGTGCCGCTAGTTAAAAACTCCTCAAGCATACATCTATGCCCAGAGCCATGAAAGAGTTAATTACAAGCCCAAATTAAAATCTAATTATAAGATTAAAGATATCCGGGCTGTTTGACCGTGTCCATGGTTTATTTCCAAACCAAACGTTTCAGCAGCTCCAATGGTTGCCATCATCAGTGGAATAATAAAATCCTGAATGTAGGGTGTTCACGTACAGGCCTATACCACAGTACTGTGGGCCTGTATGTGAACACTCTACGTTCAGGATTTTATTAATCCACTGATGATGGCAGCCATTGGAGCTGCTGAAACTTTTGGTTTGAAAATAAAAAAATGGACCACGGCCAAACAGCCCGGATAGCTTTAATCTTACAACTGACACCGGCCGTCAAAGCCTGAGGACAATGTTAAAATCTAATTATGTTTCTCTGTTTATAATGGAGCATAGATTTTAAATATGCAATAAAAAATATAGTATTTAAAAAAATATCTTTTCAAGATACTGTGTAAGGCAAGTGGTTAGGCTGAACATACGCTGTATATGTGTTGACATGCTGTTCATTCAAGGAGTTAAGGGGAGACTAAAAGCAGTGGAAGAAGACATTGTGAAGCAGTCAATATGGTACACAAGTTGATCTAAATATGCCATAGTTGAGTTTGAGTATGTAACAATAAATGTATGTGCCCTAAAATATCGAATATAACAATTATTTTGAACCACAACTTTTATGTCCTATTTATAACAGTTCAGAAATTTTTCTAATGATAATATAAAATTATCTAACTGGCCCCCAAACAACTTAAGTTTTTGTGTTTACATGATAGCTAACAAAATTGTTCTTAATCATTCCATGTGAAATCTGGTAGATCTGAATAAGTTGCATATATGATCATTTAATTTTTGCTGATTTGTTTCCCTATAAAAGGAAAGCATAACAAACCCAAGTGTACAAAATTGTGTCTTGTTTCCTTATTTAATGGTTGCAGCTTTCTATCATTTCCTGACTCTGACATTGAACAGTGAGTCATAGCAAGATCAGTTGTTATAGAAACACAAACATCTCTTGAATTATTAATTATTAATTGTTATGCAGTAATAATTAATACAGTATAACTCCATTTAACTGAACTCCAGTTATCCGAATCATTTTCAGGAAATACAAAACAATGCAATTTCTAAAAAAAAAATTGTATTTAAATTACAGTTGCCCTACTAACAAAAAAACATCGTAAGCAAATGAAATACATATAAGACTGTATTAGCTATGCATCATAGTTTAAGTACTGAACAGTACAATGTTTCCTAGCCTACTGCTCACCAAAAATTATAATTAGGTTTGAGTATTATTTTTAATTTTTTTGTAGTAAAAGGGAACATTTTGCAAAACACATGTGACCTGGTTTTTATTAAGATATTGTATTCATGTAATAAAAATAAACAAAAGTGATTTTTGAGTAATTTTCACATTTTTTTCATAACATAACCTTTTTCTTATGTTTGTTCCAATTATCCGAATTTCTACATATCCGAATTACGACTGGGACTCATTAATCTGGATAAATGCAGTTCTACTGTACTTAAAAACGTATTGTTAATTATTAACAATGAATGTTATAATTCAGGAATGAATGTTGCAACAGAAGTTAATAATATTCTGTTCTATAAATTCCATATTTTGTATGTTTTTGATCTACAATTATTGCTGTTATTTATCTGTAATGTGAATCTCCAATAATACAAATGCTGTTCATATAACACAATTACTCTTTGCTGAACAAGAGGATAAGAATTGTACTAGAGAATCCGATAGTGATAGAAATAATGAAATTTCCAATGCACAAAATACATTTTGTATCTCATTTTATAATTTTGTTATATTCCTTGAGAATTTAACACCTGTGTTATGATGGTCTGGAAGGCCCCAATACCTACTGTAGAAGCCCAGAAAATAAAAATAAAAACAAAAACCAGGGTGAGAACAGCTTAATCATGCCTGTTAAAACAACCTGTAATACAACATTATATTTCCTTAAAGAAATTTACCCATGCCCATAAGAGAAAAAACATTGAGTAACGATTAATTTAAGGTAAGGTAACTTCCAAAATAACTCATATACATTGTGCATATGTGATTGAGTGAGTGAGTGAGTGAGTGAGTGAGTGAGTGAGTGAGTGAGTGAGTGAGTGTGTGTGTGTGTGTGGGGGGGGTGAACAGTCAATACCAGCCATATATATGTAAATGTTGGGGTGTTAAAATTTTGAAAAACCTGAAGTCCCTTCAGGGTATCAAATTAAATGGAATTTTATCCCAAATATGAATTTAGCCTCATTTTTTAAATTTAAAAATTTTTTGCATTGGGAGCCAAAAAATGGGTGAAAATTTTAATCAAATTAAAGGTAAGTTTAACCTTTAAAATTTTTGGAAAAGTCAAACATTTTTTACCGTTGGGATCAAAAGTTTGGAAAGTTGTAACTATCCACTCAGTTGTCAGACTAAAGGGAATTTTAACACAGATCTAATTTAAAAAAATGTGTAGCATTTATTGTATGACTTCTAAATTAAAACTGTGACTTTACTAAACAAAAATAGGGTAAACAGAATTGTTGTAATTTTTATGATAAATGAAAAATTATTTAATATCAAAATTTATCCAACAATAAATGTACTCTATAAAAAATGATAATTAAGTTCTGCAGCTCAGTGACCATTCTAGTACTGTATAACTTTTCTTGTGATCGAGAAGTCTGCTTGGAGTAATGTTCTGCAAATAATTTTCAGTGCACAAGGATCTGTGGATATGAATTGCTGAATAACCATATTGAAAAAATAGCCCACAAATTCAAAAAAGCAGGATGCAGATTCTCATACAAAACTACAAACAAAACAGAATGCATACTATCAAAACACACACACACACACACACACAAAGCACAAAACAAATTTGATCTACATTTACATCTACATTTACATTTCTCGCGATCAGGGACGCTCGGCTACGTTCGGCTTTCTTCGCCGCTAGCCCAAGCTAGCTTCCCCTGTCGTAAATAGCATGCTTTGGAAAAATAACAATTAGAGGACAATTTCTTTAGGCTTAGGCATATACAAAAATTAGACTGTAACAAAAGAAAACAAAATAAAAAGTGTATTCTCATTTTTCCTTATACTCTACTTATATATTACTGTGGTGTACATAAAATCAACTTACAATTTCAATGGTTTGTTGACTTGTTGATAGTCCAGTCACAGCCTCTGATATTGACAACTCATCATTATCGGTTTTGGTTACAGTTTTATCGTCCAATTTCGTTAAGGAAGTTGAAGCCATGAAAAACCTCTGCAAAGCTTTTGATTGCTTTTCATCTTCTTTCGAATGCTGTAATTTCCTTTTGCGGTTAAATGACCCAGATGGTTTTTTACTACTGGACATCATTTTAATTTTCAAAACAACTACAAGGATACAGGAAACTCGCAACTCAAGCCTATTACCTGTTAACAGGCAACAGCATACAGGTAACCTCATTCACACGACTGATTCGAACTACTCCGTCGAAGCACTAGTTCAGGAATGGCGTTTCGAGCCAATAGTGGATGAGTTCATTCCCACTCCCACGCATGAATCACGGACGAGTTCATTTTACCCAAAGAGGTGTATCGTCTGCTCTGCAACCTAAGTGTGAAGTTGGCCTCCTTTTTTACTTAAAGTTATGAATGAATTATTATTATACCCAATACTTTTGAATTATGTTTTATGTTTTATTTTTAACTGTGCATATGATTTATCTTATCTACGTTTTCTAGTCTTTACTGAAACTATTACTGTGCCTTCTGGGTCTAATTAGTTTGAGAACGTGGCGGGTTCCTTCGGCTCCCCCCTTTACAGGCGCCCCACGCGCCCGCGTACTTCGCTTACATCAAGGACCGGCCCTGTCTGTGGACATGAATTGCTCAATAACCATATTGAAAAAATAGCCCACAAATTCAAAAAAGCAGGATGCTGAATTTCATACAAAACTATAAACAAAACAGAATGCACACTATCAAAACACACACACAAAGCACAAAACAAATTTGATCTTCCTGCTGTTTACAAACTGAATTGCTCAGATTGCAACAAATTCTAGGCTGGACGTAGCTTCAAACAAAGATACACTGAACACACAAAGGCACTACACTCCACTACCGAATCTACCTTTGCAAACCACCTCATTGAAGCAAACCACACATACAAAAACATCGACATTAACATGGATATTCTACACGTACACATAAAAGGCTGAAAATTAGACACTCTTGAATTAGTGAAATATACAAACACAGAAAAACACGTAAAAATGACATCCTAATCAAACAGACACAATTCAAATCACATGCATTATTCAAACATATCACAACCCATGCACACAATATCGATCCTTCATAAGTTGACGCCATCACCAAGAACAAGACGGACAGCGCTCCCAGATGCAGCTTCTGACAAAGCTTATAATGAGCAAAAACTGGATCAGGCTATAAGGTAAAACGTTTACGTTTTACCCATAAAAAACTTTGTGTTCCGAGTTGGTAGTGATTTAATTATATTTAATTAATCAATGGACACACCATGGACAATGAAATCCAAGAACATTTTTTTTGCTTCATTTAAAACATGAAATTATTTCAAAAACAGTGTTTGCTTCCATTAAAATCATTTTACACTACTACAGAACTAATCTGTTTGTCACTTTTTTATGTTGCAGGTGTGCAATGAAATGTTTTGAAAAAATTATTCATAATGATAGAAAGGAAATCTTAAAAAAAATCAACAGTTTTGATTCCAAAGATATACAAGATGTTTACCAGACAGATTTAATAACAGCATTACCAGTTAAAAAAAGAAGACCCCATAAGGAAAACACTGATGTAAATAAAACATCAACATTTAATTATTTTGTAATAGTAGTTGAGAAACGTATTTGGGTATGTAGAAATGCATGGTATTACTGTTATGTGGGTTCGTAGACTAAACAACTTAAGCTAGCTGATGTAACTTCACGACATTGATGTGGTAAAAATGATGGCCAAAGAAAATCCCCCGTGAATGGTTTATGAAAATAAGAGATCATATTGAGTTATTTCCTGTTAACGATAGTCATTATTATGAAAAAAATAACTGAGAAAAAATACTTAGATGCTAACCTAAATATAAAAATTATGTATAAACTATTTCAAGAAAAATATCCAAATTCTCCTATTAAATACAGTTTCCACAGAAAATATTACAAAGACCATTTTAGTTATCTACAGTATTTGGAAGACCACAGATTGACACATGTGAGAAATGTGATGAACTAATAGTAAAGATATGGAGTCTTTATTAAATGACACCGCAAAGCGAGTTGCAGTGAAATAATATGAATTAATGAATCATAAATTAATTATACATAAAAGGCGAGCTAAGAAGTTTTATGGAACAGTTAAAAGTATCCAAGATAAAGCAAATTTGACAAAACCGTTCTGGGTATTTCATTTGATTATACTTCAAACATATCTCTTCCAGTTATTCCAGTACAGGAGCTATTTTATTACAACCAACTTACTGTTAATACATTTGGAATTCATAATTTTCATGATGATTCATCAATGTTTTATTTATATCATCAAGGTATTACTGGGAAGGGCAGTAATGAAGTGTGTTCATTTATATGGGACTATATTAAAAATTATGTAGATAATTGTGTTCAACATCTTTATATGTTTTCGGATGGAACATGTGGGAAAAGAAAAACAATGCCATGGTTAGATTCTGTTGAACTCTTTGTGAAACTGGTAGATTTGAAACTGTGACTCATTACTGTACATTCCAATTACACTCTTTGATACCATGTGACCGTGACTTTGCTTGTGCTAAGAGATTAATCTGCCACACTAATAGAATTTATTCATTCAAACATTATTCTGAATTATTAATTTCTTCAGCAACAAACAGGCAGTTTATGGTAACAAGGGTTACATCAGAAATAATTTTTAATTATATAGATTGGTGGCCCCAGCATTATAAGAACATGCAATTTCCATTGAGACACAATTAGAAATGTACCAAGAAATGGAAAGGTCAGTTTTTCACTGACAAACTTCAAAGAATTTTGCTATTCAGCGGAACACTGTATTGGTGCGGTGGAGGTATAGTTACAGACAAAACATAACGTCCTCAGTTTCTGGGAGCGATCGAGAGAGCGAGCTGTCACTCACACCTCACAGTGGAGTGTGGTGAGGACGTCATGTTTTTTCTGCAAGTACGTCCCTTTATTAACGGTGTATTGAAACATACATTCTTTTTAAGAAGCATGCCTTAAGGAACGATAACTATACCAGACAAACCAGCATATCCTGATGAAAAAGTATCAAATTACAAGAAAAAAAATGGAGACTTGAATAAAATGTTGCATTATATCCCTGATGTGTTTAAACCATTTTTTTTGGTGGCATTCTTTGTTCTATAAAAAAATATTGCTTTGAACTTAATAAAACAAAATCATAATATGATTATTAGTATTGTAAATCATTATTATGGAAATTTAAGCAAACATTGTAAGAAAATATGATTCGATTTGTATTAACTATTGTTCTTTATTGTAATAAAGATTAATTGAGTTAAAAATGAGTTTGATTGTTTAAAAAAATAAATGTTTTTACCTTCAGTCATGTAGTTTTAATTACGTATTTAAGAAACAACAAAGTCCATCTAAAAATTTTCAGCAAAAACTAAAAGCGTTGTAGGCCAATTTTTTCATAATTATATTATCCATTGAAATCAAATCCATATTATTTATAAAAAAGTTTTTAGAAAAATATAAGAAAATATTTAGGTTGTAGAATGTTTTTTGTTGTTTTCCGAAAATTAGTGTTTTGGGACTAAGGTTGTTTCATAAATAACTGATTAATAAAGATATTTCCCTGTGAACATACTTCTACTTCCTCTTTCTGAACCACAAATATTCTTATTTAAAAAAAATATCCCTTTGATAGCTGCTGAAGTCACAGATAAATAAAAAATAAACTCAATAAATTGAGCAAATTGATAGGCTTTTCTCCTACAGAATTAAAATGTTTGAAATTTTTCATCCATATCTGTGACAACTCCTTATCTTTAAAATATATTAGTTTCACTAATGATGTATATGTAAAAATTTATTAAATTATTTATGTATTTATTTATTAACTTTGGAAACATCATGAAATAATCATCAGTATTGCACTACCCTTATGCAGTTGATACTGTAGCTGTTGATAAATGCAGCTGAACTTACAACATCATTTCGCAGTAATTTGTTATCCAATAAGCCAACTTATTTAAATTTAGTTACGTCATTAAATGTATTTTCTTGACAAGTCTTTTTAAATAATATGTATTTCTGGAATATTTGCTTTCCCTATATGATGCACTGAAAACTACGATTGCAAATAGAACACCTAAGTTTATCTGTAACACTAATCTGCACAAAACATCTTTACCAGATTTATCTGCACAATAATCTGCACCAGCACTATTCTTTTAAACATTGACTGAATGCACATTTTTGTTTTGGTATTATTAAAAATTAAATAATTAACTGAAATTAAAATTGACACATTTTAACCAACACAACTGAAATATCACGAATACAATAAGCCAAGATTCAAGGTGCTAACATATCCAAAACAGCACTACTTCGTTAGACATACATACATTCTATCGATATCAAAATCATGTATCAGTCATAATGATTATGATTTTATCATGTGTACATAGGTTTATTCAAGTTAGAACAAATAACATTGAAAACTCGATTAGATCTAATTAGGAATTGAAGTTAAATGTTCCAGAAACGAGGACAAAATCACGTTTTGACCGAATTGTGCCCAAACGGCCGGTCATGGCCTTAAATCAAGCACAGTCCTGGGCAAACAAGGATATATTGTAGCCCTAGTTACAGGGTTCAGCAGGCGACTGGTTTTTGTCACACCTCTTAAACAGAGAACAATGTGTGAGGATTGAAAATGTTCCACATTTACAGTGGGGAACCGGAAGTAAGAAAGAGTGTATCCCAAGGTTCAGTTCTTGGGCTAGTTTCAATTTATTATTTATTACCTTTGCTTTGGTAACTTCAATGAGACACTCACTGCTTTTTCGTATGTCTCAAAATACCTAAATGCTATGCATACAACTGTGGAACCAAATCTAAAATATTAAAATTTTTATTGCAAGAAAATGAAACGTTTCTACATGTTCAAAAAACAAAATATGTATTATTTGATTTAAAAGAACAGAGGTCTTTACCAGTTCCTGTAAAATTTCATACTCACCAATGTAATATAGTAACAGATTGTGGTTGTGCCAGTTAGAACAAGTGGATACATATAGATATTAGGCATTACAGTTCAAATGACATGGAAAACTCACATAAATAATATAATATGAAAATTAGGAGCCTTTTGAGAAAATATATTTCTCACTGCGTCAGTAGCACTGAAAGGGCTACCATGCATGCTGAGTGATGCATGCATCACAAACCATGCATCCACAGAGTGATGCTGAAAATGTGTATTTCGCTTCAGTTCATTCAAATTATCATATGTAATTGGTTGTTGGGACAAAACATGCGTACCACATTTGAATCCTCTATTAAACTTAATAAAACATTATATTCAGATTTGGCTAAGAAAAAATGTAAGGGATAATTCATTTCCGTTGTTTCAAAAATTAATTATTTACCTTTAAGATGTGTTTATGTATATAAAGTACTTAAAATAAATTTTAATAAATGTGATGATTATGAAAAAATGAACGTTGAACAATTAAAGTGTAAAAATTAAACTCTTGATACACTTAGTTAAAAAGGAAATGTACGTACTGGTATAATAATTTTATTTGTGTTTTGTATTCTAGATTCTATAATTATTTTCCTTTTGATATAAAAAAATGTTTTATATAAAACAGTGTTTTTGAGCATTTGAAATCATGCTATGCATACAACTGTGGAACCAAATCTAAAAACTTACAATTTTTATTACAAGAAAATAAAATGTTTCTACATGTTCAAAAAACAAAATATGTATTATTTGATTTAAAAGAACAGAGGTCTTTACCAGTTCCTGTAAAATTTCATACTCACCAATGTAATATAGTAACAGATTGTGGTTGTGCCAGTTAGAACAAGTGGATACAACATATAAATATTAGTCATTACAGTTCAAATCACATGGAAAACTCACATAAATAATATAATTATCTTGTTGATCCATCCTCTTCGTTCACTTTATAAAATATTATTATATATGTAAACTTTCACAACATGAACTTACTTTCTTTACACTTTCCCAAACGTTTCGAGGTGATGTTCCTCTTCCTCAGTGGGAGTAAATACTGATTGTCAGTTAACAGAATAACGGTTATGGAGTTAGGTGTAAAGTCCATAACCATTATTCTGTTAACTGACAATCAGTATTTACTCCCACTGAGGAAGAGGAACATCACCTCGAAACGTTTGGGAAAGTGTAAAGAAAGTAAGTTCATATTGTGAAAGTTTACATATATAATAAATAATATAATATGAAAATTAGGAGCCTTTTGAGAAAATGTATTTCTTAAAAACCATGCATCCACAGAGTGATGCTGGAAATGTGTATTTCGCTTCAGTTCATTCAAATTAGCATATGTAATTGGTTGTTGGGACAAAACATGCGTACCATATTTGAATCCTCTATTACCCTTAGAAAAACATTATATTAAACTTCGGCTAGGAAAAAATGTAAGGCATAATTCATTTCCGTTGTTTTCAAAAATTAATTATTTACCTTTAAGACATTTTTATGTATATAAAGTACTTAAAATAAATTTTAATAAACGTGGTGATTATTAAAAAATGAACATTGAACAATTAAAGTGTAAAAACAAAACTCTTGATACACCTAGTTAAAAAGGTAATGTACATACTGGTATAATAAGTTTATTTGTGTTTTGTATTCTGGGATTCTATAATTGTTTGCCTTTTGATATAAAAAATGTTTTATATAAAACAGTGTTTTTAAACATTTGAAATCATGGCTAATAAATAAAAAGACAGTTGAATACATTTTTCATCCTGCATACTGTTGAAAAAATAATTTAATGACACTGATATGCTATCATGAACAAAAGGAACTTCCTTGTTTTTTCATTTTATTTGCAGTACGTATGCCAAGGTTTAGGTTTAATTGTTATAGAAGTAGTTATGATTTGTTTATAACTGAAAGTTGTTGTAACTGCAAAATATTGTGTTAATCATTTCATATTGCTAATAATATATAATAAATATAATTTTTTATGTAAACTAAGATTAAAAAGGACTACTTCAGCTGGGATTAATTTTGAAATCTTAAGGATCTATTTTCTAGTATACTTCAGTATTTAGTGTAGTTTGTATAAGGTTTCAGTGACTTCACAATGAGTATGTGTAAAAATTGGTGGTGATAACAGCTAACTGGGCTTACAAAAAATATAATAATGACCTTAAGAAACCTTAACTTTTCACTGCTCACAGTCTGTGATGAGCAGCCGTTTGCAGTGCTGTGAAGGTAATTAATATTGTAAGCTTTAATAACAGGAATAAAGATATTAATATAGTACGAAAAACTTTTTTTATTTATATGTTAAAATAGTTGTTATTATAAATTTAATTAATTAGTTGTAAGTTCCAACTAGTAACTGAAATATTCACAGTGACCATGATTATTAGTGATTGAATAAAATAGCACAACTAGCAGAAACATTACTGATTTTGGCAAATGGTCAGTGTTTTACTGTCCTGACCAGTGTCTAGGTGATTTTTGTGACCAAGGCTGGTGACTAGTCAGTAAAAGATGAACTGAACTGTAGGTTGCCATTCGTAGCCAGTTCGTAAAAAGTTTGCTGTTTAAGAGGAAATTATTATTTTCTCTGTGAGGATGCACGTTCTAGTGGTCGGCCATGGGTAGTCTAATTCTTCAGCTCCTGGTCTCTTGAAAGTAATTAATTGTACACTGTTAGTGACCCAATGATGCATCTTTCAGTTGGCACTGACTAGGAAGATAAAAAAAAAGCGATAATGTGTTGAAAATAATATTGTATGGATGGTGAAAGGTTGTACTAGGATAGGGCATACAAGATAAGCTGGGAGTCAGTAGTGCTGTGGATGACATCAGAGACTACTGGCAGAGCTGAGAAGCAAATGTGGGAAAAGTGGCAGCAGGATGTATTCCACAAGTGGCCCTGTGATATAAGTATAAGCCTGGAGGAAAGAGAAGTGTTAGAAGATGCAGGAAGAGATAGGAAATGGGTTTTGGAGTTAGAATGTGCATTACGCATGAACACTGGAGCCCATAAGAAGATGACCTACAGCACAATTTCTTTATTGAGAATTGATTGTGACATACTGTCACCATCAAGGTTAAGAAACAGAAAATGGTTTATAAAGCTCCATCTACCAACGTAACAAATTGTGTATAAAAAAGGCAACTATCACAATGTCAGAGCATAGGTGCAGTAGAAAATTGAACTGAACAAATAAATAACTTCTTTGCATATACAAATTCATAACTGAAATTAGAATTATACCCAAATACCAACAATAATTATAAAGTAACCCATACTACACCGTTGCTGGTGCAGTGCTACTGTAATAAGCTTTTCAATATGTAAAATAAGTATTAAAAAGAAAGTGTTCCAAACTGAAATAGTTACATTAAAAAATGCTAGCAGCAAATTTATATCCAACCATGAAGAAGATGAGGCAAAGTGTCTGTAGCTGTGACTGACAGGTATGGTCACTGAGCTCACTCAAAACAAAACTGAGAAAAAGTAGAAACAAAATTCTTATTTAAAATTGTTTTCATTTTATTTCTTCAACTTTTTTTAATTGGTCGCACAATTTATAATTATTTACTCAAATACAAATAGTAATTAACATGACTAACAAAAGGTAAGTATTGAATATATATCTTCCAAAGAGGACTCATACAAGAGTTGATTAGGCTAGCCAGCAATGCGGAGCATCAAACAAGTGACTGGCGTGTATTAAAAGAGGGAGACATAAATGATAAGTAACTAGAGAAACTAATTTTTGTTCTCCTTTCTATTCTTTTCCCCATAGTCTCTGAACTGTAAAAAACTCAGTTAAAATGATTTATAATAAAAAGTTATTTGCCTTGTATCATCCAATGAGTTTACAGGAATACATTATGGTACCAAGTTTGTAATCTGTTGGTAAAAATACTTCATCTGTCAAATGTACTGTGCCAATAATTATGATAAATAACATTAAATATTAAAAACATATATATTAATTAATTGCACTTTAAGAAGTATAATTATTTGCTAATGTGGTGAATTAGTTTAATAATTATTGTTGCATACTAGAAAAGTGCAATGTATGCATAAAAAGAAATATATTGTTTTGTAATTTTTTGAATCAACTAGTATTATTATTTCATAAGTGTCCTATCTGGATCAAATTATGTGTTCACAGTGTCTCAAAAACTCCTCAAGAGATAGGCATAAAATATGTAAGAAAAGTGTAAAACTCTTTATGTCAACATTTGGGAGGTTAGTTCTTTTTGAAAGATGTTGGATGTTTTTATTTACAAGCCATCTGCAACATGATTGGTCCTTCACAGGCATCTCAAAGTAATTTTAACATTAATCCTGCCTATCAAGTGGAGTACTTATCTGAGAAGCAGACGTGCCCCATCAGTAGAGTTGCTTGCAGATGAACTGAACATTTAATATGTATAATAGCCCTACTCTTCTTATACTCATTGCATTCTTTTGGACTGAAAGCAGATTCTGAAAACTTTCTTCCATCGACTTGCAAAATTCCTGTTAAAACCAGCTATGACTTTTTTTACTAATCATACCTTCTCTCCACACTTGGCCTAATAGTGTAGAAAATTCACATTTTGTTGGTGGACAAACTTCTTGTCTCAGTCAAGCTTATCAATATTTTCTCCCAAGAAATATTTTACTGAGTCAGACACATTTATGAATTGGTTGAATGTTATCAGTTATGTGAATTAGTGACGAGCACTAACATAACAATACACCTGACTATTTATCAGATGCAGAAAGAAATATTTTGTTCACATCTGTTCTACACTAACAAAATATCTGGAAATCTTTTTACATAGGTTTTTGAATAATTTAATTAATTTTATCTTTCGTAGAATATGTTTTAAGAGTGGTGAACTCATAATAGTATCTAGATTTGGTAAATTCTGATATTTAATAGTACTAAACAAAAAAGAGTATTTGAATAACAGCATTTACAATTACCCCAAAATCACATTTAGATTTACCACACTGGGCAAATTTGTGGGGTAATTGTAAATGCAGTTTAGCTTGAAACTTTTTAAAAAAACCTTTACAGAACATCACAAAAAGTTAATAAAGACTGTTAGATTTACATTTATGTTGTTATGGTGCAATTTCTGTCCAAAAATCAGTATACTCTCAAAGTCATACAAAACTGTTTCACAGTATATTTTAACATGAAAACTGGTTATAAATATTAGCACATATGGTACCCTTATATTAGAAGCACAGCAGCACTGCAGTTTTGAAGGGAACTTCAACAGATGATGTAATGACAATACTGATTGTCTGAAAACTAAAACCTCCCTACCATTTACAATTATCCCACCTAACCCTACAACATAATTCAACTTGTCCTTGTGTGTTTCATACTTCCAGATGTTTTATGTGATTTGAAACAATTATTGTATATGAAACTTTTGCAATAATATTAAAACAAGTTCAAATCAGCTGAATGTCTAAAGAACCAATAGTTATTTGCAGAATGCTGGGCTATTAAAACAATTCTGAAAGAATTATTGCTCTTAAAACATCCTTTATCAAGTAACTACTGAAATCTGCTTGTTTTCAGCAGCAAGCTGAAGTTCCATTATGACCTGGTGACACTACAAAAATTTCAAAGATTCACCTAGCCTTATTACACTAAACTGGGGTTGAGAAGACACCTATTAAAATGCCACAACAAAATTCAACTCTAGATACATCAACTAGATTCGTAGAAATATTTACATCAGAAATCAGAAAAACTCAAAAGTCTTTAATGTCTACAGATCCCACTATACAAAAAGAAAGAAAGATACCTTGCTTGAAATCGAAGATACAGATAAGTTTTAAGAACTGAAGACAACATCGAGTAAAAGAGCAAGAAGAAATATGTAGCAGAAACAATGTTAACAGAAAAACAAATCTAAGAAGATTGTATTTTGATCATACAGTAATAAAATTGTAAACAACATACTATTCATTGCGATGACTCTGATTATAACAAAGATTAATTCACAATAAGTGTTTTGAAAGACACTACCATGGAAGTAACTATCAAATACCAGAGTGGCAAAAGATTCAACCGGGAAAATTTGTTCTCATTGTTTTTGCTGGAGGACCAAGAAATAAAACTAGCTGCAAGTATGTTTGTTGTGTAGAAAGTATATAATGATGAGGGAGAAATTTATGCCACAGGATATCAATCCAAAGATGGACATTTCTACAAAGTTATATTAAAAGAAAATTATGAAAATAAGCTTTGAACAAATATTGACAGATTTGCCCAATCCAGAAATTAACAGACAAATTGTCTATGAATTCCCTGGAAATGTTTCTGTGTTTGGAAAATGATAATCTTTATTCTATTACTTACTTGTTGTATTATGTAACAGAACGACATTTCTTTATGATTTTTAATAAACTTAGTGGCTGAAGTATATCTTGTTTTCCATGTTTTCAATCACTTTTCATATAGACGAAGGTGTAATTGTAAACATGCAGTTAGGATTTAGAACACGACACAAAATAGTACAATGTCAACTAGTTTACAGTTGTTCCAATATTTCAATGTATAAAGAAAAGATAAAGAAAACGCATGTTTACAGTTGCCCCTAAGAGGTTAGAGTAACTGGAAATGAATGGTATTATTATAAATTGAGATTTAGAGGTGTTTATTATTGATATTTAAACAATATTTTTGCATGCAACGTAATAACAAAGATTGAAATAACTATTATTTGCAGTTATTTCATTTTAAAACCTATAAAACATAGGTTTTTATTGCATTAGGTAGAAGTGATGATTTAAATGTACTTCTTTCGTTATAAATTAGATTTACTTAAATTCGTCTTTGTAAGGTAATAATGTGCTGTAAATGGGAAATGGGAACTAGGTTATAATTTCTGTCCAATAAATTCAGAACAAGAAAGGAAACTAAATAACAATTATGCTTTTAAAAAAAAGGCGTACAGGGAAATCGCCTTGCAATGAACATATCAACTTTCTTTCTTACAAAATAATGGAAACTGCATAAGAATTATACCGGAAGAGAATGGTAATAAAGGAATCATGATTCAGCATGGTCTCAGGTTCAAAAGTACAGCCTTTTTTTGTACATTAATTACAGAAATTTTTGTTAAAACGTAGGTTTCTTCTTGTACCAAATAATCATTTATTTTTTAATTCCATTACAACCATACAAAAACATTTACGATATTTGTACATCTTACACATAACCCCCACGAAGTTTTGAAAATAATTAGTTAATATATAGTCTATAAAAGGCTTTAAGCATCAGATTTTTATTTTTTGCCTTTAAAAATGTACTAAATTAAAATCTGTTTCATACAGTTATTATTTTAAATTATTTTCATAGCGAAATATTTTTTTGGAACTATGCCTCAGCTCACCACAGACGGCTTGGACAAAATTCATTGGCGGGCTTTTCTACAGAGATGGACAACCACACTCCTCTCCATAGTACTTAGTGTTTACCTAAAGTTGACTAGTTGACTATCTCTGTATTTAGAATTTTACCAAGAAAGATGGTCAACATGGCAACATCCAACTGTTGTCCATCACTGCATTAAGAACGATTCCAACTTTCATATATTTGCCGTTTTTTCTGGATTACAGAAAGTATGGTTTTTCAATACATAAGGAACATTTTCTCAGTAGCCACTGAACCAATCATTGTGAAATTTTTACACAATATTTACAGTATGTGAATATATACACTGAGTTCTTTCCCTCATGGTAAATGCAGATTTGCATATTACAAAAAATAGTTTTCATAAAAATTTATCAACTTTCAAAAGGTAATTGGGAAAATTTTTTTTCATTTCCTGTGACAATTTTTTAATAAAAAAATCAGATATTGTGAAAAGGCATGAAACACAACAACTGCACACAGAAACTGTTTGAAAATTTCAAACAGATTGGTTTAGTATTTTTTGAAGATGTTCCTTATGTTAATATGGTGGAAGATAGGGATTCCGTGTCCCCTTAAACAATAACTGCTTGCACCATAAATCCAAATTGGATGAATGGCCATGGGTGGCTTCATTTGGAATAAATAACAGAAAATTACTGATAGAATATTGGAGAAACCTAATAAGGGATAAAATAATAAATATAATGATTGGAGGAGTGAAGATAGAACAAGTCAAACAATTTAAATATCTAGGGGTTATAGTAGATAGTAATGGGAATCAAGAAGCTGCATTAAATGAAATAATTGAAAAAGCAATAAAATTATACTATGCATTAAACAATAGATTTATAAATAAGGAGATATCAAGAAAAACGAAAATGAGTGTGTATAAAACAGTATATAGACCGGTTTTAACATATGACTGTGAGACATGGGTGCTATACAAAAGCCAAAAAAGTAAAGTCCAGACAGCAGAAATGAAATATCTTAGGAGAGTAGTAGGAGTAACACGGAAGAAAAGAGTTAGGAATACACAAATAAGAGAGGATTTAGAAATGATATCGATTCTGGATTTTATGGAACACAGACAACTATGCTGTTGGGGACACATGCAGAGAATGGATAGTGATAGACTGGCAAAACAGGTTTGGAGGCAAAATCAGGTGGGAGAAAGAAGAGAAGAAGACCGCGACTGACTTGGGATGGAATGATGGGAAATATTTTGAGAGAAAGAAGCTTGGGCTGGAGTGAAGCGAAGACATTGTCAATGGATAGAGTAAGATAGAAAAAATTTGTATATAGAGTGTAGTTGATGTAACCCTACACCAATATGGTATAAGGGTATTTTGATAATAAATAAAAAAATATTGGAGAAACTTTCCTGCTTGGTGATTTTTCATTGGTAATTTAACTTTTGTAATTGCAAGAATTAACTGCAATAACAAAACGTTTACTTTTATTTACTAAAAGTAACAATAATTCAATAATTATAAGTAAGTGTACTTTTCACATGTAAGGTTTGTTGTCAAATAGTAGTTTCTGAACCTGGAGGACTGTTATAGTCTGTCATAGCAATTAATGATGTGAGGTTAGTTCAGATTACAATCTGAATTAGGCTATGTAATCAATATACAGTTTTATCATGCTATGTACAAACTGTGGGAACGTTATTCTATCTATTCCTGAAATAATTTTCATTTATGAAATAAATATACCGGTATATAATGTTTTCAATTGCTTCACCTAATATATCTAATTATACATAGGCCTGTTGTTCAACGTAATTTGACATTACAAGATGTTTAACTATGCAAACAAATGCTGTCATCTGATAGATTGACCAAGAGATATGCCAACCTTGACAAGTTCTTGGTCATTTTTTGAAATTAAATAGGATGTACTTAGGAATTATGATTTTGACTTGTGAGACATTGATTAAATATCTTTAAAAATTTACTTTAAATACAATTACAACTACACTATGTACACATCACAATTTTTTATAAAACCTATAACTATAAAAATATTCTGTTTTTTAAATAAGAAACAGTTACTGAATTGAAGTTATTTATGGAATGTTTATGAATGCTCCACAATGCGGAATGTTTCATTGTAAGTGATCCTATTTTATATGTTTATAAAATTTAAATAAATCTGCTTTTAATTTGTTTAAGTATATTTATTGATATAAATCAATAAATTTATGATGCTAATATACTTGATTGGTTTGAGAGGATGAAGATGAACTTAAGATGGTATGGGAGTGTTGAGAGGAAGAGTGAGGTTATATTGTCAAGATTGATAAAAGAACTGGAGGTATAGGGATGATGTTCAATAAGATAACCAAGAGCAAAATTAAGGTAGGAATTGGTAAAAGTGTTGATTAAAGTGGAGCGTGTAATGTGGTGGCATTTAGTTCAGAGTTCAGGGGAGACAAGACAATGGAGAGGCATAGTGAACATGGCAATATCTGGAATGGAATTCAGAAAACTTCTGTTACAGAAAATACAATTTTTTTACTTTGTATAATAATAGATTACCTATAATATTTAATATTTGCATTTCGTTAACAATATACACTAGCAAAATTGTCATACATAAGGGACAGTAAAGATTGCATTTTTTTCTTTGGGTAGGCCTATGTTGTTTTTGATAAGTTTCAGCATATGCTTTTAATTAAAAAGAAATAAAAAAAGTAATAAGAATGACTGCAGTTTATTCTATTTTTCTGTACATGTGAATGAGTCCAAATGTATTGGAAGAATTTTTAGCGTCTGTTAACATAATTACACAAAAGTTCAGTACCACTGAAATTATAGTAGGCTTAACATGACTGGTAAGTAAATGCAATTATACTCTATAACAATAGTAAGTAGATTTGCTTATGACTGTATTATCTACATGTTCATAATATTGTACTAAGAACATCCTTATACGAATTATGCGAATAAAGTGAATTAGCATTACAGTAATACATTACTGTTATACAATTCTGTTTGTGTGCGCACAAGAGCATGCGTGTATATTTGTGTGTGTATGTGTGTGTGTGTGTGTGTGTGTGTGTGTGTGTGTGCGCGCGCCCGCACGTGTTCACAACACTGTGTACATGTAAAATTAATTTGCATCACAAAACTCAAAGTACTGCTTGTTCATGTCTATGTGACTGGATTCTCTATTCTTAATCTCGTTATTCAGTTTTCATTTGGAACATCTGGATTGCTTTTACAGTTGCCTTTCTGCCCGTTTCAACAGTTTCTTCAGAACCATGTAAATCAAGGTCTCTGCATAAGTACTAAGTACCATATTACAATGTCAAAAAATACCCCTGCAAAAATGAGTGCTGAAAGGAAATAGAATTTTTTAACATAATGGTAGACTTATTATGTAAGAAAAACACGACTTAAACTTTCTTCTAAAAATCTCCTCACCCGTCTCTGGGATTGCACCCCTCCTGTACTTGTGGTATACTGAATACTGAAATAATATGTATTTATATAATACATGGATTTGAAAATTCTTTTATCTTATTATACACTGTATTATCAGTTTTGAAGGTGAGTTTTTAATATTTGGCAATTAAACAAGTAGATTACTATACAAAGGAAAAACTGAAGACCTTAGCAGTAAAGGAATGTAAAGGAAGATATCATAAGAAACATGTTGGATAACATAGTTCTGAATGTACCATATTATTTATATCTATAGAGCAATGATTTTTAAGAATGCTCTGGTATTAAGAAGTCAGAATGGCTGGAGCAAGCAACCAGATTGAAGGAGATATCTTAATTCAAATAATGATTGATCCTGATCTATTTAAAAAAATTTTTCCCAATTTGTGCTACTTTTTATCCATTTGGAAAGCCTGTCAACTGTATCAGATAAAACTAACCTGTTCAACCGTTTTGTCTGCATCTTTTTACATCTCAACTAAAAAACATACCCGTATCATTACTTACATTATTATGTAAGTAATGAGAAGGCATTACTTGCATGAAAAGAAATTGGAATCTATTTTTTAACATAATTTAATTTAAAACCTGAATAAATGAATTAAAAGTAACTAAACATCTAGCACAACAATCTGTTGTAGTGTTTGACATGTCAGGTAGTCTTTATGTAAGAAGGGAGGGGTGGACAAACTTACTGCATAGTCGCCAGTTGTAAGTTGTGATTCTGACCTTTTCTGGCATGAGGCAAGCAATTATTTGCCCCCCTGCAGGGCCCAAAACAGCACATCTGTCATAGGATGAGGGCTTAGAATAAAAATGTAAAGCAGAAGTCACCATCCCTACAACCATCATCATCATCTTCTTCATTTAATTTATTGTCTTCTCATAATAGTATCATCATTTGAACATGGAATCTGTTGTAAATTTGTAGAGGCAATGAGCAAAATAATTAACAATTAAATCTAAATTTTCATCGATTTTCCACTATTTCCCAACTGTACCGGTTTACTTTGAAGTATTTTATAGGAAAGTGCTTACTGACTATACCTCTAAATATACAATTAGTTTGTAAGCAGTTCTTCTACCGACTAGAATGTTTGCAACCATTGTCTTGTTTCCTTTCTGTGGGCCTATTATTAACTTGATCATAAGAAAATTTTCAACTTACGAAGTTGAAACACACACACACACACACACACACACACACACACACACACACACACACACACACACACACACACACACACACACACACACACACACACACACACACAAAGTAATCTAGGTAACAGGTGGCTTCATGCATGTTTCATACATTATTTATTCGAATACAAATATTATTCGAATGAGAAGTCAATGTACTGTATAAAGCTTCTCTTAGAAGCTTCAGCAATTGACAGGAAGCATTACTGATCCATCCTGCTTTTCCAGTAATGTTTAGATCATCAGTATAATTTAATCTCTGTCCTGATTAATAGAACTCTGTACCTCATGTTTTTGTTTCACACCCTAATGACTTTTTCTAGTGGAACATTAATCATCAACACCTGGGTCAAATTTGAATGTCACATCCAGTATGTTTTCAATAATAACAGTTTCTATCTATACAGCGGAGTGGATAAAACTAGAAGTGGCTCATCCGTACAAGCTAATCTTCATCATCCGTTCTTCCAGCCCACTGTCATGAACTGTTTTATAAGAAACTGGAGCTTCTTGGATTTTGTTGTCCATGACGTGTCCGTTGGTTAACTAAATATAAGTACTGTATATCACTACCGACTCGCTAACAGAGTTTTGTATATCGCTAACTGTTTATTTCCGAAGTTTTCTTTCAGGTTACCTTTTACTCTGTTTCTCTGCCTCAGTTCTGCAACAGCACTACGGTTTTCGATGATGTGTTTCAGTATAAGTTCTCCGCCAAAAGTGGAAATGGGTGGTTCTTGTTCCTGTAGGAGTTACGAAGACGTGATGTTCGTGTGCCCAGTGCACAGACTGGTGATGCAAACGTGTTCAAGACAACTGCGATCACCTGGTACTTGCCATTTACGGACGTTCTCGTTCACGGCAGAAAGTTTCCTCTGCCATGTGTTCCACATCTGCTGCCAAACTTTAATAATGGTGGTTGTGGCAGCTAGTTTCTCGTCGTCAGATCGTAAGGAATTTGCATCGACTCGGGCTGTCCGCAGCGTCAGCTTCTTCGTTACTTTCAGTACCTACATACCGGACACCAAACAAAAGTAAAAGATGAGTCGAGGACTTCTATAGCATGGCATAACGCCATTATCTGATGTAATAATGGAGCCACTGTGCCGGATTACCAAGGCAGTTACAAAATTCTGTAAAACCATACAGATAACAAATTTCCTGTATACCGCGTACAGTTTCGCGGTGTATACACTTGTCCGTTTAGTCAGCGTCCAGGAGTAGAAGGCGCCGTCGATGACAAAAGCATTACTCAATCTGCTCTCCGTCTTCAACCCATCTTTGTTCTCAGTGGTGTGTTCTTCGACGTATTCCACAAGGACTGATCTAAACAGGAGTTTTAGTTCAGCTGGGTAGCACAATTTCTTGCTTCTACTGGCGACATACAAACGGCAATTTCGTTTGCGATGCAGTCAGGGATGGACTTTACACAGAACGTACGCTTGGACCATCGGTGCCTCAATGTGCGCTATTTCGAGCGCACGAATGGTGGTCTTTTGAACGTCGAATGATGGTCGTATACTCTATCAAGTCTGGTGTTCGCCAAGAATACGTGGTTTTTGTGGTTGGGTAGTGCTAATATTTTTGCCACATATGTCAGCAAGAGCATTTGACGTCGCAGATCTAAGCACGTCATTCCTGCTCTACAATATAGGCCTAAGCTTTGTGCAGGAATAGTGTAGAACGCCCCTGCGGCATAGCGCACCCCAGCGTTATGGTTGGAATTCAGCTTTTTCAAGTACGACCTAATGGCTGAAAAGTACACCACGCATCCGTAATCCATTTTGGATAACACTAGCACGGCGTACAAGCGAAACAAAATTTCTCTATCTGCTCCCCAGGTCATATGGGAGATTCACCTGATTGCGTTTAAAGAAGATTTGCACCTCTCAGCCAGGTCATCCACATGTGCATTCCAGGTTAGATATCTGTCGAAAGATAGGTTCAGAAATTTAATGATACAGTCTGTGGTTACGTAGGGTCCGGGTGCCTCCCACGCTTTCGACAGAAGTGGGCAGAGATCGCCTTCGTTGCCGTAAAGGAAACGCCTGTATTGTTAGAAATTACTACCGACGTGTCTATAGCGTTTCGCATGTTTTGCTTTACCATCGTCATTCTTTTGGCCCATTGGGACAGTAGAAGATCGTCAACATACAAGCACTTCCCAATTGGCGATCCTATGCCTCAAAGATCCCGTTGATGGCGATAGTAAAAAGCGTGCCGCTCAACGGGTATCCTGAGGTACTCCACTTTCCAACTCTTGAGGGGCCGACAGTGATTGTCCGACCCGAATACTGGAACTCGTGTGTGTGAGAAAGCTGAAGATAAATTTAAGCAGTTCACCTCTGAACTGAAAACCACATAGTTTTTGAATGCTGTTAAATCTTCACGTTTCGTTGAACTCTTTCTTCAAATCGAAGAATATTGTAACCATATGTTTGTTTCTGATGAAGCTATTCTTAACTGCATTCTCCAGATAAACCAGTTGAACAGTAGTAGAATGGTCTGACCGTATACCAGGTGATCCGGGTGTCTGTTTACCATCCTCTCAAATAACTTTCCTAGTCAGAACGTCAACGATTCTGGACGATATTTTCCAGCTTTCAAGAAATCCTTTCCGGACTTCAGAAGCCGAATGACAGTCGCCTCCTTCCATGGACTTGGATATTCCGCTTGCGCCCATATGACGTTTTAGAGTGCCAGTCATGTAGCCGTAGCTACCCGCCGTTAAACATATGGTGCTGTAAGGAATGTCGTCCGGACCCGCCGCAGTGTCGCCGGCAGTCCGGACAGCGGACTGTGATTCCCTCATCGTGCACGTTATAGCTCCTGTACCCTTCACTTTTGAAGTCAAAGTCGTGTTCGAATTCTTCTTTCCTTGCGAAAAATATTCAGAGTACTTTCTGTACTACTGACCTGTAACCTATAACTAGCAGCCAAGATATCAGCAATTTCATCAGAGTTGCAAATCAATTCACATCGTGCTCAGGCTTGTGACTGGCTTAAAGACTGATGTGCCAGCAATTGCTCTGTTCTGCTTCCATACTTCTGTCACTGAGGTCGACCATGTTTCCAGAAGGTTTCCAGGTCGACCGTTTTACAGCGAATATTGTTTTGCAAGCGGCGGCTCGAAGTCGCTTAAAATCAATGCGTTTATTTCCGGTCGGCGCTCGTTTATACCTGTTTAGGGCCCGTCACTTCTCTCTTATTGCATCTTTCACAGCGTTGTTCTACCACGGTACCGGTGGTCTGGATGAACGACCACCTATCCACGGTATATACACCGTAGCTGCTGAGGTGATACTGGTTTTGAAACTGTAAATCCCTTTTCCTAAATTTCCACAGACGTTCGTAGGTGTACAAGCAGTCTCGAAGCCAGTACAATTAGCACGGTCCTCGTCCCATTTCTGCGGCGTGTGTATAACGCTCTTTGACGTACGCGTTGTTATCAGAACAGGGCATTTTCAATTCGCAATAATGCGAAGTATAACCGTTGATGTTCCTCTGAAGGATGCTTTCCATGCTGGATGTTGAAGAATTAGTCGCTACGGACTGTGCTTATTTCCATGGATTCCCTTTTGGCTAGCCTTTCTATGTTTTTTTTTTTTAGATTGCCGAGTTCCGCCACGTCACCGAGGTCGGTGAGATCGCTGCGCCGGCATTCAAGCTGAACTCCAATCCGAATCTCATCTCCTGGTCTTATCCCCGATTTTTAACAAGCCTCCCTAGTGTATCTGGGAGGATGGGGTGTTGGACGCGGAATCCCCTCACCTTCTTGCCACACAGGAGGTGGCTGCAGGTGCGTTCACAATGTTTATGCCCGCGCTTCTTGACGAACGAAGTATGGGTCTGCTGGTTGACCCGTCAAAACTATCCTTTTGCACCGTTTGCGTGTCCGTATCAGCCGTAATACCTTTATGGATTTCTGTTTTTTTATACAACTCAGAAAAGTGACTCTCGATGAAACGGGTTACCGCAGGTAATCTCTCTTACAATATGGGCTGGTGACGCTGTTGATTTTACAGCCTGTGCATAGCTGATTTTGCCCTGGTTGGCTGAGCATATGAGTTTTCAAGGTATGTAGTCTACTTCCTGAATAGCCATCTCTTGCTTATAGACAGGGAAATTGCGGGATGTAGACACATATTGACCATCGCAATTGACACATTTCATTGGTTTAACTCAGGGATCGTCGCTACACGTCGTCCCACAAAATAATCTCTTCACTCGAGCAAATCTTGATGCAGTGTGCCCGAAACGCAAGCACTGAAAACATTGCATCGGCTGAGGAATGAATGCTCTCACAGTCAGCTTTTGAATTCCTGCTCTCACTTTTTCCGGTAAGGTTTTTCTGTTGAAGGCTAGAACGTGGGACGTAGATGGGAGCGTCTGTCCATCGATCCGCACCGTTAGTCTCCGACATGCGATGACGCCTTGTGTGCTTTCCTCTGAGCAGTTCAGAAGGTCCTTCCACACTACCACGCCTTTGTGGTGGTCAGGGTGGTACGAGGAACGACTTATGCCTCTATGTCCTCTATCGTCTGCAGTATATGGAACCTCGAACCCTGTTGATAGTTTAGGGTCTGGATAAGTAGTCCACCTGAGGCTGTTCTGATTTCCTGTACATACTGTAGCACAGCCGGCATAGTGGATAGAACCGGCGTAGACGATGTCAAGAATCTTTCCTTATCAACCGAGGAGAATGTCTCCTTCTCTTCTCCATCCGAGGAAGGCTTTTTTCTGGACGAGGGATTTTAACACGAGAATTATGTCGAGAACTTTGAAATTTGTTCCCACGAGTACCGGGGTAATGTAAGTAAATGAAAATTAGTCTATTTAAATATTTTAATTAGCATAAATTTTTGAATAATTTGTTTGTTTCTATTTGAACGTGTTATTTAATTAACGACTAATTTTATTGTGTTTGTAAGTATTGACATTCTCTCATATATTTATATTATGTCTTTCTGTCTACTTTTTATTAGACGAATAATGTGAATATCTGCAAATTTATGTTTATTATTTAGACAACGTTTGGCTAATTAGTAAATGTAAAATAAACGTGTGATTAAATACCTGCGTGATATTTATCTTTTTGAAGCACACGTAAGGCTTCACTACATATAGTCAAGACAAGTTATACGTAAGAGGAACTCGCTCGTCAAGGTAGATAAATGAATTAAACTAATAGAGTTTTGGGGCTTAGTAGATCATTGTGTATGATACGGCATTGCTTGTAGCCTAGTGGTCACGTGTTTAATTCGCAAGCACACCATAGATTCAAGGTGCGTTTTTCGGCCCTGTAATCGTTTAAGCTTCAGCTTACGTTCATCTGCTTGTCGTCCTTCAGATAACAAAATTAGTGTTTTCTGTTTTTCTTTTGTTTCCAGCATTGTCGTTCTTCTCCCTCTTCTCTTTCCTGACTGCGTTTCTCGTCCTGTCGTTTTTCTGCTTCTTCTGCCTCTTGTCGTCGTCGTGATCGTCAGGAGTAACGCGGAGCGCGTCTGATAGGCCTATGGTTTGGCGTACTCTGAAAATAAGTTATTAGAGTCAGGGTGCGATATCAGACATTTTTAGGCGGCCGACTCAGTTACGAAGTGGCAGAAAGGTACGGTATTGTGGTTCGTGTATCAGACTTTAATACCACAAAACGGCTCACTTGGTCATCGGGTTGTTCACGATAAACTGCACTTACTATAGCTTATCTCACTCATTCATCGGTCTCAAAAAATATTTTATATATTCGTCTTGGTGGATGCCTTCGAGTACAGGTGGATACTCGAACATCTGCCTTCGAGTACAGTGAGTTATCATTCCATAGATATTTACGAGGTTTGATTAAAAAGTTCGGACAATTTTGCAATTTCCACCGCTATGACTGTTGTCCGATTAAAAAAATTTTTTATTTGATACTGGTACACACGTTAGTGACATCGTTTAAAATTTTAGCCCCATTTAATGCGTAGTTTAGATTTTACAGCTAATTCAGTAAGTCATCCTTACGTGTAATAGGCGATTTTTTTTCATTATATAATGCAAAATTGAAGAACATAGATTAAACTTTTTACAAACTGTGAGATAAACTGCTCTGTCCTGATAAACGTGTTTAGAAGGTATCTGGCGACTCTGCTGTGCGTGAACAAGCGGTTTACAAGCTTCAAAGACTGCCGTAAATGAGTTTTTGTGTTCCACGAAATTTCATCGCAAGGCGCTGTGGTTAATAAAGAGTACTATTCGGACATTTTACGCTATTTATATGAAGCTATTCGTAGAAAACTGTCTGATTTACTGAATAATAATGTATGAAAATCGCAGCCCAATAACACGTCCAGACGCATCTCATTGTTAAGAATTTTGCCAGGCTGGGCAAAAGAAAACTTCACGTCATAATGATGACACGGTAACTGCCGTATTCACCAGATGAGACGTGTCCCAACACGATCTTTCCTCCTCCCAATAGTGATAATTTCTACGAAAGGACGACGTTACGCGACCGTTGAAGACGTAAAACGAAAATCCCTTATCGAGCTCAAGGTTGCACCGAAAAGTATCTGAAGACTGCAAAACGATTCACTTAATCGTGTTACGTTCAACTGAGACTACTTTGAAGGGGCAGTATAAGTGTCGATGAATGGAGAAATCATTTTTAAAATAAACAATAACTTCATGAACGTTTTAATAAAAACCTCGTACATTTCGCATTACGTACACTAAGACATCCTGATAAATAGAACTGAATACTGTACATTTAAACACTTTTGCTACAGTATATTTGTTGATGCATATATGATTTATAAATATTAAATTAATTACCGGTATACTGTAAATTGTAATCACAGTTGTCGTTATATCAGGGGTTCCATATCTTGTTTGGCAATCCCGATGTGCCATCGTTGGATTCTCACTTTGCTTAAACTTGAGGGTGAGATCCTTTATTTTAATCCTTCCTGTCTAGTTTCTCTTGACTGACTCTTGTTCATTCCGACACCGACGCTCTTAGAGTACTTGAGGGCTTTCGTTTTTCATTATTTATTTATCTCTATATTTTCTAATTTATTGATTACGTAGAAACCATGCGGTGGACAAAACATTTGGATCTAGTACCTCAGGTGGCAGATCAGATACTCTGGAAAATCCACCCTCCGCCATGTATTTAAACATCGCATTTCTGAACATAAGAAGGCGATTTTAACCGATACAGCCAATACAGGTTTTGCAGATCATTGCTTACAACACAATCACTTCAGAGACACAAAAAATATAACACTACTCCACAACATACAAAAAGGTAAAAAACGGATTTGTTAGAAATTCTAGAAATTAAAAAAGCAATAAAAAATAACAAAAATTTAACTAATGAACAAACTGAATTCTCTGTATCCCTTTTACTAAAAGATGTTATTTAGTTTAGTTAATTTTATATTTTGCATTCAGATTATATTTAGTTTTTACAGACACTTGACCTTCCCTTAGCTCTTGCAACCCCCACCATCCTCACACCTCACACATGTTCCGATACACGCTCTAAACAGATGTCCACTACCACCCTTACATCCTCTGTTTAGTGTTGACTCATCTCTTTGACAATGGCTTAAGAAGTTAAAACAGTTGTGAGAGTTAAATAAAAATTGTGAAACATACCAAGTTTTTATATATTTTTAAAAATCTTTGTATTAATATGTTTCACCAAGTGCCCAACGAGACATCAATTAATTTACACAAAAGTACTGGTTTATAAGTATAGTCAGTTACAGTATATCCAGTTTCAAAAATACAGTATATTTATTACACACATCTCTGACTTGGAAAAGGCAACAATTCTTTTTCAGAATTTTAGACTTCACTCACTTCATGATTTCAAAAAAAATTTTTCTGATTTACCTAAACTGTAATATCAGTTCAGTTAATTTAAAGCCATCGATTTTTATTTCCGTCAACTTATCTCTTGAGACTGAAAAGTTATACTGTCCATAAAATACGCAGGCAAGATACCGAAATAAAATCTATGGGACCAAGGGGAATATCACAAATTACGAGGTAAGCATAGTTTACGTTCCTAGTTGTTCTACCTTAATAATACATTTTTCTTTCAAATTATCTAAACTAATAAATATTGTAGCTTACATTAACATATAAGGCTGTACAAGATAATGGTTAAACTTAAAAAAATCACGCCACAGTGGTCTATGCATGGCCGGGGTCTTGGCTTCATTCCACTGTACTCCCAGCCCCGGCAGAGAGCACCACACATTGTCCTCCCAAGTCACTCCTCTCCGGCCCCTGTGTCTTCTCCCAGCAATTCTTGTCTCATACAGTTGTTTTGGAAGTCTATACCCTCCCATCTCTGAACGTGTCCAAACCATCACAACTGTTTTTTCTTAATTTCATCTTTATAGGTATTGTCTTAAGACACACTCTCATAATAGTGTTTCAGATTCGATTTATTCTTCTCTTTCCTTCAACCTTCCTGAGGTATCTCATCTCCATAGCTTGTAGAGAGTTTAGATGCTTCTCAGTTAAAGCCCAGGTTTCATCCCCACTAATAAGAATTGGCACATAAGTGTTTTTGAAAATGGTCATCTTAACCATCTTCGAAATTTCTGCCTTATCAATGAACGCGAACTTTAGTGCATGGACAAGTCTCGAGCCACTGCTTATTCTTGGATTAATTTCCGAATTGATTTTACCATGTGATCATATTATAGAGACTAAATATATTAAAACTTGGACATGTTCCAGATGCTTCCCTTTGAAGTAATCCGGTGATGAACCGGTTCTTTGGCAACAGTCATTGTCATCGTCTTTGCCAAACTTACTTTCAATCCTCTTCGTTCCAGCTCCTCCACCCAAATGTTCCCTTGGTGTCCCTCGTCTGTACCGTAAGGCTACATCATCTGCAAACGCAATAGCCCCCGCTCGAATCGGCCGAAGCCTCCAATTCCCAACATGGAATCCTCTAATTCTGGCCTTGCAGCTTTGTATTACATCATCCATAAGTATTATGAAAAGTAGTGGACAAAGAACATCACCTTGGCGGATTCCTGCCGAAGTTGAAAACTCCTGTGATTTTAAATTGGATGATCTTACAAAAATGTTACATCTATTGTAGAAGTTTCAAATTCTTGTAATTAGATCTTCATACAACACACAATAATTATTTTACACATTACGTTATTATTAATTCTTATTTTACATTTAACATAATTATTTTAACTCACTATTTTGTCTCTTATATGAATTTCGATGTTAGTGTTCAGAGTTGTTATTTTCTATTCAGAAAGTTTAGCTAATACTGCTGGAATCTGTGAACACAGATAATAAAAAAATGTATTTTAACAAACATCTTACCTTTATTTGTGAAAATTACACAAATTGATTGATTCTGTGAGACCTAAATATACCCAGTTAACATTATTACGACCAATACGCATTCTTCATATGAACGACTTCTATGACAAATTGTACCGAGTACGATATCGTGCTGACAATTCGAAACGTGGTAATAAAATCGTTTTAACGATTAAGAAAAAGTTACTTGCATTTATATTCTGCTGCCATAAATGTAAAGCTTGACGGTTCGCGATAAGACACGTCAGCTGTGACAGCTATAAGCAGATAGAAATATTCTTTTCGTATTAAAAATTAATCGAAAACATTTCAATTTTAGTGTTAACCACACACTTCATGTTGTGATTAAGTTATCTAGAATTGAAGTGAATAACGGATAACTGTACCTGTAGTCTCCGTAATAAGGCAGTTACTATCTTTTCCATTGTTTTAGGATCTTTGCGTGGGTGGTGAACGATTCACCATCACTGTTCGAACATCTCCACACGAGTTAATGGTTAGCCAACAAATCGTTGCCATGATCGAGTATCGATAACCAAAGATGTGCGTGCAATAATGATTTCTTGCGAAGGTCCATTACGTACATGGGGGGTGGGTACAAGACACTTTTTCCCAACAATTTATATACAGTGGAACTCGCGAATAACGAACTATCTTATAACAAGAACTCGGATGTAACGAGCAATAGTACGAGATTTGTTTGGTTTTGTATGTTAGTAAAGATAATTAAACTCGCTTTTAACGGGTAGGAACGCATTAGAGATTTGGTTATAACGAGGATATAACTCGGTTTTATCGCAGGCTTGTTCATAGGTTAAGGTCCTATCAAAAGTTAGTTACAATACAGCATCATAAACATTCGTTTAAAATCATTAACGCAATTTAATGAAACTAATAATGTAAGTGATGAATTCGTGGGATATTTAAATAAATTATAAAACTGCTTTGAATGACGAGTCTCTGGCACGTCGATTCAACCTCCAGACTTGTAGGGCCAGGATTTTCTGTAGGGGTTTTCTCCCTTAGCTGATATGCTCCAGATATTTGTAGGGCGCCAGAGACTCTCCCTTCACCCTCTCTGGTCTGCTACATAACACACACACACACATTGAATGCCATGTACCCAGCAGCTGCGCGAGATACGTGTATCTCTACGAGGATGTGAGAGTAGGATTTGTTGGCAGAGCTGAATTCGATTTCTCGAACCCCCGACTCGTTTGTCAGGAATCAGTGGGCATTTCTCAGTGTTTTGTTACTGTATAGACATCAGCAGTCTATACAGCCCCCAAGACCCTGTACCAACCTTTAGCTGCCAATATGTTTGGAAAATTGAAAGAGGTGTACGAGAAATGGAGTCTAAACTTAAAATAATACTAAAACAGAATATCTGAAAATAGGAGACATGCAAGAAGAAGACCCAATTCTGCAAATCCATAGAATCGGAAAGTGTAGCGAATTCGAATAACTTATTTAGGACTCATTATTTCAGAAGACGGAACAACAAAAATAGGATACAACAGGGAAAAAGGGCTATTCGTTTGCTAAACTCGTTACTTTGGTCGAACAAAATGAAACTTCAAACTAAACTGACAATCTACACACTTATTGTCGACCCCATTTTAACTTATGGGTGCGAATGTTGGCAACTTTCAGATAAAGAGAAAAAGATGATAGACACTGTGTAAATGGACTTCTTAAGAAGAGCGTGTAATATTTCTAGAATGCAAAATGTTAGAAACGAAAATTTATATGAAAGAAAACGGTGCGGATTTACAACAGCAGAAAGAATATAATCCAGACAGTTGTTATGGTATGGTCGCGTACAGTATGAGGATGGAGGAGAAGCGATGGCCAAAGAAAACATTGACTTACACACCACAAAACAGGAGAAGAAAAGCGAGACTGACAACACTGGAGAACAGAAATTAGGATTGAAGCATGAACAGAGAACAGAACAGAACAGAGATCGAGCTATTGAAGATGATGACTGGAAGCATAGGGAGAAATGGCGATCGAAATGCAGGATGCGGCATAGACTGTAGGACCGCCGCTAATAATAATCTATATTAATAAATCTCTAGGGGTCTACGTTTGTCCGCGGTAATCTCAGAATCTACTGACCCGTTTTTAATGAAACTTTGCACGCTGATAGCACGTACCCAACGGAAGGTTTTCCACTTTATTTGATAACAGTAGGTTAAAAGGAACCGAAGTTATTGCAAAAAAACACATTTTTTTTAACCCGCGGCTTCGACCGTGAATAACGATAGGTTAAGAAGAACCGAAGTTATTGCAAAAAAACTCATTTTATTTAAACCCGCGCTTCGATCGCGAATATTTGTATATGACTGTTTCGGTAACTGTCGAGTTGGTAAATTGCTAATGCTACATCTATATTAATAATATTCTTATATTGTAAGTTATGAATATCCAAAAATTGCGTAGCAATAGATCAATCATTCATGTTTCCTTGATACGTAAAATCAAAATTTGATAATTTAGTAAATATTTACAAACATGCAATAACACAATTAGATGAAATGTTTATTCGTATAGAATAATACAAACAGTGTATACATAAGTATATTGATATCAGTTAGGCCATTTGTATATTTACATTATAGTAGGGATATGGAATTCTTATCAGCATATGGAATTCATATAAACAATACAATAATTCATTGTTTGATTATATTGTAACATTGATTATATAGTACACGTTGATTCTGACAAACCATACTCTTCGACATTTGAATATTCAGTAGCCCTATGTGCAGTAAGAATAATTAATTGTCGAGAATTATACTTAACCTACTTCATCGAGAATTATGCGATGAGTGTCAGTGACGTAGTATCAGTGCCTTTTTTCGTTAATTTTACGTCATCGGTAAGTAATATGTGCAATATGTATTGTATTGTACAAATTATTAATTGCCCCCTAGAGATTTATTAGTATAGATCAAATAAATACATTTCCACTTTTTTTAGCTTTGCAATGCCAAAAAGACGATCATGTTTAGGAAGATCTACTGCTGCTGCGGACAGAAAGAGGCGTCTTTGAGCATCTGAAAATGACGTCGAAGGAGTCGAAATGCAATCATCTCCTGGAAACTCTTCAGAAAGATCTGGATTAGAAGAAGTCTCACGGGTTGAAAAACTCTCACTTTCAATAGGCAGACAGGAAAATTTCAACGTAGACGTCGAGGAGTCTTATTAGAAGGAAGCGAGAACGTATATCGTGAACACGTATTGGGTCGAGTCTATACAGTTCATCCAAACAATCATGAATGTTATTTTCAAATGCGTGGCCCAACTTCATTTGAAAATATCAAGACCGTCGACAACGTAATTCATCCAATGTTTCAAGCTGCATGCCAAGACCTTGATCGCCTAGAGAATGACAATCATTGGAACGACACATTGTCAGAAGCAAGTTTATTTGCTAGCCCTGACAAAATGAGAACTTTTTGCAATAATGTTGGTGTTCTGCAGTATTTCAAACCCGAGTGCATTATGGATTTAATACAAAGACCACTTCTCTGAAGACTTGATTCGAGATATTATGCGTCGAATTCCTGATGCTGATTTGAGTTTATACAAGGAAAACATAGAAAATAGTTGTTTACTGCTTTTACAAGATTTTGTTACTTCTGTCGGTGGTAATCCGATAGCTCAATACGGATTACCAAATCCACAGTCTACCGTGCAAAACATTTCAAAGGAATATCTTTCTGAAACAACTTATGACAGACAACAGCTACTTTCTACAGTTGAAGAGAATGAAATATTACTGACAGACAAAGAAAGAAAGATATATCAACTCATTCTTCAAAGTGTTTACTGTAAATCTGGAAATGCATTTTTCTTTGATGCACCAGGAGGCACAGGTAAAACATGTTTAATCAAATTAACTCTTTCGAAGTTAAGAAGCGAAGGCAAGATCGCATTAGCAGCAGCTTCCTCGGGAATCGCTGCTACATTATTACCTGGCGGAAAAACGGCTCATTCCTTATTTAAAATACCAAAAGGTTTGAATTGCAGCGAATTTCCAGTGTGCAATATTTCCAAAAATAATGCTAAAGCAGAATTGATTAGAAATGTAGACTTGATTGTTTGGGATGAGTGCACTATGGCCCCTAAAAAATCAGTAGAAGCTCTCGATAGAACTCTACGAGATTTGCGCAGTGACAACAGATTTATGGGTGGAATAACTTTTCTCTTTGCCGGAGATTTCAGATAAACATTGCCCATAGTTACGCGAGGTACCAGAGCTGATGAAGTAAACGCTTGCGTCACACGATCGAATATATGGCGTACCGTTCAAACAGTATCACTCACAATAAACATGAGAGTCCAACTTGGAGCTAATGCAGATATTCACGAATTTTCTACTTCACTAATCCTTGGAGATGGTAAGATACCAGAGACAGACGGTGCGATATGTTTACCGCCATCATTATGTCGTACAGTTTCTTCACTGGCAAAGTTGATCGAAAAGGTTTATGGACATATTGAGTCTATAAATTTGCAAGATGATGTGTGGTTATGTGAGCGTGTGATACTATCACCAAGAGACGAACAAGTAAATGCCATAAATAGCTGCATATTGCATAAATTGCCGGAGACGAAAAAACATATCACTCCATTAATACAGTTTTGAACGAAGAGGATGCAGTACATTACCCAACTGAGTTTTGAATACCTTATCTGCATCAGGATTACCAGCTCACACATTGAAATTAAAACTAGGTGTTCCAATTACACTCATGAGAAATCTGAAGCTACCACAGTTATGCAATGGAACACGATTGAAAGTTAGGTCGCTAAAAACCATATCATCGAAGCGGTAATCCTAACAGGCTGCGGCAAAGGAGAAACAGTATTTATCCCAGGAATTCCAATCATACCCAATAACTTTCCATTTCAATTAGAATACTTCAGTTTCCGGTTAATTTATGCTTTGCAATGACTATCAATAAGTCACAAGGCCAAACTTTACGTACAGCTGGTGTGGATTTAAGAGATGCTTGCTTTTCTCACGGACAACTCTATGTGGCATGTTCTCGAGTAAGCAGAAGCAGCGAGCTCTTTATTTGCTCTGATAACGGCAGAACGAAAAATGTAGTTTATAACGAGGCTCTGATGTAAAAATGTGTATAAAAACTGAGTATACTGGAATGTGATACATTTACGTATATAAGGATTCTACCAAAAAGTTTAAGACTGACTTAGCACGTAAGATTTCGACTAACTCATATCAATATACTTATGTATTCATTATTTGTATTATTCTATACGAATAAACATTTTATCTAATTGTGTTACTGCATGTTTGTAAATATCTACTAAATTATCAAATTTTGATTTTACGTATCGAGGAAACATGAATGATGGATCTATTGCTTCCCACTTTTTGGATATTCATAACTTACAATAAAAGAATATTATTAATATAGATTTACCATTAGCAATTTACCAACTAGACAGTTACCACAACAATCATATTATACAAATATTCGCGTGCGAAGCCTGCTAGTAATAATATAAATCTGTTTTGATATCTAAAGATACAAAATTACTAAACAAATAATAATAGATGCTTTTTTTAAGGTTAATTAAGTTCTATGTGCGAAATGTAATTTTGACGACTCCATTTAGAACGAAGAACAAAAGACAAATAAATTAGAATGATTTTTCTTGTAATTTAAAAATAAATATTGTACATGTGGCATGGAAAGTTTTGCGTTTTTGCCAGATAGCCGGCTGATTTATGGTAAGTTTATACAACACAGTTACTTTTACTATATTTCGCGAATGCACTATACGTTAGTATTCAGAATAGAATGTTAGCGTCTAAAAAATGTTTAAAGTATAAATTTTTAATGACGAGCGCGCTTGTCATTAGTTACGTGAACGCCACATTACGGCAGACTGTCGAACTAAAGCATCATGTACCATACTGGCATCCAATAAACGCAAATTGTCCCATTTTTGTGAAAATAACAAAATAATATGACGTTAGCAGTATGTTCAGTCACATGTTAGTGCAAAGATATTAAAACACAGTGAATGACAAGAAAAAAATGTATTTCGGTAAACAGTTACTTAAAAAATATTGGGCAGAGCTAAACAAACTCGCGTAGTTTTAATCGGCAAGCGTCTACATGACCCTCTAATGTATTGCAACTCCTGTACGGTATGTTAAATACATACAATACGTAGCATTTAAATTTTTGGAAAGCTGTCTCGCCCGAGCGAGGCAGCTACTAATCTTTGTCATCTCACTGTTCCAGACCACTAGGGTTCGAAGTATCGGCTTGCTTGGGTATCGATACTACTTAGTATCGAGTTATTTTATACAATACGTAGCATTTAAATTTTTAGAAAGCTGTCTCGCTCGAGCGAGGCAGCTACTAATCTTTGTCATCTCACTGTTCCAGACCACTAGGGTTCGAAGTATCGGCTTGGGTATCGATACTACTTAGTATCGAGTTATTTATTTTTCTTTTTAGAAATAAGTTATACTTTACTTGAAAAAAAAACGTACTCGATTCACGAGAGTTTGGGGTCGATACTTTTTGGGTATCGACTCCGCACTTTGGATATAGTGTGTCGAAGAACAAACAGAAAAACACAACATCGAGAATCAATATCGTTTTATTAGAAATTGTTAAGCAGAAACAAAACATACCATGGAGAATCAAAATCGTTTTATTACAAATTGTTAATCACAAACGTAACATCGAAAATGAACATTGTTTTATTACTAATTATTGTATTACTCCATTAAACTTAAAACCATTCTTCTTCTGGCCAGCCTGATAAGAATACTAATTCATTCAGTCTCTTAGGTTTGAGACGATTCCTTTCCTGTGTAGCTGTAGCACCAGCTTTGGAAAATAACCGTTCTGCTGGTACGGATGAGGCAACAATCATGGCTTGCCGACGGCATTGTCTATATAATCCACGGAATATTTCTTTTAAATCTTCCCACGTTTCGAGAGGATTTGATTTTAAAGGGGTGACAGAATTTTTAATTAAATATCACTATTACATTAACGACTTGGAACACTAGGTTTTTTTATAAGTAAAAGCATAAAGTTTTACCTTACAGCCTGAACCGGTTTTCTCCTTTAAAAGGCTTCTTCAGAGGCTGCCGCTGGTAGCGCTGTCCGTTAATGTAATAGTGATATTTAGTTAAGTATCGGACACGTCATGGACAACGAAATCCAAGGATTTTTAATATAAAGCGAAAGTTCGTCGTGTAGACCCCCTTTAGCCTTTCTCCCTTTTTTATGAGCTAGTTCTTTATGCTCCTTCCAAAAATCCTATTCCCCGGTAACACTTTCTTTATCAGATTCGGAGGAGATATTTTGGGAGGTAGAACTCTCTGAAATTGTCCTACGAAGAAGGCTCATAGCACTGGCACATGCTTCTCCATTCTTAAAATGTAATTTTTAAACCTTGGGTCAATGATTGTACTCACAGCCAATAAATTAATTTTTTCAATTGCACCAAAACGTCGGTGAATTTGTTCCAGAAGAACCCTTTTTGCTTCCAGACACAGAGTTGAATTGAGCTGCAGTGATGTCACCTGTGCAGTCAAACAATTGATTATGTCCACTTTAGAAATTGTGACATAGTTCTCTCCGGACACTTCTCGAGTTACATATTCGAATGGTTTCAATAGCAGCATTAATACTTGGAGGTCTTTTAATTCTGTTGCTGAAAGCATGGGTGGAGCTTTATGATCTTTTAACAAAAGGGGCGAAATAATGGGAGCTAATTCAATAAATCGCTCAATCATATAGAAAGTCGAATTCCATCTAGTCTTAACATCCATTATCAGCTTTTTAGGTGCGTTATCTCATTTCCTGGTGGACACTGCGCTTTTTTCAACACATCTGTGGTCATAACACTTTTTTTGAAATACAGTACTTCACAATTTCTCTTACTTTGTAAACAAAGTTTCGTGTATCCCCCTCTGACAACATTTTGTCAACATTTAGATTAATGGTGTGTGCGAAACATGGTAGATGTTTCCCAGAACTCTCAAAAAGGTTTCTGACAGCAGCTACCATGCTTGCACCATTATCAGTGAGAATAGCCATTATATTAGTTTTCTCTATATTCCAGTCGTTGAATACCTCTGAAAGCTTTTCTGACATATATTCTGCCGTGTGTCGCTCATGCAGAGGAATGGTACCAATATATGCGGTCTTTAGGCTTGTACCTTGAAGATAATGTAATCTTATTCCCAGAAAGCTTGTCATTGTCATAGTTTCCGTCCATATATCACAAGTCACACAAAATCCATCCTGATTCTTAAGTTTTTCCTTCAGTAGGTTTTTTAAGACATTATATTTATGAAACATCAATTTTTTCATGTAAGTGTCTGATGGAACTTTATAATGTGGAGCTATTGTTTTCATCAATTTTAAAAAGCCCATTGTTGTAACAGTATAGAAAGGATTATTTGTAATCAACACAAATATAATAAAGAATTGCATTGGTTATAGCAGCATGTCGTGATCCACCTTCTATATTCGATAATTGACATTCGAATGCTTGCTTGATAGGATTCACTAAATTTGATGGAACTTGGGGTGCCTTAATAGAGTCCTCATAGATTTCCTGACTGCAAGTTGTTTTCGAACTTGGTCCAGCTTCTTCTATATCTTTGTCTGAAATAAGCATCATTTGTTTTAATTTGACCTCAGCATCATCAGGCCTTTTCTTTTTTGCTGGTGTTACTGTTGATTCGGAGTCACTGGAAACAAATGTGCAAATAAGTACATATTATTTTAAAAATATAGCAAATTAATTGTACTAATAACTATTTATGTTCTAATATTGCCAATTCATCTACAACAAAATATGATATAATATGGGTAAGTGCCTTAGAGTTTTGATCAAACTAATGCTATAATTCTAAAATAAACTATTTGAATATCATGCAGACTCCTGCAAATTTGTAAGTAATCAGTTGGACTAAAGACATGCATTCAAATAAAAAATAAAGTATTTAACTGCATTTATTACCTCCTTCATGGCTTTATTTCCAATAAATTTGGATGACAACTTCTTAAGTGTTTGTTTAAATTAGTAGTATTCCCCGATGATTTAAAATTTTTAAAACACAATTAACATCGTGCAGTGCCCTTATTTATTCTTTCAAAGTATTTCCAAACGGCGCTAATCTTGCGAACATGTAGTCAAGAATCATGTAGAACTGGAAACATATAATTGGATTGTAATATTTGTACAGAACTTGTTGCATATACAATATTCATTTTATAGAAAGAATAAAATCTTTGGTACCTTTTTATTTATTTAGAGCTGAAGTAGAATATACGATAGCAGTCACCAACAAACACAGCAGTTGGTAAGGCAGGCGCATTCAAACACATTTAGCACGAGCAGGAGCGCATAACCTAAAATTATAAAAAAACGTTGTTAATAAGAAAACACATATTAACATAATTCCTTTTTTATTTACTCGTGCGTGACGTGACTTTAAAAGTTACAGACATAGTTACAGCTGAATAAAACACAATTAATACAGAACAAAACTTACAGACTACAATAACAATAAACTTACATATGTAGAAGTTTCACTTTTAACTTATTACGTAAGGAAGAAGGAACACGGCTTCAGATTTTCACAATTTATTTAATAAATAGAAAGAAATACCACACTTTGAACGCTTTCAACTTTGATAGTCAAGATCAACACACCCAAGTCAAAAAGTCACCAGTGAAGTCAAGAGCGTCAGTCGAAACATGTTTTTTTGCCCGCCCCGAACGCGCAGCGCGGGGAGTGCTCTATTCTACTTGAGTCTGCAGACTGACAGCGTGAAGCCACTCGGGCAACTTCGGTTACCTTCGTTCTCATCTATGCCCGCCTATATTCTGTTGTCAGATGTGAGTTAGGTAAACGTTTGATTAAAGTTTGTGTATTTATTTTAGCACAATAATTTTATTTAAGTTCACGGCTTCAAATACGTAAACTCAAGAGTAAATTTTTCGTGTATTCAAGTGTCTGTGTGTATTCGTGTAAAGTTTTATTCCGCGCCTGGCGGAAAAATTTGATCAAATTCAAAGGTCGCGAGAATCAAGCAGAGACGTACAAATTGAGTCGAACGTTATTAGAAGAAAGAGACCAAACTGCATTTGTCCGCATGCATCCAGAAGGTATCGTTAAAATGAAAAGTGACACGGTCACAAAAGACTTTGGTTTGTATTTTGAACACGAATATAAAGATACTGTCAAGAGCTGGGCGTATTGCTTCCGTCTTCATGCAGGTCTAAACACCAATATGCACTTGGAACGCATGCATGGTGTTCTAAAACATATTTATATGGGCGGGAAGAAACCCAAAAGACTTGACATTGCACTGCATACGTTAATGCGCTTCGTAAGAGACAAGCTTTACGACAGATTAATTTACCTAACCAGAGGTAAATTAAAGAGTAAGATTTCTGCCCTTCGTTGCAGACACAGAGAGTCACTAAAAATTTCTCCAAAGAAATTGTTTTTGATGGAACTCTGTGGAAATTGCAGTCGACAAACAGAAACGAGATATACGAAATAGGAGAGAGACAACAACTGCACTGTAAATGCGACCTGCGGTGTACCGAGTGCAAAGTGTGTATTCACGCTTATGCGTGCAGCTGTCCCGACTCGGCCATAAAATTTAATATGTGCAAACATATCCATGCAGTCAGAAGGAAAATAAATGAGAGCTGGGAAGAACAAAAAAGTGATTCTGAAGGAGTTTTAATAATAGAAGAACATACCAACTTTGCAAAACGAGAGGCAATATTAAAGGAATTAATACATACTTTACCCAATGAAGACATGGAGCAAAGTAGGGCTAAACTCAGACAGCATTTTGAAACCGTTCTTGCTAAAATGGAATGTGCTGAAAACGTTGAAGTAATTAATAAGCTGCTTCAGCCTTTTATACGTACATTAGAGGCCAGGAAACTCAAACGAGCTCTTCCTTTGGAATCGGAACCGTCGTGTTCAAAACAAATGAAGTTTGAACCACAACGACGACTTTTTTCAACTAAAGTCCCCAAAAAGAAGTCGTTATCAATATCGAAACCTAGCGTGAGCTAGCAAGAAGCTATTGCTGCCTCCTTGTTGCTGCACTAGTAACTGTTTAAAGTTTTATAAACTCCTGTAAGTGTAATAACCAAGTGAACTTAAATATGTTTTGATGTTAAGAATTCTTCAAGTGTTGTTCTGTTTAATGAACGGAAGTGTAAAATAAAAATAACTTAAATTCCTTAAAAATGTGCACATTACTAGAAAAAAAAAACAGATTGAGGGAGTAGGAGACTACTGCTGCCTGTTAGTTATAGCGTTGACTATTTATTTTGAGAATTTAGGACTTCTGTGCAAAGTGTAAATCAAGTATTTCTAAAGCCTGCCGTCAGGCGTAAAAGATTATAATAGTTATGAAAGCTGTAAAATCGAACAGCCTTAAATCGTAATGTTGTAAAACAGTCAAGACTTAAATCGTAACATCATCAACCCTGCAAGTGACAAAGTTCTTCTACTGAACAAAAACTGGGTGAACAAAGAAATAAACGCTCTCTCATTACTGGAAATACAAGCTGCTATAACTACGGTAAGTCTACATTACTGTATAATCGTAATAAATTAAGTGAGAATGTTCTGTGAGTTATCCTAATTTTTAATATTGCTGGAAAGTTAGTATAAATGATGTTTTATATTTTAATTAAGAAATTAATCTTAATGCAAATAAGAAAGCAGCTCATTTTCTTCAAACTTAAATTATTCACACACTGTCTGCTACTCAGACTTAGTTCACACACTTGCGTATAAACCTATATTTGTCCCAACGGGGTTTTTACCAGTAGCTAATGTTCCTGTGTTCTGATTGGTCATCGTTTTTGTTATCGTCTGCAACTGTAGAACGTTCAGTTCTGTGTTTGCAGCGAAAAAATACATTTAATATTAAAATGAATGTTGATTGTAAAGGTATAAAGGTAATTATATAATTCTCGAAGATAAATAATAAACACAATTGAGATAAAATTTATATCATATCATTTCTTACATTTATTACCCTGAATTGTATATTTTGTTTCAGCGTTTATCACTCCCGAATCAAAAATAATTGATTAAATTGACTCTAGATAAATACGAAACCAACCTGCGAAGTTAGTGCACAGGTAAAGAGGGGATTTACCACAACTGATTACTGCAATATATATCAAAACCAACATTGTGAGTACAAAAAACAGAACTTAAAAACTGGCAAAACAGTATAAAATAAGTTTTCTTAATAAACGTTTATTTCATATACTAATGCGACGATGTAGTCAAAAGGTTCATATTTATCTGGGGAGCCAGTGAAATTGTGTTTGTTTCTGGAGGAAACAAAGGTTAAAACAAAAACTACAATTCAGGCTAATAAATGGAGTAGCCTACAACGATATGTTCAAATTAATTCTATATTATGTTTTAATATTTAACTGTGACCACAATCAATATTCAATTTAATATTCAATTCATCCGCTATGCACACAGGAAAACCCCGATTTGGATAAAAATACGTGGATTTCATTATACACGTAAGTGTGGAGTGCGGGTTGACGAGAGAGTAGACAATAGAGGCGGACGAACAGTAACGAAGTTGCCCGAGTGGCTACACGCTGTCAGTCTGCAGACTCAAGTCTCTATTCTCGCTTTAAAAAAAATCGACTTTTCGCAAGGATAAAGTGATGATTTCTACTCATCTGTTTCAACAAAATATAATAAATTATACATATTTGGAAAGAGGAGACTAAGCTTTAAGATGGCCATACGATATTATTAATTAACATTATTTTTCATTATGAAAATTCAAGTTGAAAAAAATTTTTAGTGGTTGCCTGTTAGGATGTGTATGTATTACACGATAGAAGTTTTATTTCTCAATCAAATGACTTCATTTTTGGACATTAGCTTCATTGAGGGCCGGAGACGAGCCCTATTGAATTTCGCGATTATTACTTAAGCCGTTTATTAAAAATTTGCAAAAATCTATGCATGCATTAGTATTTCTGTTTTCTATATATATTATGTTCATCTTTGTCAGACTTATGTGTAGTCTATCTCGCTTTATATCAAACAGCTGTTTAACAGTGCTACCTTGCGGTAAAAAATAACACTATACTTTTTCAAACTTGTATACAGTCAAGTTTTTAATTCATTTAGTTTTTAATTGTTACTTTTCTTCTTTATAATTTTTATTAATAATTTTTTCGATAAAAATTAAATTTATTTATAAAAAAACAATCGGGGCGTGCTCTCTCGGTTTAACCGATTTTTTAGTTTGCTCATTCCATGCAGACAGAGGCATAAGTCAAAAAACAGCCTAGTGTTATTCGATTTCCGGTTTCCAGATTAAAAAAAAAGTGAATTATTTTGCAAGTACTCGATACTCGATACCGAAGAAAAAATAAGTACTTTACTCCAAGTATCAAGTCTGAGTATCGAGTACTTGGTATCGGGTATCGAAGCCCGGAGTATCGATACCTACTCGATATCAATACTATCGTTCGAACCCTACACACCACTATAGAAAATTATTCTGATTAGCGCTTTCAAGCTTCTCAGCTCATCGTCTAAGCTTGAAAGCGCTAATCGGAATAATTTTTCTATAGTGGTGTACAACAGTGATAATTCTGTTTGCAACTAAAAAATGTCTACAATGGAAGCGGTCACAGGAGAGTGAAGCACATATGTTCCAGAATATGTAAGGCATCTAAAGCAATCAGTAATATAGGTATGGAGACATGACGTCCATGTTCAAAGATTTATATTTAAAATCATTTTCGAAATGAAATATTTCCATAGAAACTAGTTCTTTCTACTTACTGCTTCAGCCTTAACCACAGTACCGTAGACACTAACGTATACCACCTCACGTTATCGCACTCGATTTTCAATGATGATGGAAGTCGATGGCACTGCCGAAACGTCTGGTTTTGCAGAAAACATCACAAAACATTGGACTACGGCCAAACAGCCCGGGAAGGAATTTTAACAACAAACTACTTCTTTGTTGCCGATAACGTACTCCCCTTCCCCCTCCAATATAATTTTCATTTTTAAAAAATTACCCCACACCCCGTTCAACTAGCCTCTTCATTTATAGATATTTCATTTACGTTTCTACAGTGTTTTATTATGATCTTCTTATCAGGATACTTTATTTATCAAAATTAAGTACTTTACATTTGTTAAATCATAAAAGGTTGCTGGTAAACTACCCTTTCCCCACAACCGATCTTCACCATAATCAATAGGCTTTGAGTCCTCTACAACTCAGACACATATGTAAAAAATTATTTGATACTGTTTGAATTTACGGCAGTTATCGTTCGCCATGGGAGAATTACTCTTGTTAAAACATAAAATGTTCCTGGTAAACTACCCCTTTCCTTTAACTGATCTTCACCAAACCAATTGGCTTTGAGTACTCTACAATTCAGAGCTGTATGCAAAAAATTATTTGATTCTGTTTGAATTTGCGGCTGTTATCGTTTGTAAAAAAAAATCTACACACACACATAGATACACAGACACTCTTCAAAAAATGACTTTTCTTCATGTTTTGAGGGTAGTACAATCACAATCAGCCCTTATCTCAAACACGATTGTTTTCGCCATGAACATACTTCCATTTCCTTATGGAACATGGAAGTAAAAACACAAAAATATACTGGAAAACATGATACCAAAAATATATTTCTCAAGATGGCGGCCGTTCCCAGCCGTAAAGTCTATGACGCACACAGATGATGTTTTTTATTTACATAGGAAATTTTATTTTCTACAAAAAAGGGCCAGTACAGTTTTATTCTATCTCGAATGGTTTTTGCACAAAAAACAAAAATATGCTGAAAAACACTTACCGGAAATGGATTTTTCAAGATGGCAGTCGTTCACACCATTGATTTTAATTGAGTTTTGGTGGGTTGTTTGTAGGGCTAACCCAGACATGTGTACCAAATTTCAGCTTGTTCCAAATTATTTCCACTGATTAATCTAATTTGCCTGTACTACTTAGTAACGTAAGAAGCCATCAATTATTATCCAATTTTCTGATACAACAATACATGTGGCAGTGGGAGGGAGTTAAGACCATCTACTCACATTGATTGCTCTGAAGAGATCCGAGTTTCTACAGCATAACTCTAAATAGACAACATCCATTTTAGACTAATAGTTTTTAGTGCTAACTGGAAAATTTAGCAAGACAAATGTACATTTAAAACGAGATGGATAAGCCTACTTTCAAGTGTGACATTTGCAATAGTCAAATTCATGACTGTTTTATTGTGTTATCTTTATAATATGTATTTCACATTTTAATATTGTTTTATATTTTTTCTATTACTATACACATGTGAAATGTAACTGGTAATATTTTGCGATAATAAACAGGCATTACTTTACATTATATTTGTGTTTCAACCTTTTCGCAGAGGGGAGGGGTGAGCGATCTTGGTGATCACATGGCTGAGCTGATAGCTGTTGCAGCAGTGGGATGCTTGTAGGCTAAGCAGTCTCAGCACTCTTACTGCTGCCTACACTCACACAAACTTTACATCTCATAAGAATTATTCTGCTTTATTTAAAAGTTCCCTTCTTCATTTTTGACACAGGCTTTGGTCTGCCACTGGCTGAGCTAGAAGCTTTTTTTTATGAATTACTTTTTTTCATAAAGGTTATAATTGTTATATTATCTTGAGGTTACAGTACATTGTTACATCATATATTTTTTTTTAATTATTACATCTAACAATTTTTTAATGTATGATATTTTTTGAAACATCACACACCAAGCAAAGTACAACATCACACTTTTTGCATGTAACTCGCATCACTTTTCTTTGTGAATGAGATGTGCAGATCACGCATGACATTGTGGTATTCCTTTTTTTTCTGTTCCTGGAAGAAATGCTGGGTAATGTCCATTTTTGTGTTGTAGTCGAAATGGAGATGCCTCTTCTCTTGTTTTTCTTGCAACAATTGTTTTTTTATAATATGCCGTGAAATTTATCCAGCAACTGGTGGATAAGTTCTAAGTGGAATTTAGCAAGGGCCAATTTTTTTTTTTTTTTCAAACGTTGTTTTTGCATTTAGCACATACAAGTTCATCACATGGAAAACAAATTTTGTACCACTTTATTGTGTTTGTTTGCACTGTACTGAACTTAGCATCATGTCCGTTTTGTCCACAGCAACATTTGCTTTATTATTGTCAACCACACATGTGGGTTTTATATTTTATTATTATTATTTTTGTTTGACCTGTTGTATGTCCTTTTTTATCATTTTCCACCATTTCTAGTCTATGCACAGTAAAATGTATCCAGATTTCTTTGTTGTCCATCCATTTCAGTGCAAAAGTGTACCAGATGACTTGAATTGTATTTCACTTTTTACAATTCCACAGACATCGGCAGAACGTTTTTTTCTACTTTTTCTCACTGTACCAACGGAATTTTTGTCAATCAATCACCAAATCACTTTGTCAATTTCTCATTGATCCATAAGAAAAAATCTGGAATCAAATACCAATTATCGAGATAAATGGTGTGACACTTGTTCAAATATGGCAGCAACAAACTTACTACAGCACTACCTGATTTTCCCCAGTTATTGTTTTAGACAATGTAACCAATAATTTAATTGCTTTCTACATCACTAAGAACAAACATTTTAATACGGAAACAGTTACTTTTTTTTTGGTATATCTGCTTGAATCAGAGCCGACCTTTGAATAGCAACAAATATTCATCTATTATTAAATACTGGTATTCAAATGAATTTAAGGCTTCTCTAAATTTTTTTCTTGTGTGTTCTACTATAAGCCATATTTTTACAAGGCTATCTTGAGAAGGGGTCTAATTGTCACAAAAAAGTAACAGACACAGAATGAGTTTAAATCGGTACCTGGCCCTAATTTGGGGAAATATCGGCATTAGTAAAAACAAATGCTTTGCCAAAAATTTATCCATTTCTAATTTGTTTACTCCTGGCATCAGCGATGAACATACCAAAACGCAATAAAATTCCACAGGCTCTATGTCTTCCCATTGAAACAATCAGGATGATACTGTTGTCACTTTTGCAGTAACAAACTTGTAATAGTTATTTATTTCTGTGCAAATGACAGAAATAATATTGTAAGGGGGAAAATATTATAAAAAAATTAATTGAGTTGCCCTGCTTTCAAAACTAATTTGTAGCCCGCCAACTGATTTATCAAAAGGGTGACATTTTGTCCCAGGACTGTTGGCTGACCAATCATATGTTCTTTTTTGCTTCTGAAAAGATTTCTTACCTCTTCATCATCTTCTTCTCCTTTGATGCCTCATTTTATGATGAAGCTGGACGTGGTGTTGAAAGATTATGAAAAGTCCCAGGCACATCAGTATCTTCATCCGAGAAAATGTTGTTTTCCTCTTCACTACTCTTCATCAATAATTCCATAACCTCCTTCTTAGATAAATAATTCCTTGACATTATAAAAGCAATACTCACACCTACTGTTTACTAAAGAGAAGCACAAACAACACTGAATAGATGTTTGACAGAGAGAAAGTAATGGTTCGGAGCAGGCAAAGTTGAGAACAACAGCTGTGATAGCAAATTTGAATCAAAGATGCATATAGACTCTTATAGGGAAACAAATTTTTGCTGATTTGTTTCCCTATAAATGGAAAGCATAACAAACCCAAGTGTACAAAATTGTGTCTTGTTTCCTTATTTAATGGTTGCAGCTTTCTATCATTTCCCTGACTCTGACATTGAACAGTGAGTCATAGCAAGATCAGTTGTTATAGAAACACAAACATCTCTTGAACTAAAAGAGATGAAAAATTTAATTCAAGAAAGAGTTTACATGATAGAAATTGCTATTTTTTGTTTTATATAAATTTTCAATATAAAGTCTGAAGTTAGTGTATGAATTTGTGAAAAATGTAATTTTTAGATTTGACTGGAGTATAAATCTAAGACCTTGAACCCTTACCATAAATTACCTACGTTGATACTGAAGTCAAAATGTCTAACATATGTATGTTAAATATGCCCAAGAGTTATCATCTTGTAATTTTTCTGTCTCTTGTAATTAAATACTACTATAGCTAGATTAAAAAGAAGTCCAATTTCAGGACATTATATGGGGTGGGGAGCTGTAAAATGTCTGAAACTTAAAATCATAAAAGCATAATCTAAAATCAGTTGAAAAGACTAACTGTAAATAATCTGTGTTGGGCTTATGAAGGATTAACATATTAATTATTAATTGTTATGCAGTAATAATTAATACAGTAGAACTCCATTTATCTGAACTCCAGTTATCCGAATCACCTATTATCCGAATCTTTATCAGGAAATATAAAACAATGCAATTTCTAAAAAAAAAGTTTATTAAAATTACAATTGCCCTAATATCATAAGCAAGAAAAACATCATAAGCAAATGAAATACATATAAGACTGTATTAGCTATGCATCATAGTTTACGTACTGATCAGTACAATGTTTCCCAGACTACTGCTCGCCAAAAATTATGATTATGTGGGAATAATTATTTTTAATTTTTTTGTAGTAAAAGTGAACATTTTGCAAAATACGTGTGACCTGGTTTTATTAAGATATTGTATTCATGTAATAAAAATAAACAAAAGTGATTTTTGAGTAATTTTCACATTTTTTTCACAACATAAACTTTTTCTTGTTTGTTCCAATTATCTGAATTTCTTTATATCCGAATTATAACTGGGACTCATTGGTCTGGATAAATGCAGTTCTACTGTACTTAAAAACGTATTGTTAATTATTAACAATGAATGTTATAATTCAGGAAGGAATGTTGCAACTGAAGTTAATAATATTCTGTTCTATAAATTTCATATTTTGTATGTTTTCAATCTACAATTATTGCTGTTATTTACCTGTAATGTGAATCTCCAAATATAAATGCTGTTCATATAACACAATTTCTGTTTGCTGAACAAGAGGATAAGAATTGTACTAGAGAATCTGATAATGATAGAAATAAGAAAATTTGCAATGCACAGAATGTATATTGCATCTCATGTTTATAATTTTGTTATATTCCTTGAGAATTTAAAAGCTGTGTTATGATGGTCTGGAAGGCCCCAATACCTACTGTAGAAGCCCATAAAATCAAAAAAAAAAAAAAAAGACCAGGGTGAGAACTGCTTCATCGTCCCTGTTAAAACAACCTGTAATACAACATTATCTTTCCTTAAAGAAATTAACCCATACCCATTAGACAAACCCATTGAGTAACGATTAAGTTAAGGTAAGGTAACTTCCAAAACAACTCATATACATTGTGCATGTGTGAGTGAGTGAGTGTGTGAGTGAGTAACTTCTAAATTAAAATTGTGACTTTACTAAACAAAAATAGGGTAAACAGAATTGTTGTAATTTTTATGATAAATGAAAAATTATTTAATATCAAAATTTATCCAACAATAAATGTACTCCATAAAAAATGATAATCAAGTTCTGCAGCTCAGTGACCATTCTAGTATAACTCTTCTTGTGATTGAGAAGTCTACTTGGAGTAATGTTCTGCAAATATTTTTCAGTGCACAAGGGTCTGTGGACATTAATTGCTCAATAACCATATTGAAAAAATAGCCCACAAATTCAAAAAAGCAGGATGCAGAATCTCATACAAAACTATAAACAAAACAGAATGCACACTATCAAAACAAACACACAAAGCACAAAACAAAAATCATCTACCTGCTGTTTAGAAACTAAATTGCTCAGATTGCAACAAATTCTATGTAGGCCACACAGGACGTAGCTTCAAACAAAGATACATTGAACACACAAAGGCACTACACTCCACTACCGAATCCACCTTTGCAAACCACCTCATTGAAGCAAACCACATATACAAAAACATCGACATTAACATGGATATTCTACACGTACACATAAAAGGCTAAAAATTAGACACTCTTGAATAAGTGAAATATACAAACACAGAAAAACACATAAAAATGACATCCTAATCAAACAGACACAATTCAAATCACACGCATTATTCAAACATATCACAACCCACACACACAACATCGATCCTTCATAAGTCGACGCCATCGCCAGGAACAAGACGGACAGCACTCCCAGTTGCAGCTTCTGACAAAGCTTATAATGAGCAAAAACTGGATCAGGCTATAAGGTAAACTTTTACGTTTATATCCATAAAAAAACTTTGTGTTTCGAGTTGGTAGTGATTTAATTATATTTAATTAATCAATGGACACACCATGGACAATGAAATCCAAGAACATTTTTTTTTTCAGTTAAAACATGATATTATTTCAAAAATAGTGTTTGCTTCCATTGAAATAATTTTAAACTACTACAGAACTAATCTGTTTGTCACTTTTTTATGTTGCAGGTGTGCAATGAAATGTTTTGAAAAAATTATGCATAAAGATAGGAAGGAAATATTTAAAAAAATCAACAGTTTTGATTCCAAATATATACAAGATGTTTACCTGACAGGATTAATAACAGCATTACCAGTTAAAAGAAGAAGACGCAGTAAGGAAAACTCTGATGTAAATAAAACATCAACATTTAATTATTTTGTAATAGTAGTTGAGAAACGTATTTGGGTATGTAGAAATGAATATGTTAGTTTGCATGGTATTACTGTTATGATTGTTCGTAGACTACAACAACTTTTGCTAGCCGATGTAACTCCACGAGATCAACGTGGTAAAAATGATGGCCAAAAAAAGTCCCCCCTGAATGGTTTATGAAAATAAAGGATCATATTGAGTTATTTCCTGTTAAAAATAGATATTATTCTGAAAAAATAACTGAAAAAAAAATACTTAGATGCTAAGCTAAATATAAAAATTATGTATAAACTATTTCAAGAAAAATATCCAAATTCTCCTATTAAACACAGTTTCTACAGAAAATATTACAAAGACAATTTTAATTATTCATTTGGAAGACCACAGATTGACACATGTGAGAAATGTGAGGAACTAATAGTAAAGATATGGAGTCTTTATTAAATGACACCGCAAAGTGAGTTGCAGTGAATTAATATGAATTAATGAATTATGACTTAATTATACATAAAAGGCGAGCTAAGAAGTTTTATGCAACAGTTAAATGTATCCAAGAAAAAGCAAATTTGACAAAACCTTTCGGGGTATTTCATTTGATTATACTTCAAACATATCTCTTCCAGTTATTCCAGTACAGGAGCTATTTTATTACAACCAACTTACTGTTAATACATTTGGTATTCATAATTTTCATGATGATTCATCAATGTTTTATTTATGTCATCAAGGTATTACTGTTAAGGGGAGTAATGAAGTGTGTTCATTTATATGGGAATATATTCAAAATTATGTAGATAATTGTGTTCAACATTTTTATATGTTTTCGGATGGAACATGTGGGAAAATAAAAACAATGCCATGGTTAGATTCTGTTCAGCTCTTTGTGAAACTGGTAGATTTAAAACTGTGACTCATTACCATCCATTCCAATTACACTCTTTGATACCATGTGACCGTGACTTTGCATGTGCTAAGAGATTAATCTGCCGCACTAATAGAATTTATTCATTCAAACATTATTGTGAATTATTAATTTCTTCAGCAACAAACAGGCAGTTTATGGTAACAAGGGTTACATCAGAAATGATTTTTAATTTTATAGATTGGTGGCCCCAGCATTATAAGAACATGCAATTTCCATTGAGACACAACTAGAAATGTACCAAGAAATGGAAAGGTCAGTTTTTCAGTGACAAACTTCAAAGAATTTTGCTATTCAGAAGAACACTGTATTGGTGCGGTGGAGGTATAGTTACAGACAAAACATAACATCCTCAGTTCTTGGAAGCGAGCGAGCTGTCACTCACAACTTACAGTGGAGTGGGTCGAGGACGTCATGATTTTTCTGCAAGTATGTCCCTTTATTAACGATGTATTGAAACATACATTCTTTTTAAGAAGCATGCCTTAAGGAACGATAACTATACCAGACAAACCAGCATATCCTGATGAAAAAGTATCAAATTACAAGAAAAAAAATGGAGACTTGAATAAAATGTTGCATTATATCCCTGATGTGTTTAAATCATTTTATCGAAATATTTTATGTTTGAAAACTTATGAAAGAAAAAAATAATATAAAATTAAAACTTTGTCTTTTAATTTTTTAAATTCAAAGTGTCATTTTCATTCTTTGTTCTATAAAAAAAAATCATTGCTTTGAACTTAATAGAACAAAATCATAATATTATTGTTAGTATTGTAAATCATTGTTATGGAAATTTAAGCAAACATAGTAAGAAAATATGATTTAATGTGTATTAATTATTGTTTTTTTTGTAATAAAGATTAATTCAGTTAAAAATGAGTTTGATTTATATTAAAAAATAAATGTTTTTACCTTCAGTCATGTAGTTTTTATTATGTATTTAAGAAACAACATAAGTCCAAATTAAATTTTCAGCAAAAACTAAAAGCGTTGTAGACCAATTTTTTCATAATTATATTATCCATTGAAATCAAATCCATATTATTTATAAAAAAGTTATTAGAAAAATATAACAAAATATTTAGGTTGTAGAATATTTTTTGCTGTTTTCCGAAAACTAGTGTTTTGGTACTAAGGTTGTTTCTTAAATAACTGATTAATAAAGGTATTTTCCTATGAACATACTTCCTCTTTCTGAACCACAAACATTCTTATTTAAAAAAAATATCTCTTTGATAGCTGCTGAAGTCCCAGATAAACAAAAAATAAACTCAATTAATTGAGCAAATTGATAGGCTTTTCTCCTACAGAATTAAAATGTTTGAAATTTTCCATCCATATCTGTGACAACTCTTTATCTTTAAAATTTTTAGTTTCACTAATGATGTATATGTAAAAATTTATTAACTTATTTACGTAGTTATTTATTAACTTTAGAAACATCATGAAATAGTCATCAGTATTGCACTATCCTTATGCAGTTGATACTGCAGCTGTTGATAAATGCAGCTGAACTTACAACATCATTTCGCAGTAATTTGTTATCCAATAAGCCAACTTATTTAAATTTAGTTACGTCATTAAATGTATTTTCTTGACAAGTCTTTTTAAATAATATGTATTTCTGGAATATTTGCTTTCCCTATATGATGCACTGCAAACTTCGATCGCAAATAGAACACTAATCTACAGAAAAAATCTTTACCAGATTTATCTGCACAATAATCTGCACCAGTACTATTCTTTTAAACATTGGCTAAATGCACATTTTTGTTTTGGTATTAATAAAAATTAAATAATTAACTGAAATTAAAATTGACACAATTTTAACCAACATAACTGAAATAACAAAATACCATAAGCCCAGTTTCAAGGTGCTAACATATCCAAAACAACAGTACTTCTTTAGACATACATACATTCTATCGACATCAAAATCATGTATCAGTCATAATGATTATGATTTTATCATGTGTAAGTAGGTTTATTCAAGTTAAAACAAATAACGTTGGAAACTCGATTAGGCCTAATTAGGAACTGAAGTTAAATGTGCCAGAAACAAGGACAAAATCACGATTTAACCGAATTGCGCCCGGACGGCCGGTCATGGCCTCAAATCAAGCACAGTCCTGGGCAAACAAGGACATATTTTAGCCCTAGTTACAGGGTTCAGCAGACGACTGGTTTTTGTCATACCTCTTAAATAGAGAACAATGTGTGAGGATTGAAAATGTTCCCCATTTACAGTGGGGAACCAGAAGTAAGAAAAAGTGTATCATAAGTGGTTCAGTTCTTGGGCTAGTTTCAATTTATTATTTATTACCTTTGCTTTGGTAACTTCAATGAGACACTCACTGCTTTTTCGTATGTCTCAAAAGATCTAAATGCTATGCATACAACTGTGGAACCAAATCTAAAAACTTAAAATTTTTATTGCAAGAAAATAAAATGTTTCTACATGTTCAAAAAACAAAATATGTATTATTTGATTTAAAAGAACAGAGGTCTCTACCAGTTCCTGTAAAATTTCATACTCACCAATGAAATATAGTAACGGATTTTGGTTGTGCCAGTTAGAACAAGTGGACACAAATAAATATTTACGCATTACAGTTCAAATCACATGGAAAAATCACGTAAATAATATAATATGAAAATTATTAGCTTTTTGAGAAAATGTATTTCTTAAAAACCACGCATCCACAGAGTGATGCTGAAAATGTATATTTCGCTTCAGTTCATTCAAATTAGCATATGTAATTGGTTGTTGGGAAAAAACATGCGTACAATATTTGAATCCTCTATTAACCTTAAAAAACATTACATTCAAATTTGGCTAGGAAAAAATGTAAGGCATAATTCATTTCCGTTGTTTTCAAAAATTAATTATTTACCTTTTAGACATTTTTATGTATATAAAGTACTTCAAATAAATTTTAATAGACGTGGTGATTATGAAAAAATTAACGTTGAACAATTAAAGTGTAAAAAAGGAAATATACGTACTGGTAAAATAAGTTTATATGTGTTTTGTATTCTAGATTCTATAATTGTCTGCCTTTTAATATAAAAAATGTTTTATCTAAAACAGTGTTTTTGAACATTTGAAATCATGGCTAATAAATAAAAAAACAGTTGAATAACTTCATCATCCTGCATACTGTTAAAAAAATAATTTAATGACACTGATATGCTATCATGAACAAAAGTAACTTTCTTGTTTTTTCATTTTTTTGCAGTACATATGCCTAGGTTTAGGTTTAATTGTTATACAAGTAGCTGTGATTTGTTTATAACTGAAAGTTGTCGTAACTGCAAAATATTGTGTTAATCATTTCATATTGCTAATAATATATAATAAATATAATTTTTTATGTAAACTAAGATTAAAAAGGATTTCTTCAGCTGGGATTAATTTTGAAATGTTAAGGATCTATTTTCTAGTATACTTCAGTATTTAGTGTAGTTTGTATAAGGTTTCAGTGACTTCTCAATGAGTATGTGTAAAAATTGGTGGCGATAACAGCTAACTGGGATTACAAAAAATATAATAATAACCATAAGAAACCTTAACTTGTCACTGCTCACAGTCTGTGATGAGCAGGCGTTTGCAGTGCTGTGAAGGTAATTAATATTGTAAGCTTTAATGACAGGAATAAAGATATTAATATAGTACGAAAAACTTTTTTATTTATATGTTAAAATAGTTGTTATTGTAAATTTAAATAATTAATTGTAAGTTCCAACTAGTAACTGAAATATTCACAGTGACCATGAATATTAGTGAAATATCACAACTATTATAAAATAGCACAACTAGCAGAAACATTACTGATTTGGCAAATGGTCAGTGTTTTACTGTCCTGACCAGTGTCTAGTTGATTTTTGTGACCAAGGCTGGTGACTAGTCAGTAAAAGATGAACTGAACTGTAGGCTGCCATTTGTAGCCAGTTCGTAAAAATTTTGCTGTTTAAGAAGAAATTAGTATTTTCTCTGTGAGGATGCACGTTCTAGTGGTCGGCCATGGGTAGTCTAATTCTTCAGCTCCTGGTCTCTTGAAGGTAATTAAGTGTACACTGTTAGTGACCCAATGATGCATCTTTCCTTCAAAAGGATTGTTAGCATCTTGAAGAATGTGTTGCTTCATGAACACAGCATTTTTAATGCTTGAGAACTTTGTTTCAGAGGACATGTCAGTGAGTTGTCAAGACTTCCTTAAATTAATTGAAGGAAATTAAGAGGTAGGCCTACTTAAACCTGTTATACCAGCACCAAGTACAAAATTTTGAAAAGTTAAACTTATAACCTCATTCTTAACTTTTTACTGTTTTTGTCGCATATGTGTGCAATTCTGTTTTTTGTGTTAATAGAAATGAGTGTTTTTTAAGTAAGTGGTTATAGACAGAGAAATTTTAATTTTTAAATTATAAAACTATTTAAAATCCTATCAGGTAAAAAGTGTATTCTTGATGTAACATATGTTCAGTTAGCACTGACTAGGAAGATCAAAAGGAAAAAGTGATGATGTGTTGAAAATAAGATTGTATGGATGGTGAAAGGTTGTACTAGGATAGGGCATACAAGATAAGCTGGGAGTCAGTAGTGCCGTGGATGACGTCAGAAACTACTGGCAGAGCTGGTAAGCAAATGCGGGAAAAGTGGCAGCAGGATGTATTCCACATGTGGTCCTGTGATATAAGTATAATCCTGGAGGAAAGAGAAGTGTTAGAAGATGCAGGAAGAGATACGAGATGGGTTTTGGAGTTAGAATGGGCATTGTGCATGAACACTGGACCCCATAAGAAGATGACCTACAACACAATTTCTTTATTGAGAATTGATTGTGACATGCTGTAGGAATTATACAAACTACCTCTAAGTAATAATACTGAAAACTTGTTGAAAGTAAATTAACTCACTTGTAAAATAAAGTTGTCAACTGACAGTATTAAAAATGCTGTTATCTAAAGCAAAATACCTAGGTGTGATATTAGTTTACAGTGACTACAGATTATTAATTAGTGACTGAGCTATCAACGGTTTTTGTAATGCTGTATTAAGGGGACACGGGAAGCAAAAAAAATTTGTTTTTTCAAATTTTCGTTTTTATCGCCAATTAAAAGCTGAGGTTCGTCTGAATGCACTGATGTGAAGACCAAAACAAAGGTAATGGTAATGGGGGAGAAAATATTAAATATAGAGTTTGGAGGAGTGAAGATAGAACAAGTCAAACAATTTAAATATCTAGGGGTTATAGTAGATAGTAATGGGAATCAAGAGGCCGCATTAAATGAAAGAATTGATAAAGCAATAAAAGTATACTGTGCATTAAATAATAGATTTATATATAAGAAGGAGATATCAAGAGAAACGAAAATGAGTGTGTATAAAACAGTATATAGACCGGTTTTAACATACGGCTGTGAGACGTGGCTGCTATCCAAAAGCCCAAAAAGTAAAATCCAGACAGCAGAAATGAAATATCTTAGGAGAATAGTAGGAGTAACACAGAAGAATAGAGTTAGGAATACACAAATAAGAGAGGATTTAGAAATGATATCGATTCTGGATTTTATTGAACAGAGAAAACTATGCTGGTGGGGACACATGCAGAGAATGGATAGTGATAGAATGGTAAAACAGGTTTGGAGGCAAAATCAGGTGGGAGAAAGAAGAGAGGAAGACCGCGACTGACTTGGGATGGAATGATGGGAAATATTTTAAGAGAAAGAAGATTGGGCTGGAGTGAAGTGAAGACATTGTCAATGGATAGAGTAAGATGGAAAAAATTTGTATATATAGTGTGGTTGATGTAACCTGACACCAATATGGTATAAGGGTATTTTGATAATAAATAAAAAAATATTGTAGAAACTTTCCTGCTTGGTGATTTTTCATTGGTAATTTAACTTTTGTAATTGCAAGAATTAACTGCAATAACAAATCGTTTACTTTTATTTACTAAAAGTAACAATAATTCAATAATTATAAGTAAGTGTACTTTTCACGCGTAAGGTTTGTTGTCAAATAGTAGTTTCTGAACCTGGAGGACAGTCGCAGCAGTAGAACCTATAGTCTGTCACAGCAATTAATGATATGAGGTTAGTTTAGATTACAATCTGAATTAGGCTATGTAATCAATATACAGTTTTATCATGCTATGTACAAACTGTGGGAACGTTATTCTAATTATTCTTGAAATAATTTTCATTTATGAACTAAATATACCGGTATATAATGATTTCAATTGCTTCACCTAATATATCTAATTATACATAGGGCTGTTGCTCAACGTAATTTGACATTACAAGGTGTTTAGTTATACAAACAAATGCTGTCACTTGATAGACTGAAGCAAGAGATATGCCGACCTTGACAAGTTCTTGGTCATTTTTTGAAATAAAATAGGATGACTTAGGAATTATGATTTTGACTTGTGAGACATTGATTAAATGTCTTTAAAAATTTACTTTAAATACAATTACTAATACACTATGTACACATTACAATTTTTTATAAAACCTATAACTATAAAAAGATTCTGTTTTTAAAATAACAAACAGTTATTGAATTGAAATTATTTATGGAATGTTTATGAATGCTCCACAATGCGGAATGACAATTTTAAGTGATCTTATTTTATATGTTTATAAAATTTAAATAAATCTACTTTTAATTTGTTTAAGTAGGCCTATATTTATTGATATAAATCAATAAATTTATGATGCCAATATACTTGATTGGTTTGAGAGGGTGAAGATGAAATTAAGATGTATACAATTCTGTTTGTGTGCGCACACGAGCATCCTTGTATGTTTTGTGTGTGTGTGTGTGTGTGTGTGTGTGTGTGTGCACAACACTGTATAACCTACATATAAAATTCAGTTGTATCACACAACTCAAAGTACTGCTTGTTCATGTCTGTGTGACTGGATTCTCTTTTCTTAATCTCGTTATTCACCTTTCATTTGGAATATCTGGATTGCTTTTACTTCCTGTCTGGAGTTGCCTTTCTTCCTGTTTCAACAGTTTCTTCAGAACTATGTAAATCAAGGTCTCTGCACAAGTACGAAGACTTATTATGTAAGAAAAACACCCTCTCTTACACGACTGAAACTTTCTTCTAAAAATCTCCTCACCCGTCTCTGGGATTGCACCCCTCCTGTACTTGTGGTATACTGAATACTGAAATAATATGTATTTATATAATACATGGATTTGAAAATTCTTTTATCTTATTATACAATGTATTATCAGTTTTGAAGGTGAGTTTTTAATATTTGGCAACTAAACAAGTAGATTACTATACAAAGAAAAAACTGAAGACCTTAGCAGTAAAGGAATGTAAAGGAAGATATCATAAGAAACATGTTGGATAACATAGTTCTGAATGTACCATATTATTTATATCTATAGAGCAATGATTTTTAAGAATGCTCTGGTATTAAGAAGTCAGAATGGCTGGAGCAAGCAACCAGATTGAAGGAGATATCTTAATTCAAATAATGATTGATCCTGATCTATTTAAAAATAATTTTCCCAATTTCTGCTACTTTTTATCCATTTGGAAAGCCTGTCAACTGTATCAGATAAAACTAACCTGTTCAACCGTTTTGTCTGCATCTTTTTACATCTCAACTAAAAAACATACCCGTATCATTACTTACATTATTATGTAAGTAATGAGAAGGCATTACTTCCTTGAAAAGAAATTGGAATCTATTTTTCACCCTAATATTAATTTAAAACCAGAATAAATGAATTAAAAGTAACTAAACATCTAGCACAACAGTCTGTTGTGGTGTTTGACATGTCTGGTAGTCTTTATGTAAGAAGGGAGGGGTGGACAAACTTACTGCATAGTCTCCAGTTGTAAGTTGTGATTCTGACCTTTTCTGGCATGAGGCAAGTAATTATTTGCCCCCCTGCAGTGACCAAACCAGCACATCTGTCATAGAATGAGGCCTTAGAATAAAATTGTAAAGCAGAAGTCGCCATCCCTACAACCATCATCATCATCTTCTTCATTTAATTTTATTGTCTTCTCATAATAGGATCATCATTTGAACATGGAATCTGTTGTAAATTTGTAGAGGCAATGAGCAAATAATTAACAATTAAATCTAAATTTTCATCGATTTTCCAGTATTTCACAACTGTACCGGTTTACTTTGAAGTATTTTATAGGAATGTGCTTACTGACTATACCTCTAAATATACAATTAGTTTGTAAGCAGTTCTTCTATCGACTAGAATGTTTGCAACCATTGTCTTGTTTCCTTTCTGTGGGCCTATTATTAACTTGATCATAAGAAAATTTTCAACTTACGAAGTTGAAACACACACACACACACACACACACACACACATACATACATACAAAGTAATCTAGGTAACAGGTGGCTTCATGCATGTTTCATACAGTTTATTATTCGAATGAGAAGTCAATGTATTGTATAAAGCTTCCCTTAGAAGCTACAGCAAATGACAGGAAGCATTACTGATCCATCCTGCTTTTCCAGTAATGTTTCATCAGTATAATTTAATCTCTGTCCTGATTTATAGAGTTCTGTACCTCAAGTTTTTGCTTCACACCCTAATGACTTTTTCTAGTGGAACATTGATCATCAACACCTGGGTCAAATTTGAATGCCACATCCCAGTATGTTTTCAATAATAATAGTTTCTATCTATACAGCGGAGTGGATAATACTAGATTTGGCTCATCCGTACAAGCTAATTTTCATCATACGTTTCTTCCAGCCCACTGTCATGAACTGTTTTATAAGAAACTGGAGCTTCTTGGATTTTGTTGTCCATGACGTGTCCGTTGGTTAACTAAATATAAGTACTGTATATCACTACCGACTCGCTAACAGAGTTTTGTATATCGCTAACTGTTTATTTCCGAAGTTTTCTTTCAGGTTACCTTTTACTCTGTTTCTCTGCCTCAGTTCTGCAACAGCACTACGGTTTTCGATGATGTGTTTCAGTATAAGTGCTCCGCCAAAAGTGGAAATGGGTGGTTCTTGTTCCTGTAGGAGTTACGAAGACGTGATGTTCGTGTGCCCAGTGCACAGACTGGTGATGCAAACGTGTTCAAGACAACTGCGATCACCTGGTACTTGCCATTTACGGACGTTCTCCTTCACGGCAGAAAGTTTCCTCTGCCATGTGTTCCACATCTACTGCCACACTTTAATAATGGTGCTTGTGGCAGCTAGTTTCGCGTCATCAGATCGTAAGGAAATTGCATAGACTCGGGCTGTCCGCAGGGTCACCTTCTTCGTTACCTTCAATACTTACATACCGGGATACCAAACAAAAGTAAAAGATGAAACGAGGTCTTCTATAGCATGGCAGAACGCCATAATCTGCTGTAATAATGGATCCACTCTGCCCGGATTACCAAGGCACTTACAAAATTCTGTGAAACCGTACAGATAACAAATTTCCTGTATACCGCTTACAGTTTGGCGGTGTATACACTTGTCCGTTTAGTCAGCGTCCCGGAGTAGAAGGCGCCGTCGATGACAAACGCATTACTCACTCTGCTCTCCATCTTCAACCCATCATTGTACTCAGTGGTGTGTTCCTCGACGTATTCCACAAGGACTGATCTAAACAGGAGTTTCAGTTCAGCTGGGTGGCACAATTTCTTGCTTCTACTGGCGACATACAAACGGCAATTTCGTTTGGGATGCTGCCAGGGAGGCACTTTACACGGAACGTACGCTTGGACCATCGGCGCCTCAATGTGCGCTTTTTCGAGCACTGGAATGCCGCCTGGTCTGGTGAACGTCAAATGGTGGTCGTATACCCTATCAAGTCTGGTGTTCGCCAAGTTTTTGTAGTTGGGTAGTGCTAACATTTTTGCCACCTACGTCAGCAAGAGCATTTGACGTCGCAGATCTAAGCACGTAATTCCTGCTTTACAATATAGGCCTAAGCTTTGTGCAGGAATAGTGCGGAACGCCCCTGCGGCATAGCGCACCCCTGCGTTGTGGTCGGAATTCAGCTTTTTCAATTACGACCTCCTGGCTGAAAAGTACACCACGCATCCGTAATCCATTTTGGATAACACTAGCACGGCGTACAGGTGAAACAAGGTTTCTCTATCTGCTCCCCAGGTCATATGGGAGATTCACCTGATTGCGTTTAAAGAAGATTTGCACCTCGCAGCCAGGTCATCCACATGTGCATTCCAGGTTAAATATCTGTCGAAAGATAGGTTCAGAAATTTAATGATAGGCCTACAGTCTGCGGTTACGTAGGCTCCGGGTGCCTCCCACGCTTTCGACAGAAGTGGGCAGAGATCGCCTTCGTTGCCGTAAAGGAAACGCCTGTATTGTTAGAAATTACTACCGACGTGTCTATAGCGTTTCGCATGTTATGCTTTACCATCGTCGTTCCTTTGGCCCAGTGGAACAGTGCAAGATCGTCAACATACAAGCACTTCTCAATTGGCGATCCTATGCCTCAAAGATCCCGTTGATGACGATTGTAAAAAGCGTGCCGCTCAACGGGTATCCTGAGGTACTCCACTTTCCAACTCTTGAGGGGCCGACAGTGATTGTCCGACCCGAATACGGAAATTCGTGTCTCTGAGAAAGCTGAAGATAAATTTACGCAGTTCACTTCTGGACTGAAAACCACATAGTTGTTGAATGCTGTTAAATCTTCACGTTTCGTTGAACTCTTTCTTCAAATCGAAGAATATGTAACCACATGTTTGTTTTTGATGAAGCTATTCTTAACTGCATTCTCCAGATAAACCAGTTGAACAGTAGTAGAATGGTCTGACCGTATACCAGGTGATCCGGGTGTCTGTTTACCATCCTCTCAAATAACTTTCCTAGTCAGAACGTCAACGATTCTGGACGATATTTTCCAGCTTTCAAGAAATCCTTTCCGGACTTCAGAAGCCGAATGACAGTCGCCTCCTTCCATGGATTTGGATAGTCCCCTTGCGCCCATATGACGTTTTAGAGTGCGTCATGTAGCCGTAGCTACCCGCCGTTAGACATATGGTGCTGTAAGAATGTTGTCCGGACCCGCCGCTGTGTCTCCGGCAGTCCGGACAGCGGACTGTGATTTTCTCATCGTGCACGTTATAGCTCCTGTACCCTTCACTTTTGAAGTCAAAGTCGTGTTCGAATTCTTCTTTCCTTTCGAATAAAATTCAGAGGATAAATTTCTGTACTACTAACCTCTAACCTATATCTAGCAAGCCAAGATATCAGCAAAATTCATCAGAGTTGCAAATCAATTCACCATCATGCTCTGGCTTGTGACTGGCTTAAAGACTGATGTGTCAGCAATTGCTCTGTTCTGCTTCCATACTTCTGTCACTGAGGTCGACCCCAAGACCTCCTGAACAGGGACCATGGTGAAAAGAGAGACCACATCAAAACTCACCAGCACGTCGCCAGGCTCCAGCACCAACTCCCGGATCCTCCGAAGGAAATCAGAAGAGTCCCTGACGAAAGAATCCGTCTGCCCGATGTGCGGCTTGAGCAATCCAGTGAGGTGCTTTGCCAAGTTGTACGTAGGCGAGCCAATAGCACTGACGATGTGCCTCAGCGGAACGTCTTCCTTATGGATCTTCGGTAAACCATAGAGCCGAGGGGGAAGGGCCTCCGAACACCGGACGGCCGTCTTCACATCAGACGCCAGAGAAGATTGCTTAACCAAAGAATCCGTTTTTCTTAGAACAGTAGTAGTCGGATCTTTGTTCAGCCTCCGATAAGTGGCCGGATCTAATAAACCTTCAATCTTCCGCTGGTAGTCTTCGGTGTTCAAGACCACAGTAGCGCTCCCCTTATCCGCCGGCACAATGCCAATGGAGTCATCCCTTCTCAATTCCCTCAAGGCTCGCAACTCCGCCGACAGAAGATTGCATTTTGGCGGAGCGGCCCTTCTAAGGGCGCTAGAAGCTTCCAATCGTATTTCATCTGCCTGGTCTCGGTGTAGTCCTCGGATGCCTGCCTCCACGCTCGCAACTATTTCCTCCACCGGTACTGTCTTCGGGGTAACCGCAAACTTCTCACCTTTGGCTAACACCGAGGTCTCGTGTGGTGTTAGTTGACGGTTCGAGAGATTCACAACCATCCTGTCACGATCTTGTACTCTTCCCCTGATGTTCTGGGAACCAAAACGCTCGAATTTGTCACGCTGTCTCTGGCTGGTACTGGCATAACACGCCTCGAAAGCATTATACGTGAGCCCATCCAACATCTCCCAATCATGTCGTTGGAGTGAACTGCTGAGATGTAAATGCAGCTTCAACAGGTCTTGATCATTTAGTGCCAACTCTTTCCTCGTGTGGTGTATGCGCTCACGCAGCATGGCATTTTCCGTTCTCCTGTATATCCTATTGGCCTGTAGCGTGTTAAAAATCTGTCTCTGTCGTAGGAACCTAGGAACGGTTCCCGAGTCTCTACAGCGAAGTAAAAAGGCCAAGGAACACAGCAGACTGGCTTTCTTCTTACGTAGCGTCTCCAGCTTTTTAATTTTCTTGAAAACCTCCTCCCCGTAGAGGTTCTTAATCTTAGTACGTAGGCTTTCACGGCCGGTGTCGTTATGATTAACTAAAACTTCCGGGCTGAAAGGCCGTGGTCGAGTGCTTGATCTACTGTAGCTAAACGTTTCTGCCACACCACCGGTGGCCATCTTCAGTAGCAAAAAATGTGTTCGAAAAGATGACACGCCGAACACGTCTCCCAATGAACTGGGAACAAGCAACAGTGAGTTACGGTTACGTTGCCTCTATTTATAACTTTTTGGCCGCTTAAGGTGTATCACGCGGACCAATGAGAAGCCAGCTCGTCATTCTCGATTCTGATTGGCCATGGAAAATAAACCATGCCAGACACTATTTAAGGAGATGCTTTCACCTCGGCGGTTCAAGGAAGAGACCACATCGCTACCTAGAGCTGTTGCCAGGGTAGGCTGCGTTCGTTGTTACTCTCCACAAGTGGAATTTTCCATTGTGCAACGCTGGCTCCAGCTTGTCTGGAGCTCTATAACTCAGTTATTACACAGTATATTTCACTCAAACTTTCACATAGTGTTTAACATCATTAGTGCTGTGTGTTACAATTGTGCGGGCAGTGGTGAACTCGAGTTTCTGGTGTTAGTGGTGTTTTGGTGTTCTCCGCTGCTGTCTGTTGCCTGGTAAGTGTTGTAGCTATTAAGTAGTATACCTCACTACCCAGCTAGCGATCCGTAAAGTCTCACCAGCCTAGGCGTAGGTTAACCTCGCCGATGGCCGCAACCAACATTCCCGTCGGTCCTTCTCAGGGCCACGAAATCCCACCTGGCGCTTTGGCGCAACCACTACCGACCGAACCCGAGGCGGTGTCGGCTGGGTCGAGTGCAATGGACACTGAGGAGTGGCAGACTGTAAGTAGCCGGAAACGGCGAAACAGTGGCGACTCTGCGGGGTCCGGGCGGTCTTCCCAGCTGGGTCCTGCCACGGATAGACCTGCTACGGCCACCTCGCTACCTACCCCGTCCCGGCGGTTGCCGCCTCTGATCTTTGACCGGCCTATTGACTGGGATAAGGTCATGCGGCGACTTCACCGGGCCGCTCCTGCGAATACCCTGACTGCAGTTTGTCAGGGTGGCCGCTCCGTTAGAATTGAGACCACGACCATCGACAGTTTCCGGCTCGCCCAGAAGCTGCTGACTGATCGTGGTATCCCGTATTACACCTACGCCCTGCCGGAGGAGAGGGAACTCAAGGTCGAGATCATCGGCATCCCCGCCGATGTTCCCGTGCCTACAATTTCTCACGCCCTTGAACTTTTGGGCTTTACTGTCAGCTCAGTGACTCCTCTCTTCTCCCCCGGCAGACGCATTCCCAGAAATGCCTTCCTTGTGAAAATCCTCAAGGTAGGGAATTTCCAGTCAATATATCAGGTAGACTCTCTCTTTTACCTCCGGGTAAAAGTTTCAGCTTTCGAGTCCCGACCCGGACCCAAGCAGTGCTACAACTGCCAGAGGTACGGACACAGCAGTATCTATTGCCACTACCCGACACGCTGCATTCGTTGTGGTGAAGGTCATCACAAGGGCGATTGTCCTCGTGAACGCACCGCCACTGCCACGTGTGCAAACTGTCGTGATCCACACCCGGCAAGCTCTCGCCAGTGCAAGCACTATCATGACGCCCTAAAGCGCATCACCAAGGCCCAAAAGCCTATCCCACCTGCCCCCAAGAAACCCTCAGCCCCTGCATCTGCCGCCCCGGCGGCCCCAGTTCCGGCTACCTCGTCTGCGCCTGCAGCCGCTGTAGTCCCCCCGACCTGCCCAGCGCCTGCCGGAGCGCTCAGTTACGCGGCAGCCGCCGCCTCCGATGCATCTTTCCCTCCTTTGGCCTCGTCGCGAAAGCAACCCGCGCCAAAGAAGAAAAAGTCATCGACCACCATCCTCACGCAGCACAAGCCCGCTGCAACTCAGTCAGCATCTGCCCCAGCTCCCAAAGAGCCTCGGCAGCCTACAACTACACCTCGGCCCGATAATGGTATCATGTATCGAGTGCCCCCGCCCACGCCGCAGGCGCCATCGACGGAGGAAGGGTCCTCGGATCCGACCTTTGCCGATCGTTTGCGTGTCTGGGTTGAGACCCTCATCCCTCAAATCTTGGCTGCCAAGGACGTCCAGTCTCTGCTAGTCACCATTCTTACCTCCCTCATGACTCTCCTGCCTCTCAATGTCTAGGCCTCTTCGGCTGGTGGCATGGAACGCGTGTGGTGTTCCGTCTCGCCGAGCCGAATTGGCTAACTTTGCCACTGAATATGACCTCGATGTCATCCTCCTCTCCGAAACTTTCCTTACCCCTGCTGCTTCCTTTCAGCTTCCGGCGTACACTACATATCGCACGGATAGGCCCCGGCTACAACCCCCCGCTCGTCCCAGCGGGGGTACTGCTATTCTCGTCCACAGGCGCATTGCCCATCGTCTCTTACCCCCTCCAGATACTAGGTATTTGGAGACGACGGCGGTGGCCCTCTGGATCGGGGACCGGGAGGTTCGCCTAATTTCGGCGTACCTTCCTCCCGGGCCCGGAGGGCCTCCGCCGCCTGAGGAGTGGGACGCCCTCCTCGACCACGAACTACCTACTATAGCTGCCGGAGACTTCAACTCCAAGCATCCCTCTTGGAACAGCCGTGTCACGAACCCGCGTGGCCGCTCGCTCTACAGCTACGTTCAGCGTCATCTGCAGGTCTCAGTCATTGGTCCTGACTCACCGACCCACGTGCCCACTAGGGGCCTTCCGGATGTCCTTGACATTGTCATTGTCAAGGACCTGGCCATTCCTATCACTGTCAGTGCTGTATCGGACCTCTCGTCCGACCACGACCCGGTACTTATCACTGTTCGTCCCCTGTTGGACACACCTCTCCAACCCCCCTCTCGTCCACTGAGAGTCAACTGGCGCTCCTATCATGACGAACTCCAACGAACAGTGCCATCTGACCCCCCGGCCCCCATCGCCTCTACGGCTGATGCGGACCGTATGGCCGACTATCTTCAAGAAGTCGTTACGTCCGCTATGGACACACACACCTATCTTGTCCCGGAGACAAATCGCCGGTCTCAATTACCTGAAGAGGTGCTCCTCGCCATCCAAACTCGGCGCCAACTCCGCCGGAGATGGCAACAAACCCGGGATCCTGCTATCAAACGCAGGCTCAACGCCCAATCTGACCTTGTCAAGCAGCTTCTGCTTGATGCCACTGCACATCGTTGGGACTCGTACCTCGAGTCTCTTGAAGTCCGGCCCGAGTCTGTCTGGCAGGCTGCGAGTCGACTTAATGGCGACAAAAGGACCCGCCATCCCCTCAGATCACCGGACGGCATTGTGTACTCCGCGGCCGGCAAAGCTGAAGTCTTTGCCGCAACCATGGAGGAGCAATTCACCGTCCACGGAGGCGTCTGCGACCCCGTCCACTCGGCCGAGGTCGCAGACTTCCTATCTGGATATTTTTCCCGCCCTCCAGCTGACATCCCTGACCCGTTCGACCGGGCCGATGTTGTCTCGGCTATTGGTCGACTTCGCCCTAAGAGGGCGCCCGGCGATGATCGTATCGGAGCGGCGGCGCTACAACACGCTCCCCCTAGCCTCATCAACTTGGTCCACGAGCTGTTCAATGGATGTCTCCGGCTTCATTACTTCCCCAGCCTGTGGAAGCGTGCGAAAATCATCATGATCCCCAAGCCTCGCAAGCTGCGTATTGACCCCTCAAACCATCGACCCATCTCACTGTTGCCAGTCATATCGAAGGTACTCGAGCGCCTCCTGCACGGTCGGTACGCGCCTCTGCTGGATGGTTTCATTCGGCAGGAGCAGTTCGGCTTTCGCAGGGAGCACTCGACGACCCTTCAACTCGTCCGGGTTGTTACCCATTTGACGGACGCCTACAACAAGCATCTGTCCTCCGTCGCTGTATTGCTCGACGTGAGTAAGGCCTTCGATCGAGTCTGGCACGAAGGCCTTCTCTACAAACTGGCCCACTCCCCCCTCCCTGCCTCATTCGTTCATTTTCTCCGATCGTACTTGTGCGATCGTATCTTTAGGGTATGCGTCGAAGGGTCGTACTCATCCGTCCGACCAGTCGCCGCAGGCGTACCTCAGGGATATGTCCTTGGCCCCGTTCTGTACCTCGTGTACACGAACGACCTGCCTGTTCAGCCTGGAATCACTCTCTCGCTCTATGCGGATGACGCTATGTACCACGCCAGCTCAGCGAGTCTTGATTTCGCGGCTGGCCTGGTGCAACGTCAGCTCGCCGTACTTCCGGACTGGCTAAGGAAGTGGAGGATGGCGGTCAATGCGGAGAAATCCGAGGCGATCGCCTTTTCTCGTAAATTAACTTCCCGCTGCCAGTCCCTCTCCCTTGAAGGGAGCCCAATCGAGTGGAAACGGACTGTAAAGTACTTGGGCGTCACTCTTGACCGACGCCTAAGCTTTGCACCTCATGTCTCTCTGAGTCTCCAGCACGCCAGAGGCGTCAGAGCCAAACTATTTCCCTTTCTCTCTCATCGGGGTTCAGTGCCTGTGCGCACTAAACTCACCATCTACTTGCTCTTTCTTAGGGCAATCCTGACTTACGCAGCCCCCGCCTTTTGGGTACTACTCAGCCCATCCGTTGTCGCCCGTTTGGAAGCTTTCCAATCCCGAACCCTCCGCTACATCTCCAACTCTCCCTGGTTTGTCAGAAATGATGCCATCAGGCGAGGGTTGAAGGTTCCTTCACTTACCGAATTCGTTCGGTCCCTAGCCCTCAAACTATTCTCCCGAGCCTATGTCTCGACACATCCGTCGACTCAGCACAGATGTCGGCCCACCACCTAGACGACACAAACGCCCCCGAGCGTTGCTCGACGACCCCCCATAAGCACTTACAGAACATCTGCCCCATCCCCCCGACCTTGAGTATTTTCACGCTCCTCCTCCTTCCTTCTTTCTCATGTCCGTGCTGGCGCTCGGCGACAGACTAGAGGGGGGTCTGCGCTCGCCCTAGGTGTGCCTAGTGCCACCTCTGGTGGACGCTGCCTCCTCCTACGCTCTCTCCCGTGCGCCGACATTGCCGCCTGGCAGCCCTCGGCGACTTTTCCTGAGCGGCTAGGGGCGCCCTACCCGTTGTGGGAGGGTCATTCCTGCTTCTCACGCGAAAGGTCTTCGAGGTCTCCCCCATTCTGCCGTCACGGGTCTCTTCGAGGTCCCAGGGTCCAAGTAAAATCATAACATCCTGTCCCTCCAAAATAAAATTGATGGAGGTCCCATTCCTTTCAAAGCGCGAGATCGCTAGCCAAGGTAACAGCAAGGCAACATGCAGTCATCGGGTATCACCCGGACACTGCGACCACCGGAGCACGACTAGCTGCTGCTCCGTTCAACTCTGGACTCTGGACTCTGGACTCGGCGGTTCAAGGTTTCACCTACCGGGCCTACGTACTATCCCTCTAGGGCTAACTCCCGCCCTGACGTACTGGACATTGCCGCGGTCAGGGGCGTTTATTGCCCGGTCCACGTCTCCGTCATTTCGGAACTGTCCTCGGACCATTGCCCTATCAGTGTGCATATAGCTACCCAGCACGCCACCGTCCGCGACGAGCGGCGGGTAATCGAGTGGGACCGCTTTGGCCCGGCGTTCAGTCGCCGCCTACCAGAGCATATCCCGCTCGACACTACCCAGCATGTCGATGAGGCAGTTGCTGTATTCGACACAGCCGTAGTCTCGGCGGTTGACATGTCCTCCCGGATGAAGCCGGGGCTCACGCCCGACTATCAGCGGATCCCCGAAGAGGTGTCTCAGCTCGCTTGCGAGAGGAATCGCCTCCGGAGACGCTGGCAGAGGACTCGTGACCCGGCTGACAAGGCTGCGTTCAACAGAGCGTCCGGCAAGTTGCGTCGCGACATGCTGGCGTTCCGTAGACGCAACTGGGAGCTAGCTGTAACACAGATGGATGGCCCTGCCGAGGACCGTAATGTCTGGCGGATTCCCAGTGCCCTAACGGGAAAGCGCAAACGCGCGCCTCTCCCCGCACTGGCCGGACCCGGCGGTCAACCCCTTGGCCGCCCCCTCGAGAAGGCAGAGTTCTTGGCTGACAGTTTAGAGCGTCAGTTCGCTCCCAACCCATCCAAGAACCCGGCCTTCACTGAGCAAATCTGCCGCGAGGTAGAGCGCTTTCTTTCGGCCGATATCACAGTCCAGCCGGAGCCCATCTCCCCGGAGGAGGTCTCTGAGAGGATTGTTCAGCTCAAGCCCCGGAAGGCGCCTGGCCCGGACGGAGTCATGAATTCCGCCCTCCATCGCCTTCCGGAGCGAGGAACCCAGTTCCTCACTGACCTGTTCAATTCATGCCTCAGACTGGCCTATTTTCCGGTGAAATGGAAAACGGCTACCGTCATAGTGATACCCAAGCCGGGAAAGAATTCTTCTCGAGTGGAGAACCTCAGGCCCATCAGCCTCTTGTCCGCGACGTCCAAGGTTTTTGAGCGTCTGATCCAGCGTAGGATCCGCGACCATCTAGAAAGACTAGACGTGCTGATCCCCGAACAGTTCGGCTTTCGTGAGCTGCACTCCTCGACTCATCAGCTGATGAGACTCGTGGAATGCATAACCGAGGCTGGCTGCCAGGGCAAACAGACGGCTGCGATTTTCCTAGACGTAGAGAAAGCCTTTGACCGCGTGTGGCACGAGGGTGTCCTGTACAAACTCACGGAGGTCCTTCTCCCAGACTGCTACGTTCATTTGATCGGCAGCTTTCTGCGAGACCGTAGCTTCCGAGTGAGAGTAGACCACGCTCTCTCTTCGGAGAGGCGTATTACCGCTGGCGTCCCTCAGGGAAGTGTCCTTGGGCCTCTCCTGTTCTCGTTGTTTGTCAACGACACGCCCCGAGTTCCTGGAGTGAAACTGTCGCTGTTCGCGGACGACACTGCGGCTTTTGCCTCAGAGCCGAACGCGAGTTATGCGGCAGTTAAGCTCCAGCGCCAACTCGACGCGTATGTCGGGTGGACCGATGACTGGAGAGTTGCCGTTAACGCTTCCAAGAGCGCCGCGGTAATATTCTCGCGCAAACGCAAGCGGCCTCGGCCGCTTAAAGTAGGCCCCGTCGAGGTGCCCTGGACCAACAGCGTCAAGTACCTCGGGCTCCACGTGGATTCCCGACTCACCTGGCGAACCCATGCAAATTACATCAGACAACGCGCTTCGGCGCAACTCAGTAGACTCTGGCCCGTGCTATCTAATCCGGCAATGACCCCCCGGCTAGGTAAGCTCATAGTCAACACGTACGTGTTGCCGGTGATTACCTACGCCTGTCCTGTTTGGGGATACCTGGCTCGTGGTCATAGAATCACGCTCCAGCGCGTACTCGACCGGGGACTGAAGCTCGCGTGCAAAGTCCCCCGGAGGTACTCTTCTCGTCTTTTGAGGAGAGGACTCGGTGTCCGCTCTCTTGATGACACCGTGAGACGCCTGGCGCGACGATTCTATGTTCGTTCCGACAGAGTGGCAATTCCCTCATTGCCGGACTTGGTAAATACACCCCGCGACCAGGTGAGTCCTGGAAGCGACCTCGTTTGCTAGTCCCGGTGGTATAATCCACCAATCGCAGGTCGCTTCAGACCCCCCCCCCATAATTAGCTAAAAGTATATAATCAACTCAAACAGACCCAGTGGCAGGAGTCCTTTCTGAGACTCGGGACACTGTACTACTCGCGTGAGCTGTTGCCTGGGTAGGCTGTGTCAGTTTGTATGGCATTTTTGCAAGGTGATTTAACCGTTGTTTGTTTATATTTCCAAGTGATTTCTTCACCATATGAAGAAATCGTGTTGAGTTTGTGGTACAACTATTTATATTTGTGAAGTATTCTCTAATTAGTGTGTTCTTACAAGTATTCTTCAGTGCAGTGTAGTGCGCGGCCGTTTTTGTGTTCGTGTGTTGTGCGGCTTCTGGTGAGTACGTGTGTCAGTGCCTGTCAGTTAGAATAATCAGTGCTGGTGAGTTCTCTCTCCTTTACACACCTTTGACGTCCATTTCGGGCTTCCGAAATGGCGTCAAATAACCCTGATATTCCTTTGCCGGAGACGTTAAGCTCTCTCTTGGGCGCTTGCGGTTCTGCTCCTTTGAATTCACCTCTCCCCCGTGAAATCAATTGTGAAAGTGGCAGTGAAAGTGATATTTCCGACGTCCATATGGGGAGTGCTGGGTCGGGAGATGAAGAGTTTTCGGTTGTGAATGGCAAACGCGCCAAACGCAAGCGAAAGCTCGCCGCCAGTCAGTCTCCCGCCTCACCAAACCAGGTCGCTGATTCAGGTAACAGCGGCCGGCAGTCTGTTAATCTTCCTTCCTCTAGTGCTAAGCCTGACCCTTCTACCCTTAAGTTTCCTCCTATTATCATCCCTGATAATAGGAATTATACTCAGTTTTTAGCTAACCTCCGTTCTGCCCTTCCTTCGACGTCCGTGGAAGCGAAATGCTCCGGCAAATCGCTGAAGCTGGGCGTCAAATCCATTGTAGACTTCCGCGCTGTTCAGCACTTTCTGTCAGCGCGGAACATTTCTTTCCATACCTTCGCTCTCCCTGAGGAGCGTGAGGTAAAAATTGTCATTCAGGGCATTCCCTACCATACCTCCTCCGATGCTATCGTGCAGGAATTGACGTCTCTTGGCTATACGCCAACAGCTGTGTCAGTTTTGCATGCCGGCAAAGGGGACTCCAAGCATCCTGTGAATTCTTTCCTTGTTAAATTGCTTAAGTCCGGAAATTTTGAGGAGGTCTATGGCCTTCAAACACTCCTTCACCTCCGGGTGACTATTAGATCATTTGACCCGCGCCCAGGCCTTGCTCAGTGTTTCAACTGTCAGGGCTTCGGGCACTCTTCCCTATTCTGTCATGCGCCCCCACGTTGCGTGCGGTGCGGCGACGCTCACCGTGGCTGTGATAAGCCTCGTGTGCCGGGTTTTGTCCTGTACTGCTGCAACTGCAAGGGCGCCCATCCGGCTAGTTACCGGGGATGTATCCACTACATCGAAGCAGAAAGACAGCAGCGATCTGCGCGCCCTGGCGCGCAGCGTCGTGTAACTGGCCCGGCCCCTAATCGGCGAGAGGCCTTCCCCCCTCTCTCTGGTGCATCTGTCAAGGCCCCGGCAGCGAAACCTGTCGCTCCCGCGGTCTCAGTCCCGCCTGCAGGCGTCGCTCCAGCGGCGCCTGTGACGGCTCCACTACCGGCGCCTGCCGGAGCGCCCGGCCCTTCCTATGCAGCTGTCGCTGCTAAGCCATCATCGCAAACCACTTCCGCCCGCAAGGGTACCAAAAAGCGCTCGCGTCGCCGGACTCCCGGCCGACGACATCAGCAGGCTCGACCTGCCCAACCTCAGCGGGACTCTCCCGCCCCTGTCATCTCCCAACCTCCGCGTGAGCAGACCATAGTCCAGGCCGCTAACCCAGCGCCATCTGTAGTCCTGGCCGAAGTTCCTCAGCAACGTCCGCGCAGGTCCCGGGAATTTTCTCGGGCTCCAGCGGACCCCCTGACGGCTTGGGCCACTCAACTTGTAGAAAGCATCAGGTCTGCTCCTGATACCTCGACTGTGCTAATGTTAGTATTCCAATCCCTCTCTGCTCTCTTCCCTCTCCTCCCCCTCAATGGCTAGATCCCTGCGGATCGTCGCTTGGAACGCTGATGGCGTTTCCTCTCGCCGATCTGAGCTGGCGGCTTTCGTCGTGGAGTACGACGCTGATGTCGTGCTTCTCTCCGAAACCCATCTAGCTCCCTACCATCGATTCTCACTTCCTGCTTACACTTGTTATCGTCAGGATCGTCCCCTACAGCCGCGCCAACCCCCGAAAGGTGGTACGGCGATTCTGGTCCACAGGCGGATATCCCATAGGCCACTACCCCCCTCACTACTCGACTCATCGAAGGTTGTGTAGTGGCGGTGGACGCAGGCGACTCGGAGTTGCGCATTGTTTCCGCGTATCTCTGGCCTGGCCTGAGCCCGCCGCCCCCGCCTGAGGAGTGGAACGCTCTCCTCGACCACCCAATCTCGACAATTGCAGCCGGCGACTTTAACGCCAAACATCCTTCTTGGAAAAGTAGGGCTACCAACGCCTACGGCAACTCACTCCGCCGGTTCGTCCTAGACGACCTGGATACGCACGTCATCGGCCCTGATGATCCTACCCACTTCCACTATGCCGGTCACCGACCGGACGTTCTTGATGTAGTTGTAGTCAGGAACGTGGCCCACAACATCCAGGTCTCGTCAGTGTCAGACCTCTCGTCTGATCACAATCCCCTGCTAATAACTGTTCGAGATGTGTCGGCTTCACCCCGACTTCCCGCTGGTCCTGCTAGGAGGGTCAACTGGCGCTCCTATCACGACGAGCTATCTCGAAGGTTACCATCTGTCCCAGCGGACCCGATCGCCACTCGTGACGATCTGGATCTCCGTGTCACTCATCTTCAGGAGTTGGTCCAAGGTGTCATGGATCGACACACATACAACGTAGAGGTGAATCGCAAATCGGCCCTTCAACCGGAAGTTATCCACGTCATCTGGCTTCGGCGCAAGCTCCGCCGCAGATGGCAACGAACCCGAGATCCCGCCGTCAAACGACGGTTTCAGGCCCAGTCTCTTTACGTCCAGCAACTTTTGCGGGACGTAAACTTTGATCAGTGGGACTCATACCTTGAGTCCCTTGAAGTCGACCCAGCCTCCGTCTGGAGAGCGACGAGTCGCCTTACTCGCGAGAAGCGTACTCGCAACCCGTTGAATACCCCGAACGGCATTGTTTCTTCATCGGAAGGCAAGGCTGAGGTCTTCGCCAACTGCATGGAGACTCAATTCACCGTTCATGGAGGCGTCTCGGACCCTGCCTTCTCGGTAGTGATTCGAGACTTCCTATCTGGATATTTTTCCCGCCCTCCACCTGACCCTCCCGCTCTCTTCGACAGGGACGAACTAGTTTCGTCTATCTGTCGACTGAACCGACGTCGCGCCCCTGGTCCTGATCGGATCGGGGCCGCAGCTTTACAACATCTCCCGGCCTCGGGCGTTGAATTGGTCCTGGATCTGTTCAACTCCAGTCTCCGGCTGCAATACTTCCCCCGCCTGTGGAAAAATGCCAACATCTGTATGATTCCCAAGGCCGGCAAGCCTAGAATGCTTGCAGGCAGCTATCGTCCCATATCGTTGTTGCCAGTACTCTCAAAGGTGTTTGAGCGTCTCCTACTCGCCCGAATCTGGCCGCTGCTGGATAACTTTATTCGGAGCGAACAGTTCGGGTTCCGTAGAGAGCACTCGACAACTTTACAACTCGTCCGAGTTGTCACAGCATTGTCCGACGCCGCCAACAAGAAAGAGTCTACGGGCTCTGTCTTGTTGGACGTAAGTAAGGCCTTCGACAAAGTCTGGCACGAAGGTCTTCTCTACAAACTAGCTCACTCCCCCATCCCACCGTCCATTGTGCATTTCTTGCGGTCATACCTCAGTGATCGTACCTTCAGGGTTAGCGTCGAAGGGTCCTGTTCATCAGTTCGACCCGTCGCCGCTGGCGTTCCGCAGGGATCTGTCCTCGGCCCCGTTCTGTACCTAGTGTACACGAACGACCTGCCTGTTATTCCTGGAGTCACGTTATCTCTATTCGCTGACGACGCAATGTATTACTGCAGCTCCCTGTCCCCGCGAATTGCGTGTTCAAAGCTGCAGCGTCAGTTGAATCTGCTTCCGGCCTGGCTACGGAAGTGGCGGGTGCTGATCAACGCGGAGAAATCCGAGGCGATCTGCTTCACCAGCAAGTCCACTTCCCGGTGCCCGACCCTCTCCCTCGAAGGGAGGCCTATCGCCTGGCATAAGTCGGTGAAGTATTTGGGCGTTCGGCTAGACCAGCACCTTAGCTTCAACGGCCACGTGACTGATACCCTCAACAAAGCTCGAAGCGTCCGAGCCAAAATATTTCCCTTGCTCTCGTGCCGCAACCGCCTGGCTTTGCGCACTAAAGTTACCATCTATCTTTTGTTTCTCCGGTCAGTATTGACCTATGCTGCTCCCGCATGGTGGTCGCTTGTGTCGACCACTAACAAGTGTAGGCTGGAAGCTTTCCTGGCCCGTACCCTCAGATCCTTGTCGGGGTCTCCATGGTTTGTGAGAAATAATGTTATTCGTGGAGGCCTTCGAGTTCCTACCCTTGCCGATTTTGTCCGGTCGCTTGCCGAAACTCTCTTTACTTCTGCAGCGACCTCGTCCTTTCCTTATCTCCGTTCCATCAGCACGTCTGAACCACCTCCCGCTATACGTGTCAAACGCCCTCGGGCGATCTTAGACGACCCCCCGTAATTCTGTATGCTGTAACTTAGGTTCCCAAGCAATTCTATTTCCTTGTTACCTTCCTATTCAGTCAGATACCTTCCCCAAGTATGTTGGTTTGCAAACTGCTTGGCGCTGTTACCGATGCCACAGACACGGCGGTTCCCTGCCTCGCGGGGAACGTCCGGCGCTACAAGGCGCCTGCATGCCGGGCCGGGCGCTTGCGGCATGATGGATGGATGGATGATGCACGGGCGACTTGCGCCCTAATTTGTGTGCGTTGTCCAGGCCTAAGCCTGATGAACGCCAGGTGCCAACAGTTCAGCGCGGTCGTTTGCTCTGCTCAAGGATGTTATGGTGCAGTCCGCGGGTCCATGATAAATTAACATGGCCACCACGGTGGCAAGCTTATGCTTTTGCTTCAGCCAATTCTGCCGTTCGCCCCGCGACCGGCGGCAGTGTTACCATGACCCGGAACCTATATAAAATAAAATTGAAAAATTTCCGCCGCCTTCTCAGTTAACTGGTTGGCGCGTCCCTCCCGAAAAATTTAGGAAACCTTCTTTTGAAAGTCCAGCACTGTTTTCTTCTGACAGCCATCGGGCACGTCCCGGAAGCTGTAATAAGCCACGGGTGCAAAGACGCCCCACTATGTAATGCAATGCAATGCAATTGTCGGTTCATTGCGACGGACGCATTCTTATGAATATGGATGGACTCCAGATGCAGGCGAGTGAAGTAACCCCTGACAGAAGACAACACGCGGGCTTCATCAAACATCACCCGGTGATCGTCGTGGGAAAGAGCGTGTTCAGCAACTGCGGACTTTTCCGGCTGGCCCAGGCGGCAGTATCTCCGTTGTTCAGAGAGGCGCGTCCGGACACTACGCTTCGTGGTGCCTATGTAGACCTGGCCACACGTACAAGGAATACTGTACACCCCGCACGACGAGAGCGGATCCCTGGCGTCTTTCACCGGTCGCAGGAACTGTTGGATCTTTTTGGTTGGCTTAAAGATAGTCCTGACGCCCCGTTTACTCAGCAACTTGCCGATGCGGTCAGTCACGCCACGGATGTAGGGCAAGACAGCAGAGCCAACAACCTCAGGCGACACCGACTCGTCCGGCCTACCAGATCTTCTCGGCCGGGCAGCTCTCCTAACCTCCGCAGCAGAATAGCCGTTGGACTGCAGTGCTTCCTCGAGATGCCGAAACTCATCTTCGAGATACCGGGGCTCACAGATTCTTTTTGCCCGGCCTACCAGAGTCTTCAGCACCGCCCTCTTCTGCCTAGGATGATGATTGGAGGACTTGTGCAGATATCTGTCGGTGTGCGTTGGCTTCCTATAAACTTTATGTCCCAAGCTGCCATCGGTCCTTTTCAGGACCAACACATCCAGAAAAGCCAATTGATCACCACTCTCACGCTCCATCGTAAACTGTATGCGCGGGTGCACAGCATTTAGATGTCCAAGGAAGCGTTCCAACTCTTCATCCCCATGGCTCCAGACCACGAAAGTGTCGTCCACATACCGCAGCCAACACTTCGGCTTCAGAGGCGCAGATGAAATTGCCAACTCTTCAAATTTCTCCATGTAGAAGTTCGCAACCACAGGGCTGAGAGGACTTCCCATTGCGACGCCATCCAACTGTTCATAGAAGCCGCCATTCCACTGGAAGTAGGTCGTTGTTAGGACCTGCCGGAACAAAGCAGTGATGTCCGCCGTGAACAGGTCACCTATATACCCCAAGACCTGCTGAACAGGGACCATGGTGAAAAGAGAGACCACATCAAAACTCACCAGCACGTCGCCAGGCTCCAGCACCAACTCCCGGATCCTCCGGAGGAAATCAGAAGAGTACCTGACGAAAGAATCCGTCTGCCCGATGTGAGGCTTGAGCAATCCAGTGAGGTGCTTTGCCAAGTTGTACGTAGGCGAGCCAATAGCACTGACGATGGGCCTCAGCGGAACGTCTTACTTATGGATCTTCGGTAAACCATAGAGTTGAGGGGGAAGGGCCTCCGAACACCGGACGGCCGTCTTCACATCAGACGCCAGAGAAGATTGCTTAACCAAAGAATCCGTTTTTCTTCGAACAGTAGTAGTCGGATCTTTGTTCAGCCTCCGATAAGTGGCCGGATCTAATAAACCTTCAATCTTCCGCTGGTAGTCTTCGGTGTTCAAGACCACAGTAGCGCTCCCCTTATCCGCCGGCACAATGCCAATGGAGTCATCCCTTCTCAATTCCCTCAAGGCTCGCAACTCCGCCGACAGAAGATTGCATTTTGGCGGAGCGGCCCTTCTAAGGCCCTCCTAATACATTCCACAGTCCTACATAATTTACTCGGCTTTACTGGGAAGTCCTCTCAGCCCTGTGGTTGCGAACTTCTACATGGAGAAATTTGAAGAGTTGGCAATTTCATCTGCGCCTCTGAAGCCGAAGTGTTGGCTGCGGTATGTGGACGACACTTTCGTGCTCTGGAGCCATGGGGATGAAGAGTTGGAACGCTTCCTTGGACATCTAAATGCTGTGCACCCGCGCATACAATTTACGATGGAGCGTGAGAGTGGTGATCAATTGGCTTTTCTGGATGTGTTGGTCCTGAAAAGGACCGATGGCAGCTTGGGACATAAAGTTTATAGGAAGCCAACGCACACCGACAGATATCTGCACAAGTCCTCCAATCATCATCCTAGGCAGAAGAGGGCGGTGCTGAAGACTCTGGTAGACCGGGCAAAAAGAATCTGTGAGCCCCGGTATCTCGAAGATGAGTTTCGGCATCTCGAGGAAGCACTGCAGTCCAACGGCTATTCTGCTGCGGAGGTTAGGAGAGCTGCCCGGCCGAGAAGATCTGGTAGGCCGGACGAGTCGGTGTCGCCTGAGGTTGTTGGCTCTGCTGTCTTGCCCTACATCCGTGGCGTGACTGACCGTATCGGCAAGTTGCTGAGTAAACGGGGCGTCAGGACGATCTTTAAGCCAACCAAAAAGATCCAACAGTTCCTGCGACCGGTGAAAGACGCCAGGGATCCGCTCTCGTCGTGCGGGGTGTACAGTATTCCTTGTACGTGTGGCCAGGTCTACATAGGCACCACGAAGCGTAGTGTCCGGACGCGCCTCTCTGAACATCGGAGATACTGCCGCCTGGGCCAGCCGGAAAAGTCCGCAGTTGCTGAACACGCTCTTTCCCACGACGATCACCGGGTGATGTTTGATGAAGCCCGTGTGTTGTCTTCTGTCAGGGGTTACTTCACTGCCTGCATCTGGAGTCCATCCATATTCATAAGAATGCGTCCGTCGCTATGAACCGCCGATCCAGTGGTCCAGTGGTGTACGGAGCAGCAGCTAGTCGTGCTCCGGTGGTCGCAGTGTCCGGGATGGATGGATGCACGGGCGTCTTGCGCCCTAATTTGTGCGCGTTGTCCAGGCCTAAGCCTGATGAACGCCAGGTGCCAACAGTTCAGCGCGGTCGTTTGCTCTGCTCAAGGATGTTAAGGTGCAGTCCGCGGGTCCATGATAAATTAACATGGCCACCACGGTGGCAAGCTAGTGCTTTGCTTCAGCCAATTGTCCGGCCAAGGCGCGACACCATGGTCCCCTCAGGGTAACCTTTGGGAACGGGGTGACACACTGGCGAGGACAAGAAGCTCGAGCGCCCTAGGGCGTCGGCCGAAATGGTGGGTAATGTCACCGAGACAGCCAGCTTTCACAAGGAAGGCACTTGCACAACCTCGCGGGAGCTCATGTCTCAGGTCATTACCTTACCAAATCAACAAAGCAGGTGCTGGCGGGGAACTTAATCGTGATCAAGGCTTCAGCCAATCGCAACGCCTGGTCGCGTCTCATTGGTCGCCGGGACATAGCCCACGGAAACTCAGAAACGCGCCGGCGAATACAAGAGGCTCGTCCGCCCGAAGGCAGCGGCCGAGTCGGCGGAACTTGTCACCGGGGCAGTCGGCTTTCGCAAGGAGGCATTTGCACAACCTCGCGAGATCCCATGTCCCGGATCGAGGCCCTGCCGAATCGGCAAAGCCGATGCTGGCAATAAATCTATCCATTCAATCCGCCGCAGCATGATTGACTACAGTTTCGGCAGGCGCAGGTGGTGATTGATGGTGATCGGTTCAGATTTCCAGAAGGTTGGGGGGATTCGTTTCTGGGGGTTCATGTGATGAACTTAGGGGGGGTCGTCTAGCAGCGCCCTAGGGCGCCTGACGCGGCGAGGAGGCGGAGCATTCTCCATGCTGTTAAGCCTTCGGAGGTGCGGGTAAGAGGACTCGCCTGCCTTGGCGAACAAATTCGTTGCCAGGGACCAGACGAAGACCTCTAAGGTGGGAACACGGAGACCCCGATGTACGGCGGTATTTCGCACATGCCACGGGGACCCCGTGAGGGAGCGTAGGGTCCAGTTCTGAAATGTAGTCAGCCTATGCCTGTTGGTGGCCGACAGGAGAGGCCACCAGGCGGGTGCCGCATAAGTGAGTACTGTTCGGAGGAACAGTAGATACAATGTAAGTTTGGTACGGACAGCCAGGCAGCTGTTCCGCGAAAGCATAGGTGATAGTTTGGCTCTGACGCCACGAGCCAAGTTGAGGGTTGAGGTCACGTGGGCGTTTAAGTTTAAGTGCCGATCAAGCCGAACACCTAGGTACTTCACCGTCTCGGTCCAGTGTTGATGGGTCTCCCCTCTAAGGAGAGGGATTGGCATCGGGAAATGGACTTATGCGTAAAGCAGATCGCCTCGGATTTCTCCGTATTGATCGCTACCCGCCATTTCCTTAGCCAGTCCGGAAGCATATCCAACTGGCGTTGTAACATTACGCTCGTCAGTGTCTGGGATGGATGGATGGATGGGTGCACGGGCGTCTTGCGCCCCAATTTGTGTGCGTTGTCCAGGCCTAAGCCTGATGAACGCCAGGTGCCAACAGTTCAGCGCGGTCGTTTGCTCTGCTCAAGGATGTTAAGGTGCAGTCCGCGGGTCCATGATGAATTAACATGGCCACCACGGTGGCAAGCTAGTGCTTAGCTTCAGCCAATTGTCCGGCCAAGGCGCGACACCATGGTCCCCTCAGGCTAGCCTTTGGGAACGTGGTGACACACTGGCGAGGACAAGAAGCTCGAGCGCCCTAGGGCGTCGGCCGAAATGGTGGGTAATGTCACCGAGACAGCCAGCTTTCGCAAGGAAGGCACTTGCACAACCTCGCGGGAGCTCATGTCTCAGGTCATTACCTTACCAAATCAACAAAGCAGGTGCTGGCGGGGAACTTAATCGTGATCAAGGCTTCAGCCAATCGCAACGCCTGGTCGCGTCTCATTGGTCGCCGGGACATAGCCCACGGAAACTCAGAAACGCGCCGGCGAATACAAGAGGCTCGTCCGCCCGAAGGCAGCGGCCGAGTCGGCGGAACTTGTCACCGGGGCAGTTGGCTTTCGCAAGGAGGCATTTGCACAACCTCGCGAGATCCATGTCCCGGATCGAGGCCCCGCCGAATCGGCAAAGCCGATGCTGGCAATAAATCTATCCATTCAATCCGCCGCAGCATGATTGACTACAGTTTCGGCAGGCGCAGGTGGTGATTGATGGTGATCGGTTCAGATTTCCAGAAGGTTGGGGGGATTCGTTTCTGGGGTTCATGTGATGAACTTAGGGGGGGTCGTCTAGCAGCGCCCTAGGGCGCCTGACGCGGCGAGGAGGCGGAGCATTCTCCATGCTGTTAAGCCTTCGGAGGTGCGGGTAAGAGGACTCGCCTGCCTTGGCGAACAAATTCGTTGCCAGGGACCAGACGAAGACCTCTAAGGTGGGAACACGGAGACCCCGATGTATGGCGGTATTTCGCACATACCACGGGGACCCCGTGAGGGAGCGTAGGGTCCAGTTCTGAAATGTAGTCAGCCTATGCCTGTTGGTGGCCGACAGGAGAGGCCACCAGGCGGGTGCCGCATAAGTGAGTACTGTTCGGAGGAACAGTAGATACAATGTCAGTTTAGTACGGACAGCCAGGCAGCTGTTCCGCGAAAGCATAGGTGATAGTTTGGCTCTGACGCCACGAGCCAAGTTGAGGGTTGAGGTCACGTGAGCGTTGAAGTTTAAGTGCCGATCAAGCCGAACACCTAGGTACTTCACCGTCTCGGTCCAGTTGATGGGTCTCCCCTCTAAGGAGAGGGATTGGCATCGGGAAATGGGCTTATGCGTAAAGCAGATCGCCTCGGATTTCTCCGTATTGATCGCTACCCGCCATTTCCTTAGCCAGTCCGGAAGCATATCCAACTGGCGTTGTAACATTACGCTCGTCCGCCAAGGCGAAAGCGAGCTAAAATGAAACATCGCGTCGTCGGCAAATAGAGATAACGTGACCCCGGGATAAACAGGCAGATCGTTCGTGTACAGTACATACAGAACGGGGCCGAGGACAGATCCTTGTGGGACGCCGGCGGAGACAGGGCGAACCCGAGAGAACGCCCCATCTACGCTGATCCTGAAGGTGCGATCCGTCAGATAGGATCGGAGCAAGTGGACGATAGATGTCGGGATTGGCGAATGCGCCAGTTTGTAGAGCAGGCCTTCGTGCCAGACTTTATCGAAGGCTTTGCTCACATCCAACAGGACAGCGCCTGTTGCCTGATGATTGTTGGCAGCGTCGGCTAGATAGGTGACAACCCGTACTAGCTGAAGAGTAGTCGAGTGCCTCGGCCTAAACCCAAACTGCTCCTCGCGGATGAAACCATCCACCAGGGGCCGAATACGGGCCAGGAGAAGACGCTCGAATACCTTCGAGATTACTGGCAATAGTGATATTGGGCGGTAGCTTCCAGGTAGCGTGGGCGGCTTTTTAGATTTCTGGATCATGATGACGTTGGCAGTTTTCCACAGGCGAGGGAAGTAACTCAGCCGGAGACAGGAGTTGAACAGCTCAAGAAGAACGTCAACTGCCGAAGGCGGGAGATTCTGCAACGCAGCGGCGCCGATGCGATCGGGGCCAGGGGCCTTTCTCTTCTTCAGTCGGCTTAGGACAGACGCAAGGTCATCCTCGTCGACCGAAATAGGAGGATCAATGGGGGGAGCAGAAAAGTATCCAGATAGGAAATCCCTGACGACGGCCACATGAGCCGGGTCAGAGATGCCTCTATGGACGGTGAACTGGTCCTCAATGCAGTCGGCGAAGACCTCCGCCTTGCCTTCTGCAGAGGATACAGTGCCGTCCGGGGTATTCAAGGGATGGCGAGTCCTCTTTTCGCCTTTTAGTCTACCAGCGGCTCTCCATACGGAGGCGTGGTCGACTTCCAAGGACTCCAAATAGGAGTCCCATCGATTCGCGTTTACGTCAAGCAGAAGCTGCGAGACGTGTTCCGACTGGGCTCGAAAGCGCCGTCTAGCGGCAGGATCACGGGTATGGTGCCATCTGCGGCGGAGCTGGCGCCGTAAGCGGATGGCTTGGAGAACTTCCGCAGGAAGGTCGGAGCGTTTATTACTCACCGGAACAGTGTAGGTGTTTTTATCCATTGCAGACTGGACAAGGTCCTGGAGCTGATGTACCCGGAGATCCACATCGTCACAAGAGACGAGTGGATCCGGAGGGACAGATGGCAACTGCCTGGCCAGATCATCGTGGTAGGATCGCCAATTGACTCTCCTAACAGGATGATCGGGAAGTCGGGGTGAGACCGACGGCAGCAAGACAGTTACAAGTAGGGGGTCGTGATCGGACGATAGGTCCGACACCGCGCTGACTTGTAGATGAAAGGGGATGGCCTTGACAATTACGATATCAAGGACATCCGGCGGATAACCCGCAGTGGGAAAGTGTGTCGGTTCGGACGGGCCGATGATGAGGACGCTGGGATCATCTTCGACAGCCCTACGGAGAGAATTGCCGTAGGGGTTTGACGTTCTGCTGTTCCAAGAGGGATGCTTGGCATTAAGGTCTCCGGCTACGATGGTTGGGAGATCGCTGTCCAGGAGGGCGTCCCACTCCTCATGCGGTGGAGCTCGATGGCCGGGCGGGAGGTACGCAGAAACAAAGCGCACCTCCAGGCCGGCTACATCCAGCGCCACAGCACATGCTTCGATGAGGGTAGTTTCAGGGGCAGGGAGTTCTCTATGAGAGTGTCGCCTGTGGACTAAGATCGCCACTCCGCCAGATGCTCGGTGGCGATCGGGACCATTCCTGTCTTTCCTGTAGCAAGCATAGGCTGGCAGGGAAAATCGCCGGTTAGGGGCAAGATGAGTTTCGGAGAGGAGTACGACATCTGCGTCGTACTCGACAAGGAAAGCTGCCAGTTCGGCCCGACGCGCCGGAATGCCATCTGCATTCCACGCGACGAACCGGAACTGTCTAGCCATGGTTAGATGAGGGGACGATCAGGGCGATCAGCGATGTTAGGATCGCCATGAGTATTGTCGGGACATCCCGAGCAGCAAGAATTTTCGGAACAATGCCGCTGACCCAGGCCATCAGCTGAGCCTCAGTGACCAGTGGTGATCCACCGGCCTCAGGGGCCTGACTAGCCGGCTCTGGGGCCGCGGAAGGTGCAGATGCCGCCTCCAGGGGAGGGTGGGCAATTGGAGCTGGCTGCTCGGGGGCTGGCGAGATTTCCATGGAAATCGCAGGGGCCTGGGCAACAGGAGCAGGCTCCTGGCCGGGTAGTTGCTGGGCAGCCGGAGGGGCGTTGTTAGCCTCCGGGTATAGTTGTTTTGCCACAAGTGGTTTTCGATTCTTGCGCTTAGCGCGCCGTTTCTTAGGCGGCTGGGTCTGTGAGGGGGGTACTGCGGGCGTTGCCGCTTGAGGAGAAGGCACTCCGGCAGGTGCTGAGGTTCTGGGGGCCACAGTGGGCGCCGTAGCGACCGCTGCAGCGTATGTTATGGTTCCTCCAGCGGCAGGAGCCGCAGGAAGAGCCGTAGATGCTGAGGCGGGTGGTTGGACTGCCGCCCGCTTCGAGGGTCTAGGAGCTGGGCGAGGAGGTTCAACCTGACGGTTTTGCTCCCGCTGCTGTTTCTTTAGGGCCTTCTTAAAATGATTACAACCCCTAAAGTTAGCCGGGTGGCTACCTCCGCAGTTGCAGCACGTCGCGGGTTGAGGCTTCACAACGGTACAATTCTCGTTGTGGGCCTCGCCGCAGCGTACACAACGCGGCGGCATCTTACAAAAGGCCGATGAGTGGCCGAATCGCTGGCATTGAAAGCACTGGGAAGGCCCAGGCTTACTACTAAATGCCCTAATCTGTACCCTGAGGCACAGAATGGTTTCCAGGTTATAGACTTCTGCGAAGGAACCAACCTTCTGGATCCTGATGTAGAAGGAATTACTTTTCCTTTTCCGATCACCGGATAGGAGAGGGACAACGGAGGTAGGGTAGAAACCCTTCTCCGCCAGATCCTCCCAGATCCACAAGATCGGTGTGTCGTGGGGAATCCCGGACACCACAATCTTGAGTTCCCTCTCCTCAGGGAGGGGGAAGGTGTGAAAAGCGCGACCGGAGTCGGCCAGGAATTTCTGGCAAGCCCGAAAGTCCTGGATCGACTTCGGAAGCAATCGAATGGACGAGCCTTGGCTTTTGGCCTCAACTCGCCCAGACGGCACTACTAAATTCAGCTCCCGTAGGAGGGTATGCCAATCGGTGCACTGAGGCACGACAATCGGCGGAATCTTGGGTTGCTTAGGTGGGGTTTCTGGTTCCGGTACTATGTTACCAGGGGAAGGTGACTTGCGACCTGCCGACTCTGCAGCCACGCCTCGCTTCGCCGGGACAGTCCGTTTTGGGGAAGTCGGCCTGCTTCCACCGCTACCTCGCCGTTTCCGGCTACGCACGGGCTGGAAGCCGTCCTCCGTCTCCATCTCGGAGTCCGACGACAACGTAGCGCCAAGGGCTGCGGCATAGGCAATGGATAGTGGGTCCTGGGAAGGACCAACACAAGGCTGGTCCCTCACGGGAGGGACAGATGTTTCATGCTCCTTAGCAGAAACAGCAGAAGGCTGGGCCTGCGAAGGAACAGAGGATTGGCGACCCTTAGAAGGACCAGCACAAGGCTGATCCCCCGCGGGATGGTCTGATGCTTTATGGCACTCTGCAGGATCGGAATTACGCCGGGCCTGCAAAGCTGGAGTTGGTTGGTGGTCCTTAGCAGGACCAACTGAAGGTTGGTCCCGCGAAGAATCACCAGATGCTCGGCGGGCCTTAGAGGGACCTTCGCCGCGGACAGGTTCAGAATTTGGAGCGGGACCAGCAGAAGGCTGAACCCGCGAAACTTCATTAGATGCTGGGTCTTGGATGGGACTATCGCCGCGGACTGCAGGGATTCTTACCATTGGGCCATCTGTGGAGCTTAGCATTACGCTTCGCAGCACAGATGGCTTCAGCAAGGGGGCTACCCTGCCCTCGGATTTATTATGGCCCTTATTAGGACCACAACTCTCCGCGGACAGGGGCTCCCCTTGGTCTCGTCCCGACATCGCCGTCGCCAACGGGTGTCGGGTACGCTCTTGGGCGGGGGAGAGAGCAAACTCCCGTTCCGAACCGCACTAGCACTTTGTCACTGGCACTCACCACACTCCGGCACAGAACACCGCGCACAAAGTAGGAGCAATAGCCCGCACACGAGACTTCTCGCGAACTGGCCGAAATTCTGGCCCACTCGAACTAATCCGATTTTTAGCCAAATGGCTAGGTCAGGAAGAGGATTTTGAGGTTAGGAATTCTGTTCTTGTCGTTTCAATCGCAGGAAGTAGAATGAGTGTCTGGGTGATACCCGATGACTGCATGTTGCCTTGCTGTTACCTTGGCTAGCGATCTCGCGCTTTCAAAGGAATGGAACCTCCATCAATTTTATTTTGGAGGGACAGGATGTTCGATTTTTCTTGGACCCTGGGACCTCGAAGAGACCCGTGACGGCTGAATGGGGGAGACCTCGAAGACCTTTCGCTTGAGAAGCAGGAATTACCCTCCCACAACGGGTAGGGCACCCCTAGCCGCTCAGGAAATGTCTCCGAGGGCTGCCAAGCGGCAATGTCGGCTCACGGGAGAGAGCGTAGGAGGAGGCAGCGTCCACCAGAGGTGGTCCTAAGCACACCTAGGGCGAGCGCAGGCCCCCCTCTAGTCTGTCACCGAGCGCCAGCACGGACAAGAGAAAGAAGGAAGGAGGAGGGGCGTGAAAATACTTAAGGTCGGGGGGATTGGGCAGATGTTCTTTAACTGCTTATGGGGGGGGGGGGGTCGTCGAGCAAAGCTCGGGGGCGTTTGTGTCGTCTAGGTGGTGGGCCGACATCTGTGCTTAGTCGACGGATGTGGGGATGGGTCGAGACATAGGCTCGGGAGAATAGGTTGAGGGCTAGGGACCGAACGAATTCGGTAAGTGAAGGAACCTTCAACCCTCGCCTGATGGCATCATTTCTGACACACCAGGGAGAGTTGGAGATGTAGCGGAGGGTTCGGGATTGGAAAGCTTCCAAACGGGCGACAACGGATGGGCTGAGTAGTACCCAAAAGGCGGGGGCTGCGTAAGTCAGGATTGCCCTAAGAAAGAGCAAGTAGATAATGAGTTTGGCGCACAGGCACTGAACCCCGATGAGAGAGAAAGGGAAATAGTTTGGCTCTGACGCCTCTGGCGCGCTGGAGACTCAGAGAGACATGAGGTGCAAAGCTTAGGCGTCGGTCAAGAGTGACGCCCAAGTACTTTACAGTCCGTTTCCACTCGATTGGGCTCCCTTCAAGGGAGAGGGACTGGCAGCGGGAAGTTAATTTATGAGAAAAAGCGATCGCCTCGGATTTCTCCGCATTGACCACCATCCTCCACTTCCTTAGGCAGTCCGGAAGTACGGCGAGCTGACGTTGCACCAGGCCAGCTGCGAAATCAAGACTCGCTGAGGTGGCGTGGTACATAGCGTCATCCGCATAGAGCGAGAGAGTGACTCCAGGCTGAACAGGCAGGTCGTTCGTGTACACTAGGTACAGAACGGGGCCAAGGACAGATCCCTGAGGTTCGCCTGCGGCGACTGGTCGGACGGATGAGTACGACCCTTCGACGCATACCCTAAAGATACGATCGCACAAGTACGATCGGAGAAAATGAACGAATGAGGCAGGGAGGGGGGAGTGGGCCAGTTTGTAGAGAAAGCCTCTGTGCCAGACTCGATCGAAGGCCTTACTCACGTCGAGCAATACAGCGACAGAGGACAGATGCTTGTTGTAGGCGTCCGTCAAATGGGTAACAACCCGGACGAGTTGAAGGCTCGTCGAGTGCTCCCTGCGAAAGCCGAACTGCTCCTGCCGAATGAAACCATCCAGCAGAGGCGCGTACCGACCGTGCAGGAGGCGCTCGAGTACCTTCGATATGACTGGCAACAGTGAGATGGGTCGATGGTTTGAGGGGTCAATACGCAGCTTGCGAGGCTTGGGGATCATGATGATTTTCGCACGCTTCCACAGGCTGGGGAAGTAATGAAGCCGGAGACATCCATTGAACAGCTCGTGGACCAAGTTGATGAGGCTAGGGGGAGCGTGTTGTAGCGCCGCCGCTCCGATACGATCATCGCCGGGCGCCCTCTTAGGGCGAAGTCGACCAATAGCCGAGACAACATCGGCCCGGTCGAATGGGTCAGGGATGTCAGCTGGAGGGCGGGAAAAATATCCAGATAGGAAGTCTGCGACCTCGGCCGAGTGGACGGGGTCGCAGACGCCTCCGTGGACGGTGAATTGCTCCTCCATGGTTGCGGCAAAGACTTCAGCTTTGCCGGCCGCGGAGTACACAATGCCGTCCGGCGATCTGAGGGGATGGCGTGTCCTTTTGTCGCCATTAAGTCGACTCGCAGCCTGCCAGACAGACTCGGGCCGGACTTCAAGAGACTCGAGGTACGAGTCCCAACGGTGTGCAGTGGCATCAAGCAGAAGCTGCTTGACAAGGTCAGATTGGGCGTTTAGCCTGCGTTTGATAGCAGGATCCCGGGTTTGTTGCCATCTCCGGCGGAGTTGGCGCCGTGTTTGGATGGCGAGGAGCACCTCTTCAGGTAGTTGAGACCGGCGATTTGTCTCTGGGACAAGATAGGTGTGTGTGTCCATAGCGGACGTAACGACTTCTTGAAGATAGTCGGCCATACGGTCCGCATCAGCCGTAGAGGTGATGGGGGCCGGGGGGTCAGATGGCACTGTTCGTTGGAGTTCGTCATGATAGGAGCGCCAGTTGACTCTCCGTGGACGAGAGAGGGGTTGGAGAGGTGTGTCCAACAGGGGACGAACAGTGGTAAGTACCGGGTCGTGGTCGGACGAGAGGTCCGATACAGCACTTACAGTGATAGGAGTGGCCAGGTCCTTGACAATGACAATGTCAAGGACATCCGGAAGGCCCCTAGTGGGCACGTGGGTCGGTGAGTCAGGACCAATAACTGAAACCTGCAGATGACGCTGACCGTAGCTGTAGAGCGAGCGGCCACGCGGGTTCGTGACACGGCTGTTCCAAGAGGGATGCTTGGAGTTGAAGTCTCCGGCAGCTATAGTAGGTAGTTCGTGGTCGAGGAGGGCGTCCCACTCCTCAGGCGGCGGAGGCCCTCCGGGCCCGGGAGGAAGGTACGCCGAAATTAGGCGAACCTCCCGATCCCCGATCCAGAGGGCCACCGCCGTCGCCTCCAAATACCTAGTATCTGGAGGGGGTAAGAGACGATGGGCAATGCGCCTGTGGACGAGAATAGCAGTACCCCCGCTGGGACGAGCGGGGGGTTGTAGCTGGGGCCTATCCGTGCGATATGTAGTGTACGCCGGAAGCTGAAAGGAAGCAGCAGGGTAAGGAAAGTTTCGGAGAGTAGGATGACATCTAGGTCATATTCAGTGGCAAAGTTAGCCAATTCGGCTCGGCGAGACGGAACGCCACACGCGTTCCATGCCACCAGCCGAAGAGGCCTAGACATTGAGAGGCAGGAGAGTCATGAGGGAGGTAAGAATGGTGACTAGCAGAGACTGGACGTCCTTGGCAGCCAAGATTTGAGGGATGAGGGTCTCAACCCAGACACGCAAACGATCGGCAAAGGTCGGGTCCGAGGACCCTTCCTCCGTCGATGGCGCCTGCGGCGTGGGCGGGGGCACTCGATACATGATACCATTATCGGGCCGAGGTGTAGTTGTAGGCTGCCGAGGCTCTTGGGGAGCTGGGGCAGATGCTGACCTAGTTGCAGCGGGCTTGTGCTGCGTGAGGATGGTGGTCGATGACTTTTTCTTCTTTGGCGCGGGTTGCTTTCGCGACGAGGCCAAAGGAGGGAAAGATGCATCGGAGGCGGCGGCTGCCGCGTAACTGAGCGCTCCGGCAGGCGCTGGGCAGGTCGGGGGGACTACAGCGGCTGCAGGCGCAGACGAGGTAGCCGGAACTGGGGCCGCCGGGGCGGCAGATGCAGGGGCTGAGGGTTTCTTGGGAGCAGGTGGGATAGGCTTTTGGGCCTTGGTGATGCGCTTTAGGGCGTCATGATAGTGTTTGCACTGGCGAGAGCTTGCCGGGTGTGGTTCACGACAGTTTGCACACGTGGCAGTGGCGGTACGTTCACGAGGACAATTGAACCGCCGAGGTGAAAGCATCTCCTTAAATAGTGTCTGGCATGGTTTATTTTCCATGGCCAATCAGAATCGAGAATGACGAGCTGGCTTGTCATTGGTCCGCGTGATACACCTTAAGCGGCCAAAAAGTTATAAATAGAGACAACGTAACCGTAACTCACTGTTGCTTGTTCCCAGTTCATTGGGAGACGTGTTCGGCGTGTCATCTATTCGATCACATTTTTTGCTACTGAAGATGGCCACCGGTAGTGTGGCCGAAACGTTTAGCTACAGTAGATCAAGCACTCGACCACGGTCTTTCAGCCCGGAAGTTTTAGTTAATCATAATGACACCGGCCGTGAAAGCCTACGTACTAAGATTAAGAACCTCTACGGGGAGGAGGTTTTCAAGAAAATTAAAAAGCTGGAGACGCTACGTAAGAAGAAAGCCAGTCTGCTGTGTTCCTTGGCCTTTTTACTTCGCTGTAGAGACTCGGGAACCGTTCCTAGGTTCCTACGACAGAGACAGATTTTTAACACGCTACAGGCCAATAGGATATACAGGAGAACGGAAAATGCCATGCTGCGTGAGCGCATACACCACACGAGGAAAGAGTTGGCACTAAATGATCAAGACCTGTTGAAGCTGCATTTACATCTCAGCAGTTCCCTCCAACGACATGATTGGGAGATGTTGGATGGGCTCACATATAATGCTTTCGAGGCGTGTTATGCCAGTTCCAGCCAGAGACAGCGTGACAAATTCGAGCGTTTTGGTTCCCAGAACATCAGGGGAAGAGTACAAGATCGTGACAGGATGGTTGTGAATCTCTCGAACCGTCAACTAACACCACACGAGACCTCGGTGTTAGCCAATGGTGAGAAGTTTGCGGTTACCCGAAGACAGTACCGGTGGAGGAAATAGTTGCGAGCGTGGAGGCAGGCATCCGAGGACTACACCGAGACCAGGCACATGAAATATGATTGGAAGCTTCTAGGGCCCTTAGAAGGGCCGCTCCGCCAAAATGCAATCTTCTGTCGGCGGAGTTGCGAGCCTTGAGGGAATTGAGAAGGGATGACTCCATTGGCATTGTGCCGGCGGATAAGGGGAGCGCTACTGTGGTCTTGAACACCGAAGACTACCAGCGGAAGATTGAAGGTTTATTAGATCCGGCCACTTATCGGAGGCTGAACAAAGATCCGACTACTACTGTTCTAAGAAAAACGGATTCTTTGGTTAAGCAATCTTCTCTGGCGTCTGATGTGAAGACGGCCGTCCGGTGTTCGGAGGCCCTTCCCCCTCGGCTCTATGGTTTACCGAAGATCCATAAGGAAGACGTTCCGCTGAGGCCCATCGTCAGTGCTATTGGCTCGCCTACGTACAACTTGGCAAAGCACCTCACTGGATTGCTCAAGCCGCACATCGGGCAGACGGATTCTTTCGTCGGGGACTCTTCTGATTTCCTCCGGAGGATCCGGGAGTTGGTGCTGGAGGCTGGCGACGTGCTGGTGAGTTTTGATGTGGTCTCTCTTTTCACCATGGTCCCTGTTCAGCAGGTCTTGGGGTATATAGGTGACCTGTTCTCGGCGGACATCACTGCTTTGTTCCGGCAGGTCCTAACAACGACCTACTTCCAGTGGAATGGCGGCTTCTATGAACAGTTGGATGGCGTCGCAATGGGAAGTCCTCTCAGCCCTGTGGTTACGAACTTCTACATGGAGAAATTTGAAGAGTTGGCAATTTCATATGCGCCTCTGAAGCCGAAGTGTTGGCTGCGGTATGTGGACGACACTTTCGTGGTCTGGAGCCATGGGGATGAAGAGTTGGAACGCTTCCTTGGACATCTAAATGCTGTGCACCCGCGCATACAGTTTACGATGGAGCGTGAGAGTGGTGATCAATTGGCTTTTCTGGATGTGTTGGTCCTGAAGAAGAGGGCGGTGCTGAAGACTCTGGTAGACCGGGCAAAAAGAATCTGTGAGCCCCGGTATCTCGAAGATGAGTTTCGGCATCTCGAGGAAGCACTGCAGTCCAACGGCTATTCTGCTGCGGAGGTTAGGAGAGCTGCCCGGCCGAGAAGATCTGGTAGGCCGGACGAGTCGGTGTCGCCTGAGGTTGTTGGCTCTGCTGTCTTGCCCTACATCCGTGGCGTGACTGACCGCATCGGCAAGTTGCTGAGTAAACGGGGCGTCAGGACGATCTTTAAGCCAACCAAAAAGATCCAACAGTTCCTGCGACCGGTGAAAGACGCCAGGGATCCGCTCTCGTCGTGCGGGGTGTACAGTATTCCTTGTACGTGTGGCCAGGTCTACATAGGCACCACGAAGCGTAGTGTCCGGACGCGCCTCTCTGAACATCGGAGATACTGCCGCCTGGGCCAGCCGGAAAAGTCCGCAGTTGCTGAACATGCTCTTTCCCACGACGATCACCGGGTGATGTTTGATGAAGCCCGCGTGTTGTCTTCTGTCCGGGGTTACTTCACTCGCCTGCATCTGGAGTCCATCCATATTCATAAGAATGCGTCCGTCGCTATGAACCGCCGAGGTGAAAGCATCTCCTTAAATAGTGTCTGGCATGGTTTATTTTCCATGGCCAATCAGAATCGAGAATGACGAGCTGGCTTCTCATTGGTCCGCGTGATACACCTTAAGCGGCCAAAAAGTTATAAATAGAGGCAACGTAGCCGTAACTCACTGTTGCTTGTTCCCAGTTCAGTGGGAGACGTGTTCGGCGTGTCATCTATTCGAACACATTTTTGCTTCTGAAGATGGCCACCGGTGGTGTGGCCGAAACGTTTAGCTACAGTAGATCAAGCACTCGACCACAGCCTATCAGCCCAGAAATTTTAGTTAATCATAATGACACCGGCCGTGAAAGCCTACGTACTAAAATATATAAATATTTTTCTCCTTTGGAAAATTGTTTGCCCCTCCTTGAAAATATGTTGACCACCCTGATGGCTAGTTATTTACTAGCCTGAGTGGAATATAGCGTTATGACATGGATCAGAGTGGTGGGTGTTAAACAGGAGACACAAATGTATTAAGGAAGAAATGTTTTGCTGAGAGATTTATAATTATACGGGTGAACAGAATAGTCGTTCCGGAAATCAGAAGACAAATGGAAAGAAAGAAATCAAGACTCGATTTTAAAAAAGAAAATGACTAGTATAGTATTGACAGGAAAGACTTTGATAACACTATAGACATCCCTCGGCCCCTCGCAGCGAGAGTCCAATTTCATTACAGGAATCAGTTCGCAGCTACATTTAGCTAGCTCTTCGTTTGACCTACAGACATTTCATCCAAAAGTACAGTCCTTCTCATGAAGGTTGAGGGTAGTCTTTAATCCACCTGACATGGTGGTACCATTTTAGCGGATACGTAATTTCTTCAGAACTCAAGCATCCACTTATTTAATTAATATTTAAATGATTTTAAATACAAATTTTAGGACATGGAAGTCATGTATGGTTCTCCATACCAATTTTTAATTACAGAACATATTCTGAAAGTATTTCCATTATTTTGTAAAATACCTTGTGGACATCATATGTCTGGAGACAGCGTATTGCTGTTTCTTTTTACCAATTTCTTGATGCAAAAAATGCTCTTTCTCTTATTCATAAGCTTTTCATCATATGTTTAATGTTTGACTCTTTATCACCCACAATGAGCCTCAGATGAGTCACAGGAGTGAATATGGAAAGACCCATCAAATATAGTGGCCAACCGAACATACTACATCATTTTTTTTTTTTTTTTTTTTTTGCTTCAACCAAGATGGCAGTGTACTGGGGTGTCATGAAATGGGATTATACTTTCCAGTTTATGCTGTGACATGATGAAAAAGTTCTGCAATTGCAGTAAGCACTACATCGCTTGCATAGTATGGTATCTCTGGAGATTAGGAGAGGGAAACTATAAAACAAGACCAGGCTTCAGAGCTGTACAGAAACTTCCAGCCTAGAAGAAAACATAAAGCCTGTCTGTCAGGATGTGGGTTTGAACAATGAGCCACCAGCTGATTATCCATTAAAAAAAAAATTAAGTTGTGATCTAACAGACTGGCTAATTCTATACAAATTAACTTATAAGAGTTCAAATAAGTACATGATGAAGAGAATGGGGTAACATACCATCTCCCTTAAAACCAGAGGTACGCCAAATGTTGACAGATGTATAAGAAATAAGAAATACAGATTGTAGAAGGAAGAGTGAAATGAAATGGAGAAACTTTATGCAACAACTGTTATTTGACAAATATTCTCAGATTTATTCTCACAACAATAACAATGTTTAGTACATTTAATTAATTTGTTTTTCAAAATCTTACATAGGTAACATTTCAATATTTATTATGACACTTGTAATATGTGTATAAGGTGATGACAAATATTCACATATTCCATCAAAAATTTATATTGTATAATACAGAAAATAAATCCACTATCCTTATACGTTCACATATAAAATTAAACCATTATCAACATATAATAACAGTATATATTTGTAAAGTTACAGTCCATCATAGGTCCCTTTGCATTGTTTTACACACAAGGCTGTGTGCTTAAATCTGATTCACCTTCTATGGCAAGGAGTTTATGTTCAACATGTTTTGTTCATCCCCATACAAATTAAATTACTGCCTACTAACAGAGAGCTCATACTACTGTATGTCAATAGGTTCTCTGCAACCTTCTCAATGCCCATGGCATTAAGACAACTTTGACATACTGTACTGACAAAACATCTTAACATTTAGCACAGATTTCCATACACTCAAGCCTGCAAGAAGTAAGTAAGCATGCTGATTAACCACTGTGGGGAAAAACAATGTGTGTGTGTGTGTGTGTGTGTGTGTGTGTGTGTGTGTGTAAAACCATGCTCAAACTTATGATTCTATGCTTGTACAAGTATATACTTTTTTGTTTTTTTTTTCTGTTTTTAAAAGTACAAGTATATTTTATTATAATAAGTACATTTTTTTATCTACCGCAATCATTATAATTTATCAATTAAATGTTGTCCTTGTTCAATTCCATAGTGAATTTCATTCCCTAACTGATAAGCCCATGCCATCCGAGCTGAAGTGAATGATACTCCTACGTCACCTTGGTTCGACAGAGTGATTGCTCCGGCCGTTTTACCTACTCTCTTCGTCATCCCTTCACAGCTCTTTTTTGTTGCATCTTGTGCAGATTTACCTTAAAAATAATTGGCAAAGTGAGTAACTTGTTCCTAAAAAAATTAACATACTGGAAAAAATAACAAAATAGAGCACAGATTAACAAGACATCATTAAACTGTAATCCCAAATTTTAAAAACAAACATAAGCCATCACAGATTTAATTTTTTGGAAGTAACTTTTCACCTACATCAGAAATCAATAGCCAATGATGTTTTAGTAATACCAATATAGCTGGAACATTGCTTAAAAAAATAATTAATATATGATGGCTAACATCTGTTTATAAAATCATAATATAAACATTCTGTTACTTTTAAAGTTTAATGAACATCAAAATCAGGCACAGTTCTAAGAGAGATGGTTCTACACATAGCAATGCTTTTTGAAATATTAAGTGGAAAAAACTGCAGTAATAGCAAATTATTACTGCTAACAAATTTAAGGGAAAGCAGGGCTTGGTTGCCAGGAAGAGACTGAATAATCTAAATCAGTTTCACATTGGTACTTTAAATCAGTAAATTTTTTCATACAATGTACATGCATTGTAACAAACAATTAAGAAAAGCTTTTACTTATCTAGATATGCTTGTCACCAATGAAAATGATTTGGAAGAGGAAGTGCAAAGATGTCCCTGCTCTTAGGACCTACTTTAAGTCAAACAGGTATTTTAGTTCTAAACTGTTATTAAGAGTAACAGAGAGCACACAAGAAAACATTAATTATCCTAGTTTTATCGTATATTTTAAAAAATATGGGTTTTGGGCACAAGCAGTAAAAACACGCTGAAAGCATTTGAGAGAAAATAAATTAAGAATGTGGAGAGCAATGGAATGAGGAATTTGAAGAACAAGAAGCAATGAAAAACTATGCTTTATTGTAGGATATGACCTCTAATTCTTTTGATTTCATAATCCAAAAGATAAAGACAAAGACAGCTTAAGTGGGCTAGTGATGTACAGATGGACAATCCAAACTGTAAATTGTCTGACATAGCAAAACAGTTTGAAGTGAGATTCAGGAACACACAATTGGAAGACAATTGCAATGGACAGAGATCACTGGTGAGATCTGCTTCAACTGGCCAGGATTCGACCACGGTTGTAGCATCTGATCAGGATATGGCGAGGTAAAATGATATTTGCAGGATGACGACAAACTGGAGAAGGAGTAGCTAAAACTATGATGGTTTTTCATTGTTTCCCAGTATAGATCAATTTTCTTATTAACATTATGTGTACAAAAGACAGATATCAAAATGGGAAAAGCTACATACACACCTGTGCTCATTGCGGATAGTATTCTGTGAGCGAGATTGTATCTCATTATGGATTCACCATATCCTGTTGTTGAAACAGCCCCAACTTCATCATCAGCATAACCTCCACAACCCAGCAGAGGTGTGTCACCAATTCGTCCTCGGTATTTACCTGTAATGCCACCAGTTGATGTTGCCGATGCTAAATGTCCAGTTGAATCTATAGCTACGCAGCCTACAGTACCAACATCCCCTTTAGGTCTGCAAAAACAAAAAAAATTATAAAATCATTTTTATGCAAAGGAAAATAAAAAAAAGCTATTAAATGACAACAGTTAATAGTTAAAAACTGATAATAGTTAAAAATTCTGTGTTGTGAATGTGTTATGGCAGTTATATATTGTAACAACTAGATTCGATCTGACCTGCAAAATGTGTACAATTGGTATGTGTTTTGTATGATTAGTGCGTTCGCCTCGCACCGGGTCGTTACAGTAATTTTGATGGCTAGCGATGTTCGTAGTGTAGATATGATCACCTGTATACTACGGCAGTAACCTTACCTGTTATTCTTAGGGGGTGTGATAATCCCGGGTGGCGCCAAGTCGTTTTACAAAACAACTAAAAATTACGTTTAAACAAGTTATCAGCATTGCGGGTTGGTGCATTCAAATAGTTCCCGCTCGCACAGCCGTCCCAATCGTCGCCTCTGCGGTGTGAATGACAACCTGTTTACTGCTATGATTTATTCTTAAACACAAGTAATTATTATATAGCACTCCCTATGAAATGATAACGCTGGTTACTCCCTGTAATAAATATTTTTTAATGGGTAATAACTGAAAACATTTACATTTACAATAAAATAATTATCAATTCGCACCGGCTGATTACATGAGATCTTGCCTTCAGGTTTGGCGAAGTGATTTAGAAACCATTTAACCTTGCGTCGTTGCTTACATTAAGCGTATTACAGTTATTATTGGTTTTCCAAATTGTGGATCCTTTTGGCTATGAGTTAAAGAACTCCAATGGTTACAATAAAAATATAAATTACCTTAATCTACGTGTACATAAAGAGTAAAGTGTGCTGTTACAATCTGTTGTGTTGTGTCGTAAAAGTGTTCCGTAAGTTCGTGTTTAATTCTTAGGTTATATCAATGTTAACAAAGTTTCTATTAAGTTTTAATTTGCTCAAATATTCTATGAAAGAGAAATATTGTTTCTACAGTTTGGTAAATTTACCTTTCAAAATTATTTAAAGTGATTAGGGTTGGTGGAAAATAAATAATTGGATAGTACTTAACACCTCAACGTGTCTAGGTGCCTTCGTAGTTTATTCGAGGTAGGATTTGGCTGCATAAATTCAGTTTTCATGGATTTTGGGCTTCACTAAATGTGGCGTCTTTTTCGTCATGGGTTTTGACATTCTTTTCGAGGATAATTTCTATTTAATTGGTCTTGGGTCTTGAAATATCTGCTACAGCGATCATCTGCTTCTTCAATGATCGAGTTCAGGAACTTTGAATAACTATTTGCATGATTTACACAGAAAAAACGCTCTTCCAAATTTTTGCATCTGCCTTGGCTTAATGACGCTTCACTTCTTGTTAATTTCCAACGGTATTTTTGTCTTCAACCGCCGTTTCCATAGTAACGGTATTATTCTGATTGGTTGATTTTGAGATGATGTATTGTTATCAAAATTCGAATTCTTCGTATATCTTCTGATTACTGTTATTCCTCCATCTTCCTTCCTGGTTATTAAATATTGTCACTATAGTATTTATTCTCGTTCATAGATTATTTTGATACCCCACAAGCTTGGGTAATTTCAGATTTTAAGTTTTTACAATTATGTTAATGCTTGTTAATTACATTTCTTTTTGTATGATAACGCCTATTACAATATTTTGCGTTATAAATGATTTACAATTTATTCTTGGTGATTCCTTCACCTCAGATTTTCTAAATTCTTATTCAATTTGTTATAATTTTTGGTTGTTTGGTTCTGACAGTTAGGTTTTTTCTAGGCCTGAGTAGCCATTATAATAATTTACTTATTTCGTTCAAATCACATTTTGGTTCAGCCTATTGGGCTTTACTTTGTTATTTTTATTGGTTGTGTTGTATTTTGAGTCTGTTGGTGTGTTGTTTACTTGTCAATATTGCTTTCTCTATTTTAATCTTTAAAACATAACATTAGGCTTATGGACTGCAAATTTCAGTCGGCCATATCCTATTCATAACATTAACATGAACAATTTTTTATAAGTTATTAGAGTTGTTATTTTGATTAAGAAATATCATCACTCCCTTCTAACTTATCCTTATTTGCTAACTTTTTTGTTTATGACACAGATTATTTGTGTTGTGATAAACAACATCACTTTCTATTAAATTAATAACAGTCCTTTATAATTTAGGTGTCTTTGTTAGTTTTTGATTTCTTAATCTCTAAACAATTTTTATATTCCCTCCATGGTAACACCTTCAATTTATTCTATTCTGGAATCCTCCCTTTTTACTTACTACCGGCTATAATTAAACTTAACTCTATTGAACATCTTTTCTTAAATAAAAAAGTCATCATCACTTCTAGTGTTTACTATACCTTATTCTATAATTCACACTTACTACTATTTTTCATCAGCTATTTATTCACTGTTAATTTCCAACCTTTATCTTACCTTCACTTGTAAATTATTTATTGTTGATTATAACTTCACTAGTGTCACACTTCACTTTGGGGTTCTTACACCTACACTATTGCACTGTATCACTGTTTATATTATTTGTTTTATAGTGGGTGATCCCTATACTTATTTCTCTTTCATATCCTTAATACTAATGACAATTAATACTTACTAACTAATAACAATTTTTATCTGTGGTTTAGGTTGCCTTTTTAATGGGTAGTAACCGTTATCTCTCCTTTCTCCGGATAATCATTGTTTTGGTTTCAATATCCTTGTTGAGTGCTTTATTATTTGTTTTGTGAACCATTATTGGTTTTCACTTCTGCTTGTCTCCCTCCTTCTTCATTTTCCTTATTTGATTAATACGTTGGGTTTTTTCATCCATTTCTTTGGGTATTTTGGGGTCGTTTAAACCCATGAACTTGTTTCCTTTTGGGTTGGGTTTATTACTTTCTTATTCTCGTTGGTTATTTGTGTGGTTCCCTTCTTCATTTGTTTCTTGTTGTTGGGTCAATCACTTGGGTTAGGTCAAAGTCGTCGTATGTCGAGTCATATTCCTTATATTTTAATTAAATCAATCAGTTTATTTGGTAAGAAGTATTTTTACATTTATAAATATATTTTTTATCCCTGGTACTGGGTTGGCTATTTGTGTCGTGACAATATATAGCGTTGGAATACAACACTACATGGTTTTGACTTGATATGGTAGGTTAGGTAAAGATACCATTTGAAGACCAATCAACCTCAAACTAAAGTCACAATAAACAGCTGTCTTAGAAATTCAGCAATAATTAAGTCAATATCAAATCACATGGAAAATTATGAAAGAAAACAAGTGTGCGTGCACACACACACACTTTTTGCATTCTTCCTTTTCAGTCTTCTCACGTTTCAATAACTGTTCTAGTGTCTTCCTCAGGAATGTGTCTTATGTACTGCAATGAGCACCAGCTTTCAGCGTGTATTACTGTATCTTGTTGATGTTGGTTCCAAAGCATTTTCTACATTGTGTTAAGGCTCTTACTGTCTTCTCTGCTGTTGAGACAGTTCAGTCATTCCTGTATTTCTGTGGTTAATGTAAATTATTTGGATATGTTAGAGATGGTGGTTTTTGTTTTTTTAATTCATTATTATTAGTGTATCCTTTAGGTTTATAGTAATGTAAAAAAAATGTCTCCTATCTTCACCAATTTGATGTCTTCTTTTGTGCGCCATTGGATTTTCTGTTGGACTGGTTGATGTACATCCTGTTGTAGTTGGTGCAAGACAGTCAACCGACAGAAGATGAACTTGGCAGCAATGCAATATAAGTTCAGTTTACCTGTGATGATTGCCTGACCCTGTACCATACAAAATATCAACTACATCAGCAATATCATTGAGTGCTTCAAAGATCAGCAGAAAGAACCTGCCAACTATTGTGGACTTAGTTGTATTGGTGAATGATCATCCAGGTGTTATAATTTTTCACTGATGCCTGTTCATTTTAAAACTGAACTGCCATTCAAAACATATGCTATAAACCTGCTGAATTATATCAAGTGTCTCTGTGGTACGTTTACTGAGTTTACCATAAAGTTATAAAGGGTACTCCCCATTAAGATAGTCAAAATGCACCTTGAAACCAATCATTTTTTTTGACTAAGTAGGTATATTACAATTGTAATCACATTACACTACACATGGTTCCTAGGTTCCCGTCTACCCCCTCTACAGAGAGAGGGTGAAAAATTGACTTTTTTCAATGTTTATTTTTTTCTCAATTTCTATGAAACGTAAAGTTTCCAAAAATTTTGAACACATTTTTGCACCAAAAGCAATAAACTAAAAAATTACGGACCCCATGGGATCATGGGATTGATTTTAAAAAAATTCAAAAAAGATAAATAATGCCACATCTTAAGTCCCAAAAGAGCTACAGGCATTTTTTTTGTTTTAGAAAGTGTATTTTAACAAACTTTTTATACTAACATTTTTTCAAGTGGTGGGGCAACCTCAAAAACCAAATTTTTCGGCTATTTTGAGGGGTTTTTGTTAGTCTGAAAGTAGCTACTACTTTAAATAATATTAGAAATGTAAAATTTTATTATTTTCTTTCATAATATATAATACAAGGTGATTTTTTTAAATAAATAAATTTGAATTCGTGAATTTTTGTTATTTTTAAACTTATTTTTATATTTAAAAGAGCTACAATTTATTAATATTACTCTTATGTGTGCACACATACTATATATACATAGTGTGTGTTATGTAAATTATGAAAATTCCAATCCGGTATTTATTCCTAAAAATTCAAAAACATTTTTTGGAATACAGCAGTTGCAATACAGCTGTTGGGGCTATACAGCAGTATGCCTGAGACGCGGTCAGTATCAAACGCAACATCTACACATGAACACACACAAAATGGTTAAATGCAGACTGGTTTCTCTCTGGCAGTGGTGTGACCAGGGTTGTCAAAAATCTGCAGGTAGTATGGCAGCCGTTTTACATGCGCAGATGACTTTTCAGCATGCCAACGTTTGAAAAATAAATGCACGAAATTTAAACTACCATTTTCAAGATATGTACTGACGAGAGGAAAGTTAAAGTAAATATTATTATTTTAATATTAAAAATCATATATTATGATTTTAAATGTAAATTATATAGTTCAAGTTATATATGTTATAAAAATTCATTCAATATTAACATAGTCGATACACATAATTTTGAATTTTTAAGGTTTTAGACAAATGTATCAAGGTCAGAAAATTGTTTTTCATATAGCTTTGAAAGGAATAAATTATGCTATTCTTATCGTATTATTGTATATATTTCAGAGGAACGTGTTTATGCTCTTACAAGACAATCTTGGGAAAATATCAATTCGATTCGAAATATGTTGTCATCTATGAGAAATTCTGATAATCGCAATGTAACTCAAGCTGTTGTTGCATTCTTATGCAAATTAAGAACTGGCAATTCTGATAAAATAGTTTCTGCTATACTTGGTGTTGAAGACGAGAAGATGATTTCAGGATTCATTCACTCTGTTTTACAATGTTTCAAAAGGGACGTGTTACCTAAACATTTCGGTCTTCTCTCTACTTCTAGGGAATACCTCATCACAAATCACACTGCTGCAGCTGCATATAAACTGCATACTTTAAGTAATCGTCTGGCTATTATTTGTGATCCTTCCTATATATGTCATCAAAAGAGTGCTAATAACACTTGTCAGTGCAAATCTTACAGCGTCAAAAAAAAACCTTATGTAAGCCTTTCACTATATGTACAACAGATGGATATATCATTGATGTTCCTGGACCCTTTCTTGCTACAAAGAACGATGGCCAAATTTTAGAACATTTATTATCAATTGAAAATGGACTAAGTACTGTTCTAAAAGAAGGTGATATTTTCGTTTTAGACAAAGGCTTTAGAGATGTGGTATGTACATTAAAAGAAAAAGGTTTGCTGTAATGATGTCTCCTTTAAAAGGTAAGCGTAATCAATTAACAGCAAAAGAATCTAATGAATCCAGATTAGTTACAAAACTTTGATGGGTCATTGAGGCTGTACATGGAATAATTGGACAGAAATATAAGCTTTTGCATCATCAACTGCATAATTCTCTTCTTCCTGATGCCGGTTTATACTGTCAAATAGCCTGTTTCCTTCAAAATCTCTTGATTAAATTCAGATAAAGAACAACTTGATGGAATTATCAATTGGATGAATGCTACCGAAAATGATGTAAAAACATTGGCTGAAAAAGTTGAAAATAATAACTGGAATAGAAAGGTATCACCATTTCAGTTAGTATCTTCAGATGAATTGCTCAATTTCCCAGAAATGTCATTAGACGAATTAAAAGTTTTTTTTACAGGATCTTATCAGCTTTCCCAATCTGTATCTTACTTAGCAGAAATTATAGATGAAAATGGTTCTTTTTTTGCGAGTACGTTAAAAACTAAACCAGAGATTGTTCGATTCGAAGTGAGGTCAAGACATATCAACAGCAAAACGTATAAATGCTATTTACATTATAACTCAAATAGTATTGGAATGGATGGAATCAAGCGTTATTGTTGGAACTGTGCAAATGGTAATAGAACAATTAGGTGTTGTTCACATATCGCTGCTGTTATTTATTACTTATCATATGGCAGATATTTGTCTAAAATTATATGGCCTGTAGAAGTTCATACAAAATTATTCGATTTTGAGGAAGTGCAACCAGTTATTGAGGAAGATAGTGATAAAGATTAACTTTTTACAACTTAATATTAGTTTTTAAATATTGATTATTTTGTTGAATGTAATAAATATAAATCTGCCTTTCATTTTTAAACTATTTAAAGATCTAACTTTCTACGATTGTAGTTCTGAGCAATTCTCATTACTGGCATACAAACTGTCAATTAAATGTTTTGCCATTATTATTTTTTCAAAATTAATAGGATAATACTTTTTGAAGGTATTAAAAAATAAATTACTTTAGTATATGCAAGAAATACACAGTTTTATGTCTTTTTTGATATAAAATAAATAAAAAAGTAGTCTTAATTTTTCAGAAATATCGTACCCCAATTCGATTTATAATTGGATACAGTCATGAGTTTTCTCTCTCCACCCTTCTCTCTATTTGGAGGGAAATAAAAATGTGAGACGTACCTCAGATAACATTTAAGTGATTTTTCGTCTATTAAAAAAGCCGAAAATTTAAAAATAATATTTTTATATGTGAAGAATCATATGTTACAATTCTCAGACTTCAATTACGGTAAAAAAGCGGATGAAGTAAATTAAAAATTTTGATCTTATATACATTATGCACGTGTCCATGTGTGTATAGGTGTATGTATGCACACGTAAGAGTAATATTAATAAATTGTAGCTCATTTAAATATAAAAATAACAAAAATTCACGAATTCAAATTTATTTATTTATAAAAATCACCTTTTATTATATATTATGAAAGAAAATAATAAAATTTTACATTTTTAATATTATTTAAAGTACTAGCTACTTTCAGACTAACAAAACCCTCTCAAAATAGCCGAAAAATGTGGTTTTTTGCGTTTTTAAGGTTGGCCCACTGCTAAAAAAAATCTGAAAAAATTTTAGTATAAAAAGTTTGTTAAAATACACTTTCTGAAACAAAAAATATGCCTGTAGCTCTTTTGGGACTTGAGATATAGCATTATTTATTTTTTTGAATTTTTTTTGAAAACAATCCCATGATCCCATGGGGCCCGTAATTTTTTAGTTTATTGTTTTTGGTGCAAAAAATGTGTTCAAATTTTTTGGAAACTACGTTTCATAGAAATTTTGAGAAAAAATAAACATTGAATTTTTCACCCTCCCTCTGTAGAGGGGGTAGATGAGAACCTAAGAACCATGTGTAACTTAATATTTTTACAATTGTAATATACCTACATAGTAAAAAAAAATGATTGGTTTCAAGGGGCATTTCGACTATCTTAATGGGGAGTACCCTTTATTCACCAACATGCTGTGCGAGATCGAACACATGACACAGATCGCGGAGGTTACACTTCAAGTTGACGGCGATTACACAAGGCATCGATGCATGTTAGCAATCTAACTACAAAAAAAAAGAACTAGCACAACTTAACAAAAAAGGTAGAACCAAATGGAAAACAGCGCTTTCTATTGTAGCGCGTAAAATTTATGTTAAAAAATTTACACTCTGATTAGCCGAATAACAATCGATGATCGGGTTTTCTAAATGCTTAAAATGTTTTTGAATAATTACTGCTATACTAGAACTAATTTGTTTAATACACCAAAAGAATGGCGCCTTTTTATTGATTCCTCTAAATCTAGCCTTAAGCTGTTTTGCTTCATAATGGAAATAAGCCATCAATTCCAGTAGCTTATTCAGTTTCAATGAAAGAAACTTATGACAACATGCTTGCTATTCTAAATGCAATTAAGTACGAAGAGTTTAAGTGGTAAATCTGTGGAGATTTGAAGGTAATTGCCATAGTAATGGGCCTCCAATGTGGATATACAAAGTTTTGGTGTTTCTTATGCTTATGGAATAGTAGAAATATTCAGAAAAATTTTGTAAAGAAAGTTTGGCCAAAGAGAATATCTTATGATCCAGGAGAGAAAAACATCTTGTACGACCCCTTAGTCGATCCTAAGAAGGTACTTCTTCCACCCCTACACATCAAGTTGGGATTGATGAATAATTTTGTCAAAGCTATGGACAGAGAAGGAGAGGGATTCAAGTATTTGACTGAACCTTTTTCCTCGACTTTAGTGAAGCTAAGATCAAAGAAGGTATTTTTACTGGACCTGACATAAGAAAAGTAATTCGTGACCCTGAATTTGAGAAAAAGTTAAAAAAGAGCTAGCAGCATGGAAAGCATTTGTGAAAATAGTAAAATGATCTCTTGGCAAAAAAAAAGAAAACTACAAAAGTTTGGTTGAAAATCTTTTGAAGCCTGACAAAGCCATGGGTTGCCGAATGTCGCTAAAAATACATTCATTATATTCGCATATAGAGTTTTCCCCCAAGAATTTGGGAGCAGTAAGTGATGAACAGGGAGAGAGGTTTCACCAGGATATTAAAATCATTGAGACAAGATATCAAGGCCGCTGGGATCCTGCTATGATGAGAGATTATTGCTGGTTTTTGAAAAAATAAGATGACGCCACATAATAGGAAAAAGTGATGAAAAATTAAACGAGGCCTTAAAAATTGGTGCAAAAGTATTTTTTTCTCTTTTAAAAATAGTGAAATAGATGTATGTAATAGATTTAGTTTAGTAAATAATAAAAATATTTATTGTATATTAATACATCTGGATTTGCACCATTTATTTTCACCCATTCAACAAAATTTAGGAGATAACTGTAACAAAAAAATTGTACATGATAGTTTTTTCATTGTAATTTTCAGATTCAGCGGTACAAAATACATAGGAAAAAGGATATTTTATTTGTGTTACAGAAAAAAAATATTTTTTTGTAGATCTGTGTAATAAGAATCGACTCAGTCATGGCTGACTCTACTGGAAGGCCGGAAGGTTAAAAGTGGCAACACTGGAACATGCTGTTCTTTGAGGCCGACTAGTACGATCTCTTAATTTACATATTTCAATAATCAAATCGCATCAATTTTTAATTGGCAGTTACCAGTTTTATAATTCTTTGATTTTTGTAAATTACAATTTTATTATGTAAAATACTGTTGTATTATTTAAGAAATATAGTATTTCTTATGCATATGATATGAATTCAGTAAAACAAAATTAATTCATTAGGCCTAATACTATTTCACTAATTTCTTCAACTTAAAACGTACAGTACTAAGTGCGCTCAGTCCTATAACGTAGGTTTAGCTATAAATACTCATGATTTTAGTAATGCTACGAAATTAAATCAAAATCTAACATGTTCACTTTAGCTATTATATAACACAATGCTTACAGGCCTACTTAATATCATTCATCCTTTACTTTTTAGACGATGGAAACTAACAATGCACTTCGTTCAGACAAAAATAACAATAAACAAAAATCAGTGTTACACTTTTATTATACATATTATGTACTCTATTTTAAAAAAATTTAATTATTTTGGGTACTGAAATGACATTCCTAATGTCTTGGAAAACAATTTAATTATAAGAATTGTGTCCCATAAATACTCATTACTGTCAACAAAAACAAAAGTCGAAAATTTGGTAAGAATAAAATATATACCTTACATATAAGTTTTTGAAAAATCTTCTGGACTTGTAATTACTTTTCAACCAGGAACACAACACTTAAGTAGCATTATCACTGACAAACCTACACTAAATGAATTATGTAGGCAATTTATTATGTCCGTCGACTAACGTTTTGTTATAAATTAATTTCAGAATGTTACTGCAAGTTAAAAATTCTAAGCACTTATCCTAGTTAAGCTTAATAAACTCATGCCAATTTTAGTTTAAGTTATGTTTCAATAAGTACGTGAGTTGATCAACATGTTTGAAATCAACTTATTAAACAAACAAACAAACAAACAAAACTAATAACACTGTATTATTATAAACTACAACATTAAACAGCACTACTGCACTACAAAAATTGTCACTAACAACAAACTGTAACAAGACCTTGTCAATTTTACTAGAAAGTTAACAGCTCACAACAAATGCCGCTTCAGCCACAGACGCAATGTAGCCACATTTCTACATTCTGGTCTGACACTAGAGACGGCCATGACTGAGCACAATTTTGTTAATGTAGGTGGATTGATGTGAGGTTTTGAGGCAAAATACCACAAAACTTTTGTATTTGTATGTTATATCCACATACTTCCCTCCTTGTGAAGTTAGGTGAAAAACACCTCAATCAAAAGGAAGGTAAGTATCACAAAGTTCCATGTCTTGGGTGTAAAGTATATAATGGAAAACTTACCTGTAGTGAACTTAACACTTTCAGTGCTGGCCTATTCATTATCATCATCCCTCGCACTACAACTCATTGCTGAGTCTTGATCTCCTCCAGAAGCCTTCTACAATAGTCCAGGTCTTATACAATGGTTCTCCAGTCCCTCAGTCCAAATAGTTTGGCATCATCAATCCATCGCACTATTGGCCTCCCTCTCTTTCTTCTTCCATCCAGTTGCTTCGTCAAGATTCCACTTAGTATTCCATCTTCTAATTTCTAGCCCAATTCAACCCTGATAATTTAATATATCTTATAATGTATGCATCCCTAAAGAGTGCATATAATTTCTGATTATAATATATCTGCCATCCACCTTTATCGTATACTAGACCATAAATTTTCTGCAGTATCTTTCTTTCAAAAATTACAAGACGTTTTCATGGTGACTGTCCATGTTTCTGCGTCATATGTCAAGACCGGTTTTATAAGTTTTATAGAGGATGTATTTAGTTGATCTTGATATTAATCTACTTTTCATCTGCTCTAACAGTCCAAAGTAGCATATATTTTCTGCTGAGATGCACTGTTGGATCTCATTTGTAGTATCACTATCTGTCGCCACTATTTAACCCAATATCTAAAAGTATTGACTCTTTCAAAGATGTAGCCATTAATATAAATTTCAGGTCTATTATTGTAATTTTTATCAGTCGTCATATACTTGGTCTTATTCACATTTATAACTACATCCATTTTCTTTATACTAAATTCCAAATGAATGCCTCTAGATCGAACACAATGATATGAACATCAGCTGTGAATGTCAATAACGAACTGGCTTTCTTAGTACAGTAGAACCTCGTTAACCCAAACCTCTTTAACCCGGACGTCCGGATAACCCGGACCAGTTTTGAAAAAAAAAAATTACATGTATGTTGTTCAGCGTAGTAAATGAAGACTTGTTTTACAGACAATAAATCGGTATTCTCAGTAGGTACATTACTCGAATTCACTTGCCAGCGGGCGAGTTCATTGCACTCACCCCACCTGCTGTTGCTACGCAGCAAACTGGTGACTCAACCCTCTCCTTCCCCTCCCCGCGCCTCGCACTTGACATTGACCTAGAAACAACATTCCTCAGTTGCGCTGCAATCTCGGTAGTGTTCGCGTGTTGTCCTAGCGTCACTGTCGAGGTACAGTATCGTTGTGCTGTTTCGTTAGCGTGTTGTTCGCGATGGCGACGAAACGTAAAAACATTGTTGTGACTATGAAAAAAAGGATGGAAGCATTGACAAGAATTGATAAGGGAGAATCGTTAAAGAACATTGCTGCTGAGTTTGGAGTAGGAACATCGACCGTATCTGATTGGAAAAAGAACAGAAAACGCATTGAAGACTTTTGTTTCAAAATGATTTCTAAGGACAGTTTGGATAATCAGTGTAAAGCAAAAACTGCTAAACTAGAAACTCTGGATGAAGCATTGTTTGTCTGGTTTTGTGCTGAAAGAGAACGTGGTTTGCCGATTTCTGGACCCATCATCCAACAGAAAGCATTGAGTTTGAACAAACAGTTGCCCCATGGAGACCCGAGTTTTACAGCTAGCCAGGGGTGGTTGGACAGATGGAAAAAACGGCATGGAGTGCGTCAACTTACAATCACTGGAGAAAGCTTGTCAGGTGATGTTGAAGCGGCAGAAAAATTTAAAAAAGAGTTTGAAGACTTTATTAAAAAGGAAGAACTGACTGCAGATCAAGTTTACAATGCCGATGAATCCGGTTTATTTTACCGGATGTTGCCGAGTAAAACGCTAGCCTCAAAATTAGGAGATTCAGCGAAAGGGTATAAAAAAGGGAAAGACCGCCTCACCATAATGGCTTGCAGTAATGCGTCAGGAAAGCACAAAATTCCTCTCCTTATAATAGGGAAGTCTAAAAACCCCCGTGCATTGAAAAATGTGAAACGAGGCTCATTGCCTGTCGTTTACAGCTCACAAAAAAGTGCTTGGATGGTTAGTGACATTTTCAAACAATGGTTTTTCGAGAATTTTGTGCCGTCAGTAAAAAAATATTTGAAGAACTGTAGCCTTCCCAACAAGGCGGTTTTGCTGATTGACAATGCGCCTTCGCATCCGTCTGTCAATGAACTAGTCAAAGATGACATTTCAGTGAAGTTTTTACCACCTAATGTAACTTCTCTCGTTCAACCGATGGACCAAGGAGTTCTAGAAAAAATAAAAAAAGTGTACAAAAGGCAAATGCTAAGTCAACTGGTAGAGGACGAAGGAGAGCATGGTGTGGTAGAGGTGCTGAAATCTTTTAACGTAAAGACTGTTATTTATATGATTGCGGAAGCTTGGGACCAGGTTGGAAGAGAAACTTTGATAAAGTCATGGAAAAAGTTGTGGCCTGGTGTGTGTGACTTGCCAGAAAACAATACAATTGAAGAAGAAGAAAAAATAAGTGTGGAAGAAGATTTTATAGACATTTTTAAAAATATCGATGGCTGTTCCGATGTTGATGAAGAAGACATTGACAACTGGTTGCAAATTGACAATGACGGAGGTTATAAAGCGATCACAGAGGAAGAAATTATTGCATCATGCAGTGTTACAGAAAATGAAAATGAAGAGGATTCAGACAGTGTTGATGAACCAGCTGTGGTTATGACCCATGCAGAAGCAGTAGCAAACATAGATAAATTGATGATTTATTTCGAGAGTCAAGCCGAAACATCGCCAAACGAACTTCTAATGCTAAAGCGGATGCGAGATCGCGCTGCTCGTAAGCGATACACAAAACTGAGGCAGCAAAAGCTCATTGCCTTTTTTACTACCGACTAGTTTGTACCTATATTGTGTACAGTGTAAATACATATTATGTATTTTTAGGTGAAAGTGTGCCGATAATAATTTTTAAACTCCATTAAAAATATTTTTGGTAAGTACATGTTCTTTTTTATCGTTTTTCCCTCATTCTCTGGATAACCCGGATTTTCGTTAACTCGGATCGGCCCCGGCCCCAGTTGATCCGGGTTAACGAGGTTCTACTGTACTGTTTTTATCTTTCGTAGACTAGAATCTCTTATGACTTTTTCACATGCTATGATGAAGAGTAACCAGAAAAACCACTGTCCTATCTCAAACCAGAATTAAAATCAAAGGAATCACCCATATCAGCCTCAATAATGATTACATTATTTTAACTTTCCTGTGAACTTCCCTCACTGTCATTCTCACAAAGTGGATCAGTTTTAGGGAGGATATTATTGCCATGTAAAGTTGGTCTCTATTTATGCTATTGTAAGCAGTCTTAGTCCACTGGGGTTTTTCCAAGATCTGTCATAACATGAATATTTGATCTACAGTAGGGCTTTCTTTTCTGAATCCAGACTGGTAGGGGCCAAGATGGTTTTGAACATATGGGAACAGTCATATAAATCAGCCGTCCTGGGCTATTACAAGGCCATTAATATATGAAAACTGGGCGTATTTGTAAATTTTTTATAAAATGAATAATTCATTTAACCTTTGGTAAATGATAATGATTTAACAACAAAACAATGAACACAGTTTCCTCTTTAAAACTATATGAAACATGTACGCACATCAAACACTTACAAACACTTTTGTACCAAAATAAGTTTTTGAAGTTTTTATTTAGTTTCATGAAAAAAAAAAAAATTCTTCAATGTTTGTTTTCGAACAAATATTTTGCCACTGTGATACATGTCAAATTACATAATCTACAAGTACGAAAACCAAATAACATAGATTGATACCTATTGTTTACATAGATTATATCAAACTAGAAACTTCTTCAGTTAGCCAGTAGAATGGACAACATTACACTTAATTCAAAATATACAGCTTTTTGTCCATATACAGCCACCAGTGGATTTTGTGACAGTATGACAGTCTGTGGCAAAATGGGCATGGAAACAATAGGGAAACTGCATTGCTATGAAAACAATTACAGTTTTTTTAACTATGTAATTCATGATCAAATCATAGACCAAATGAGCCATTTTAATTTGGGGGGGGGGATGGATCCTTATAGTATGTTAAGGATTAATTGGTTAAGTTCCAGACGATCTGTGGACTAATTAATTGTATTTTTGAAACCATATGTTGGGAGAGAAAATTAAAGATTTACAAAGTAACAGTGATCTCTGTAGTACTCTATGGAAGGAGTGAATTACGCACGACAACTAAAACATAAGAAAGTAAAATACTGGCCTCAGAAAACACATTTTTATGAACAATTACAATGCTAGTGTATAAAGGATGAAGATATGTTTAACCTGAATTATGTGTTACAGGTTTGTACATGACAATGGTAAGCATGTTTAGAAAAAAGACAAGGAAATTTCGATGAAACCAAAACATCGAAGCATGATAATGTTTTTAGGCTTTTGAAACGTATAATGTGCATATAACAAATATTTACTATATAACAAATATATTTCCTATATAACAAACATTATCATGTTAAAACGACAGAGACTGAAGATTTCTAGACTGTGGGGAATCGAAAGTGTGGAAGCGTTACATTTTTCGATGACGTTACATTTTTGTGGAATGACCCCCAGCCTAAAAACATTATCATGTTAAAATGTCAGATTCAAGCCTAGACTACTCATATATGAAAGTATACACTTATATGACAAAGATCATATAGGCACACCATAGGAAGCCGGCAGAGATGGTTGATAACAGAACAGGTAGCTTCTTGCATACCATGACATCATTTTTACTGAAGAAGACACTGTCTTGCCTTGCACGTTTTTAAGATGTATAGTGCATGCGGATCATACTTACCCAATTTCGGTTCTGTTTGGTTGGTGGTGATGTTTTTTAAATTCTTCTAAAGCGTCTTTTGCACTCTGTGTTATCAAATAGTCATCAGGCACCCTTGGAATTCCCATCTTGTCGACAAACTGATTAACCCCTTCACCACCAAGCACAGTATGGGGTGTTTTCTCCATAACCAAACGAGCCAGTGCTATTGGATGGGCAATATTGCGAACCAAAGTCACACTTCCTAAAATGAAAGAGTTGTTTGTATCAGCAGTGTAACTAAATGCATAATTCCTGCCATAGATCCCCCCTCTTCTTTAAAAATGCCATGAATAACACAGTGGTAAATAATCTTCTCTGCAGACTATTTCAGTAGGTATACAGATGGTATAAGACAAAATTCAATAGTTGAGAGCGTATACATACTTTAAACCCTGAAAATGTAGGTAGCCTACAGCACAAAAAATCTGAAATAATATGAAAATTAAAAAAGCAAGTTATTCAACTTTGAAATTTAACATCGTAATTGGGCTTCCTTAAACCAGGAGCCCTCTGCACTGCACGCCCATTAGTTACACAACTACTTCATATAGTCTACAAAGATGTTAAAATATGAAGAACCTGAATGTAAACTGTCTTCTTCTTACTAGTTTAGGTGTTGTTACCTGTTCCGGACTTCTATACAAACCATCTTCTGCAAAAGCTCCATATACCTCTCTTTGCTTCAGGCTTATAAATTCAAATTTGGTTAATTTGGTTAGGGAGTGTCCTCCTCTATTCTATATATATAGTACATGTAACCCTCAATTCACGTATATTTATTGTATTACTAAAAAACACTTAAGGGAAAACATAACAAGGGATTAATAGTAAAACTGAATTTATTTTACATATTTCGTTCATACATATAAGTTCACACATATTCGTATGCTGTTTTAATCCACAAGTACACTGAAACTTAGTTTATTTTTAGTTTTGCAATCTGTTTAAACTTCTGATAATGCAGCTTATCTCTCTGAAACATATGTAAGGTATACATGCAGAAGAAATCTATTATTTTGCTAGTACAGTATAACATTCGTTTACTACAAGAAATATCCAAGAGCTACTACAAGAAATAAATGCAAAAAATATACACTAAAATGTAACTTTTATTACTTTTTGGTATTTATTTATTAACTATTTTGAAACTTCCACTTACCTTCAATCTTCGATCTGGCCGGATCGCATAGAGGGGACGAACCCAATTCGTTCGACGAACTTGACAGTACATAAAACGAAATAAGGTTTTTGAAAGAATTTAACTCTCAATATTTACCATTTGAAAAATAGTAGTTTTTAATTTTTACTGTTGTTGAGCATCTTACATGTATAAAATAAAAAAATTGTTGTTCTCTACTCTGTTTTTTAAACTTGGAATGAGACTTATACATAGATGATTATTAATACAAAAAAAAACATAATTACCTTACCTTCTATATAACACAAACATACATAAATGTAAACAGCCCAGCCTGCCTTTCTCACATATATTAATTTTAATTTATTAAAAAAACCCATACCATTTTAAAACCCCACAGCCCTTACACTTTTATTAAAATGAAAACCGCCGGCAACGTGGTTCGCGCGTGCACTCATCGTTCTTGTAAATTTCTTGTTTTTTAATGTCCGAAAAACATTTGATTCAGTTCTACATTTTGGATTGACCGCGGTCACATGAATTTTTACTGTTGTTTCACTCTATTAACGGTAAAACACAAAATTTTATACGGAGCCTAACTTGGCTCTGTACCGGCCGGTACGCACAAAGTAAGACTGGGAATCGTCCTTTTTTGAGCGGCAGGAAGTTACTTGTTCATAGCCAAAGGATTTCGTCGCCGTTAAAAGTTGATTTGCTGTGTTCTATCAACTTTATTCATGAAGCATCGTGGTTATATCAGCAAAGTGTGTCGACGATCTCTAGCCACTGCTAGTCTGATGTCACTAGCAGTAGGCGGGACTTAACTACATTTCCTGTAGTTGGCTGGTTGATGTCACAAATCGTTCGCTCCAGCGCCATTTTTTACAGCGTCGTTTGTTTCTCTCGGCGTCCCAACAGCGTGCATGCTTGAGTCGTTGAGTGCGTGCACCGTCACACTTATACAGAGTTCTGAGAATTCGAGGGTGGTACAAATTCTTGGCTTGGTTACACAACAGAAACTGCGTCTTGTCTTTGTTCTAACTGTTCTACTTGCCACGTGGTCTGTTACAATGGAATTAATGTTTGTCGGAAAATAAAACTTTCACAATATTTTTTCCCAAACCCCAAAAAATGAAATAAATAAAAATACAAATACCCCATAACCGCAATAGATATAATGACCCAATTTTGACACGTTACAATACCCCCCTCCAATGAGAGTTCTGCTGTCCAGAACAGAAGAAATCTCATTGATAAAACCCCTAAGAGTACCGGTGAGGAACTGGTGCCAACAACCCCCTTGTTCTTACTCTTCATGGGTACACGACCCCCCTGGCTTGGCGACTGTGGACGCATCTGAACGAGATCACTGGACTTCTCCGTAAGAGATCCCAACACCGAAAAATCGAACAGACAAGTACCACAGCACACCTCACCTCCTAACATGCTACCCCCCAAAATCCCTGGCTTAGATTATGCCAGATCCTCAGCCGATATGTTTCCCCTTATATGCAAGCTGGGCTGCTTTTAGCAGATACTGGGCTCACACACACTCACATTACATACTGACATTACATATTATAAAATTGAAAAAATCCGTTAAAATTTATTTAAATTACAACCCATTGGTTGTTTTCAGATAAAATTGCTTCATAAATCTTGTATAAATATTAAATTATTCTCTTCATTGTTTTCTGTTTTTATTTAAAATAAGTGAATTTAAACATTTCTTATAATTAAGAACATCCTTAACCTAACATGTGATCACTTAGAATCTACTAATACAAGTCAATACAATAAATCAATAAAAATAAACATGGTTAGTACACAAACAATAAAATAATCAAAGCTTAAAAGTATTCATTACCTGGCAGGCGAAAAATCAAATTTTTTTTTTTTCTAAAAAAATTTTACAATTCACAAAAAAATTTAATTTTATTAAAAGTTTCCTTTACCTACAGAAATTATTTGAATTATATACCTATAACAAATTGAATTGACTTCCTACTACACAAGCTTAGTAGGTATATGACCTCACAGTCAGCTGATCGAAACTAGGTCAAGTCCCCAACCTTGACCCACATGTGTTATATATAAGTTCTATCTGAAAATACATTCAACATCTGTAGCATTCTAACTTGAAACACAAAACATAATAAAATAAAACATTTAAAATAACAAAATATTATTATAAACAATAATCAAATTGACATTAAGTTATTCAAAATAAACATTCTCTAACTTTACCTCTTCAAGTTCTATCAAAATTTTGTTACTGGTTTCAAAATAAAAGATTTTATATCTTTATTACAACTCTCTCTCTTTGCTTGACAATCTGATTCTCCATTACTGTGGGTGATTTAAATTATTTATTTCCTTTAATTTACTACTTGATCTGTTTACATATATAATCTCTACCCCTCTGACTCTAATACTCAACAACTTTAACTAACATGACACCCATCTCTATCAAAATATCTATCAAAACACTCTCTAACCCCAACTTATCATTAAACTCAAATCGCTACCTTCTCTCGATATATAAAAAAATATTCTCTAACCCTTTGTACTTGGGATACGTGTTCCCCCCAAAAAAAACTCATTTCCCTTATTTGGTCCCTGGATTCTACCTGAGGCGACCCCTTCCCCACTAAATCGATCCCAACCCGTCCCAACCTATCATTATGTTGCGGACTCCTACATTACACTACCCCCTACTACAAAATTGCCATCCCCAAAAAATCTCAATCTCATTACCTTACTACAGCTACAACAAAATAACATCATTAATTATAAACATCAATATATCACTCAAAACTCTACATATATTCTCCACAACCTCAATACTTCTTAAAACTCTATAACATACATTAACTCAAAACAACATTACATTATTGTCATCTCTACTATTTCAACTTTAACTTTGACTTCAACTTGGACAGATCTGTGTCCCACCAAATATTCATCACCCCAAAACTATCTTTGATTCGCTTTCACAAATTATTACTTTACTTCTCACTTTATCAAATTACTTTTCTCGTTACTTTAAAACAAGACCTATAATACACTGAAACATGACATTAAACATTAATTACTTGGAACATTTATAAACCAATATCAGTGACATTTTATTGCTGATCAGCTGATCTTCCTAACACAATGAAAACACATTTGAAAATTGAACAAATTACATGAAATATATATATATATATTTATTTATCATTACTTCTCACCTCCTTGTTTCCCCTTTTTCTGATTCTGATAATTCATATTAACCGCCTGCCATTCGGTTTAATTATTTACTTAGGTTCAAAATACACACATAATGAAAACACATATTTTTATCAATACCTATATCTAACGTACAACAATAAAATAATACATTTAAAATTATGGAATGAACACCTTATTTTGAATGTCTGAGCATATAGTTATTTAAACAGAACACAAGCATTTCTTACTGGATCAAAATTTTAGTTAGCAATCTTTATGTTATAGACTTTATAACATTTCGTGACTCATTTGGGTCACCTCCCATCCACACACTCTATTGCAAATTATGTAAGGCTGTGGCGCCTTTTCGCCTCCGCAAAGACGGCATATTTTGGAGTAGTTTGACCTCTCCGTGTCTTTGCTTCGGCTGTTACATTTTAACGTCTGAATATCAACATATTCTTGTCTATAATTAAACACCCTTAAACGGGTCTACCACCTGGCCTTGCTGTTCCTACTCGAACAGAGTGGCAGCCGCTGTTCCATAGTACCTGGATTCCCCTAAAGTTCACCCCCCATTTAATTTCTACTATATACCAATTTCAAGTCAGCTATGGTCAAGGGACTTGGTATGACCATAGCTGGCCGCTAGCCAAATCCACGATTAGTGCTGGTAAGGCAGTAATCGCCCGAAAAGTCGGGGAAATCTAACTTCATTTCATTGCCTGCTCTACTTCATCATTAGTATGTGCGACACGAACGTCTATCAGTGTGTAAATTGAGTTTACACGAAAAAGGTGTCGCACATTTTCGCCATATTGGCCTCCGATGGAGGTAACACTCTGTTACCCCCACCCATTTCACTATCTACGAGAGCACAGGCCACCCCCGCAATAGCAACTTAATAACTAACTAATTAAATTTTTATATACATTCTAATATAATATTTTCATCAGTAATCATTTAACTCATTCATAACTTTCTACCATTGGATTTTCTTAAAATTTTCAAAATTTATTATTAATAATTAGTATATATCATTTTTCAGTTATTATTATAATTTTTTAATTATCATTTTTATTTAACACAATTATATCAAATCATTTCATTATTGAATTACAATACTTTCATCTGAGTTACACCTGTAAACATTTTTTATTATACTTGATTCGTACTATAAAATTTCTATACTTACAGTCCATTTAAATTGATATACACAAAACATCTACCCCCTACACCCCAATACTTTCACCTCACCTCTGAAACATTTAACAACATGTTAGTTTACATCACACAATTTATCATTTAATCACCAAATAATTTTAATTCATTAGAAAAATTTAATTAATTAACATTTAAATAATCAATCAAAATATTTAAAACATCTCCAATTATTTTAATTAAATTCATTATTAAAATACAAATTCCAATACTATCAAAATATTTACCATTAACCAATTCCTGTTTTCAAAATTAATTCTGATATTTATTAAATTGCAAAATATTAATATTATTATTATCACTTACCTACATACATACATTGTTTAGCTGACCTTCTACAATACACATAAATAAATTCACTACAATTATTTACAAACTTTGGTTATTAACTGTTCAGTTTTTCCGCACTTCATTGTCTAAATCTGCCATGTCAAAACCACAAAACAAAATCGTTTATAATTGTCTTTTATTGTTTTATAGTTTAGCCTCCATCGTCCCAGATAAGTCTTTGTTTTATATAACACTGTTCAGTTTTATTGACAAACAAATGGTTACTTTGTGTGTCATAACCAGACAATTTTAATTCATCCGTTTTATCAAAATAATCATACAACAAGTCAACGTTAAGTACATCTGTTAAGTCTCCATCAGTAGTTATATTCATTATTAGGTTAGTTACTTTTGTATTATCCATAAAGCATTATTATTCAAATATACTTCTAAACTTTCTTTCCATTCATCATACTCTCTATTCAATTCATATAATTCTGTTTCTCTATTAACATACAATTCTCTATTTAAATCGCTCTCATCACAATGCCATATCACGCTTTCAATATTATTACAGACAGAGGGTACAAATTCAATTAAACCTTTCCTGACTTCTCCAGGAAAAACAAAAAACTTCAAAAAACAATTATTTGTAGCACACTTGTCTACACAATGTATACGTGAAGGTCTTCCTTCACCCCCCATTCTACCTCGTAAAAAATTTACCCTCTGTTTCATACCCATAATATAACTCTCTTTCCACTCTCTCTCTAACGCATAAGCACACATTAATATTTCATTATCACATTCCACAAACTCATCAGTATTCTCACTATTTATTTTCACCGTATCACTTTCTGATACCAACTCTCCAAATACACTACTATTCTCAGTATTGCATTCATTATTTTCGACATTATCATTATTATTGGTTAACTCTTTGTCTAATACAACATTGCCATTACAACTTTCATTTGTAATTACTTTTACTCTGTTCTACTTTATTCAAATTATTTCTTATCATTTCATTAGTATTTTCAAGAGATTTATTCTTCTCTTGTATATCATTTATTAAACCATCAAATTTTACGCTAATACTCTGCTGCAACTGAGTATTCTGTTGTTCACATTTTATTCTCTGTTCATCTAATTTATTGTTAAAATCGCTTTTCATCTTATTTAAAATTATTTCGTTATTATCAAAGCGTTTATCATTATCATCAAAACGTTTATTTAATTCTTTAAATTGATTCAACATAATACTTATTACATCCATGTCATCTGCTTGTTTATTTTTATTAGTTGAAACTGGGGTCAACTGAACCCCAGAATCAACATCTGTTTCGCTTACTTGTTTTTGAGCCGCAATCGGAGTGGAATGAAAGATTATATTACCGCCGACAGCTGTTTCTGTAACAGCGCTCGGCCCCACTGTCAGCATACCACTTTCATTCAGCGATTGCGACTCAAGGTCACTTTCACTCATAACTGAATCTATTACACTACTTTTCTCTGTGTTCTCAGACATTTTTATTTGATCTATTTTTTCTTACGTAACAACTACCAATGATTAATCTTTTTTCAAAACTGATATTACAACATACATAAAATCACCCTTTTATCATAATTACGTAAGTTTACATCACTACAATTTTGCTTTCGTAACCGTACTCCGTTCAATGTACTGTCAAATGTAGGCCGGTGCAATACAACCTTTTTTGTTATATTACATCCTGGTCACGGCACCAATTGTAACTTTTATTACTTTTTGGTATTTATTTATTAACTATTTTGAAACTTCCACTTACCTTCAATCTTCGATCTGGCCGGATCGCATAGTGGGGACGAACCCAATTCGTTCGACGAACTTGACAGTACATAAAACGAAATAAGGTTTTTGAAAGAATTTAACTCTCAATATTTACCATTTGAAAAATAGTAGTTTTTAATTTTTACTGTTGTTGAGCATCTTACATGTATAAAATAAAAAATTTGTTGTTCTCTACTCTGTTTTTTAAACTTGGAATGAGACTTATACATAGATGATTATTAATACAAAAAAAAAACATAATTACCTTACCTTCTATATAACACACACATACATAAATGTAAACAGCCCAGCCTGCCTTTCTCACATATATTAATTTTAATTTATTAAAAAAACCCATACCATTTTAAAACCCCACAGCCCTTACACTTTTATTAAAATGAAAACCACCGGCAACGTGGTTCGTGCGCGCACTCATTGTTCTTGTAAATTTCTTGTTTTTTAATGTCCGAAAAACATTTGATTCGGTTCTACATTTTGGATTGACCGCGGTCACATGAATTTTTACTGTTGTTTCACTCTATTAACGGTAAAACACAAAATTTTATACGGAGCCTAACTTGGCTCTGTACCGGCCGGTACGCACAGAGTAAGACTGGGAATCGTCCTTTTTTGAGCGGCAGGAAGTTACTTGTTCATAGCCAAAGGATTTCGTCGCCGTTAAAAGTTGATTTGCTGTGTTCTATCAACTTTATTCATGAAGCATCGTGGTTATATCAGCAAAGTGTGTCGACGATCTCTAGCCACTGCTAGTCTGATGTCACTAGCAGTAGGCGGGACTTAACTACATTTCCTGTAGTTGGCTGGTTGATGTCACAAATCGTTCGCTCCAGCGCCATTTTTTACAGCGTCGTTTGTTTCTCTCGGCGTCCCAACAGCGCGCATGCTTGAGTCGTTGAGTGCGTGCACCGTCACACTTATACAGAGTTCTGAGAATTCGAGGGTGGTACAAATTCTTGGCTTGGTTACACAACAGAAACTGTGTCTTGTCTTTGTTCTAACTGTTCTACTTGCCACGTGGTCTGTTACAATGGAATTAATGTTTGTCGGAAAATAAAACTTTCACAATATTTTTTCCCAAACCCCAAAAAATGAAATAAATAAAAATACAAATACCCCATAACCGCAATAGATATAATGACCCAATTTTGACACGTTACAAAAATACAATCATAATAAGGAGGAACACAATTAACTACATTGCAATTTAAAAAAGGATCAGAAAGAATGTAATATACCTACACACAAAACTATCAAAATTCAGTTGAATAAATCGGCTTGGTCAAAATTGTATTTACACTTACAGAAAAGTAAAACTTTCTTCTCCAATACAATATTTCATTCTCTAACTGCAAACTGAATTTATTCTAATATAAACCTGTGCACCTGTCTATGAATGGCTCACTGTCACAAGTTGTTATGATTCAGGGATGGTTGAAGAATGCACTCAGCTGCTGTACTGATATTTAGTATATACATGGTAAAACACCCATACGGTAGTATATACACCCATACGTACATGGTAAAACTATGTTTCTTTAATTTTTGGGAGGAGAACATGAAATGTATCCTGATGGGCAAGAATCGTTGGGAATACAAAATAAAATGACTGGAATTCTGCCCCCAAGACTTTTAAACAATTTTTTTTATTAATGTTTAAAATTTTTTTCTTCCCTTCTGTCTAGGCTTAGCTGTTGTTGTCACCTGTTGTGGTCTCCATCTTAAGCTATCTCTCCCGAGGTCTCTCTAAATTAAAACTTGTTTAGGGAGTCTCTCCTATTTCACTAAGCACTAAGCGTGTATATGGTCCATCCACTTTGACCTGTACCCCTCACTTCTGTCACTGACAGGTTACATACCTAACTCTGTTCTTATGACATAGTTTTTAAACCTATCTGTCCTCACACACACTTTCTTATATTTGAGAAATTTCACCTCTCTGTAGCTGTACATGATTTATAATATTTCCAGTTAATAAACACACATCAGACCCAATAAAACAGCCAAAACCTTATAGAATTTTAGCTATGTTCATTTCACTGTCTGTTTTCTTATGCTCTTTTAATATTTCTGCAAATTGCCTACATTTGTTTAGGTTTCCCTTGATGTCCTCATTAAATTCATAATAAATGTCAAACCCCAGGGGGGAGAGAGAGAGAGAGAGAGAGAGAGAGAGAGAGAGAGAGAGAGAGAGAGGGAGAGAGAGGGAGAGAGAGAGAGAGAAAGAGAGAGAGAGAGAGAGAGAGAGAGAGAGAGAGAGAGAATAATTATTTCCAAGCTTATCAGTTTCTGACTGATAAGTAAAATTATATATAACAAAGCCACTACAAATATAATATGAACTATGAAGGACACAGTTACGGTAGCCAATCACAACACACATGTTAGTTAAAAGTATAACACAGTTATAACAGTTATCTAAAAACCTGATGTAGACAGAGTTAAAACTGCTCTTTGTTGAATGAAATGAAATCCACTGGTTGTAAAGATGGATTAGAACCCAGTGAAAATAGTGTAGGTATTATCACTTGCAGGCTTGTGTGATCAGAAATTTTTTAATAACATTTGTTTCAGGTGAAAACCGCACTTTATTGACAGTAATATTGATATTAATAGCAATAAACCAACAGTGATACTACTGAAAGCAATGAAACATGTTTGTAACCTAAAAATAATGTTATTATGTAAACATAATGTTATAAATATATCAATAAAATAAAGGAGTGGTTGGGTTAAAGTTTAATATCTAGCAATTTATAGCTCTGTATGGTGCGCAAGTCTATTTACGATTAAGCAGATATTAAAAAACTGTGAGACTAGTGATGTTTCCATAAAGCAGACTAAACTGGCTCATTTTACATAACTTTATTTAAAGTGTCAATATGATAAAACATTTCCATGAATAAAAAAATATCGTACTGCTTCTTGAACCTATAAAGGAATACACAGATAAATTCAGAGAATTTTTGGGGTGGTTAGCCAATAACGTACAATCTTACTTCACTGATTCTTGAGGCTATCCATGAGGTGCATTCCAAGCTTCAGTTAATACAGACTGGTTCATCAGATTGTTCCCTTTTTTCACTTTTTACTGAAACTATTAAAAAACTAACTGTCATTGTATAACATTATAATACGGGTATAAATCTGGGTTATTCCTACTCTATTTCTACTTGTGTTTCTAAGAAGAGTGAAAGAGGAAAGAATAAGAAACAAAAATATTGGGAAACCATGTAATCTTAACAAGATGAAAGTCAATGGAATGAACACTTGGAAAGGATCATGCTATTATTATCTAAAATTCCCAGGGTCACTGGCTGTGGTCAAGTGTTAAAAACAGTATTCTTGTCTGGTCTTGATGTTTTGGTGGATCCCGCAGCAGCCATCTTCAGAGTAGGTGCTGGTGGAAAAATGCTGATGTCCCCATACCGGTTAGCAGTCTTTGGGACACTTTTTCCGTTGTCCCTATTCTAAAGATGGCTGCTGTGATAGCTACAGAAATGTCATAACCTGACCTAGATTTTTTTTAACACTCAACTATGGCTGACAAACCCGCGAGTTTTAGGTAATAATAATATGGCTGATGGAGGTAATGAAAGCCTATCCAATTACATGACAGACAGGATAACTGAAGACAGCCTGAAGAACTAATGAAACAAAAAATAAGAAGAATAGAAACCATGTGTGATGAAGTATTAGCAGACTGTAGAAAAGATGGGTATTCTAATGGTCTCTAAGACTAATATGTGAAGTACAGAAGTGGAAAAGATTTAGATTAACTTATTAGTACTTCCAGCAGCTAACATTAGGATTATCAGACAGGAAGGTAAAAAAACTCCATTTATTTAAAAGTCATCTATGTAATCTAATATTATTGAGCAACCTTGGTACTTTCCTGTTAAGATGATGTTACACCTGCATTCATAATGTCAATTAAATTCACTAATTGTCGTTAATCAATGTCTACTTTCAGTTCACAGTGAAAATCACAAACATACCATTGAGAGCATTAGTTGTGATTTAGACAAAACTCCGATTCCCAGTAGTATTTTGTTCAATACAACCCCATATGATAAGTCAAAGTAGCTTTCAAGGTTTGTTTATATATATCATCAGCTTGTTGTTTAATGACAAATCAGACACTAAGTCCTCATTTATAGTAATTTTAATCAGATAAATATGAGAATTATAAAAAAAAAATCCCATTTTTTATTATTATATTAATTCTCTAACCTTTATTAATACATTCATGAGGTTACAAATTTAGAAATGAAATACAGGGTTGTCAAACAAGCGAATAAACTTTCAATATGTAAACATTATTCAAAACAATTATACACAAGTATAGTAACAACCAAGAAATGTAGCAGGAAAAATTTAAGACACGAAGAACAACATGCTACAGTTCTATGCTGTAGCATTGAGGACTGGACACTGAAAGAGAAAGCAGATACAGGGCAGCTTTTCCATATTATGTAAATTAATTGTACATATGTCTATACAATATAATCATTGTACACGTGGATACAATATATCACTGAAGTAATAATATACTAACATAAAAACTTAAAACATCATGCAACTGACTAATGATAACTGAATAATGACTTGTAAGCTCTAAATACTTGAAAGTCACTTAGTACTGTTACTACAAATACATATACCATATTGTGGATAGATCTGGTTAATTTAGAACAAAATTAGTCTTCCTGGATTTTGTTGTCCATGACGTGTCCGTTGTTACTAATCAGTAAGTAACAATTAGGATCACAAATTATTATAGGTAAAATGATAAATTAAAAAGTTCTCGTGATGTAACAAATTCTACATAGGCCAGACAGAACGCAGCTTCAAACAACGATACATTGAACACATAAATGAATTACACTCCACCACCAAATTCACCTTTGCAAACCACCTCATTGAGGCAGACACATACATAAACAATAACAACAACATAGAAATTCTACATATACACACAAAAGGCAAAAACTAGACATTCTTGAGCAACTAGTTTTATACAAACACACAAAAACACATACACACAACATCCTAAATGAACAGAGACAATTTAAATGATATTTGATATACACCTTGTCCCTCTAAGTGTATGCAGTCCTTCGGATTTTGTAGAAAAGCGTTGATTTTTTTGTGCGAGTTGACTTAAGAAACATCACATCAGGGCAACATTCAACACGCACAAAAAAATCAACGCCTTTCTGCAGCCTCCAAAGGACCGCATACACTTAGAGAGACAAGGTGTATATCAAAGACCATGCAAAAACTGCGAGAGTTCTTATATCGGCCACTCTGGGAGAAATATACATCAACGTATCCTCGAACATGAATTGGCAGTAGCAAAACATGAAGACAACACATACCTAATTAAACACACCAAAGATACAGGACACCCTTTCGATTTCAAAAACACAAAAATCTTAGCACGAACTAACTATAAGAAAGTCAGACAGTACAGGGAGGCCATCAAGATTTACCGGATGAGAGAGGGAGCGGTCAACGACAGAATTGAATATACACAACTAGCGACAACTTGGAAATTCCTAACTGACAGTTCACAAATTAACAAACAACATATAGCCATAACACACTCACCCCCAAGCTCTAACCCTCCCACGGCAAAAATCACAAGGGAACCAAGATATAAAATGCACGCCGTAGTTAAATTAACATCAGTATGCCTTGAAAATGTTCTGGGATTACAGAACAAAATGTCGGCAATATAAGCATCACGTACACGGATGTACCCAAAAACCTGCTACAACAGATATTCACTGAGAAAGCCTTCACACGAGCATGTATATATACACCAGTTTATATAAAATTAGTCTATAATAAAATACTGAAAAGTGTAAACAGTTCACAGTATACACATTTAACCTCATTTGTTTATACTGTTATGACATTACAGAACAATCTACGTGTTTATTGAATGTACCAGAGGAATCCGGCTGTAATGTGTGTGCATATGTGATTCTCAACACGTTAGCTAGACTGTCCAGAAGTCATGCGGCTGCAATGAATCACTGTGTCAAGGCTACAATGAATTATGCTCTAATGTTTTCCTTTATTTTTAATGTGTAGTATGGATGTTTCTGAATTTTCTGCGGGGTATAAAGACAAGTACTCTCCTTGAACATATACTTATAAAATGTCATTACCCGATTGCCGCAAAGGATATCTTAAGGATGCAAGTGTCGGGATGGCAAGAAATCATGAGCAATAAGAAGTACTGGGCTCTCGCTTCTATGATCTACCATGGACATCGGGCTATCGGCTACAGTTGAAGCTGGACGCCTGTACGAAGAAGTAAGTAAGTAAGTAAGACAAGTACTCAGCAACGTTCAGTTCAGTTTGAGTTGCGAGTTATTGTCAGGCGATTACTCTGTGCGTTCAAGTGGTTATTAGTGAAAAGTAATTACTGTGGCAAAGCGTTGTGTTTTATAATCATGCGGGACAATTGTAATACAATTGTGTTTTATATTAGTTGACATTTTATTGCCTGTGAACAATTTTTATTTGATTTATTGTAAGGTACTATCTTGTTGATTACAAACGGTTTTATTGTGATAATTATAGCTGGTGATCAGTGACTTAATTGGTGTCTTGTATTTTGTTTTCCACTGTGCCATATGACGATCACTAGACCGTCATAACAATATTATGGACCAGTATGTTTACTTTAGTTTGTTTCAATGGGATGGCAACATTCTATACAGAAAAACAGACAAAACTACAGAGCACATGGGTAAAGGGCTTAACTTCATGCTTGATATATTGTTCGTAACATAGAAATACAGCATTACCTGCACTCAAATTTTTTCCTTCAGAAATCAGTGCTTCCATTTCCACTTCACCCTCTATGTTCAACACTGAACCTCTACCTGAAAATTACAGACAATAAAAATAGCCATATAAGATTAGAAGGAAACACTGATGTTGAACACATTTAAGAATGCACTATGGTTATAGAATGAAATAAAAAAAAAAAAACAAATAAAGAAATGAATGGAAAAAAATAAATGAAAATAATAGATGATGAAGTTGTGAAGTGTTGATAAGTCAAATAAGCACCTCTGAGGGAGGTGTTGAAAAATGACTTGTAAACAAACATATATATAAAGCAATGACTGGAAATGATTAAAGACAATTTTTACAAAATTTTACAAAAAATGTTATTAAAAGCATGACATAATAGTATCAGTGTTTAATGTAATACTGGTATAATTATTTTACTGTAACAAAATTAAATCGTAATCGGACATTGTGAGGACTAGTTTGTTATAAATTGTATGCTTTATTGGAATGATGGTGGTGGTGATTAGAAGAGGTATAACTAATAGGACATCAGAAATCAGATTGAGGGACTCTGGTTTAAGAGGGCATGCGTATAATGTTTAGTTTTAAAGTTTAATCATTTGCCTTCTCAGTTTCCACTTTGTTTCAAAAACTTTCAGCAGCTCCCTGTTATGTATAATGTAATGTAATATAATGCAAAATGTATATTCAAATTCTGAAGTACTTATATTATCATGTACCTATGCAACTGTTAATTTAGGAACAAATTAGTCTTGGTTTATGATAAGAGATATAAAGATTTTTATCTTCATGTAATTTATTTAATACTAATGTTACACCTAAATCTACTGTTTATATTATGTAATCTAAAATTCCAAAAATGTTTTAAAATACAGATGGAGCTACTTAAAATTTTTTATATCAACAGGGAGAGTTGGACATCCAAAAATGGAGCCTGTTAAAGATGTTTAGTGGGGGTGTGTTAGTTACGGTACTGGTGACTATACCAAATAAGGCAGGGTCAGGCTACAACTCAACATTAGTTAAGCCACTACACTTTGTTTTAAATTGGAATGGGATTGGAGTTCAGGAACATTGCTACCAGACTGTGCCATGTCTCGTATCCATAGCAAACGTACAATGGCTGTTGATACATTCCTTCGCTTTTCTTGTAGATTTACCAATTTCTATATGTTACTATGTAGTATATATTACAAAACATCAAAGCATGTGGAAATTTGTGAACATGTTTGTTTACCTTTTATTTTGTAGTACTCAATTTGTTAATTCTCATTTATCCCAATAAGAGTTTTCGGACAATATAGTTCATCATCTGATTTGAACTGAAAGCTTTCAGTTGAATCTGGTGATGAACAAAATAAACTTGGAGTCCTTACTGGGAGTCACTAAATAATTTAAATTAGTGAAAAACAAGTTGAGAATAGATGTGAATTCGTTAATGAAAATTTGTTAATAAAATTGTCATTTTAACTGTAATAAATTATATTTTCAGATGCTTCAGAATATAAAAATAAAATAACTGAACTGAACATTTGGGAATGTAACTCCAAAACTAATTTGTCATACTCATGTGTAGATCTATTAAAATTTTTGTACAGTACAGTCAAAAGCAAAATTCAGTTTGAAACACAATCATGCACTAAAGTAGAAAATACTTTAGAAGCAGAAAAAAATATGCTCGTATTTCAGTACTTACTACGTAACAGAATTAAGAAATGAATAACAGGAATGTGTGACACTAATAGATAATTATATTACTCCTGTACACTAATTTAGACTTTATTAAGCATATACCAAGCACATAAGTATGTACTGTACCTTTTTCCGCTGTATATTAGCCACAGATATGGCATAATTTTAAACAATTAAAAACTTTTAATTAAATACACAACACATTTATCACAGTCTCTGAATGACACAATAACCTACAATTCATTTTCAGCGTTTTTGTGATACAATTCTATGTGAGTACCTGCATTAAATGCCTCATCATCTTCCATTATTTCCACAGCTTTCACAATAGCATCAAGTACATTTCCAGTTTCCTGCAATACCCTGTACCCTTCTCTTGCAGCCTTACGAACTCCATCCAGTTTATTTGGAACACGTGAATCAGGTATGTCACCTGCACCACCGTGTACCAGGACTATTGGCTGTATCGATGGTGACATTGTAGACGCAAGACGGATGCTTAGTGACAGGACAGCTGCAAATAAACTCAGGTTAAGAGATACAACATTATCTAATCTACATTAATAATGCAACTATATGATAACATTTTTCATTTTGTTTACAGCTCATTTTTCATTATATAATATTATATTGCATGATAAAAGGGTAGTACATGAATCAAAAAGTCAGCTATGAAAACAATATAACTTCTATAAAATAGGTTAATTACCTTCTGTCAACGTTTCTTAAAATCCTTTTAGGATGACTCGAGTTTCGACACCATTTGGTGTCATCATCAGATCGGAATATGAATTAAGTTAAAACATTTTGATGCATATACATCTCGTCAGATATTAAAAAATTTTAAAAACAACACATAACATTATATAAATAATAAATAAACTATATCACAATAAAATAACAATATAACAATAAAACATAAAACCACGCGGCCGCAAACGAACCTGTACAGGAACGCCCCCACGGTAAGACTAATCAATGCCGGTTTGACCTTGGTTCAATTTATCGATCTGATATAGCCAATTTCTCGTTCTATAAGATCGATTCTATTAAATAAAACATTATTGGTATGTATTGCTTTCTCATTTAGGATACGATTGTGATCCTTCTTTATGGCTTTATATATCTCGAACCTTTCAAGGGTGTCCAGCTTTAGTGACTTTTTACATTTATGTAGGATATCCAAATTATCATTAATACTCTTTATATTATGGTTATATGAGCTCAAATGTTCTGCAAATGTGGATCTTATTACATTTGACTTGGAGCTTGGGATATGTTCTTTATAGCGTAATTTGAAAGAACGACCTGTTTGTCCTATATAGAACTGTGCGCAATCAGAACAATTAAGTCTATATACACCAGTACCATCAAATACATCGGAGGGTATATTTTTGTTGGTAAATGTAAGTTTTTTCTCAAGTTTATTACTTGCCTTTGAAGCCAAAGTAATATTATGCTTTTTTAATTGGTTTTTTAAAGTATGGTATAGATTTTCACCATATTCTATAGCAATGTATTTGTTTACTTTTTCTTTGGATACATCAATATTTATTGGTTTATTTTGTTTTTTATTAATTATTCTATCTACTATATGACTTTTGTATCCATTGGCTAATGCTATGTGTTTGATAATGTTTAGTTCATTGTTATAATCATCTGTGGATAAGGGCAATGCCAGCAATCTATGAATCATACAGTTGAAAAAAGCCATTTTTTGTGAAATAGGGTGATACGATGAGGCGTGAATAGCATGATCCGTAATTGTTGGTTTTCTGTAAATATTATAGTTAATTTTATTATTTATTTTAGTTAAAGTTAAATCTAAAAAATTAATTTTATTATTCATTTCAGTCTCTAATGTGAATTGTAAATTATTTGTAATTGTATTCATATGTTTTTTAAGCATTTCTAATTGTCTGCAATTGCCATTGTAAATCATTATTGTGTCATCCACATATCGTCGGTAAAATAAAATTTTTGTATAATGTTTGTTTTTAGTCGATAAAATTTCATTTGTTTCAATATGATTTAGGTAAATTTCAGCCAGGATGCCTGACAATGGGGATCCCATAGCTAAACCATCCCGTTGTAAATAATATTTGTTGTCGAAAGTAAAATAATTTTGTTCTAATATTACTTTTGTCAAATTGATTAACTCATCAACTGTTTCATGATTTAATGTGGATTTAGATAGTAATAAATTTTTAGCTATTTCTAACGTTTCGGTAATAGGTATGTTCGTGTATAGATTTACTATGTCGAATGAGGCGAGAGTGTGTCTCGGCTCGATTGTAATAGTTTTTGTAAGTTCGACCAGTTCTAAACTGTTTTTCAAGCTATAATTTTTATTGAACGTTATGTGTTGTCTAAAAATTTTTTCGAGTTTTTTGGCAATTTTATATGAAGGTGCAGACATAAAATTAACTAAAGGACGGACAGGCATATTATTTTTATGTATTTTAGGAAGGCCCTTAAGTCTAGGGGCCTTGGGATCTATCATTTTTAGGTATTTTTTCTCATCGTTCGTTATGACGTATTTTGATTTATTCAATATTGATTTCACTTTATTGTTAAATGTAAGAGTGGGATCGCTATTAATCTCAATAATGTTATTGTTTTTAATGAAGTCCAGTATCTTGTTTTTATAATCATCATAAGTTAAAATTACGAGAGTTTGACCTTTGTCCGCTTTGGTGACGATTGCGTTATGGTCTATTAATTTCGTCTTTATCTCATTAAACACCCTTGTTTCGCTATGGTAAATAGTTTTTGTATTCTTTATGTTTTCGGCGTTCATAACTTTTTTTATTTTATTATCAATTGCATGTCTTATTACTGTTTTCGTTTCTTCATCGGATATGGAATTTATCGCGGTTTCAGCGTTCAGTATTTCATTACAGAGTGATTGTTTAGAACTATTGTTTTTAAGATTGTATTTTGAATAAAGGCTTAAAATACAATCTTAAAAACAATAGTTCTAAACAATCACTCTGTAATGAATTCTGAACGCTGAAACCGCGATAAATTCCATATCCGATGAAGAAACGAAAACAGTAATAAGACATGCAATTGATAATAAAATAAAAAAAGTTATGAACGCCGAAAACATAAAGAATACAAAAACTATTTACCATAGCGAAACAAGGGTGTTTAATGAGATAAAGACGAAATTAATAGACCATAACGCAATCGTCACCAAAGCGGACAAAGGTCAAACTCTCGTAATTTTAACTTATGATGATTATAAAAACAAGATACTGGACTTCATTAAAAACAATAACATTATTGAGATTAATAGCGATCCCACTCTTACATTTAACAATAAAGTGAAATCAATATTGAATAAATCAAAATACGTCATAACGAACGATGAGAAAAAATACCTAAAAATGATAGATCCCAAGGCCCCTAGACTTAAGGGCCTTCCTAAAATACATAAAAATAATATGCCTGTCCGTCCTTTAGTTAATTTTATGTCTGCACCTTCATATAAAATTGCCAAAAAACACGAAAAAATTTTTAGACAACACATAACGTTCAATAAAAATTATAGCTTGAAAAACAGTTTAGAACTGGTCGAACTTACAAAAACTATTACAATCGAGCCGAGACACACTCTCGCCTCATTCGACATAGTAAATCTATACACGAACATACCTATTACCGAAACGTTAGAAATAGCTAAAAATTTATTACTATCTAAATCCACATTAAATCATGAAACAGTTGATGAGTTAATCAATTTGACAAAAGTAATATTAGAACAAAATTATTTTACTTTCGACAACAAATATTATTTACAACGGGATGGTTTAGCTATGGGATCCCCATTGTCAGGCATCCTGGCTGAAATTTACCTAAATCATATTGAAACAAACGAAATTTTATCGACTAAAAACAAACATTATACAAAAATTTTATTTTACCGACGATATGTGGATGACACAATAATGATTTACAATGGCAATTGCAGACAATTAGAAATGCTTAAAAAACATATGAATACAATTACAAATAATTTACAATTCACATTAGAGACTGAAATGAATAATAAAATTAATTTTTTAGATTTAACTTTAACTAAAATAAATAATAAAATTAACTATAATATTTACAGAAAACCAACAATTATGGATCATGCTATTCACGCCTCATCGTATCACCCTATTTCACAAAAAATGGCTTTTTTCAACTGTATGATTCATAGATTGCTGGCATTGCCCTTATCCACAGATGATTATAACAATGAACTAAACATTATCAAACACATAGCATTAGCCAATGGATACAAAAGTCATATAGTAGATAGAATAATTAATAAAAAACAAAATAAACCAATAAATATTGATGTATCCAAAGAAAAAGTAAACAAATACATTGCTATAGAATATGGTGAAAATCTATACCATACTTTAAAAAACCAATTAAAAAAGCATAATATTACTTTGGCTTCAAAGGCAAGTAATAAACTTGAGAAAAAACTTACATTTACCAACAAAAATATACCCTCCGATGTATTTGATGGTACTGGTGTATATAGACTTAATTGTTCTGATTGCGCACAGTTCTATATAGGACAAACAGGTCGTTCTTTCAAATTACGCTATAAAGAACATATCCCAAGCTCCAAGTCAAATGTAATAAGATCCACATTTGCAGAACATTTGAGCTCATATAACCATAATATAAAGAGTATTAATGATAATTTGGATATCCTACATAAATGTAAAAAGTCACTAAAGCTGGACACCCTTGAAAGGTTCGAGATATATAAAGCCATAAAGAAGGATCACAATCGTATCCTAAATGAGAAAGCAATACATACCAATAATGTTTTATTTAATAGAATCGATCTTATAGAACGAGAAATTGGCTATATCAGATCGATAAATTGAACCAAGGTCAAACCGGCATTGATTAGTCTTACCGTGGGGGCGTTCCTGTACAGGTTCGTTTGCGGCCGCGTGGTTTTATATTTTATTGTTATATTATTATTTTATTGTGATATAGTTTATTTATTATTTATATAATGTTATGTGTTGTTTTTTAAATTTTTTAATATCTGACGAGATGTATATGCATCAAAATGTTTTAACTTAATTCATATTCCGATCTGATGATGACACCAAATGGTGTCGAAACTCGAGTCATCCTAAAAGGATTTTAAGAAACGTTGACAGAAGGTAATTAACCTATTTTATAGTCTTAATCGTTTCTGGAGGCAAGAAAAATGTTTAAAATAAAAAAATATATAACTTCTGACAATGTGCTTTGACACTGGGAAAGGAGTGAGAGACCGATGTTCTTTCCCATCAACCTTAACACTACACAAATGGAATGTCAAGAATGGAAATAAATAGAGCACATACAAAGCTAGAGATAGCCTATGTAGGGAGCATCATAATTAAGGAGTAGACCAGCGAACAAGAGATTAGAAGCAGAATAGGCACAGTGACGAAAGTGTACAGTAAGATACAAAGTTTTGTGATCCATAATGAATCTGGATCTGAGGAAGTGGCTGGTTTGTATGGGTCAGAGGCATGAACAATGAGTGGAAGGAACAAATACAAAATTAATGCACTGAATTTAGAAGTGGACAGAGGAGCAATATGGGTGAATAAAACAAGTGATGGAGAGGTTCTCAAAAAAGAAACAAGGAGGGCAATCAAAATGGACTACTAACAACACTCTTTGAGAAAACAGTGGAAGGAGAGAAAAAGATAAGGAAGATTGGAGTGTCTGGATGACACAGAATACTGGTTTCCAACTTCAAAGCACCTGAGGACCATGATTAATCTGAGGAACCTACTACCAGGCCACATCATAAGCAATACATTTTTGACAAGAAATGTAAAACTAGACAAGGTAGTATTTAATTGTAAACATCTAAAACGACGTAATTTACACACATTTAACACATCTTACTACATATGTCTAACGGTACTACAATCTTTACTACATCAGAATAATAATGAAAATATTAGAAAGCTATTAAACATTGTATAGGCTATTTGCATAAAACCTTAAACGTGAAAACAAGGTCGATCTGCTGCTACCACTTAAACAGTAATGTCAACACCAAGCTTTTAAAATATAATACAAAAAATGATAAAAAGTTACAATTACGAAAATGATTGTTAAGATTATTGACTAATAAAAACTAGCATGAAAAATTCCTTGTCATATCTAATTTTAGCCATAGCACTGTGAGACCAGTGTCTCACTGTTTGTTTCTTGAAGTTATCAACATAATTGTAGTGTGGTAGATTGTATGTTAAAGGATTCCAAAAATGTGTTTTGGGTTTTCAAAAACTTAGTGAGTTGGCCATATCTGTAGGCTGAGTTGTAGTTTGAAAATACTTAAATGTAACTTTGAATAAAACATGCAACATGCAACTGATTATGAATCAAGGACAAAACATCAGACAAGTGCATCTGTTTGTCTAGCTGAGGTGTGGAAGAGAATAGACAGGGTCTTGCAAATAATGAAAAAGAGGACTACAACAGATACACATTCCATTAAACAAATAAAGTGAAAACTACTGAATGTTTATTAGTGCATGGGTGAAACACTTTTATATGTTTCTTCTGCAACACCATTCTCACTTACAAAACATTTTGTTACGATGGTCACACTGATCGTATGGTACAGTGGAAAACAAAATGCAGACACCAATGAAATCACTAATAATTAATTAATCACAAATAACAATCTGTAATCAACTCGTACAATAATTCAAGTTAAATTTGTCCACAAGCAATAACAATGTCACCTAATAGAGTTCTGTACAGTAATCACTTGATTCACGCTGAATAAATTCCCACTTATAACTGACTTCTAAGTGGCAGATGATGCCTATTTATAGCCTTTAAGGTTCCACTAATGTTCCATAAATGTCCATGCCAAGAATCACTTTATCGAAAATGTGTGCAATGAGCATTTGGTGGCTAAAACCCAGGCGTACACATATATCTACCTGTCCTAAAGCTTTGACAGGGCTTCCAGTCACCGTCTGTATTTTACAAGAGCTAAATTGAGGCTGGCAGTTGCTGACTAAGTCAGGGCACACAATGGACATTGTAATGCCTGTGTCAACTGTAAATAATATTGGTTTACTGTCTGCAAATCCATTAACGATCAAGTTTCCACTGGTCTTATGTAGCGTGGAAACTGTGTGCTGTTCTGAAGCTTTATTTCTCCAATTGGTGTGATCTCACCCTTCTCTCAGTATTTTATTCTCCCAACAATCTGCCTGTAGATGATCACATTTCCCACAGTTGTAACATTTCAGTCTTCTGTCTCTTTCCCAATGTTCAAATCATTGTAGCAGTACTGCCTTCTTAAACTGTTTATCTTGAGTCATCTCCTTATTCTGTCCACTATGACAGTACTGAGATATTGGTTCCGTTTGACTACAACAGGTGTGATGACATACTTTGATTTAATGATCGCTGACTTGGCAGTTCAAAATGGAGAGCATGAACAAGAGCGTCTGAGCTTTTATGATGCTGTGCCATTCTTAAAACTTGCTGTAATTGACAATCTCTGATACCGTGGTGCAACTAACAATTCTTACTTTATTCTGTGGCCCCACTTGTTCGGTCTCTGTTCCTTGCTCTTCTTCTTCATCGTCTGTGCCATTGCGTTCTTTTAGCGCACACACTTTATGATTTGCCCAACCAGATGCTGACTTTGCAGCCTCAAATTGCATAGCATGTAACAGGCCTTCCGCACTATTCTGGTGTCTTGCCATTCGTAACACTTGCTGTAGTTCATTATCTCACACACCGTCAGTAAATGTCTGCACCGCAAACTCATTTGAAAATATTCTGGTGCTTCAGGATAGGCCAGTCTAATCAGTCTGTGGATGCTTGCGTCAAACTCTTGAAGACCTTCCCCGGAATGTTGTCGCCTTGTTTTCAAATGAGCGTAGTACACATCGCGCAAATGTTTATCACTATACCGTACTTCTACAGCTTTTATCAATTTGGTATAGGTGTTCTGGCTGTCAGGTGGCACTTTCTGTAGTAGTTCTGACACAGGTCCTTTTAAAGCAAGAATGAGTGAAACTGCCTTGTTTTTCTTAATCCAATTATTTGCGCTAGCAGCGGCTTCAAGTTGCCAAAGATATGTCACCCAGTGAGGCCTTCCATCAAAGGTTGGGGCCTTGACATGAACTGTCACAATCACAAGCAAAGTGACTTTCTCTGTTGTCTTTTCCGTCTTTATCATTGGTACAGTCTGTTCAGAAATTTGTTTTTGTTGTTTCTTCATGAACTGCTCAACTTCACTTTTAGTTTGTTCTCTTATTTTGCAATTGTGTCTTCTACTGCAGATATTTATTTGGGATGGATTATTCTATAACGGATATTTTTGTAGACATCGATTCTTCAACACTCGAGACAGATTTTTCTACTTCAGATATCTTTAATGTCACTCATTCTTGTACTCCGATATTCTAATAATTTGATTATGAAGCTCACCTGGCAATAGATTCAACTTTGCAGCGGTATGTTACTGGATCTGGTTTTGCTCCTGTATCAGTGCTTTGATGTCACCTGCTTCCTGTCTGCGTTTTTCTCATTCTGTTGTTTTTCTGCTTCTTCCACCTCTTATCGGCGCCATTCCTCTGTCTGCAACAGCAGTGCCTGGAAATTTTTCATTATCTGACTGGCCATTGTTTACCGATTAATTACAAATTACACTAATCTTGTTACAAATGGCATCACATTTAAATTATGAAATAATTCTACAAATAAGCATTTATTTTAAATTGCAATGAGAATCATTGCATAATGAGGATACCACTTATAAATCCTTGTTTAGAAAATTATAACTGTTATTTTTAAAAAGTTACGACTTTGAAATTTGTTCTTACACTTTTTTTATGGAAGTATGTTGGAAGAATTCTAAATGTTTGCTTTTTATTCTTTTTTTTTCAGTAGTAGTCCTCTGGCTAAACAAATAAGTCTAAGAGGAGGTTATCTTAAATTTATAAAAATGTGACAAAACAAAGTTGTCAGATCCGTTTCCATGGGTCAAAACTTCAACTATTGATTTCTACTTGATGCTGTAGAAATTCACTGTTTTTGAAGACAGGTATTCAAGACTGAAAGAAGACTTATATTGAAAGAAGTGAAGTGTGCAGTTTACCTATGTTAACAAATTTATTTGATTTGTACTGATTAGATTGCTTTCATTTTTATTAATTTATTCAAATATAAATTACTCGAGGAAATACAGAGCTTAACTCAAAGACTATTTGAAATGAGAACAATATGGTTTTCTACCTATTAACTGACATACGTACTTATTAATCCTTCAAGATGGAATCAGAAAAGTTACTGCAAAACAGTACTTAAACGAAATTACCAATTGTGTGATTCAAGTTATCCGGGCTGTTTGGCCATGGTCCATGGTTTATTCCCAACACAACTGACACCGGCCGTGAAAGCCTTAGGAATATGAAATAACCAATAGTTGCTTGTTGAACAGCCTTAAAATTGAAACCTGTTTTACTTTCCTTAAGTTTAAATTGAAATAAGTAATGTATCCTCTTATTTGACAATTTGTTTAATTTTATAACAACTAACAGTGTTTAAACACTGTTTTGCAGTAAATTTTCTCAAAAGCTTTATCAGTGGATCTACCCCTGACACTGGAACACAGATCTATGTCTGCATGTGTTCAAATTGTAAGGATACGACTGAATATAATACTTCTGTCCGAATTATTAGGTAACATGATTTTGGTTTCATAAAGCCTTTTCTTAAAAACATAAAATTTTAGTACATGTTTTAGTTTTCACTTTAGTCTAAGTCAAAAACTGGACAAAATTGTCTTCTTATTACAAAATCAAGATAATGAATATCATACACACACCCAAAGAATGAATTTTTTTCTAACAAGAGTTGCTCTAGAAAAAAATCATTGGAGAGTGAATGGGAAGGTAATTTTAGTGGGAACTGGCTACATGCCAATGATGATAGACCATTAAAAAAATCATATGGCATTCTACCTGAATTGATGATTGGATCATTCTATGTATTTTTAGTTAATTAAATAGAAATAAAAAGAACACTTTTCGGCTTTTCCTGTTATCTGCCCACCACAATTTGGTGCATTTTATATCAATACCTTCTTCTAATACCACGTATGAAACAAAATCAACATTTTACAGGGGAAACGAAAAACTGATGTTTTCAGCCTTGCTACACATTTTATTTAAAAATTGTGCTGCACTTTTTCTCAGTAAGGTCATTCTGTGATGACATTTAAAATAAAATAGCCCTAAAAAATACATTCATGGTATTAGAATGTTACAACTCAATAAAGGTAAAATTCTGATTCTGATACGTATTTTCAATTAACTGTGTGTAACATACAATGGATTTTATGATACAGAGTATTAGAATCACCACTGGATAGAATGTCAAAAACAGGTCAAGGTGTATTCAGAACCTAAATTTCCCTAAAAATTGTCAATGTGGTATTAGATTGAAAGTATCGATATGCTCAAATGGAATCCATTGCAGTTAGCAGGACATATTGTGTCATCAGAATTGAGGAATGGGGATCAATCTGCATTCACCTTGGCTATGTAAACCATTGGTATTGTGTGGTTAAAGGTTACTAGTTCCTTTCTATGTCTACTATGTTATTGGCTACCACTTACTAGCACACTGTGACTGTACTGCTCTACCTACTCTGTGAAACATCAGCTATCTCACTCACTCTGTATCGCACTCACTCATCTGAAAATGATCACTCATTTAATCTAAAATCGCACTAAAAGTCTGAATAACTGGCATAATAAGCTTACCTAACTTTTCCAAATGTTTGCATACCTATCATTTTTTTGTAAACTATTAATTTTTTGAAAACTGATTCGATATGTTGTAGAACCACATTAACCAACCCTGACTGTTTTAATCACACATTCCTTTGTGAATGAATGTAACTTAAGTTTGTGAAGTTTCTTGCCACAGGATCATATATTATATGTGTGTGTTCGTGTGTGTGTGTTTCAAAATGTATTAAACATGGAAGTTAAAATGAGATTTGCTATTGAAAGTGTTATTTTTTTATATCAGAACAAAAGAAATTATGGTAGACAGCTAACAGGAAAGTGGACATTGGGCATAAATATATTTTTAACACGTCCAAGGTGTATCATAAACAAATACTATCACAATAGATATGATGCAACTGTTGTAACAATAAAATTAAAGCAGACAATAAAAAACAAACATATTTTGTTCTTTGATCTTTGTTCATGAGAGACAACGGATGATTCATGGATGCATGGATGATTTGATTGTTCATGTATGATTGGATTATTCATATATGTTTATATTAGTTAAATAAATTTACAATATATAGTTAACTAATTCTTGCAATATTATGAATACATTAGCTAATATATTTACTTGGTAGTTATGCAGACATGTGTCTTTTGAACAGCAGTCAAAAGGTTTTTTTTTAAGAAAGATAACAAAATGTTTAATAAAATTTATTAAATCGGTCTGAGAAGAAAAAGACTAAGTTATTTTTCTTAGTTTTCAGAACAATGAAACATGTTGTAGTACTTTAAGATTCAATTGTTAAAAAAAAAAAAATCAAAAAATGATAGTGTTACTATATTCATCATACGTCTTCACCCACCTGTGGAACATCTTAGGTTTAGTAAGTACCTCATCTGATATTATGCTTTAAGTTAAAGTTAAATGAATAAAAATTGTAAATTTTGACTTAGCCCCTTTCTCACGCCGATTTAATCATAGGTTGGGATAAAAAGGTTATGTTGCCTCTTCTTTAATGTTTACAATTCTGATTTAATAATTTCAAGTATTCGATTTAAAAGCGTCAATTTTTACTAACTTAAGATCGCCCCAACAAAATATTTACTCTCTGTATTGAGTGTCAAATTAGGAATCTCGTATTACAATTCTATTGTTCATTGCTCTTTTAAATTTTTTGTAATATAACCTATTCTAAAATAAGAATAAAGTTTTGATATTTTCAACTTCATTCTGCACAAAAATACATAATTTTCTGTAAAAAAATTCAAACTTCATTTTCCAGAACTTACCACACCAGAATAAATATAATGCTTCTTTAATAACTTTTTATGTGTAGACCTATAAACGATTAAATTTTACTTTATTCCCTGTTCCGCTATTTTAATTACCTGCTAGTATCAGCGTCAGCGACATATCAGTCATTTATTGCAGAACTATTTAAACGTTTTAAGAATGAAATAGAAATGTATTTTGCAACCCTGAACTTGAATTTAAAAAATACTACTGCGCGAGTTCAATGAACCTGGTTGGCCGATGAACCAGGAAGTAAACATAGTACAGAGGATTATTGAAATACTTACCAGAGATGACTCCTAATACATTAGTGACGTTACTAAAGTCGCTACACACAATTTTATTTTCTGCAAACAAAAACGACAATAAACTTCAGACTATTACCTAACCTCTAAACACCTCACATCGAGCACAAGTTACAAGGCGTTACGCGTGGGTATTGTTAATCTTACTGAAACTAGAGCACTGAAACAATACGTTTGTTTATGATAACACCACAGCCAACACGATAATTTTATCGCGTTGTACTTTAACCGAGATTATTAAAATTATTATGAACAAAGTCATCTGTTTATCAAAGGAAGACTTAATAATTTCAGTTAAAAATGCGTTAATTATTTTACTGATTATTTCAATAATTGGTGAACAGTTTACATGCTTTATAGAAACAAAATATCGAAGACTAAATATTACGTGAGAGATAATGTTGCAACCCTGTAACGTTCGTCATCGTGTGAAGTGTTTGAAATTTGAAATGAAATAAAATTGAACCACACACACAAGGCTTACCAAATGGTCTTTTTTTCATTGGCTTCATCAATGTCTGTGCCATTTTTTGAAGGTCGTGGCTGCTCTGTAAAAGACACTAAACTGTAAGGTGGTATAGTATTTATAAATACCGCTACAAGGAAAGTTTGCTTCTTGAAGCCATCTGTGTGTTTTTTTTACTTACTGAAGGAAATTTAAAGGTGCTTTAAAAAAATTAAGTCCTCACAACAGCAAAAAAATTGTGTAAGTTTTTCGCCTTGATAGGTAATTTTGGACAATCTTTAGTTCTTTAGTTCCTGGTGTCCTGAAAATAGTCAAATGTGTGCTAGCTATTCTTTCTAGTTATTCCCTTCATCTAGAGAATTTTTAGTATCATAAAAAATTTGCGAACTGAACACAATTAATGTAGTGTTGAACTGATGAAAGCAGAACTTTGTGCTTCTGTGATACTGAAACAAAAATATGAGACAATTGTTAACTTTTGATCACAGGAAACTTACAACTTTCAAGCCCCCACCCCCTAATAATCTGGCCCAGTCCTTATTATAATTAATAAAAAATTGAAAAAAAAAACAATTTTATAAATCAATTGTATAAAATGGCTGTTTGTTGTATTTCTTTATTTCCAGGCGCCTTCTAAATGGTGAGGTGTTTTAAGTGAGGATAAGAACACCGAACTCAGTGACTGAAGCAGACAGCAGTCAAAGGCGTTGTCAAGTTATGGTTTTATATACTGTAAATACTGCGATTTGTGACTTTTTGTATTTTTTTCATTGTTTGTAATAATGACAATGGCCACAATTATATTTGAAATTTAATAGCAGAAATAAACATTTGAATCAATGCTGCAAATAAAACTTTCCTGTGTACATATATAATCTTTGTCATAAGGAACTACAGTAATCTTTAAAGAAATGTAAAGGTTTTTTTAAATACCCTATGGTATTGCAAATTTTATTTATCTTCTTTGAATGTAATTTATGTTTGAAAAATCTGCAAACTCTGTAAACAAAAATTTAAATGCACTAAGAAACACTACTAATTTATTATAATCAAAAATAGCCTGTGTTGACTGTAAAAAAAAAAGATTCACTACAACCTTTGGCTTATCTGGCTCAGCTGACTACCATTTAAGGCCAGTGTACTGAATTTCTATTGTGTGTTCCGTGCATTTTTTGCATTTTTTATAGCTTGTAGATGCTAGTGTTTTTGCAATTGAATATTCGCAAAGAGAAAATTTTCATTTGTTACTTAGTTTTAAATTATGAAACCGGTATGAAAAAAATGTTATTCTTAGTGTAGTATCAAGAATGCAGACTAACTGTGGAAATAAGTAAAAATACAAATACACCTCTTAATGATGGCTGGGGCTGGGGCTGGGGAATACTTTTCATTTCATCATTCAGTAAGGTCATTTCTATTTTCCTATATCATGTCCATTCCAATAAGTAGACTAAACTATTTAATTTTCTATTGGCAAATAAGCAACTAAGTTATAAACTGCTCTACTTTGGAAAACTGTTTTACTTCACTACGTAAAACTCAAAACACACACACACACACACACACACACACACACACACACACACACACACACACACACACACACACACACACACACACACACACACACACACACACACACACACACACACACACACACCACATTTAACGGCATTATTTTAAATATAATTAAATCACTACTGACTTGGAACACAAAGTTTTTAATGGGTAAAAACATAAAAGTCTTACCTTATAGCCTGAACCAGTTTTCGCTTATTATAAACTTCGTCAGATGCTGCCACTGGGAGCAGTGTCCATCTTGTTCTTGGCGACGGTGTCGACTTTTGAAGGATTAATGTTGTGTGTGTGGGTGTGATATGTTTGAATAATGCGTGTGATTTGAATTGTGTCTGTTCATTTAGGATGTTGTTTTTATGTGTTTTTGTGTGTTTGTATATTTCCAGTTGTTCAAGAGCAGTGGTGCCCACAAGGGGGGATCATAGCGCAAGTTGCGCATTGAGAATTTTTGGGGGGGATTTTTCAGTATATTTTAAGGATTTTTGGGGGGATTTTTTCAAGAATAACATTTTAAATCCACATTGATGGAAATTTTTACCGTGTTTGTGCAACAAACTAAGCTATTAGTAAAAAACTAAAGCAATTGCATATCTTTATGATTGTTTTAACGAACTGGCAGCATAAATGTCTCTACCAGTACAACTAGCAGTGGCGAAGTTATATGGAGGCAATTGAGGCAATGCCTACCCTAAAAAATTCTGTAGAATAAAAATTATAAATACGTATGAACTACATAACGTAAAGATTATACATTGTTACCGCGACTGTCGAATTTATTAAGCCGAAACCTGCTTTACTGAGCGACCGCTAGATGGTGACAGGTGAGATTCGGCATAGCTCGTTTAAAGCGAATGAGGCACCCTGAACTTGCCTCAGCGTTTTTTGTATACATCGTATGTAAGCAATGTGCTGGAGCGATAGGGAAGTGAAGGGACGCAGGATTGTCCTGCGCTGTACACATAGAGCGTTGAGGCATGTCTCACTTCTGTGGTCCAAACAGTTAAGTTAAAGCGCGCTGTGTTGTTTATAAGTGTGTTTATTTTATGCGGTTATTAAAAGAGCCCCTGTTATTCCGCTGAACTAACAGATGATCAAGATTGTTATTTGAATTATTTGTAACATTAAACATATATATAGAAACTAATCAAGTTTAAAAATTTGAAGTTCAATCAGTTGTATTATTGTGTATAACTAATACAAGGATTGTTCAATAGAAACACGTATAGAGTTGTAAAGCATTTTTTATTCAACGATTTTAAAAGAAGTCTCCATTAACATTAAGACATGAGTTCCACTGTTGCACTAACCTGTAGATTCCCTGCTAGTAAAATTCTTACGGCTGTTTGTGGAACCATTCGCTTACAGCAAACTCTACCTCAACGTCCGATTTTAACCATCGTCCTTTTAATGATTCCTTAAAAAAAATTTAAGATATGATTTTTGCCTACCCATTCATTAACTACTAGCTTCGCCACTGACAACTAGTAGTAAATTTTGTTTTGGAATTTGGAAAACTGACCCTGGCAGCCTGCAGCAACATCCTGTCAATGAGTCAGAAGGTACGTGAATAATAAATCGGGAATGTAAAAATGTGTGCGTGCGTTAAGCTTGTAGACCAGTGGGCAGTGGGGGGGGGGACTTTTCAATTGGGGGGAGTGCTGAGACTTTTGGGGGGGATTTGCGCATTGGGCCTTGGGGGGGATGGGCACCCCTGTTCAAGAGTGTCTAGTTTTTGGCCTTTTGTGTGTACGTGTAGAATATCCATGTTATTGTCAATGTTTTTGTATGTGTGATCTGCTTCAATGAGGTGGTTTGCAAAGGTGGATTCGGTAGTGGAGTGTAGTGTCTTTGTGTGTTCAATGTATCTTTGTTTGGAGCTATGTCCTGTCTGGCCTTCTGTATTCTTCTTCTTTAAGAGTGTGCAAATTGAGCATAGGCTCTCTACTTCTTCTGAAGTTTATGTTTACAAATTTCTCATGGCTATGTATAACTTGTGGTTTAACAGTGACTCTGAGCAGCTGTATAGAGAGGTATTATTAGACAGTGAGACTACTTGCTAGATTATCATCTTCATGCAAGGGAAGAGTGACCATCTAAAAGATTATATTATCGCTCACAATAGGAATTGACCTTAAGCCATAGTGTGCTGTATTCCAGGGTTTATTATGACTCATGTAAGTGAACTTACATAACAGCTGCATAAACGAATCCCACTGTTTGTAAGTGTGATTTAATATCTAAAATAAGTACACATAACACCCAAATAAAAAAAAGTATAAGAAAAATAAAAGTGAAATTTGAATGATGTCATATTAACGTTTCTAAGCTTTGTTTTATTTTGTGGTTTGTTACAAGAACATTTAGTAACATTAAACAAAACTTTTGTTAGTGAAGGAAAGACAATACATGTCATATGAAAATTACACACATTTAATCTAAAATAATATGGAAAAGTCTGTTTCGTATGGTGATTTTTCTGAACCATTTCAATCTCCTTGTGTATCCTGGGCCATCCAGTACCTTTCTTGTCAACTCATTGGGGTGTACTGTTAGTCTGTTTCTGTACCAAATGTAGTGATGTTTAATTTTTTCTCGAATAGAAGGCACTTTGAAACCCTTCAGTATGATGTGGTTTGGATGTACCATGGGGCATTGACCACTGTCCTGAGTATCATATTCTGAATGTACTGTAGTATCTCTATGTTTGAATTACTTCCTGTCCCCCATAGCTGAATGTTGTACATCCAGATCGAATAGAGAATTGCCTTGTAGAGGAGGAGTTTATTCCCCAGGGACATCTGAGACCTCCTTCCAAGGAACCCAAACATTTCTTAAGGTATGCGAGAACTATTTATTTTTGTTGTTACATGTTTCTACGATGTAAGATGCCCAGATGCTTGTCAAGGTATTTAACATCTTCTTGTGGCAATGAAAGTTGTTTAATGTTACCAGTGATCAGTTGTCTTGTGTCAAGCTAAATGTTAAATGTGTTGATTTAGATTAATTTCCATTTATTCACCATCTCGTTAACCAGGTTTGGATTTTGTTTATGTTTTTGGTAGGTTTTATGAACCAGTAGTGACTGTATACAAGACAAGAATGGCTGTGTCATCTGTGAATATCACTATCATAGGTCATGTTGATATAGTTGTCTGTATATATGCAGTATACAGTGACAAAGAATACTGGCCCTAATATGCTGCCTTGCAGTATTTCTGTATTTATAGAGTGGAGAGTTGTTTACTTATTTTGGTGTTTGACACTTTCAGCACCAGGCCAAATTTTGTTTACTTTTTTAGAGGACCAGCCACTTTCTGGAATAGTTTTACCAGTAGACCAATATATTTTTTTTGCTGAAGCTGCTTCAAAATGAATTAAAATGAGATAATATAAGTTAAAAATTGTTTTTAACACCAAGTGCAAGGTGTGTTACCTAAATACAAGCCTGAACGATATATGCTTTTATATCAGTAATAACTGTGAATAAATGTTATACACAGTTTGAAACATGATCATTTCGTGTGTATCAAATTGATACACATGGTCTGTGACAACAAATGCAGTGTATCAAACTAGCACACATAATCCACTGGTAAAACACAAGTGTGCATCAAATAGATACACATGATGCTGAAAGTGTTAACAAACAAATATCTTTCTTGAATGCACAATTTTAGCATGATATAATAGGGATGTGGCAGATGTTTCTCAGTTTATATAGTACCTCCCTGACTTAAATCCAAAAATTTTGCAGAGGCAGTACCTTCTCTCTTTGAAGATATTATTCGGAGTTTGCTGATTTTCAGTTCACTTGTTCTATAGTCCAATATTTAATGCAAAATTTAAACTGGTGATGAGGTATTTTTTTTTTAGAGTTTATTAATGGTTGAATTATTGTAATTAGCAGCTTTCTGACAGTACCAGCCAGAGGCTATTAGGTCTTTATGCAGTTATTTCATGAACCGGTTTTCCTGGTTTAGGCAATATTACTGTTTACATGACTTTTCATTGGTGTGGATAAAATCCTTTTATCAGTATTGCATGTCGGATAAACGTGGTTGCTATCTGCTATTTTATGAGTTTATTGTAATGTCCTGCCAAGAATTAGATCGAAGTCAAGCACTTTCATAGGGTTTATTTATTTCATTACGACTGTCTGTACTTCTTTTAGTGTAAAATTTGAAATTGATAGTAGCATTAGGAAAAAAGTGTTTAGATAGAATTCTTAATTTTTAGTAATGAGTGGCCTTTTAAGACATTTTGTTGATTTGTAAAGTGAATTCCTAGTTGATTCTATAGCTGAGAGATTTTCTAGATATTGTTGAAGCCCTTGGGTTTTCAGTTGGTATTGTGGATCCTTCAGTTCCATTGTGATTTCGATCAACCTCTTTTTATCATCTGCTGTTTTGCTTGTTTACCACTGCTTTCTGATTTTACTTTTTTTAAGATATGTTTTCTATTTTTTCATTGACTATTATAGGATGGGGTTAATCTACCTGGATAGTATAGTCAGTGGCGGTCTGGCTAGGTCGGCTGGTCAGCGATCACCGACCAAAAAATCTTCAAAGGGCCAAAAGAAGGCAGATTCGTCGAATTTTAAATAAGTAAAAATCGAAGAAATCCGTAATTTCGTTTAATTTTTGGGCGATGAAGCCCAAAATGTGAACTTCAACATCATTTGCTTTTAAGCAAAAATAATAAGAATACATTTTTAATTAAAACATATTCTAAATATCACTATTGTTTGACGACTCGGAACACTAAGTTTTTTATAAGTAAAATCGTAAAGATTTACCTTACAGCCTAAACCGGCTTTCACCTTTAGAAGGCTTCATCAGAGGCTGCCGTAGGTAGCGCTGTCCGTCTTGTTGTTGGCGACAGGTAGATTTTCGAAAGATCGAAGCTGTGTGTGTGTGGTGAGATGTGTTCGAATAATGCGTGCGATTTGAATTGTGTCTGTTCGTTTAGGATGTCGTTTTTATTTGTTTTTGTGTGTTTGTATATTTCTAATCCTAAACGAACAGACACAATTCAAATCGCACGCATTATTCGAACACATCTCACCACACACACACAGCTTCGATCTTTCGAAAATCTATCCTGTCGCCAGCAACAAGACGGACAGCGCTACCTACGGCAGCCTCTGATGAAGCCTTCTAAAGGTGAAAGCCGGTTTAGGCTGTAAGGTAAATCTTTACGATTTTACTTATAAAAAACTTAGTGTTCCGAGTCGTCAAACAATAGTGATATTTAGTTAAGTAACGGACACGTCATGGACAACGAAATCCAAGAAAAGATATTCATTGAAAAGGAGGCTCAAGCTTTTAATTTTCATAATTTGTAATCTCGTTTAATTTTTACGCATCTCGGGGCCCCTATATAATGCAAGCTTAAGAGGGGGCCGAACGCCGCCAGCCAGCCGCTAGCAGCTAGTCCTGTTTTTAACATGGAGCGCAACTTAAAATCAAATTTTATAACACTTAAAATATGATTTAAAATTAAAATGTCACTACCGGAACATTAAATAGTCAAAGTTATAGTATTTCAGCCACTAAAGAACTAAGAATTTTCTTACCTGCATAGTTAAAAATATTTAAAATATAGACATTGGCGCATATATATCTATAGACACCCGCGCACTAAAAGGCGATATTTCAATTACGGTCGGCCCCCTCTTAAGTGGGTACGGGGGTCACACTTATAAATATGCAAATAATAAGTCTCTGCTTTCGATGCCTTAAAACCTAAAGTTTGCAATAAAAAATATGTATTTTGATTTATGAAGCTTTAAATTATTAAACTAGCGCAAAAAAGGTCATTGCCCGGGAATTTCTATATTAAAATGATAGTAAATCATCAATGTTTGTCGTATTTTTGCTGTATCTCCGTACTGCGAGACAACAGCGCATGCGCGCGGTTATTTGTTATGTTGGCAATATAGATATTTTGATACTTTCCATTGTTGGCAATATCATCCAAAGCCTGTGTTTCTTAAGAACTACCTTAAATCATCGTTAGATAGATCGCCTAACCTAAAAAGTGTTCTTCATTTAGACTAGGCTTTAAATTCATAGTTCATTTTATTTCATAAATTAATTCATTAATTATTAATTAATTTCATTAATTTTATTCATATTTTAATTCATAAATTCATAGACTAGGCTTTTAACTAAAAATCATTAGTTCATTTAAACTTTATTTATTTACTCTTTTGTGACTACAAGATATTTAAAATATGAAACGCTCACGAATTTACAAAAGTGGTGCTCAAAAGAAAAAAAGTATAAAAGAGAGCTGCATCGACAGCCAAAAGTGCAGCGAAATTCTCTTCTTGGCTGTGTAATTCAAACAATGAGACAAAAGGAGCTCAGTCTAAATCAGATGAAAGTGAAAACGAATGCAATCAAGAAGGTAAGCAAGAATTAGTATATTACACGCCTAGGGAAGGTAAAGAAAGAATGTCTGTTGCTTATATATATTATCACCCGAGGCGAAGCCGAGGGTAATAAACATGCGGTTTGAGGGATTCTTTTTTACTTCCCGAGATGTATACAAGTACTATTTTTCATCACACGCCTGCCGAAAGTTCCCCGGAATGTGCCTGTTTTGCGATAGGTAAATAAAAAGGTGGGTTTACACCTGCGAGAAATTGCGCTAGTTTTCTGTCCGACAGTCGAAATTGCAAATGTAAACAGACCGGCGAGTATTGTCGGAACTGCTGCCGCGAGTGATGTCGCAAGTAGGCGGAGTTAGTGTCCGACATTTCAGCTTGCAGGTCTAAACACGCAGCTCAGCTCTCGGAATTTCTCGCACTCGCGCTGTCACTGGATCAAACAGTGGGAGATATTTAGCGACAGTTTTGTGCAAGTCTGGATAGTGAGAGGTTGGTTTCCTATTGTTTCTCAGTGTTTTATGTTAAACTGTGTAGCGTCGTGATGGCTGAAGAAAACCCTGCTATTGAAATAACACCTAAGCAAACTAATACTGGACCTCCTGCCGCGAAAACTCCTACGGATGAAAATAAAAAATGGTCGGACATGGAAACAAGAAAATTAATAGCCCTGTATGAAGAGAATGAAATACTATGGAACGGTACTTCGAAGGACTATAGAAATCGTGTAAAAAAACATGAAGCAATACGTGCCATCAGCAATAAATTGAAAGTTGATACACCTGAAGTGCAAAGAAAACTGCATAATTTAAGAAGTCAATACAACTCGGAGTTGAAGAAATTAAGGACAAAGACGAATCAGGTCAGGGAACGGATGAAGTTTATGTACCGAATTGGCCGTACTTCGCCGCTCTGAAGTTCATCCATGTGAAGACCCTCACAACATCCAGTACAATGGTAAGTAAATAACAATAATTATATATTGCCATACGATACCATATATTATATATTGCCCTTTTTGGGGGGCAACTCAAAAATTTTAAATGTAAATACCCATCATGTGACCCCTAATTTTAAAGGTGTTTTGATTAAAGAAAACAATTGGTGTCTAAAACTTTTCTATTACGGCCCTATCCAAAAAGGCGGCCCAAAATGTGTTAACATATTTTCTACTATACACCAAAAAGTTTTTTTTTTACCAGAAAACATCTGTAAAATGTACCTAACATGATTGTGTGCCATTACCTCTCTAAATATGCCTGTATTGCCAGTGGACCTTTCCTTGAGGACATGAAAAGTACTCTGCGAACTCCATACGAACTTGTTCTGCAGGCTTCGGGTGGTTTCTACTTTTTGTTGCTTGCAGAGGAATCAAGTTGCTATCGGGCATTCCCTCTTCTAAATGCCACGATCCATTTATCAGATCACCGGTGTCACTGTCTTCCATATCAAATGTTCCTAAGGGCGCATATCTCTTTGCGGACCCCTTTCCTTGCATCAGATAATTATCCAACGTGCATATTGCCAAAACAACAGCTTTAACTCTCTCTGGATGCAAAGGCATCAGCTTTCGTAAAACTCTGAATCTGTTAGCAGCCAACCCAAACACATTTTCAACAACTCTTCTACATCGAGATAGGCGATAGTTGTACACACGTTGCTTCATAGGTAGGTTGCGAAATGGGTACGGTTTCATTATGTAGGTGTTTAATGCAAATGCATCGTCAGTCACGATCACATATGGCATTGGACGCTGCCTTCCTCTTAATGGAGAGTGATCCGGTAGATCTACAGTCACGTTCACTATGCCTTCTTTAAGGGAACAATTGTTAAACACCCCTCCATCGGAAATTCTTCCACAACAGCCAACATCAACATAGATAAATTTGTAATTACAATCCACCATGGCGAGCAAGACAATGCTGTGTGTTCCTTTATAGTTATAATACAAACTTCCGCTCTTTGGAGGTGCTTGCATCACAATATGTTTACCATTAAGTGCACCGATGCAATTAGGAAAATTCCATTTGGTGTCAAAACCTGCAGCAATTTGTTTCCAATCATCTTTTTTTCGTGGTATCTGTAACAATAAGACAAAACAAATAATACGTGATATTATAACAAACTGCTCATGCAAATACACAAACACACAAAGAATTACAAATATTTCATCAGTTATTTTTCATTTCAGACATTGAAAGAAAAGAAAAGCAGCATTGAACCAATGGAAGAGAAAGGATCAGAAGATGAAGATTATGATGAATCCTCTACATCTATTCTTGAACCGCAAGAAGAAAGGGAACAAGAAATTCAAGCGCCTCCAAACAAGAAAAAAAACTCAAGCCTTCGCAGGATATGCCAGCATACGTTCAACAGGCACTGCGGCAACTTAATCAGCCAAATGATGATGAACAGGTATTTGGAGATTTCTGTGCCTCAGAGCTGAGACAGATAAAAAACCCTGCTAACAAACGGATTTTTAAGAAAATAGTTATGGAGGCAATTACAAATGTAGCGGAAGCTGAGGCACTGGGTGTAATTTACAAGCCTTCCAGTCGGTCCTTTAATATTAATTATTCACTTCCCACAATACTGACTTCCCCGTCTCCTGGCTCAAGTGACTGCTCTTCATCTTTTCCAGCGCAGTACAACATGCAACCAAATACACAGCAAATAGTACAACAGGAACAATCTGGGCATCAATCTTCAATTTTACAACTTAGTGGTTATAATGACATGAACTATGAATCGCATAATTGAACTGAAATTTTCTGATTTTAAACATATATAACTTCAAATGTTAACACAGGTTTTGTTCTTGTTTATAATACATAGAATGTAAAATGTAATAAAAACGATGTTGATTAAAATTTTGATCATTGTTGATTTTTTACAGAATATAGTGTGACGATTTAAAAGGAATTTAAATAGCACAAATAATTTTTATTTAAAATGACATGTGGGAAAATATTTAACTCTTCCCTGTGTACTTATATGCCTGTATCAACTTGTAAAAATCTAGTACGGACATGAAAATTACTCTGTATTGAAGCGAAAATTAATAATTATGATAATTAAATAAAAAGACGTAATAATAATAATAAGAAATACCTAACTCAATAAAGAAAATGTAGTATTATTAATAGTAGTTAATTAGTATGTTAATAATAATAATAAAGTAGGAACTACTTTTCTCTCTCCGCGCGAACAGCTCCCTCTCCCTACTAACCGCCGCAAAACCAACCCCAGTCGAGCGAGAATCAGAGACAAGGTAATAGCTTTACCATGTGTCGTGAAGAAAAAGTGTAAATATAAAAAATTAATAACGATGTAACTGAAGGTAATCTTTCGTGGTGACAGACTCCACAAGTAATTGAAATGTGGTGAAAGTAAAACGAGTTATGTAGTTGAAGTGTAGTGAAATAACTAAAAGTAACTAACTTAGCCGACACATCTCTTTAAAAAAGGAAACGAAATGTTTAAATTGTAAAGTATGTTCTATCCAAACATTATAGAGTAACATTAGTGCAGTTAAAAGCAAAATGTAAAATGTAAAAAAAAAAGTGAACACCGTACGAGGAGTGAAGCAACAACGACAAACTCACGAGTTTCAGGTAACAGCATCCTTTCGTCATGATCGCAACTAAGAATCTACAGAATCAATGGAGACACCCGAACGACATCGTAGAACTTCTAGGAAACGCAACTGAAGAGTAACAACAAGAGAACCTGCCGCTGATCACATTGTATCAAGGTGAAACCAAACCATTATACTTTTAACAATGGTAACAAAAGCAGTATATTTTGCAAAGACTTATTCTAATAATGTAAATGTTAACATAGTAGTGTCTGTAATTACAATAATGAAATAGTAATCTGATGATAGTTAAAGGTAAAGGGTAATTCGAAATTTGTCAAACTAATATTCCAATAGCTTGCATAATGTTGACTTATTGTAGAGCATTATTAAGTTAAAACCCGGATCCGAGGTATTTAATGTAGTTAATAAATATATAAATTTTTATTTTTCTCACCAGAGTAACATGTTAAAAAGACGTAAGAGCATTCGATGCACAACTTTTGAGTAATTTATTTGTTTTTAACATAATAAAACCAAATAACAATAATATTTAAATTATTATTCAAGAAAATATAATAAAGAGATGTTTTTGCTAAATAACCAGAGAGTGAGTAAATTTGCGTAACCTAATCCTAATTCCTGTTCTACATATTTTCAGATTTGTTGGTAAGTAATTGTACTAACATCGGCAGCCGGTTTGATTGAAAGTAACCAATTAAACTGGTTCCCTCTGTTATAATGTCTCAGACAGGAGAGACACTATAAAATGCGCCACTCTGCTGCTTTGTAAAATAAAAAAAAAAAAATAATAATTGTTTACAGAGTGTCACAGATAAAATGCAACACCCTGCTAATTTATAAAATAATTGTGTACCCTGTGCTAAATAATTAACAATAACTTGCTAAAATGCGTAAATTTACTCACTCTGTATTTGTGAATAAATAAATAGAGTTTTATTAATAAAGTAATAATAGTAGTATTAGGAAATCGACGTAATAAGCAAGTCCCCGCTTGTAAAAATATTCAATTTTCAACCTGACGGTAGTTACAGGTTAGTTCATGTTTGTTTCGTGTCGAGAAAAGTACCCTCTCCCCTCGTATACAAGTACGTTGTTTGAATGACATTCCCTGGTTGACTAAACAGACAATCCTGTGCAGGAAATAAAACGTGTTCCAAATTGTCAGAAGTCACCCTTCTTTGTTATGAAGTCTTGCCTAGGTAAACAATAAGCCACCGTAACGCACACAATAGACCTCCCCCAACCAGCTGATCTGTTGTGTGAATGTAAACATAATGTACTCTTCGTGTGAAATTTCTTTCCATATTAAAGTGATAATATCTCCTCAATAACTGTATCTCCACAGATACTTATTAGATTTACATATATTTGAATTTATTAGCATAAGATTGTGATTATATATATGTGTGTTTACAGGAATTCAAATTTCGTAAGAGTGTTTAAAAATAGATAACATATTTAAAATAAGTAGTACATAAGATTTAAGAATCATAATTACAATGGCTGGATTTAACCCCGACTTGTTGTTGAAGGACGAACTGAGCTATGAAGCTTTGTTACGCGGTCTTAAACATACAAACGTAACGGTCGCGGAACCGCGCAAAATATTGCGCGAGAATAAACCAGACAAACCCTCACTGTTGAATCGTTTAAATGTATTAGATTTCGAAAGTGAAAAGGAAACATGCTATAGTAAATTTACGGAACTTATCTCAACCGCACAAACCCTGCGAGACGAAAAATCCCCCGCGGTAATTTTAAGAACCACGCAGAGAATAGAACATCTAATCCGCCGCATTACCAATTTGTTGAATTGGCCCGGTGACAAAGTTACACCACCGGACGCGCAAAAATTTGCGGAAGAAGCGTTACGACAATTACCAGACACACTGCGCGAATTACGTAGGAAGTCCGAATCGTTTAGAATAGAAGAGATCGAAGCAGCCATGACGAAACTAAATATTTCCCCGACACAATCTCCTACTCAAGAACAACAACCAAGTGCTGAAGAAATTCCATTTCTCCAGGAATTTAGTAGAGAACCCACTGAAGATCGGTTAACGGTTAGACAAGCAAATACCCTCCCCGTAACCACCTCGCCCTATCCAAATGAACTAGAGAAGATTACGCGTAATTACGATTTACCACCCACCCTACAGACAAATCCACCAGCGGAAAAACCTGTAACGGATTCTCAATTAAATTTCAACAATGAGTTCTATGGAAAAATAACTCATCCTGTAGAACGTATTTTATCTGAGATAACAACCACTGATGGCCTGAATATTACAAAACTTCTAGATTTTATCAAGCACCTATTACAAATCAAAGATCTGCGACAACTAAGAGATCACCAGATTTTACAAGTACTTCTACCTAAATGTAAATCTCCGTTAAAAGATCGTGTGTTGGAGTCACTCCACGCAGAGATTCTTTTCTACCTCCCTGTGGAACTGATACTCGAACCTACCACGATAAGCGATTTTCAAGAACCTCTACAGCCCGGAACTACCCCAATACAACAAAATCACTACTAAAGCCCCGACAGCATGCGAGCGATGCCAAAGACGAAAGACGATGTTATAATTGTGGCAAGTCCGGACATATTAGCAAATATTGTAAACAAAAACGGTACCAACAAAAAACTGATCAGTCAAAAAACTAGTGAAGCAGGAAGAACCAAAACCCTGTGTCTTCCGCAGCAAAAAAAAAAAGGAAAGGTAGAAACACGATTCAACCTAAAGTCAAAATAAAAATAAACAAACGTATAGACCCTTACGTAACTAGATTTTTTAACAAGTGTAACTCCATTAGCACATGTAAAACAAGTATATGCCTATTACTCTACATACAGATAGACCTTGGAGCAACGAATATCCTCGGTTTAGTCGATTCGGGATCTACACGTAGTATTATCAATCAACAGCTAGCCACTGTATTAGCGAATCATAATTTTATAAGACGTAGCCAAAGTGTGAACATAAAGTGTGCCACCGCAAATAAGCAAAATCTAAATATATCACGCAGTATTACCGTGAAGTTAAAAATAAAGAATTTTACTTGGTATGTTACACTACTCGTAGCTGAAGATTTAGGACAAAACTTAATACTAGGCGCCGATTTTATAAGCAAAACTGGCTTAATTCTCGACATATACGCTAAACAATATTGCTTTAGATTTGATCGCACGCGAAAATATCAGTTTGACACCGAGCTAAATAACAACAAGAACTGCGAAACTTCAACTATTCAGTTGGAGCATCATGAAGTCATTTAAAAGGGAATGAGCGACAAAGGATCCAAAAATTAATAAGAGAATTTTCCACTGTACTCACACCTAAGTTAGGATTGACCAATCTCATTGAATACAAAATAAATTTAAGTGAACACAAAGTAATACGTCTGCATCCATACAAATTATCACCGCCCAAGATGGACATAATGAGAAACCAAATTAACAAACTCATTGAACAACACGTCATTGAACCGTCAACTTCCCCATATTCATCTCCTGCTTTCCTAGTACCGAAAGGAACGGATAAACATAGACTAGTCGTGGATTATAGACAGCTGAATAAGAATATAGAATTTGAATCTATTCCCCTGCCTGACATTCACAGCGCGTTCCACTATTTTACCAAAGCGAAAATTTTCACCATTATGGATCTCAACCAGGCCTTCCACAAAATCCCACAAGCTGAGGAATCAAAACATCTAACTGCGTTTGCTGTCCCATTTAATCTATACCAATTTACTAGAGTACCATTCGGAATATCACAAGGAAGTTCGGTATGTAGCAGACTGTTAGAAAAAATATTCCATGACGTTAAATTTAAATTCGTATATCATTATCTTGACGACATAGTAGTATATAGCGAATCGATGGATCAACACATTGATCATTTGCGTGAGGTATTATCAAGATTAAAGAAGGCTGGACTAACGGTAAACCCCAGTAAAGTTAATTTCGCCGTAAAACAATTCTCTTTCTTAGGTCATATACAGGGTCCGTCACGGGAACCGCATGTTTTTGTATTGGGTAGTACGGCCGAGCGGTTGGCATCAGTGAGTGTGGGTTGGCCTTGATTTGTTCGTTAGAGTGGGAAGTTTAGTTGCCGCCATGTCGTGGAACGTGGAGCATCGTACGTTCGCTCTCCGGCGGTTTTTCGTAAACAATGAGTCAGTGACGCAGACACAACGTGACTTTCGCACCCATTTTAATATTCCGGTCCGCCGACCTGTTCCAGACCGCAACACCATTTTGAGATGGTTTGAAAACTTCAACACAACTGGCTCCGTAATGAAGAAAAAACCACCTGGCCCTGTCAACACAGCCCGAAAACATCGAGCGAGTTAGGACGTCTGCGATACAGAGCCCTAAACGGTCGGTTCGCAAGCATGCTGCGAGTTTAGGGATTAACGAGTCAACAGTGCGAAGGATTCTGCACAAAGATCTTCATTATCACCCATACAAAATTCAGGTATGTCAGCAACTTAGTGTAGGTGATTATGAATAGCGTCGTGTCTTTTGTGAAACCATGCTTGAAACCATGGTCAATAATGAAAACATGATTTTTTTCATGAGTGATGAAGCCCATTTTCATTTAAATGGGTTCGTTAACAAACAAAACTGTAGATATTGGTGTAATGAAAATCCTCAGATGTTACATGAGTCCCCTCTTCACAGCCCAAAAGTAACAGTATGGTGTGCAGTTGAGGAGAAGGGCATTATTGGCCCGTACTTTTTTGAGGAAAACAATATTACTGTGACTGTTAATTCAGAGCGCTACATTACGATGCTCCAAACCTTCTTCTTCCCAGAACTTCGACGTCGCAGATGGGCAATGAGGAAAGTATGGTTTCAACAGGATGGTGCAACTGCACACACAGCTCGTAATTCAATGGCTGTCTTACGGGATCAGTTTCCAGGCCACCTTATCTCCAGATATGGCAATCTTCGCTGGCCTCCTCGTTCCCCTGATCTAAGCTTATGTGACTTCTTTTTTTGAGGATATCTCAAGTCCTGAGTATACGTTAACCAGCCACGCTGCCTTGAAGATCTGAAGACAACAATCCAGGAGGAAATCGTTCGTATTCCACGTCAGATGTTAATTAACGCTACTCGGAGTTTTCGGGACCGGCTACAATCATGCATAATCATAAATGGCCAACATCTGAGCGACGTGATCTTCAAAACATAAATGAACAATGAAATTCCCAACATACACTATGTATTGTCATAAATAAAAATATTTTTTAAGCCAAACTGACTAAGTACATCTTATTTGAAAATCATGCGATTCCCGTGACGGACCCTGTAGTATCAGCCGAAGGTAAGGTTAGCATCGACCCAGAACGCACGCGCGCAATCCGAGAATTTTTACCACCCAGAGACCCCAAAGGTATAGCTCGATTTTTAGGTATGATCAATTATTTTCATAAGTACATACCCCACCTAGCGGATATAGCAGCCCCATTAAACGCATTAAGAAAAAAAGGAGCTAAATTCGAGTGGACCACTCGACACCAAGCTGCATTCGAACATTCAAAGAAAGCATAATATCACCCCCGGTATTGCAGTTAGCAGATTTCAATAAACCATTTGTCGTACAGACCGACAGTTCTAGTGTAGCATTAGGATAGGGTGACCAGACGTCCCGTTTTTAACGGGATTGTCCCTTTTTTTCATTATGTGTCCCGTTGTCCCGGCAAATTAATTATTAACGGGACGTCAAATGTCCCGTTTTTCCGTACTTGCAATAACGGATAACCTAATCTTTTATCTTCGCTTCGTTTTGAGTTTTTATTTATTTGTTTTTATGTCATTTTGGTCTCGTTCGTTTAAACTTTCTTACTGAGGTCAAGACGGGTCTCGAATGGTTAAGGGAACGCAATCGCGAAAAGAAATGATGATCTCTGGTTTCCGCCAGAGTGCGTCAAGGGAGAGTGAGGCAATCAAGGTAAACTTTTTTTGTTTGGTTAGTTTTAACGCTTGGCGTGGCGAGCTTGCTCCATTGTCTGTTGTTCGCTTGGTTCGAGATACATGTGCATATTAATATGAGGAAAAGAAAGTGTACTTTCTCCAAAACCTTGAAAGAAGAGTTTCCATTCTTGAAGGACGACACCACATCTACAAAGGTAGAATGTACTTTATGTCGTTCAGTTTTTTCCATTGAACATGGAGGACGTGCCGATATTACACAGCACATTAAGAAAAAGAAACACATGTTGGCAGTTTCCGCGAGAACTTCCAGTAGTATAACTTCCTTTGTAAGTAGGAATGGACTACAAACTGAGGAAGATAAACATATCGCTGCTGAAGAAGGGCTGTTTGCATTTCATACTGCAAAACACAACCATTCTTTCCATTCAATGGACTGCACATCTCTTATCATCAGAGAACTATTTGAGAAGAAATTCACGTGTTCCAGGACAAAGTGCGAGTCGATTTTACTGAACGTTTTATCGCCGTATGCAATGCATGAAGTGCAATCAGAACTTGAAGATGTTAAGTATGTGTCTGTGATGGTTGATGCATCAAATCACAAAAGCTTAAAATTAGTGCAGATTCTAGTTAGGTATTTCATTCCTACCAAAGGTGTTCAGTGCAAAGTAATCTGTTTTCAGAACGTTGGTGGAGAAACAGCAGAATTATTAGCTAATCATGTTCTGGACATCTTAAAGAAACATCATTTAGTTGACAAGATCATCGTGTTTTGTGCAGATAACTGTAACACTAACTTTGGTGGGTACAAGAGGGCCGGAACAAACAACGTTTTTTCTAAATTGAACAGTGTGCTCAAAATGAATATTCAAGGCATTGGTTGTGCAGCTCATGTGGTACACAATGGTGTACAAACAAGTGCACACATTCTTCCTATCGACATAAAAACAGTAGTGAATAAAATATTTCAATATTTTCACATTTATACCGTGCGTGTGGAGGAACTGAAATTATTTTGTGATTTTGTTGCTACTGAATATAAGCAGGTTCTGGGTAGTGTTAAAACTAGATGGTTGTCATTGTTGCAAGGAGTTCAAGGGTTATTTATATTTATGAACCTCTAAAGTCTTATTTCATGTCTCAGGATAGGTGTCCTACATTACTAAAACAATTTTTTGAGAACCCACAGTCATTTCTTTGGCTTCATTTCATACAAAGCCAACTGAAAATGTTTTCAAATTCAATCCAAAAGTTGGAAAGAACCAACATTTCAGCCACTGAAGTAGCTGAAGAATTAGAATTGCTTACAGAAAAAGTCAATAACAGGAAATGTAGTAAGTTTCAAACTTCAGTTGTTTCTTCAATTTTAATTAACTTAGAAAATGAAGGTCTTTTCACCCAATTGAAATATGACACGATTACCAGTTTATTTTATGACACTTTTTTAAGTTATTTAAACAAGTGGGTCTCTCCATATCAGCCTCTGAAATCATTTCATTGGATAACATTGAAAAATTCTGTATATTGGGATGAGGTTTTAAAAAGTCTGAAAATTCTTAAGACAGTAGATTCATGTTCAACAATTCAGGTACATGAAGATGAATTATTTGATGAGATAGGACATGTGAACAAAGTTTTATCCAGAAAATTTGAGGAATGGAAAAAAGTTAATGTGGAGATTGATAAGAAATGGTGTGATGTCTTCCACATACTTAAAAGTATAGGCATTCCATGTAAAAACATAGAGGTGGTTGTGAGTTTTGCTCTGGCTGTACCAGGCACAAATGCTGTTGTGGAAAGTGTCTTTTCAATTGTGAACTCCCTTTGGATTGATGAAAGAAACCGTTTTACTACCAAAACTATTCAAGCAATTGTAATTTTAAAAACTCATTTTCAAGACCTTAGCTGTAAGGAATTCTACAACCTGCTATTAAGTAATTCAACGCTCTTGCAAGATATCAGGTCTTGTGATAAGTACAAAGTTAATAGTGATGTTCCTGATTCAGAAGCCACAAGTTCATGTTCAGCAGGTTGTTGATATCTATGAATCACATCCATGTAATTTTATAGTTGTTAAGAATTAGAATATTTATATTTGAATAATTATAATTTTATAATTCTTGAAAAACTTGATCAATTATAATATGATCCAGTGCCATGATAAGCATGTTTTTAAGTTGGTTATTAAAATATATGTCTTTTTATGTGTAAAAAGTAGTTTTTATTTGTCTTAGTGAAGCAGTGCAGTCATATATGAAGCACATTTTCTTTGTAACTCGTGTCCTGTTTTGTCCTGTTTTTTTATTTCCATATTTCAGAAATGTCCTGTTTTACGTCATAAAAAACCTGGTCACCCTACATTAGGAGCAGTAATATACCAAGAAATAGATAATACAAGACTACCGATCAGCTATGCATCACGTACCTTGACGGAGCAAGAAAGGAAGTTCTCAGCCTATGAACTTGAATGTTTAGCTGTAGTGTTCGCCTTCGAAAAGTTCAAACCGTTTTTAGAACACAAGGAATTTCTACTAGAGACCGACAACCAAGCTTTATCGTGGTTGTTGAACCATCCAAAACAATTAGGTCGTATAGGAAGATGGGTGTTAAGACTAAATTGCAACAAGTTTAAAGTACAACATATTCGTGGTACCCAAAATGTAGTCGCCGATACACTATCCCGCATGTTTCAATTACCCAATGCCAAACCTGGGGAAGACAAGATTGAAACCACCACTGTAAATACGCTAATAACAGAATTCCCCCTTGCATTCAAGGATATAGCTCATCACCAACAACAAGATCCGAAATTACAGAAGATAATAGAACAAATAGATAAAGGAAATTATTCTGACAAGTATACCTTGAGTAAAAGAGTACTTTGTTATAAAAAAGCTAACGGAAAGTCGTTGAGAATAATCGCCCCGGAAATTATTAAACCCATGCTAATGGAATACTACCACTCATCAACCATTGGAGCTCATATGGGAATAAGGAAAACGATATATCGTATTCGCAAGGAATGTCAATGGGAAAACATGAACAGTGAAATAACTAATTTCGTGATACAATGCGAAATCTGTGCCCTGAGCAAGCCAGCAAGAAACAGTCAAGTCGGAAGATTAATCTCAGAAATCCCCACAACACCTTTTTCAAAGATATACATAGATTTTTCCGGACCCTATCCCCGTCTAAGTCAGGAAACACAATGCTATTAATTTGCGTGGACTCTTTCACTAAATTCGTGTGGATGTATCCTATGAGACGTGCCTTAGCATCAACGACAATAAAGATTCTACAAGAGAGACTATTTAAAGACTACGGTACTCCAGTACACCTAGTATCTGACAATGAACCTCAGTTTAAATCGAAAGAATTTAATGACATGTGTTTTAAATTAGGAATAAATCATATTACAGTTACAGAGTACCGACCGCAAGGAAACCTAGCTGAGAGATACTTGCAAAACCTAAAATCCGCCTTCATATCGTATCACGCTAAAGACCAGACAGCATGGGATCAAAATCTATCATGGATACAGTTTGAATTCAACTCAGCGTATCATGAGGGACATAAATCAACACCATTTGATTTGCTATACAAATATAAACCTAACCATCCATTAACCACAAAGTGGAAAATTCATGAGTTATTGCCCCGTGAAATAAATGGGAATAATATAAGAAAAATATGGAACGAAGCTCGCGCAAATTTGCGAGCGAATTTACAAAAATCGCAGACAATATCATGAGCGAAATAATCGGAAAATAAAGTACAAAGTAGGTGATTTAGTCATGTATAAAACTCACCCTACGAGTAGAGCCGTTGATAGGACCACTTCCAAACTATCTTACCGATGGTGTGGCCCCTACACGATTCACAAGTTCATCACCCCCGTGACAGTAGCTCTGTACAAACCCAATACAAATAATTACGTTCGCAGAAGTCATGTATCACAGATTAAAATTTTTTCTCCTTGTGAAAATAAAGAAGCACGACTACGAGAAAGATAGTAAACCAAGAATACTACCTAAGTATTAAGAATAAAATATAGGAAACATATTATACGTATATATTTTATACAGGAATACAGTAAGACTTTGTGACATCCTATATCGTAATTGAGTCTAAACTCAAACACCTCGTAAGAATACTAGCGAGGCCTGATCAACCTTAGCTCATATTCTGCGAGAATAAAATAAAAAATGAGAAGTCAGCTGACGCACAACAAAACTCTAGCACTGTAAAATAAAGGTAATTCTATTGTTATTACTATACGTCATTGTTATTAATAATCTATAACATGTTCATCCAAAGATTGATGAATATGATAGTGGTAATACACTAAATTGTAATCCATGTTTGTGACTAAGAGAAAGACGAAATAAGGAAATAAGAGGAGGAGCCGAGAACCAAAAGTTAAAATAATAAGTGATTCTATGCGTTGAATATTATAAATATTTCGCACACTTATAATATGCGAAAACCCTTATGTAAGAAAGTTAGAGAATCTTTAACCTTACAGTAAAACAGTATATCTCAAATATGCTGAAAACTACTCATGAGTGTCACTCCTTCAAACGAGTGAAGAAAAGAAAACCGGTAGTAGATTTAAGAACTTGAAATAAAGTAGAATTATGTAATTTGTGTTTTATGTGTTGTATATGTATTAAATTTTAAGTATTTTGTATAGTATGTAAGATAATCGATCGATGAATCGAAATAACCTTGTGGAGAGAAATTTCATCACGAAGTGCCCTGTCAAATATAATTGTATTTCTTAGGTTTTCTTTTAATACCCCATTGCCCCATCCTTATCTTTAAGTGGAGGAGGATGTGACGATTTAAAAGGAATTTAAATAGCACAAATAATTTTTATTTAAAATGACATGTGAGAAAATATTAACCCTTCCCTGTGTACTTATATGCCTGTATCAACTTGTAAAAATCTAGTACGGACATGAAAATTACTCTGTATTGAAGCGAAAATTAATAATTATGATAATTAAATAAAAAGACGTAATAATAATAATAAGAAATACCTAACTCAATAAAGAAAATGTAGTATTATTAATAGTAGTTAATTAGTATGTTAATAATAATATTAAAGTAGGAACTACTTTTCTCTCTCCGCGCGAACAGCTCCCTCTCCCTACTAACCGCCGCAAAACCAACCCCAGTCGAGCGAGAATCAGAGACAAGGTAATAGCTTTACCATGTGTCGTGAAGAAAAAGTGTAAATATAAAAAATTAATAACGATGTAACTGAAGGTAATCTTTCGTGGTGACAGACTCCACAAGTAATTGAAATGTGGTGAAAGTAAAACGAGTTATGTAGTTGAAGTGTAGTGAAATAACTAAAAGTAACTAACTTAGCCGACACATCTCTTTAAAAAAGGAAACGAAATGTTTAAATTGTAAAGTATGTTCTATCCAAACATTATAGAGTAACATTAGTGCAGTTAAAAGCAAAATGTAAAATGTAAAAAAAAAAGTGAACACCGTACGTCAGGAGTGAAGCAACAACGACAAACTCACGAGTTTCAGGTAACAGCATCCTTTCGTCATGATCGCAACTAAGAATCTACAGAATCAATGGAGACACCCGAACGACATCGTAGAACTTCTAGGAAACGCAACTGAAGAGTAACAACAAGAGAACCTGCCGCTGATTACATTGTATCAAGGTGAAACCAAACCATTATACTTTTAACAATGGTAACAAAAGCAGTATATTTTGCAAAGACTTATTCTAATAATGTAAATGTTAACATAGTAGTGTCTGTAATTACAATAATGAAATAGTAATCTGATGATAGTTAAAGGTAAAGGGTAATTCGAAATTTGTCAAACTAATATTCCAATAGCTTGCATAATGTTGACTTATTGTAGAGCATTATTAAGTTAAAACCCGGATCCGAGGTATTTAATGTAGTTAATAAATATATAAATTTTTATTTTGCTCACCAGAGTAACATGTTAAAAAGACGTAAGAGCATTCGATGCACAACTTTTGAGTAATTTATTTGTTTTTAACATAATAAAACCAAATAACAATAATATTTAAATTATTATTCAGGAAAATATAATAAAGAGATGTTTTTGCTAAATAACCAGAGAGTGAGTAAATTTGCGTAACCTAATCCTAATTCCTGTTCTACATATTTTCAGATTTGTTGGTAAGTAATTGTACTAACATCGGCAGCCGGTTTGATTGAAAGTAACCAATTAAACTGGTTCCCTCTGTTATAATGTCTCAGACAGGAGAGACACTATAATAGCCTATATGATTTTTTAAAGCCAACATAGTATCTTATACACAAGCTCTATTACAATATTAGAGCTTAATATTAGAGCTAAAATATTAAAATTAGTAACCTGCTCTATTGAGAAAAAATGATTAGCTTACCTTCATTACAGTTTCTTTGAGAATATCAAAAATTGCTTGACACACTTCCGGTATGAATATACTTATGGTGCATACTGGGATTCTGAAGAGGTACATCAAAGAATGATATGAGTCACCTAAAAAAGTAAATTTCAATATAGTTTTATAATAAAATTATAGTAAAAATATTTGAATAACAATGTATGCATTTTACAAAGTACTGAGCAAAGCATACTGAATGATCTGATTTGCATTTAAAGGTTCTAAAAACATAATTTTGTTTTTATTAATTAAAAAATTTAAAACGAATTAGTCAATACGGCAAAACGTTTGTGTGATAATATGTTTTCAATGATATTTGTGAACTTACCAGTGGCCAGAAAGCGTAGGGTAACCATCAGTCGCTCACTGGCTTGTATCGACTCTCTAAAAACAGTATCCTGTTTTTGGATTTTAGGTCCAACAAGGCATAGTAGATATTCTAATTCTACAGCAGACATCCTGATAAAATTCCTAAATTGTTGTGAATCTTCAATTTTTAACTCATTTAATAAATTAGTGTAAGCTCCATACTCTCGCCTTCTGTCAATCCAATCTCTAACCCACATTCTCTTCTTCCTCCTTTTCTGTTCTTCTACACGTAACCAATAATCCACTATTACTAGTGCAGCAGTTTTCACACGTCTGCTTCGTGGCATGGTTAAAAACTAACTGACGTCCTGGGAGGGACCAGTTGAGCAAGATGAAATTGCATCCATGTGCTGTCTCGTGTAAACGGATTTTCTACGAACTGTCGCAACAAACAGTGACATTAGCCCGCGCGAGAGCTCGCGGGACACTTGCATTCAAACTCTCGGTAAAAATTGCATCTCTGTGTTTACACTATTAGACAGCACTTGTGCAAGTACTGTCGCAATTTTTCTCGCAGGTGTAACCCAGCTTAACGCTTTGTTTTATGATTATGACCATGTGATGAGAAATAGTATACGTCATTCAGCTGGCACACTTCTACTCGATGAAAACGTTGCATGAAAATTGTTGTACGATTGAGGCTATTCCATATATCACTAAGGTGAGGTCGTGAGTAAAATCTATTTCAACTTTTTCCACCAGCTATGCATCACTCGAAATAAAATGTTTCAATTTATGATGTAAAAAAAAATATTGTAGGTAATTCAAAACTTTAGCAAAAAAACTCATTACAATTTTTCACAAGTACGCTACTCTGGCACTGGAAACATTCGCCCTACGTTTGAATTACTTTGTATAAAAAGGAAATTGGTTACCCCAGATTCCTTAGGTCATAAAGAGAAGCATTTAATTTATTTGCAGTTAGTTGACATTGCATTTGAGACAAAAAGTCTAAAACTTGCCTTAAACTATGAGCCTGTTTTTCAGTAGCTATGATACTAAAAGCAAAGAGTTGCTAGAGCTAGTAAAACTAAGAAAGAGATAAAAATGATAAAATCTAATTTTTAATCATGATAGACATTGAAAAACGGTAACTCAAGAGTCGCGTTTTGCGCGTATTATGTTAAAAAATGTGGTTCAATACGCGTGTGAAATTTTTTTTTTGGACTCGCTTCGCTTGGGCGACAAACTTTGCACTCGTCACGAAAGACATCTTTTGCACTTATATTAAAGTGTATTCTTTCTGTTCCATTTTTTTTTAATGCACTGTAGAATTGGACGTTTTTCTCAAGTTATCTTTTATATATGAAGTATATACAAGTCTCCATTATCTTTCTAAAAAGTCCATTATAAATGTATACATTTTTTATTATTATTAATGTTTTTCAAAAAAGTGTGTACAGTTAAATTTTGAAAGTGCAACATTCAATTTGATATGATACGTTTTAATAATTAAAAATTCATATAATGAATGCGTACATTTTTTACACAGAAAATGAAAGCTGCTCATCAGTATCTTCTATTGATCAATGCTCAAATGGTTCTGCAACTTCGAAGGTAACTGCGACTGAACCCAGTGAAGTTTCCAACTTTGGAAATCGAAAACGCAAACTACCTCATTTTCACCAGTAGCTTCTACAAGCAACACCTCGAATGATTTTACAAATGTTGAAAAATCTATCACAGAATCTCCTGATTTTCTCACAGAAGAAGTGTCTTCTTATACTCTGATTAGTAATCGTTCACCAACTTCCTTAGATTCTAAAGCCACGTATGAATATAGTTTTGATACTCCTCAAAAATCTTCAGCTTCGTTAGATACACATATTCCTTGCGATTTATCCAACACCAGCTCAGACTCTGAAGAATCTGAAGCTTCGAAGGAAGATCATAGTCATCAACAATCGTATCAAACGTTTTCCCAGCTTGCATGCTTCGTTAGCCCTAATCAACATGATTCAATTGTAATTAAAAAAGCCTTCATGGAAAAGCATCCGATTCAGTTTAGTGGGGAAGATGGAAAAAAAGCTCCGTTTGAACCGTCAAAGCTTTACTATAGAATTTTGCCTAATGGAGAAAAAATTCATAGAAAGTGGCTGTCCTATTCGATCGAACTAAATAAAGTATATTGTGCCTGCTGCATGGCTTTTGGAAAAACAGATGTCAGTAATATTTCTTTTATTTCTGGACACGATGTATTTGTCAAACATATATACAAAGCTGTAGATAAGCATGAAAATTCACAAAGCCATATAAATGCAGCGACAGCAGCTTTTCAATGCCTTCGAGGCTTTGATATTGCGACTTTTATGAACTCAAATTTGTCAAAAAAAAGATTAAAAGAAATAGAAACTAGACGGTTAATAGTTATGCGAATAATTGACATTATATTATTTTTAGGTAGACAAGGCATGTCCTACAGAGGACACAGACCAGAAGGTGCAAATACTCTAGAATCCTCTGAAAATCATGGAAATTTCCTTCAATTAGTATTGTTAGTTGCAAATTATGACCCCATTTTACAAAACCATGTACAACAATGTATAGAAGAAAGAAAAAAAAAAAACAGGGAAAGGATAATAGAAAAAAGTGGGAAACCTAACAAAGGCCAAATTGGTCGGGGCTCTCTATTAACTTTTTTGTCAAAAAACTTTGTCAATAAAGTGATACAAATTATTAGAAATATCAAACGGCAGTTTCGACTGCAAGACAAAGTTTATGGCCCGGAATTTAATAAGTCAGTGGTCAAAATTTGAAAACATTTTCATGGCATTCATTTTTCTTGATATATTTTTAGCTACATCACCCGTTTCAAAATTTTTGCAAAGTAAAGAGATAGATTATGCAACTGCTTGGAATTTGATACAAAATTTACTGGAGCAAATTAGTGATAAAAGAAATGACAATAGTTTTGATTTCATATATAAAAAAAAAAACAAAGATTATGCAAATATAGTCAATAACTATTTTGATGAGACCACTGGTATAGAAATAGTTAGACTTTACAGAAAAAAGAGTTAGCAAAAAGAAAAAGATGCCTGGTGAGAAAGCCCCAGGTGAGAGTAATAAAATTTCTTCTTCTCATAAATATAAAATTATTTATTTTAAGATAATTTACTGCATTCAATCGAGTATTAAAGAAAGATTTGTACCAAATGAAGGTATTCTTAAAGATTGTTCCTAGCTAAATCCAAAGAAATTTAAAGATATTGCAAAAATAAAACAATTTCAATCATACGAATTAAAAAGTATTGCAACACTATCAAATGTTGATAGAAGTACACTGATAGTGGAACTGCGACAATTTGCAACTCAATATCCAAGTCTAGTCAAGGTAGAAAAAGACAAAGTATTAAGGAATAAAACTGATCTGAATTTTGATGGATTGGTAGAAACCGAAGATCTAGATAATATTGAACATTGTTCGATATTAAAAAAGTGCTTTGAGTGTTTATCTTGTGCGTTTCCTATAATTCATGAACTTTCTCAATCAGGATTATTTACTAATTTATATGTAGCTTATAAATATGTCTTGACACTTCCTTCTACGCAAGTTACTTGCGAAAGAGTATTTTCCAAATTAAAAATTATAAAAAATAGATTAAGAAGTAATTTACAAGAAGAGTTACTGTCAGACTTTTTGTTAATGAATATAGAACGGGATATATTTTCAGACTTGGATAAAAATTTAATAGTAGATAAAATAGGAGAAAGCAGTCAAGAGTTAAGAAAAAAATTATTAATTTAAAATAAATGTTTCTATTCATAATAATTATTAATTTAATACTAAATATATTATTATAAACAACTTTATTGAAACTACAAAATAAGTAGCTTAAAATCTTAGATTCTTATATTTTTTTACCTTACATTATATAATTTCTTTTAAAATAATTCGACTCGAATGTAATATATTACATAGAACTTCTCATTTTGGTAAATAAAATGTATGTTTTCAAATAAAGTATTAACAATCAATCATTAATTAAAATACATAGAAAAAAGGGAAAGCATGTTTTTAGAAGGGCCCCCAAGTCAATAAAGGGCCCCCTTATTGATTGGAGCCAACCGATTTTACTAATGCCAGACTGCCACTAGTATATTGACCTGGTGTGGCTAACCAAGCAGAGTTTGTATTGAGCTTGTAAGATTTTTGACTATTTGTTCCATCTCTAGTTTGGAATTCAGATAAGTTCATCTAGCTGACTTTTAAATATATTACAGTTTGTTTTTTGCTGAAAAGACTAGGTTGTTTTTGTTACCAGATTATTTAAGAGTATATGGTTACTTACTATTGCTGGTGTATGATCTGAAGACAGGTCCAAGCAAGACTCTGCATTACTGGTATTAAAAAAATTGTAGATACGGTACTTCATATTAAAACATAATACCACACACACACACACACACACACACACACACACACACACACACACACACACACACACACACACACACACACACACACACACACACACACACACACACACACACACACACACACACACACAATAAGCATGTGTTTTCTTACAGGTGTCTGCAGTCCATTACATTTCACAGACAATCCATGATTTTATCACAGATGATAAGCAATGTATACATTCGGAAATACATCAATCATTTTACAATCAATAATCCAGTTTGATTCTTTGAGCAGACGAACTGTAGTATCATGGAATCTATTATCTTCTTTCGAATGAATTGAAGAAAAACCTTTCTTGCAATTTTACTTGTGGCACAAAGTGCTTCAATTCTATTAGAAGATTTTTATTCAAATTGTTTCAGTAAATTTTATAAGATCTTTTGCTTTATTTTCAGCATTCTCCATGGTTAATAACTGTGTAAGAAAACCAAACAATAGTGTAATGTGATCATAAGCTTGGCTTAGTTAGTCAATTCAACTGGATGATGCCCCTCTGACAGCTGAGGCCCTTGGCCTGGTGCTGCAGCATATGGATAATCCACCATTTAATGTCACCATTATCATAGAAGGTGAAAATCACCTCAGTTGATCTTGGATACTCAGTAGTTTTGAGTTTCTGTTTTCTTGAATTATTTGTTGATTGATATACTAACATGACTGTTTTAATATGCTTAAAATTTAATTCTTAACTTTATTAACATAAAAGTGTGTTATAGTAACACATGTTCTCATTAAATTAAGTTTATACAAACATACTAATATTTTGTATTAGTACAAAACAAAGACTCTTCATTGCCAGTAAATTTAAAGTTTCTAAATAATTGCCCTTATTGAGAGATTGCTCATTTTCCTTAAGACTACTAAAAGCTAACTCTTGTCAACCTAAATAACAAACAACATCTACAAAACGGCCTACTATCCTTCTATTTCGTCCCACATTTTCTTTGTGCTGTACTACTTGAATTCTAGGTGTTTTGGACAAACAATTTCAATTATGTTACGCCCTACCATGTGGAACATCTCAGAATCTTTCATACGAGTTTTGCTACCAGCATGTTTAGCAGCTATAACTTAAAAGTTTTTGTAGTGCCTTCTTCAACTTTGCTCCATGGTTCCTCTCCAATAAAACATCAGACAGTAGCAGTGCAGAATTTTGTTTCCCTTACAACCAGAGAGCCACGTATATTTACTATACCAAAGTTTCTGAAGTTGTCTGAAAATTTTTCCATCCTTCTGCGACAAATCTAAAGACGCCCGAGATATTTTTGACGTTAGCAATACCTTTTGCTCTAAATGTAACGAACTGATTTTGTATTTTGACAAAAATTCTAATGAAACAAAGTTGTCAGAGTTGTGACGATTTAAAGGCAATTTAAATAGCACAAAATAATTTTTTTTCAAAATAACACGTGAGAAAATAATCCACCCTCCCCTTTGTACCTATATACCTGTACCAACTTGTAAAAAGGCTAGTACGGACATGCAAATTATACTGTTATGAAGCGAATACTAATAATCATTCTATTTAAATAAAAGACGTTATAACAATAAATGAAATACCTAACTCAATAAAGAAAAGGTAGGATAATTAATAGTATTTAATTAATGGAAAAATAATAATAATAAAAGTACGAACTACTTTTCTCTCGGCGTGTGAACTGCGCCCACTTCCCTACTCACGGCCGCAAAATCAACCCCTTTCGACCGAGAATCTCTGACTAGTTAACAGCTTTACCATGTGTCGTGAAGGTGAACGTATGTATATATTGCAAAACGATGTAGCAGAAAGTAAGTGTTTCGTGGTTACATACTCCACATGTAGTTGAAACGAAGTGAAACGTAAAACAAGTAAAGTAGTTTAAATGTAGAGAAAGAATTAAAAATAACTAACATAGCCGACACATCTCTTTATAAAAAGGTTTAACTTGTAAGGTATGTTCCATACCATATAAAAAGGTAACATTAGTGCAGTTAAAACTAAAATGTGAAAAGTGAACACCAACGTCAGGAGTGAAGCAACGACAACAACTTTACGAGCTCCAGGTAGCAGAATCCTAGTGTCTTGACTTAGATCACGATTTAGAACCAACAAACTAAATGGAGGAACCCGAACGACAACGAACAACATCCAGGAAAACCTACTGAAGAGGATCAGCAAGAGAACCAGCCGCAGATTCACATTATACCCAGGTGACACTAAAGCGTAACTTCTGTGCTTATATTGTTTTCTAACAACCACAACAAAAAAAGGAGATTTTTGTAAAGACTCATTCAAATCATGTAAATTTTAACATAGTAATGTTTGTAGTTACTGTAACGAAATAATAGTAATCTGATGATGGTTAAAGGTAAAAAGTAATTCGAAATTTGATTAAACTATTCTTCAAATAGTTTGCATAATGTTGAAGCATTTTAGAATATTATAAAGTTGAAACCCGGATCAGTGGTATTCAATATAATATACAACTGTATGGTTTTGAACTAATCAGAGTAACACTTTAAAGAGTATAAGAGCATTTGATGCAGAATCTATAAGAAGTTTCTTTTAACGTAAAAACAAAAAGATGACCATTAAAGGTATTATTTTTAAATCATTATTTAAGAAGCCATAATAAAGAGATGTTTTTGCTAAAATCCAGAGAGTGAGTAAATTTACGTAACCTTGAGTAAATTCCTGATATTTACATTCTCCCAATTTGTTGGTAAGTAATTTGTACTAACAACGGAGCCGGTTTAATTAACTGCAACCAATTAAACTGGTTCCCTATGTTATAATGTCTTAACAGGAGAGACGTTATAGAGTTTATATCAAATACTTCTGCCATAGAACTGGTATTAAGTGTATTCCTTTTTTCTCCTTTAAACCAATTAAACAGTATGCTTAAAGTACTTAAATGACGACATTTAAAAATATGTATTATTAAATAATTAGTGTGTAAATGATTACACACTTCTTAGTCTATAAAACTATATACAAAATTAAAAATACTGTGCTATTTAGTGCAGGGGGACATGTCTTCTGCCGTGATGTACAAGATGCATTTTATGCTGTGTGCGCAGGTCCTCTCTCGTTCCTGTCCACCAAAGCTCTCCTCACCTCCAGCCATGTTAAAAAGACATTTCAAGTAATGTCTACCCTGATACTCCGCGTACAATTGCATGGCACAGCAAAGTGCCATGGCTCTCACTTGCATCATGTCGCATGATATTTAACTTCTTACATTAGTTTTATACATTTCTGAGTAACTTATGCAATTTAATGCGTAAATAAAAATTAATTATTTTATGAATAAATTATTTGGGGAGACACTGTCTACCTTGTCTCCCCTGATGCTTTGCCACTGGGTCTATATGATATACACATTTTTCTGACACAGTCCAATCATGACTGGTACTGTGACAAAATTAAGCAATAGAGTATCTCCTAGGTTTATTTTTGTTTTTTTTTATCCCAAGTTGCATCTATTTCCACTAATCTGTTGTCATATTGTTTTTGTTGTTTGCTCAATGTTTTTTTGTTTGTTCTTTTTGAGTTCATTTTGGTTGACCACAGGTATACTTCTGGATCAGTGAAGTATTTTTGGTAGGTTGTCTGCTGTCTCGTATCCTGATAGATATTCCCACATGTGAAGGGATCTAATGCAATGTGATGTTTTTGTTAAGCATTTGTAGAGTCTTTATCATCTGTTGTGTTTCTTTGAGAGCTTTGCAGGTAGCTGTGATGTACAAAGGTACAGCTATATACGTTATACATTGTATACATTGTTGCCTTGGAATTCGTCAATTAACAACCTTTTGATAGCTGTGGGGGTAATTTAAAATGCTCAGAAGACCCCATGGTATGGCTTTGATCTCCTGTTTAATGTGAAGTGGTGTGAAAACAGGGATCAGTAGATTCCCACTCCAGTATCGTCTCTGTCATCCTTTGATCCATCTGTGTAAACTCTCAGCCATTGGTCTGATGGGTATCTCCCTTTTATTGTGGACAAAAATAGTTGACTGAGGACTACTGGGAATCAGTTTTTCTTGCATTTATAATAATAAAATGTTTTTAGTTTATTAATTAATACTTAAGGCACTTTGATTTGTGAAAAACTTACTTTTTGTTATTTCCTCAAACGTCGTTTCAGAGTGGCTTTCTCCTTCCTCAGTGAGGTTTAAATGCGGAATGCGTCAATCGTTGGTAATTTGTAATGGTTTTTTAGGTGACTGGTTGTGTGTGGGGGTGTGGAGATGGAAGGGGGTTGGCGCGGGATTCTGAATTGTATGTGTTGTGTATTATTGTGTCGAATTGTGTGTTGGATTTAAATTGTAATTGTTCATTGAGTATGTTGTTTGGTTGTGTTTTGTTGTGTTTGTATATTTCATATTGTTCTGCAGTGTTGAGTTTGCGACTTTTGGGTATGTAGTGTACAATTTCAAGATTGTTTTTTATATTGGTGTAACTGTGGTTTTCTGTCTAGATGTGTGTGGCAAATGTGGATTGTAAGTTGTTATTGGATAATGCTTTTGTGTGTTCAGAAAATCGGGAGTAAAATGATCGTCCTGTCTGGCCTATATAGAATTTATTGCAATCGTTACAGTTTAATTTATATACACCTGTTTTGTTGTATATGTCTATGTCTTTGTTTGTGCCGTTAATGCGTCTCTTGATGGTATTGTTAGTTCTGTATGCTATTTTGTAATTGTGTTTTCTGAATGTGTTGGCAATTTTGTGTGTGTTAGAGTTGTATTATGTGAGTGTGATGTATTTGTTTTGTTGTGTGTTGTTTGTATTTTTTGTTGTTTTGTTGTTTTTGTATAGGATTTGTCTATGTAATTTGTTTATTAACTCAGGGTTGTATCCGTTTTTTAGTGCTATGTATTTTATTGTGTTAAGTTCATCATTATAGTCTTGTTTATTTAGCAGTTTTTTTGTGAGTCTTTGTAGCATGTTTATTTTATTTAGTTTATTCATGGGAATAGTGGATTGGATTAGTTGGTAGGATATATGGTTCTTTAGAAAGTGGCAATTGATTTTCTTTATGGTATTATTCTTTTCTGATATTAGGGAGAGAGGATTTGTTTGGGTTTTCAGAGTGCTATTTTGGATGACCTTTTCATCACAAATGATGTTTGAGATAGTCCTTGAAGTTCGAGGTATGTGGCTACTACTGCTACTGTGTGGGTCTACAGTAGGGTTGCCAACTTTTTTTAGAAGAAATAGAGTATATCTGATTTTAAAGGAGGTAAATAAAGAGTACGGACTTACAAAAAAGAGTATCATTTATTTTGTACTTTTAAAAAGGTATTTTTTTATACTTTTTGCAGCAAATAACAATTTTTCATTGTTTTTAAAGGAATTGTATGAGTCCAAACATTCCAACTCTAAATTTATATATATCAAGAGCTCATTTTTGATCAATTTCAATGAAGCTCTGTTTCTCTCTTCTCGCCACTTCACATTCATGACCGAAAAGACTCTTTCAGTAAATGCTGAAGTGGCGGGAACAGAGAGTATATAGCTAATCATTTTTTTTAAACAATCAAATTCTTCAGGACATTTTTTAAAAATAAATTGCCATTTTTCTGCAGTGGATTTTTGCATAAAATCTGTGTTATTAAACAATTCGGCTTGGAGTTCTTTTAAAATTATTACTTCTGAATATAAACTGTCCATGTGTATGTTTAGTCTTTGTAAATTAAGTTTTCCTTCTATAATTTGTTCTAAATGATTAAATTCAACATTAGTTTTTAAAGATATTGTATTTAGTGAATACAGCCAGTTATCACTACTAAAATCAAACCATTTTTGTAAATAAGTTAAACATTTGTCTATACACAATGAAAAATTAGTGTTAATTTGATAAAACAAGTCAGGTGATGATTGTTCAAGAGGTTTTAATTTCTGTTTTGTTGTATAGCCAAAATAGTTGTCTTTCTGTCTTTGCAGTAATTCTGATTTTAAATTTTCCATTAAACCAAAAACATCTACAATTGTGACAGAGTTACCTTCCAGAGATTTAATAGTTTTGTGAAATATGTTTAAAATATGGCTGGCAAAATGTAAGTAAATTTCAATTAAATCATGGTTACAATCTAACATCAACAGATTTTGAATTATCATAGGGCAATCCTCATCAAGACTTTTAAAATAATCGCATATTGGATGCCAATTCAATAATATAGTATCAATACAAGGTAGTAATGATAACCACCTAGTGCCAATATGTCTCTTAAGCTCATGAAAGTCTCCTTCAACTATTGCAACAAACATTTTCAATTCTTCTCTCCTACAAGCTGACACAGAAAAATGGCTATATATTTTTAATATAACATTTTCAACATCATAAGTTAGAAAACCCATTCCATGTTTCACACAGTTGTGCACAATATGTGCATGACAATTACCCTTAACAATATCAGGTACTACATCTACCATGTTAGTGTATAATGAGTGATGCACACCAAAATTTGAATTTGTGTTATCTGCACTAAGGCCAGATACTCGATTAAAAGGGATATTATACATATCCATAGATTTTTTTATAGCAGCAAACATGCCATCAGCACTCTCATTAGCATTTTCATAAAAATCTAAAAGTTTGTTTTGTATTCCCTTTTCCACAGTGAAATATTGAACAACTAAAGGGAATAATTTGATGTTTTTTTTATTGGATGCATCAGTTTGCAGACAGAAATACATATTTTCATCTTTTAAATCATTAACTACACTTTCAAGAGCATGAGGTCCGAGAACTTCCATAACCAGAGCTTCCATTTTAGTCCTGGCTAATTTGATGTTAGTAGCAGTTTTAGAGTCAGCATATATTATTTTATCTAGTTTAACGGAGCAATCCATGCTATTATATGACAAATTATGTTTAACTGTATGGAATGATAAAGCTAATTCAGCAGCTGTAACATTATCATTTTCAGATCCTGGTCTTGAAGTTGAAGCTGGAGTCAAAAACTTTTGTAGGACTCCTGATGTTCTTTTTAATTCAGTTTTGGCTTTATGTTGTTTTGTATCTTGATGCTGTTTTATCTGAAAAAAATTAAATAATCTACATGTTGCATGCACCTTAACCAAAACAGCACACACACAAAACATCTTCGTCGACATGAATAAGTCCAATTAAATGACTGCCAGTACCACCATAAGCCCAATTCAATGACACATATTCACACAACCAACCGACCCACCACAAAGATAACACAAACAAAACAAATTAAACATTCCATGAACTAAAATCGTAATAAACAGTTTTACGTACGTGTCCAACTCCAGCTGATGAAATAGAAAAAATTACACCACAAATTATGCATTTTGCATTTGTATCACTTTCTGGGTCTTTCCTCAGCCAAGAAAATTCATTTTCCCAAGATTGTGTGTACTTCTGTGACCTTTTTTTCCTCGTAACAACTTTTCGCTTTTTAGGTGGGGTGCTTGCGTTATCAACACAGGATTCTTGATCTGCATTATCTTGTTCGTCAATTACGTCATCCATTACGAATTGGATAAAAGTATTCCAAACAAACAAAAAACAAAGTCACAACACAGTGGAAACAAAATCAATGTAACGGGTAACCTCAAAGACTACTCAAAACAACTTGTGACATGACATTGACACGTTTAACTTAATGACATTAGTGGCTGCGTTCAGGAACGTTCGAATATGGTTTGGGGAATCGGCGATACCAACATATTAACAGTAAATAGTAGACTTTTTTATTCTGATTATTGGTTTTTGCATATTATTACAGACTGGCACTAGTTAAGTAAACATTGTGTAAAAAAGAGTATTTTAGCGTACTCTATTAGTGTTATAGATTATAGAGTACGCCTACATGATATAGAGGACAATACTCTATTTTAGAGTACGGTTGGCAACCCTAGTCTACAGTTGCATAGGTGGGAGTCGGGTGGTCTTCAGAGCTCTACAAATAAACTTCAATACATTGCTTTGGCATCTTTCTAGTTGCTGAAGTGTTGCTTTACTTGTGGTGATCAATACTTCACTACCTTTTGTTATAACAGGTTTGATATCATGTTTTATATGTTTTTTAAGTTTGACCCGAAGGTTTGAGTGTTTTCACAAATGAAACCTGATAGTTGTTTGAGTACCATACCTTTATTCTCCTATTTACTTATGATTCTCCTATCATCATCAAGATGATGGACAATTGATGATATTCAGAGATTTTATTTGTGAATAGGAAATATCTTTCAAATATCTTCACTTCATTACCCATTCACATGTAGATCTTGTAAGTAAGAAATTCTTAGTGAAATAAGAATGCTACAATGAAGGAAGTGGTGAGCTGAGACAGACAGCAGTATTTTCATTGTGGCACATGACATTTCCTGTGTTCTTAGGACCATCTGGCAATCCTAAGCTTGCATAAAACTGTTCACACACACACACACACACACACACACACACACACACACACACACACACACACACACACACACACACACACACACACACACACACACACACACACACACACACACACACACACACACACACACACACACACACACACACACACACACACACACACACACACACACACACACACACACACACACGCGCGCGCGCGCGCGCGCGCACACACACACACACACACACACACACACACACACACACACACACACACACACACACACACACACACACACACAACTTTGTTGTATTGAAGTACTATGGACATGTTTAGACATGTTTTGATCATCATCATCATCAACCATACTTATATGTTATTTGGTCAGTATATTGTCAGACAGCAAATCAACATGACTGATGATGAACATGCTGGTTAATGCTCAATACATCTCTAAAAAACAAACATCTTCATAATACATTAATATAGTATAAAGTTGTTTACACATTACGAAAAGAACTGTAACAATATTGTTTGGAATATATTATTGCAACATTACTTATTTATATAAAGATATTTCAGTGGTAATATTGAACGCAACTGAGGTGTAATAATTAGCAGCTGGGTGGTAGGCTTTGTGTGTGTGTTATCTGTTGCACAATAAATCTTACTGTTAGTTGTGAGGAAAAAGATCTTAGTGACATAAAAACGTGATCTTTCAACATAAAATATCTGAAAGACTAGGTTCATTCTTTTCTATTTTTATAGGTTTCAATCTTTCAGTATTACTATTATATGATATAATATTGTAGACATAAAATTTATTTTTAAATTGTCAGGTAATAATTCACTTGATTAAGGTTAAGTGCAGAAATTAAGGTGACTGAGATAGAAACATCCAGTGTTTACTTACAGTAAGTATTAATAATTACATTAGTAACTTTTCTGTTAACATTAAACAGTTCAACAATTCAAAATATTCTTAGCATTGATTAAGGTCATGCGATCATTTTTAGTATCAAAATGTTTTGAACACATTTCTCCTAGCACCAACATTAGAAATAAATATTTAGGCTGTCAATCTTATTGCTGGTGTCATCTGATACCTTTTTATCCACTACATGGTCAAGCCTTGTCTGGGCCATACTTCACCTAAGATAAGGCTTTAGTTTTCAAAGGGCACTGGAGCTTCTTTCTGCCTCACAACTAGATGCTGGGCCCGCAAGCAGAAGACGAACCAACTTCCTACATTTCTGAAAAGATTTCTGAATTCTTTAGTCATTAAGATCAAGCCTATCTTCACATCATGTAAACATGTTACCTTGTACCTTTGTAGAAAAAGTTCAAATTTTATTTAAACGATGATGCATCAATTTTTGGATAAGGGGCTACTGCTTCATATTCTTCCTTTTACAAAAGAATGTTTTCTAGCAAAACCTATTTCTTCTCATAAGGCAGGCTGATAATTTGATTTTTGAGCCCTGCTACAGCTATGTCTATGACTTCAAAATACTCTTTTTATAGTATTCTTTACATGACTGTCAATATACACGTAAGTCAGTTGTTCCACAAATTGTTTTTGGTGCTTTCTTTTGTCTCAAAACTTTCACCAGCTCCAAAACAAGCTTAAACATTTTATCAACGCATTTGTTAAATACAGATGAAAACCTTTCATTTGTGCTCAGTACATTCAATCCATCACATTTCCTTTACTTATGACCACACTGACAAAGCCACCTTGTGGGAGACAGTGGTGTGATCTTGTCATTATTACCAGTAGGATCTCATGAATATGCATAAACACAGATTTTGCTTTATTGTTTGAAAATAAAATTTTTAATTGATGGGTTCATTCCATAGAATTTTTTACTGTTCTAGAAGATTCACAACTTCCTTTCATGATAAATTACAGCAATGAGCTCCGCAGTGTGCATAATCAGCTAAAGATGGTTCTGGATTATGATGGTCTGTATGCTTCTACTGATGCCACTCATTTCCCAGCACCGTCATATGTCTGTCCATAAAGCTTTACCAATGGGAATTGCAGTCCAAGGAGAGAATCACAATCTGAGCCACAAGTTACACCAGTTTTATAGAAACCCATGAAACTTTCGTGAGGTTACAGAACACCATTTGTTTATCTCTTGTACACCATCACAAATCACTGAATAAATTAAAGTATTTGTTAGCTTGGTCTTTTTAGTAAAATTAGCAACTATTTTATTTCCTATAATTTGGATTATTTCATTTTGTAGCACAGGGTGTGTATAATTTTGTTTACTTTGGAATCGCTGTCTAAGAGATGGTTTGTCCTTACTGTAAACTTTCAGCAATTCCATGAAGTTTGTTGACCTCTAATAGCTTGCCCCTGTATAATGAGATATTTGAGGGTACTAATAATAACTATTAATGACTCTAAAGTTACCCTTTGTTCCTCAGCTTTAATTTTGTGTAACTGCCTTTCAATAGGGGCTTTTTGTTGAGCATGGCTAAACACAGATTCAGCATAGCTGTTATTCATTGGGCATGAAACATTTTACTGGGGTTTTTAAACCTTTGAATTACCTTTTTCAGTTCTTGAGTGCTTTCCAACTAAAAGTCATGTTTGATTTTAGTTCAAAATGTTTTATCTGGACATATTGGAATATATTTTGTACAGAAAAAACAGCTTACACCATCAACCCAAGATACATGCAGCCATGGAAATTATTTCTATAAATTTTGTTGAAAACTTAATACATCCTGTGAGGTGCTGATGTACTGGAAAACCATCAGGTAAAATTGCAAGCTGATATGGAATACATGCTGATTCAGCTTTGGGAGTACATGGTGCAGCTACCAGTGTCACTGGTTGGCATAAGCTTTCAGGAAGTTTTGAAATTCAAAATTCATTGGCAGGAAGTAGAAAATTCTTCATGTGATGGCCATGGATCTAAATACAAAAGATATTGGACTTATTGGATCAATAAAATAAATTTATGTAGGAATTAATATTTCAAGAGCTATTCATAAATCCACCTCTGACTTGCTCACAAGAAAATAAAAAAGTTATGTACATATCTATATTACATTTGCCGATAGTTGTCTCCACTCAAGTTTCAGTTCAGTTAGTTATTATATTTTGTCACCAGCTTTTGCTTGTTGAAAAATCTGCTGCCAAGGTATGCAGCCAATCGTTTATGCCATCAGTGGGTTTCAATACTCTGGGTTATCAGCTGTACTTTCATCCTGATAACAAGGCAGCATCCCTGTTCAGATCAACTCCAATGATGTCCCGACTTTGCTTCGGTTGCCAACAATGCACACAAACATGGCCGGCTCTAGTAGAAGGCCAGAATATTAAACGTGCCAACACTAGAACCAGCTGATATTTGAGGCCGACTAGATGATCTCTCAATTTATGTATTTCAATAATCAAATCATGTCATTTTTAATTGCCGGTAAACAGCATTTTTATAATTCTTCTTTTTTTGCAAATTAAAAGTTTATTATGTAAAATACTGTTATATTAATTAAGAAATATAATAATTAACACATTCATATGATACGAATTTAATAACTCGAACAAAATTAATTCATTAGACCTAACACTAATTCACTAATTTCTTCAACTTAAACGTATAGTTCTAAGAGCGCCCAGACCTATAATTTAGATTTAGCTATTAATAGGCCTGCTCATGATTTTAGTAATGCTAAGTTACTTTACCTATTTTATTACACTATGCTTATAGGCTTCAGATGCAATGTTGCCATGTTTAATATTCCGGCCTTCTACTAGAGCTGGCCATGATACAAAAGATTATCTGCAAGTCCCTAATGACTTCCTGAAGGGGAAGCGTTTTTGAGTTCATGGAGGCTACCAGTGGTGAAGTTACATGGAGGCAATTGAGGCAATGCCTACCCTAAAAAATTCTGTAGAATAAAAATTATAAATACGTATGAAGTATGTAACGTAAAGATTATACGTTGTTACTGTAATTGTCGAATTTACTAATTACATGCTTTACTCAGCGACCGCTAGACGGTGACAAGTGACAGCAGACATAGTTAGTTTAAAGCGAATGAGGCAACGTGAGCCTGCCTCAGTGTTTTTTGTTACATCGTATGTAAGCTATGTGTTGGCCGCGACTTGGCAGTGCGGGGAGCGGAGGATTGACCAGCCCTCCACACACTGTAGCGTTGAGGCACGTCTCACTGCTGTTGTGCGAGTTTTAAAGCGCACTGTGTTGTTTATAATCGTGTTTATTTTGTGCGGTTATTAAAAGTGTGCCTGTGATTCCGGTGAACTAATAGACGATCAACGCGTCATTTAAATTATTTGTGACATTAAACATATATATATAGAAACTAATCAAGTTATAAATTTGGAAGTTCATTTAGTTATATTATTGTGTATGAATATAAGTGTGTCGCCCGAAATGAGTGAACGCGGTCCTTTTAATACTTTGTCAGGTCTTTTAAACTTATTAAAAAGTAAGCCGTTTTCTTCTTGGAGTTACGAAGAAAAATGTGGTGTTAAAAACAAGAGATTTACGCCTAATTTAGAAATTAAACATTTTGATGGTAAAGTATCTAGAAAATTTCAGTTTTCTTGGTACGAGCGATATTCGTGGTTGGCAGGCTGTTCCGAAACCAACAGACTTTTTTGTTATACATGTATCTTGTTTTCTGGTGAAAAAGAATGGATTTTATATGGAGTGACGGTAACAAAAAACTTTCTTAGAAAGGCAGACAAACACCAGAATTCAAATAAACATATTCAAAATGAAGAGCGGTACCGTTTGCTGGGACGCGTGAGGATTGAACATACTCTCTCTGAAGGGGCTAGAATTCAAGCTGTTAAACATAATGAAGTCGTGAAACAAAATAGGCTTGTTGTTGAAAGACTTGTTGATATTGTATATTTTCTCGGGAAACAGGAGCTTGGATTTCGAGGTAATTTCGAAGGGGAAGACTCAGTCAACCGGGGTAATTATCTAGAATTGTTAGATCTTCTTTCTAAACAGGAGCAGTACATTCGAGATCATCTCCAGTCTACGTCAGGATTTAAAGGTACATCAAACGATATTCAGAATGAATTAGTTGAATCTGTAACTGATATAATTCAAGAGAAGATTAAGGCGGAGTTAGATTCTTGCGATTTTATTGGAATTCAGGCAGCTGAAACTTTAGACGTATCAAGTAGATCTCAAGTCAGCATAATTTTTAGATTTTGTTCAAAAGAAGATCCAATAGAAAGGTTCATTGGGTTTTATGATGTTTCAGTAGATAAGACTGCATCAGGCTTATCAGAATTAATTGTTGACGTTTTAAAAAAGTGGGGTGTAACTGAGAAGGTAGTCTGTCAAACATATGATGGAGCCTCTGTAATGGCTGGAAAGCATGGAGGTGTTCAGCACTTTGTAAAACAGACTTGCCCAAGAGCATTATTTCTACATTGCTATGCTCACAAGTTAAACCTCGTACTTCTTCATATAACCTCTTCTCTTGAGTTATAACAGAGGGAACCCAAAGTAATTGGTTCGGCCAATTACTTCAGGCTGCCTTATTCGGGACGAGCTGAAATTTAAACAGAACAACACAGAGTAAATATAAAAGGAATCATGGAAGGGAAAACTGTTGATTTATGTACTCAGTATCTGTGTGCAACAAGAAGATTTCCCTTTATTAAACATTTAAAATAAAACAAATGACATTTACTCAAAAACAGATCCCATTACATTATTAATTAAATTATTAACTTGTTTAAATTGCTTTATATAGACTGTGGGATCACAACAAATTATATTTAGCTTTTCCCCGGATCCGGGTAACCATTTGGTATTTAGTCTTTAAACTTTAAAAATTAATTATATTCAATTCAAGATATTAGCTTGCAAGACTGTTACTTTTACTTTCAAGTTTCATTATTATTCCATTTGAAGAATGGTATTAATTATACTACGATACGTTAAAATCTAAACTGTTACAATTGCAAGAAGCCTGAATAGTTACAATTAAATTCTTAGATTTAAATTTTTATATTCTTATAAAGTCAATCGTCTCTGAAAGTCTCTTTAAGAGAGTATCGTGTTACAATTACTATTATTATTATTCCTCGATAGACGTGCTATCGAGTCACCTTTAATTTGGGATGTAGAAGTCTCCTCCATATGGTTACATCTTGGGAATCCTAAGAGCGTCGTCCTCGTCTAGGTCTGGTCTCAGTTGTTCACGGCTTAAACGTCTGCAGGATAGAGTGGGCCTTCTACACAGGTACTCGTTGATTCTCAGAAGTCTCGAACAGCATTATCGGTCGGATCTACTAGAGTTGTAATTCTGATGATTCATGTCTCCAGGCAGGATGTTGTGAAGAGTCGTCAATCGGAGAAGATAGCTGTTATAGTTATTAACACTCGTACTATTGGTTGTCACATATTTCTTCTTGTTACAACGTTATTTTTATTTTTATTTCTCTTAACGTTACATATTACACTCTTTGTAGCAGTTAGTAAAATACATAAGAATTAATCCAAACTAATAACCAATCACATAACATTTTAACAGAGCATTTCGCTCGTGCGTGTGCACTGCTTGGAGTCGTCATAGCGAGAGAGAGATTTTTCGTACGCTACCACTGGTACAGGACAATAGATAGTGGGGTGTTTATTCCGCGAGAATATAGTCCCGTTCTCTCTCTAAATAAAACTTTTTATTTATACAAACTATCGCTAGATAAAAATACATCATTTAAATTAGTTGTTTTCCTGACTATCTGTGTCTTCAGATTCTTTAATTATTAACATTATTTTTCTATATTATTTTAATTACAGAAGACTCGGTAAACATGTCGAGTCCGGTATCAACAGGTAGGCGCCTGATAACAAGCAAAGGGTTAAATGCGACAATAATAATTATTTACAATATGTCTTTTCTTTACCGTTTCATTGCCCTTATTAATTACTACTTCCATTCACACTTAGTACCTACATGTTTTTTATTATCATTGTGAGATTTAAATGGTTAATTGTTCGCAACTTAAAATTTTTTATTTCTTTATTATTTTTTTTTTTTTAATTGTCATAATTTAAATCGTCACATACTCCGCCTCTTAACCAACACCGACTCCGGAAAATTTGGTTAGATACGTACCGAGAGTATGCTTGGGGAGTACAGTGTGAAATTTCTTATTATTATCATTATTTATTATTATTCTCTTTTATTATTATTATTAGTGCACAGTTCGTTGTTTTAAATTCTCTTTAAATGATCTAGTTCTCATTTAAATGTTCCTCCTCCGTGAAATTCCCTTTTTCTCACTTCTTACAGTACTAACTTATAATACTAATTTCCCTAATTTCAGCAACTCACAATATCGTGGCCCGACTGACATCAGCTTACTCTAACACTACAGGTTAGCTTTCAGCATTCATAAATGATCTCTTGGCTCTCTTGGCTCATCATTATCCTTTTCAGCCGGCGCCGTTGTGACTCGTTACTTAAGAAGTATATAATTCTATCTTGATTATACACCGGTATATAATTCTATCTTGATTATATACCATAGACTTACTTTTAAATAATCCAAAGAGGGTCTCATACTACACTCTTGATTATAGTTATTTGGAGAGAAGCGGAATTTCACGAGGATACTTTTCTTTTAACTCTTTAACACTAACTAGACAAACTATGCGGAAGGGGACACTTTGCACGCTGCATTTTATTTCACACGCGGTGGCATTCATTGTTTAGGGAGTGCTACCGTTTATACAATAGAGAGGGTGGCTGCTTAGTACAATCCTGAACACGCATTATTTCTTCTAACTGGCCACCACAACTGGGGTGCTTACTAATCTACGTTACTTGTATTATTATTATTCTTTTCTCTTACTTCTACGCTACACTTCACACAATTAGTTTAAATCAAGAATTAATTAGCCTTATTATTTAAACAATTATTATTCTCTTTATTCTGATTTACTTTCTTTATAATTTATTAATTACTTGGGAGCATTTACGAAACGCACCTAGAATTATTTACTATCTACTACCATATTATTTAGAATACTCTTTATTTACTTTGTTTTGGGACTTGGGGTATAATACTTTATCTAACAAGGGAGGGTTAACTAAGTCATTTATTCATTTGAAATTTAAGTCACAATATTATTCGCTTTACTATACTACACAATTATTTCCTACACACTTTAGTACATGGTAAACGTTTATTAACAGAGGTAATTAAACATAGCATTAGTTTTTTTATTTAAGCGATCAGCTGTTTCGCTGGAAAGTAGGTTAGACTAGTTTTAAACAATGGCATAGTTTTGCTTACAAAGGGGAAAAGTCAACTCGAGGGAGAATATCTCTATTGTTTCATTTAACAATAGCTAACGGACACCTTATTAACTTGCACTGGCTTGCTTCAAAAGGGGTGGCGTGTGCGATGCGTACGCAATGTTACGGCCCGTTACCAAGCTGAGTTTAGTTACACTTTTATAATTATAATTATACTAACGTGTTATAATAATTTACGATATTATTAAACTTTTTATTTTAAATAACTAATCATTTATTTCTTATTATTTACTTTACTCAGATTTAAGAAACTTCATTTTTCATTTGTTTAGGACTCGGTTGTTTACTTCGGGAAGCATCATTCCATAAAATTAATTAGTACACTTGTTTTGTTTAGTCAGTAGTTCACATAACTCATCGTGTCAATAGAAACACGAATTACACATTTATGCAGGCTTGTACAGGAAAACTACAGGTCTTAAATCGTCGCAAAATTGACGTGTTAGAGACTGAATACTTTGACACGTACATACATGAATGGGTATAATACAATCTAATCTTTTCACGTATAATTATATACGAGTATGTGCGTAATCTCACACAAAATATACACTTATAAATATCGTCAATATTACTCATATATGCTACTTAGCCTCTTTCTTTTTACATACAATTTCCTAACTGAGTGCATCGATATACAGAATAGAGTATTTTATAATTGACACTAAGTACACTAAGCATTTACACAACATGAAACCAAAAACAGTGGCGCATTTTAATAATAAAATTATTTACTTGTTTTTTTTTGTTTTAATTTTCAACATATGTCTGAAATCTTTTGTTACTGGGCAAGGGGTCACACATGTTTACAGATGCGTACGGCAAAAGGGGGAATCCGCGGCAACGACACACAGGAAAGGACACGCTACTTATAACAATAGAGCTAACACAGAGGGTGAAGTGATAGTTTAATTCCGCGATGGGGGAGTCTCACAATGACAATATACACACTTACAGGAGCGGACAAGAAATCAACCGGTCTGATATTGTTTACAAACAGACGTGTTGTTGAATGAGCTTTTGACAAGCACATACCTGATGTTATATCGAATACACGGGGCGTCTTTAGTCAATTTTATGTTCATTGCTATATCTAAATAATAATTAAAATTACCTATTTACAAAACTATTATAATAACTATTATCGTTTAATTTTATTTAAGATTTTAGACACATTTAAAGTACATGAGTAAATAAATCAACAGATTATGGTCTGGGTTAATAGGCACAATTACTGCTTAATAACACAAGTCACAAAATTTTTTTTTGTGATTTTTAATTAGCAGCAAAATTTTAACTAATTAGCAGAGTGGCGCAATTTATAACCTCTTCTCTTGAGTTATAACAGAGGGAACCCAAAGTAATTGGTTCGGCCAATTACTTCAGGCTGCCTTATTCGGGACGAGCTGAAATTTAAACAGAACAACACAGAGTAAATATAAAAGGAATCATGGAAGGGAAAACTGTTGATTTATGTACTCAGTATCTGTGTGCAACAAGAAGATTTCCCTTTATTAAACATTTAAAATAAAACAAATGACATTTACTCAAAAACAGATCCCATTACATTATTAATTAAATTATTAAGTTGTTTAAATTGCTTTATATAGACTGTGGGATCACAACAAATTATATTTAGCTTTTCCCCGGATCCGGGTAACCATTTGGTATTTAGTCTTTAAACTTTAAAAATTAATTATATTCAATTCAAGATATTAGCTTGCAAGACTGTTACTTTTACTTTCAAGTTTCATTATTATTCCATTTGAAGAATGGTATTAATTATACTACGATACGTTAAAATCTAAACTGTTACAATTGCAAGAAGCCTGAATAGTTACAATTAAATTCTTAGATTTAAATTTTTATATTCTTATAAAGTCAATCGTCTCTGAAAGTCTCTTTAAGAGAGTATCGTGTTACAATTACTATTATTATTATTCCTCGATAGACGTGCTATCGAGTCACCTTTAATTTGGGATGTAGAAGTCTCCTCCATATGGTTACATCTTGGGAAACCTTAGAGCGTCGCCCTCGTCTAGGTCTGGTATCAGTTGTTCACGGCTTAAACGTCTGCAGGATAGAGTGGGCCTTCTACACAGGTACTCGTTGATTCTCAGAAGTCTCGAACAGCATTATCGGTCGGATCTACTAGAGTTGTAATTCTGATGATTCATGTCTCCAGGCAGGATGTTGTGAAGAGTCGTCAATCGGAGAAGATAGCTGTTATAGTTATTAACACTCGTACTATTGGTTGTCACATATTTCTTCTTGTTACAACGTTATTTTTATTTTTATTTCTCTTAACGTTACATATTACACTCTTTGTAGCAGTTAGTAAAATACATAAGAATTAATCCAAACTAATAACCAATCACATAACATTTTAACAGAGCATTTCGCTCGTGCGTGTGCACTGCTTGGAGTCGTCATAGCGAGAGAGAGATTTTTCGTACGCTACCACTGGTACAGGACAATAGATAGTGGGGTGTTTATTCCGCGAGAATATAGTCCCGTTCTCTCTCTAAATAAAACTTTTTATTTATACAAACTATCGCTAGATAAAAATACATCATTTAAATTAGTTGTTTTCCTGACTATCTGTGTCTTCAGATTCTTTAATTATTAACATTATTTTTCTATATTATTTTAATTACAGAAGACTCGGTAAACATGTCGAGTCCGGTATCAACAGGTAGGCGCCTGATAACAAGCAAAGGGTTAAATGCGACAATAATAATTATTTACAATATGTCTTTTCTTTACCGTTTCATTGCCCTTATTAATTACTACTTCCATTCACACTTAGTACCTACATGTTTTTTATTATCATTGTGAGATTTAAATGGTTAATTGTTCGCAACTTAACATTTTTTATTTCTTTATTTTATTTTTTTTTAATTGTCATAATTTAAATCGTCACATTCATTGCACTAAAACAATAAAATCGGTTAGGCTCTTCACTCACAATCTGACAGCATTTCACACATTTTTTTGTAGATCCTCAAAGAGATCACAGCTTTTAGAATCTAGAGGATTTAAACTTCCACAAGCATCCACTACCCGTTGGAACTTTCATTCCAGAGCAGTTCATACCATCTTTTCCCACTATGGTGACTTGAGACAAATTTTTGAGGACATTACAGAGAATGATGAAGGATGGGATAGTGGTTCGTACAATTCTGCTGTTGGATTGCTTAACATATTCAAAAAGACCCATTTCATTTACTTACTTTGTTTTTATAGGGAAATATTCGTTTATACTGACCATCTCTTTTCTCTACTGCAACACAAAACTATCTCCGATATATTCTGTGCAACACTGAAATTAAGAAAACTACAGCTATCCTCAAGGACATGAGATCAGAAAACACTGTGTCGTCTTGTATTGAAAAATGTCACCAAATAAGCAGCGAGGTAAATATAGATGACAGTAACAGGAAACTGCTGAAAACGTTAACTTATGAAGTTCTTGATACTTTGATTACGCAGCTGGAGGTACGGTTCAGTGATTTCGAAAGTATCCAGTTTGTTGAGTTGTTGGATCCAAATCACTTCATTTCTTACAAAGAGAGTTTTCCTTCTTCTAAACTGAACAGCCTTATAAATAAATACCCTTTTTTTCAATAGTGAAAGACTGGAAAATGAATTAAAAAACATTTACTCAAATACTGGAAAACATTTGTTCCTTCAAAGACTTTTACATTTTATAATTCTTAATGACTTAGAACCAGTGTACGTGGAAGTTTCAAAATTAATTCGTTTGATTTTAACGTTTCCTGTTACCACGGCTTCTTCAGAAAGGTGTATGAGTACTTTGAAAAGAATAAAAAACTACTTGCGCAATACGATGACTAATGAAAGACTTAACTCTCTTAGCACCATTGCTATTGAAAAAAAATTTGTGAAGGAATTGATGAGTGACCAGTTGTTCAAAGACCGTGTAATTGACAATTTTGCAAGCAAGAAAACTCGCCGTGTTGAACTACTCTACAAAAAAATTTAAGGTAAGACTTTTGCCTACCCATTCATTAACTACTAGGTTCGCAACTGGAGCCTACCCTCCACAATTGTCAGGCCAGTGCCGGATTAAGCCAGCGCGGGGCCTGTAGCAAATGTTGCGCGGGGCCCTTAGTTTGATTTTAGGCAGGGGCGCACCCAGAATTATTTCTTAGGGGGGTCCGAAACCCATAAAAAAATTATATATATATATATACACATACATACATAACATGCATACATACTGTGACGTAGCGAGGCGAAGATCTGCTCTCGGCGCCAGCCGAGATGTGACACGAGAAGGCGAGGCGACCCAATCAAGGATCAGCAGCAGCTTGATTGGCCTCGACGTGACCATCTAACGTGCTCGAGGCGAGCCAACCAGGGACCAGCGGCACTCTGATAGGTTCGTGGCACACGACCTGTCAGGGCATAAAAACAGCGCCGCTAGAAATTTTGGCGCAGACAGAGACACTTCTGCTCCAGCTTCTGATCTGAACAGGACGCTCTCCTTGGACTGCTCTTCTCAGCTCTCTTCGCTGGACCTTCTACGGCTTTGCTCCCTTCGGCCACCTCGCCTTTCGACGAGGAATAACTCTTCTCTTCGTGGGAACCAAGCCAGCTGCTGCCGGTGAACTTAGTAGCTGGTAGAAGAAGCAGCTGGCCGAAGTTTGCCCTTGTAAGGACCACCTGCGCCGGAACAACATCTTGCCGGACAGGAAAGAAGTGGATTGCTCTGGGCTCACCTGGTGAGTGCCGCATTTCCAGGGTGTAATTCCTAACTTGTTCACGACTGTTAGGTAGCGCTGCCCCGGACGATCCTTGCAAGCCCCCACCAGTGGTAAGCGAGCTAGGATATCGCCGGGTAAAGGGGCCAGTGGACACCAGTCTTGGTAAGGACTGGTATTCAACGAAGCTGGTCGTTAGCCCAGCTCCTCCCGCATCGTCGTGAACAAGGAAGACGCGCGGGTAATCCGGCTTCGGCCGGACCCGAGATCCCTGGCGTCTGGCAGTGACTGCCTAGCAGTCTCTGCCCGGCAGCCGTCGCACCTGGCCAGCATGCCTTCTACAGGCAACGGCCCAAGTGCCGAGTCGCTCGGCCCCGCCTTGCTACCCCATCTGGGCGACTCGCCCGATTCGCCTCGGGCGATGGAGACGGACGATCCTCTCCCCAACCCGCTTCCCCCTCTGCCGGCAGACGAGTCGGGCGAGTTCGCGACCGTTGGTCGGCGAAATCGCCCGGCTAAGAAGCCCAAGAGGACCCACGCACCTGGATCCACTTCCTCACAGACCTCGGCCATGGACATTGGACCTTCTCAGGGCCCACAGGTCGCGGTTCCGACTACTTCGACAGCAGCTCCGGCTGCTGCCGCTGTTGGTCGTGCGCCGCCCCTGTACGTCCATAGCGTATCCAATGTCGCCGCCTTATACAGACGGCTGATCGCGGCCCACGGCCTGTCGGCCGACAAGCTTGACCTGAAGCTGCTTGGCGGTGATACGGTCAGGATTGTCGTCCGCCAGCTCGAGGACCATCGCTTGGTCGAGGCCTTCCTCCAAGCACATAACCTCCAATATCATACCTTCACTCCTAAGCGAGTCAAGCCCTTGTCTGTCATTTTGCGAGGGCTTGATGCGCACACTGATCCTCAGGAGATCCTTATGGAACTCCGCGACCTCGGGTACCCGGTGCAGGCAATTTTCCGCCTGTTCACTCACTCAGAGACCCGAGTCCCTCTCCCGCTCGTCCGTCTCCAGCTCGAGAAGGGCGAGGCTGCAGACAAAATTTTCCACCTGACGCGGCTGTTTGGCTTCCGCGTCAGGGTGGAAACCAGTCGTCCCCAGGGCAAGCTCGCGCAGTGCCACCGGTGCCAGAGGTTCGGCCATCACACCGACGTCTGCCGCAATGCCCCGGCCTGTCTCCGATGTTCTCTGGGACATTCAACACAGGCCTGCACTGTGGCAGACAAAACCAAATTTCGCTGCATAAATTGTGGTCAAGGCCACGCAGCGTCTAACGTAAACTGCCCGGTCTATAAGGCGGAGCTCCTGCGGAAGCAAAAGCCGCAGGGGCCCCTCCCGAAGCCACGGCAGCCAGTTATGCAGCCCCAACCTAGACAGCCTAAAATGCAGGCTAGGCCTAAACCTCAGGCACAACCGGCACGGCGCGCGCCCTCTCCGGCTCCACCTCCAGCCCCTACAAAGGCAACTAAACGTACCGCGTCTCCTTCCACAGCAGAGACACGCCCAGTAGCTGTTATCTCGGTTTTGGAGCCGGAGAATGAACCCTCCACCTCCGCGGAACCTCCTACTCCCGCCTCTGAACCAGAGGTAGCCTCGCCGCCCCTGCCACCTCCGCGATTTCCGCGAGCAGGCATCAAACCCAGGAACAAAGGGATACCCACACCGGATGCTCGGCCCCGAGCTCCTGCCTGCCCACAGCCCAAGAAAAGTCCTGCTTCCCGGTATAAGTCCGACGAAGCGCAACAGCGTACTTTTCCTGCCGCTGATCCAAAACCGTCTGGCCCTGGTCCTATGGCTTCCACCATGACCCGATCTGCCGTAACACCTGGTCGCTCTTATGCGGCCTCAGTTTCCAGGCAAACCACCCAGTCCGTCAGTTCCAATGACGCACAGTTCGTCCGCGGCTTTCTGTCTAGCTACGACCTCCCGAAAGTCGCATCTCTCTTCAGGTCCATCCGAGCCCGCCTGGAAACTGCTGACCCAACTGAGAGATTCATGCTCTTGGTGGAAGCCTGCGAAGTCATAGGTCTTCTATGAACCGAGCCCTTAGACGAGATCTCTCGCTCGTAGCCTGGAATGCTAACAACATCGGTACCAAGCATTCCGACCTTCTTGAATTCCTGGCTCGGTTCAAACCCGACGTACTTCTCCTCGGGGAAACCCACCTGACCCCGGCGAACCGGTTTCGATTACCAAATTACGTGGTTTATCGGGATGACCGAGTTGGCCGACGAGGAGGCGGCACGGCGATCGCGGTGAGGACCTCCATAGGTCATCATCGTGTCGCTTTGCCGCAGCTTACCAACCTAGAGGCCACCGCCATTGAGGTCCACGGAGCTCTTGGCGGCGTCCTCGTGGTCTCAGCTTACAAGCCCCCACAAGCTGAACTCCTTGTCAGCGACCTGGACGTCATCTTCGATTCCCATCGAAGGGTAATTTTGGCCGGCGATCTGAATTGCAAGCATCGCGTTTGGAATAGTCGCCTGACTACTCCGAACGGGAGGAGCTTGCTCAGTTTTGTTGAATCGCGCCGGGCGATGGTGTTTGGTCCAGCGCAACCCACGTTCTTTCCGTCACTGCCTAACGCGGCTCCCGATGTTCTGGACATCGCGGTGACCCAAGGAATTGTCTGTCCGGTCGAGGTATTCTCACTTACGGAGCTGACATCCGACCACAACCCCATCTTGGTCCACGTCGCTACCCAGCACGCCTATGCACGTTCTGACAAGCAGAAGGTCATCGATTGGGATCGCTACGGCCCGGTCTTGTGCCGTAGATTGCCGCCAGCGGCCCCACTCGATTCCGTTCGCCTCCTAGACGAAGCAGTTGCGGGAATCGAAGAGGCAATCATCTCGGCTATAGGCGTGTCTTCACGTACGCGAGCTGGCTTCACGCCTGACTACCAACGCATCCCTGAGGAAGTCTCTCTTCTCGCTCGCGAGAGGAATTACTTCCGGAAACGTTGGCAGAGGACCCGTGATCCGGCCGATAAGGCAGCATACAATCGGCTCACCGGACGACTGCGTGGCAGTCTGAAGGCGTTCCGACGTAGCTGTTGGGAACTCGACGTGGCCCGAACGGGGGATGCGGACCCGCAATCTCACCCGTACAGAATACCTACCGCATTGACGGGACGGAGGCGCCGACCTCCACTTCCCGCCATTGTTGGACCGTTCGGTCGACTCCTGGGTCGCCCGGAGGAGAAGGCCGAGTACTTGGGCTTGTGTTTCGAGCGTCAGTTCGCTCCCAACCCGCCCATGGACTGGGACTTCGACGAACAAGTCGAGATGGCTGTGGAAGACTTTCTGTCTCTTCCGATCACGGCGGAGCCCGAACCCATCTCTTTGGAAGAGGTCTCAGATCGGCTCGCTGAACTTCAGCCAAGAAAGGCTCCAGGCCCGGACGGTGTTACCAACACCGCTCTACGACTTCTTCCCGAGCCTGGAGTTCAATTCTTGACTGATTTGTTCAACGCGTGTCTCAGACTGGCCTACTTTCCCAAGAAATGGAGAAAGGCGACGGTTATAGTGATCCCGAAGCAGGGAAAGGATACCACCCGCTCGGAAAACCTCCGGCCTATCAGCCTACTTTCCGCTACGTCCAAGGTTTTTGAGCGCCTCGTACAGCGTCGTGTACGAGAGCATCTAACCAACTTTGACGTGCTGGTCCCCGAACAGTTCGGCTTTCGTGTGGGGCATTCGACCACTCATCAACTGATGAGACTGGTGGAAAGCATCACGGAAGCCGGGTGTCGGAGAGAACGGACCGTTGGCTGTTTCTTAGATGTTGAGAAAGCCTTCGACAGCGTATGGCATGATGGCCTTTTATTCAAACTTAGGGAAGTCCAGCTCCCGGACTGCTACCTCCATCTGGTTGCTAGCTTTCTGACGGAGAGGACCTTCTGCGTGAGAGTTGGCGATTCTGTCTCTTCCGAGAGACGAATCACAGCCGGCGTCCCTCAAGGTAGTGTTCTAGGCCCCCTTCTGTTCTCGATCTACGTCAACGACGTGCCGAGACAGCCTGGAGTCCAGATGGCCCTCTTCGCTGACGACACGGCCGTATTTACGGCCGATCGTCATGAGGAAAGGGCCGTCCTACGACTGCAGCGCCAGCTCGACACGCTCGTGGACTGGACTGAGAATTGGAGAGTGCAACTCAACGCCACCAAGAGCGTAGCCGTCGAATTCTCCAAGCGACGGAAGAACCCCGTTAGGCAACTACGTATCGGCAGAACGTACTTGCGCTGGTCCAACGAGGTCAAGTACCTCGGCTTACACCTCGACCGTCGGCTCACCTGGCGTACCCACGCACAGACAGTTCTAAAGCGAGCATCCACTCGCCTGTGCGCACTGTTTCCACTCCTGATCAGCTCAGCCATGACCAGGAAATTGGGTAGGATGATCGTCGGCGCGTATCTGCTGCCGGTCATTACCTACGCCTGCCCGGTCTGGGGTTACCTCGCCGCAATGCATAAAAAGAAGTTGCAGAGCGTCCTCGACAAGGGGCTTCGGCTAGCGGCCAAAGTCCCCCGTCGCTTCTCATCTCGCCTTCTAAGGAGAGGACTTGGCGTCCGCTCCTTAGACGACACATTCAGGCGGCTTGCACGCAGATTTTATGCACGTGCGGCGAGGTTCCCAGGCAATCCTCTAGTGACTGGGCTGGGAAGGTACCGTATACGCCCAGGTGATTCGTGGAAACGCCCTCGGTGCATACTGCGCTAGCGTAGGCTAGCACAACAGCCGAGAATCGGCCTGCTATAGAGCACGCGCCCTACTTGGGCAGGGCCACGAGGCAGGAGCTCCAGAAGGTAGCTCGGAACTCAGTTCCCGTGCGGTTCGTCTCTGCGACGCACAACCGCAAAGCCCAGAGCGAAAAAAAAAAAAAAAAAAATTTTGGCGCACTCCATTGGACGTCGTTAAGCCAGCTGGAAGAAAAGGAAGAAGGAAGAATGGAGAACACAGCAGAAGCAGTGATGGACATCGACTGGGACAGCAGCGGGCTCTACATACCGCTGTCGAAAGAAGAGAACCGCAGCACGCCCGGAACAGCGGACGTAGCCGCCGAACATCACAGCGCGGCTCGGGCAGCGTACGCAAATGATTTAGCGTACCCGACAAACGGTCCTTTTAAGGGCCTAAAAAACTATAGTGTGTACGATTGGCGCCATTTGTCCTGTGACAAGTGGCGCCCAACGTGGGGCGACGATCATCTTGTGGATGCAAGATCTAGCCACGCCAGAGAGCTACCAGCCGGCACACAAAACAACATGGCGCCCAACAGATACACCCAGCGGGACACCGGGTTCGAGGTAGAGCAAGGCTTTGCGCAATTCGCCGCAGCTCTGAGGTGCACGTTGCCACCGGTGATCACCGCTACATACCATGGCCTCAAGTACGAGGATCCAGAACGATATCTTCAACTGCTAGAGCGACAGCTGCGGGACTACAGAGTCCCACCTGAACAGTGGGCAGATTACGCAGTGCGGCAGCTCCGAGGAGAAGCTGCCACGTGGGCAGAGAGATACACGGGATTGCAGATAAATTGGCCCGAGTTCTGCGACCGCTTCCGGCATCACTTCTGCGGGATGCAACGCGACGCAGAGCTGCTGGCCGAGCTGTACGGACAACCGCAGCGGCAGGAATCGGCGGAAATCTTTCTCCTGAGAAAAATCAAGCTGTTTCGCCGTCTGTACCCCGGAGGTGACGAGAGGACGAGCATAACCATGCTTACACAACAGCTGCAGCCACGCCTTCGACCCGCGCTGAGGTTCCCGCCGCCTACGACTTTGGAGGAACTTTTACAACGGGCAATGAGCATCGAGGCGGACTTGGATCAAGATAGTCGTGCGCGAGGTCGGGATGACTCTGCTGAAAACTCCCTGGATCGAGTAGGGGGGTCGAAGCAGTGTCGATCGGCCTCAAGCACGAAAGAGGAACAAAGAATGAACAGCCTAACGCCCAAGTGCCGCTACTGCCCGGGAAGACACTACCATCGGGACTGCCCTGTGAAGAACCGGCAGGGAAACGACCAAGCGCCCCGGTAAATAGCCCACCGGGGCGCGTGAACCAACTAGGTGCGGACATACCGCGCATTCCAATAGAGATCGCCGGCCGAAAACTGACCGCAGCTTTGGACTCCGCCGCAAACTACGACTTCGTACGAGCCGGTCTGCTGCCCGGAGGAAGGAAGACGGAGCCCCGAGTTGTCCAGCTAGCGCTACACGGTCAGCAATGTCACTCAACGGCCGCCGTCGTCGCAGACATTATAATTGGAAGTCTCGCGACTACCACCAGTCTGCTAGAAGTGCCCGGACTGCAAGAAGAAGTTTTACTGGGCCACCACTGGCTTACGGCCAACCAAGCAGTTGTGGACTACCGACGGGGCTGCCTTCACATTGGCAGCGAGAACCGACAGACGGTCTTCTGGAATGACCGCGCGGAGCCCGAGGAAGAGGACATTGACGAAGCTAGCCTTCAAACGTCAGCAGTTGGCCAACACCATAAACGGCTTCTGAAAATGTTACACCGTCATCGCAGTTTGTTCTCCCGTGGCCCGCTCCGCACCACATCCGCGGCCAAGCACGAGATACGGCTGAAAGAAGGTAGCCAGCCATTCCGGCTCCCAATGTACAGGTACTCCGACGAAAAAAAACGCACCATCCGGGAACAGGTAGAAGAGATGCTGATACAGCGTATAATTGAACCGGCCACCTCGCCATACAGCTCTCCGGTGGTGATTGTGAAGAAGAAGGACAGCACACCCCGGTTCTGCGTGGACTTCCGGAGGCTGAACGATCAGACCGAGGATGTGGACTCACCACTGCCGCTGATATACGAAACCATCAAGGACCTCAGCGGGGCCAAAGTCTTCTCGACCCTAGATCTGAAGAGCGGCTACTGGCAAATCCCGCTGGAGGAAGAAGCAAAGAAGTACACAGCATTCTCGGTGCCCGACGGAGGTCGCTACCAGTTCCGGGTGGTGTGCTTTGGGCTGAAGAACGCGCCCAGCACCTTCCAACGGCTGATGCAGGATGTTCTCACGGGACTATTACGGGAGTGCTGCCTCGTCTATCTGGACGACATCATTGTCTACTCCCCCGACTGGGAAACGCACCTGCGACACCTGGATCAAGTCTTGGAAAGGCTGCAGATGCACCAGCTGACCTGCTCGCTCAACAAGTGTCACTTCGGCCGAGAAGAAGTCGCCTTTCTGGGCCACGAGATTACCCCGGACGGCAACCTCCCGCGGCAGCAACATCTCAGAGCGATCGAAGACCAGCCGGCCCCCAGCAACAAGAAAGAGCTGCAACGCTTCCTGGGAACCTGCAACTGGCTGCGAGAGTACATCCCCTGCTTCGCCATGATTTCGGAACCGTTAACGGACCTGCTGCGGACAAGAAAGTGGCATTGGGACGACACAACTCAGCGAGCCTTCGAAGAGGTTAAGGCCGCTTTCCGGCAGCCGTTAAAACTCTCACGATCGGATCGAGACTTGCCGATGTTTCTGCAGACCGACGCCAGCCAAAAGGGACTTGGAGCGGTGCTTTATCAATGCACCGAAGCCGGAGAGAGGCGCATCATCTCGTACGCCAGTGCCAAGCTCCACGAGGCGGAGAAGAACTACCACTCCAACGAACTGGAGTGCTTGGCAGTCGTCTGGGCCATCAAGAAATACCGGCCATACTTGGAGGATCGCCATTTCACCCTAAGGACCGACAACAAGGCGCTAACCTGGCTGAAGCAGGCGACGGGGCAGAAGACGAAGTACGCTCGCTGGGCTCTACTGATACAGAGCTTCAAATTCACCGTCATCCACTGCCCGGGCAAGGAGAACGAGTTGCCGGACTTCCTCTCGAGGGAACCTGGGCTTGAAGATACTGCCGGCGTCCAAGAAGAACCACGGATGCAGCCTGAAGAGAGGCCACTTCGCAGTGTTGCGGCAGCTGCACCCCGACTACAAGAAATCACAGCTGTCGGCATCCATCAGGCTGTGCAGGAGGCGCAAGAAGGCGACCAGGAGTGCCAAGCGTGGAGAAACGACCCTGCGGCGGCTACAGCGAGAGGATACCGGGTGGACAACGGCCTGGTTTGGAAGGACAGACGCAACCAGGAACCAGGATTGTACGTGCCGCCGAGTGTCCGCATGGAGGTCATCAGGCACTTCACGACTTCCCTGAAGCCGGTCATCCGGGGGCCGAAGAAACGTTTCGGGCCATCGGCAAGGACTTCGTCTGGACCGGCCTAACCATTGATGTCCGCAGATACGTCCGGAGTTGTAGAATCTGCGCCCTACACAAGCGCGGCGCAAATCCCGAACAGGACCAACAGCGACCTCACCGACCCAGGAGATGTTGGAATACTGTCGCCCTGGACGTCATGGGACCATATCCGCTGACTCGAGCTGGCAACCGGTACATTGTAGTGGTCACGGATATGATGTCGAGATGGGTAGAAGCAAAGGCCGTGCGCAAGGCGGACGCCGACACCATTATCCGCTACCTGGAGGAAGAAGTGTTCCCTCGTTGGGGATACCCAGAGGCGTTGCTCACCGACAACGGGAAGCCGCTCACGGGCCACAAGTGGAAGCAGATGTGCGACAAGCTGCACATACGACCGTGGACAACAGCCAACTACCATCCCAGGGCGAACCCGACCGAGCGGCGCAACGGCGAGATCAAGAAGGCGCTGCGGATCCAGCTCCATGACTGCAAGGACCATGGTGACTGGGACAAGCGTTTGCCGACGGTCCTGTTCTCGCTGCGGAATCGTGCAAACGCCGCCACTGGAGTGACACCGAGCGAGCTTCTGCTGGGCAGAGACCTACGCCGACCCGGCGACTGGAGTCGGCCACACGCAGAACAGGACGTCCGGCCAATTGAGGAACGAGAAGAGACGGCCAGGTCACACCAGACGCAGTATCAGCGGCGGCGGTATCCGGAACGGAGGACACAGGACCCTACACTGGCCGTAAGGCAGCTGGTGTACGTCAAGAGCCACGCCGGACCAGCCAAAGGACGGAGGTACCCTGGATGGGAGCCAGCCTGGGAAGGTCCCTTTAGCGTTGCCGCAACCCTCGGCGGCCAGATTTACACGGTGGAGAAGGACGGACGTCCATACAAGGTTCACCGCCAACGGCTCAAACCCGCCGGAGAAGAACAATGGGCTGGCCACCGGAGAGCATTCAAGACCCGGGGGAGTTGTGACGTAGCGAAGATCTGCTCTCGGCGCCAGCCGAGATGTGACACGAGAAGGCGAGGCGACCCAATCAAGGATCAGCAGCAGCTTGATTGGCCTCGACGTGACCATCTAACGTGCTCGAGGCGAGCCAACCAGGGACCAGCGGCACTCTGATAGGTTCGTGGCACACGACCTGTCAGGGCATAAAAACAGCGCCGCTAGAAATTTTGGCGCACCGGGTCTACCTAGAGCATTTGCCCGGGTAGGCTGTGTCTGTTTCTGCTCTGCAGAATTTTCTTAATTTCTGCGGAAATATTGTTATTGCAACATTATCAACATCACCATTATCTTCAGCATCATTCACTACATCGAATTCATCGCATCAACAGTGCAAAACAGTTTTTATTTAGCTAGTGCGGGAGTGTTTTTGTATCCGAGTGCTGTGCGGTCTGTGTCGAGTTCAATTGTGCCTGTGAATAGTTTTCAGTGTCTGGTGATCCCTCAATCCTAGACCTGCGTAGACGTTCATTTCGGCTTGTCCGAAATGGCGTCGATTACGCCCCCGAATCCTCTGCCGGCGCCGCTTGTTTCCTTAATGGAAACATGCTCAACCGGCTTCCGTTCCACTCCACTTCCTCACGACAGTGAAAGTGATAGTGAAAGTGATCAAAGTGCGGTCGATATGTGCAGTGTTGGGTCGGGGGACGGACAGTTCTCGCTTGTGGAGGGCAAGTCTGCCAAACGCAAGCGAAAACTGGCCCAAACTCCGCCGCCCGCCTCAGCTGCAGATCAGTCGTCTAGTCACGGTAACAGCGGCACTCAGCGCGAGCGTGAGTATTCAACTGGAACCCAAACTGTGTCTTCCCCACGCATTCCACCGATTGTAATTCCTGATAATAGGAATTACTCTCAGTTACTGCGTTCTCTAACCCTAGCTCTTCCTTCGGTCAAGGTCGAGGCGAGGTGCCAAGGCGCCTCGCTAAAGCTGGCGACCGCTACAATCCCGGACTTCCGCTCTGTCCAGTCATTCCTGACAGAGCGTAAGATATCATTTCATACTTTCGCCCTCCCGTCAGAGCGAGAAATCAAGGTCGTTCTGTCGGGAATTCCTTCTTTCACAGAAACTGATGCCATCAGGCAGGAACTTGTTGCGCTCGGCTATGCGCCGACCGCGGTAAGCGTCCTGCATGTTGGCAAAGGTGATGACCGCCGACCTGTCAACAGCTTTCTTGTCAAATTGCTGAAAGTAGGCCCCTTCGAGGAGATTTACACTCTCCAGAATCTTCTGCACCTCCGGGTGCAAGTCAGAACATTTGACCCGCGGCCCGGCCCCTCGCAGTGTTTCAACTGCCAGAGGTTCGGCCACAGCAGTCTTTTTTGTCATCAGCCCCCGCGTTGCGTGCGTTGTGCTGAACCTCATCGTGGCTGTGATAAGCCTACGACGGGGTACACAGCTAAATGCTGCAACTGTAAAGGAGCCCATCCGGCTAATTACCGAGGCTGCCCTAACTTTATCGCCGCCATGAAACCGCAGCGACCTCCTGTGCGCCCTGGCGCGCAGGCAGGCCGTGTAGCTGGTCCTGGCCCTAACCGGCGAGCGGCTTTCCCGCCTCTCACTGGTGCATCTGCCCCGGTTCCGGCAGCAACTCCGGTTGCTTCCGGTGCCGCTGTCTCGCCTGCAGTCGTCGCTTCGGCACCGCCTGCAGTGGCCTCAATCCCGGCGCCTACCGGAGCGCCCGCACCTTCCTACGCGGCCATGGCCGCTAAATCAGCCCCGCCTCCAGCCCGATCGGGCAAATCAAAGCGCTCTCGTCGTCGCCGGAACTCCGCCGGCCGACCAACATCATCACAGGTTCCACCTGTACCCTCTCCGCGGGCTCGACCCGCCCCCAGCCATCGTCCTCAACCTTCCAGCGAGCAGTCTACTACTCAGACCACCAGCCCAGCGCCATCTGCTACCCCTGTCGAGGCCAGTCAGGCTTGTCCTCCTGAACCCCGGGAATCTTCCCGGGCTTCGGCGGATCCCCTGACTGCCTGGGCAGATAATCTTGTTGTATCCATCAGGACTGCTCGCGACACTACCACTGTGCTTGCCCTGGTGTTCCAATCATTAGCTGCCCTCTTTCCTCTACTTCCCCTAAATGGCTAATAGCCTGAGGATCGTTGCGTGGAACGCCTTCGGGCTACTCCCCAGGCGATCTGAACTGATGACTTTCGTAACGGAGTATGATGTTGATATCATACTTCTTTCCGAGACTCATCTGGCTCATTACCACTCGTTTTCCCTTCCTGCGTATGCCTGTTATCGTCAGGATCGTCCCCTACGGCCTCGCTGTCCCCCCTCGGGGGGCACAGCTGTTTTAGTCCACAGGCGGATATCCCACAGGCTTTTGCCTCCTCTAGATACATCTATTATTGAAGGCTGCGCGGTGGCGGTGGACGCTGGCGGATCGGAGCTGCGCGTTGTTTCTGCGTACCTCCGGCCTGGCCGGCGAACTCCGCCACCGCCCGAGGAGTGGGACGCCCTCCTCGACCACCTCCTCTCAACGATTGTAGCCGGCGACTTAAACGCCAAACACCCTTCATTGAACAGCCGCGTTGTCAACGCCTATGGAAATTCTCTGTTCCGGTTCGTCTCTGGCGACCCGGCACTTAATGTCATCGGCCCTGAAGACCCTACCTACTTCCCCTTTCACGGCCATCGGCCGGACGTTCTTGACATAGTAGTTGTCAAGAACGTTGCCCGCAACATCGAGGTCTCGTCTGTGTCGGACCTTTCGTCCGATCACAATCCCCTTGTTATAACTGTTCGAGAGCTGTCGGCGTCACCCCGACTTCCCGCTCAGATTGTTAGGAGAGTCAACTGGCGATCCTATCATGACGAGCTCTCTCGAAGGTTACCATCTCTCCCGGCGGACCCAATCGTCACTCGTGACGATCTGGATCTCCGCGCCACAAATCTTCAGGAATTGGTCCAAGGTGTCATGGATCGACACACCTACGCACTCGAGGTGAATCATCGTAAATCGGCCTTACCTGCGGAAGTACTCCACGCCATCTGGCTACGGCGCCAGCTCCGCCGCAGATGGCAAAGAACCCGTGACCCAGTCGTTAAGCGACGATTTCAACAACAGTCCCTTTACGTTCAGCAGCTACTGCGGGACGTAAACTCTGATCGATGGGACTCATACCTTGAGTCTCTTGAAGTCGACCACGCCTCCGTCTGGAGAGCGGTGAGTAGACTGACCCGCGAGAAGAGAACTCGCAACCCACTGGAAACCCCGAACGGGGTTGTGTCTTCATCAGAAGGCAAGGCTGAGGTCTTCGCCGACTGCATGGAGTCGCAATTTACCGTTCATCGAGGCGTTTTGGACCCTGCCCACTCGGCAGAAGTCCGGGACTTCCTATCTGGTTATTTTTCTCGCCCTCCCGCTGGCCCAGACCTCCCGTTCGACAGAGACGAACTCGTTTCGTCTGTCTGTCGACTAAACCGCCGTCGCGCCCCCGGTCCTGACCGGATCGGGGCCGCTGCATTACAATATCTCCCGGCCTCAGGCGTTGACCTCGTTCTTGAGCTGTTCAACTCTTGTCTCCGGCTACAGTACTTCCCCCGCCTGTGGAAAAATGCCAACATCGTTATGGTTCCTAAACCCCGCAAGCCGCGCATGCTTCCTGAAAGCTATCGGCCAATATCTCTCTTGCCAGTTATCTCGAAGGTGTTCGAGCGGCTCCTGCTGACCCGCATCTCGCCGTTGTTGGATAATTTTATCCGCAACGAACAGTTCGGGTTTCGCAGAGAGCACTCGACCACGCTTCAACTAGTCCGCGTGGTAACGCAACTCTCTGACGCCACCAACAGGCGAGCGGCTACGGCCGCCGCACTGCTGGACGTGAGCAAGGCCTTCGACAAAGTCTGGCACGAAGGTCTTCTCTTCAAACTTGCTAACTCCCCCTTACCATCGTCCATAGTGTTTTTCCTCCGGTCGTATCTCAGCGACCGAACCTTCAGGGTTAGCGTCGACGGAACCTGCTCTGCAGTTCGTCCTGTCGCCGCTGGCGTACCCCAGGGATCTGTCCTCGGCCCCGTTCTGTACCTCGTGTACACGAACGACCTGCCTGTTTTGCCCGGAGTCACGTTGTCTTTGTTCGCTGACGATGCAATGTATCATTACAGCTCTGTGTCCCCGCGTTTTGCGAGTACACAGTTGCAGCGTCAGTTGGACCAGCTTCCGGACTGGCTACGGAAATGGCGGGTGACGATCAACACGGAGAAATCCGAGGCGATCTGTTTCACTCGTAAGTCCATCTCCCGATGCCAGCCCCTCTCCCTTGAAGGGAGGCCTATCGCCTACAAAGAGTCGGTGAAGTATCTAGGCGTTCGGCTAGATCGTCGCCTATGCTTCAACGCCCACGTGACGGACACCCTTGCCAAGGCTCGCGGCGTCCGAGCCAAACTTTACCCATACCTCGCGTGCCGCAGCCCCCTGGCGCTGCGCACGAAAGTTACCCTCTATCTGTTGTTTCTCCGGTCTGTATTGACCTATGCGGCACCTGTATGGTGGTCACTTGCCTCCGCCACCAACAGGCGTAGGCTGGAAAGTTTCCAATCCAGAACCCTCCGTTCCTTGTCGGGATCTCCTTGGTTTGTTAGAAACAGTGTAATTCGAGGAGGTCTACGAGTTCCTGCTCTCTCAGCCTTTGTCTGGTCATTAGCTGCGACTCTCTTTGCCGCAGCTGAGACCTCTTCCTTCCCTTACCTCAGAACCATCAGCACCACGCAACCACCTCCCCCTGTCCGGGTCAAACACCCTCGGGCGATTCTCGATGACCCGCCATAAGTTTAAGTAACCTGCTTAAACCTCAATTTGAATATTCACCATCTGCCCATGCCCCAGAATTTACCTGCTAAGCTGTTTCCTTCCTCCCTTCCTAGTATGCCGACCACGCTGAATGCTGCTGCTACGCGCTATCACTGGCACGGAGGCTCTCTGCCTCGCGGGGAGCGACCGACGCCTCACGGCGTCTGCACGCGGGACTGGGAACGGGTGACATCTGTCATCTGAACCCGTTCATGCGGCAGTGCCCACTGATTGCAAATATTTTAAAATAAATAAAAATTAAAACCTTTCTCCCCCGCCTTCTCAGTTAACTGGTTGGCGGTTGTCCATTCCTGATATTAGGCACCAGTCGAAGAACCAGACCTATGTATATCCACAGGCAGCCATTGAGCTCGACTCAGATGCTGCAGTCATGCACCGGGTGCAAAGACGCCCCGCTACTACAATGCTACATGCTACATGCTACAATTTTGGCGCATCGTCATCATCATCGTGTCGCTTTGCCGCAGCTTACCAACCTAGAGGCCACCGCCATTGAGGTCCACGGAGCTCTTGGCGGCGTCCTCGTGGTCTCAGCTTACAAGCCCCCACAAGCTGAACTCCTTGTCGGCGACCTGGACGTCATCTTCGATTCCCATCGAAGGGTAATTTTGGCCGGCGATCTGAATTGCAAGCATCGCGCTTGGAATAGTCGCCTGACTACTCCGAACGGGAGGCGCTTGCTCAGTTTTGTTGAATCGCGCCGGGCGATGGTGTTTGGTCCAGCGCAACCCACGTTCTTTCCGTCACAGCCTAACGCGGCTCCCGATGTTCTGGATATCGCGGTGACCCAAGGAGTTGTCTGTCCAGTCGAGGTATTCTCACTTACGGAGCTGACATCCGACCACAACCCTATCTTGGTCCACGTCGCTACCCAGCACGCCTATGCACGTTCTGACCAGAAGAAGGTTATCGATTGGGATCGCTACGGCCCGGCCTTGTGCCGTCGATTGCCGCCAGCGGCCCCAATCGATTCCGTTCGCCTCCTAGACGAAGCAGTTGCGGGAATCGAAGAGGCAATCATCTCGGCTATAGGCGTGTCTTCACGTACGCGAGCTGGTCTCACGCCTGGCTACCAACGCATCCCTGAGGAAGTCTCTCTTCTCGCTCGCGAGAGGAATTACTTCCGAAAACGTTGGCAGAGGACCCGTGATCCGGCCGATAAGGCAGCATACAATCGGCTCACCGGACGACTGCGTGGCAGTCTGAAGGCGTTCCGACGTAGCTGTTGGGAACTCGACGTGGCCCGAACGGGGGATGCGGACCCGCAATCTCACCCGTACAGAATACCTACCGCATTGACGGGACGGAGGCGCCGACCTCCACTTCCCGCCATTGTTGGACCGTTCGGTCGACTCCTGGGTCGCCCGGAGGAGAAGGCCGAGTACTTGGGCTTGTGTTTCGAGCGACAGTTCGCTCCCAACCCGCCCATGGACTGGGACTTCGACGAACAAGTCGAGATGGCCGTGGAAGACTTTCTGTCACTTCCGATCACGACGGAGCCCGAACCCATCTCTTTGGAAGAGGTCTCAGATCGGCTCGCTGAACTTCAGCCAAGAAAAGCTCCAGGCCCGGATGGTGTTACCAACACCGCTCTACGTCTTCTTCCGAGCCTGGAGTTCAATTCTTGACTGATTTGTTCAACGCGTGTCTTAGACTGGCCTACTTTCCCAAGAAATGGAGAAAGGCGACGGTTATCGTGATCCCGAAGCCGGGAAAGGATACCACCCGCTCGGAAAACCTCCGGCCTATCAGCCTACTTTCCGCTACGTCCAAGGTTTTTGAGCGCCTCGTACAGCGTCGTGTACGAGAACATCTAACCAACTTTGACGTGCTGGTCCCCGAACAGTTCGGCTTTCGTGTGGGGCATTCGACCACTCATCAATTGATGAGACTGGTGGAAGGCATCACGGAAGCCGGGTGTCGGAGAGAACGGACCGTTGGCTGTTTCTTAGATGTTGAGAAAGCCTTCGACAGCGTATGGCATGATGGCCTGTTATTCAAACTTAGGGAAGTCCAGCTCCCGGACTGCTACCTCCATCTGGTTGCTAGCTTTCTGACGGAGAGGACCTTCTGCGTGAGAGTTGGCGATTCAGTCTCTTCCGAGAGGCGAATCACAGCCGGCGTCCCTCAAGGTAGTGTTCTAGGCCCCCTTCTGTTCTCGATCTACGTCAACGACGTGCCGAGACAGCCTGGAGTCCAGATGGCCCTCTTCGCTGACGACACGGCCGTATTTACGGCCGATCGTCATGAGGAAAGGGCCGTCCTACGACTGCAGCGCCAGCTCGACACGCTCGTGGACTGGACTGATAACTGGAGAGTGCTCCTCAACCCTACCAAGAGCGTAGCCGTCGAATTCTCTAAGCGACGGAAGAACCCCGTTAGGCAACTACGTATCGGCAGAACGTACTTGCGCTGGTCCAACGAGGTCAAGTACCTCGGCTTACACCTCGACCGTCGGCTCACCTGGCGTACCCACGCACAGACAGTTCTTAAGCGAGCATCCACTCGCCTGTGCGCACTGTTTCCACTCCTGATCAGCCCAGCCATGACCAGGAAATTGGGTAGGATGATCGTCGGCGCGTATCTGCTGCCGGTAATTACCTACGCCTGCCCGGTCTGGGGTTACCTCGCCGCAATGCATAAAAAGAAGTTGCAGAGCGTCCTCGACAAGGGGCTTCGGCTAGCGGCCAAAGTCCCCCGTCGCTTCTCATCTCGCCTTCTAAGGAGAGGACTTGGCGTCCGCTCCTTAGACGACACTTTCAGGCGGCTTGCACGCAAATTTTATGCACGTGCGGCGAGGTTCCCAGACAATCCTCTAGTGACTGGGCTGGGAAGGTACCGTATACGCCCAGGTGATTCATGGAAACGCCCTCGGTGTATACTGCGCTAGCGTAGGCTAGCACAACAGCCGAGAAAGGCCTGCTATAGAGCACACGCCCTACTTGGGCAGGGCCACGAGGCAGGAGCTCCAGATGGTAGCTCGGAACTCAGTTCCCGTGCGGTTCGTCTCTGCGACGCACAACCGCAAAGCCCAGAGCAAAAAAAAAAAAAAAAAAATTTTGGCGCACACGATAGAAGCTCTTGAACAGGACAGACATCTCTCCGGACTGCTCTCTCCTGCCTGGACTGGAAGCTGCTTTGCTGCATTCGCCCACCTCGCCGTTGGACGAGGACTACCATTGCCTTTCTCTTCGTGGGAAACGGACCAAGGAGCCAGCTGCTGCCGGTGAACTAAGTAGCCGGCACAAGTGGTAGCTGGCCGAAGTTTGCCCTTGTAAGGACCACCTGCGCCGGAACAACATCTTGCTGGACAGGAAAGAAGAGGATTGCTCTGGGCTCACCTGGTGAGTGCCGCATTTCCAGTGTGTAATTCCTAACTTGTTCACGACTGTTAGGTAGCGCTGCCCCGGACGATCCTTGCAAGCCCCCACCAGTGGTAAGCGAGCTAGGGTATCGCCGGGGTAAAGGGGCCAGTGGACACCAGTCTTGGTAAGGACTGGTATTCAACGAAGCTGGTCGTTAGCCCAGCTCCTCCCGCATCGTCGTGAACAAGGAAGACGCGCGGGTAATCCGGCTTCGGCCGGACCCGAGATCCCTGGCGTCTGGCAGTCTCTGCCCGGCAGCCGCCGCACCTGGCCAGCATGCCTTCTACAGGCAACGGCCCAAGTGCCGAGTCGCTCGGCCCCGCCTTGCTGCCCCATCTGGGCGACTCGCCTGATTCGCCTCGGGCGATGGAGACGGACGATACTCTCCCTAACCCGATTCCTCCTCTTCCGGCCGACGAGTCGGGCGAGTTCGCGACCGTTGGTCGGCGTAATCGCCCGGCTAAGAAGCCCAAGAGGACTCACCCAACCGCTTCCTCTCAGACCTCGGCCATGGACATTGGACCTTCTCAGGGCCCACAGGCCGCGGTTCCGACCGCTTCGACAGCAGCTCCGGCTGCTGCCGCTGTTGGTCGTGCGCCGCCCCTGTACGTCCATAGCGTGTCAAATGTCGCCGCCTTATACAGACGGCTGATCGCGGCCCACGGCCTGTCGGCCGACAAGCTTGACCTGAAGCTGCTTGGCGGTGATACGGTCAGGATTGTCGTCCGCCAGCTCGAGGACCATCGCTTGGTCGAGGCCTTCCTCCAAGCACATAACCTCCAATATCATACCTTCACTCCTAAGCGAGTCAAGCCCTTGTCTGTCATTTTGCGAGGGCTTGACGCGCACACTGATCCTCAGGAGATCCTCTTGGAACTCCGCGACCTCGGGTACCCGGTGCAGGCAATTTTCCGCCTGTACACTCACTCAGAAACCCGAGTACCTCTCCCGCTCGTCCGTCTCCAGCTCGAGAAGGGCGAGGCTGCTGATAAAATTTTCCACCTGACGCGGCTGTTTGGCTTCCGCGTCCGGGTGGAAACCAGTCGACCCCAGGGCAAGCTTGCGCAGTGCCACCGGTGCCAGAGGTTCGGCCATCACACCGACGTCTGCCGCAATGCCCCGGCCTGTCTCCGATGTTCTCTGGGACATTCAACACAGGCCTGCACTGTGGCAGACAAAACCAAATTTCGCTGCATAAATTGTGGCCAAGGCCACGCAGCGTCTAACGTAAACTGCCCGGTCTATAAGGCGGAGCTCCTGCGGAAGCAAAAGCCGCAGGGGCCCCTCCCGAAGCCACGGCAGCCAGTTATGCAGCCCCAACCTAGACAGCCTAAAATGCAGGCTAGGCCTAAACCTCAGGCACAACCGGCACGGCGCGCGCCCTCTCCGGCTCCACCTCCAGCCCCTACAAAGGCAACTAAACGTACCGCGTCTCCTTCCACAGCAGAGACACGCCCAGTAGCTGTTATCTCGGTTTTGGAGACGGAGAATGAACCCTCCACCTCCGCGGAACCTCCTACTCCCGCCTCTGAACCAGAGGTAGCCTCGCCGCCCCTGCCACCTCCGCGATTTCCGCGAACAGGCATCAAACCCAGGAACAAAGGGATACCCACACCGGATGCTCGGCCCCGAGCTCCTGCCTGCCCACAGCCCAAGAAAAGTCCTGCTTCCCGGTATAAGTCCGACGAAGCGCAACAGCGTACTTTTCCTGCCGCTGATCCAAAACCGTCTGGCCCTGGTCCTATGGCTTCCACCATGACCCGATCTGCCGTAACACCTGGTCGCTCTTATGCGGCCTCAGTTTCCAGGCAAACCACCCAGTCCGTCAGTTCCAATGACGCACAGTTCGTCCGCGGCTTTCTGTCTAGCTACGACCTCCCGAAAGTCGCATCTACCTTCAGGTCCATCCGAGCCCGCCTGGAAACTGCTGACCCAACTGAGAGATTCATGCTCTTGGTGGAAGCCTGCGAAGTCATAGGTCTTCTATGAACCGAGCCCTTAGACGAGATCTCTCGCTCGTAGCCTGGAATGCTAACAACATCGGTACCAAGCATTCCGACCTTCTTGAATTCCTGGCTCGGTTCAAACCCGACGTACTTCTCCTCGGGGAAACCCACCTGACCCCGGCGAACCGGTTTCGATTACCAAATTACGTGGTCTATCGGGATGACCGAGTTGGCCGACGAGGAGGCGGCACGGCGATCGCGGTGAGGACCTCCATAGGTCATCATCGTGTCGCTTTGCCGCAGCTTACCAACCTAGAGGCCACCGCCATTGAGGTCCACGGAGCTCTTGGCGGCGTCCTCGTGGTCTCAGCTTACAAGCCCCCACAAGCTGAACTCCTTGTCAGCGACCTGGACGTCATCTTCGATTCCCATCGAAGGGTAATTTTGGCCGGCGATCTGAATTGCAAGCATCGCGTTTGGAATAGTCGCCTGACTACTCCGAACGGGAGAAGCTTGCTCAGTTTTGTTGAATCGCGCCGGGCAATGGTGTTTGGTCCAGCGCAACCCACGTTCTTTCCGTCACTGCCTAACGCGGCTCCCGATGTTCTGGACATCGCGGTGACCCAAGGAATTGTCTGTCCGGTCGAGGTATTCTCACTTACGGAGCTGACATCCGACCACAACCCTATCTTGGTCCACGTCGCTACCCAGCACGCCTATGCACGTTCTGACAAGCAGAAGGTTATCGATTGGGATCGCTACGGCCCGGCCTTGTGCCGTAGATTGCCGCCAGCGGCCCCACTCGATTCCGTTCGCCTCCTAGACGAAGCAGTTGCGGGAATCGAAGAGGCAATCATCTCGGCTATAGGCGTGTCTTCACGTACGCGAGCTGGCTTCACGCCTGACTACCAACGCATCCCTGAGGAAGTCTCTCTTCTCGCTCGCAAGAGGAATTACTTCCGGAAACGTTGGCAGAGGACCCGTGATCCGGCCGATAAGGCAGCATACAATCGGCTCACCGGACGACTGCGTGGCAGTCTGAAGGCGTTCCGACGTAGCTGTTGGGAACTCGACGTGGCCCGAACGGGGGATGCGGACCCGCAATCTCACCCGTACAGAATACCTACCGCATTGACGGGACGGAGGCGCCGACCTCCACTTCCCGCCATTGTTGGACCGTTCGGTCGACTCCTGGGTCGCCCGGAGGAGAAGGCCGAGTACTTGGGCTTGTGTTTCGAGCGTCAGTTCGCTCCCAACCCCCCCATGGACTGGGACTTCGACGAACAAGTCGAGATGGCTGTGGAAGACTTTCTGTCTCTTCCGATCACGGCGGAGCCCGAACCCATCTCTTTGGAAGAGGTCTCAGATCGGCTCGCTGAACTTCAGCCAAGAAAGGCTCCAGGCCCGGACGGTGTTACCAACACCGCTCTACGACTTCTTCCCGAGCCTGGAGTTCAATTCTTGACTGAATTGTTCAACGCGTGTCTTAGACTGGCCTACTTTCCCAAGAAATGGAGAAAGGCGACGGTTATCGTGATCCCGAAGCAGGGAAAGGATACCACCCGCTCGGAAAACCTCCGGCCTATCAGCCTACTTTCCGCTACGTCCAAGGTTTTTGAGCGCCTCGTACAGCGTCGTGTACGAGAGCATCTAACCAACTTTGACGTGCTGGTCCCCGAACAGTTCGGCTTTCGTGTGGGGCATTCGACCACTCATCAACTGATGAGACTGGTGGAAAGCATCACGGAAGCCGGGTGTCGGAGAGAACGGACCGTTGGCTGTTTCTTAGATGTTGAGAAAGCCTTCGACAGCGTATGGCATGATGGCCTTTTATTCAAACTTAGGGAAGTCCAGCTCCCGGACTGCTACCTCCATCTGGTTGCTAGCTTTCTGACGGAGAGGACCTTCTGCGTGAGAGTTGGCGATTCTGTCTCTTCCGAGAGACGAATCACAGCCGGCGTCCCTCAAGGTAGTGTTCTAGGCCCCCTTCTGTTCTCGATCTACGTCAACGACGTGCCGAGACAGCCTGGAGTCCAGATGGCCCTCTTCGCTGACGACACGGCCGTATTTACGGCCGATCGTCATGAGGAAAGGGCCGTCCTACGACTGCAGCGCCAGCTCGACACGCTCGTGGACTGGACTGAGAATTGGAGAGTGCAACTCAACGCCACCAAGAGCGTAGCCGTCGAATTCTCTAAGCGACGGAAGAACCCCGTTAAGCAACTACGTATCGGCAGAACGTACTTGCGCTGGTCCAACGAGGTCAAGTACCTCGGCTTACACCTCGACCGTCGGCTCACCTGGCGTACCCACGCACAGACAGTTCTAAAGCGAGCATCCACTCGCCTGTGCGCACTGTTTCCACTCCTGATCAGCTCAGCCATGACCAGGAAATTGGGTAGGATGATCGTCGGCGCGTATCTGCTGCCGGTCATTACCTACACCTGCCCGGTCTGGGGTTACCTCGCCGCAATGCATAAAAAGAAGTTGCAGAGCGTCCTCGACAGGGGGCTTCGGCTAGCGGCCAAAGTCCCCCGTCGCTTCTCATCTCGCCTTCTAAGGAGAGGACTTGGCGTCCGCTCCTTAGACGACACTTTCAGGCGGCTTGCACGCAAATTTTATGCACGTGCGGCGAGGTTCCCAGGCAATCCTCTAGTGACTGGGCTGGGAAGGTACCGTATACGCCCAGGTGATTCGTGGAAACGCCCTCGGTGCATACTGCGCTAGCGTAGGCTAGCACAACAGCCGAGAATCGGCCTGCTATAGAGCACGCGCCCTACTTGGGCAGGGCCACGAGGCAGGAGCTCCAGAAGGTAGCTCGGAACTCAGTTCCCGTGCGGTTCGTCTCTGCGACGCACAACCGCAAAGCCCAGAGCGAAAAAAAAAAAAAAAAATTTTGGCGCACTCCATTGGACGTCGTCAAGCCAGCTGGAAGAAAAGGAAGAAGGAAGAATGGAGAACACAGCAGAAGCAGTGATGGACATCGACTGGGACAGCAGAGGGCTCTACATACCGCTGCCGAAAGAAGAGAACCGCAGCACGCCCGGAACAGCGGACGTAGCCGCTGAACATCACAGCGCGGCTCGGGCAGCGTACGCAAATGATTTAGCGTACCCGACAAACGGTCCTTTTAAGGGCCTAAAAAACTATAGTGTGTACGATTGGCGCCATTTGTCCTGTGACAATACATACATACATACATACACACATACATACAGACACATATATATATATATAATTTTCTTTCTCCAGGGGGGTTTGGTCAAAAATTTTGATAGCTAAAAATTAGGAAGAGTATACATTTTGAACGTACAATTTTAAATAAAGAAAGTTTTGATTTATCAAATCATGAAAAAAATATCAAAAATTATGAATACAAGACTTTTGAATTTCCAAACAGACAGAAAGGCAACCTTGCAAAATTACTAACCACCAAACAAGCAAAAAGACAAAATAGATGACAAAATGTATAAGTAGAAGCACCTAAAAAATTACAAAAATATATATAATTTTCTTTTTCCTGGAGAGGGGGTCCAGGACCCGTTGGACCCCCCTGGGTGCGCCAATGGATTTAGGATGTAAAATAAAACACCACTTTTACAAACAAACTTTTCTCGATTTAATGTGTGCAAATTTATAGATAATACTAGACAAATCAATTTCTCTAAGTAAATCACATTCAATGTTTATTAAGGTGAGATTATTTAGACGATCTTGTCCCATCGTGTTCCTTAACTCATTTTTTATACGTTTTAATTTCGAAAAAGAACGTTCTCCGCTGCAGTTAGTAATCATTAAAGACAAGTAAATGCGTAAGAGTATTTCCACATTGGGGAAACACGACTCTAATTTATTTTCCATTATAAGTCTATAAAGTTGTAGTTCCAGAGCCTCATGCTTTTTGTTGTCAATAGCAGCAGCCACTTCTGTTTTAAGTAGTTCGGCGAACTGCACAAGTTCGTCGCCTAGGCTTTCTTCCAAATCGTCTTGGTAAGCATTGACGATATTTAGAGTTCTTTTCAAGATCTCTTCTGCTGTAAGAGATTTTAACTGCCGAAGTATTCCAAATACACCAGTCACTTGATGGTACACTTCCATGCGTTTAGCTAAGGCAGACAGTATATTATCAATTATCACAATAAACACCTGATTTTCAAATTTTTGTTTAGGCGTTTGACTTTCTACAACTTGATCGAGCGTAGTACAGCCGCTGAAATAGTCGTACTTAGTGTTTCGCTTGCGTTGTCTCGAAGTTTGTTGCTGATATTCTTCACAGCCAGTCAGGATTTTGGCTTTTGCCTCAATATCTGAAAATATAGACCGCATTGCTTGAACGTACCCGTGTAACGATTCATAAAGGGCATATCCCGTGTTAAGGTCTTGATTAGGTGACTGCAACGAAGCGCTAGTCGCTTGCAAGCGTTCTAGCATTTCGTTCCACAAAATAGTCATTATTCCCGTTTCCACCTTATTCATCTTCGAAACTAGTCCGTACGCCTGATTTCGACACTCTACCTTTTGATCCATATTATTAGATATGCCATCCAAAACTTCTTTGATAGTGGTAAAACCGCATAAAAGTGCCTTCGTCGCATCAGCTCGGGCAGACCACCTGGTGTCCGACAGTCTTTTCAAAATCGGGAGTTTTGAACCTTCGTCTTTCAGTGCTTTCGTAAGAAGGCCCCATCGATAGGTAGAAGCGGAAAAAATGTATAGAGGTTTTCAACAAAATCGAAGAAAATGGATGCTTCCATACAACATTCTGCAGCACATTTGGCAACCAAATTCAATGAATGTGCAAAGCAGGGAATGTATTCTGTGCCTTCCATATCCAAGAACTTTACAAATCTTTCCACTGGTCCAGATGGCAAAACATAGCGCACTATCAGAGTGAGTTGGTCCACATGCGAAATGTCTGGAGTAGAGTCCAATGATACTGAATAGTATTTGAATTTCTTAATTTCGCAAATAATATGATCCAGTATGCTTGATGCAATTAGGTGGATAAATTCCTCGCCTGTTGTTTTTGATAAGTATGATGTATGTCCCTTTCCTTTATTTGCATAAGTATTTATATGCTGAGCCAGAAAAATGTCAAATTTGGCTATTAATTCCAATAAACCTAAGTAATTTCCATTATGAGGTGAACCAATAGTTTCATCACTACCCCGAAATGCAAGACCTCGTTCTGCTAAAAATTTAATAACTTCAATAATTCGCTCTAAAAGTGTCCGCCAATACTTTTGTTCAGTCTCAATATGGCTTAGAAGTTGAGAATCGACACGCACACCCTTGTTTTTGCAAACTAACAGCGAAATTATCGCTTGTCTATGTGAGGAGCTTACTTTATGTCTTTTCAACAAATTATTCGCGTTTTTCCAGTCGTCGAATCCTTTTTTTGTAAACCGTGACGAACAGTCTGAATCCGTAACTTTGCAAGCAAAACAGAAAAGTCGTTCTTTAGTTTCTGATTAACACAACCAATCTCTCACGTGAGTTTTATTTGTTGGTTTATGTGTATATGTGAAAAACGACTTCTGACAGAATCGTGGTTTATTTTCTTTATCGTATGTTTTTTTTGAAGACAAGAAATCACTGTTCATATGTTGCACTTCGCTACTTCCTTTCGCAATCCAAGAATCTCGATTGAAGTTGCTCGGCCATTCACCAATATCGTTGGAGTACATTTTACTTTCCTTTTGTTTTTGGCTTATAGAAGTTGTTGTTACATCTGAAGCATGTGCTATGCTTTCGACCTCTCTTTGGCTTGAAGACGATATGACTAGATCGGGAGGACTTGCTGTGCATTCGACTTCAGTTTGACTTGTGGAAAATGTGGCTAAATCGTGAGGAGTTCCAGATCTTAATGGTAACGATGATTCTTCTACAGCACTGCCATCCTCTACACAATGAGACGCGACGTCTATATTTTCTGCTTCAATTTCTTTCGATTCAACACCATCACTCTGAATATTACAAAATTCAGACAGCTTACGTGTCTTTGATATAACAGCTTGGTTCTTTATTTCCTTTTCATATTTTGCTTTACGCTTTGTACTACCAGAAGCGTAATGTCGACCCGTATCTCTGGCTCTGCTGCTCATGTTGACTATCTCGATCTGGATAGAAGGGAAAATGAATTACAAAATAAAATGTAATCCTACTAATAAAAAATAACAAAAAAATTAAAAACAAGCTCATGAATAAATAAAATTCATTGAATGTCAATATTTCTTACTGTGTAATATTTAAACGAATTGAAGTTCTAGCTGAATACACGGAGAAAAAAGAAACGGCATATTTTTCTATACATACAGTAAAATTTCCTATAATTTTTTTGTAAGTGCAAACTATTATTGACGTTATCGTAATTTTCCCTACACTGTATTGGAATTTTTTTATTGGAAAGATTATATTTTAATGGAATATTTAATTGAAAAGAATGGAATTTTTCCTATAACTGTGTTTGCATATTCTTTGTGTTTGGCTTATAAGAAGCGCTATTTCTTATTCGTGTATAGGAATTTTTCCTTCCGTAGTATCATGAAAATTCCTTTAAATTTATTTGACTTTTTACTAACACACACATATATAGAAAAGAAAAGAAAAAAAATGTTTAAAACTTGCTTTTACTAAATTTTAAAAGCAAGGCGTGCGCACTTTCTATGGTTGTCGCATGATTGTATGTAAGTGTGCCTTGCTTTTAAAAATTTAGTAAAAGCAAGTTTAAAAATTTTTTATTTTATTTTTTTTATTTTATACTTTTTAGTCATACTTTAATTAAATTATTATCATACATTGCATAAATCCGCACCCCCAATTTTCACCCCTTTCGGGGATGTTCGCAAAACGGCTGTCGGATTTGTCATCTGCGACCCCAAAAACCTCCGCATAGCCGTTTTGCAGATTTTTCAATTTTCACCCCCGCACCCTTAATTGCAACCCTTAATGTACCCCCTACGGGGGGATATTTGCAAAAGTAACGGTGGAATATTGTATTGTCATCCGACCTTAGTAACTGTGCAAAATTTCATCAATAGGTTATGTCAGGAAGTGTGTTAAATGAAGGATGCTAGATTTGAAGACAAACAAACTTAAGACAAACAAACTTCATTGTAAGTTAAAGAAAAGCAAGTAAAAATATATACAAACTAACACATAAACAACCCCTACACACTCCGTTACTTTTCCCTTTCCCCCTTGGCCCCCCTTTCCTTGTTTTACCCTTTTTTCGCTTTTTCAAAACATCTTTTTATTTATTTTATACTTATTTATTGTTTCCTATTAACGATTTATTTTTTCTCGAATTTTACTAATGTAAATAAATTGTATGAGTTAACAAATATTGGAATTATATAAAAAGTTACAAAATTATAATCTTTCTAGAATAAAAAACTTTTTAACTAACTGATATTTTAATTAGTAAAATAAACATGTTAAATATCAACAAATTAAATAATAAGTAGAGATAAAATAAATGCTTCATATAAAACAATATGTGAAGGTTGTCTTTACCTTTTAGGTGTCTGGAAAGTTACTTCAATTATTTTACAAAATATTCGTACTGATTTAGCTCAACGTAATAACAGTAAAATAGCTCAACCAGTTAAACAGTAGGCCTATACAATTTTTTCAATAATAGGTCATTGCAATACTACAACTCGATATGAAATGAAAACATTCCTACTAGTTTTGAGGTTACGTTACGACCAGGGTTGGTTTCACATGGCGCTATGCTCACGGTCTATGATTGTTTGACAGCTAGAGACACCTAGGGCGCAAAGTGCATAGCACAAAATTACCTTGCAGTAGAGCGCGAATTCAAATTGTAAATGTACTAAATATAAAATTTTCTAACGTATTTATTTCGCCTTTTGTATAAATTAACTCTTTAACGCTCAAATGCACAATTTTTAGAGAGTATATTTAAATGCTTGCCATTTAGTCAACCCTCGAGCAATTTAAGAATTTCATTTAACTTATAGGAGTTTTGTGGTGCGGTTTTCAGATTCCGATATAAAAAAAATCTCTAAAACCGTCATTCAGATACTTTTTTCGATTTTTCACAAAATTTGCTTTTTATCGTTTAAGCGTTTATGCGTTTTCAAGTATGGCGAAGGAGAGTGTGGTGCGCCGAATGCGCGTATGGTACTTAATAAGAATTCTGATTTTTATTCTGCCCGGGCGCGGGGCCCCCAGAAGCGCGGGGCCCGTAGCATTTCCTACTCCTGCTATATGGTTAATCAGGCACTGTGTGAGGCCCGTGGTGACGGGTTACCTGTATGGGAGGAAGGTTAACCATCTGATGAAGACACATTGACGACTCAGTGTGTTATTCTTTTGCTGTGTTTATTTTACAGCTGTGTCACCCTGTCAACAAACTGTCAACCCGTGCTCTATCTGTCATTGTTACTTCCAGGAATCTATCGTATATAAGGACAATAAATCATTGGGTCTCTGATTGGACCATGAATGGCAGTCAGTGAATTTTCATTCATTTGAGTAAAACAATTGAAAAAATAATTTGAATAAAAAACTATTCAGGAGTATAGCTTTTGAAAAATATTGGGGGGGGGGTGATGGTTTCCCCGTCTCCCTAGCCATGATGCCTGTGACATAAAATAGCTACTTTGATGTGTTAAAAAAAATTAATTGATTTATTAAGATTATTAACAAAATTTTAATATTGAAAATATAAATTTAAAGTCCATTTTTCAAGAAGCTGTTTACAAAGGATAAGACACATGAATAATATAAAAACAATAAACACAAAATATATATATATATATATGAACATAAATATAAAATAATGCTTCTTCTTCTTGGGTGAATATAGAATTCAAATAATTAATTAAAATACTGAAAGTCATATTTTAAAAGTACCATTTAGTATTTGAGTAATATTTCATTTTATTACTTAAAATGAAAAGTTACTTAAAAAGGATTTACTTTAAGTTACTTAAAGAAAAGTATTTTTATAAAAGTAACACTTATTTTAGTTACATAAATACAAGTTATTGTGCACCCATTTTAATTAAATATAAAACAAATATTAAAATTACATAGCCTATTTTAGTTGTAATAATTATTAAAATTTTGTATTTGCATTATATTACAATTAGGTATTCAGTTTTTCTTTATTTATAACATATTTCAGTTTATTTATTATCTTAGTTTATAAAAAAAAAATTGTTCATTTTCAATGCTTTCAACATTGTGTTATCATGGGAAACTTATCGTTCTGTGTGTGGGTGTTTGTCTAACTGTGTTCTAGAATTGTCAAACTTTGTTTCATCCTGCATAAGCATTGGTTTAAAACAAATCACTTTTATGACTGCTTTTACACTAATAACAGTGTTGATGTGCAAAATCAGTAGTTGCATAAGATTCATAATTTTTCACTTACTCACACTTATTCAGTGTACACAAATTAATTGTTTATAACTTACTAATTACCAGAGTAATTAATTTGTTTTTAATAGTTCAGTTATTCATGTGTGATTTTTACTTATTTTGTGTTTATCTCTTTGCTATTCCTCTAATGGTATTGGTAGGTTCACAAAAATGTATTTTCAATGTGCAAATTTTTATAAAAAATATTTAATTAATAGTATCTTTTCTAGTCCTAACTAGAATTCACACACACACAAAAAACTCGTTGAACACAGAGAAGATTTCCTGTCTTGCATGAAACAGGCCTCAGTTGGCAGAACATACACAACCAAAAATATTTTTGTGTATATATACACACACCTCGTTACCCTTAGTAATGCTTGATAAGAATTGTTTCAAAACAGGTCCATTCTTGTCATCCACTATTTAAAACTATTTACAACATAGCTATCACCAAATTAGTTACATGTACAAAAAATATTATTATGGGCATAAAATCAAACATGTACACGTAACATACGAGGGCAGTATATAAACATGTATTGCCGTGTGTGTGTGTGTGTGTGTGTGTGTGTGTGTGTGTGTGCGCATACACTTAAAAGTTACCATGCAAGTATTTGTTTATTTTAATTTCTTAGGTACATTTCATTGAAGCCTTCTGTAAACATTGTCACTGTGTAATTTATTTATAACTTTTTATTAATTATAATTGTTATAAATATTGTTAAGTAAGACTGTGAAAAAATTTCTGAACAATCTGTCCAGTGACTGAAATTGAAAACCAGACACAAGCGCTAGTAAACTTGACCTGCTAAACTATGGAAAGTAACAGTGGTAGGAAAAAATAAAATAACAGAAATCTACCATTGAGCAAGAATATCATAGTCAGAGAACTTCTCATGGGAACCTATTTGTCAGCAACTTTGGTTTTACATGTGTGGAAATCTTGGACTAAAAACACTTATCCTTTCTTAACTTCCTAGCCTAACCTAACCAATCAACAACTAAATGATAAATGAAGGCAAAAGACAAAATGTGATGGGAAAGGAGTTAATACAGAAGATATGGGAGAAGACTTCCTGGGAAGAGTTCAAAACAAAAGGATATGCACATTATGTCTCGAGGAGTTAGCAACATGGACCCCTACAATAACAAACTGTAAGAAAAATAATTTAACTATTTAAAGTTTAAAAAAGGGTTACTTCTTATAAAACTATGTGCTGATTTATATGCAAGTAATACAGTATTAAGTATAGTTAATAAAATAATGGTAGAAATTTGGTTTAAAAAGTTTAAAACACTCTCAAAATGTTACTTATTTTATTTTTATGCATATTATTCTATTTCTCTTTCCAATAAAAACAGGATTATCATTATTTACTATTAAATTTAGATAGAACAATTAATTAAACAAATTCTTCTTGGAAACCAACTGAAGTTATTTTTAACCCCTAAATCCACCATCCTTTTACAAATTATTGTTGTTACTAATATGTTAATATATTATTAATTATAATATTTACAAAAATGATGATGATAATAATAATAATAGTAATACTTTATTAGAATTTTATTTATTATTATTCTTTATTGATTATTTATTTTAAGCAATATGAATAAAGTACAGTAAACAAATATTTGCATGGTACTTTCTTATTTTAGAAGTATGTATATATATATATATATATATATATATATATATCAGATATATTAATGTGCAAATTGAAATAACCATTAGTAACTAATTATTATAATATTAAATTAATTTTAATAGTAAAATTATTAAACTGACAAAGTAATTAGTCATAAAATTACATGCAGTTGAAAACACTGGTTTGGAAAGGTTATGTTTGGTTTAGTAGTTTGAAAACACTAGGACCTACCGGAAGTTTATTTTCCTCCGACACGTGGTCGATTTTCTAGTAAAATGGTATATGTAGATGATACCTTTATTATTTTTAACGGGAATGCCAGACAAATAGAATTATTTAAAAATTACCTAAACAAAATTCATAACAAATTAAAATTTACTATGGAGATCGAAAACAACAAATGTATCAATTTTTTAGACCTCACTGTATTACACAACGGGAATAATTTAAAATACAAAATCTTTAGAAAACACACTAGTACTGACACAGTAATACACTATGATTCATATCATCCCGTTACACAAAAAATGGCAGTGTTTAACAGTCTTGTCAACATACTTTTAAATGTCCCCCTCGAAAAGGAGGACTACTTAAATGAGGTTAGCACTATCAAACAAATAGCAATAAATAACGGGTATAAATCTACAATAGTTGACAAAATAATAAATAGGCATAGGAAACGTTTAGAAAATAAAAATTCAAACTCTATAAAAGCAAGTAACAAAAATTATAAATATCTTTCGGCTAATTTCACAGGTATTATGCCAAATATTTTAAGACCCGTTCTCAAAGATAATAACTATATTTTATCATTTAAAACAAATAATAATTTAGGAAATTATTTCAAAAACAAAAACAAATTACCATTAAAAAAGAAATGTGGTGTATATAAAATAAAATGTGATGATTGTGATGCGTTCTATATCGGTCAATCTGGCAGATGTTTTTATAAAAGATTTTTAGAACATATTCCTAAGCCAAGTAATACTAAGTCCAACTTTGCACAACACTTAATATCAAGCGGACATAAATATACGAGCTTCGAAGAAAATTTAACAGCGTTGCATGTTTGTAAAAAGGGTAGACGGATGGATAGTCTGGAGGAATTTGAAATTTACAAAGCTTTAAAAGATAGTAACACCAAAAACAGTTTATTAAATGACCAGGTAAATTTTGCGTCAAATTACCTGTTCGACACTGCAATCAGTTTGTCTTAATCTTTGACCAGTCGCGTGACGATCGCGGTTGGGGGTGAACGCATGCGGAACTCCAGCCGTGGTTAGCAAAACTTATTACATGCGATTTGTAATTTATTTTATTTATTTTTGACTTGACCAGTATCATGGTCGTGATTTTAATATTTTAATTTATTAATTAAGTGTATCTGAGGATGGGACTTAGTCCCGAAACGCGTCATCAGTGACGAAACTGTGTATCACTAAAGTGGATATTAAGGTAATTATATATCATATAATAAGTGATACGGTACGCAAAAAATAAGTAATAAACAATATCTACAGTACTTTGAAATTTCAAAACGACCGGCGATTACTATCTGCCGAAACCTCATTCCGGACTACCTCTATTGTAAAACTTTGAAGCTTGACGTTTCGACCCCCTGAATCTACGGTCGTCTCTACAAGCTAAAAAACACAAGATAAATTACAACAACATTGTAAAACAAAGTACTGCGAAAAACTTCCAGGGCAAACCTCAGGTAGGCCTACTGGGGGAGTCTCAGTTGGCGGATAGTGACTGGCCCTCAGATATAGGGGTAGGTGTGAATAAGGCTTGGCCAAAGGCGGCAGCACTATCAGGATGAGACCTGTGGCGAGGTCACACTCATTACAAGCCACAGAGGACGTATTACGATGCTGCGGCATGGCGTGTAGGTGCCGTTATTAAATAATCACTTCCCCGTACTGCCTTGCATCGATAAGAGTTGATTTCTGAAAGGCTAACAGAAGGCCACTATGAAGAAAAACCAAGGGTAGACTAGGCTGCAGTGAAACGTAAAGCTGTAGTGAAAACAACTGGTCTGGGAGATACACTGATCAAAGAGTCAACCTGGTCCTGGAAGTTGAGGGTTAAGCGTAGGGTCCTGTCCTGTAAAAGTGATATGGTTGCGAATAATTAAAGTGGAGAAAATCATAGAGCAGGCAGAGATCCCACCTGGTTGTGATCCAGAAGAAGAAGAGGAAGAAGAAGAAGAAGAAGAAGACGAAGAAGAAGGAGAAGAAGAAGACGAAGAAGAAGAAGAAGAAGAAGAAGAAGAAGAAGAAGAAGAAGAAGAAGAAGAAGAAGAAGAAGAAAAAGAAGTGTAAAAAACAATATTGTCATTGGAACTCTTAGCAATAAAATGTAACTGACACAAAAATTACAATTAATAAATAATCAATAACATTAAAATAATGTAAAATAATACTTTCTTACCTGATAGTGCCGGTTCAATGACAGACCTAACAACAGCTGGACAATTGCTTTCTAGTCAGCTATTTTAGCTAAGATAATAAAGACTTCACATTCATTCTTCAATTTTAACTGTAGTTTTACACCTCAATTTTATAAAACCAAATTCATTCAGAATAATAAATTTAAAGTACACGTACTGATAGGAAGTGTGAAAAGAGAGCGCTCTACATGTCACGGATACGGGTAGTGTGACGATTTAAATAAAAGAAAGAATCAAGAGAATAAAAATTTTAAAAATTAAGGTTGCGAGCTCTTAAGCCATTTAAATCTCACTGTATTAATATAAAATACCTGTATGTACTCAGTATGAGAGGAAGCAGTAATTAATTAGTTATTTATAAGATACTCAAATAAAAAGATAAATTGTAAAGCGTTATTAATATCGTATTTAACCCTTTGCTTGTAAGCAGGCGCTTTCCTGTTGATTCCAGACTCGACATGCTTTCAGAGTCTTGTGTGAGTAAGAATAAGATAAAAAAAACTAATGTTAATAATAAAAAAATCTGAAGACATAAATAGTCGCTAAAACAACTAATTTAAATTATGTATATTTGTTTAGGGTTAGTTTGCATAAATAAATATGTTAACTTAAATATAGTTAGGAACTATATTCTCGCGCGGAAATTGTCGCACTAACTTTTGCCCAGTACCAGGCAAAGGGGAGCGTAAATTCTCTCTCTTGCAATGGTGACTCCGTACAGTGTAGACGTAGGAGCGCACAGCTCGTTAAAATATGTGAATCATATTTTGTTTCACCTTCAGATGGTGTACCAGATGTAGTTTGTTTAAAGCATCTGGATGTATTAATTAGTGTAGTCATGTGAATAGACAATAAGTTTAAAGTAATGTAAAACAAAAAGTATCGAAACGTAACAAAGAGTGTAACCCAAGATGACTACGTACTTCAACAAATAACAACTATTCCAAAGTCATACCCGGAGATGTGAACTAGCAGAAGCCACAAACTCTACTGCACGTGACAGAATATGCAGATCAGGACATCCGAGAATCTACAAGATCATCATAGATAACTACACGACTTATTGTTCTACCTGCGAACTTTTGGAGACCTTTACAGAGGAAAGCCAGACCGAGATGACGACGTAGCTGTTCCTGTTTCCCAAGACTGATACCCCAGGACGAGTCTTCTGCATACCAATTAAAAGGTGACTCGATAGCCTGTCTATCGAGGGTTACTAATATTTGTCACACAACACATCTTGAAAGAGACTTTTCAGAAACTAATAACTTTGTAAAGACTTATAAATTAAATCTAAGAATTTCATGTAACTATTCTAACTTCATACGTTGTAACAGTTTATATGCTAATGTAGAGTAATATAATTCAAGCAATAATACCATTCTTCCAATGGTTGAATAAAAGAAAGTCTTGCAAGCTAATATCATGAAATGAGTATAATTAAAAGTCTTAATTACAGAAATACAGAAAGTTGACCCGGATCCGAGGTATAACTATATAGAATCTAGTTTGATCCCAAAGTTTAAAGAAACCTTTCGATAATTTGAAAATTGAATTAGTAATGTCATGGCATCTGTCAGTATATGTCTTTTCTTAAATGTTGAATAAAGAGAAGTCTTCTTGTTACACACATATGAGGAGTGCTTAAATCAATTGTATACCTTGCCATTGTTTCCTTGCACAGTTAGTAAGTAATTTGTTATTTTAATTATTTGTGATCAATTCTGTTACAACGTAGGCAGCCCTTCTAATTAACGGAGTTTAATTACGAAGGGTTCCCTGGATTTGTAACGCGTAAAAAAGCAGTTACAAAAGTGCGCAACTCTGCTTAATTAATAAAAAATAAATAAAGGAAACAAAGGAAAGAGTTTTAATTGTGTATATAGTGTCACAAACAAAATTGCATTCAATATGCGTGCATAAATAGTATGATTAATAACTAAATATTTAATATTGATATATGCACTCAGAAAGTTACTTTAATAAATGTAATGTTCGAAACATATTTAGTAATGTATTACGTTACGTAGATGGTAGTATGTATGAGTAAAATGTCATTAGCGTCATACAATGCAAAATGCTATATGCAGGTTTCTACCGGCACTTCCTGCATAATTCGATGTAAGTACTTGCATACATGAATTGTGACCAAGCATAACAATTTTGGTCAACCGAACAATCTATAACAGGTTTGTTTACGACAAACTATGGCCTGTTGTTTCCTGAATCATTCTGCACAGTGTATGTCCAACTATATAGCTTACATACACTAGTATGTGATAAAAAAAAATTGATTAAAAATAACTTTGTTAATAATAATAAAGTAATTAAGTAGAAGTTCGTGATTTAAAACATGTGAACAAAATAAGTAATTATTTAATTGAGAAAAGTTTATGAATGAACGGAGCCAAAGTGTTGTCTAAGCGGAATAATAATAGAATCAAGCGTCTGTGCTCCCCTTTTCTCGTGCTTATACCGGTCGTTGGTGTTATTCACTCGCATTGTGTAGACAATAATAGGTAAAAGCAAACACCCCATTGTCACACACGCTCCACCCTCCTTTGTTAACTAAATATGTAGGCCACCCTCTGACCTACATTCCAGTAAACAGCTGATCGGCTATTTAACATTGAAAGATATGTGTGTTTAATTTCTGTCTCTCCCTTAGAAGAGAAATTGTTCTTTTCTAATTTGTGTATTTATGTATTAATTTTATGAATTTATTATATTTCTATATGTGTAATATACTAGTATTAATTTTAAGTACGTGCTAATGTGTTAGAACAAAATGGCCCAATTTAACCCGGATTTGTTATTAAAAGACGAGCTGTCTTACGAAGCTCTTTTGCGTGGACTACCCCATGCTGATGTAACAGTCGCGGAATTAAGAAGTTCAATTCGCGAATGTGGATTTGATGCGCCCGTGGAATTAAACAATCTAAGCCAACTCGATTATGAAGGCGAGAAAGAAATTTGTAATGCCAAGTATAGTGAACTATACTTATTGTCTCAAACACTCCAAGACGAGAAATCTCCGGCAAAAATTTTGCGGACTACCCAGAGAATAGAGCATTTAACCAGGCGAATAAAAAATTTGTCGATCTGGCCGAATCTCACAGAAATACCCGTTGATGTACAAAAGCTAGCAGACGAAGCTCTACGCCGCTTACCTTCAATTATCAACGATTTAAGACGAAAATCCGACTCATTCAGGATGGACGAAATAGAGAAATCATTAATGAAATTACACATCTCCCCAATACAATCCCCCACCACTGGTTTACCTCCGCCTAACTCGGATCGGAACTCACCTATCGTATCGCAAGTGCAAGCGAACCCAGAACAAAATACTGATACAGATGTAAATGTCCCTCCTCCCGAGCATTTTCAGTTTCGTCCCGGAAATAATGAATTGACCAACACCCCCAATGAATCAAATCGCCCTCATCGAGGAATTACGCCTATGAACTATAACGCAGATCTATACGGAAAAATGACTCACCCTGTGGAGAAGATTTTAACCGAAATCCCTTATACAGATGGTTTAAATGTTTCCAAGTTACTAACATTTATTAGTTATCTTCTTCAGATAAAGGATCTACAGCAGCTGAATGACTGGCAAATTTTACAAGTTCTGTTACCAAAGTGTAAACCCCCGTTAAAAAATCGTGTGCTAGAAGCCCTAACCTCTACTTTCATAGTAGAAGAGCTACATAGCTCTTTAATAAAATACTTTATTCCCACCGACATCTATGAGGAAATAAAAAGAAAGACAGTACTCCGAGTACAAGGACATCAGGAGAGATTAGCTCACTACATCTCCGATATTAGGGAATCCTCTCGACTACTACGTGTAAGCTGGAATGAAACACAACTGGTGGACACCATTTTAATAGGAGTGTCACCTGAAGAAAGATCTCGACTATCATTGATGAATAGACCCAATACTATTGCTGATCTAGAACAGTGCAGTATCCATTCTTCAAATGTATGGTACTCAGATCAGAATAGAGAAGCAATGAAAACCTCTGGAACTAATAGACATCAATTGCGAGCACTACTGCCTGATGTAACAACCTCGTATGAAAGACAAGTTTCTAGTAGACCTCACCATGTGCGCAAAGCTGGTAAGTTAACTGTAAACCCAGATAAAGCGGAAACCAAGTACCCACCTCGCAGAAAACCCACCTGTTATAATTGTGGCAAATTTGGGCACATAAGAAGAGAGTGCAAAAGTAAGCCATTGGAACGGAATAACCCCAATTCAAAAAAACATGTAAGGCAGGGAGACCCGAAAACCTGTGTCTCCCGCAGCTACTCAAAATTGGGTAAACTAAAAGGAACCAACCCGTGAATATAAAGTGTGCTAAATAAATATGGTGATTAAATAGACGATAGTTCTAGGAGCGTTTCTTAAATCCCCAAAGTAGTTTAATAAATAATAAATAATAAAGTGAATAATAATAATTGATTTAAATACTAGAGCTAAATAAATCCTAAGTTATACTAAAATTGTGTGAAGTGTAGCAGTAGAAAAAAAAAGGAAATAATAATAAAAGTACAGTTACACATTGTAAACACTTTGCAGTGGTGGCAAGTTAGAAAAATAAAAGCGTGTTCAGTATTGTAGTAAGCAGCCACCCACCCTCCCTATTGTGAGAAACCGGTGCTAGCCTGAACAATTGAAAACCACCCCTAGTGAGTATGACAATGCATTGTGAAGTGTCTCCTCTCCCGCATAGTTTGTTTAAGTAGTGTAAAAAGAGATAAAAGAGAATCATATTCGTGAGATTCCGCTTCTCTCAAACCAGTGATCTAAAGTGGAGTATGGGATCCTCTTTAGATTACATTAGAAATAAGTTTATGAAATATAATCAGGTATTGATTATACATGTAACGTAACAGGTCACAACGGCGCCGACTGAAAGGGAAATGATAGGGCAGAAATGGGCCAAAGATCATTAATAAATGCTGAAAGCTAACTTCCGTAGTTAGAGTAAGCTGGTGTCAGTCGGGCCGGGATGTTGTGAGTTACGGATAAGTAGGGATCATTCCAATCTAAGGTTTGGAAATTAGTATTAAGATTAAAATGTAAGTTAGTACTTAAGAAGTAAGAAAAAGGGAATTTCACGAAGGCGATCATTTAAATGTACAATGTCATTTAAAGAGAATAAAAAAAAAATTAGGAAAAAACAAACTGTGCACTAATGGAAAATAACTTCACACACTGCCACTAATCGTACTCCCAGTCCCCAATTACCACGAAGGTCACAAGTCGACCCCGTTCGAGTTACTATACAAGTATCGACCAAACCACCCTTTGTCCACAAGATGGAATATACACGATCTGCTGCCTCCGCAAATAACGGATAAGCAGATAAAGCGAATATGGAACAAAGCCCGCTCTAACTTGAGAGCAAGCTTGGAAAAATCCAGAAGATACCACGAGAAAGGTAATCATAGCAACTCAGTCAGGTACCAAGTAGGTGACTTAGTAATGTACAAGACTCACCCCATTAGTAGTGCGATTGATAAGACCACCTCCAAACTATCATTCAGATGGTGTGGCCCTTACCAAATCCAAAAGTACCTAACTCCAGTTACAGTAGCCCTGTGCGAACCTGCAACTCAGAAATATGTGCGGAGATCGCATATTTCGCAACTAAAGTTGTATAAGAAGAAGTGACGGTATAGTATAACCCAAAAAGAAAAAGGAATACTAAGCAGTAAAGAAAATTATATTTCTGAATCCACGTAAGAAATGTAATACGTAGAGTTTGGAAACGAGGCCTGATCAACCTGAGTTCCAGTTCTGCGAAGCATGCATTAATGAATAATCATTAACTAGATGGGTACTAACACTCATTAACTACATGAGTTATATATAGGACTCACAGAAGAAAAGATAGAATTCTAAATAGTAGAGATTTAGAAAGTTACTCTATAGTAAGACAAACAAAAAACCGGTAGTAAAATTAAGTGATAGAGATAAGAAAGAGTTTTGTGTTTTAATTGTGTAAATATTTAGTGTAAATAGTATGTAAAAAAAAAGGTAGTTCATAAGAATATAAAGTGTACTGTGCTGTAACTATAAGTAATAACTATGTGGAGAACGTTGTAAAGTGTACAAGAAAGTATGTGAAAGAAATTACACACACTAACCCCAGTCAATATCCCAGTGCCCCATAGTGAGTTAGACTCAAAAAAGCTAAACCGTAGCGTGCAATTCAAGCGGTGGAGTATGTGACGATTTAAATAAAAGAAATAATCAAGAGAATAAAAATTTTAAAAATTAAGGTTGCGAGCTCTTAAGCCATTTAAATCTCACTGTATTAATATAAAATACCTGTATGTACTCAGTATGAGAGGAAGCAGTAATTAATTAGTTATTTATAAGATACTCAAATAAAAAGATAAATTGTAAAGCGTTATTAATATCGTATTTAACCCTTTGCTTGTAAGCAGGCGCTTTCCTGTTGATTCCAGACTCGACATGCTTTCAGAGTCTTGTGTGAGTAAGAATAAGATAAAAAAAAACTAATGTTAATAATAAAAAAATCTGAAGACATAAATAGTCGCTAAAACAACTGATTTAAATTATGTATATTTGTTTAGGGTTAGTTTGCATAAATAAATATGTTAACTTAAATATAGTTAGGAACTATATTCTCGCGCGGAAATTGTCGCACTAACTTTTGCCCAGTACCAGGCAAAGGGGAGCGTAAATTCTCTCTCTTGCAATGGTGACTCCGTACAGTGTAGACGTAGGAGCGCACAGCTCGTTAAAATATGTGAATCATATTTTGTTTCACCTTCAGATGGTGTACCAGATGTAGTTTGTTTAAAGCATCTGGATGTATTAATTAGTGTAGTCATGTGAATAGACAATAAGTTTAAAGTAATGTAAAACAAAAAGTATCGAAACGTAACAAAGAGTGTAACCCAAGATGACTACGTACTTCAACAAATAACAACTATTCCAAAGTCATACCCGGAGATGTGAACTAGCAGAAGCCACAAACTCTACTGCACGTGACAGAATATGCAGATCAGGACATCCGAGAATCTACAAGATCATCATAGATAACTACACGACTTATTGTTCTACCTGCGAACTTTTGGAGACCTTTACAGAGGAAAGCCAGACCGAGATGACGACGTAGCTGTTCCTGTTTCCCAAGACTGATACCCCAGGACGAGTCTTCTGCATACCAATTAAAAGGTGACTCGATAGCCTGTCTATCGAGGGTTACTAATATTTGTCACACAACACATCTTGAAAGAGACTTTTCAGAAACTAATAACTTTGTAAAGACTTATAAATTAAATCTAAGAATTTCATGTAACTATTCTAACTTCATACGTTGTAACAGTTTATATGCTAATGTAGAGTAATATAATTCAAGCAATAATACCATTCTTCCAATGGTTGAATAAAAGAAAGTCTTGCAAGCTAATATCATGAAATGAGTATAATTAAAAGTCTTAATTACAGAAATACAGAAAGTTGACCCGGATCCGAGGTATAACTATATAGAATCTAGTTTGATCCCAAAGTTTAAAGAAACCTTTCGATAATTTGAAAATTGAATTAGTAATGTCATGGCATCTGTCAGTATATGTCTTTTCTTAAATGTTGAATAAAGAGAAGTCTTCTTGTTACACACATATGAGGAGTGCTTAAATCAATTGTATACCTTGCCATTGTTTCCTTGCACAGTTAGTAAGTAATTTGTTATTTTAATTATTTGTGATCAATTCTGTTACAACGTAGGCAGCCCTTCTAATTAACGGAGTTTAATTACGAAGGGTTCCCTGGATTTGTAACGCGTAAAAAAGCAGTTACAGTAGTAGGTACATGAAGAAAACCCGTCTATCCTCGATGGGGGTTTGCTATAGTCTATTCGCTTTTGACATTTATTGAAAACGGAATCCCGAGGGAGATTTATTACAGGCGGGCGCTGCGATACGACAGAATACCGATTTCCCGACGATGCCGTTTTGCATCTCGTTTCGAGTTTTTCAAAGCGATGACACGTGTAATAAAACAACGTCTCTCCTCCCTCTTTGCGTCGCGACGCCACACAGGGGACGAACAAATTTAATAATAAAGGTAATTTCAACTTCCTCCCCCCATTTCTAACGTTATCCGTTTAAATTAGTTTATCCAATAACTTCGGATGTTGTGTCATTTCCCTTTATATGACTCTGAACTGTAATAAAAAAGTTTGTTCTTAGAATGTTACCGATTTAATAATTTATCACATTAAATACATTTTTATGCGGTATAATGATGTTTAGGAAATGCTCAGTTTGGATTTCGTATAAATGGGAGCGAACGGGCGGCTATTTTGGGATTGCGTATAACAGATGAGAAAATGAATCAGACTGGCGTTCTTGGCTTTTGTTGACTCGTGAAATGCCTTTGAAAATGTTACTTGATAAAGGCTTTTTAAAGTAATCAAAGGTATCCGATTGACTAAGGAATAGAAGAAGCATAGCAGTAGGGGGCTTATGACTGTTCTACCCCGGATGTGACGTCATCCCCACTCTTTTGGGGCGAAATTCAAAAACTGAGGTGGTGGGGGGTAGACTTCCGGTGCTTTGTGTCGTCCAAGCCAGAGGTGGGGATGGATGGGGAGGGTAGTGGGGTGTCCCACGTGACCGTGGTGGGCGTGCCGAAGTTGTGATTCTTAGGTCGGCCATGTTGTCGGCGTCGGCCATTTTGTGGGCGGCGATGTTGTGGTTTGGGGGGGTTATCTGTGCGTTGATTGGTGGAGGCGTGGCCGCCGTTCGCGGTTCGCCGTCCGGCGGCGGCCTGGTCGTGGCTTGATCGTCGCCAGGAGTGGTGGGGGTTTATCGTCCATGTTGTCGGCGTCGGCCCTGTTGTCGGGTGGAAAATGATTGTTGTTCGTCGGCCATTTGGAAAAGTGGCGAGGTTGTCGAGTTGTGTAGGAGTGTGCTGTTTAAGGGTCGGCCACGTTGCCAACTCGTGCATGTGTTATAGTGTACGGGTTTAGATATGTACGCCGCCGCCGTCCGGATATCGTCGATGCGAAGAGACTGAGTGACGTGTATTGCATTGTTGCCAACTTGTGAAATGTAAATTCGAATGCGTGTCTTTGTGGTAAGTTGGTAAGTATATATTGTAAAAATAAAAAATGTGCACATCATCACTGCGAAACTCTCGATGACTCTGTCCTTCGGTGCATAATTGAATATCATAGATTTGTGTATAGAAGACAAGTATTATTATAGTGGTAAATAGTGTTAATGTTGGAAGGACTTTTGAAATTAAATACAATAAAAATGTTAAAGCAATACCGTTTAATTAAAAACAATTAAAATACATGTAATCAAAATATATTTATAAATTTATATAAATATAAATACCTTATAGTCCGTCTTGCGGTCTTGTAGTTTTTCATATTTGTGATATGAAAAACTACAAGACCGCAAGACGGACTATAAGGTATTTATATTTATATAAATTTATAATTATTAAAGCGGTCTGGAGACCATACAATTATAATGAATCAAAATATATTGCAATTTAAAATACATAATATATAAACCACACAGTAGTGACAATTACAAAATACATAATATTTACACATCAGCAATTGTGTACGAAATACATCTAAGTAAACTGAGTACAAGTTAAAATAAACAAGTGCACTATGACAAATGTGTACAATTAAATCAAAATAAAATATGAGTAAGCAAAATAAATATTATGTAAACGCACACAGTAGTGATAATTACTGTGACAGTTACTATGAAGTGACAATTACACAATACAATAAACATAAGTACATTGACAATTGTGTACAATTAAATCAAATGAAATACATATGTAATCATACTTACAGGCAATGACAATTGTGTGTGTGTGTATACATGATAAATGAATGTCTCCATTTGGTATTACTCTAAAATGTCTACCACGAAGCCCTATCTTTTTCTCCACGATAAACCAGTTGAAATGATATGGCTCTAAATTTTTTAATTCCTCATTATCGAAAACGCTTGCGTATCTCTTAGGTAGATATACACGATATTTTAATTTTGGGTCACTGTAGTCCTGGATAGTGGCGAGTACGGCTTTCCCGTACTTTGCGTCTATATTTTGTAATTCTTCTATTGGATATTTAACACCAATTATTAATTCCTTAATTTTTTTATATTCTATTGCACTAATGGTAGCAAACTTCGCAACGAATGACGCCATTTTACAATGTGGAATTTCACTTGCGCGTCTGTCAAGGTCTGAATGAATAACACTCGTTCGTAGCGGTATATATTGGGAGGTAGTTGAGGAGGGGGGACCGGAGAGTGGGATCCACTCAACGTACAGTAAGCGGTTATTTTTAACCTTGTGAACAGGATGCAAGCTGCTTTCCCACGTTATGTTCAGCGGGTAGGTGGGGGGAGACGACTCGGTTATTTTTTTTAGACAGGGTGATGCCATCGACTACACTTGGGCGTGTGGGAACAAGTTGATGGTGCTAATTTTTTATGCGTGTAGACAGGATGATGTAATCGACAGAAAGGCGACAAGTGATATTTTTATGATGCTAAATAAAACCAACAATATATGCAATTAGTAATTTATCAGAAACCTATTGATTAGTCTAAAATCCGATACAACCCACTCGCGTAAAGCGTGTACTCTTTGATTTGTACATATGTCTGGAAATAAGCGGTGCACAAGACAGGCTGTTCCGTGTATTGAACGTAATTGATCGAGTTTAGGACAACTGAAATCTTCTAAATTTATAATATTGAAATGTACAATACGCTTCTCCAGAAATGTTTTTTTCTGTAATCCTTTTACGAACACATGGTTAAAAGGAAACGTGTACTTTACTAATATCGGCACAAGATGTTCGTATGATGTGTCCCAGTCCGTCCACTCTAATCTATGATATTGGTCCGTTAACCAACGGTTTGTCCTCACGTGTTTGTGATTTGAAACGATCATATTTACTGGAGGTGCAAATATCCAATGTCTGCTGGCAAATGCGGTGATGTCCATAATGGCTAGTTCCTTGACGAGTTCGTTTCCATCGTCGTCAACGAAACAGTGAAAGTCAAGTATGACTGCTATCTCGTCGTCGATCATCCTTTTTTCGTTACAAACAGTGTGTTCGGTGTCGCTAGGAACGCTGACGATCCGTCTGTCTCGCGAAACAGACACGATGTATGACGTGAAACGCTTGTAAAGAATTTTTTCAGGACGTTTATTTTGTACCTTCTGCGCGCGCAGCTATCCGCTCCCACTACTGTGCTTTATTTCATACCGACCAATTGACGACAGCAATCCCCACTACGGTTGCGCGCGCAGCTATCTCTGTAGAGGTTTAATGCAGTGCGACAAACTAACATTCTTGCTTCAGATATGGACGTGTACACATATTCTTTTGCAAACCGACTAAAAAGCTTTTAAAACATCTTATTAAATTTTATGTTCACAAATAACCGAAAACTTAGTGCACTTGTTTATTTTAACTTGTACAGTACTTAGTTTACTTAGATGTATTTCGTGTACATATTATGTATTTTGTAATTGTCACTACTGTGTGTTTTATATATTACGTATTTTAAATTGTAATATATTTTGAATACATGTATTTTAATTGTTTTTAATTAAACGGTATTGCTTTAACATTTTTATTGTATTTAATTTCAAAAGTCCTTCCAACATTAACACTATTTACCACTATATTAATACTTATCTTCTATGCACAAATGTGTGATATTCAATTATGCACCGAAGGACCGAGTCATCGAGAGTTTCGCAGTGATGATGTGCACATTTTTTATTTTTACAATATATACTTACCAACTTACCACAAAGACACGCATTCGAATTTACATTTCACAAGTTGGCAACAATGCAATACACGTCACTCAGTCTCTTCGCATCGACGATATCCGGACGGCGGCGGCGTACATATCTAAACCCGTACACTATAACACATGCACGAGTTGGCAACATGGCCGACGCTTAACCAGCACAAGTTGGCAACGTTGCGCTTTTCCAACATGGCCGAGGTTCCGGAAAACGCCGTATATATCTAAACCCGTACACTATAACACATGCAAGAGTTGGCAACATGGCCGACGCTTAACCAGCACACTCTTACACAACTCGACAACCTCGCCACTTTTCCAACATGGCCGACAAACAACAATCATTTTTCACCCGACAACATGGACGATAACCCCCACCACTCCTGGCGACGATCAAGCCACGACCAGGCCGCGGCCAGGCCGCCGCCGGACGACGAACCGCGAACGGCGAACATCGAACGGCGGCCACGCCTCCACCAATCAACGCACAGAAAAACCCCCCAACCTACAACATCGCCGCCCACAAAATGGCCGACGCCGACAACATGACCGACCTACGAATTACAACTTCGGCACGCCCACTACGGTCACGTGGGACACCCCACTCCCCCAATCCATCCCCACCTATGGCTTGGACGACACACAGCACCAAAAGTTTACCCCCACCATCACAATTTTTGAATTTCGCGCCAGAAGAGTGGGGATGACGTCACATCCGCGGTAGAACTGTCATAAGCCCCCTACTTGTGGGAAAGTGAGACACGAAGAATGCAGGAAGTGGATAATCATAAATCAAGTAACAAATTTAAATTTAATTGATAACTAAATAGATCCAATGTAGTTTAGTCGTCTATCCATGGTTCGCCCGTTTCATTCTGAAAGAATTCACGAGTATGTTGAGATGCTAATGGTATTCTATATCTTATGACATGGAAAGAAATAATTATTAAATATATATATGTACTTTGTATAGATTAATTCATAATTATGAAAGCAGATAATCATGAAATACATATATGTAATCTGATAGGTTAAATCGTAAATGTATGGCTCAGTTAATAATAGTTGAATAGATTCAATTTGTCTAGATTACTTTAATGTTGAACAAAGACAAATTTGTAAATGATTTAATGCTGGATTTCATAAATGCGATCTATTTAATGGTAGTAGATGATTTAATGTATTAGTTCTTTTGTAGCAAAATGAGTAATGACTTATGATGTGTTTAATATATGGAAATTTTGAGTATTATATTTCTATGTCTATTATTAAAATTTGTGTCAATATCTTTTGTTTGTATAAATATGAATACAAATACAACTAAGTAATTAGCATCTGAACAGAAGAGTTATTATTTTAATAACCCCTGAGATCTTAAATACCTCTGGCGCCCAGCAATTTAAATACAGAATTAACCACATTTGATATGATAAATATAATTGATATTATCACGTAAACTTTGTAAATTATACTAGTTGGCGCTATCACACAGAGCTTTATCCACGATTGAAGCTGCGTGAGAGTGACATTTGGCGCTCAACAACGTGGAGCTTGATTTATCTCGGCAGAATGAAACGGGATAGACGATAGATAAGTTAAAATAAGTATATGTTAAGGTATAAACATTAAATGATAACGCGTAGCAAAAATAAGCAGTTAAGGAAATTTAAATTGTCTAATATTAATAAAACCAATATGGCAGATAATAGCGAGAATAATGGTGGTAGTTAAATAGAATTTGATGTAAATAATCAAATGGGAGAGACTAGAGGATGGGAGGAATCCACTGAAAACAAGAGCCCGATGGTTTCTTCAGAGGCAAGGGGACGACGGGAAGAAGAAGACGTCCGTCAAGAAAAACAACAAATACAAGTAAATAGTGAAACGCCAACCAACGTAGATATCAATATGATACTACAACATATCACACAACAAATACCAGGAAGTACTAGAAAAAATGAAGAAAACGCTAAACAAATAGAACAGAACTTGACAAAAACAATGACAGAAAAATTAGCAGAAAATACCAGACAAATGACAGAGAACATAACATGAATAGAAAGAAGAATAGACGACATTGAACGAAACATGGAACAAAAAATGACACAACAATTACAAGAACATAAGGCGCAGGTAGAACAACAGATACACCAAATCAGAAACGAAAACCAAGAAATAGCTACCAAATTACGGACAGAAACGAAAGAAGTCGTTCGAGAGGAAATGGAAATCGTCCAGTCAGGAGTGAGAGAACACCTGGAGAAGAGGGAGAGAGTTATTAGACAACACCAAGTTGTTGTTGCAAGGAAATTAAAACACTAAATAGTAAAGTAAATAATAATAATAAAATGAATAGTGAACAAATACAAAAATTAACAGAAGTCTATGAAAACAACTGCACGGCGGTGGACGGGCAGTTGACACAAATCAAGGAGGATGTACGTGCAAGATTCGCCCAAATTGAGAGAACGCCAAGGCAACACGGGATGATACTGGAGTACACCAAGAACATTACCTTTAACGGAGAAGGAGAATATCCAATGGAGTTTGTTAAAGAGCTGGAAGAACGTCATACAGAACACTACCTAAGCGAAGGGGTTAACTGGGTGTCCAGACATTTGGAAGGAGAGGCCGCTATCTGGTGGAAGTTGATTAGGAGTGAAATTAAAACCTTTTCAGAGTTTCAGGAGCACGAGTTACAAACCAAAGTAGATTCATGGCAGGACCGACCAATCCAGAGCACTCACACATGCCACGGTGACAACCAAGAAGTCATCAACTTTAAAAACTACAGACGCAACCCGATGGAGTTCCTGGAACGAATGGAAGAAACCATTGAGAAAACGAGAGAGACCAGATGGAAAGTTATACGGGGGATGGTAGACGAAATGTTCAAGGAGACGTACGATAATTGGTGGACAACAGTACGACCCGACATCCCAGACTTGAGCGAATTTAGAAAACAATTCAAGGAAAAGTATTGGTCAGAGTCAACGCAGAACCGTATCCGCATGAATTTATCCAACGGGAAGTATGACGCTTCCAAAGGACAATCTCCGACATCATACTGTTTAGGAAAAATATGTCTAGCACGAAAATTAACACCACAAATTCCAGAGGAGTGTCTGGTAGAACAACTATCCCGACATTATAACAAAGAGATAGAGAACTCCAGCCGGTATAATCAGTTTAAGAAGATCCAAAATCTGGCAAGCTTATTGGAAACTTGCGAGCAGACAGGACAGTACCGTGATTATCAAACGGTAAATTACAAATCAGACAATCACACTAATTACAACAGGAGGAGTATGAACTATGGAGACAATTAATCAGACACCCAGAGAAACCGATACAAACGGAAAATGCAGAGTTGAGAGAATGGATAAGGGTTATGTTCGAACAATCCAGAGAAGACATTTGTGAATGGAGGAAAGAATTAAATGAGGTGCGAGAAGAGAAAATAATGGAGATGAATAAGAAGATGGACGATAGTAAGAATTCCACAGAACCACTAAAAGAAGAGTTAAGTAAAAATACTCAAGAACAGATTATCGATGATAATAATAAAAAGAGGAAGAAATAATAAAAAATAATAAACAATCAATAAAAACAATCATAGGAAATACAGATAAAAACACAGAACCATTAAATAAAAAATTAAAAGTAACCAATAAAGCGAAAGGGCTCGAACTCACACAAGGAGAGATGCAAGAAATAATGAGAGCTCTAATAAAATTAAAAGAGAGTATGGACGATAATTTTAAATCATTAAAGGAAACATTAGGCCAAAAACTGGATGATAGTAACAAAATAATTCAACAGTGGAGAGAAGAAATAAAAAACGATGACAAACCGGCGATAGAAGAAATACCAAATAACGAAACCGTGGAACAATTAAATCTGCAAACTGAAAATAATGGTAAAGAAACAGCAAAGGAAGAAGATACAAGTACATTGTTATATGATAATAAACATAACAGAAACAACGAAAATATTCAACACATAGAAGTCGATACTAAAAGTATAAAGAACCAAATCATTCCGAAGACAAAGAAAATAAGAAAAATAGGTCCTAAGAAAATAAGAAATACCCGAGAAGGAATGGAGATTATTAAAGGTGGGTTAACTAATGTACTTAACCTCTCTATTAATGAACAGAGAGAATTAATTAAGTTTAAAAATTATAGCAAGAACTTAATAAAAATGTTAAAAGTAAATCACATAAAATGGTGAATAAAAACTTAAATAAAGATATATTTAAAATAAATATGCCAACAATTGAAATGTATCAGACAATATCAGTGATATTCTCAATAAGTAATATATCATTAAAGTATTTGGTTAATAATCCAGATGATAAAGTGGTAGAAGTAGTATTAAATACTAGTAACAATTTTATGTTAGAAAAGTTACAATACCTGTTAATTAAAAACGAATTAACAATGACGGAAGACCGTGACATAAGTGAAAATGTTGGAGCAGCACAGTGGAAGAGCCGAGTGATAGAGAGGTACTTCACCAGGACAGAAATCAATCTGGACACCAAGGTGATCCGAGGAAACAGAGCGACAAGGATAATCGACTACGGTTAAACCAAGTAATCATCAACCATTGAAGAAGAAGGACGGATGTTATAGATAACCAAATGAAGCAAACAGAGAAGAAGAATTATTGTGAACCTAAATAAAATATATTAAACAAACTATGGAAGGAAATAAACTGATTACGGGAACAGACGAAGACTAGAAATATCATGAACAATCCAACTAATATAAAGTGTATAATAAATAAAAGGAGATAATGATTAATTGACTAATAAAAAAAGAATGATAAATGAAACAATTACTTAAATGAATAATATAATTATCTTGTTGGTACATCCTCTTCGTTCACTTTTATAAATATTATATATATATAAACTTTCATTATGAACTTACTTTATGGTTTATTTCCCAAACGTTTCAACGTGGTATACGTCTTCTTCAGTGGGAGTAAATACTGAATGTCTTTACAGAGTAACGGTTATAGACTGTAGGTGTGTATGGTGGGGGTTGATGGTGGGAGGGAATTGGCGCTGGGGTTCAAATTGTGTGTTTGAATCAGTGTATCGAAAAGTATGTGTGATATATAATGTAATTGTTCGTTTAATATTTTGTTTGGTTGTAGTGCATGATATCTGTATATTTCAAATTGTTCTGCTGTGTTTAGTTTTCTACTTTTAGAAATAAATCATAAAGTAAGTTCATAGTGAAAGTTTATATATATATAAATATAATATTTATAAAAGTGAACGAAGAGGATGTACCAACAAGATAATTATAATACAGCCAACACAGCGTATTACATCCACAAATACAGGAATGTAAGAATACAGGTAACAAAACTTCCTTGAACATCGCATAAAACAAAACATGCCGCAAACACAACATTATACCCACACATGCACAAATCACAATAAAAAATAACACACACGCCGCAATACAAAATAAACGTAAAGCTGAAATAATACCTGGACAACATAATCAATGATTTATACCACAAAAAAGATACACTAAACAAAACAGCATACAACCTACACGTAAAACTCACACAAATATTACACCACATAGAATTTGAAAACATAATACAACATACACGAAACAACATAGAGGAGGAACACGTAGAAACGGAAGTTATTACGCAAAACGAAGCCAAATTCGTCAACTGCGGTTTTCAGTTTGAAAAAATCAACAATAACGACACATAACAAGAGTGCCAAAGGAAAACGTATACCGCGTGTGTGTGTGCGCGCGCGCGTGTGTATATAGTGACGAGAAGAAGGTAAGTGAGAACCAGTCAGAGAGACAGTGGGATTGCGGCAGTCAGTTTAGAGCTGGTAGTTGTCAAGGATGGTGCGGTTAATACAGTGCGCCGTTATATTGTCCGTGTGCGTGCTGTATACGTCAGGCCGATACCTCGGACTCGAACTCAGTAAGTGTAACACAGTCTGGGCGTTTGCTTTGTTTACATAAATTTATCTTGATTTCATCGAGTCTGTTGTTATTGTTGATAATGTTAAACTTTTTGACTGAAAACTGTTTTCGTTTACGATTGGACGAGCGAAGACAACAGTCTCTTCTTTGTTTGTATTATGTTACGATATTGCATATTTCTACTAATACTGTCCACTCTTCATGTCATTCTGAAACTGTTCATTCTGGGGCGCGACCTATGCCATTGTGTTTTTAAAGTAGGGTGAACATTTTGCAAATAAGTTTAGACGTGGACATCGTCAAGTACGCAGCATCGTCGTAAAACGCGAGGCGCGTGTCTTTAGCATTCTCGTTGAAGCATATATGCACGTTACGTAAGTAATCGTAATTCTACACCAGTTGGTATCCCTAAGGCCTTCGGCAGAACAGGTCTAACTTGTCCATTGAAATCGTCTTTCAAAATTGTTCTTTTTTTCAAGCTGATGGTGAACCTCAAAAGAAGCTTTTTAAAAGTGAAAACCGGTTCAGGTTGTAAGGTAAAACTTTATGTTTTTACTCATAAAAAACTTTGTGTTCCGAGTCGTTAATGAAATAGTTGTATTTAGATTCTGGAATGTTAGGAATTAAGTTTTCAGAAATAGAATACAAGTTTATTGCGTGCCAGATAAGGTCGTGCCAACTAATTGCAGAATCTACCGGAATCATTTTGCGGTGTTTGTATCGATACCAAACTTTTATTTGTGTACTCGAACATTAGAATAGACTGCGTCTCTAGTGATCGTGTCGATATTGATCCTGAAAAAAGGACGTCGAGAAGAGTTAAAAGACTGTTTCAGCGATGAAAGGTAAAAAAATCACCTCAGTATCTATTAACGCTTGAGTCGATATGACGTTGCGATCAAACGGCAAACGATAAAATGTTACGAAGGAAAAAAGACAAATGGTAGCCACACAGTGCTACAACGTATCTGCGTTACTCGGGGCAAACATAGCTTCAGGCGTCCTTTGAAGATAATCAGTCTGACGTTTTAAATTGTCTTCGTTTTAATAGTTAAAGCTACAGAAACATTTGTTACTACCATATTTGGTTTAGATCTATCTAATTAATCTTAGTTTCAAGTAAGTGAATTCTGTAAATGATAAATGTTATTAAATTATTTAGGGTACTCCGTGTTAATATTAATGATTAACTTGCTGGGTAGATTGTAATACAAATTAAATTAAATTTTAAAAAGTAAAGTAAGATTCTCAAAGATTTTACGTCATACCTAAGTAATATCAGCAGTGTATGGGTGGGGTGGGGTGGGGGTTTATTTTATTTATTTATTTTATTTTTTTTCAATATCTAACTAAGTGTAGGCCTACACAGTTTTAAGTTATTTTATTGAATTTTACTAAGACAACTTCATTCACCTCTCTAACTTGACCACCCCTCTCTAGTTACCAAGGCACTGCCAAGCCAGTTCGAAATTAAGTTTAATGTGAACGCTGCATCTGAACTTTAAAACAGGTCTAACTTGTCCATTGAAATCGTCTTTCAAAATTGTTCTTTTTATCAAGCTGATGGTGAACTTAAACTTTTTAAACTGTAAAGCCTCTTTAATAATAATATAACTACATAAACAAAAAACTCGGATTAGTGTTCAATAGAGTAAACAAGTTGTTAATATTGTTGATATTGTCTGGCGTGCATACGTAAAGTATGGCATCGAACTGCACAAACAACCGGGATGGCGGCTGGTTTTAGGCAGACAAAGCCGGTACTCTGTTCATTTGAGGAAGGGCACTCCATTGGGCACTTTGTGTAGCTACAATTTTTGAAATTAAAATATTCAAAAACACCGTTAAAATTGTCATTAATTAATTTACGTTTCGGTGCAGTTTCATCATTTCTACGTTTTCCTGTTGTTTTCAGTCGCGATAATTGCTGTTAGATGGCATTATTTATTAATTGTTTGTCAAACATAAGGAGTTATTTTTGTAACTACCTGCTAGCACTGAATCGTTTTCATAAAAAAAATCACGTTCGTAATTATAATGTGCTTACATGAAAGTCCTATTTAGACTATCTTTTCCTGTCGTTATATAACAAGTGTGCGCAACAAACGGTTACCACGACAAGTCTGAAATTGGACTTCATTTTGTTTTGGTGTAACAATAAATGAACGCAACCTCCACAGACACGCGCACACAGAAACGCAAGCATTATACAGTCAACATGAAATTTTGGAGTAATGTATCTAGTATGCGACTCTACGTATTCAGACTTAACTTTTTTGTGTTTACTTATAAGCACATTTTTTTACCCTCACATACATATTACTTAAATATTTGATATATGAATAAATATCTGATAGGTAAAGAAATTGACGAAAGTCCACAAGCAAATTTAGAAACCTAAGTGTATGTATGTCAGTGTCGATTTCTAAATTCCCTGTTCCGCTTGTTCTCACTATTGATCACCACTGGTAAACCGCCAACGGATGAACTGCACTGTAGGCTACTTGAGAAATCCTGTCCAACCTTCCCAATTTTCTACAATCTTCTGAATTTTATGTAGCATTTTTCGTATTAACGGGCTGATTATTCTTCTCCTGTTTTCAGATAAAATCAGTTTAGTCCCAGCAATTATGTGTATGCGTATACATACATATGGCGATGATTGTGTTTCTTGTTGTGTAAATTTCGTCACGTTCTTGTGACTTTAACCTAGAATTTACGTCTAATTAACGCTTCTGAAGAATAAATGTGTTTGCCAACATATAAAAGTAGTCTACTAAATATTAAATATTAACTATAATTATTTTAACTATTTTTTCTCTGTCATATGATTCGTTGACGCTTGTTATTTCTTGAACGCATCGATCCTTAATTGAACAGGTATCGTGCGATTCAAACAGGTATACAATGTGGATTTTCTAAATACTGTTTTAAACTTAGATTTACATGCAAGATGCCAGTGTTTTAATTTTAACAATTTGACGAGACCCAAGTGAAAAGTTCTGAGTATGGGACATAAGTCCAGAGACGCGTCCAAGAGTTGGTCGTGTAAGAATGCCAATTGTTGTAATTAAGTTTATTTTTTTATCATGAATGATCGGTTTATACTCGTACATCTGCTGCCGCTGTCGCTATCGCTTTTCCTCCATTGTGCTCTGCCGCTACACAAGTCTTCTGATAAATTGCGCTCTCTTAGCGCTTGTTGAATGTTTTCACCCCATATCTTCCTAACCTGTACTCATTTCCTTCGACCTGTACCATTGGAATGTCTCAGTTTTGGCACTCTTTCATCTCCCATTCTGTGCACATTAAGTTGACTTTACACTTGAACATTCTCATACCGGTTGTTCGGAAGTGTGTGGCTTGGTTGTGGCGTGTCTTCTCTCAATAGATTGACTGTTGTATCATAACAAAGTAAAGTCAAGTATGGAATGTTTATTATCCGACTGGTCAAATTGGTCTGAAAGTCATTTTAGTAATCTGCAGAAAACCTCAAGTACTACTTAATGAGTATTAACCTCGTATGTTTGGTTCCTGACATCAGTCTGACAAAGTTGTTGGCTACGACAGAGCCGCCAAGACAAAACATGACTTCTGACAGATCCCACTCAATGTAAAACAGCGGGGATCGTAACAAAAACAATAAAAAAATCGAAAATCGCACTCACTGTCAAGGAAATAGTAAAGACAATTCGAGTGATGTATTTGTTTATTTTGTCCCTTAAATTGTGAAAAGTTTAAGACTCCAATTTCAGAATTCATCTTTAATTTCGCACGCCGGCAGTCTTAGAACAAAAACATTTTTACTCCTTCGTTATGCTTACTAATTTCACACCAGTCAACGACATTATTATCTATAATTACTTATATACATTGTTGTGTATTGATTATGAACAACGTGGGTTATTAGTTTCAAAGGGCTGAGGACCTTTCACAGCCTCCACTCAAACGTCAAACGTTAACTTGTGGCCACTGTTACATGTGACAGTTGTCATTAAAAAAAAGATGTTAATACCTCGTAGCTTTTGTTTCAGAAATTCAAAAATTTGTATAATCTGAATAAATAATGACCCCTGTTCTGGATGGATCATTTATTTTTTTAACTTTTGTACTGCAATTAAGTGAAGTTAATGTGTTTTTTTTTTTTGCTGCAAGTTGCCTTAACATTTTTGGTTTCCGATTATACACATTTTGTCATTGTTCCGACCTTTATAAAATTAATCGACTTTTCGTCTTCTTCCTTCATACTTAAGGCATTTCTGCCTGTAACAAATGTAACTCTGGCTGTAAGTTGACAAATCTACGAACAGCTGAAAATGTATTCACTGTTTCTCTATTTGGAGAAACTAGGCATGCTATCAAGAATTTGTCTAATCTAAAACAAACGCTTAACATTGCATACGTCATTCTCTAAGCATATTTTTTGTAAGCTGCCATTAAGCTAGGACGCTCAGTTCTAATGCAAAAAAAAACGTGTAAAAATCATGCGCCCCTTCGATATATGCAAATATCTTAAATGAGAATTCTGTTTCATAAGAGGGTGGAATAAAAGTCTGTAACGATTTAAGTCAGCTCGGTTAAACTGTATCAACTTTTTAAGCAATAAAATAAATTTAAAGACATAAATTAATCACAATGGGAATTAAAAGATTACAACAGGAAGTTCATACTCCTTGGGTACAATTCTTGTAAATGAACTTATATTTTTTTTTGTATTTCCACTTATTTTTTAAACTTAATAAATTTAAATTTAAGCAATTTTTCTACAAAAATTGAAAAAAATGTAGTTTTCGAAATCACAATCCAGTGAATGAAAAAATGAAACTTGTTCTCAGATATAAAGTTCAATGGCTTCTTCAGAGTTTGTGCTTGACTGTCCTCGAAACAATCCATTTCAGTCTCAATTTCATGACTTCACTTCTGTTTTCACTAGAGCGTACTATAGTTTTCAACTCTCCGGGTGCATTGATTATGGTTATGTATATGAGCTTTATGACTTTTTTCTTCAACTCCGTACATGAAGATCCATCTTGATGTTTTACTGTTGCCACCGTGTTGACGGTATGAAGGCTGAGATTTGATATGGCTCCCTATTTGAATACAAAGATGGTTGGCAAACGTTCACCGAGTTGTTAGAAAATCGAATGCTTATACCGTGCAGTATAAGATTAATTCCTATAGGCTACTTTCCTTGTATTTTAGTTATGAAGATATTGACAAGTTATAGGCTATTGTTCACATCAGACATTATGTATTATTATCCCGGAAACTTTTTAATATTTGAAGTGTATCTTCTTATCATTTTTTCTTAGCGAATATTAATCAGGTGTAGTTGAGTTTGAACAGGTTTCTACAGAAGTGGTAAAACCGATGTCCTGCATCTAAAATGCTGTGAATCTTCAAGGTACTCCTTTATTATACGAGGTTCATGCTAGTACATGCTTTGAGAATTACTCAGTAATTTCAGATAGATCTTTTATCTGAGAAATCTTTGGGAGCGTCTTCAAGCCCAATTAAAGTATGGTAGAATCGTCGGGGTTCTTGATGAATAGAGTAACAACTGTAATGTGCTGTCCTGTCGACCTTCCGACCTGCTAATCCTGTTGCCTTTACATGTCCGAAACTGACGAAACTAACGTAATCGAGTTTCCTCTGTTAACATGTTCACCTGAAGTACGCATAACTCTTACTCTGCCTCTGGAAGTGCAAAATTATAGTTAACTGTAGATTCATAATTTTTATGAGTGCTAATTAATGAATTTAATTATCGTAATTATTACTTGTATCTTTTAACAGTTTAAATGGACATATAAATTTGACAAAAGTGTTAAAAATCAAACAAGCAATAAATTTCAAATAATTGGGTTGTGATATCACTTATAGGTTTGATAGGGGTATTGGAAATAAGTTAGTTATATTATCTAGAATGTAAATAACGGTACAGTCACGATAAAGAAGACTGGAGAAACATCGTAGAGAGGAGATGCAACTGAAATTTTTATAAGATGATGGCGGTACTAGGGTTATTATATGGGTTTGAGACATGGGTCATTACTGATGTGAGTAGGCAGCGTGATGAAACCGCGTGAGCGTGGTGAGCGTGTGTGTGCGTGGTGGTACAGTCAGCAAAAATGAAGTACCTCCAATCCGTTAAAGGTTGCAGTAAACGAGATCAACTTAGGAATATTGTTGTTCGGGAGGATCAACATTTTCTGCTTAGTCGAGCGATTTTATTTTGTCATAAGCGATGTGTTAAGATTGGCAGGTTGCCAAAAGATACGCGTACACCTTTTGGAAAGTTTCAGCCGTCCTAGGAGGAGGTGGATCGTGGAACCCGAACAGGTTGCAAGGCCTAATCATTGAAGTTAACGAGAACGATTAGATTAGATTTAAAAATCTAACAAACTATAACAGATAATACTAAATTGCCATAATGCCGCTTCTTATAATATTTGGCTACTATAAATTTTTGTAGAAGTCGTGCAACATTTTCAAATCGTGTCTTTTCTTATAAAGTTTAGAACTTAGAAACGAAAGTTGTACTTTATATATTGATTACTAATATTTATATATAATATTGACATTGTAACTAAGGATATATTAACATTCCAGTCAAACAGCTGATACTTAGAGATACTTTTTCTTACTGTTGACAATTTCCTTCAGGAAAAGTATACAATTTGAGAATAAAGTTAGTCCAGACGATTTGAGAATAAAGGTACCATGTAAGTTAGCTTACACATCCCAGTCTATTTACTACCCTGAACCTAGGGTTTAAGAAGTTTCTGTGCGTCCTCCCGGAAGGTGCCACAGCCTTGATGTAGTCCAATGTTTGCGTTGCTCGGTTAATGACCGCTCTTTGTACGGCTATAAAAACACCGATTTTATCATTTTATTTGGAATTATTGCCTATGTATAAAATGTTTCCTGTCGAGATTGTATTCCATAAAAAAGTGACAGCTCTTTTAAATGAACACCATAAATGACATTTCTGAAATGAATCTTTAACATTTAGTTATATTTTAAAATAATAATTTTTAATATTAATAACATTTAAATTGAAAATTTTTAATATTTTTGTGTGTTAATCAACACGAATATATTAATCAACAGCGTGTAGACATGGTAATCAACATTTTCAAAGAAACAAGGCGAACAACATTTTTCATGTAAAACTTTTGAACTGACATCATCACTGAGAATGTGGGACAGATTAATCGTCTTCAGTCCGTGAAGCAAAATTAAAAGTGACTAAAAGAGAAGTGGTGGAGCGCATCTTCCGAGACATTACATTGCAATTGAAAACTCACTGAGCGTCTGCATCAACTCTGTGTGTACAGTCATTTTTTTACGTAGCTTATTCATACTGGTAGAATGGGAATGACCAACGGTAAATCGCGTCCTACTGCAAAACGGTGGATAGAACTATTACATAATAGTCGCAATTCGATTCGGCAAATTATCTGCAGTCAATTATCGTAAAGCAGGAACGATACTCCTATGGATACAGTCCCTAAGCCTAAACTTTTATAAAAACTAATTAAGATTTACGTAAAAGAAACTTGAATCATTTAGATGTAAGGATCCAAAAATTCACATAATTAGCATGTTAACGCCAGTGAATTTCGGTTGTTTTCTTCTCACTTGATTGTTCTGTCGACATTATTCAAACTTACCCAAACATTAACAATGTCAAGTAACTAGATTATGTTTTGTTTGATTACTTTGTGCTTATTATTTGGACTTTTTTAAATTCTATTTAATACTCTCCTTGTGTTAGAGATCTGCATGTCCATGAACTCTATGTCTGCATTTTATCACAAAGAAACGGGAGGGATCTACAATTGTGATTTGTCATTACGTATTTTATGTAATGTATGATGTTCGTAGCTTAACCATAAGTGACTCATAACATAGAATCTATAATAATATAGATTCATAACACTATATAATGTCAAGACTCATAACATAATAATGATTCTATTCAGCTTACACTGAATCTGTAAAAAATGACTACCCAGCAACTACTCAATTGTTCAAGCTTAAAACGAAGCAATCATAAGCACACGTGCATTACAGTAACTTGGGTCTACCTCAACACGCCCGGTTATCATTAGCACTTTATTGCTCGCGTTTGGCAAAAGACGAGATATTTTTCAGCCATGTAGGAAGATCTTTTCTTGACGAGTTGAAGGGTTTTGTTTGACACAAGTGAAACTAATAAAAATGATAATAAAGTAATGAAATCTTTATCACGCGCGCGCGCGCGCACACACACACACACACACACACACACACACACACACACACACACACACACACACACACACACACAAATCGCTCTTACTTGTTTTTAAACCCCAAAATTCTTTCCTTTTATTATCGACGTTGTCGTTGGTTATGTGACAATCTGAACACAAGAATCAATCGTAGGAATTCAGATGCTTATACAAACTTATTTTACGGTAATGGGTTTCGCAGTTATGTTAGAAAACCTAGCAATCCTCATATTAATATAGGCCTACTAAGAGACCAAAGCATGTCAATCATATTATAATATTCGCTGAAGTCTCGAAAAAATGTTCATTGTGTACCTAAATTTTTACCTCAATTTCTGGGAATTTGTTAGAATATTCTTTGTGATAAAATGTTCAATGTGTAAAATCTGAAAAGTAGTTTCATGTTTATTGGACACGAAATGTTACAATAGTGAAGTCAGCTTAAGGAACTGCAGTTCGCACGTAATACTTAACGGACCAACGTCCGATCCTGTGCCAGCTTTCTTGTTTTCCCCTCCACCTTAATGTCATGCCGTATTTGGCTTCAGATAATTATATTTTCATCTTTTCCTGTTGACTTTATTTGTTTGTAGAGTTCTGCCGCTGTTCTTTTTAAATCAACTCTTATTAAAATATAATTAAAAAACGTCGGAAATTCGCTTTACTGATATACTCTCAATTAAAATATGTCATGCTACGACACGTTATATTTTACTGAGGTTTACTGTTTAAGTACCCGCTGCCTTAATATTACAATTTTAAAACTGCCTTGTAGTGTTAACAGATCTTCTGAATAACATGCATTTTGCGGCGACTTCACGAAAAAGAATTAACAACACCCGTGTACTTGCTAAAACCTACCTGATTTAACTTAAACTTTTCGTAAAATTTTAGCATCAATTTGAAAATGTTAAATATTTCAAGACGAAATTATTTTCCTGAATGACAGTCTTTTGCAGCTAAAAACAGTGAAATTAAAGAAGATGGAGAACGTCTTACTTCAGTTCTTATTTTCGAATGGAACTTATGATCTAACATTTTGAACACCAACGTGAACACTCTTCTAAAACTATTTGAAATATTCAACGTCATGTGTTCAGCGTATATATATCCGTTTATGAGGTCGTTTAAAATTTACAGTACTTCTCTGGTCCCTCTCTCTGTCGTAAGCATCTGGAAACAATCTGTCTGTATCAAATTTGTCTTAATACAATAAGACAGTGGCTGTGGAAAAGCAGCGTCGGTTTGCTCCCTTTGTAGTAGTTGATGCTGTTAAGTACGGCTTCGTTCCCCAATTCCTTTTATTCACCGAGGTCTTGATGAGCTGCGGTCTTTAGGTATGTTTTGTAACAAACGTGGAATGTACTGAATAATACAAACGATTCTGTTTCTGTAAACGAAACAGTTTCTGAAACAGAAACAATTTTTTATACAATCGCATTACACAGATGTGCCTTGTAGAGACTGCATTACAGAATCAGTTGGAAAAACGTCCACTTTTTGCCTTTACAATGAAGAAAGTCAAAAATTTGTGTATTTTATTGTTGTATTGGAGTGTTAATGGTCTCAAATATTTCTACTAGTCATTTTGTACAAACCTCTATGTTATCTTTGGTATTGACGAGCGCTTTCGTGCCAGCTTTCTTGTTGACTTTTCAGGTTGGTAAATGACCTGAAGATGGCTTGACTGCCGAAAGCGCTCGTCAATACCAAAGATAACATAGTGGTTTGTACAAAATTACTAGTAGAGAAATTTGTGTATCTTAACTGATAGAGTTAACCATAAAATTAAGCGGCAAAGTTTTACATAAAAGAGTTATGTGATGGAACTAAACAATTTCATTTGGTGTTAAGAAAAAATAAATAAATAAAGGTCGAGAAATCTTTGATAAGAACGGATAGGCGATAATCCTCAGATAATTATAAGAAGTTAACTGTAGCGTTTCACAATTATCTGCATTATACTGATACAATGCACTTACGTTATTAAAACCTATTAGGAGTGAACAAATTTAGTTCCAACTGCTGCTAAATGAAGTTTCGGTAAATTTGAAAACTACTGTTTTGTATATGCAGGATAGAAACATGCAAGCAAGAGGGAATTGCATTCAGAACATAAGGAAAAGTCCCAGTGTAGCTTTAAAGTACAATTGTACTTGTGGTTTGCTAAACCAAATTCCAGAGTAACAGTAATAATGACATTTACCCAGAAAGTTTTACAAACAAGGATGTACTATATGTTATAGTGTTTATGAACTGAAACCCCTACTTCATCTTGAGTAGTTAAAACAAAAAGAATATTTCCTTTTGTAAAGAGGGGCCACAAGTTAATTAAAACTAGGCTAAGGCCTAGAGAAGCTAAAAATTGCGCTGGATCCAGTGAGACGGGACTTGCAATGAAAACTCAAGAATTAGATAATTAACAATCCCATTTTATTATTCTATCTCATAATAAAAATATAATGAACAAATAAATACAACAGTCATTTATAATTCCCCTTTAAAATAGTTAAACAAAGAAGGATACTGTCTCAACAAGGCCACCTGAAAAATATTAACTGAAACCAAGAAAATAATTGCTATGTCACACCATCAATGAATTGAAAATTTAAAATAATCATTAACCTCAAAATAAAGCTCCCATTAAACTATTTAATAAAATATAAAATTTATATTATGTGTTCCTTTTAAAATACAGTATATAAATTAATGAAGATAAATGATTTCATTCCCAGTTACTATTAATAATTAAAATAATTACTCAATCAATTAAATGAACTTTAAAGGCGACACTTCCTATACTTGTTATACTGTTAAATAAAATAAATAATTTATTTAAAGAAATGATCAGCCACGATTATTGAGATAGAATACCTCCATTAAAAAAAAACTAAAAAGGATATATCCACATGCCTACATGTGTTAACTTTCTGTAGTAAAAGACCCTGAATAATAAATCCCTATATCCCACCAAAAGTACAGTAATGCATAATATTTATATATATATATATATATATATATATATTACCCCAAAATGTACACAGAAATATACAGACATAACATGTTCCACAAGACAAATTACATTATACAATAGTATACAAAATTCATAAAGGTCTCTTGCCACGCCCTTTTTTATATTACCCTTCTGGTGTATATAAATTCTAATAATAAATCCGAATTAGGATAAGAAATTTACATTTATAATAGTACCCACATGGTGTGGGTTAATTGCACTTCATGTGTATCATAATGTATTGCATACAAATGTCCCCCGGACCTAATAAAAATTCAAAAGAAGTGCTTAAGTGGCTACGTGTTTAATTACTTAATTACGGTGAGAAATAAAAATTGTTTAAAATAATTAACGCCCCCCAGTTACCATGATTAATAGAAAGAATTTATATAGACTAAAATAGGGCCAATTAATGAAAAAAGAAAAATTGCACAATATTAGCACCTTATATAAAAAAATACATTTGTGTGTCAGAGACGGACATGTTCCTTCAACTTATGACCAGTCTCAACAAATTTGTCTCAACAACCTTGTTTCGACAAACAAGTTGAAAAGTGTTTCGACATGCATAGCTTGGTTGAAACTAATTAAAAATTTACCTACCTCCCCAGTAATCTTTTTATACAAATGACATAACCTGATTTTAAAAATAAGAGAAAATATATGTTTTTATGCATAGTAAATTAAACTTGAGAAAATTACTAATGACAAAACTGACTTTAAATCTGTAACGATAGCCCTATAAAGAAATGAGTGGAAATCTATGTTGGATGCTGTCTTGTAACCATGTCAGTCTCTGAACTGACAATTTACTATAAATATATTGAAATTTTACAATAAATTCTTAGTGTTCACACTAAACTGTCCCATCAATTGGGGATCCAAATGAATGTTTATCTTGAAAGGTAAAAACTGATGATTATGTATAACTGGTGCCATGTTGATTCTACGTGTTAATTATAAATGGTTGTTTTTCACCTGCTTATGTGCCCAGAAGGATGATCTCTTATTTGTAACGTGGCGATCTTATGATTGGCATGTTGTTGTGGTCTTATTCTCTTCGGTGTCGAGTGTGGAGCTTTTAAGATGTCATTCTTTCAGTCATGTAGCAGGACTTGTCTCTGTTCGGCGAACCCGCAGTCGTTTAAGAAACTATCTCACCATAGTTATAAGAAGTTGAAGCTGGAATTCACACTTCTCTCCACCGAAGGAATTTACCACGAGGCCATCAGCTAGACTTTCCTGTAGAGACCAAAAAAAAAAACGGTACGCCGTCCTCGTTTGGGTAACGAAAATCTCACCAGGCTGCAGCACCGTTGTTTAAAACTGTTGCAAAAACTCAGCAGATGGCAACACCGACCAAACAGTGAAAAATCGAAAACGGTAGTTTCTCCTATCCGCGGGTAGGGAGCAGCACTCATTATTACTTTAATTTTTGTACTGTCCTTAACTTTCGTACTGCCAATAACGTCAAAACTGCCAATAAAATGACTGAACTAGCGCTGAATCTTTTGACTCAGCACAGTACGTTTTAATAAATGCAAATCAAAATATCGTTTAGTATTATTAATTGAAATAAATTGTTTGGAATTTTAAGAAAAATTGGTCTGTAACATAAAAACAGAAGAATTATTTTTTAATCTGTATACGAACCAAGTAGCTACTATGAGAGTAGCGGTAAAGATATGGAAACAAAAATTAGGAGAGGAATAAGACAATCTTTAGCCATTGTTGTTGAGCATACATTTAGAAGAGGCAATAAAGGAAATAAGAAACATTTAAGACTTGTATAGTACTTCAAAAAGAGAGAGAGAGAGAGAGAGAGAGAGAGAGAGAGAGAGAGAGAGAGAGAGAGAGAGAGAGAGAGAGAGAGAGAGAGAGAGAGAGAGAGAGAGAGAGAGAGAGAGAATAAATAAGTTAATACTAGTATTTGCTAATGATTCGTTCTACTTGCAGAAAACCTCCTACTTGGAGGAAGATTTAATTAAGAGTATTAAATGGTACAAAAAGTTATTAGAAGAATTGTGCTTAAAATCACTAAAACCAAAACAAACGTTAGGAAAACCTCTAAAAACGAAAACGAAGATTCCTTGGATATTAAAATCGGATATCATAAAGAAGGCAGTATCACATGGAATCAAATCAAAGAGGACATAAAAAGCCGAATGGCGTAAGCCAAAAGTACTTTTTTCAAGAAGAAAAATTTGATACTTTTAAATACTGGATAAGGAATTAGGAATAAATTCTTGAAGTTGTATGTTCGGAGCATCACACTGTATGAATGCGAAACCTGGACAATAGAGAAAGCTGGAAGACGAGTAACAGGAGCATTTAAAATATAGTTTTCTAGGAGAATGTTAAAAAAAAGTAAAATGTTTTGACAAAGTAACAAACGAACAGATTCTGGAAATTACGGAAGAAAGGAGAGGTTTTGTGGAGAAGTATGACAAGAAGATAAGACAGGTTAGTTGGGCACTGTTTGAGACATGTAGGACTGATGAAATTAGTGATGGACGGTACAATGAGTGGGAGGGCATGTCAGAGACTGCAAGCCGATTGTTGATGTGATAGATATTCGGAGATGAAGAGATTGGCTCTGGATAGCAGGAGCTGGAGGACCGCGACTGATGACAGAGAGAGAACCAAAGTTTAGCCTACACAAAGTTTGTTGAGATCAATAATTTTGATCTAATTATTTAATATTTTAATCCACATATTTACAAAATCATTTTTACATATTTATTTATGATCTTTACATGTTTTGTAACATGTTAACGGGTATAACGCGTATAGCCTTCGTTCGTATGAACGAATAGTATTAATGAATTACAGACATATACTGTATAGCCTACAGACAAAAGACCGTCCATTAGTCGCTTAGAAACATCATTTTAAATAATATTTTCTACGAATAACTATGACATAATAAATAACGAAATAAATAAATAAACAGACATTATTTAATGTTCATCGAAAATTACAAAAGCTATTAAAGTATAATACAGACAGATTTGCCATAACGGAAGAATCAATAAGAAAATATCAAGAAGAAATTAAAATAGTTAAGTATGGTAACTGACAAGAGTTATCTACAGAAATCAATAATGCAGTAAAGGTAACATTTGGTTTAGTTAAAAATAAAAGGCAAGTATGGTGGAATGAATTGTGTGAAGAAGCACTAGCAGAGAGAGCAAAAAAATGGAAAAAGTGGAAAAGCTCAGGGAAACCTGAACACTACGAGCATTTTAAGCAACAAAGAAAGGAAGCAGCAATGATAATAAGGGGAACCAAAAGATCTTCTAAAAAATAAAAATTTGTTGAAATGCAGGAAAATTGTATAAAAATAATTGTCGAGATTTCTATCAGACTTTTAAAAATAAACTAAAGGGTTACCAAACATCAAGTGTTTGTTTTAAAAATGAAAGTGGTAGAATTGGCCTAAGCAATGCGGAAAATTGTGAAATACTTGCAAAATATTTTGATCAACTTTTAAATTGCCCGGAACCGGTTCAGAGATTGGAACTCTTAGACAGTTATGAAAATTTGGAAGAAGATACACCTTCGACTATCGAGGAAATTGAAGAAGTAATTAAAACTTTGAAAAATAATAAAGCTAGTGGAGAAGACTCCATATCAGCTAAACTTTTGAAATGGTCTCTACCAAAGATCAAAAATGATCTACAATTAATTTTTGAAGAAATTTGGAAAACAGAACAAATCCCAGAAGAATGGAAAATGGCCTTAATACATCCCCTGCTTAAGAAGGGTGACAGGCAAGAGGTTAATAACTACAGAGGAATATCTTTACTGCCAGTTGCATATAAAATATTTTCAAAGATTGTATTGAAGAGAGTAGAAAAAACATTGGATAGCCATTTGGGTGAATATCAGGGTGGCTTTAGGAAGGGCAGATCCTGTCCAGAACAAATATTCACTCTGAAGTCAATAATCCGTCACAGGCTACTGAATTCAAAGGAGATTGTAATAATATTTGTTGATTTCAAAAAGGCCTTTGATTCTGTTGACAGAGAAACTATAGATAGAATAATCCGAGAATTTTGTGTTAAATCTAAATTGGCAAATCTAATCCGTGAAACCCTTACCGACACAGTCTCAAAAGTAAAATTCATGGGAGTAATATCTCAACCATTCAAAATAAATACAGGTGTAAGACAGGGTGATGGTTTATCCCCAATCCTTTTAACTGTGTCCTAGAGAAAGTAGTGAGAATTTGGAATGAAAAATTAAAGGAATGCAAAATATGTTGGAAGGAATCATGTTAGGAAGAAGGAACAAACGTATTGAGTAAACTGTTTGGCATTCGCAGATGACTGCTATACTTTCTGAACATCTGACATATGCAGTAACACAAGTTAATTTTTTAGAGGACATAGCCTGTAGAACAGGATTAAGAATTTCTGCAGAAAAAACCAAATTTCTCACGAACATTAAAAACGCGCCAAAATTTCTGGTAACAGATAGTGGTCGAATATAGAGGGTTCGAAAATTTAAGTATTTAGGAGAGATAATTCAAGAGAATGGCTATCTCATAATAAAAATATCTCATAATATTCTATCTCATAATAAAAATATAATGAACAAATAAATACAACAGTCATTTATAATTCCCCTTTAAAATAGTTAAACAAAGAAGGATACTGTCTCAACAAGGCCACCTGAAAAATATTAACTGAAACCAAGAAAATAATTGCTATGTCACACCATCAATGAATTGAAAATTTAAAATAATCATTAACCTCAAAATAAAGCTCCCATTAAACTATTTAATAAAATATAAAATTTATATTATGTGTTCCTTTTAAAATACAGTATATAAATTAATGAAGATAAATGATTTCATTCCCAGTTACTATTAATAATTAAAATAATTACTCAATCAATTAAATGAACTTTAAAGGTGACACTTCCTATACTTGTTATACTGTTAAATAAAATAAATAATTTATTTAAAGAAATGATCAGCCACGATTATTGAGATAGAATACCTCCATTAAAAAAAAAACTAAAAAGGATATATCCACATGCCTACATGTGTTAACTTTCTGTAGTAAAAGACCCTGAATAATAAATCCCTATATCCCACCAAAAGTACAGTAATGCATAATATTTATATATATATATATCCCCCAAAATGTACACAGAAATATACAGACATAACATGTTCCACAAGACAAATTACATTATACAATAGTATACAAAATTCATAAAGGTCTCTTGCCACGCCCTTTTTTATATTACCCTTCTGGTGTATATAAATTCTAATAATAAATCCGAATTAGGATAAGAAATTTACATTTATAATAGTACCCACATGGTGTGGGTTAATTGCACTTCATGTGTATCATAATGTATTGCATACAAATGTCCCCCGGACCTAACAAAAATTGAAAATAAGTGCTTAAGTGGCTAAGTGTTTAATTACTTAATTACGGTGAGAAATAAAAATTGTTTAAAATAATTAACGCCCCCCAGTTACCATGATTAATGGAAAGAATTTATATAGACTAAAATAGGGCCAATTAATGAAAAAAGAAAAATTGCACAATATTAGCACCTTATATAAAAAAATACATTTGTGTGTCAGAGACGGACATGTTCCTTCAACTTATGACCAGTCTCAACAAATTTGTCTCAACAACCTTGTTTCGACAAACAAGTTGAAAAGTGTTTCGACATGCATAGCTTGGTTGAAACTAATTAAAAATTTACCTACCTCCCCAGTAATCTTTTTATACAAATGACATAACCTGATTTTAAAAATAAGAGAAAATATATTTTTTTATGCATAGTAAATTAAACTTGAGAAAATTACTAATGACAAAACTGACTTTAAATCTGTAACGATAGCCCTATAAAGAAATGAGTGGAAATCTATGTTGGATGCTGTCTTGTAACCATGTCAGTCTCTGAACTGACAATTTACTATAAATATATTGAAATTTTACAATAAATTCTTAGTGTTCACACTAAACTGTCCCATCAATTGGGGATCCAAATGAATGTTTATCTTGAAAGGTAAAAACTGATGATTATGTATAACTGGTGCCATGTTGATTCTACGTGTTAATTATAAATGGTTGTTTTTCACCTGCTTATGTGCCCAGAAGGATGATCTCTTATTTGTAACGTGGCGATCTTATGATTGGCATGTTGTTGTGGTCTTATTCTCTTCGGTGTCGAGTGTGGAGCTTTTAAGATGTCATTCTTTCAGTCATGTAGCAGGACTTGTCTCTGTTCGGCGAACCCGCAGTCGTTTAAGAAACTATCTCACCATAGTTATAAGAAGTTGAAGCTGGAATTCACACTTCTCTCCACCGAAGGAATTTACCACGAGGCCATCAACTAGACTTTCCTGTAGAGACCAAAAAAAAAACGGTACGCCGTCCTCGTTTGGGTAACGAAAATCTCACCAGGCTGCAGCACCGTTGTTTAAAACTGTTGCAAAAACTCAGCAGATGGCAACACCGACCAAACAGTGAAAAATCGAAAACGGTAGTTTCTCCTATCCGCGGGTAGGGAGCAGCACTCATTATTACTTTAATTTTTGTACTGTCCTTAACTTTCGTACTGCCAATAACGTCAAAACTGCCAATAAAATGACTGAACTAGCGCTGAATCTTTTGACTCAGCACACCCTCACCCCAAAAGGGCAACATAGTTGCCCCAACGTTAAATGCAAGGAGGGTACCCTGCAGTGTACCTCTCCCCAAAAGATACCAGTGGACGTCGTGGTTGGGTTGGCTCAGCTGAGCTTGCTCTCAGGAGAACAGAAATCAAAAAGGGAAAATGAAAGAGACGAAAGAAGATATGTATTATGTAAGTGTGCGAGTGCTGCATGCTGACCTGATCAGAGTCCACATACAGCCCGAGAGAGAGAGACAGCTAAAGACAAAAGAAAGATACGTACGTATGGATCTTCCGATCTCCTGAGGCTCGCCCCATTCGCCTGAACACGACTTCCACATTTAACATGGACCTCCGTCCTATCTTTACGGGGACTATCCCCCTTCGAACGTTTTGGATAGCCCCCGACAACGTTTAAGTTTGGAAATGTGGCTTGTCATCAACTTTTGTTTGTCTCCCGGTACGCCCAGCCGGGCCGTCACCGGTGACGTAAATCCTATGATTCGGTATGGCCCCGACCAACGGTAGCATAGCTTCGCAGCACGTTTGTCGGCGGCAGAGCTGAGTGGGTGGCTTTGGCAATAGACCCAGTCACCAACCCGGAAGGGGTTTGGAATACGCCCCTGATTATAACGGCGACGGACCCGCTCGTGCGCTCGCAGCAAATTCTTCCGAGCCATTTTCCATCTCTCCGCAGTTTTATTATTGGGCTCCCGCGGCAGAAGATCTTCAATATCCCATAGGTTGGTCAACGGGAGTGCGGGCGAGAATCCAAACAAAATTTCAAAGGGCACGGCCTGATGACTGTCGTGTCTGGCCGTGTTGAATGCTAATTGTAACCACTTCAGATTCTGATCCCAGGTTGTTTGTTGCTCAGCGTGATAAGCAATCAAGGCGGACCGGAGATTCCGATTGATTCTCTCCGCATGGGACGGTTGTGGGTAATAAGGGGAAGTGGTTACGTGTTTGATGCCACTGGCGAAACACATACGCCTGAATTCGTTTGAAATAAATTGCGGGCCATTGTCCGAGACAATGATGGTCGGAAGACCGAAATGCTGAAAAACGTGGTTCTGTAAAGCGTTGATGGTCAAACGAGCGGTTGCCTGCCGTAAGGGCAGTAGCCAGGCAAACTTTGAGAAAGCATCTACACAAACAAGCAGGTAAGCATTACCTGACTTGCTACGGGGGAACGGCCCCACGTAGTCAATAAATAACTTTTCCATTGGTCTGCTCGCCACCTCAGAAGATAACAACCCTAGTTTGGTGTTCTGGGCAGGCTTGCTCAAGCCACACAGATGACAGTTTTTTACTCTCTTCGCGATGTCTCTATCCATGCCCTTCCAGATAAAATGTTTCCTAATACTGGAAATGGTCTTCGAAATTCCCTTGTGGCCTCCGATTGGGGAATCATGGTAATAACTGAAGACCATGGGCACTAATTTGCTAGGCAGCACGATTTTAGGTGCTCGTCCTTTTCTTTCTCGACAACAAAAGACTCCCTTGGACAAGAAATAAGGGGCCTGTACGTTACCCTGCTTAATATTTTGGATGACTTGACCCAGCACTTCGTCGTTTAACTGATGGGGTAACACATCAGTGAAGGCTAATGGAAAATCGAGAAGAACGGAACAGGGTTGCTCAGCTTGGGCATCACTGGGTTGGGAAAACATACGGGATAAGGCATCTGCAACCACATTCTGGGATCCCCTGATGTGTTGCACGGTGAACTTAAAGGATGAGATTTTCACCACCCATCTACCAATTTTACCCAGTTGCCGGGGATGAGCTAGAAGCCATGAGAGAGCCTGATTGTCGGTCTCGAGCAGGAACTCAGCATGTTCCAGGAAACGCCTGAACTTATCTAGAGCGTATACAACAGCTAAACACTCTAGCTCATAAACGGATGATTTACGTTCTTGCTGGGTCAACGTGCGTGAGATAAAAGCCACAGGCTGCCTAGCGTCGTCAATAACCTGGGAAAGGACCGCTCCGAGCGCAACCGAACTCGCGTCCGTCTGCAAAATGAACGGCTTTGAAAAGTCGGGCATCCGCAACACCGGTGGGGAAATGATGGCTTCCTTTAAGGTATCAAAAGCCTTCTGTTGGTTTTCCCCCCATGCAAACTTTGCCCCCTTCTTCCTCAGTTCATTCAAGGGAGCGGCAATTTCAGCGATATTCGGTATGAAACGCCGATAAAAATTTATCATACCGACGAATCTCGCTATGCCTTTCGCATCCCTTGGCGGAGGAAAGTCACGGATGCCTTGTGTCCTCTCTGGGTCTACCGTCACGCCCTTGTATGAAATTAAATGGCCCAAGAAAGAAATACTCTCTTGGGCGAAACGAACCTTTTCGGGATTGACAGTGAGGCCAGCCTCTCTTAAACGACCCAACACCTCTCTTAAATGCCGCAGATGATCTTCGAAAGTCTCACTATACACCAACAGATCGTCAAGATAATTATAGACGAAACGGAATTTGACGTCGTGAAAGACAGTGTCAAGAAGGCGAGTAAGTGTCTGGGCCGCCACAGCCAAACCCATGGGAACCCTTGTGTACTGGTACAAATTCCAGGGTACACAAAAAGCTGTGTATGGTTTACTTTCTTTGGCAAGAGGTATCTGATGATAGGCCGCGTTCAGATCGATAATGGTATAAAATCTGGCCCCACTGAACCAATCAAAGGCTGAATGTAAATCCGGGAGGGGAACAGAATCCACCTCGATATTGGCGTTCAACTTCCTGTAATCAATAACCATTCTTTGTTTGCCACCAGGCTTTGGCACTAAAAATGCTGGACTGGCATAGCTGGAATGAGAAGGTTCAATCACCGCTTGGTCCAATAATTCTTGAACCTTCTCTCGCAGAATGGTCATCTTAGGAGGGGCAAACTTGTAAGGGTGTGACCTCACTATTTTCGTATCTGTAAGACTGATTTTATATTCCAGCAGGTGTGTGAGTCCCAAAGTAGGAGTTAACACCTCGGGAAATTCCTCACACAAATGATCTAAGGCCGTCTGCTGGGATGGAGTGAGATGGTCTCGTGCAGAATCGGGACAAGCTACTTCTTGGATACCCGGCTTAGCGCCCTGGTACCCAAGGAACGGAATTAAAACCTCCCGATTAAATTTAAAAAAACATTGGTGCGCTTGGATGTCCAGCACGAGACCACTTTTTGCGATAAAATCGGCACCAATGATGCAATCCACTCCCAGAGCAGGAGAAACCAGAAAAGACCACACCCAAGAAAACCCATCGATTTTGATCTTAAAGGAAGTAACCCGGGAGATAGGCAAGATTTCCCGGGATGCCGTCCAGCATATTGCAGATGACTTTTCTGACCTTTTAATTAAACCCTGTCGTTCAAGGTCCGCATGTACCCGAGATGAAATGATGGATCGGGCTGAACCGGAGTCAACTAAGGCTGACCCTGAGCTGACCCCCCTTTACCTCGAGCGACAGAAAGGGGCATACAGAAAGTTGTTGCGAGGTAGCGGACTGGACCTTGATATTAGAAGATTGGGCTTTTAACGACTGCCTGGAGGTCGACGGAAGTTGAACAGAATTGAAGCGGGGGGAAGACATCCTCCGAAATATCCTCCCCTGTCTACTTAGTTTTTTGGCGCTGGTCTAGACATAGGTGGTGCTGGTCGCGCGCGCCCTCGCATACAATTTCTCGCCACGTGTCCTGGGCGGTTACAATTGTAACAAATCACAGAAGTTGAATTTGTTTGCTGACGATTTCGAGCTGGCTGGGCCTGTCGGGGGAAGGTAGGCTCTCTGGCCCCTTCCGATGTCTGAGGTCTTGGTTCGGCTCGTCTACTGTTTCCGCTCGCCTGGTCGGTCATCTGCATGGTCTCCGTCATAACGCAGAGTCGCTCCAGGTCGGTAAACCACTGCGGCCGCTGTGCAAAAACTAGTCGCAGACGGTCGTCGGCAGAGACGCCGTCGAGGATGTGTTGGACTACCTCTTCCTCCGACATGCCCATCCCCAGAATACGAGCTACCTGGCGCATCCGCAGCACGTACTGGGCCAATGTTTCGCCCCGTGCCTGTACTTTATAAAAATGCCGATGGCGCAATTGCTCCATCAGTCTACTGGGTACGAACGCCCTCAGCACCACCCGGTGGAACTCATCCACACCTTCCTTGCGTCGCATTACCTCCGCCACCCTGTCAGCCATGGTACCGCGACAGTAGGGGAAGATGAGTTCGAGCACCGTTCGCTCCAGCATACCCGGATAGTCCTTCAATTCAAAGACTATCTTGAAAAAAGGTAGTAGTTTGTCTGCTTCCAGTCCGTCCACGACTGGCAGTTGTTGAATAATATTGGCAAGTGGGTTGGGCAGGTGGTTGTAGATTGCCGCCCCCGAACCAGTCCGTACAGGCTCTACTTCTCTGTATGAAGAAGTGTTCACCGCTGAGATCACGGACTCCTCAACAACCGGAATTGGGGTGGATGCTCTTACCGGTGGTGACCCTTGGAGGGTCGAGGTAATCTCCTGTATAATCTCTGTTATATTATATGGTGGCGGTATTATATATGGCGGTTCACTGACTTGTGCCAGTAAATTCTGCAGCCGATGAATCAAGTGCTGCATACGTTGCCGGATCCGCCGGACAACGAGAGAGCATCCCGGTCCCTCCTCCAAGCTTTCGACGGATTGAGCCAACTCCTGCAGCTCACCCCACTTTTCCGTACACCGTTCCCACTCACTCTCGGGGTCAGTGATAGTGACCCTGGAGAGCGCATCACCCGCGGTCAGCGCTTCACGGAGCAGCCGCCGTAAGGTTTGGACATTGCCTCGGGTTTCTTTACCCCGGGCCCGGAGCTCGAACTCAATTTCCTCCCTTAAAAACAACTCAGGATTTATCGAAGTCATCCTCACTTCGCGGTCGGCACACTTAACAAAAACTTTAAAACTTATTCTAAATAACCAGAATCTGAAAAACCCAAGTACTGTTCTTCCAAAGAGTAGACTGCGGGTCCACCTACCGATGCGAGAACTAGCCCACTACCTGAACAGCTCACACTCGATTACACCAGACAAAAGGAACGCGACACACACACAACACGAAAACAAAATACCGACCAACGAAAATTTATTTTAACCATTTCTTAGGTTACCTCCGGCTACCATTTATCGGAAGAAACCGACTGCCGATCGGGCCATACCGCATAATTACAAAAACGGCAACACCTCCCCGAACATGGGCAAGGTAAACTCAAACTAACCAAGCACCGACTGCGATAAGTCTTGCCCAGGGATTTCCCCTTTTAAAATTTCCTACCACGTGGCACTATTCACTATGCAAGGCGGGCAAGTACATGTACATATATTTCAAACCATAAAACAAACAAGAAATATTTTCAACTTTGGGATATAGGGCCTTTAAAATTTTTCTAGGTTCTATTTGAACTTAACATTGTGAAAGTTCCAAAATATTTCCTAAGTTTGCAAGCCCCGTCACACCCACAGGACTCTCATCGTAAGCGCGCTCTGCTACCAAATGAAACCCCCTACTTCATCTTGAGTAGTTAAAACAAAAAGAATATTTCCTTTTGTAAAGAGGGGCCACAAGTTAATTAAAACTAGGCTAAGGCCTAGAGAAGCTAAAAATTGCGCTGGATCCAGTGAGACGGGACTTGCAATGAAAACTCAAGAATTAGATAATTAACAATCCCATTTTATTATTCTATCTCATAATAAAAATATAATGAACAAATAAATACAACAGTCATTTATAATTCCCCTTTAAAATAGTTAAACAAAGAAGGATACTGTCTCAACAAGGCCACCTGAAAAATATTAACTGAAACCAAGAAAATAATTGCTATGTCACACCATCAATGAATTGAAAATTTAAAATAATCATTAACCTCAAAATAAAGCTCCCATTAAACTATTTAATAAAATATAAAATTTATATTATGTGTTCCTTTTAAAATACAGTATATAAATTAATGAAGATAAATGATTTCATTCCCAGTTACTATTAATAATTAAAATAATTACTCAATCAATTAAATGAACTTTAAAGGCGACACTTCCTATACTTGTTATACTGTTAAATAAAATAAATAATTTATTTAAAGAAATGATCAGCCACGATTATTGAGATAGAATACCTCCATTAAAAAAAAACTAAAAAGGATATATCCACATGCCTACATGTGTTAACTTTCTGTAGTAAAAGACCCTGAATAATAAATCCCTATATCCCACCAAAAGTACAGTAATGCATAATATTTATATATATATATATATATATATATATATATTACCCCAAAATGTACACAGAAATATACAGACATAACATGTTCCACAAGACAAATTACATTATACAATAGTATACAAAATTCATAAAGGTCTCTTGCCACGCCCTTTTTTATATTACCCTTCTGGTGTATATAAATTCTAATAATAAATCCGAATTAGGATAAGAAATTTACATTTATAATAGTACCCACATGGTGTGGGTTAATTGCACTTCATGTGTATCATAATGTATTGCATACAAATGTCCCCCGGACCTAATAAAAATTCAAAAGAAGTGCTTAAGTGGCTACGTGTTTAATTACTTAATTACGGTGAGAAATAAAAATTGTTTAAAATAATTAACGCCCCCCAGTTACCATGATTAATAGAAAGAATTTATATAGACTAAAATAGGGCCAATTAATGAAAAAAGAAAAATTGCACAATATTAGCACCTTATATAAAAAAATACATTTGTGTGTGTTTCACCTGCTTATGTGCCCAGAAGGATGATCTCTTATTTGTAACGTGGCGATCTTATGATTGGCATGTTGTTGTGGTCTTATTCTCTTCGGTGTCGAGTGTGGAGCTTTTAAGATGTCATTCTTTCAGTCATGTAGCAGGACTTGTCTCTGTTCGGCGAACCCGCAGTCTTTTAAGAAACTATCTCACCATAGTTATAAGAAGTTGAAGCTGGAATTCACACTTCTCTCCACCGAAGGAATTTACCACGAGGCCATCAGCTAGACTTTCCTGTAGAGACCAAAAAAAAAAAAACGGTACGCCGTCCTCGTTTGGGTAACGAAAATCTCACCAGGCTGCAGCACCGTTGTTTAAAACTGTTGCAAAAACTCAGCAGATGGCAACACCGACCAAACAGTGAAAAATCGAAAACGGTAGTTTCTCCTATCCGCGGGTAGGGAGCAGCACTCATTATTACTTTAATTTTTGTACTGTCCTTAACTTTCGTACTGCCAATAACGTCAAAACTGCCAATAAAATGACTGAACTAGCGCTGAATCTTTTGACTCAGCACAGTACGTTTTAATAAATGCAAATCAAAATATCGTTTAGTATTATTAATTGAAATAAATTGTTTGGAATTTTAAGAAATATTGGTCTGTAACATAAAAACAGAAGAATTTTTTTTTAATCTGTATACGAACCAAGTAGCTACTATGAGAGTAGCGGTAAAGATATGGAAACAAAAATTAGGAGAGGAATAAGACAATCTTTAGCCATTGTTGTTGAGCATACATTTAGAAGAGGCAATAAAGGAAATAAGAAACATTTAAGACTTGTATAGTACTTCAAAAAGAGAGAGAGAGAGAGAATAAATAAGTTAATACTAGTATTTGCTAATGATTCGTTCTACTTGCAGAAAACCTCCTACTTGGAGGAAGATTTAATTAAGAGTATTAAATGGTACAAAAAGTTATTAGAAGAATTGTGCTTAAAATCACTAAAACCAAAACAAACGTTAGGAAAACCTCTAAAAACGAAAACGAAGATTCCTTGGATATTAAAATCGGATATCATAAAGAAGGCAGTATCACATGGAATCAAATCAAAGAGGACATAAAAAGCCGAATGGCGTAAGCCAAAAGTACTTTTTTCAAGAAGAAAAATTTGATACTTTTAAATACTGGATAAGGAATTAGGAATAAATTCTTGAAGTTGTATGTTCGGAGCATCACACTGTATGAATGCGAAACCTGGACAATAGAGAAAGCTGGAAGACGAGTAACAGGAGCATTTAAAATATAGTTTTCTAGGAGAATGTTAAAAAAAAGTAAAATGTTTTGACAAAGTAACAAACGAACAGATTCTGGAAATTACGGAAGAAAGGAGAGGTTTTGTGGAGAAGTATGACAAGAAGATAAGACAGGTTAGTTGGGCACTGTTTGAGACATGTAGGACTGATGAAATTAGTGATGGACGGTACAATGAGTGGGAGGGCATGTCAGAGACTGCAAGCCGATTGTTGATGTGATAGATATTCGGAGATGAAGAGATTGGCTCTGGATAGCAGGAGCTGGAGGACCGCGACTGATGACAGAGAGAGAACCAAAGTTTAGCCTACACAAAGTTTGTTGAGATCAATAATTTTGATCTAATTATTTAATATTTTAATCCACATATTTACAAAATCATTTTTACATATTTATTTATGATCTTTACATGTTTTGTAACATGTTAACGGGTATAACGCGTATAGCCTTCGTTCGTATGAACGAATAGTATTAATGAATTACAGACATATACTGTATAGCCTACAGACAAAAGACCGTCCATTAGTCGCTTAGAAACATCATTTTAAGTAATATTTTCTACGAATAACTATGACATAATAAATAACGAAATAAATAAATAAACAGACATTATTTAATGTTCATCGAAAATTACAAAAGCTATTAAAGTATAATACAGACAGATTTGCCATAACGGAAGAATCAATAAGAAAATATCAAGAAGAAATTAAAATAGTTAAGTATGGTAACTGACAAGAGTTATCTACAGAAATCAATAATGCAGTAAAGGTAACATTTGGTTTAGTTAAAAATAAAAGGCAAGTATGGTGGAATGAATTGTGTGAAGAAGCACTAGCAGAGAGAGCAAAAAAATGGAAAAAGTGGAAAAGCTCAGGGAAACCTGAACACTACGAGCATTTTAAGCAACAAAGAAAGGAAGCAGCAATGATAATAAGGGGAACCAAAAGATCTTCTAAAAAATAAAAATTTGTTGAAATACAGGAAAATTGTATAAAAATAATTGTCGAGATTTCTATCAGACTTTTAAAAATAAACTAAAGGGTTACCAAACATCAAGTGTTTGTTTTAAAAATGAAAGTGGTAGAATTGGCCTAAGCAATGCGGAAAATTGTGAAATACTTGCAAAATATTTTGATCAACTTTTAAATTGCCCGGAACCGGTTCAGAGATTGGAACTCTTAGGCAGTTATGAAAATTTGGAAGAAGATACACCTTCGACTATCGAGGAAATTGAAGAAGTAATTAAAACTTTGAAAAATAATAAAGCTAGTGGAGAAGACTCCATATCAGCTAAACTTTTGAAATGGTCTCTACCAAAGATCAAAAATGATCTACAATTAATTTTTGAAGAAATTTGGAAAACATAACAAATCCCAGAAGAATGGAAAATGGCCTTAATACATCCCCTGCTTAAGAAGGGTGACAGGCAAGAGGTTAATAACTACAGAGGAATATCTTTACTGCCAGTTGCATATAAAATATTTTCAAAGATTCTATTGAAGAGAGTAGAAAAAACATTGGATAGCCATTTGGGTGAATATCAGGGTGGCTTTAGGAAGGGCAGATCCTGTCCAGAACAAATATTCACTCTGAAGTCAATAATCCGTCACAGGCTACTGAATTCAAAGGAGATTGTAATAACATTTGTTGATTTCAAAAAGGCCTTTGATTCTGTTGACAGAGAAACTATAGATAGAATAATCCGAGAATTTTGTGTTAAATCTAAATTGGCAAATCTAATCCGTGAAACCCTTACCGACACAGTCTCAAAAGTAAAATTCATGGGAGTAATATCTCAACCATTCAAAATAAATACAGGTGTAAGACAGGGTGATGGTTTATCCCCAATCCTTTTAACTGTGTCCTAGAGAAAGTAGTGAGAATTTGGAATGAAAAATTAAAGGAATGCAAAATATGTTGGAAGGAATCATGTTAGGAAGAAGGAACAAACGTATTGAAGTAAACTGTTTGGCATTCGCAGATGACTGCTATACTTTCTGAACATCTGACATATGCAGTAACACAAGTTAATTTTTTAGAGGACATAGCCTGTAGAACAGGATTAAGAATTTCTGCAGAAAAAACCAAATTTTTCACGAACATTAAAAACGCGCCAAAATTTCTGGTAACAGATAGTGGTCGAATATAGAGGGTTCGAAAATTTAAGTATTTAGGAGAGATAATTCAAGAGAATGGCTAGGAAAAATCTGCTATAGAAAAAGAATTCATAAGATGGAACGGGCATATGGTATAACTACAAATATTTACAATAAAATGTGCATATCAAAAAATGCGAAAATAATGCATTACAGTACAGTAGTGAAGCCAGAATGCCTATATGCAAGTGAATGTCTAGCATTGAATTATAATTTACACAAATTAGAAATTTTGGAAAGACGTATTATTAGGAAAATATTAGGCCCACGAAAACTTCAGAAGGTTGGAAATTAAGAAGTAATGATGAAATATATCAAAGTATAGAAAGTATAACAGAAACAATGAGAAAAAGAAGACTATTATTTTTTGGACATTTATATAGAATGGACGACAATAGGTTGACAAAGCAAATCTGCAAATATCTGTGGGGGAAGAAGTCAACGTCAAGTTGGAAAGTATTTAGAAAAAAATAATATACACGCAGAAGAAGCAATTGAAGGAAACGTTTTTCAGACAAAAGTGTTAAAAATGGAGGGAGTCCAGGGTAGGAGAGAGAAAAACCCAAGTTCAAAGTGGACTGAAGACAGGAAGAGGAGACACAGTGGGAAGATGAAAGAGTATTGGAAAAAATGAAAGAACAAAGAGTAAAGAATTGAAATTGGCATGTGGTCCCTAGATGGCCGATACGGGGAAAAAAATAAACAGACAGTGAAAATAGAACTTATTTTGAAGATGAACATTTTTATTTCTTTTACGAATTTGCTAACTGCTATAATTTTTATTGTTCTTGTAAAAATTATAGCAGTTAGCAAATTCGTAAAAGAAATAGTAAGGATGGCTGCTAATTTAAACAATACGAAGAATAAACATTTTTGCCTAGAGTTTAATATCCAAAAATTCAGAAATAGTTCACAAAACGTTGACGCTCAGATAGTTATATATTCAGCTGAGAATTGGATTATCCTGAAAAAGTAGATGAATGTATAAGAGATAGTACATGTATGTTGACAAATGAAAAACGAGTATGTAGTAAGGAACGACGAGTCTCAAAATCAGCTGGCTGAGGAATGCCAGTCGAGTGGAGAGGATATAATGTCCAAGAAACCATAAGTGGAATGTTTTATGCTAAAAAAAGAGCAAACCAACGAAACTGATTGCACGATGTGCAAGACGTTATTTACAGGACGTATTATCAGGGAGTGAAGGGAGGTATCCAGGATCAGAAATAAAGAGAGGCGAATTTTTATGGAGGCAATGGGTTGTCTTGGGCTATAGCGCCAGAAGGTAAAGGAATACCATGTCTCTTTAAAAATAAAAACGATATTTATAATAAAAAATTGTATTAATGTAATATTTGAAAAACGAATTCACATTTAATTATTATAACTCACTTTACTGCTTCCTGTTTAGTTTTTATTAAAATGTATATAATGCTTAGTACAATATAAAAAATAAGTTATAGCCTAGCTTTACTAATTTTTCACGTCTTTCGGAAGTTGAACCTTTATTGTGAGACATTACGAACACTTTGAGTACAACAGAATTATATTTTTACTTTAGTTCTTTACTGATTGAATAAGCAAAGCGAGTTCTAGGTTTTAACTCGACCATTTGGCATTTTCTGTCTGTCTGTCTTTCTATTTGGGGTATGTTTCACGATAACTTTTGAAAGTAGGCCTATCAACCGTTTTTCGTAAAATTTTACTCGCGTGTCCATACATTTTCCCTACAGATCCCTTTCATTTTATAGATTGATGCCTCCCCCCCCCGAAAATAAGGGGGCGGCAGGGAAGAATGTGAAGGGATATCAAAGTTGTGAAAAAAATCGCAAATTAATAATTATGTAATTTGGTACGCACTTACTCGGAGCGCCAAAACGGAGTAAGGTTTTGGTGGTTCAAAATATTATTTCAAACGGTTCATAGCCTAAAATGTAGATCAAAATGGAAGCGAAGATTAAACCCGATCGTATAAGCCTAAGACATACGAACACCTAAACGAGAAGGACAGAAAAAAGGGATAAGCTTCACTGATGCCTGTTACAAAAGTTATCAAAACCATTGGGCAGGTGGCAATGCAGTCTGCTACATGAATGTCAAGACTATTGCCAACAAAACAACGCGATCGTTTATAATATTATACATAGGAACCTTATCCAGACAGATTACTACAGCAATTGCTGAAGTGGTCAAGACACAAAAGATGTAGCCGGAGGCACCCAATAATGGACCACACGACCATTACCCAAAACCAAAACAATTAATACCAGTCATTATTATAGTTTTCTGGGACTGTAATCGACTTTTGATTGTTAATACGTTAAAAAAATACGAGTATTTGCCCTTAATTTATGGAATGCGTGTATTTCGGAAAGGCAGCATCTTGGCAAGTTCGGCGACTGAATTCTTCTATTAAACCGTCAGTTTATCTATTCAGGATGTTCAATAATAGACATTATAACGGTTTTAAATAATAGTACAAAGTGCATACCCCTTGAAGCTGCAAAGGCATATATCACAAAAAAATGTGATACATCTTCTTCTTGTAAATGAACTGTGTAAATACGAGTTTGTGTGTGTGTTCGCGCGGGCGTAAACGTTATAACTGTCGGTTGAAAAAATGTCTTGTAGATAATGACCAGTAGGGTGTAAGGATTAGATGTCAGTATGCCAGTAAATAACAAGATAGTTTTCTGCAAAAACTTCTGCTTTTTTAATCAGGTTATTCGTGTTTCGATATCACGGGAATGTGGTGTTATTCACACTTTGCGTTTCTGAAACTAATACCTAACCAATATCCAGAGATGAAAGAAGCAAAGTGCCTTACCTTTTAAAACGTACAGGTTCGAAATCAGAAAAGGTTAGGTATTGGACAGGAAAAGATGTATTAAGGAACGCGTACGTTGCAATCAAACAATCCATTGCAAAACTTAGAACAATCTCTCTTTTGTTTTGTTAAGCTCGACTCTGACCAGTGGCGCATCTATAATTTGTCGTGGGGAAAGGTCTGGGATCGGGTAGGTTTCATACATTAAAAAAAAAACTAACCGACTAATCAACATTACTGCCTTTAAAGTGGCTGAAACCAGTCCCATTAAAGTAAACGGTAATGACGCAATAATAATACGTGTTATTGAAACGTTGTTTAAAAGATACTTATTGACTGAATTGATTTTCCTATATTTCATGTTACAAACGATACGTTAATGTTCTGTAATAAACCTGTTTGTATATTTAAAACAGTGTTATACTATATTAGCGTATACATCTCAAAACATAACAAAACAGCCTAAAAATTTAGAAATTAACAAAATTCGTCAACTTTTTCGACTCTCTGGGGAGGGGTCCACCCTCACCTCAATACGCCCCTGACTATGAGTTAAGTTCGACTTACGCCTACAATTACGACCTTACAAATTTCCAATGACGCGCACAGTCAGTGAATATGATAATAAGGTTTATCATGAAATTTAAACAGAGACTGAAGTTCGCATCAAACGGTTTTAACGAACTCCCGTTTTGACAATTAATCGACGTTACCATAAAGGAAAAGTTGCGCACAAGCGGAACAAACGACGTTAAGCTGCACGACTGACGACATTGCCGAAAACTACCGTTTCATTTGTCGCTTCGTCGCTCACCATATCCACACGGACAAGCAAAACGGATACGTCTGTATTCCAGGTGTAGGCTTGTACTGTTTGACGTGTTTATATTACCAAAGACGGACAATGTAAGTGCGAACACACTGGCCTGAAGTGGATGATTTTTTTATCTCATAGTGACATAAAAGAAACGAATAACTTATGCCAGGTTATTAAATAATTATAAATACGATATTTTCTGCGGCTGAATACGCGTTCTTTCCAGTGACATCCCGTATAAGAAAATGGAGATTGTCTAATCATCTCCTTCTGTTCAATTTCTCGTGAAAACAAAAGTATACCGGTATTTCATTCTTGGATTTTTTTGTGCATGACGTATCCGAGTATAGTTACCACTAACTATATTATTCCGATACGGAACACAATTATTTTAGATACAAATATTTACCTCACTGCCTGAACCAGTTTTCGCTCACTACGAGCTTCTTCAGAGGCTGCCGATAGGAGCGCTGTCCGTTGTCTTTTTGGTGACGGCGACGTCGCTCGAGAAATCGTTGTTGTGTGTGTGTTCAAATAGTATGCGTGATTTAAATAGTGTCTGTTTGTTTAATATCATGTTGAAATTAAATCAAGAATTTTCATGTTGTTAATTCTTATGCATGTGTTGTTAACAACATGAAAATTTGACACGTACACACGAAAGCCCCAAAACTGGATACTCTCGAAAACTATAAACATACAAACACACAAAAACGCATAGAAACAACATCCTAAACGAATAGATGTAATTTAAATCACACATACTATTTGAATATATTACACAACACAAACACAGCAACGATCTTTCAAACGACGGCGCCGTCGCCAAAAAAAACAGGATGGACAGCGCTCCTAACGGCAGTCTGATGAGCTCGTAGTGAGCGAAAACTGGTTCAGGCAGTGAGGTAAATTTTTTTTTAATTTGTATGTAAAATAATTGTGTTCCGTGTCGGAGTAAGGGTCGTTTCTGTTGTCTACAAACAACTTTAGCAGCGTTCACGCTTCCGCCATGACTTCCCACCAACGTTTCCGCCAATCCCTACTCCTACAGTAGTGAAGTGAAGGAGGAGTGTTTACCAAACCACTACATACCTAAATCGCGTTACTTTACGGTGGCCGCTCCATAGCTGCGCGAAAAGTGGGGGAATTAGGGAGACTCACTGTGCTCAGTTGTAACACTTCATCTCAAAAACGTCCGCCTTATGTTGCTACAGCCGGCTTCATGGGTGCCTTAACTGTTTAATTATTACAACTCGGGTTTTACACATTGTTGACATTTCCGGATTTTATTCAACTAACTACTATTTGTAATTTTGCTCAGTATTACTAGAAATTGTATCAAATATGTATTTGTAATACCACAACAATGTTATTTGTTACATATTGTAAATAATAAATAATTACTAGTATAAAGCACGCAACATATAAATACTAATAAAAGAAATAGAGAAATATTAATCTAAAATGACAAGAAATATTCTTTATGCAAGTGCTGCTAAAATATAACCTAAACGAAAAATTGGGTAAAATATACGTAACCATGCATAAAAATATCCATACTTTAAATAAAATACCACATTATAAATAAATAAATCGAGTCCATTAATTATTTTTGCATTTAATACAAAATTATACAAACTACTGTACCCTACTACTGTAATACGGCGGATCGTTCTTTCAGAAATCCTGTTGCTGACGCTATTCGTTTTTGACCTTTTTTTAGTGGAATACTAATTCCATTCTTTGCACCTTCCATAAATTTACGCACATTAGAAATGACTTCCCGAGCTTGGCTATGCACAATCTTTTTACCTAACTTCTGTTTAATAGGAGGCATTTTTTCTTATTACGTAATGAAATAAAATGTACTGTAAAAGTACCAATATTTTAAGCAAAATAAAATTTAGTTTAATAAAACATGATATCTGAAAACACAACCACAGACAATATTAAATGAAATTTAAAATGTAATTTGATTATTTAGCACATGTCAGAGTTCCAAACTAAACACTAGTAACGATACAAACTAAATAATTAAATAAAATACAGGCCTACACGGTAAATGTTTCACGGTAAATGTTTTTGAAAAAGCATCGGGTCTTTTGCGTTATACGACCACAAAGCATTGGCATTGGCATTTTGTTCATCTTTCATTAAACTGAGTATAGTTCTCAGAATTTGCTATCTCTGTTTACTGATTAGTTAAAATGATATTCTCTCATTTACAGACTGTCGTACGCTATACAAGAATAATTATAAGTTATCTTATCGCTCCACCGTCTGTAGTCGTAGATCATTCCTGTCTTGTCGGTGCGTTCAGCAACATGTCTTTATTTCATTTAGTGCGGGAAATAAGTAGTAATGAGAAGGGAGTGCAGTTTTTGAAGGAGAAAGGTGTTTTACACAAAAGACGATACTGTGCGAATGGTCATGAAATGACTCTTCAGCTGTCTGAAAAAATTTGTAGGTGGAGATGTGGTAAAACACAGTGTAGGACGACCGTCGGTTTACGTAACGGTACGTGGCTAGAGGGCAGCAGGCTGTCTTGTGACACCGTTGTATTGTTTATTTTTTCGTGGACTAAGGAATACACCACATTACAGTTTTGTGCAGACGAGCTCAACATGAGTACGCACACTATGACCGACTGGAAAAACTATTTGCGTGAAGTTTGCGCGGACTCTCTGTTGAAGAATCCTATTAAAATTGGAGGGCCTAACATGACTGTAGAAATCGATGAGTCTTGTTTTTCTAGACGAAAGTACAACATCGGTACTTTCGTCAGCAAATTCTGAGAACTATACTCAGTTTAATGAAAGATGAACAAAATGCCAATGCCAGTGCTTTGTGGTCGTATAACGCAAAAGACCCAAAGCATCAACACTTACGCACTCAGTGAGAGACTTGCCATTACTCTGACAAAAAACAGGGTTCTGCGCACATTACTTTCACTAAGGTTGCCGGCCACCATAAAGTACACAAGTAGTACGTATGACACGCGCACGCATATCTTCATGTGCAAAGACCAACCAAATCAAAATGATTTTGATTGAACTGGCTACAGTTAACGCATTATCTGACTACATGTGACTTCAAAACATGTTTGTTAGTTGAGTCAATGAAGCCACAAAAACTTCCAAACCCTCGGAATTTTTGAATTTTTGGAGTTTGTTGTTTGCTGATGGCCAGGCACAACAGCAATTTTTCCCCTACCCTGTTGAAGTTGGAAATCAGTTTGCAGATGGGTGTACACTTAGATAGAATCTGCAAGGATTTAAGACTAGACTACAGATTTCCACAGTGAAGACTAAGGTGATAGCTTTTCATGAAGCTGATCCAAAATGAGCAACATTACATGATACAATTCTGGAGCAGGTCAGCAGTTTTTAATATCTGTGCTACAATGTGTCTTATAGACAATGACGTGATAAACAAACTACACAAGTTCAACCTTATGTACGGGACCATCAGGAGAACTCTGAAATCAATGAGTACAGTGACAGTTCTACAAGGTGATGGCCGTCACCCACTTCTCTAAGGGTCTAAGAATTGGACTTTAATGAAATCCCAGGCCAGTCATATTCAAGCAGCCGAATTGAGATTTCTCTGGCACCTGGCAGAGTATACTCTTGAAGATCATAGAAGAAATGCAGATATACTGAATGTTATGAGTATACTCACTAGGATTTCCCAATATTAGCTAAAGTGGTTAGAACACCTTAACTGAATGGATGACTGCTACATCCCAAATCAACTTTCGAATTATTAGCTGAAGAATGGAGAGGTGTGGGGCATCTGAAGAAGCTTTGGAGTAACCACCACTAGTCTATCTGCTTGGGCTAGAACAAACTATTTTTTTTTTTTCGTGTAATCCTTGTAGAGAATGATGATGACGATGAAGTAACATCTTTCAATAAAATTGTGATTAAATGTATTAAGTGTTATATTCTGCCTGTATTTAATGATATATTCAATACAAGCACCACATATTTTAAGACTGATTAGAACTTGATAAAAGATATTTGAAAAGGTTATGTTACAGTTAAATCTGAACACTAGTGCACACAAAATAAACATGTTTCATATTTTTTATTACTGTCCATTTATTTGATATTATCTTACAAGCATTTCTTTTTCTTGTTTGTATTTCTGTGTTGTATATGAAAATATACTGAATATGAAAGATACTTATAAATAGGGGGCGGATTTCTATGATGTGTCATATTTTTTTACTTGACATTATTTCAGGTTTCAGCTTGATTTAAACATGATTTTAAGTATTCTGATGAAGATTGATAGGGTTTTATTGTGCATATAATTGCATATTTCGGTAATTTGTAAGTTTTGTAGCATATTTAGCACTACAATGCTTATTTAAGTTATATTTTTTGACTTTTTATATGCGTATTTAGACATTTATGAAGTTTTACAGCATATTTACAGTGAAAATGGATTATAATTGGTATTTTCGTGTATTTTTCACACGAAAATGCATTTATTCGTTCTGTAACAAATTGTGGTGTGTAAAGTAGTAAAAGCTTCTTTCAGGATATCATTAAGATACCTAGGCCTATATATGTTCGGAGAAATGGTGAAAAAGGTGTGAAATGTCTTTGGAATGCGGATTTTCAAGTACCGTTAGGCCTCTATTATTTGCCTCCATGAGCGATAAAGCCAATGAGCAGAAGGGACGGGAGGGGGAGGGTTTCTCTTACATTTTGTAAAGTGCTTTTAACTCTCACCTTCCCCTGTAATGGTCATTCACTCATTCCTTGTGTCCACAGTTTGTTTCCATCATGCCTAGAATAAAGAGTTTGTGAATGAAAATTTTTGCGGTTTTATTCGAGAATTTGGCGATAAAATATTTAGTAGAGATGGCACTATTTTATTTTGTAAGTTGTGTGAAGTTATAAAGTCGCCGTTGAGAAACGTTTCATTGTGCAAATATGGCAAAACATAAAAATTGCTTACAAAGACAGTAGACAACTTCTATTATTCGAAAAATCTGCTAGTACTTCAAGTTCATCTTCCAACACTTCAGAGTTTACGAAGGATCTCTTCAGGGCGATGATTTCATCCAACATCTCATTGAAAAAGCTTAACAATCTAAGCTTGAGACAGTTTTTGGAGAAATATACGAAACATCTGGTTCCAAATGAATCCACGCTGAGGAAGAACTATCTGACTGGTTGTTACGAAGAGGTGTTAGATAAAATAAGATGTAGTGTGGGGGACTGTAAAATATGGGTTTCAATTGGTGAAACAACAGATGTTGATGGAAGGTATGTTGCAAACGTGATTGTTGGCACACTGAAAGAAGACAGACATGGAGAAATATTCCTCCTAACATGTGAAGTGCTAGAGAGGACAAATCATTCAAGTATTGCTGTTTTATTCGACGATTCTTTGAATATACAGTGGCCAAGTGGAGCAAAAATAGAGAATGTTCTTCTCTTTATTACTGACGCAGCTCCTTATATGATGAAAGCACCCAAGGGACTAAAGATGTTATATCTGAAGATGATGCATGTAACATGCCTTGCGCATGTTTTACATAGAGTGGCCGAAGAAATTCGTAGTAACTACCCAGAAGTGGATAAATTAATATCAAATGGAAAGAAAGCCTTTAAGAAATCCGCCTGCATGCATTTAAAGATGCAGCTCCTTCATTGCCCCTTCCTCCCCAGCCTGTCCTAACACGCTGGGGTACCTGGATTGAAGCTGCGGTATATTACTGCAACAATTATGACACCGTGGAGAAGATCATGAACTCCATGGACCCTACAGATTCTTAGTCAGTGAAAATAATGCAAGATTTGTTTTCATGTGCCACTATAAAAACTGACTTGGCTTACTTGAAATCCAACTTCGGTTTCTTACCGAGCAAAATCACCCAGCTAGAAGCTTCAGGTTCTGAAGTAAGTGATGCTCTGAGTATTGTAAAATACACAGAACAAGAGTTAAAACGTGCAAAAGGAATAGTACCAGCCAAAGTTTGAGCAAAATTAATGAGTGTACTGGAGAAGAATCCTGGATTTTTGCACTTGTGTGCCACAAGTGAGATTTTGTGCGGAAATGAACCAGAAAAAAATTAATTTTCACCCTTTGACCTAAGTTTATTTAAGTACGCCCCCGTTACTTCGTGTGATGTGGAGAGACGTTTCTCTCGATACAAGACCATTCTCAGCGGCAGCAGGAGAGAATTTTCATTTCAGAACCTAAAAATGCATGTCGTTATCAACTGCGACAATTCAGCTGATAATGAAGACTGAGATCAGGTATGAATATTTTTAATAGGGGTAGTTGCAAGGAATGGGATTTGAGCAAATAAAATTATTTAATTACTTTTCGCTCCCTTACAAGGTTGGTGCTATTTTGCAGTAAAATGAGTTCGTGAATGTTGCATTGTGTGACTATCTTAAAGACATTCATTTGAAGTAGATAATTAAAAGTAATAATTAACAGGATTACCTCTATATTTAATAAATAAAATAAAATTTAACACATACGTGTCTTTAATAAAGTCATAGTTTGGATTTTATTGGTCATGTTTTAATGTTTTTTAGGTCATAAATGCATGCATATTTCCTACATTTTTAGGTCATAGAAATCCGCTCCCTACTTATAAATATATAATTTTTTTTCAGATGAAGTCTGTAAACAAGAAGGAGGAAACAAGTGGGTCTGCAGAAAGTTACTTGATTGTCCAAAGGGTTTGGAAACAATCACATCTGGGAAAATACCTCAACCAGATGTCTGTGGCTATACTGGAGTTAATCCAGTTGTGTGCTGTGAGCCAGGGCCAGAAATGACAACAAGACCCACAACTACATTACGTGGTGACATGCAAACAATAAGCCAAAGAAGTAATTAATCAGATTACCAAAACTAAAAACAGACACTCTATTATTATTATTTATCTTATTAAACTTATTAGTCACCAATGATTTTTTACTGTTTTCAGCTAAATTATGTTGGACGATGCCTAGTTATTTGTTGTTAAACATACAACAAGGCAAGAACACTGAGCCAATATAATATATAGTTCTACTGTTTATTTAGACATGTTAATAATCAGACGTTTATTGGGATTGGGACGTTAAGTTAAATTCCATTTGGGCAGTGTTGAAGCCATGAAACACATTTACCATGCATTTTGAATACCTCAATTCTTCAATTTTCTCAATAATTCTGTTAGATTGTTGTGTTCCTAAAAGAACCAAATTTGTATCTTTCACAATAGTTAAAAATATAATATGAACATCATAGGAAACAAATAGTTCAAATATTTTGTTTCAAGTGGCATGATCTCATGTCTGATGTGTGCAGTAGATTCAGGCTCCTGCTCATATTAGTTTCTGCAGACCCATGGAAAAGTAAGAGATTTTTCAGTCTAATATGTCTGATGAACATTTCTGCAATGTGCTTAAATTATTGCCAACAATATAATTTAGGGTTATAGCCAAATTCTTTGATGTACATCAGAAGTTTCTTGAAGTTTTAACCATTGGGAAAACTTCATAATTAATGTTTCTATAATTCCAAATCCTTGAAGACCTATCTACTGAAATATAACCTAATTGCCTTATTGTTATCTTCAAATCTGGGATAGTGTTTGACTGGTGTGCCTCAAATGCTGCAAGATATTTTGAAAGGGATGCTAACTAAGAAAGTTCCAAAGCTTTTTTTCAAGGTACAAGCACATTTATAGTTGCCTAAATATCAGATAAATTTGTTTAGTATTTTCTGATTTTCACACACCATTTCAGCCTACCATTATGTAAGATTTATACTTGTCATGTTGTACTTGACATTTTTCTTGACCTGTCAGTTATCTTTATGAGGGATACTGCTGTGTATTTTGGCAATTTTTCAACACTAAATGTAGGACAATCTATATCATTTAGAATATTTACACAGAGCTTTCTACTTTTGTTAAACTAGTTTTCCTCTGGATAGAGATTTTGACCTCACAAGTGACATTTTTCCAGATTCAAGTATAGTTAAGAATATTATATATATATATATATATATTATAAGTATAGTATATTCATCTTCCAGTTGCAGCAGTAGGTCTATGTGTCTTGCCATATATGCTCATATTCTAGCTCCACCTAAAAATAAATAAATAATGGAGGTACATATATTAAAGATGATTTGTAATACCAGAAAAGGTATTCTACTCATGGCAGTTGTGAAAATGAGATATGAGATTCGTAAAAACCTTTTTTCCTGATCTCTTAGTGGTCTTTTGAGCCTGAACTCTTATGACCATGACATCAGTGAGCCGTAAGTGATGGTGGATCTGATGGTGGGTATAGAATATACCCCATCAGTACCCCCATCCCCACCCCCATACACCATCAGCTTTTTTAGCCCCCAGTACCCATGTTTCTTTCAAACAGATGTGAGTAGCTTAAATATTGTACTATTAAATATACATAATTATGTTATTCAATCACATTATTTGTTTAGTAATATCCGTGTTTTACCAATTCTATCAGCGGCTACGCAATGGTGTTACAAGAGACTGAGAATTGCTTTATATTCACATGGATGTTGTAGGCCTACAGAATTATGGCATGTGATATTTTAACTTTTAATTTTCTAAGTATTGTTGAAGCAACTACAGTTTTCCCTTCATACGACATACAATACATCAGACATTGATTCTGCCAATATGAGGATGGATAAAGTATTATTGATAGACGATTAAGATGCAACCATAACAGAGTGGTCTTAGAATAAATGAAATAGACTAAATCATAATGTGATCTCCCAAAGATATGTGCTACTACGTTATTGTATATTATTATTATATGTTTCCAAAAAGTGAGATCTAATAACAGTTATAGACCAGACTGCTGCTTCATTACCACTGATAACATAACTGACTTAAAACTGAAACATTATTGTGCATGTGGATTTTTGTTAATAACTTAGGGAACAGGGTTGTAATTTAGGACAAGAGGTATACTAAGTGCAAGTGCAATATTGCCAGGCTACACTGTTTCACAAAAAGCGAAATGAGTAGTAACATGTCTAGTCTTCTAAGCTACCAATTTAGTCTATTTAGGTAAACTATGGCTGCACTCTTGCTAATTGCTGTTAGATTGATATAAAATTATTTGTGGAATAGTATTCTGAACTCTGAGACTATAAGGCAAAAGAAACAAAACTAAAGTTTAAGTCTTAATGATAATTCAAATTTTTCTATGCACGCTAGTTATTTGATCTCTGCTACTGAAGAAAAAATAAACATTAATGCTCTGTTTCTTTGAAATGTTTGAAATTAAATTTTTTTATGGTGGTGAAATGTTGCATGAAGTATGCTAAAAATAACCTTACTACATGCACACACACACATACATACTTTCTTTGGCATATAATATCCAAGTAATCATTTAAGAGAAAGTGAATGACAGATTGATAGGTAGAGAGAGAGAGAGAGAGAGAGAGAGAGAGAGAGAGAGAGAGAGAGAGAGAGAGAGAGAGAGAGAGAGAGAGAGAGAGAGAGAGAGAGAGAAGTATTTACAGAAAATGCACATTAAGAAAGTAGATTTATAGTAATTTTCACACGCCATCAGCATAGTGGTCTAGGAAAACATAATTGGTTAATATCAGACATGTTGGCTTTTCCTCAGATACTAGAAGGCTGAAGCTTGAGAGAGGAAGATGAAAGTTGCTTGAAATAACATATTTATCACTGAACATTTATTTCATAATTTTGTTTAATCTGGGGGCTATTTTGTTATTCTTTCTATCCCTATTTTTCTATTTGCTTACTTACAGTCATGCACAAGTAGTGATATTGAAACAAGTTAACCAGCTAGATCTCTTATACGAGAGCAGTCTGAAATGTTCTCGGCCTCAATCATTTTTTTACTTATGTTGGTACTACATGTATTGTTAGCATATGTGTGCAGTTTCTGGTCATTCTACCAAATAATTTGTATTATACAGCTGTTTGAAACCAAAGTGTTGTCTGTATTCCTTAAAATGGAGAAAATTGAGTATTGTGCAGTCATAAAGTTCTTTGTGAAAGAAGATTTAACACCAAGAAAAATTTATTTGGGGTACTTAAAGTGTATGGGGACTCTTCTCCTTCATTCTCAGGAGTTAAAAAATGGGCTGCAGAATGTTCAAAAAATGCATGTTATGGTTTCGGATGATCGTGGAATTAAAGTGCACAAAATTACTGAGACTGTAGGCATTTTGAAAGAACGTGTCAGGCATATTTTACATAAGGAATTGTAAATGAAAAAGCTTTGTGCTAGGTGGGTGCTGGGTTTGCTCACAGCAGATCAAAAACGCATGAAAATGTCTGAAAAGTGGTTCAAGCATTTGAATATTAACAAACCAGATTTTGTGCATCAGTTTATTACTACAATGGATGAAACTTGGATTTACCAATACACACTAGAGTCCAAGGAGTCAAAGCAGTGGACTGATGGTGGTTGTTCAGCGCCAAAGAAGGCAAAGTCAATTTCATCAGCAGGAAAAGCCAAAGTGTCAGTATTTTGGGACATTAAATGTGTTTTGTACATCATTTACCTTGAAAAGGGTGAAACAATAACTGGGAAATATTACTCCAGTCTTTTAACAAAACTAGGTGAAAAAATTTGTGAAAAAAGACCCGGTTTGCAGAAAAAAAATAATAATTTTTCCCCAAGACAATGCACCAGCCCACAAAAGTGTTTTGGCAATGGGAAAATTAAGATATCTCCACTATGAATTGTTGAAACATCCTCCCTATTCGCCAGATATGGCTCCCTCAGACTTCCATCTTTTCCCAAAACTCAAACTCTTTCTTTGCTGGTCAGCATTTTTCATTGGATCAAAAGGTGATTTCAGCTGTAGAGGGGTATTTTGCAGAACTTACAGAAAACCACTTCAAGGATAGAATAGTGGCACTGGAACATTGCTGGAATCAATGTGTTATGGTAAAAGGAGATTAAGTTAAAAAAAAATAAAAGTATTTTTGAAATTATGAATTTGTTTTTTCATTGTTAGACCAATAACTTTTCAGACCGCCCTCATATCTAACACTGTGATGGGTATATTTTTTTTATAGTTGGGGAAAATAGGAGGATGAGGAGGTGTGTGTGTCTGAGTAATGATTACAATAACAAATTTATCATTCTAGAATGACAAAATACCTGAGTCCACTCCACTCTCCATTGTGTCCACTCTTGAGTCCACTGTGTACACTATGGAAAGTGAGTGTAATATAAAACATTTTGCAGGCTACTCCAATGATGAAGCTGAATTACTATTAAGTTCCTGATAGTTGACAGTTTTAAATATGAACTGACTGTAAAATCAGAAAAATGTAAAACTATTTATTGCTTACTAGTGGTCGCCCAGTGGTCGAAATTCGACCGTAATTCATTAAATTTTTAAGTTTGAACGTTATTGAGGTTCTTTTGTCAAAGAGTATACCTCTATAATCATTGCATATAATTTTTTTGAATTTTGTTCTATTACGTCAGCTGCGAGCGTGTACAAATACATCATTAGCGTGTGTTGTTTGCCTTAATTCCCTGCAATACCTATGAAATTTAAAATTTAATGTTAGTAACAGTTGAAAAAAAAAACACAATTACAGCTTGTATTCATATTTATTTTTTGATATAATTCATTGTCAGTTTTAATTTTTTCATGTTATTATTGAATCAAATAAACGCTAATAAAAATGTGACTTGACATTCATAGAAGTATAAGATACATTGTTTTCAATTCCAGTGGATTACATTTCATTTTTGGTAAGGTACAAAATTCGAAAACAGTTTGAAGATTATCTGCTACAAAGCTTATATAATTTTTAAATTTTTTTTCTATGCATTAATTTTCGAGTTATTTGAAAAATATGAAAGATAGGAAAAATGAGGTTTAGCTTGGCTAAGCCATATTTAAAAAGCAATAACGCGTTTTTTTACATTTCCTTGGTTTTTTTTTATTGCCATACTGACCAGGTTTCACCAAGGCTACACAGTTATTTTGCCTATCTTTTTCGAATTATATAAAATTTAAATAAAAAATTAATACAAAATAAAAAATGAAATAAAAAATACGTGCCTCGTACTTTTTCATATATTTTTCATTAAATCAAAAAACCGGGCGGTTAAAAAAATTAATGTTGTCCATTGAATTAAAATAGTTTGAAAGTGAATTTAATGATTCAGAACTTCTGTGTAAATGATGTTTTTTGTAAAAACTCTTTCATCATTTGCTAAATGCCCTTGGCCATTATATTCGGAAATATAAAATCTCAAACCATCGAATGATCGAACTCTACTTGCTGGGATGTACAATTGACCATGTGTAAAAACTGGCTGCCTCAATAAAATTCCAATTTTTTTGAATGTTTGTCCTTGAGACATTTATTGTCATCGCAAATGCAGGTATAATTGGAAATTGAGTTCTTTGAAAGTTAAATGGTAAAACAGTACCGGAATATGTTAAATTTATACATGGAATCAAAATTCTCTTACTGTGTGCGGTTCCAGTTAAAACTTCGCAATCAATAGCATTACGATGCATACACTTGATGCGCATTCTTGTTCCATTGACTAATGCTTCCTTTGTATTTAAGTTTCTGATCAGTAAAACGATGCAATTAACTTTCAATACTAACTTATGTGGTGGCAAACCACTAATAGTCAAAGAATTCAAAAACTCTACTGGATAGTTATTGATTTCATTGTCATCATCACAAATTATTTTATCGTAGCTATGATATGTTTTCTGTTCACCTGGTATTCGATTAAGTATATCAGTATTAATAAAAGTACAATCATCATTTTTAGGTGCTAAAATAACTGACTTCAATATGTTATCTGAGAGTATGTTTTCGGAAATATTTCCATACACCTCATTAATAATATTATTTTCATCTCCTATTAATTGTTGAGGTATTTCAATAATATTTTCACCAAACTGAGGGAATTGTGGGGCTTCATCATTACCAATTTTTTTCAAGAATTCGACAAATTCTATTTCACTTGGTAAGGCTCTCATATTTTGAGTAAACGTTACTTTATGAAAATAAACAAATTTATGCCAACTCGTGACACAATTTTCAATTAAAGTTGCACGTGATCCATGTGGGACAACTGGTAAGATTTGCCGATAATCACTGCACAGAAGTATCGTTTTCCCTCCAAATGGTTTATGTTTATCATTTTCATCCATAGATCCTGCAATAATCTATCTATGATTTTCAACACTTGCAGTGGGCACATAGAAATTTCATCAATAATTGTCAATGATGATGAATTTATGTAACGTCCATAGCTACTATTTGCGGTAATATTCGCTACAGAATTTTCCAAAATGGGTATAGGCAATTTAAACACATTGTGTAAAGTTCTACCTCCATGTAATAGAGTTGAAGCTATGCCACTGAACGCTGTTGCAATGCAACTAAGATTAAGCGAATTTAATTTGTGAATGATTGCTGTTTGTGTGAATGTTTTTCCACAACCTGCATGAGCGGTTAAACAAAAAACATTAGATCCAGTATCATGATGCAAAACTTCACGAATCAATAGATCACGCTGTTCAATATTTGCAGTTTCATAATGCTCACAAAACAGAAACTCTTGTTCTATTGGATCAATAGCATTTGCTTCGTCTGTTCTCTGCGAATACGTGGGAACTGGTAAACCAAGTTCTTGACATGAGATATTATGAACATTCAAAATATCTTCAATTTCTATTAGAGAAGTATTAAAGGATACTTCTTCGTTGTAATCTCTCAAAAAATCTTCACTAAGATATACTTTAAATTCATTCCATAACGCCAATGCATTGGCTGGCACATTTAATGCACAAATGTAACCAAATAAATTTCGCATTAGTTTTGGTGAATGTAATTCTTTTGCTTCCCATCCTCAAATGATTTTGGACCACAGACATGTAATAAAAGCAATCGTAAATGGAAAAGTTCGATGTCTTTTGGTGATACTACATATATGCGTGTAATGATTTTATCACCTCCACGCCTTCTCTTCTTCCATTTTTTTCGGGAATCTTCCCACACATAATGCAAAGGAATTTCAATATACTTATATTCATGAGCTGATGGATCTGATCGATTCAATTCAAAAAATGCTAATAATTTTGTTTGTCTTGCATTTTCAATTGCTTGACATTCTTGCCCTTTTCGAAAGTAAACATTCTGTCTACGCGGTAAATGAATGTCAAGTCTAACGATGACATGTGATTGAAAATGCATTGGTAATTCATAGATGCGCCATACAGCTTCAGTTGATCCGACATAACGGCCATTTAAAAAATTTTTAACTTCATCAATTTGTATTTCTTGACCTGGTTCATTTCTCTCTGAACCTAATTCAACAGACGCACTGTCATAGCCTTTATACACGTATTTATAAATGTATTTAACACTTTTAACTGTAGTGCATACTTCAACATTTATATGGCAATTAAATTTGGCAAGTAAATACGGATTGTATGGTACAACATAACGATTGTCGAGGTAACTACCGCGAACTTCAGCACTAATACCATTATCACGCCTTCTGTATAATGGATATCCTTTTAATGATTCACATGTAAATTCATTAAATCGTTTTGGATAATCTTTTGTGCATTTTCAATCTCTCATACATACAGAATTTGGATTAAGTACACCGCATGGACCATGCATCATGTGTTTTACAACATATTCATGTAAAGTAGGATGTGTTTGAATGTTAGGAATCTCCGCAGATACAACTTTATCAATATCGGTAGCGTTAACAATTTTATCTTGCTCATTTAAAGAGAGTAAAATGTGAGCATGAGGCAATCCTCTCTTTTGAAACTCAATTGTATAAATGAGTGCTTCAACTTTACCGAAGATTTTTTTTAGTGTAAGGCCCTCAATTAATGCTTCCCGTTTGGACTTGAATACACGCACAACAATATCAGGTCGAAAATTAGCTGACTCACCTACACCAATATTGCTAACTACTTCAGGACAACTTGGATTGCAAGTCATTGTAATAAACAAAGAAGGCTTTCCGAAATGTTGTACAATTGACATTGCATCTAAATAATTCTGATACATATTTCTTGGAGATCCATTGAATGAAGATGGTAAAATTACTCTACGGCCAACATTATTGGCATTAAGGTTCAATTCTAAATAATCTGTTAAATTGTTGTAAACTTCAGACCTAAGACTTGTTTGATTTTGTCGAATGAAATGTAACCTTGTGCCCTCTATTCTCACATACATATCAACTATCCACTGCAGAAATAATTTTTGTGAATGGTGCAACATGCTAAAATCTTCTCTAATTGCAAGTCGATAGGCTGCATACTGAAGCATGGTTAATTTATTTCTGGGCGCTCTTGAATTAGATGTAGTTGGTACATTATGAGAAATATTGATATGCCACCCAGTATCACCATTTGGAAAAAGTAATGGATACGCTAAAGGGTCCAATGATGAATCAAAAACAGAGATATTTTTAATGGTACCATTAACTTTTGAAAACGAAACCATATTTCATTCAAAGGGTGGCTCACCATCAACTGTACTAAATATTACTGCTACATCAGTTTGAACTGCATTATAACGGCGTAGATCTAAATCACGATTTACTTTAATGAGCATACAAATTTCTTTATTTTGATTTTCAACTCTCTGACAATGAACGAAATTTGCAAATTTCATTGCAATGAATGACCGAACGAAAGGATTAATGCGTTCCAATTCAAGAGAGATTTCGCGCATTATATTGTTTTTGCATGTTTGATTATAGTGTTCACGTAATCTATAATTGACAGCAGTGTCAACATCATAAAAATATAATTGCGCATAACATGGCGAGCGACCATATCCAGCAGTCATTGGACCTGAACTGTGATAAAAAACATCATGTATTTTAAAATGATACACTCCACGCGTAACTGTATCCGAAATTTTAGCTTCTGAGCTAACCATAGCAAATGATGAATTGTATTTACGAATGTTTTCAAAATAATTTTTTGACTTTCTTTTTATTGAAGGTTCATTTGAAGTAAGTCCAATGATTTAAAGTATTCATTTTGACTTAAGGCCAGTAATATTGCTTTACCCTTATGACAACATGAAGTGAATGCAGTATTTTCATCTAAAGTGACTTCAGATTCGAAATGTTTTGCATTGCAAAACCTGCATTGTAAATGCATTAATCCACAATCAAAAGTATTAAAATTTCTTGGAATGACATTCAGTGCGCATTTAAATGTATCCCTCAAAATAATTTCATCATTTTGTATACTATTTACACTATTTAAATTTGCATTTGGTCTATTATCATTTTGACTTTCACGCGAATATATATTCCTTCTTCTTTGTCTCTCACTCCGACCCGTCAATGTTCTATGTCGAGGCATAATGGAAGTAGGTGCGAATATGTGAATGTAAAAAAAAACATGTAATGAAATTACTGAAACTAAGATTAGACAGGGTTTAATTTAAAAATAATAAAATGTACTCACTTTTTTGAAACCACCAATAATAATTAGGCGAGAGTAAGTCAATTCAAATTGCTGCTACAGAATTTTCCTTTTGCAACAGGTGTATATTAAGCAAGCTGTATTTCACTTTCAACTGCACGTTAATATATAAAACACAGATATCTAATATACAAAATATAAAATAAACGCTTTTTGCCTTGACATACACTCCACAGACTATTGAAAAAGGAACATTTGAAATCACACAAAATTCACAGCTCATTCAGTCAATCTGTCAGTAATTATTTGTTGGCCACATTTTAAAATTCTTTGGCGACAATCTCTACTCTGTGCGACTGTTTGACCACAGACTATTATGTGTTTGACATTGGCAGTATGAACGTACACTAAAATGAAAAAATTATAATTTTATTGCCTGGCAACAAAATTATTTTATTTTTAACAATTACCATTGTTTGAAAAAGTTTAAATGAATTTTCAAGTGCAAATGAATGTTTTATTATTATTTTTTATTTAATTTAATGTATTTGTAACACATATTATATATAAATTTTAGCTTTCTGCGCTCTTTCTCCATATAAACTTTAACTATGCCAAATCTCACACTCCTCCGTGCGCGCAATATGCTTAAAAAGGGGTACAAAGTTTTCTCTTCACGTGTTAATATATAGATACTGAAATGAAAGGCTTGAGAGTAGTTTAAGCAAAAAGAAGACTCCAAATTACTAAATAATTATATTTAGTTAATTAACGGACACGTCAAGGAAAACGAAATCCAAGATCCAAATTACTGCTTGCTTGCTTTTGACTGATTCTTCCATCTTTCCTTATAAGTTTACTGTGTGGTCATCACCAACATGGTTCTCTTTTTTCTATAGTAACATCACGTATTTGTATAATCTCATCTCTTGACTCATAGTCCAAGGAGGTTGATGGTCATCAGGTCAGATATATTATTAATGTTGAGTGTGTTCTTCTGCAAGGTGCAAACAGAATTCATCAGACCGAATTCTCAGCTTCAGCAGAACTGACAGCAATTGTTTGTATTATTTTCTTGCCCTTGTTAATTCTTGATGGTAATTTATCTCTATCATCAGTAAAATCTCTAAATCAGTAAAATGTAGAGAAGTCATTTACACTAATATTGAAGTTAATCTTTTGATTCAGACCTTCCACTCTCTGTGCTCCTTCCATCCATGGTGACATTTTGATGTCTGGTGGTCATATATTACATTCTAATAAATAAAACAGTCTACTATTCTCCAGCACATAATGATTTATCTGGAGTTATCAATAACTTCTTGTATTAGGGAGCAGGGTTGTAATTTAGACCTTGAAATATACTAAGTGCTAGTGCAATTTTCCAGGCTGCGTTCTATGATAGAAGCACAATCTATTAAGTATGAAAACATTGTTTGAACATCAGTGCAAATCTGAATGTGATTTCTACATCAAGACTTCAGGTTCAGGAAACCAACAAAAATTGAACAACAGGATTGCACGAACCTGTGCAATCTAGCTAAATATCACTTCTAAACACAACTGAAAATGAAAACTTTTTTGAAATATGTATATTTGTGGTTGATTTTTATTAAAATTTGAAACATTATTTAAGTGTTCTGGTTATTTTATTGAATATAATGACATAAAATAAAATTTCCTAACACCTCCCTCCCCTCCAAAGGTTAACACTTAATCACTTAATCAATAATTACCCAGGGTTAGATATATTCCAGTTACTGCAGTGATTCTATCAAGAGTTCCCCAGTGTTAGATATATTCTACTTACTGCAGTGATTCTAAGTGCCAAATTGTATCACAGTGATTAATGTACATTCACTGTATCAACAACTAATCATATAGCCTAATTTCATCACGTTGTGGTCATATATGAGGTCTGACCAGAAATTATCTGACTATTTTGAATATTGTTACGACATCACAGAAAAATCTACGTGTTTGTCGAACGTGCCAGAAGAATCTCGATGTAACGCGTGTGGCGTACATGTTTGTCGACGAATTTTCGAGAGGTTTCTCGAAGGCGCCAGCCGCGGGGACTGTCTCAAGGCCACAGTTAATTACGTAGTTCACACGAGCGCTAAGACGCAATTAGGAACATTCTGGTATGTGATCGCAGGTATAAATACATGGCGGCAGCGGCCTTAAGTTTCAGTAGGCCTATTAGTGCTATATATTGACAGCGCGGTTGGAGAGTTATTGTCGGGCGAAATTACTGTGCGCGTTCAAGTGGTTATTAGTTAAGTGTTGAGTTTTATAATCGGACGGTAATTGTAAACAATTATGTTTAATTTTAGAGGACATTTTATTGCGTGTGAACAGTTTTTATTTGATTTGTTGGAGAGACTGTGTTGTTAATTATGAACTGTTAACTGTGGAAATAAATTAAAGCTGGTAATTAGAGACTTAATTGGTGTCTTGTACTCATTTTGATCCCACTGTACCTACGACGATCGAGTGGACCGTCGCAACAGTGGTGTCAGAAGTGAGATAAAATGGTTAACAGTGGAAACAGTGAACACTTTGTACAAGACGAGTGTGATTCGTAATTAATCGGTAAACATGGATCCCAGTCAGATGATGGAAGCTTTACAAACACTGCTGCGGCAGACACAGGAAGAAGCAGAAAAACGACAGGATGAGAAACACAGACAGGAGGCGGAAGAAGCAGAAAGACGACAAAAAGAAGAACGAAGACAAGAAAGAGAAGAAGCAGAACAACGACAGGATGAGAAACGCAGACAGGAGGCGGAAGAAGCAGAAAAACGACAGGATGAAAAACGCAGGCAGGAAAGAGAAGAACGGAAACGTGAAACAGAAGACATCAAGGAGTTAATACAGGAGCAAAAGCTGACACAAGAACAAACCGCTGCAGAGTTGGGTCTCCTACGAGGTGAGCTTAACAACCAAGTTACTAAAATATCGGAGGTACAAGAATCAATGACATTAAAAATAGCTGAAGTAGAGAAAACTGTTTCGAGTATTGAAGAATCGATGTCCACAAAAATATCTGACATAGAAGAAACCATGTCAAATAAAATATCTGCAGTAGAAATCTGAATGGCAAACATAAGAGAGCAGTTCCTGAAGTTACAACCAAAACAACCTTGTGAACAGACTTTACCATTGATAAAGACGGAGAAAGACACAGAAAATAAGTCAATAGAGAAGGTCACCTCGCCTGCGGTTGGGACAGTTCATGTCAAGGTCCCAACCTTTGATGGAAGCACGCACTGGGCGACGTATTTAGGCTACGCCAATTCGAAGCTGCTGCATGCGCAAATAATTGGACGGAGAAAGACAAGGCAGTTTCACTCGTTCTCTCATTGTGCCGCCCCTTGGCAAGACAACACAAAAATCGGGAACTAGTTTAATTCCTTACCAATAAACTAAACCAGCTGCCGTTGTTAGTAAAACGCTTACTAACAAATTACAAAACAAGTATGATATAGGAAACTGACAAGGTTTGCATAAACTTATTCACTCACTAGGTATTAGCTAAAACATCTCTTTATTGCTATTGAAATATTAATCAAACATTATTCCTGATTTTAAAGAAAGTTATTTTTGTAAATAGTGCTTTTACTGCTTCAAAGATCTTAATTATATTATTCTTGTTATATCAAAATTTATTCATATAACTGTTAGTTTTAATACCACGGATCCGGGTCTCAATTTTCTCAAAATTATTAATTTATCAATATATACATTACGGTTACTATTACTTCTTACAAAATTACAAAATATACAAATCTGATAATTTGTTCATTACATTGCGAAAGTTCTTTAAAGTTCTTTGTTACTTCTTATTAAGGGGAAATTTACAAAAGTTGTGGTTTGATATCACCTGAGGTTGTTGTTGTATTCTTGGGACATCTCCAGTTGTCTTCTACGGGTTGAGTACGTTGTTCTTGGTGTACCTACATCGGGTTGATTTTTAGTTTACTTGAAGCTCTCGAAGATAGGTTGTTTACTTGAAGTTCCACATGTTGTAATTTCACTTTTCTTCGTGCAGATTCTTGTAGTTCACATTTTCTTTATTTTAATTACAGTTATAGTTCTCACTTTGCAGTACTACAGTCTAGTAGTTAACTATGTTACACTTACATCTGATTTTGTTTTTAAGAGATGTGTTGGCTACCTTTTTCTATTTTATTTATATATTTTCTCACAAACTCTAGACACTACATTATTCACAATAACAAGATTTCACGCTGGATATGCTTCTAGAGAACATACACATACGTATATGTGTACAACACCAAAACTCACGTCTACTCATTGCGACGTTCTACGGCCGAATGCGCGTACGGTTTAGGGGAGAAGGCTCAGTCAGCTAGTGCGTATTTACGCACTAAGAAAATAGTTCGTACTTTTCCTATTATTATTTATTCATTAATTAGAAGATAAATACTTTATGTTTATTTTATTATGACTTAGGGATTTCTTTATTTCTCTAGTCGCATTTTTAATTATTTAAGTAATTATTATTATTATTTACTACTTAATACTTTTCTTGGCGTGTTGGTACTGGAAGGTTTCAAGTTGATTCAGGAATCTGGGTATAGGTAAGGGTGTATGATACTCTTACTTATTAAAATTAAAAAATTTTAATCTGTGCGATTTTTTAATACATTTAAAATCGTCACATCCTCCTGCACTTAACTATGAAAAACGGGGGGTGTAATAATATAATTCTAATAAACAATTATATTTCATACTGAAATTTCTCTCTCTCAGCTTATTTCTATTCATCAATCGATTATCTTATACTTATGTCACATCTAAATTCTACTACATCTACTATACAAAATACACAAAACGTAAATCTACCTTATTTTAATTCTTATATCTACTACCGGTTTTTTCTTGAATTGCTCACTCGTTTTACGGAGTTATACTCATGAGTATTTTACTAATAATAATACCGTATTGTAAGAACAATAGAATTACTTTTAGTTTACAGCGCTAAAGATTATTTTTCTTTCTCTCTTTCTCTTCATCTTCATTATACTTGTCATCAGATTTCTCATGTATAATACCATTCTCGCAGGACATTAGCTAAGGTTGATCAGGCCTCGCTTGTATTCGTACGAGGGGGTTTTGAGTTTATAGTTACCTATAGTATAGGATGTTACACAATCTTATCCTATTTCGGTATAAGTCTATATAACATATTTTATTCTTAATACTTAAATAGTATTCTAGGTTTTCTATCTTTCTCGTAGTCTTCCTTCTGTATCTCGACACGAAAAACATTTTTTTATTTGAGACAAATGACTTCTGCGAACGTAATTTTCTGTATTGGGTTCATACAGAGCTACAGTAACTGGGGTGATGAACTTACGAATTTGGTAGGGGCCACACCATCGATAAGATAGTTTCGAAGTGATCCTATCAACTGCTTTACTCATAGGATGAGTTTTATACATGACTAAATCACCTATTTTATACTTTATTAGCTTATTATTATTCTCATGATACTTCCTTGATTTCTGTAAATTAGCTCTCAGATTTGCACGAGCTTCGTTCCATATTTTTCGTATGTTATTCCCATTCACGTCGCGGGGTAATAACTCATTGATTTTCCACTTTGTGGTTAAAGGATGGTTGGGTTTGTACTTGTACAGTAAATCAAATGGTGTTGATTTATGACCTTCGTGATACGCTGAATTGAATGCAAATTGTACCCACGAAATATTTTGATCCCAGGTTGTCTGGTCTTTAGCATGATAAGATATTAATGCTGATTTTAAGTTACGCAAGTATCTTTCTGCTATATTTCCTTGCGGTCTGTACTCGGTCACGGTAATATGATTTATACCTAATTTAAAACACATGTCATTAAATTCTTTCGATTTAAACTGGGGTCCATTGTCAGATATTAAGCTTAAAGGAGTGCCATAGTCTTTAAATAGTTGTTCTTGTAGAATTTTAATTGTCGTAGATGCTAATGCACGACGCATAGGATACATCCACACGAATTTAGTGAATGAGTCTACACAAATTAACAGCATAGTATTTCCGGATTTAGAGCGGGGATAAGGTCCAGAATAGTCGATGTATATTTTCGAGAAGGGAGTGGTAGGTATTTCGGAGATTAATTTTCCGACTTGACTGATTCTTGCTGGTTTGCTCAGCGCACAAATTTCGCATTCTTTCACGAACTTTTTTATTTCACTATTCATGTTTTCCCAGTGGTATTCCTTGCGAATACGATGTATCGTTTTCCTAATTCCCATATGAGCTCCAATTGTAGATGAATGGTAGTACTCCATTAACATGGGTTTGATTATTTCCGGGGCGATTATTCTTAGTAATTTTCCGTTTGCCTTCTTAAAACAAAGTACTCTTTTACTCAAGATATATTTGTCAGATTTATTTCCTTTTTCTATTTGTTCGATTATTTTACACAATTTCGGATCTTGTTGTTGGTGATATGCTATATCCTTAAATGCAAGGGGAAAATTAGTAATTAGTGTATTAACGATAGTGGTTTCAATATTGTCTTCTCCAGATCTTGTATTGGGTAGTTGGAACATGCGGGATAGAGTATCGGCCACTACATTTTGAGTTCCACGAATATGTTGCACTTTGAACTTGTAGCAATTTAATCTTAACACCCATCGTCCGATACGACCTAATTGCTTTGGGTGATTTAATAACCATGATAAAGCTTGATTATCGGTTTCTAGTAGAAATTCTTTGTGTTCCAAAAATGGTTTGAATTTATCAAAAGCAAATACTACGGCTAAACATTCCAGTTCATAGGCTGAGAACTTCCTTTCTTGCTCGGTCAGTGTTCGGGATGCATAACTGATCGGGAGTCTAGTATTATTTATTTCCTGGTATATTACGGCTCCTAATGCTACACTTGAACTATCGGTCTGTACGATAAATGGTTTACTGAAATCCGCTAACTGCAATACAGGTGGGGATATAATACTTTCTTTAAGTGTTTCAAACGCTTCTTGATGTTGAGTAGTCCACTCGAATTTCGTTCCTTTCTTTCTTAAGGCATTCAATGGGGCTGCTATATCTGCTAAGTGGGGTATATACTTATGAAAATAATTAATCATACCTAAAAATCTAGCTATACCTTTGACTTCTCTGGGAGGTAAAATTCTCGGATTGCGCGTGTACGTTCGGGATCGATGGTAACCTTACCTTCGGCTGATACTATGTGACCTAAAAATGAGAATTGTTTCACTGCGAAATTAACTTTACTAGGGTTTACGGTCAGTCCGGCTTTCTTTAACCGGGATAATACTTCACGCAAGTGATCAATATGTTGATCCATTGACTCACTATATATTACTATATCGTCGAGATAATGATATACAAATTTAAATTTAACATCATGGAAAATTTTTTCTAACAGTCGACTGCATACTGAACTTCCTTGTGATATACCGAATGGTACTCTCGTAAATTGATATAGATTAAATGGGACAGCAAAAGGAGTTAAATGTTTTGATTCCTCAGCTAGTGGAATTTGATGGAATGCTTGGTTAAGATCCATTATGGTGAAGATTTTCGCTTTTGTAAAATAGTGAAACGCACTGTGTATGTCTGGCAGTGGTATCGATTCAAATTCTATACTCTTATTTAGTTGTCTATAATCCACGACTAGTCTATGTTTGTCAGTTCCTTTTGGTACTAGGAATGCAGGCGATGAATATGGAGACGTTGGTGGTTCAATGACGTGCTGATCGAGGAGTTTGTTAATGTGGTTTCTCATGATTTCCATCTTGGGCGGAGATAGTTTGTATGGGTGGAGTCGTATTACTTTGTTGTCACTAAGATTTATTTTATATTCAATTAAATGAGTTAATCCTAACTTGGGGGTGAGTACAGCAGAAAAATCTTTTATTAACTTTTGGATTCTTAGTCTCTCATTTCCTTTACTCGATTCATTAGGCTCTGAATGAATATTTGCGGTTTCACTAACAGTGTCGTTACTTAATTCGGAGTCGAACTGATATTTTTGAGTACGATCAAATCTGAAAAAATATTGTTTTGCATATATATCAAGGATTAAAGCAGTTTTTCTTATAAAATCCGCGCCTAATATTAAGTTCTGTCCTAACTCTTCAGCTACTAGTAGGGGAATGTACCAAGTAAAATTCTGAATTTTTAATTTCACCGTAATACTGTGAGATATCTTTAGGTTTTGTTTATTTGCGGTGGTACACTTTACGTTCACCATTTGGCTACGTTTAATCAGTTTATGATTAGCTAATAAGGTGGCTAACTGTTTACTAATTATACTACGGGTAGATCCTGAATCAATTAAACCAAGGGTTTTCGTTGCTCCAAGGTCTATCTGTACATAGGGTAGTTGGCATATACTTGTTTTACATGCACCAATAGAGTTGCACTTCTCGATAAATTTTGTTAAATAAGGATCTCTGCGTTTATTTTTACTCATCTTTATTTGACGCTTAGTATTGTGGTTACCTTTCCTTCTGATGCTTCGGAAGACGTAGGATTTTCGGTCTTCCAGCTTCACATGTTTTTTGATTGGTCGGTTTTCTGTTTATAACGCTTTTGTTTACATAACTTGCTAATATGTCCGGCCTTTCCACAGTTATAACATCTTCTTTCCTCACTTACTTCGCTCGTAGGTTGTCGGGGTTTTGGTTTAGAGTATGAAACATGGGGATAGTTTTGGGTTTTATACGTACTTACGAATCGCTTATCGCGGTAGTTTCGGGTATCATTTCCAATAGGTCTAGTTTGGAATGAATTTCTTTGTTGACTATGGGACATAGAAACACTTCTATTCTGGTCAGAATACCAGACGTCGGACGAATGTATACAACATAGTTCTAGTTCCGTAAAAGTTGTAGGTGGCTTCACGAGTGCTAGTCGAGATCTCTCCTCGGGGGATAGTCTTACTATGATAGTGTCTACTAACTGTTGTTCGCTCCATTTAACTTGTAACAATAAAGCAGATTCTCTTACTTCAGAAATATAATGAGCTAGTCTCTCGTATGTACCTTGTGCACGAAGTACTAAATTTCGCTTCAATTCTTCGTAGATACCGGTGGGAATGAAATGTCTTATTAGTGTGGTATGAAGTTCTTCTACCGATTGATTATACCTTAGGGATTCTAACACTCTATCTTTTAATGGAGATCTACACTTAGGCAAAATAACTTGCAAAATCTGGTTATCTCTTAGTTGTTGCAGTTCCTTTAATTCTAAGATATGTTTGATAAAATTAAGGAGCTTTGTAATATTCAGCCCATCAGTGATTTGTATATTGGACAAAATACTTTCTACAGGGTGGGTTATTTTTCCATAGAGCTCGGGAGTTAAATTTATTTGGCTCATCATTCTAGGATTTTCCGCAGGTTGATTAGTCCGCGAATGAGAAGGTAATTCGTAGGTATGGGTCATATTTTCTAGTTCATTAGGGAGTGACGTAACGTTTACTGCTTGAATATTTACTTGACTACCACTTAACCGTTCCTTGAATGGATCTATATTGGATTCCTGCAGAATCTGAATTTTTGCAGTACCGTTTGGTTGTTCTTGTGTCGGCGATTGGGTAGGTGAAATATTTAATTTCGTCATTGCTTCTTCGATTTCGTCTAATCTAAACAATTCGGATCGTCTACGTAATTCGCGTATTATCTCAGGTAATTGTTTTAATGCTTCCTCGGCGAATTTTTTCACATCAGGAGGGATACCTTTATCACCGGGCCAGGTCAACAGATTGGTGATACGACGGTATAGATGCTCAATTCTTTGGGTGGTGCGTAATATTACTGCGGGGGATTTTTCATCACGCAGGGTTTGTGCGTACGAAGTTAGTTCTGTATACTTACGATAACACGTTTCTTTTTCGCTATTGAAATCTAAAACACTCAAACGACTTAATAATGAAGGTTTGTCCGGTTTATTTTCGCGTAACGTCTTGCGAAGTTCCGCGACAGTTACATTAGAGTAGGGGAGACCACGCCATAATGCTTCATATGTTAATTCGTCTTTCAACAAGAAATCGGGGTTAAATTGAGTCATTTTTTATAATAACCACTTTAAACACATGACGTATTACGAACGACAAATCTTATGTCACTTACTTTACTTCGTTTTCTCAATGTTTAAAAATAGATAACATTAATTCATTTAAACACATACACATATATCTTATTTCATATTAAGCTTTGGGATGTAATCTTATCTTAATTAATCAACATAACTTATTTCACAACAATTAAATTCTCAGTATTGACATATATAATTAATCAAAACAAAACGATAATACTATTTTAGTAGAGAGAAATTTCATATACGGAAAGTTCATTGATTTAACAAACAGCACAAAGAATCAGCTGTTTTGGGGTGTCGTCTAGTTACATAGGGTGGTAATTCAGGACAATGCAAAACAGGAAAGAGCTTGTCTAATATGGTTTTGTTTTCTTATGGGGAGGAGGGGTTATGAATGAGAGGGGTGTTTACAAAGGGGAGAGTTTACATTCCACAACACGTATTTAACATGAACCGACTGGTTTGGAATTGAATACTAACCAGCTATGACTTGCTTAATACGCCAAAGTCGCGATACCAATATTATTATTATATAATTAAAATTTTACTCATTTATTTTTTTTTTTTATTTCTGAGTGAATAAATTTATGTTTGTCCTAGTTATCGTTAACGAATTATAACTTACACCACAACAATTACATAATTATGTTGCAATTTTCTGTACGTGACACTCTGTAAACAATATTTTTTTTTACCAAGTAAATTACACAATTTTAAATTCAGCAGAGTGGCGCAATTTTGTGCCGCCCCTTGGCAAGACAACACAAAAATCGGGAACTAGTTTAATTCCTTACCAGTAAACTAAACCAGCTGCCGTTGTTAGTAAAACGCTTACTAACAAATTACAAAACAAGTATGATATAGGAAACTGACAAGGTTTGCATAAACTTATTCACTCACTAGGTATTAGCTAAAACATCTCTTTATTGCTATTGAAATATTAATCAAACATTATTCCTGATTTTAAAGAAAGTTATTTTTGTAAATAGTGCTTTTACTGCTTCAAAGATCTTAATTATATTATTCTTGTTATATCAAAATTTATTCATATAACTGTTAGTTTTAATACCACGGATCCGGGTCTCAATTTTCTCAAAATTATTAATTTATCAGTATATACATTACAGTTACTATTACTTCTTACAAAATTACAAAATATACAAATCTGATAATTTGTTCATTACATTGCGAAAGTTCTTTAAAGTTCTTTGTTACTTCTTATTAAGGGGAAATTTACAAAAGTTGTGGTTTGATATCACCTGAGGTTGTTGTTGTATTCTTGGGACATCTCCAGTTGTCTTCTACGGGTTGAGTACGTTGTTCTTGGTGTACCTACATCGGGTTGATTTTTAGTTTACTTGAAGCTCTCGAAGATAGGTTGTTTACTTGAAGTTCCACATGTTGTAATTTCACTTTTCTTCGTGCAGATTCTTGTAGTTCACATTTTCTTTATTTTAATTACAGTTATAGTTCTCACTTTGCAGTACTACAGTCTAGTAGTTAACTATGTTACACTTACATCTGATTTTGTTTTTAAGAGATGTGTTGGCTACCTTTTTCTATTTTATTTATATATTTTCTCACAAACTCTAGACACTACATTATTCACAATAACAAGATTTCACGCTGGATATGCTTCTAGAGAACATACACATACGTATATGTGTACAACACCAAAACTCACGTCTACTCATTGCGACGTTCTACGGCCGAATGCGCGTACGGTTTAGGGGAGAAGGCTCAGTCAGCTAGTGCGTATTTACGCACTAAGAAAATAGTTCGTACTTTTCCTATTATTATTTATTCATTAATTAGAAGATAAATACTTTATGTTTATTTTATTATGACTTAGGGATTTCTTTATTTCTCTAGTCGCATTTTTAATTATTTAAGTAATTATTATTATTATTTACTACTTAATACTTTTCTTGGCGTGTTGGTACTGGAAGGTTTCAAGTTGATTCAGGAATCTGGGTATAGGTAAGGGTGTATGATACTCTTACTTATTAAAATAAAAAAATTTTAATCTGTGCGATTTTTTGATACATTTAAAATCGTCACATCATTAAAAGGACCCGCGGCAGAACTACTACAGAAAGTGCCACCTGACAGCCAAAACACATATGCCGAATTGATAAAAGCTCTGGAATTACGGTATGGTGATAAACATTTGCGAGATGTGTACTGCACCCAGATGAGAGCAAGGCGACAACATGCCGGGGAGAGCCTTCAAGAGTTTGAAGCAAGTATCGACAGATTGATTAGATTGGCCTATCCTGAAGCACCAGAAGACTTCCGAATAAGGTTTGCGGTGCAGACATTTATTGATGGCATCGGAGATTGTGAACTTCAGCAAGTGTTACGAATGGCAAGACACCGAAATAGCTCAGAAGCTCTTGTTCACGCCCTAGAGTTTGAAGCTGCCAAGTCAGCGTCCAGCTACATTAATGGGTTTGTGCCATCACATTGCAGTGAGAAGATCCCTGTATCACATTGCCGTTACTATGGGTGCAGAAAAACAATGTTGTCGGACAAACAATTCAAAAGTTCAAGAGAGTCGCAATGATTTGAAAAGGACCGAAGACCGAAATGTTACAACTGTGGAAAACGTGATCATCTACAGGTAGACTGTTGGGAGAAGAAGATGTCGAGAGAAGAGAGTGATCGCACCAATTGGAGAAGTAAAGCCCCCAGAACAGCACACAATTTCCACGCTACATAAGACCAGTGGAAACTTGATTGTTAATGGATTTGCGGAATGTCAACATCATTTACAGTTGACACGGGCGCAACAGTGTCCATTGTGTTCCCTGACTTGGTCAGCAACCGCCAGTCTCTAATTAGCTCTTGTACAATACAGACTGTGACTGGAAGCCCCGTCAAGGTGCTAGTAAAAGTAGACGTACGTGTACGTCTGGGTCTTCTCGAGTTTAGCCACCAAATGCTCGTTGCAGACATTGTCGAAGAAGTGATTCTTGGCACGGACATTATGAATGCCTACGGATTCGTTGTGGACTTAAGAGAGAATGTCCTGAAGGTTGGCCATAAAGCTTTGCATGGCTAAAATGACAGGGTCTATCAACCATTCGATTAAGCGAGTGGCATTAGTCGAAGAAAAAGAGTCAACAGGTCTGGTCAAGAGGAACCCTTCCTATTGCAAGCGGAAATGGAGGAAGAACTAGCAGAGGAAATAAAAATAAGTGTAACGACAAAAGAAGTGATTGGAAAGCCAACTATGGGTGTCGAGACAAAACTCTTGCTTGTTACTGAGCTGATAGAAGCGCCCGAGGGTACATGACGCAACGGGACTGATTCCAGCAAAACTAGTGGTTGAGCGGAAGACTCGCATTCCTGGGAACGTGATGTTCGTATCACACGAGACTGAGTTCGAAGAAGGGAAGAATTATCTTTCGCAACGACGTCCACCTAGATCGCCTGGTCGAGTATTACTTCAGAGACGGTTTGCCAGTTCGGGACGAACAGACTTAAGTAGGGGGAAGTGTTACGACATCACAGAACAATCTACGTGTTTGTCGAACGTGCCAGAAGAATCTCGATGCAACGCGTGTGGCGTACATGTTTGTCGACGAATTTTCGAGAGGTTTCTCGAAGGCGCCAGCCGCGCGGACTGTCTCAAGGCCACAGTTAATTACGTAATTTACACGAGCGCTAAGACGCAATTAGGAACATTCTGGTATATGATCGCAGGTATAAATACATGGCGGCAGCGGCCTTAAGTTTCAGTAGGCCTATTAGTGCGATATATTGACAGCGCGGTTCGAGAGTTATTGTCGGGCAAAATTACTGTGCGCGTTCAAGTGGTTATTAGTTAAGTGTTGTGTTTTATAATAGGACGGTAATTATAATACAATTGTGTTTAATTTTAGAGGACATTTTATTGCGTGTGAACAATTTTATTTGATTTGTTGTAGAGACTGTGTTGTTAATTACGAACTGTTAACTGTGGAAATTAAAGCTGGTAATTAGTGACTTAATTGGTTTCTGTACTCATTTTATTTCCACTGTACCTATCGAGTAGACCGTCGTAACAATATTATAAGAACCAGAAGTGTAAATACCTTTTAACTCAGTAGCTAGTCAAATAGCACCTTTTGCCACATGTGTGAACATTCATTAACCTATGGGCTATTCAGTTAGCTGTGAAACTGTGTTGTGTTAATACATGTTTTTCTGTGATTTGCATATTCATAATGTGTGCATGACAAGATAAGTGAATTGCTTTTAAATTTTGCGTAAAACATGAAATTTGTCTGCAGACACTATCAGAAGGTCTAAGAATGCTTACAGAGAGAAGTCAAGGAGTGAATGAATGACACACATGGATAAAATTGTGGTATAAATGCTTTAAAGATGGTTGGGAATCTATTGAACGTGATCCACATTCTGGAAGGCCTCTAACAAGCAGAACACCTGAAACTGTTAAAGATGTGTGATGAGGCACACCCGGCATTTTTTTGGGCAGGGGGTTTGAAAACTTAGGAACTTAGGTCTTTCGTTTTCCTCGTTCTTTTCTCAGTCAGGCCATTTTTCTGGAGGAACAATGATGTACAACTTATAGGAAGAACATTGGCACAACAAAGTCAGAACATTGTGAAGGCCCTATTTACAGTGTTTTTTGATTGTGAAGATTTGTCCATCATGAGCTTGCTCCTTCAGACCAGACAATTAGACAATTAATAAGAATTATTACATCACAGTTCATGCCACCTGAGAGATAGAGTATGAAGAAAATGGCTGCAGCTGTGGGCAAACGATGACTGACTGCTGCTTCATTATGAGAATGTGGCAGCTCATTTTGTAATAGAACGTGTTTATTGTGTTTAAGTATTGTATTGGTGTTGTGTTACAAAATATTTCAATATGTGTGTTCTTGAAAGAAATTAAAATTGTTTGTTTAAAAAAAATTTATAATTAAAAAAAAAATTTTTTATTGATTAATTAATTAGAAACAATTAATTAATTGAGTTTCGTGAAGTTCCGAAACGTTTCTCACTTGTTTAAAAAATTTGATTAGCTTTTCTGTATTTTTGAAGAAACTCCAACCACTTATAGGATTGTCTCCAGTTACAATCGATCTTTGTTTACTTTCAGTTTTGGAGGTTATCTTCCTTCAAGGTGGTGAAATTCTTGTAGTAGATGTTATTTAAATTATAGTATGTTTAAATTGCTATGTTTAGAAAAGAAAGAACTGTTTTAAGATGAAAAGTATAAATTATTTTATTAACAGTTGTTTATAAAGACTCTTGTCAATTTTAAAATCGACTCTCAGGGTATCGATATGTTTACAAGTTTTTATATAAAGCACAGTAAGGTTCTTTTAACAGCTATTTATTGGAAAAGTCAGAGAAATCGGGCAAAGATTAAAAAAGTATAACGTTACAAAATAATTCTTAATACTAAAAGTACATTTATTCAATGAAAAGAGTAAAATAAATAAATATGTTGCGAACCGTGTCGCCGACAAACTAGATGGCCGTGTTCCGTTGAGCGGTGAGAAATCTGTAATGGCCGCCGTCGAAGTTGTCAATCGTCCCTTCGTAGTTTTGGCGTTCCAATAAAGATATTTTCTTGCCGAATTCACGTCCTGGTGTCTGCAAATCTTCCTTCTGATGTTGGTGTAGTGTCTCTGGTTAAGTTTCTGTGTTATATTTTGAAAAGTGGTGTATTCATAAGTCAGTTCACTTTTGTCGATCAGGCACTATTGATGGTTATGTTATATACTGTTTTATGGTGTTTAAAATGTTATTTAACTGTAGTTTCGTGCTATACAATGTTAGTTAGTCTTTTGTAAGTGTTTATGTCACTGTGTCGAGGTTCTAAAATGTTTTTTGTCGTCACTCGCGATTTTCAAATTCGGATCGTACTATTCATCGCCATTACGGTACTCGAAACTAGGTTAACACGTTTTTAAATGCTCGTCAAGTGTACAGTACAACGTTCAATAATTAACTCCTTACTTCCTTCACTTTCGACTAAAACCTTAGCCAAAGCAATATTATTCCTTTCATTGTTCGAATTTTATTTAGCATCCTGTGCATGTATTAAAGTTACATTATATAACTGCTTAAACTTTGGTTATTATTCAAATTTATTAGCTAGTTGTTACTTAATTTTATCCTTCAGTTCATTCGGCATATTTTGATATCGAATAATGCCGTTTTATTAAGTTTTTTTTATCTAAAATCGGTAATTTTACCTTCATTTTGTATCTTGTAAATTTTCAAAATCAGCTTCCTGTCATTATGCAAATTCTGCCATTTTCAAGTTATATTTATGATTATTTAATCTCATATTGTAATAAAAGGTTTATATTCCCTTAATATCTTGCAATTATATGAATTGGTTAAGTTTTAAAATATTATGTTGGAATATATGACTTCCCTCTCAAAATTTTTGAGTTCTGTCATTTCCATTTTTATTAATAATCCTGGCTATAATTTTATACAATCTTTCTAAGTTATATTTCTAATTATATGGCTTCATTTCTTGTTTACCTTATCTAAATCCCTTCAGTTTAAATGTATTTAAGTACTTAGTTTCTCAGTTTTTATGAGGTTTAGTTTTCATCATTTTGCCTAGATTCCTAACAATTTTTCCATACAAATTTTTATATAAACAATACATATTTAGTTATACCCTCTCTGACTTTTTAACATTGCAATATAAATTAAACATTTTTTTCTATTAAACATAATAACAATTAGTATCTGTTTCAACACTATTAACAGATAAGAAATAATTTTAAATAATGGTTGTCTTCAAACTAATTAGACATTTTTTTATAATCAAAGCTTAATACTAAACAGAAATATTATTTACAAAGAATGTTTTTTCTCCCTGCTAACATCTTATTTAATTATTACCATTTATACAAGTAATAAATATTTTTACAATTAGGATGTTAGTGGTTCTATACTTATTAAATGTTCTTATTAATAATACATTTTTAAAATTCTTATTCTATATAAACAAAACCTTATTTCTATATTCTTATATGCTATTTCTTATACTATTTTTAATTAATCAGTTTTTAACTGTTTTTAATATGGTTTAGGGTAATTGTACCCTGTCACTTTGTGTTTTAATCCTGTGTCTGCTTCTGTTTTCACTCATCATTTACATAAAATGTCATTTCAAACAGATTTACAGCTCTATATTAACATATGTATTCTATTCACTCTGTACAAATCATAAGTCATTCAAAAGTTGTATTTTTCATTATCTACAAAGTTTGTGGATGCCAAGGTTGAAACATAAGGTTTATTTTTTACAATACACAAACTAGCACTGGTTCACTTTACACTCCTTGATGCTATTTCTAAATGGTTGTTTAGTCTTATTAACATCAAGAGATCTGTTTGTGGGTTACAATGAAGATTTGTTCTTTGGGTATTATATTATTGTTTCACCTTGGTCCACTGGCAACTCTTACTCTATACACTTTTATTCTTATTTCTATTGTACATATGGTTTTTGTTCATGAATACTTCGTTATACTTTTTATTATTATGGTTTTTATTTATTTTGGGATATGGGTATATGGGTGTTTTTTATAAGAGCATTCCTTCTTCTTCTGGATGCTGTTTTCTTCTTGTTTCTTCAATGATGTCTTCTTTTCTTCTGGCTTCTTTGAATGGTATGTTCTTCATCTTCTTCTGGATGTCATCGGGTTTCTTGGGGTTACTTCTTTATCTACTCTTCTGGTTTCTTTAAATTTATCACCTTTTATGGTGGATCTTGCCTTGTTCTGGGTTTCTTTTTTTTATTTATTCTTTACCTTCGTTGTGGGTTTAGTAACGTTCTGGGTTGCTTCCTTATCTTCTCCTTACCTTCCTCGGTTATATTTTTCCACCTTGGGTTATTACACTGGTTTTGATGATTCATCACTAGTAACATTGCTTTTATTTGAACTTAAACTTTTGATATCAATGATTGATCTGCACGGTTGCTCTGAATTAATTCTTTATATTATAATGCGTTCTTCGGATTTAATGTTATTATATTATATTATTTTCATGATCAATGCCATTCATTTTTATGCGTTTATCTGTCACGCTACAATTTTCATATCTTTTACAAAGTTTTTTCACAGAACATTGCATCACAGAGATATTGCAGCCCCTCTAGAGCCCATAATTGGCTCCCTGTGACTTTGGCTTTTATCAAAGCTAAAACTAAAAAAGAACTAGATTTCAGATCATAGATAAAATGAAGGAAAATGTGACACCCCAGTTGATGGCAATTCCAAAAAATGATTTTGCAGATTGTTTTGAAAAATATAAGAGATACCGGTATAAGATTGTGAGGTCTAGAGAGGACTACTTTGAAGAGGATAGATGTGAAATTGTATTATGTACATTATTTTTTTAGTAATAAATAGTTGGATACTTTTTGACATACCTCATTAGTAGCTTCACTATAGCTTTCATCTGTGCCTATTTAGCCTGTGTAAGCCCTATCTGAACACACAAGCAGACATACTGGTAATATTCAGTATCTAATTATTATTCATAATAAAGACCTACATATTCAAAATAGTCTAAACATTAAGTCTAATAAAAGGAATTGATTAATTAATTTCTAGTTATTTTCACAAAATAATTTTAAAGTAAATAAGTAAGTGCAAATAAAGAATAAAAATAATATATTTCTAACTGCGATCTCTTTTGAGATATCTGTATTACAATATTACAGTTCCAAAAATACTTCAATTTTCAGAATGTGATGAATATGCAGAAGCAGTTTATGTGGAGAACTCTGTATCATTCTTTGGCAGTCAGAAAGAAAATACCTGTGCAGCAGTTGCAGAAGCACTTATTGTAAATGGAAATAATACAGAACCAAGAGAATATCCACACATGGTGAGCTCTTTATAAAAATATTGTTTATGTTGGTTTAAAGTAATTGTTAAGTTCTTTATGTCTGTGCATAAATAATTGTATATTTGTTTACAAGAGTGGTCCAAGAAGTTCTCAGCCATGGCATTGCTAGTCAAGACCAAGAGTTGTGCTGAACATAAAAGGTTGAAGGCAATACTTTGTGTTCAAGTGTCACTAAGTACATTGCCTTTAAATATGTAATACATCTATTATAAGTAAATATCAAGCGATTCTGTCAAATATTTTTCTTCACCAGTTTTTAAACTAGACACATGTTTTTGTTTAAATGAAAAAATTTATCATGTTTTTTTTTTTTTTTTGTAGAATACTCACCAATAGACAGTTATCCCAAGTTGGTAAAAGTTTATTGGGCCTCTGCTAATTTATATTCAGCAGCCAAAAAATGTGGTGGTAAATTTATATACATCACCTTTGAAGATGGTTCAAATTCAGTATGTTTAAAAAGTTCAGCCTCAGAAATTGCACAACGGATAATTGATGAGAAAAAGGCTATGAAACAGTGGAAGTTATAGGTATCTCAAAATAAATCTCATTTGCTAGCATGTGATCAAAAACATTTGTTGCCATGAACCAAGGAAAGAAAAAAGTTCAATCAGCCAGTAAGATTATGGCATAAGTATTTTTGGAAGACTCTTAGCCACCTTTAATATTTTTGTTTGCCTATGAAGTTTGTGTCAAAAGGGGTATGAGAAATCTGCTGATGACTTCAGTTACACCAGCTTATACAATAGATGGTGTAATTCTTATTATCAAGCAAAGAGACAGGACTTTGTCAAATATTGTTAACTGAAAGAAATTGCGTTTTGTGTGAAGTGTTTTTCTATAAAAAATTTAATATGCTCTGACGATAATCTAAAACCAGTAAAGGGTAAATTAAAACATTATGCAAATAAATTTTATTAATGGAATTCAAATTTAAGTATTTATTTGTGGTTTTTTTTTAATCTATATAATTTCAATAACCATAAATTCACAGAGTCAAATACAGTTTGTAACCGTATTAACAACTGTTGTTGTAATAAAATTGAAACAGTTTAACAGTTTAGTAATTCAAGATTCTTTGTCCAAGAAGATATTTTATTGGAGTATGTGTTTACTTTATTCATATGTTTCAGGGTCTAATTGGTTATGGTGAGAAAAACTCTATACAGTATTTGTGTGGAGGCAGCTTGATTAGTGAGAGATATGTTTTGAGTGCAGCACATTGCACAGATTCTGGAAGAAAGTAAAAACTTTTTGATATTCTCATAGTAATTAACAGATATACTTGTACCAATGTCTGAAATAGTATTGGTGCATAACCATTTATAACCATTTAGACAGTATTTTTTAAATCTTTTCTTCACTCTTCATTGTTGTTGTTGTTTTATTATTATTATTATTAGTAGTAGTAGTGGTAGTAGCATGTCAGTGCTTTAATATGTGAACATTTGTACATGGTAGTTAAACTATCAATGGATACAATAATAATAATAATAGCATTATATATAATGGCGCTGTGTACATACTATAAAAGTTTGTTTATTGTACTAATAATATAATGAATACTAACAGTATTCAATATTAATTATTAATATATACAACTGAAGATAATATTGCAAATATTGACCCTTAACTAACAGAAACAGCTACCAGACTAGTCTACAAGGAACAGCAGACAGATCTGAAAGCAGATAGCAGATTGGTCTGAAAGGAGTTAAAACACACAAAACATTTAATTTAAAATATTAAATAATAAATATATAAATATACAATTTGAATGTACAAGAATAGGATAATTTTGTTTACACATAATAAAGAAAGTCAGTGATGTACTTCCTCATCTAGTAAAAATGTACTATCAGAAATGAAGATATACTATATATGAGGTCCTCAGAAATATATATGTACTTGAATCGTCTGAAAGTTAAACCACTGTTCAGTATATACAACAGTATCTTTACTTTTTGTACTATACCTACTGTAGGTGTAAATGCAAATTAATAGAATCAGTTCTATAACCACAGTGTATTGTACTGAAATTACATATTATTGACCACTATTGCTATCATTGTTACTTAAAAAAAAACACATAATACACTAACCTGAAAAAAGTAATAATTTGGTATATTAACAAAGCTTATAAACAGTGTTGTGGAATAGCTTAGTGTTCAGTATTGTGTGTGTGTGTGTGTGTTATAAAATAAACATTTTCATACTATTCTTCCTTTACAAGTATGTTAGAGTTAGGGCAGCAGAGTAAAAATTTCATCAGTTCCAATGCTCTCTGTAGTAGCAGGAGTCATCGACAGATATATATGCAATTGATTATATATACACATTTACTCATCCCTCTGTCAGTTTGAATGTCCAAAGCTATAGTTTGAAACTTAAATAAAGGGAATCAAGCAAAATATACAAATGTTGAATGTCTGAATGTAGAGGACTTCTTTTACTGTTTTGCTAATAGTTATCAGCTGGTCTCTGAATTATAATTTATTCTTGGATTTTGTTGTCCATGATATGTCCGTTGATTAATTAAATATAAGTATATCACTACCAACTTGAAACACAAAGTTTTTTATTGGTAAAAACGTAAAAGTTTTACCTTATAGCCTGAACCAGTTTTCGCTTATAAGCTTCGTCTTACATTTTTACCAATAAAAAACTTTGTGTTCCGCAGGCCCAGATTTAGGTGTCCTGCCACCCCTAGGCACTATTGTTAGCCCCCCCCACTTCTAACTTCTATATATTCAATTCTCATTGACTGCTGAAAAAAAGTTGCTGAAAATAATCATTTCAACTACCTCAATTGCAAATATCTCATTTGATCTTAAATCTAAAAGGGAAATGTGATGGATTTGTGAAACAGACTACATTTTTTAAACTTTTATTAATATTTATTTACGTGTACACTTTAGTAACACATAGATTAGTTTTATAACAAGTAATATACGTAGGCCTACTTTATTTTTATAGGTTTATTTATAGACCTACATGGTCTTTTAAATTATAGACTTTGGTTTTATCATCAAACGTAGTAAAATCAATGAAAGTAATGTAAATTGGATAAATGGAACAAATAATTTAAAAGTGATTGAATAAGACCCCAAATTACACAAATGCTTGATTTTACATTGGCTTTCGTCTTGCTTTGATAAGTGAAAATTCTTCAATAAGGCCTTGAAAGTTAATTTGTTCACTGTTTAAAAGTTCTGCCTCAACATGCAAGATTGAGAATGAGTTGAGTTCTTCCTCATTCATTGTAGATCTAACAAATGATTTAATTCTTTTTAAAACAGAAAACGTACATTCTGCTGAACAGTTAGAGACAGCTGTACACTAATGCATACGAAGAGCTATTGCAATATTTGGAAATGTTGATTGAAGTTGCTCTTGTTGCATGAATAACATCATATGCAATGGGGTGTTCTTAATATCAGCATTTTTTATTAGTCCAGCAAAATGGACACATTCATTAGCAAATGACTCTTGAAAATCATTTTTGTTCAAAGATCGAAGTTTATTACCACATTCAATAACAGTTGCAGATGGCGTGGTAGACAGTTCTTTAAAAACTATAAAATTTTCTGCTATTGAATCACAGGAATTTTTCCTTCTATGCAACTCAGATTTTAATTGGTCGAGTACTGTATAAAACAAGTCCACCTTAAACTTTTCTCTCCCATGAAGAATAACATCAGACTCATTGTTCTCGTCAGCCTGATGTTTTCTTTTTCTTTGGTGTTTGTTACATGACTCATACTCATAGTCCATCTCACAACGTTTCTTTCCTTGTTTTTCATATTCATCAAACACAGGGAAGCAATAAACGTGATTAAAGACTCATACAGTATTACTACTTTTTCATGTGAAGTATCAATTTTTGGAGAGCTTGACTCACTTTCTCAAATCTGTCCAAAATGTCACACCACAGTTCCATCATCAATGTTGTTTCAAGTCTGTTCAAAGACTTCAATAATCCCAATGCTTCACTCCTTACTAACGGTTTCTCATTAGTATCATCTTCATAATGCTCCAGAGCCAGTATCACACTTTCTAAATTCCCACACAGGCTCTTACAGGCCTCTTCTCTAGCGCTCCAACGGGTATCATAAAACTCTTGAGTGTTTTACTTTTAGGTTAACTAAAACTTAGTAAAGTTTCCCACCTCTTGGTAGATGCAGTGAAAAAGTTATACACATTTTGAGTTAAGCTAAAAAATGCACATGCTTCCGGACAACAACTTGTAGCACAAGTGCCTACTAGATTAAGAGAGTGTGCTGAACAAGGTATGAAAAGTGCTTTCAGATTTTCACCCTTGATGCGTGCATGCAAGACACTATATACTTCTGACATATTGCTGGCATTATCCTATGATTGTCCTCTACAGTCAGCAATATCAATAGAGTTTTGACTCAAACAGTCATAACAGCCACAGCATTAGCTAAATTCTCTGATTTATGCCCAGGATGAGGCAAAAATAAAAGAAAACGTTCAACGGGATTGCCATTTTCTTCTACATATTATAATACGACTCTTGTACCCGTAGTATCTTAATGGTATAATGATTTGCCTGTGTTATTCCTTGTATATGTTAATTTGTAATAAATAGTTGTAAATAGTGTATCAGCTGATCGTGGAATATTTATGTTGTGTGTTTACGAATGTGATTTAAATATATAAGTAAAAGAATTTTGAATTATTCTGCCTTGGTTTCTGAATCAGAATTATAATGATTCCAATACAGTAGTTAGAACTCCAAAATCAATTCAAAACATAGCGGTCGAGTCATCCCAAAATTTTCAAGTCACCTTCGATATTAGGCTTTAACCTATTATTTGAGGTTAATCTTGTTTTTGCAGTTTGCGTACTTCCAATGACTCCCCGAATTCTTATCCTTGTTAATTATAAAATAAATGCTGATAATATATTACGTTCCTGAAATAATAACGCATGGATATGATTTAATAACATAATGGTTTAATCTCTGTAATATAAATTCAAATTATTGGAAAATTCCATTCGATACATACGGTTGTCACAATCGATATTTATCTCAGGATTTAATAATTAAATAATTTTAATATATTTCATGGGAATTCTTGTGGCTGCTACGAAAAGTTCCTTTACATGATAATTAATAATAGAGAGTACCTTTACAAACAATATATTACTTATAATCTAAAAAATTACAAAAATTATATATTAAGTAACATACAAGGTTTGACGATATTCAATATGCTTCGTAAAAGCATGTAGGTTAGAGCGATGTCAACATCATGGCTACTATATTGTCCGTGTCAGAGAATAATGAAGTTTATTTTTGTGTACAATAAATGTTTTCCTTGTAATCACTGTTCGTTTAGATATTGAATTTGTTTTCACTTTAAAATGTTTACTAGTGGTTAGTGTTAGTGTAAATTGTTATATTGTCTAGTGGTTGTTCCTTGTTGGATAAAAATATTGTCAAATTATACTTTACACATCTAGACGATATTGCTGAACGTTTTCTGGTTTATTTTGGATAATTTCTTGCTTGTGTGTGTTACTTGTTCATGAAAATTGTAGTGGAGGGATTATTATCTTCGATGATGGTCATTCAGATCTTCTTTCACAAATGGGTTATCTATTTTTATATATATATCTTTTTATTACATCTAGACACGCACTATTCAACTGTTTTTCATCATAATTAACAATTAAGTGTTATTTCTTCTTTTTTAGTCACCGAACTCATACAAACTTCTTAAATTTTGATTGGCCATTTGTGTACAGGTTAAGTGTTATAGGATCAACACCCATTAATTACTTTACATTTTTCTAAATAACCTTTAATAGATAATTTTATTATTATACTCTAATGATACATGCAATGTTTACATGATGATTAATTATATAATTATAAACAATTTGATACTAAACATGCCTCAGTTTATAACTGTAAAACCTTATTAATTTGAATTTCTATGATATGTGGTGGAACAATTTGTTATGGTTGATTTTAATTTCTACTTTGACTGCCTGAGATAAATATATTGATATAAATTAACTGGTGACATAAATTCTTATAACATACAACAAAACTCTTAATAATAATAATAATTGTTTTTGACAACTTTAATTATTTCATACTTTTAAACTATTGTCTGTATGATAATACTAAAACACTTTTTATAAATAATAAATAGCACACTGTTTAACGGTAGTCTGTCACTATTTATATTATATCACTCATCACTGTAAAGGTTTGTGTCCCCTTTTCTATCCTTATTATAGGACTATATGATTTTAATTAATACAATTTTTATTTCGTGATTAGGTACTCTTTATTGGGTTTGGTTGTTATTCAGGGTAAGTTGATTATTTAGGCTTACTAGGTTTATTTATTTAATTTTTGTCTGTTTACTGCCCTATTCTACTGGGTTATTTCTGGGTTTCTTGATAATATTAAATAAGTCAAACCAACTAGGTTTCCTTTAATTTGCTTTCAATTATTATTTCTTGTTTCCTCTCTGGATCGGATTCCACTATTATTTACTATTCTTTTGTAACATTTTGTTTCGTTACAAATTGCCTCCCTTCAGAAGTAATTATTTCTGAACACTTCGTTAGGTGTGAGGACATAATTACTTATGTTATTTTTTCCTTTTCTTCCTCGTGATATTTTTTCATGGATTGTTGATTATAATCTTCTGAATTGCTACTATTGGGCTAGTATATGGTGATTGGCTATGCTCAATTATATCATTTAACAACATTTTATTAATTTCAGCTCTAACCGCCTCCTTCAATGAATATGGTATAGGATAGGATTTTCTGTTTAATTCTGCTGGTTCTTTAAATTGTATTCTACACTGATAGTTTTTTACTTTTCCTGGTTTTTCTGAAAATACATGTTTATACTTCTTATATATCATAATGAGATCTTCTACTTGTTTTACTGTCAAATTATTTGTGCCTTGGTGTCTAAACTCTCTTATCTCCTGTAATTTACTGTTCCACAGGTCTTCATTTGTCATATTATAGATTATTTTTCTGCATTGGGTGTCATTCTTTAAAAAATTTAATTCCCTAACTTGGTGATGGGTATGGTTCAGAGGGGCACCATCACTTCCTATTAACTCTGCCGTCCACATAACACCTTCTGAGTTCAAGGACACCTTCTCCTTGCTCAAATCAATAATGGCTGAATATTTCCTCAGCATATCGCATCCGATTAATAATTCGAACGGTAGGCCGATTGCGACCAAACATATAATATTAATTGTAACACCTTTGCTTTCTATTTCCAATGACACTTGTTTTCTCACTGTTTTATTTTGATGCCCAGTGGCACCTATTAAAATAACATTATCGACAGGTAAGGTAGGTATTATATTTTTACTTTGTTTCTGTATTCTCTGCAATTCAGCATCGTTAATAAGTGATACATTTGCACCAGTATCTATCATTACTTGTGTAGGAATTCCTTCAATTTGAGCGGTTATGTATAAAATTTCATTATGCTGAATAGTAATTATGTTATAGTTATAGTAATTATGCTGCTAATAGTAAGATTTTGACTATCCGTCCTTAAACTTTGGTTATTGTTATACTTCAAAATTCTTTTATTTTCCATAATTAGTTTTTCATAATTAGTTGGTAGTAATTTGTTATTACTATGTTTTTGAATTTGGTGGTTTTTGTACTTCAAAATTCTTTTATTTTCCATAATTAGTTTTTCATAATTAGTTGGTAGTAATTTGTTATTACTATGTTTTTCAATTTGGTGGTTTTTGAACTTCAAAATTCTTTTATTTTCCATAATTAGTTTTTCATAATTAGTTGGTAGTAATTTGTTATTACTATGTTTTTGAATTTGTTGGTCTTTGTACCCAGTAGTTAGTAGCAATAAGGGGTCGCGAGGGTTTATTACTGCCTCACTCCATTTAAATTAAGGCTATCATGATTATTTTCCGGGCATGACTGTTGATTTGCCTGGAATGGTGTGCTGGTTCCTGGTTGTTCAACCTCTCGGTTGTCTAATTGTTCACTTCCCCTTGATTCTTGGAAGTTCTCCTGGCTTCTACTTCTTACTCGGTTATAATGGTGATTCATCCCTCTGGGATTTCCTCTTTGATCATAACTGTTATTAAAACTGTTCCTCCGAGGTTGATGGTATCTCCAGTAATCCCCTTCTTCTGCACTAATATAATTTATTCTTGGTCTGTACGGACGATTATTATTATAATTACCCTGGTTATTATTATTGGTATTAACTCCTGAGTTATTTCTAAAATTATTATAATTTTGGTTTGTTCGGTAGTTATTATAGTTATTATTATTAATTCTATTACCCGGATGGTAATTTTGATTGGGCCTGTTGTTACTATTATTGCTAATTGGATTTCGATTGAAATTTGCTTGTTGGTTATTATTTGGAGTAAAATTTTGGTTGGAACTATGATCGTTGCCATTAAAGTTATAACTATTCCGGTTATTCATGTTATTATAGTAATTAGGATTCATACCATGGTTATTATTTCTTGAACTGCACTGATCAGTTCATTGTCTGCTTCTTTTGTAGTAACCCTCGTGTTCATAATTTTCTAATAAGTCAGCCATTGCGTGGACCGTTTTAATCTGGCTTCCCAGGCGTGCTCTGGCAATTCCTGTGTCATAATGGTATGCCATTTTAGTTACTAGGGATTCTTCTGGTATTCTTGGCTCTAGGTGTCTCGCCAAACACACCTTTCCCCAGAAGTAAGTAGTTGGAGATGTACCTCTATTTCCATCATATCTTCCCTGACAAATGTTGTCCCTTACAATATTTTGTATAGCTTCGGACCAATATTTTTCTTTAAACAGTTTTTTAAATTGAGCGTAGTCCACTATCTCATTCCTGGTTGCTGTCCACCAGTTGTCCGTAATCTCCCTAAAATGCTCATCCAACATCTCTCTAATCGAGCTCCAGATAGTTATTCGATGTTTATTAAAATGTTCCTCGATTCTGGCCAGGAATTCCATGGGGTTTCTACGATAATTTTTGAAATTAATCCCTTCTCTGGTTTCATTTGTGGAAACATGAGTAATATTATTTGGTCTGGTTCTAATTAACTCAATTTCTTCTTGATTTTGGCGTACTTGACCAGTTAAATTGTTCACCGTAGTGTTAATATTGTCACACCTTTCTCCGGTTTGTTTCTGTAAATTCACTAAATTTTCTTGTTCCTTTTGTATTCCTTCTATTTGAATACGACTATTTTCTTGGACCTGGTCTACTCTGGTATTTATCACTGCTTTATTTTGTATAATGGTTTCGTTAACTTTTCTCAATCTGTCATTAGTGTCAGCTATTTCTAGCTTCCTTTCCTCATCGATTTGGTCCATCTTCTGGTTAATTTTATCATTGACCTGTTCAATCCTCCCATTAATTCTTCTTAAATTCTCTTCATTGATTTGCCTGAATTCTTCCTTCATTTGGTTATTATTGTCACTTATAGTTTGCCTTAAAGTTTCATTAGTACATTCCTTAATACTATCAATTTTATCATTTATCCGTTTTAAACTCTCATTAGTAGTTTCGTTTTGTTTCCTAAAATTTTTGTTAGTTTCTTCTTTGTTTTGGTCAAATCTCTCCTCCATCTGTTTTATTAAATTTTCACTCATTTTCTCATTTTGTATCCTTGAGTTCTCGTTAATCTCTTCCTTCATACCGTCTATTTTCTCGTTTGTTTGTCTGTTATCCTCCTTGATACTATCAATTTTCTCATTCGTTTGTCTGTTATCTTCCTTGATACTATAAATTTTTTCATTCGTTTGTCTGTTATCTTCCTTGATACTATCAATTTTTTCATTTGTTTGTCTGTGATCTTCCTGGATGCTCTTCAAATCTTCCTTCATTTCTTCCTTCTGCTTCTTAAAATTGTCATTCGTTTCTTCCTTATTTCTGTCCATTTTCTCATTCATACTATTCATTAACTCCATTAATTTTATAAGATTCGGGTCTCCTCTATCTTCCTTTCTTGCTACCGTCTCCACATCCTCCACCGATGTTACTTCTTTCTCTTCCATCCTGACTTCTTTCTCTGCCTCCTTTGTCCGTCTCAGTGACGACGCCCTTTTATGCATCTTTATTATTTTTTGGAACTTATAGCAGTCGCCAGCTAAAAATTAGGAAATTAATTTGCTTGTTTCAATTTCTTCACCTAATATTCCCTAATTTCAGCCTCACTAGTTGGTGCGCCAATTTATAATACGACTCTTGTACCCGTAGTATCTTAATGGTATAATGATTTGCCCGTGTTATTCCTTGTATATGTTAATTTGTAATAAATAGTTGTAAATAGTGTATCAGCTGATCGTGGAATATTTATGTTGTGTGTTTACGAATGTGATTTAAATATATAAGTAAAAGAATTGAATTATTCTGCCTTGGTTTCTGAATCAGAATTATAATGATTCCAATTCAGTAGTTAGAACTCCAAAATCAATTCAAAAAATAGCAGTCGAGTCATCCCAAAATTTTCAAGTCACCTTCGATATTAGGCTTTAACCTATTATTTGAGGTTAATCTTGTTTTTGCAGTTTGCGTACTTCCAATGACTCACCGAATTCTTATCCTTGTTAATTATAAAATAAATGCTGATAATATATTACGTTCCTGAAATAATAACGCATGGATATGATTTAATAACATAATGGTTTAATCTCTGTAATATAAATTCAAATTATTGGAAAATTCCATTCGATACATACGGTTGTCACAATTGATATTTATCTCAGGATTTAATAATTAAATAATTTTAATATATTTCGTGGGAATTCTTGTGGCTGCTACGAAAAGTTCCTTTACATGATAATTAATAATAGAGAGTACCTTTACAAACAATATATTACTTATAATCTAAAAAATTACAAAAATTATATATTAAGTAACATACAAGGTTTAACGATATTCAATACGCTTCATAAAAGCATGTAGGTTAGAGCGATGTCAACATCATGGCTACTATATTGTCCGTGTCAGAGAATAATGAAGTTTATTATTGTGTACAATAAATGTTTTCCTTGTAATCACTGTTCGTTTAGATATTGAATTTGTTTTCACTTTAAAATGTTTACTAGTGATTAGTGTTAGTGTAAATTGTTATATTGTCTAGTGGTTGTTCCTTGTTGGATAAAAATATTGTCAAATTATACTTTACACATCTAGACGATATTGCTGAACGTTTTCTGGTTTATTTTGGATAATTTCTTGCTTGTGTGTGTTACTTGTTCATGAAAATTGTAGTGGAGGGATTTTTATCTTCGATGATGGTCATTCAGATCTTCTTTCACAAATGGGTTATCTATTTTTATATATATATCTTTTTATTACATCTAGACACGCACTATTCAACTGTTTTTCATCATAATTAACAATTAAGTGTTATTTCTTCTTTTTTAGTCACCGAACTCATACAAACTTCTTAAATTTTGATTGGCCATTTGTGTACAGGTTAAGTGTTATAGGATCAACACCCATTAATTACTTTACATTTTTCTAAATAACCTTTAATAGATAATTTTATTATTATACTCTAATGATACATGCAATGTTTACATGATGATTAATTATATAATTATAAACAATTTGATACTAAACATGCCTCAGTTTATAACTGTAAAACCTTATTAATTTGAATTTCTATGATATGTGGTGGAACAATTTGTTATGGTTGATTTTAATTTCTACTTTGACTGCCTGAGATAAATATATTTACATAAATTAACTGGTGACATAAATTCTTATAACATACAACAAAACTCTTAATAATAATAATTGTTTTTGACAACTTTAATTATTTCATACTTTTAAACTATTGTCTGTATGATAATACTAAAACACTTTTTATAAATAATAAATAGCACACTGTTTAACGGTAGTCTGTGTCACTATTTATATTATATCACTCATCACTGTAAAGGTTTGTGTCCCCTTTTCTATCCTTATTATAGGACTATATGATTTTAATTAATAAAATTTTTATTTCGTGATTAGGTACTCTTTATTGGGTTTGGTTGTTATTCAGGGTAAGTTGATTATTTAGGCTTACTAGGTTTATTTATTTAATTTTTGTCTGTTTACTGCCCTATTCTACTGGGTTATTTCTGGGTTTCTTGATAATATTAAATAAGTCAAACCAACTAGGTTTCCTTTAATTTGCTTTCAATTATTATTTCTTGTTTCCTCTCTGGGTCGGATTCCACTATTATTTACTATTCTTTTGTAACATTTTGTTTCGTTACAATATCTTAAGACAAAGGATAATTAATCAGTGTGACTTACATTGGGTGTTGAGTCTACTATTATGGAGTAGTACTTAGCTCATTTTACATAGTCAATTATAATTTTTCTTACTTTACAAGCAAGGAATTCGATCACCTCATCACATATAACTGAAGAAAGGTAGGAGATTCGTCCTGAGTCTGGATTACCGAATCTCTGAATGTGATCAGCTAGAAATGTATTGAATTCAGATATTAGTTCTAAAGACATCATATATTCACCATTGTGCAGAGAACCAAATATTTCATCATCTCCTAGACTTGCCAATTTTTTTACAACAGCAAATACTCTTATCAGTACATTTCTCCAGTACTTTCTTTCACCATCTACATACGATTCATAGTGCTTTTCTAGAGTTCCTAGGGCTTTTATCTGGGTTAACAATCACAGTTCAGAATTCATATGTTCTTGAGAACTTTTCATGAGCCGTTAATATTCTCCCAATATTCTTCTAGTCCGATATGCCTTCAGTGGCTAACTTAGAAGCTGTGTTTGATTTTCTAAATAACCTACACGAAGCACAAAATACTGAGCCTGTACTTTTTGAGTAAACTAAATAGTCTCTTGAAGTCGATTCCCCATTTAATAATTTTCGGTTAAAGATTCCTTTATGTAAATATCTAGTCTTATTGCCAAAAACTCTTTTGGAATTTTGAAAGTCACATTCCTTGTTCTGATTAATACCTTTGCATAAAAGTATTTCAATTGTCGTATCATCAACTTTTCACTCACTAACAGTGAGTATCAGGACCATCACTAACAGTGTCATTAGTGTTTAAGATATCTGAACATTTATTTGTTACTTCACATTTAACGTCAGTTTTATTAGCCTTGTTCAATTTATAATCCACACCTTAAGCTCACTGTTTAATTGTTCATTGTTTCCAGAATCAAAATCTCTATTATCTACATTAAACTTTTCAAAATTTTTACAACAGATGCAATATCATGCTGTTGACACGAGTCTTCTTCCACATTATTTAGTTTGTCTACAGGTTTGAAAAAACTGTCAACCTTTTTAATAGTTTTAAAAGCTGAGTCTCTTTTTCACGTTTTTTGTTTGCAAGTTTTTGATACAACGATCCACTAATCTTTATCCTTTTCTCACTCATTCTTTGTAAAAAATAGTAATTCACTGCTCATATGTACTTATTACTTATACTATTAGTTTAATTCTTGCACTTACTACTTGTTCCAGTGTTCCAGACAAGTCAGAAAATAACATCAGAAAATACACGAAAACAAATGATCACTGTTACTGTTGCTAAGAATGGTGCAAGACTGGATTGAGTTGGGGGGGGGGGCCTGTGACTCACTCACTGGTGCTGACGACAAGTGACAAGCGGCATGTGCTCCCTTGCTCCCCTCCAGGGTCGTATATACAGGTCTGGACACTTCGTTGGAGGGAGTTATATATTTTTGTCTGCGAATTTGCCGACTAATATAGTTTGTTTCGATATCGCTTGGGGCGCCTCATACTGCGCATGATCATATTTTCAAAGCACAATAGAGAATGTTGTTTAAATGAAGGGAAGAACTTTATACATTTCATTTGCTTAATATAAAACTAAATTAAATGTATTAAGTTCTTCCCTTCATTTAAACAACATTCTCTATTATGCTTTGAATATATGATCATGTGCAGTAGGGATTGACTTCTAGATCGAGGCGCCCCAAGTGATATCGAAACAAACTATTTTAGTCAGCAAAAAGGTGGACAAGAATTTCAACGGAGTGTCCAGACCTGTATATACGACCGTGCTCTGCTCCAACCACCGCTATTGATAGGCCCAGTGTCAATACCGTGTTATTCAATGATATACAACTTGTGTACCTTATGACGGCCGCCAACCTTGGTGAAAGCAGTGTGCGCAGAACCCTGTTTTTTGTCAGTTTAACAGCACGTCTCACTGAGTGCATAAGTGTTGATGCGTTTTCAAAAACATTTACCATGTAGGCCTGTATTTCATTAAATTATTTAGTTTGTATCGTTACTAGTGTTTAGTTTGGGACTGTGACATGTGATAAATAATCTAATTACATTTTAATATCATTTAATATTGTCTGTGGTTGTGTTTTCAGACATCACGTTAAGTTAAACTGAATTTTATTTTGCTTAACATATTGTTACTTTTACAGTACATTTTATTTCATTATGTAATCAGAAAAAAAGCCTCCTATTAAATCGAAGTTAGGTAAAAAGATTGTGCATAGCCAAGCTCGGGAAGTCATTTCTAATGTATGTAAATTTATGGAAAGTGAAAAAAATGGAATTAGTATTCCACTAAAAAAGGTTAAAAAACGAATAGTGTCAGCAATAGGAGTTTCTGAAAGAACGATTCGCCGTATTAAAAGTGAGGGTATAACAATAGAAAATGAACAGTCACCACACTTTATAACACCTCGTAAAGAAAGAAAGAGGAGGTCAACAAAAACTAATATTGATGATTTTGATAAATGTGTGATAAGACGAACAATTTACAATTTTACAACAACACAAAAAACATATCCTACGCTATGAAAACTTCATCAACTTCTGAAGTCTAGTGTGAACTTTCAAGGTAGCTTATTATGTTTAAGGAAAGTTATTATAAACTTAGGGTTTAAGTGGAAGAAGATTAGAAATAATAGAAGTGTGTTAAATGAACATCAAGAGATAAGGGAAAAAAGAATTGAATACCTTAGGAAAATAAAACAATTCAGGACAGAAAACCGGCCAATCGTTTACACAGATGAGACGTATATACACACGTCTCATCCAGTAAAAAAGTCATGGTACAACGAAAGTGGTGAAGGCACGAGTGTACCGTTAAATAAAGGAGACAGATTCATAATAGTTCACAGGGTACAGATCAAGGGTTCACCAATGGTGCCTTATTGGTTTTTAAATCGGGACAGAAAACAGGTGATTATCATGGGGATATGAATAGCACAAATTTCGAGAAATGGGTAGTTGAAAAGCTAATTCCGGGATTACCAAAAAACTCAGTGTTAGTATTAGATAATGCACCATACAACAATTACCAATCTGAAAAGTGTCCCACATCAAATTCTTCAAAAAGTGAGTTAATGCAGTGGTTATCTAATAAAAAAATTCCTTTTACACTTAATATGTTTAAACCAGAGCTACATAAGTTAGTAAAAATGATAAACCATTAGAAAAACCCTATAAAATAGATAGTATTTTAGGAAATCACGGCCACACTGTTATTCGTCTACCTCCATATCATCCTGACCTAAACCCCATAGAACTTATTTGGGCTCAACTTAAACACTCTGTTGCAACAAACAACACCACTTTTGATAATAAAAACATGATAGATTTAACTAGGCAAGCATGCCAATCAATAGAAAAACAACAATGGACATCAGTGTGTGAACATGTAATTAAAATTGAAGACGAATATTTGGAAAGAGAAGGATTAATAGATGAAATGCAAGATAGGCTTGTAATTAACTTAGACGAAGATGATGATGACGACGATGACCTATCAAGCGTTGAATCTTCTTCAGATGATGGCAGCTATATATCCGGTGTTGAAGCAATTTTTGGACAGAGAAACATCGCCGGACTTGGATAATGATACTGAATTCCCAGTTCATTCTGACTTCGTATATACTTCTTTATAAGTCGGTAAGTTACTTACATTCATTACTTACATATTAATTTTAAAATTGTATTAATAATTGTATTAAATGCAAGAAAAATTAATGGGCTCAATTTTATGTGATATTTTATATAAAGTATGCATATTTTTATGTGTGGTTACCCACTTTTTTCGTTTAAGTCCTATTTTAGCAGCACTTGCATAAAGCATATTTATGGTCATTTTAGATTTAGATTTCTCGATTTCTTCTATTAGTATTCCACTTGCTTGCTTTACACTAGTAATTTTTTATTATTTACATTATGTAACAAATAACATTGTTGTGGTATTACAAATACACATTTGATACAATTTCGAGTAATACTGAGTGATAAATAGCAGTTAGTTGAATGAAATCCGGAAATGTCAACAATGTGTAAAACCCGAGTTGTAAAAATTAAATAGTTAAGGGCACCCATACAGCCGGCTGTAGCAACAGTAAGATGGACGTTTTTGAAATGAAGTGTTACAACTTAGCACACTGAGGCTCCCCACTACCCCCACTTTTCGCGCAGCTATGGAGAGGCTACCGTAAAGTAACGTGATTCTAATTAAAGGTTATTTCAAAACCATTTTCTTCAATTTGGCTATAATGCAAGTGCCCAATAGAAATACTTAATTAAAAAACCAAAAACATGAAATTTTAACTAATAATTTTTCACCTCGTGCCGCCCCCCTGAGCCTGCCGCCCCCAGGCACGTGCCTAGTGTGCTTAGTGGGAAATCTGGGCCTGGTGTTCTGAGTTGGTAGTGATATACTTACATTTATAATTTATGTAATTTTAACTCATAAACAGTTTATTTAATTTCTGTTGCTTACTGCTAGCATTTTACAGTTTTGTTATATGAATCAATAATTGTAAATAACGTTATTTAATAAGAATAATACCACTTACACTGTGTTGTATTACTGTTATTGTTGTTACGTCAAACATACTACAAAATACTACTACTTATAAGGAAATATATAAATACTACTTAGAAGGAAGCTTTAATAACAAAATAGCAATAATGAAAATAAATTGTGTGTTTTAGTGGTGTAGCTAGATGGGCTCGTTTGGGTGAATATAATATACATTCAACAGAAGATGAAGATGTTCAGGATTCGGGTCCTGAGGTATATGAAATTATAGAGCGTATTGACCATCCCCAATACAGACCACCTAGGCTATATAATGATATTGCTCTCTACAAATTAGATAGGGATGTTTCATTCAATGCATACATCAGGCCATGTTGTCTTAACTACAACCCTCAAGAAAATTATCATGTGGCAATTGCAACTGGATGGGGGCATACTGACTGGGGTGAGAGAAACAAATTATTAATTCTTTAATATGACACAGTTACTTACGATATGAAATCTTCAGTACAATTTAGCAACAGTAATAGTTAAAAAAAGGTGACACTAATTAAGGGAAGTTTATTAATTAAGCAAAATCTCCTCCTTCCTACACTCCATTGATTAGGCAACACTGTATGCTCTGGAAATGAATGAGCATAATTAAAAACACAGTTAAAGTGTGAAACATATATACAAACTTAAGTGTTTCATCAATTACAAGTGCTAATGATTAATTATGTAGAACATCAGTAATCTTATTGATTATGATTGTCTTCACCATCACAATCATCAGATTGTCAGCTTAGAGTTTTGTCAGCTTTTATTACATGTTCTGACTATAAATAAGATATTTCTCTAATTCTGTATTTGTTTACCAATTGGTTTGTAAATATGTAAGAGTTTTGTAATAATCTGATCATGCAAGTTAACTTTCGTATTGAGATTATGAAAGT